>CM062810.1:253084107-254360021 GCA_031772625.1 Pinus tabuliformis | reverse complement strand
AGCAGAAAGAGCTTTTGAAAAAGGATGAAATCCGCCTCCAAAACTCCAACCTCCATGGCTTTCCCATCATTCAACCCTAGCTTAAAATGCGTGATTTCTTTATCATTCAACCAGAGCTTAAAATGTTAAAAAAGAAATTGCATAGGAGAGTAGTCTCGCTCAGAATTCACCAAAGTCTTACAAGGATATCGCAATTACACATAGAGTTAAATAATACACAAGAAATAACTCATGGCAAAACAGAGTGGAAACAAAAAGTTGCGTTTAATTAACTCATGGAGATGGAGGTTTATGACCACATTACAACATAACATACTTTGTATTATATTTCAAAACATAGGAAAATATTTTCCCATCATAAATGGAGGTTGCAGCTCCAACTGAAAATACAAAAGACTTACTGAGATTTGCACATCACTAGGGTTGGGGAGTAAATGTCTGAGTTTTGTTGATTTTCACCCGCCCACCAATATTTCCTCCAGTATTTGCTCCTCACTACCTCACAGAATTTCACCCTCTGTGACTTTTACATTCATATTTATCTTAACATACAAATTTGACATTAATACATGACATAGAAAATATGTAATACAACAATTCTACATAATAAATGGTTTTATGAACTTGCAGGTGTTGTGGAGTGTGGGCAACAGTAGGGGAGTGAAAACTTTCCCATATCTATTTACCAAACTTCATTAAGTTCCTTAAATTCTCTAAAGTGTTGCGGAATGGTCAAGGTTGTGCTTCAGAAACATGGTGTTTGTCATTTTTTTTAAGATGGTGGTTGGGATTATTATTTCCAACACTCTCCCTTAATCACAACTGCCACGATTGACAATTCCCAAACAGTTTCTGAGATAAACAAAACCTTCACGTACCTATCACTTTGTGAAAATATCAGCAAATTGTTCCTATGACCTGTAATGTTGCAACACAATTTCATCATTATTAATCAACTCTCTAAAAATATGATATTCAGCATCAATATGCTTGGTCCTCTTGTGAAAACCAAAATTCTTTGATAATGCAATCACTGAGGTGTTGCCATAGAAAATAGTTGTCCTTCCCCCTTGGTCGTGGCAAAGATCGCTCAACATCCTTCTCATCCAAACTACCTCACACACCGTTGTTGTTGCAGAGACATATTCACCTTCTGCTATTGATAATGAAACTATTAATTGCTTCTTGAAGGCCCATGAAACGGCTCCAAAACCCAAATGAAAAACATATCCCGACGTGCTCTTTCTGTCATCAACACTTCCTTCTCAATCACTATCAGTGTAACCAACTACCCTAAAATCACTTGTTGCGATGTACAAAGCACCATACTGTTTTGTCCCATTGACATACCTTAAAATTATTTTTGATGCTTGCCAATGTGTTTCCTTAGGTGTCTCCATGAACCTCGACACCAAACTCACTGCATACATTATATCCGACCTAGCGTCGGTCAAATACATAAGGTTGCCTATCATACTTTCGTATAATGTCGGATTGACATTGTTGCTGCAATATGTTTTTCTCAACTTCAACTCCATGACAGTTGGAGGTTCTACATCTTAAACCTCTCCAAAATGTCTCCCACATACTCTGCTTAAGAGATAAAAATTCCATTTTCTGTTTGCTTTAGGTCTATGCTGAAAAAATACCTTAACAACCCCAAGTCAGTCATTTCAAATTCACTCTTTATGACTTATATAAAATTAGCGACGAGGAAATCATCATTGCGTGTAAAAATCAAATCATCCGCATACAAGATGAGAATAAGAATCTTACCATCGTTCTCTTTGATGTAGAGAGTAAGCTCATTGTCACATTTGTCAAAACCATTGTCCAACAAGTAAGCATCTATCTTGTTGTACAATGCACATGGTGCTTGCTTTAGCCCATAAAGAGCTTTTCTCAAATGATACACTTTGTCTTCTTGGCTTCTACCTCATAACCAAGTGGTTGAGCAACATACACTTCATCTTTCAGCGCTCCATTTAAGAATCCTGATTTTACGTCCATTTGATACACATTCCATTTATGTTGCGCGGAAATCGCCAAAACTGTACGCACTATCTCCATCCTCACGTATCTGAATAATCTCTTCCATACTACTGCTTGTATCCTTTGACAACTAACCTTGCCCCTAAACCCTAAAGTTGTATTGGTTTGATAATGTTTTTATCCCTAAGTGATGGCTCGGAGGGACATTCAACACTAGATTATTTTAAAAATAGTTTTTATTTTTTATAAATAGTTTATATATAATAATTTTATGAAAATGATTATATTTAAAGAAGGCCATTATGAAGCTACATCAAGATCTGAAAACTTAATGAAACTCAAAGATTAGGGGACACACCTTATCACTAATATTCGTCCTAATAAAACTCAAAGATTAGGGGAGACACCTTACAACTTGGTATTCGTTAAGAATAATTTTATATCTGCGTCCCAATAGTAAAAAATATTTCATAAACATGAAACTCATTAGGAATGTAAAATATCACCTTTGTATCCAATTATCACCTTCCTATTTTTAATTCTTATGTATCCAAATTGTCGCCTTGCTAGTTTTAAGTATCTAAATGATGGGAAGTTCGATCTTTAAACATATAAAAATGGTTGAAGCATCAAAAAAAAAAATTTCTCATTCCCAACTATAAGAAACATGGTTATAATATATTTTTTAATGATATTAATATAAAATTTATTTAATTAAAAAAATTATATATATTAATATTATAAATTAATAAATATATTTTTGTTGTAATTGTAAAAATATCAAAAATACCCAAATTTGCTTTTTCTCATTCCCAACTATAAGGAAACATGGTTGTAATATATTTTTAATTATATTAATAATAAAAGTCATTTAATTAAAAAAATATATATATTAATATTATAACTTAATAAATATATTATTATTGTAATTATAAAATAGTAACGTCGTAGTGTGTGCTTTTTCAATATTATATTTTCTCTGGGCATATAGGATCAAGAAAATAAACTCTAATGAAGAATTAATCAACAACAAATACTATAAAAAAGAGGCCAATACCTACATAGATAAAACAACAAACAAAATGAATACCAAAAAGAAACCTAAAAAACTAGGAGGACATGACATAGGCCCAACTTCTACTAATATTCCAATCATCATCTCTATTCAAATTTTGTGTCTTTTTTCAATTTTTTGGGCCTCCCTCAATTTACGATGATGGAAATGAGTAACCCTAGCAATGACTTGGGCCTCCCCAATGCAGATGTGATGCTTAGATTTATCTGCATGCTCTATCAGAGCAAAGGAGCGGGTCCTGACATGCTTGATGTCAACAGCATGCTCCCAAATTCTTTGATTAATCGAGCGACCAATCTCACCAATTTAGGGAGTACCACAAGAGCATGTGATAAAGTAAATGCCCTTCATATTCTTGGGGTCCACTGGGTCTTTTACAAATCTAAGGGAGCTCTAGATGGTATTTAAAGGCCTAAAAGTTATTAATAATCATAAATGGTTGGTCTTTAAAAAAATACACATAATAATTCCCTTTATCACAATTCTAATGATTATTGGATCATGATTGTTATTATGAGTTAATATAATTATTAAATAATAATATATTATTATTATTATTATTATTAATTTAATAACTACTATATTATTATTATAATGATATGCTAATAATTATACTATTATAATAACATAATGATGATCTAATACTATTATTATTATATTAATATAATATTTATATAATAATATATAAAAATATGGTTTTTATTATTTATATAGTTATTAATAGTTATTAATGTGGTTGATATAAGTCTTTTAACTTAGAATACCAATGGCGGAGACGAAACGGAGAACCTGTTGGGGTTAGGGTTTTGCCTAGAATCTGAAGACTTCAGCAGCAACGAATGCTGCACCTGCACCTCACAGCCCTCCCTTACATTAGCCCCGTAACATACCTCATGCCCACATTGAGCCGTCATAGTTATTCCTACATTTTCACCTCCTCGGTTTTACCCTCACCCTCCTCGACACTCCCCCGCCTGCTTCCGCTCACTACAGCGATAAAAATCCCTAGGTTCTGGAGGCAGTTGGTGCGGGAAAATAATGACGGTTATGGAGGAACTAGCAGAATACTAGAAAGACCCATTAGTGGGTACCTCCATCTAGACATCTCCCCAGGTTAGCCCGACAATCGACTACCCCTACGTCTGCAATTTCTCTGACACCGTTGCTTCATTGCCTTAGATCTCAGGGCCTTCATGTTCAGTGGTACCCTCTCAGAGGTCTCCCCCACTTTACTTGACCTCACTGCTTAGCCTTTGTTGCCATCCACCATAAAATTTGTTAACCAAACCCTGCAACCTAGTTTTTGGAATATCCTCGGAGGGCCTCACTTCCTTTCCATCCTTTGCTGACTCTCGTGTCCCTTCAGTAGCTCTTTTCAGTGATCTTGTCGCCTTCACACTAGGGCATCTAGTGCCGCCCTCCATGACCCCCCATCTGGAAATTTCACTGGGATTCCCCCCATCTTCGGAGTCTTCCCATTTGAGCCCCATTTGGACATCCCTATACCTGAGTCAAACCCTTCCCAAGGCAACCCCCATTGTATTTTACCTGATGAAAGATCCCAAAAAGGAAAAACCCCGAGGGTTTTGAAATCGAAAGCTATTGAGGATTTCCTGTGTTTAGGCAAGGACTTTCAGTGGAGTGAAGCCATGGACACAACCGACCGTGTGTTGGTAGGAAGAGTCAGGGGTTGGTCTTACAATGCCTCAAGGTTGAAGAAGTGGGCGACGAAGGTTTGGGGTCACCATCTGGTTGAACTTCCATTTGTCCAAACCTTTGTCAGAGGATGGTTTGCGCTTCGCTTTGCTATGGTAGAGCACATCAATTGGGTACTCTCAATGGTTTGGCATCTTGAATAGGAACCAATGCTCCTTCACAAGTGGATTCCCCTATTCGATCCAGAACAGGAACAACTTGGACCAAGCCCTCTTTAGGTCTAGCTACTTTACCTGCCTTTACAATTTTGGTCAGAAGACATCTTCAGGCGCATAGGAAACTCCCTAGGAACATACCTGGAGTACGACAAATCCTATCTCACAACAGGAAGGATGGCATATGCAATAATACTGGTACACTTAGATACCAGCAATGGGCTACAGGAATTTATCATGATTCAATGGCGAAATTTCTCTTGGAGACAGAATTTGGATTATGAAGGGGTCCCCTTCAAATGTAGAAGATGTCACAAGGTTGGGCATCTCTATCAGGACTACCCTCTTATCAGCAAGAAAGAAAATGGGGATGTAGGATGGACAATACCTTCAAGGACTGTACAAGATCAAGGGGAGAAGCCCCCCAATGGAGATGTAGGGACTCAAGCTGATCCGACTCCCACATACAAGGCCCTCTCTTAGGAGACCCCAAAGAAACGTGGCGAGCCTCCTCCTTGACCTCCATCTCCTCCTCTCACTAGGGCAAGGGCGGCTACCGAAGCGGTGGTTTCTTCGGGTATGATTTCCTCTTCTCCTAACCCCTCTCATTTGTTTACATGTGATGGTTTAAATGCACTTTCTTTTGATAGTAAAGATAATGGAATTGGCGTTACACCCCTTCCCATCCCCCTAACATCTCCCTTTTGTAGAAATTCTCACTGTAGATCACCAGATAATGAAAAATACTTGATCTACTTCTACAAACAAACTTGTGGAAGCTTAATCGATTTTGAGCAAGATCAAATAGAACACATATAAAAGAGAATGAGAAATCAATCACACATGAACACAAAAGAATACACTAGGGAATGCCTTAGTAAAAAACCTCGCTATTTGTATTATCATACAAGTGGAAATAACTCCAAATTACACTAAGCTTTAACTCACAAGCTATCTAGCTCTTAGTACAATCCCTCAATGTTGCTCATACACTGAATAGACACAACATATGTCTTCCCTCAGTCCTCCAAGCCTCCTATTTCCTTGCGCAGTTTCTCCTGGGTCCTCTGGTTTCCACCTGTGTGAATTCACCTCTCACACAACTCACCAAACTTAGAAATAACTGCGCAATCCTCAAGGAATGAATTCCTTCTGCATGTAAGAGACATCCTCATGGGAATATCCTTGGAACTGATAGTACATTGTCCCTTCCTCTGATCTCAACTGGGTCTCTGACTGAACTGACATGCATGAGTTATTTATGAGAGAATACTCTGTTATCTAAAGTACACTAGTTACATGCATGCATGCATTAACTAACTGAACTCACAATCAATTCCACAAACTGTTGGAACTAATCTAACTGGACTTAACTTAGTTAATTGAGCTAACTAATTACAACTCAAAGTACAACTCATCCTGATCTCCTTAATTAAGGGATAACTTCCTCAATCAAGGGGATGACTCTTGCATGTCTTCACATAGACTTCATGTTTGATTTTATCCAACTATTAACTCAAGATGAATTAATTAATTATTTTACAAACAATTACTAAGATAAAATTCGAATTTTAGTTATCAATTTCAGTTTAGGGACTAACTCTAATTGGAATGTATCCCAAAATGCTATTTATAGAAATGCTATTTTTAGCACTTCCATATTTAGAATTTCTTGTTGCTATTTTCAACACTCCCTCTCAACAAGAAAGGGATTATCTGTCACCCTGATACTGTCACTGTGGAACTCGAATTTGCATTTTGACAATGAATTAGTCAAAATATCTGCATCCTGCTCCTCGATCGAAACATATAGCAACAACATGATCCTCTTCACCACACAGTCTTGAAGATGAAGATACCAGATATCGATGTGCTTGGACCTGTCATGAAATGGTGGATTCTCAGAGAGTTTGATACAACTCCGGTTATCGCAATAGATCACAGTTGGATCCATCCTCTGATCAAACAATCCAACTAGAATTTTCTGCATCCAAATGGCCTCACATGCTGCCTGACTGGCAGCCATGTATTTAGCCTCTGCTGAGCTAAGTGCAACTAACCTCTGTTTCCTGTTATACTAAGAAACTGTAGTGGAACCAAGGTTGAAAATTCCTCCTGAAGTGCTCTTCCGATCTGATGGACTCCCTGCCCAATCCGCATCTGTGAAGCCCTAAAGCTTCACTCCCTCTGTCCATCTGTACCATAATCCATACTGAGATGTGCCTCTAAGGTATCTCACCACATGCTTCGCTACCTTCCAAAACAGCTTGGTAGGATGAACCATAGCTTGACTCAGCTGGTTCATGCAAAGCACAAATCTGGTCATGTGTTCACTAAATACATCAATGAACCCACAAGATGCCGATAAATAGTAGCAGCTACTACCCCACCCGAGGTAGCATCCTCCTTCCTCCAGTTACCTGCTAGAGGAGACTACATGGGATTGCACTATTCCATGTGGAATCTCTTGAGTATCTCATTGGCATACTTGCCTTGAGACAAAAATACTTCCCCATCCTTTTGCCACACTTCCATGCCTAGAAAGTAGTGCATGAGACCCATGTCATTCATCTTGAACTCTCTTGCAAGGTCCTCCTTGCAAGACTTGATCAACTAATCATCACCTTTCAATATCAGATCATCAACATAAAGAAAAATGATCAATAGCTTACATTCTACCATGATGTGGTAAAGTTTCACATCTCCTTCAATCTTTGTTAAGCCCAACCCAGTGAAATAGTTGTCGATCCTGGTGTACAAAGCACGAGCTTCTTGCTTTAGCCCATACAAAGCTCTCTTGAGTTGGCACACATGTGACTCATGATCAAAGGTCTCAAATCCTTTCGGCTACTCTATGTACACCTCTTTGTCAATATTGCCATTGAGGAACATAGTCTTCACATCCATATGATGGATCTTCTAAACCATCTAAGCTGATAGTGCCAACATCGACCTAATAGATGAGTACCTTACTACAGGAGAAAAAGTCTCATCATAGTCGATCCCCTCAACCTATGAGAAACCACGGGCAACAAACCTTGCCTTATGTTTCTCCAAACTCCCATCAGCTACTTGCTTTACCTTGTAAAGCCATCGGGAACTCACTACTGACTTGTTCTCTGGTCATAGAACAACATCCCAAACACTGTTTTGAACTATGGAGTCGTAATCCTCCACCATAGCATCAACCCAGACTGGTTGCTGCACTACTTCCTTGAAGGAAGATGGTTCGGTCTCTATACATTCCCCAACCATGGCCATGTAACCAGTGTACCACTCGGGTGACCTCCTCTGTCTATGCTGAGAAGATGGTTGTCCCACGTTCTCTCTCACATCCATCATCAATCTGTCAGCTTCCCTTGAGAATTTCCACCATCTTTGGAAGACTCTCCATGAGTGGATGTCTCCACTCCTGGATCCTCTACATACGGCTGCTCCACATGAGTCTGAGGCTCCTCCTCCTTATGAACCAAAAGTTCCTCCTCTGCATGCAACTTGAGATCCTCTCAAGGGAAACTCGCACGACCTTCATGCTCATCAAACATCAGATCTCTGCGTACCACTGTCCTCTGACTGGTAGGAATGAACACCCGATAGTTGTGGGGTGTATCAATGTACCCCACAAGTATCCCCAACTTAGTTGTTGGCTCTAGCTTCTTCCGAGCATCTTTGGTCACATGGCAATAAACGGATGATCCAAATATCCTGAAGTGACTCACATCTGGTCTCTTCTCAGAGAAGGCCTCCACTGGTGTCTTCATCCTCAGTATACGATGTGGGCTTCTATTATGCAAGTATACTGTTGTATTGCATGCCTCAGCCCACAAATGAAGTGGTAGGCTTTGGTCATGCCACATCACCCAAGCTGCTCCCACAATTGATATGTTCTTCCTTTCAGCCACACCATTCTGTTGTGGGTTATGGGGTGTCGTCAACTCCCATTTAATTCCTTCTGCTGCACAGAAGTCCTTAAACTATTGAGAGACATACTCTCCACCATTGTCGCTTCACAATGCCCTTATTTTCTTTCCAAATTCTTTCTCAACCAAGGCTTTGAACTCACAAAACCTTGAGAAGGTTTAATCCTTCTTCTACATGAAGTAGATCCAACATCTACCAGAAAAATCATCAATAAAAATAACATAGTACCTTTGTTTAGCGGTGGAGGCTATCGAGAATGCTCCACACACATCTGTATGAAACCACTCCAGGATTGCTCCAGCTCGACTGTCTTGATCCTGAAAGGAATATTTTACATACTTACCCAAGGCACAACCTTTGCATGTATCCACTTTCTCCAGTTTATACTTGGGAATTTCAAGGCCCCATGGTGCAAGTGGCCCAATCTTCTATGCCATAGCTTGCCAATATCTTGGCTTTGCACCAACTCTTCTTTGGAACTCAATGCAGCACAGTAATCTACCTCCAACTTGCAGAGATTGTTTACTCGAATCCCAAGCCTCTTGCTCTGTCCAATGCCGATATGCCTCAAGAATGCCTTTCCTTTACTAAAGACTACGTCATAGCCTTTGTCTTCCAACATAGTGACGGACACAAGATTCTTCTTCAGACCAAGCACATACTATACATCAGTCAGGGTGAGAGGAGGTCCATGCTCCCTCTGAAACACAACCGTGCCTTTACCTGAAACAAGATACTTTCCATAATCACCCATTTCTATGCGCATTTGGAGGTCCTTCTCCTCCAAGGTACTAAATAGACTCTTGTCGTTGATCATGTGGAATGAGGCTCCACTGTCCAAGTACCAAACACAACCCACCATCGATGAAACCATGCATGTGATGAGGCTGAAATCCAATTCGAATTGTGAGGCTAGTGCCTCGCCATCTGATCCTTTCGAGGATCCCTTCTTGGATTTCTTCTGTGGACAATTCGTAGCATAATGGCCCACCTCATGACAATGAAAGCATCGCACTTTCGATTTGTTAATCTTCCTCCCACCATGGGAAGAACTTGATTTAGAACGGGAAGCCTTCCGTTTCCCTTTCCTCACCTTACTCGCTAAGGCTAGATTTTCTTCATATCCTTTCTTTGATTAAGAGCCATCTCTGGTGCTTCTCCTTATCTCCTCCTACATCATATCCAACCAAATTCATTCCCAATCTAGCAGTTTTTCTCTTCCATTTACTAAGTCTTTGTAGCTATGCCAGCTTGAGGAAGACCAAGGAGAGCAAGACTCACCATGTCATCATCGTCCGTCGTGATTCCTACACTTCCAAGCTCATCCCTGTAGGTGGTGAGCCTGTTCAGATATCTAGAGATCGCGTCGCCCTTTTCACACTTGATTTTCCAAAGCTTGTCTTTCTGCGTGAGCTTCCTCTAATCGTTGTTGTTCTGATATAGATCCTTCAATGTTTTCCACATTGAAAATGGTGTCTCCTTCCCATGGAGACTCGAGACAATGTGGTCTAGAACTCCCTCCAGAAGAATCCTCCTCGCTCTAGCCACACATTTCTTCCATTCCGCCAATTCTTGGGCATTAGCAGCTGCTGGCTTGGGGACTTCTTGATCAATGAAGTCCTTCAAACTGTTGTCCTCCAATACCACTTCCATGCGATCCTTCCAGGCTATATAATTTGAGCTGCCATCTAGGGCATACTCAACTCTCGAAACGTTGAATGCCATTGGTGAAATTTGAGACGTGATAAGAATTCGATTTCTATAATTAGGAACTTCAAACTTCAAAATTCTCCCTTCTTTGTATATTATTCTCCGCTTTGATCACCTTTTCTCCGATACCATGTAGAAATTCTCACTGTAGATCACCAGATAATGCAATATACTAAAGCAAAATACTTGATCTACTTCTACAAACAAACTTGCGGAAGCTTAATCGATTTTGAGCAAGATCAAATAGACCACATATAACAGAGAATGAGAAATCAATCACACATGGACGCAGAAGAATACTTTGGGGAAAGCCTCAGCTAAAAACCTCGCTATTTGTATTATCATACAAGTGGAAATATCTCCGGATTACACTAAGCTTTAGCTCACAAGCTATCCAACTCTCAGTACAATCCCTCAATGCTACCCATAGACTAAATAGACACAACATATGCCTTCCCTCAGTCCTCCAAGCCTCCTATTTCCTTGTGCAGTTTCTCCTGGGTCCTCTAGCTGCCACCTGTGTGAATTTTCACCTCTCACACAACTCACCAAATGCAAAAATAACTACGCAATCCTCAAGGAATGAATTCCTTCTCAATGCAAGAGATATCCTCATAGAAATATTCATGCAACTGATAGTACACTATCCTTCCTCTAATTTCAATTGGGTCTCTGACTGAACTGACATGCATGAGTTATTTATGAGAGAATATTCTGTTATCTAAAGTACACTAGTTACATGCATGCATGCATTAACTAACTGAACTCACAATCAGTTCCACAAATTGTTGGAGCTAATCTAACTGGACTTAACTCAGTTAACTAAGCTAAGTAATTACAACTCAAAGTACAACTCATCCTGATCTCCTTAATTAAGGGATAACTTCCGCAATCAAGGGGATAATTGCTGCATGTCTTCACATAGACTTCATGTTTGATTTTCTCCAACTAATTAACTCAAGATGAATTAATTAATTATTTTACAAACAGTTGCTAAGATCAAATTCGAATTTTAATTCTCAATTTTAGTTCAGGGACTAACTAAAATTGGAATGTATCCCAAAATGCTATTTATGCAATGCTTTTTTTAGCTCTTCTATATTTAGCATTTCTTGTTGCTATTTTCAACACCTTTCACACACATGATTCCACTTTCTCTGTCACTCCCCCATCTCTCCCGAACTCACACACTTCATTACCCCGATTCCTGAAGCGACATCTCCCTCCCTGTGCTATCAGACTTGATCTAAGGCTAAGAAAAAGTTAAAGGTCTCGGATAATTTTGGACTAGATCTTATTCTGACCCCATTTCCTCCTAAGCTACCAAGGGCTTGACCCACCTCCCTCTCAAAGGAAAAAATCCATGCCGGAGACGAGATCACCTCAGGTAAATAAATCAACCATTCAAAGTGCACTTGGAGCAACGAACACCTCATCTGACACCCCCCCCCATGAATATTGTCTCATTCAACTGCAGAGGGTTGGCTAGGCTCGATAAAAAACTAGCCCTTCAAAGATTGATCTATGCCATACCTGTCGATGTCATCTTCCTTCAAGAAACCTTGGAACCAGCTGATTCCATTACACCCCTCCTTGATTCAATGTTACCTAGATAGACCTTTATAGGCCTCAATGCTAATGGACGATCCAGGGGATTTGCCCTGGGATACAACAAGCGTTCCATCAAACTCTGTAACTGTTGGGGAGGTCCAAGGTATATAGGGGCAGACATGTTCTCATTTGATCTATGTATAGAGGTGTGAACCATCAATGTATATCGTTCGTGCCAACAGAGACCTGCCTTTTCGGACCATCTCCTTAGCTCAAAGGTACTACAGAAGGATTTCCTAATCATGGTAGGGGATCTAAATTTTTAAATTGGTCACTCTGAATCCTAGGGAAACCATGCTCAATTCGACCGCTTATCTGCCTACTTTGAGAACTTATTAGATTCCCATAACCTGATGGACATCCCCTCAGTCAAATTGCTGCCTACCTGGAGGAACAGTAGAGTTGGGCAGGACTGTCTTGCTAGAAGACTTGACCATTTCCTTATCAAGGAAGGACTTCTGACCCTGTGTCTAATCCATAGACAGTGGATGGGATCAAGAGGAATCTCTGATCAGCTACCTATTTACATGGAGATTAGTGGGGGGCTTCGGAAACCTAAGGGTCCTTTCAATTTTAGCTCCTCTTGGTTAAAGGATCCCACCTATGTGCATATGCTTACAAACTTCTGGAAGTCGCATCCCCCAGCTGCTAGTGGGAACATAGCAGAGGATTTTGCACACAACCTTATCGAGATGAAGAGGCTCTCCAAAATTTGGGCTCATAACAAGAGAATAAAGGATGATCAAACCCTAATGAATGTAGAAAAGGAAATTGTTCAGTGTGAAAATAGCTCGGTCGGGGCGTATAGATCGAATGAACATAAGGACAATCTCACTAAACTATATGCCACCAGGGGAAAAATTCTTAAGGATCATGAAGAAGCATGGAGGGTGCGAAGTAGGGTGACCTGGCTGCATGAGGGAGATGACAATACAAAATTATGTCATAAGTATGCAAATGGCGGAAAGCTATTAATACCATCTGGCAGCTCTCGAATGAGTAAGGCCTCCCTATAAACACCTTCCCACAACTGGTATATTTGGTGTCCTCACATTTCAAACAGATCTATAGGCCCCCCCCAAATGTAAATCTTACTAAAATCATACAAGTAGCCAAATTATTCCCTCCAGTTATGGATCACAAGAAGGGCAGGGAACTGACTAAGGAAGTCACAATAGGCAAATTGGAAGCCACCCTCAAATGGTTTAAGAAGGACAAGAGTCGAGTGCCAGACGGATGGTCGATCAAGTTCTATCTAGCCCTCTTTGAAATCCTAGGGGTAGACCTCCTCAAGGTAATTGAAGACTCCAGAATAAATGGAAAGATACATGAATCCTTCACCTCTACTTTTATCGCCCACATTCATAAATCCGACAATCCATCCACCTTTGACGATTATAAACCTATATCCTTATGCAATTTCATCTATATGATCATGGCTAAGATCATAGCCAATCGAATGCAACCCATTCTATCCACCCATATATCATAGGAGCAATTCACCTTTCTACAAGAACGACAGTTTCATGAGGTAGTGGGAACTTCCCAGGAGGTCTTGGACTCTCTGCACTCCAAGAAAATCAAAGGTATGATACTAAAGGTAGACCTCTCTAAAGCCTTTGACAAAGAAAACTGGTTATATATTAATGCTTCTAACCCACCTAGGGTTTCCATTTGATTTCATTAAATGGATCATGAGCTGCATCACTAACGTACCATTCAATGTTCTATTCAATTGAGCGGCTTCACCTTTCTTTCATTCTAAAAGAGGCCTCTGACACGGCTACCCCCTATGTCCACTACTTTTTCTCCTGATAATGGAAGGGCTCAGCAGGCTTGTCAAAGAAGAGTTCAGAAGGGGAAGACTGTTGGGGATAAAGATCACGGAAGGGTACATATTGACTCATCTGATTTTTGTAGATAATATCTTGTTGTTTCTCAATGGAAGCATAGGGTATTTGACAATCATGAAGAACACATTCGCACTATTCCAAACAGCCACTGGTATGGCTATAAACAGCAACAAGTCGACCCTCACAGAGGTTGGATGTTCCCCATATGAAATTCATTATGCGTTGCAAAGATTTCAGTACACTCTTCTTAGATTGGAAGAAGGGATTAGATACTTGGGCTACAAGTTGAAGCCACTGGGGTATAAAATAGCAAATTGGGCATGGCTTATTTCCAAGATGGAGAAAAGACTAAATATTTGGTACTACAAGTACCTTTCCAGGGCAGGCAGACTCATTCTCATTAAAGTTGTCCTGAAGGCCACCCTGGTCTATTGGATGTCTCTAGCATGGATTCCTAGGGGTATACACTCCAGAAACCAAGCCTTATGCTGCAGATTCCTTTGGAAGGGACAACAGACAGGTAGAATATTTGCATGGGTCAAGTGGGAGGCTCTAAATTTTCCCAGGAAATGGGGAGGATGGGGCATCAAGAAATTAGAGGTTTTCTCCTCTACTCTGGTAGAGAAACTTGGGTGGTAGCTTGTTACATCAGACAGTCTATGGACAAGGGTGGCTGTATCAAAATACATTGCCCCTTTAAACTTGATGGACTAGCTAAGCCAACCTCAAAGACTCCACTCAGGGTTATCAAGTATATGGAAGGCTATAATAAAATCTCTAGACATCATCAGAGCTGGCATCACATGGAAAATACAGTCAAGAATGACTGTGAGGATTGGAATGGATCCATGGATTGGATGCGGGAATGCCGATAGGTTGCCAAATGAACTCAGATCCTTTCTCAGAGATAACAATATTACCCATGTCAGCCACATAATGGACCTTGAACACTCCACTCTATTTCAGCAAACCTTGAAATCGGCCTAGAGAATTAACATCCCACAACAATGGAATACATTCATCAGGGCCCTCACTGAGGCTCACATTAGGATTGGCAAAGGGGAAGATGAGGTTATATGGGCGCTCTCGAAAGCTGGTAAATATACCCCAAAGGATGGATACCTTGTGTTAGCCGAAGAATGTCGTCCACAAGCCATAGAGTCATGGTGGAAGCATTTGTTGAAGCTTAAGCCACCCCTGCAAGAACAGACTTCTCATGTGGACCATACTGAAAAAACAAAATCCCCACAAGGGACAACCTTCTCAAACGAGCCCAACACAGCCCTTTTTGGTGCCAACTTTGCAAATGTAACAATGAATATGCCTCACACCTATTTATTGAATGCTAGACCACTCAAGATCTTTGTTAATCGATCTTAGTCGTGATTCCATCCCCGAATAGGTGGAAAGGTACGACTATAAAGGAGGCATAGACATGTTGGTGGTCAGGCACTGCCCCAAATAAGCTCTGGAATCTCCCTTTGCTCATTTGGGGACTATGGATCGCCCGCAACAAAATCATTTTCCTGAATACCTCTCCGCGTTGTCCTTTCATTGCATCCCGTATCCTATCTGATTACTCCATCATCCTTGATGACGAGGAGACGGCACAACCCCAAACCATTGTACCCGAATCCATAAATCATACAAAGCCTTGGGCTTTCTTTGACAATTCTGTACATGAAGAAGGATGCGAAGGAGGGGCCATTCTACACCTCACTGTTTCCCATTACTACCATATACAAATGGGATTAGGTTGGGGTACGAATAATTTTGGAGAAACTATCCTCTACAAAATTCCTTATACAATTTGCCTTGGAAAACCAATGTAGAGATCTCCAACTCTTTGGTGACTCAAAAGTTGTCTCTGACTGGTTAAACAAAAGAACTAGATGTTCTACATATACTTTGAGACATATTCTGGATGAGAGTCATCGACTTATTATATCTTTTGACACATTTGGATGCCGTCACGTTTACTTGGAACGAAATGCAGATGCTGACAGATTATCCAAAGAAGTTGCGCATATGCCATCCAACACTTGGATGATCAAGGAACATAGAGAGGGGGCTTTTTACCAGTACTACCATCGGCCTTTCATGGACATAGATGTTTAGTATGCTCACAGAGAGCTTGGTTTATGTTTATATTTCTGCTTTTAAATCTCCATCTGTAATTATTCATATGTTTCTTTTACAGCAAGACCTATACGGACACTTTACATGACTATAGTTATATTTTTTGATAAAACAGTATGCTGAATATATTAGAAAATGATGCCTCCCTATGTGCACACAAGCATCAAAATTAGCTCTATTTTAGAACCTTATTTATCTGAGAGGCATTGATTCTTACAACATATGCTTTTTGCATATACAATATGTAATTTCCTCACTTAATGAAAATTATATTGGAAAAGTCTTTTACTTATATAAATCATATTGGAAAATTGTGTTGTATATATACGTGATATAAGTTTATCAAACATATTGATAAATATAATTATACTAATATTATTGATAATTAATAGATATAATTGATATATCAATCACATTTATTCATTGTTATTATAATAAAAAAAACTTCAATCCGTTTTACTCCTAAATAAAATTTTCCATGTAAATCTTGTAAAGTGTATATCGGTTTTTTTTTTTCCTGCTAACTTTTATTAACGTGTGCAATGCCCCAGCAATTTAACAACGACGCAACGTACGGCATGCCTGAGAAGATGGCGCCGACTTCCGTTGCCGAGACTTATATACAACGTCGGCCTCCAAAAGCACGAAAATTCAATGCTTCCGTCCATCCCAACACAAGGCCCTGCAGTCTTTCGAATCCGAGTTTAGTTTAGGGAAATTTATGTGAAAAATAAACGATGATGACAATTTCAAACGTTAACTCAGTCAAAACTAATGAAAAGCTACTTGTATTCAAAGATTTAAGCCAGCAAGCATAATGATGACAGAAACCTTGAATTATTCAAGTACCGCATTTCATCCCTTCTCTTATTTGTAGTTTTATATTTCTTATTAATCGCTACAAACGACCACCATGACAGCCAACTCAATCAGGCCGTTAATGGATCCTTTTAATAGGGTTGCATGATTACAATATTTGACACCAACGATCACTGCATTGTTGGATTAACAGACGACCCCGTCAGTAACCCAAACGCCGCAATGTTTTTTAGGCGAAACGGTTCGGCCAAATGGATTACGTCTACGTATTTTTATTTTTATTTCAATAGATTATTTTTGGATTAAAACAGTTCATGATTTTCCCATATTTAGAATGCTGATCTCAGGTTATAGAAGAATTTTTTACCTTGTTGACGGAGTCATAATCAGAATACACATTTAAGAAAGTCGCTACTATATTGACGGTGAAACACGGAGATCCCAACATCTGTTTTTGTTTGTGAAATAGGGAGATCCCATCATTTGAGTAAATATCACGATTCTGATTTTATTTACAGTCTAGGGCAGACGCTGCATCGCAATGGCGATCCAGCTCAATATTTATAGTAAACGTAATTAGAATCTCAGAAAAACAGAAATCTCTCGCATGTCCGAATCGTTAGATTCGTACCAAGAGGGAAAATGAGTTACCGCATAGGGAACCTTTGGCTGCCTATGAACGTGCTGTTATTGTGTGTGAATGTTATTCCTCAACCAGGTATTTCTGAATATTTTAGAATTGAAGGAACAATATTTTATTGTTTCAGTTTTGTTTACCTTAAAATCGTCATTGAATGCTGTCATCGGAATGCAAATTGCTTATCTAGGGTTTGTTATTTTAATTAATCGAATTTTGGATGGCAGGATATGTGTCTTAATTGCGGAGGTAAAGGGAATCACACTGCCCGAAACAACGTAACATGGGTAAGTGATGCTAATTACCTTGACGTGGGTAGGGCAGTAGACATACACCTCGGGGATTACTCTGAACAAACCTACGGTTCGTACGTGCATAGCCTACGGTATTTTCCAAAACCTCTCGTCCCCTGGTTTGCAATCGGTAATTACACTGGATTCAAACAACAGCCAGGCTTCGGACTTTCTTATGAGACATTGGGTATGTTGGCTTACAGAAACATACCACCCCCATATGACAGTCCATGGTATCATGAAAGGGTCATTGTTAGTTTGGGCACAGTGTTGTATCATTGCTTCCTCAGAACATCAGAGAATGACGATCCCCTCGTCAGTGCTATTGAGTTTAGGCCCCTCAAAGAAGGCATGTATAGAATGGCAAAGCCAAGACAATTGATGCTATGTGATTCGTTCTCCACATTTCACTAGTTTCAATCCCACTTCTTCACCCCTTGAGCATCACCCGATGCAATGAGTGCTAAGTGAACTATTCAAAAAATCATGAGAAATTAGTCAGTTACGACTACCTCTCATGAAATGGTCATACGTTTGAATGACTTACTTAAGCAGTTGAATCCCAAAAATG
Organism: Pinus tabuliformis; assembly: GCA_031772625.1. NCBI lineage: Eukaryota > Viridiplantae > Streptophyta > Pinopsida > Pinales > Pinaceae > Pinus > Pinus tabuliformis. The sequence goes on along the minus strand of CM062810.1, from coordinate 254,341,529 downwards.
ATATCTAATATAATGCACTGCGTAAATCCCCCATACTTAAATTCAAAAAGAGTCAAGGGATCTCTACTTGAATGGTTCATGAGGCACAATACTTGCTAAGGTTTTGCAAATGGGGTAGCAAGCTAAGTGGGCTTGATTGTGGGGAAAAACTCCACAGTTAAGCGCGCTTGAGCCAGAGGAGTTCTGGATGGGTGACCTCCTGGGAAGTCCTGGTTACCGGGTGCAAGCCCGGAAGTGATGATTGATGCTATGTGATTCGTTCCCACATTTCACTAGTTTCAATCCCACTTCTTCACCCCTGTGAGCATCACCCGATGCAATGAGTGCTAAGTGAACTATTCAAAAATCATGAGAAATTAGTCAGTTACGACTACCTCTCATGGAAATGGTCATACGTTTGAATGACTTACTTAACGCAGTTGAATCCCAAAAATGATATCTAATATAATGCACTGCGTAAATCCCCCATACTTAAAAAGATGGAGTTGATTTTGCAGCAAAAGCGTTAGTTAGGTATACATTTCAAAGTTTTTCATCTTCACCTTTATCTGATGTTGATGTTGCAGTGCTCATGTTATGCAGTTGAATTGATTGAGCTGAATAGCTTTCTATGTTGAAATAAGCAGGTATCCTGATGACAGCTTTGACCGCGTCTGGTCATCAGATTTCTTTTTCGATGTTAATGGTGCTTCTGGTGTATGGTCTGTAACTGCAAAAGATGACATCTCAACAAAAAATACCCAAAATCTTCCCTCAAGTCTTATGATGCAAACGGCATTTATCTTAAACAGCTCAATGTTTCCGATCCGAGTTGCAACCCCGAGAGGGAGCAAATTAGTAGTGTATCTGTATTTGGCAGAGATCGAAAACCTAACTATGTCTCAATTGAGATCTTTTTCCGTGCTGTTAAATGGGGTGAAAATGTTCGATGTCATCACTTTGGAAAATCTCTCTGCCCTAGAGCTAACATTCGATTTCAATGAAACAGATGTACTCTATCTTGCCGTAGAGACGACCGGTAACTCCACCAATAGTTCTATAATCAACACCTATGAGTCCTTAGAAATTGTATACCGATCAGGCAACGTCTGCACAGCATAGTAAGTTCCCTGACTAAAGTTGTCATACTGAAATCACTCATATATAATTCAATGCCTGACCAAGTAGTTATTAAAATACAGTTCAACCTCTTGACGTGAACAAAACCAGGTTCGACATACAAGATTGGATTTCGGATCCTTGCTATATAATCCCCTGGGAAGGAATTAGTTGTAATAACAGATCATCGGAGATAAGAATATCGGATTTGTGATTTACAGCCCGATGTGATATTGTATGAGTTATCGATAATCTTCCTGTTGTCAGAAATTTGGCTGGAAGGAATTTTACAGGAACTGTACCTGCAGATATTGGACAGTTGACCGGATTAGTTAACCTGTAAGCACCAATGTATTCTTTTCAAGATAAAATACTCCTAACGAAATACGAAAACGCTCATTGAGATTAAAAAGCTGATGAAAAGAACATTTTTATCGTTGAATATTATACTGCTACTGGCATTCATCCATTCGTCTTGAAATTACCAGGTCACTTATACTGCTACTCGCATTCATCCATTCGTCTTGAAATTACCAGGTCACTTGCAAATAATAAGCTGATCGGAGCTTTGCCAGATTTTTCCAATTTAACTATGTTGGAGAGACTGTAAGTGTTTTCTTCTCAGAATAACACTTAGTTGGTTCATTTTTTAATCTTAGTCATATTAGTCATTTAAACTGGATCAATACTGCCCACATGGCTTTGGATTGACGGTGAATGGGTGCGCTGTTAAGGCACTCCTTGCTATAGGTCACTGGTTCAATTCCCCATAGGTACTTAGTTTAGTCTTAAACTAGAAAAAAAATAAAAACAAAACAAAACTGGATCAATACTTCGTCCCTTTTTAATGTTAATTCCATCCGCGTGCAGATATGTAAACCACAACAATTTAACTGGTAGTGTTCCAGGCTGGCTGTCTCAACTAAAGAACCTTACAGAGCTGTAAGTGTGGGCCTTACTTTTATAGCTCGAACTCCTCTTCAAAATCATACGAAAGTAATTAGCAATTTGGTTTACCACTAAGGTTAAAATGCTTTATAACTTTATTTTAAATATTGTGTAATTTTTTTGAGAGTGATTTTCAGGAGTTTAGAGTAAACTTAAATTTAAATTTATTTTTATATAAATAAACTAATTTAAGGTAAACTTGAAACTATTAATATGAGATAGCGAGCTCAAATAACTGTTTATAAATATGGTAAAGTTTACTATATGTCAGACTTTGAAATCAACTTTTTGTTAGAAATTCCAGAATGATTCGGTAAGCGTGGTGAGAGCTAGCAGAAAGAGCTTTTGGAAAAGGATGAAATCCGCCTCCAAAGACTCCAACCTCCATTGCTTTCTCATCATTCAACCCTAGCTTAAAATGCGTGATTTCCTATCATTCAACCAGAGCTTAAAATGTTAAAAAATAAATTGCATAGGAGAGTAGTCTCGTTCAGAATTCACCAGTCTTATATTGCAGCAAGGATATCGCAAATACACAGAGATTTAAATAATACACAGGAAATATCTCATGGCAAAACAGAGTGGAAACAAAATGTTGAGTTTAATTAACTCATGGAGATGGAAGTTTAAGACCACATCACAACATAACATACTTTGTATTATATTTCAAAAGATAGGAAAATATATTCCCATCATAAATGGAGGTTGCAGCTCCAATTGAAAACACAAAATACTTACTGAGATTTACACATCACTAGGGTTGGGGAGTAAATGTCTGAGTTTTGCTGATTTTCACCCGCCCACCAATATAATCCTCACTACCTCACAGAATTTCACCCTCGTGACTTTTACATTCATATTTATCTCAACATACAAATTTGACATTAATACATGACATAGAAAATATGTAATACAACAATTATACATAATAGATAGTTTTATGAACTTGCATGTGTTGTGGAGTGTGGGCAGCAGTAGGGGAGTGAATACTTTCCCATATCTATTTACCAAACTTCATTAAGTTCCTTAACTTCTCTAAAGTGTTGCGGAATGGTCAAGGTTGTACTTCTGCTCTGCTCTGGCTTCAGTGCTTCCGTCTGCAAACAAAATCACAACCCTGCAATAGTTGAATAGGCAAACATGGTGTTTGTCATTGTTTTTAAAATGGTGGTTGGGATTATTATTTCCAACACTCTCCCTTAATCACAACTGCCATGATTGAAAATTCCCAAACAGTTTCTGAGATAAACAAAACTTTCCCGTACCTATCAATTTGTGAAAATATCAACAAATTGTTCCTATGACCTGTAATGTTGCAACACAATTTCATCATTGTTAATCAACTCTCTAACAAAATGATATTCAGCATCAATATGCTTGGTCCTCTTGTGAAAACCAAAATTCTTTGATAATGCAATCACTGAGGTGTTGTCATAGAAAATAGTTGTCGTTCCCCCTTGGTCGTGGCGAAGATCCCTCAACATCCTTCTCATCCAAACTACCTGACACACCGTTGTTGTTGCGGAGACATATTCACCTTCTGATATTGATAATGAAACTATCAGTTGCTTCTTGAAGGCCCATGAAACGGCTCTAAAACCCAAATGAAAAACATATCCCGACGTGCTCTTTCTGTCATCGACACTTCCTGCTCAATCACTATCAGTGTAACCAACCAGCCTAAAATCACTTGTTGCGATGTACAAAGCACCATACTGTTTTGTCCCATTGACATACCTTAGAATTTTTTTCGATGCTTGACAATGTGTTTCCTTAGGTGTCTCCATGAACCTCGACACCAAACTCACTGCATACATCATATCCGGCCTAGCTCCTGTCAAATACATAAAGTTGCCTATCATACTTTCGTATAATGTCAGATTGACATTGTTGTTGCAATATGTTTTTCTCAACTTCAACTCCATGACAGTTGGAGGTTCTACATCTTAAACCTCTCCAAAATGTCTCATGTATACTCTGCTTAAGAGATAAAAATTCCATTTTCTGTTTGCTTTACGTCTATGCTGAAAAAATACCTTAACAACCCCAAGTCAGTCATTTCAAATTCACTCTTCATGACTTATTTAAAATTAATGACGAGGAAATCATCATTTGGTGTAAAAATCAAATTATCCTCATACAAGATGAGAATGAGAATCTTACCATCGCTCTCTTTGATGTAGAGAGTAATCTCACCGTCACATTTGTCAAAACCATTGTCCAACAAGTAAGCATCTATCTTGTTGTACAATGCACGTGGTGCTTGCTTTAGCCCATAAAGAGCTTTCCTCAAATGATACACTTTGTCTTCTTGGGCTTTTACCTCATAACCAAGTGGTTGAGCAACATACACTTCATCTTTCAGAACTCCATTTAAGAATCGCGATTTTACATCCATTTGATACACATTCCATTTATGTTGCACGGAAATCACCAAAACTGTACGCACTGTCTCCATCCTCACGTCTCCGAATAATCTCTTCCATACTACTACTTGTATCCTTTGACAACTAACCTTGCCCCTAAATCCTAAAGTTGTATTGGTTTGATAATGTTTTTATCCCTTAAGTGATGGCTCGGAGGGACATTCAACACTAGATTATTTTAGAAAATAGATTTTATTTTTTATGAGTTTATATATTTTTTTTAAGAAAATGATTATATTTAAAGAAAGCCATTATGAAGCTACATCAAGATTTGAAAACTTAATGAAACTCAAAGATTAGGGGACATACCTTATCACTGAATATTCGTCCTAATAAAACTCAAACATTAGGGGAGACACCTTACCACTTAGTATTCATTAAGAATATTTCTATATCTGCGTCCCAATAGTATAAAAACATTTCATAAACATGAAACACATTAGGAATGTAAAATATCACCTTTGTATCCAAATTATCACCTTCCTATTTTTAATTCTTATGTATCCAAATTATCGCCTTGCTTTTTTTAGGTATCTAAATGATGGGAAGTTCCATCTTTAAACATATAACAATTGTTGAAACATCAAAAAAAAAATTCTCATTCCCAACTATAAGAAGCATGGTTATAATATATTTTTTAATGATATTAATATAAAATTTATTTAATTAAAAAAATTATATATATTAATATTATAAATTAATAAATATATTATTATTGTAATTGTAAAAATATCAAAAATACCAAAATTTGGTTTTTCTCATTCCCAACTATAAGGAAACATGGTTGTAATATATTTTTAATGATATTAATAATAAAAGTCATTTAATTAAAAAGTTATATATATTAATATTATAACTTAATAAATATATTATTATTGTAATTATAAAAATAGTAACGTTTACATTTAACGTAGTGTGTGCTTTTTCAATATTATATTTTCTCTGGGCATATAGGATCAAGAAAATAAATTCTAATGAAGAATTAATCCACAACAAATACTATAAAAAAGAGGCCAATACCTACATAGATAAAAAAACAAACAAAATGAATACCAAAAATAAGCCTAAAAAATTAGGAGGACATGACATAGGCCCAACTTCTACTAATATTCCAATCATCATCTCTATTCAAATTTTGTGTCTTTTTTCAATTTTTTGGGCCTCCCTCAATTTACGATGATGGAAATGACTAACCCTAGCAATGGCTTGGGCCTCCTCAATGCAGATGTGATGCTTAGATTTATCTGCATGCTCTGCCAGAGCAAAGGAGCGGGTCCTGACATGCTTGATGTCAACAACATGCTCATGAATTCTTTGATTAATCGAGCACGACCAATCTCACCAATTTAGGGAGTACCACAAGAGCATGTGATAACGTAAATGCCCTTCATATTCTTGGGGTCCACTGGGTCTTTTACAAATCTAAGGGAGCTCTGGATGGTATTTAAAGGCCTAAAAGTTATTAATATAGTTATTAATAATCATAAATGGTTGGTCTTTAAAAAAATACACATAATAATTCCCTTTATCACAATTCTAATGATTATTGGATCATGATGAGTTAATATTATTATTATAATAGTATAATAATAATAATAATTATTATTATTATTTTATATTATTATTATAATAATAATTATAATATATTATTATAACTTTTTATTATTAATTAATATTACTACTATTATTATTATTATAATATTAATATAATGATCATAAATATATAAGAATATAGTCTTATTATTTATATAGTTATTAATAATCTAAATAGTTAGTCATTAAAAAAACACACTTAATAATTCTCTTATCACAATTCTAATTATACTATGATTATTATTATGAGTTAATATGATTATTATATAATAATATAATATTATTATTATTATTATTAATTTAATAACTACTATATTATTATTATAATAATATGCTAATAATTATACTATTATAATAACATAATGATGATCTAATACTATTATTATTATATTAAAATAATATTAATATAATAATATATAATAATATTGTTTTTATTATTTATATAGTTATTAATAGTTATTAATGTGGTTGATATAAGTCTTTTAACTTAGAATACCAATGGCGGAGACGAAACGGAGAACCTGTTGGGGTTAGGGTTTCGCCTAGACTCTGAAGACTTCAGCAACACCGAACACCTGCACCTGCACCTCACAGCCCTCCCTTACATTATCCCCGTAACATACCTCATACCCACATTGAGCCATCACAGTTATTCTTACATTTTCACCTCCTTGGTTTTACCCTCACCCTCCTCGACACTCCCCCGCCTGCTTCTGCTCACTACAGCGATAAACATCCCTAGGTTCTGGAGGCAGTTGGTGCGGAAAAATAGTGACGGTTATGGAGGAACTAGCAGACTATTAGACGGACCCATTAGTGGGTACCTCCATCTAGACATCTCCCCAGGTTAACCCGACAATCGGCTACCCCTACGTCTGCAATTTCTCTGACATCGTTGCTTCACTGCCCTAGATCTCAGGGCCTTCACGTTCGGTGGTTACCCTCTCAGAGGTCTCCCCCTCTTTACCAGACCTCACTGCTCAGCCTTTGTCGCCATCCACCCTAAAATTTGCTAACCAAACCCTGGAACCTAGTTTCAGAATATCCTCGGAGGGCCTCACTTCCTTTCCATCCTTTGCTCGCTCTCGTGTCCCTTCAGTAGCTCTTTCCAGTGATCCTGTCACCTTCACACTAGGGCATCTAGTGCCACCCTCCACGGCCCCCCATCTGGGCATTTCACTGGGATTCCCCCCATCTTCAGAGTCTTCCCATTTGAGCCCCATTTGAACATCCCTATACCTGAGTCAAACCCTTCCCAAGGCAACCCCCAGTGTATTTTACCTGATGAAAGATCCCGAAAAGAAAAAACCCTGAGGGTTTTGAAATCGAAGGCTATTGAGGATTTCCTGTGTTTAGGCAAGGACTTTCAGTGGAGTGAAGCCATGGACACAACCTACCGTGTGCTGGTAGGAAGAGTCAGGGGCTGGTCTTACAATGCCTCAAGGCTGAAGCAGTGGGCAACGAAGGTTTGGGGTCATCATCTGGTTGAACCTCCATTTGTCCAATCCTTTGTCAGAGGATGGTTTGTGCTTCGCTTTTCTATTGTAGAGCGAACCAATTGGGTACTCTCAATGGTTTGGCATCTTGAATAGGAACCAATGCTCCTTCGCAAGTGGATTCCCCTATTCGATCCAGAACAGGAAAAACTTGGAACAAGCCCTCTTTAGGTCTAGCTACTTTACCTGCCTTTACAATTTTGGTCAGAAGACATCTTCAGGCGCATAGCAAACTCCCTAGGAACTTACCTGGAGTACGACAAATCCTATCTCACAACAAGAAGGATGGCATATGCAAGAATACTGGTACACTTAGATACCGGCAATGGGCTACAGGAATTTATCACGATTCAATGGCGAAATTTCTCTTCGAGACAGAATTTGGATTATGAAGGGGTCCCCTTCAAATGTAGAAGATGTCACAAGGTTCGGCATCTCTATCGGGACTACCCTTTTATCAGCAAGAAAGAAAATGAGGATGTAGGATGGACAATACCTTCAAGGACTCTACAAGATCAGGGGGAGAAGCCCCCCAATGGAGATGTAGGGACTCAAGCTGATCCGACTCCCACATACAAGGCCCTCTCTGAGGAGACCCCAAAGAAACGTGGCGAGCCTCCTCCTTGACCTCCCTCTCTTCCTCTCACCAGGGCAAGGGTGGCACTCGAAGCGGTGGTTTCTTCGGGTATGATTTCCTCTTCTCCTAACCCCTCTCATTTGTTTACATGTGATGGTTTAAATGCACTTTCTTCTGATAGTAAAGATAATGGAATTGGTGTTACACCCCTCCCCATCCCCCTAACATCTCCCTTTTTTAGAAATTCTCACTGTAGATCACCAGATAATGAGAAATACTTGATCTACTTCTACAAACAAACTTGTGGAAGCTTAATCGATTTGGAGCAAGATCAAATAGAACACATATAACAGAGAATGATAAATCAATCACACATGAACGCAGAAGAATACACTAGGGAATGCCTTAGCTAAAAACCTCGCTATCTGTATTATCATACAAGTGGAAATAACTGCGAATTACACTAAGCTTTAGCTCACAAGCTATCTAGCTCTCAGTACAATCCCTCAATGTTGCTCATAGACTGAATAGACACAACATATGTCTTCCCTCAGTCCTCCAAGCCTCCTATTTCCTTGCGCAGTTTCTCCTGGGTCCTCTGGTTTCCACCTGTTTGAATTCACCTCTCACACAAGTCACCAAACTCGGAAATAACTGCGCAATCCTCAAGGAATGAATTCCTTCTGCATGTAAGAGACATCCTCATGGGAATATTCTTGGAACTGATAGTACATTGTCCCTTCCTCTGAACTCAACTGGGTCTCTGACTGAACTGACATGCATGAGTTATTTATGAGAGAATATTATGTTATCTAAAGTACACTAGTTACATGCATGCATGCATTAACTAACTGAACTCACAATCAATTCCACAAACTATTGGAACTAATCTAACTAGACTTAACTTAGTTAACTGAGATAACTAATTACAACTCAAAGTACAACTCATCTTGGTCTCCTTAATTAAGGGATAACTTCCTCAATCAAGGGGATAACTATTGCATGTCTTCACATAGACTTCATGTTTGATTTTATCCAACTATTAACTCAAGATGAATTAATTAATTATTTTACAAACAGCTACTAAGATAAAATTCGAATTTTAATTATCAATTTTAGTTTAGGGACTAACTAAAATTGGAATGTATCCCAAAATGCTATTTATAGAAATGCTATTTTTAGCACTTCTATATTTAGCATTTCTTGTTGCTATTTTCAACACTCCCTCTCAACAAGAAAGGGATTATCTATCACCCTGATACTGTCAGTGTGGAACTCGAATTTGCATTTTGATGATGAATTAGTCAAAATATCTACATCCTACTCCTCGATCGAAACATATAGCAACAACATGATCCTCTTCACCACACAGTCTTGAAGATGAAGATACTAGATATCAATGTGCTTGGACCTGTCATGAAATGCTGGATTCTCAGAGAGTTTGATACAACTCTAGTTATCGCAATAGATCACAGTTGGATCCATCCTCTAATCAAACATTCCAACTAGAATTTTCCGCATCCAAATGGCCTCACATGCTTCTTGACTGGCAGCCATGTATTTAGCCTCTATGGAGCTAAGTGCAACTAACCTCTGTTTCCTGTTGTACTAAGAAATTGTAGTTGAACCAAGGTTGAAAATTCCTCCCGAAGTGTTGTTCTGATCTGATGGAATCCATGCCCAATCCGCATCTGTGAAGCCCTAAAGCTTCACTCCCTCTGTCCATCTGTACCATAATCCATACTGAGATGTGCCTCTAATGTATCTCACCACATGCTTCGCTACCTTCCAAAACAGCTTGGTAGGTTGAACCATAGCTTGACTCAGCTGGTTCATGCAAAGCACAAATCTGGTCACGTGTTCACTAAATACATCAATGGAACCAGAAGATGTCGATAAATAGTAGTAGCTACTACCTCACCCAGAGTAGCATTCTCCTTCCTCCAGTTACCTGCTAGAGGAGACTGGATGGGCTTGCACTTCTCCATGTGGAATCTCCTGAGTATCTCATTGGCATACTTGCCTTGAGACACAAATACTTCCCCATCCTTCTGCCACACTTCCATGCCTAGAAAGTAGCGCATGAGACCCATGTCTTTCATCTTGAACCCTCTTGAAAGGTCCTTGCAAGACTTGATCAACTAATCATCACCTTTCAATATCAGATCATCAACATAAAGAAAAATGATCAATAGCTTACCTTCTACCATGATGTGGTAAAGTTTCACATCTGCTTCAATCTTTGTTAAGCCCAACCCAGTGAAATAGCTGTCGATCCTGGTGTGCAAAGCACGGGGTTCTTGCTTCAGCCCATACAAATCTCTCTTGAGTTGGCACACATGTGACTCACGATCAAAGGTCTCAAATCCTTTCGGTGCCAACATCGGCCTAATAGATGAGTACCTTACTACAGGAGCAAAATTCTCATCATAGTCGATCCCCTCGACCTATGAGAAACCACGGGCAACAAACCTTGCCTTATGTTTCTCCACACTCCCATCAGCTACTTGCTTGACCTTGTAAAGCCATCGGGAACTCACTACTGACTTGTTCTCTGGTCATAGAACAACATCCCAAACACTGTTTCGAACTATGGAGTCGTACTCCTCCACCATAGCATCAACCCAGACTGGTTGCTGCACTACTTCCTTGAAGGAAGATGGTTCGGTCTCTATACATTCCCCAACCATGGCCATGTAACCAGTGTACCACTCGGGTGACCTCCTCTGTCTACGTTGAGAAGATGGTTGTCCCACGTTCTCTCTCACATCCATCATCAATCTGTCAGCTTCCCTTGAGCATTTTCACCATCTCTGGAAGACTCTCCATGAGTGGATGTCTCCACTCCTGGATCCTCTACATGTGGCTGCTCCACATGAGTCTGAGGCTCCTCCTCCTTATGAACCAAAAGTTCCTCCTCTGCATGCAACTTGAGATCCCTGTCAAGGGAAACTCGCACGACCTTCTACTCATCAAACATCAGATCTCTTGGTACCACTGTCCTCTGACTGGTAGGAACGAAAACCCGATAGTTGTGGGGTGTATCAGTGTACCCCACAAGTATCCCCAACTTAGATGTTGGCTCTAGCTTCTTCCAAGCATCTTTGGTCACATGCAAATAAACGGATGATCCAAATATCCTGAAGTGACTCACATCTGGTCTCTTCTCGGAGAAGGCCTCCACTGGTGTCTTCATCCTCAGTATATGATGCGGGCTTCTATTCTGCAAGTATGCTGCTGTATTGCATGCCTCAGCCCACAAATGAAGTGGTAGGCTTTGGTCATGCAACATCGCCCGAGATGATCCCACAATTGATATGTTCTTTCTTTCAGCCACACCATTCTGTTGTGGGTTATAGGGTGTCGTCAACTCCCATTTAATTCCTTCTGCTGCACAGAAGTCATTAAACTGTTGAGAAACATACTCTCCACCATTGTCACTTCACAAGGCCCTTATTTTCTTTCCAGATTTTTTCTCAACCAAGGCTTTGAACTCACAAAACCTTGAGAAGGTTTAATCCTTCTTCTACATGAAGTAGATACAACATCTACTAGAAAAATCATCAATAAAAATAACATAGTACCTTTGTTTAGCGGTGGAGGCTGTCGAGAATGCTCCACACACATCTGTATGAACTCACTCCACGATTGCTCCAGCTCGACTGTCTTGATCCTGAAAGGAATATTTTGCATACTTACCCAAGGCACAACCTTTGCATGTATCCACTTTCTCCAGTTTATCCTTGGGAATTTCAAGGCCCCATGGTGCAAGTGGCCCAATCTTCTATGCCATAGCTTGCCAATATCTTGGCTTTGCACCAACTCTTCTTTGGAACTCAATGTGGCACAGTAATCTACCTCTAGCTTGTAGAGATTGTTTACTCGAATCCAAAGCCTCTTGGTTTGTCCAGTGCCGATATGCCTCAAGAATGCCTTTCCTTTACTAAAGACTACGTCATAGCCTTTGTCTTCCAACATAGCGACGGACACAAGATTCTTCTTCAGACCAAGCACATACTATAAATCAGTCAGGGTGAGAGGAGGTCCATTCTCCCTCTGAAACACAGCCGTGCCTTTACCTGAAACACTATACTTTCCATAATCACCCATTTCTATACGCATTTGGAGGTCCTTCTCCTCCAAGGTACTGAATAGACTCTTGTCGCTGATCATGTGGAATGAGGCTCCACTGTCCAAGTACCAAACACAACCCACCATCGATGAAACCATGCATGTGATGAGGGTGAAATCCAATTCGAACTGTGAGGCTAGTGCCTCGCCATCTAATCCTTTCGAGGATCCCTTCTTGGATTTCTTCTGTGGACAATTTGTAGCATAATGGCCCACCTCATGACAATGAAAGCATCGCACTTTCGATTTGTCAATCTTCTTCCCACCATGGGAAGAACTCGATTTAAAATGGGAAGCCTTCCCTTTCCCTTTCCTCGCCTTACGTGCTAAGGCTATATTTTCTTCATCATCTCGCTTTGATGAAGAGCCATCTCTGGTGCTTCTCCTTATCTCCTCCTACATCATATCCAACCAAAGTCATTCCCAATCTGGCAGTTTTTCTCTTCCATTTACTAAGTCTTTGTTGCTATGCCAGCTTGTGGAAGACCGAGGAGAGCAAGACTCACCATGTCATCATTGGTTGTCGTGATTCCTACACTTCCAAGCTCATCCCTGTAGGTGGTGAGCTTGTTCAGATATCTAGAGATCGCATCGCCCTTTTCACACTTGATTTTCCGAAGCTCGTCTTTCAGCACCAGCTTCCTCTAATCGTTGTTGTTCTGATATAGATCCTTCAATGTTTTCCACATTGAAAATGGTGTCTCCTTCCCATGGAGACTCGAGACAATGTGGTCTAGAACTCCCTCCAGAAGAATCCTCCTCGCTCTAGCCACACATTTCTTCCATTCCGCCAATTCTTGGGCATTAGCAGCTGCTGGCTTGGGGACTTCTTGATCAATGAAGTCCTTCAAACCGTTGTCCTCCAATACCACTTCCATGCGATCCTCCCAGGCTATATAATTCGAGCTGCCATCCAGGGCATACTCAAGTCTCAAACCGTTGAACGCCATCGGTGAAATTTGAGACGCGATAAGAATTCGATTTCTATAATTAGGAACTTCAAACTTCGAAATTCTCCCTTCTTTGTATATTATTCTCCGCTTTGATCACTTGTCCATCTGTACCATAATCCATACTGAGATGTGCCTCTAATGTATCTCACCACATGCTTCGCTACCTTCCAAAACAGCTTGGTAGGTTGAACCATAGCTTGACTCAGCTGGTTCATGCAAAGCACAAATCTGGTCACGTGTTCACTAAATACATCAATGGAACCAGAAGATGTCGATAAATAGTAGTAGCTACTACCTCACCCAGAGTAGCATTCTCCTTCCTCCAGTTACCTGCTAGAGGAGACTGGATGGGCTTGCACTTCTCCATGTGGAATCTCCTGAGTATCTCATTGGCATACTTGCCTTGAGACACAAATACTTCCCCATCCCTCTGCCACACTTCCATGCCTAGAAAGTAGCGCATGAGACCCATGTCTTTCATCTTGAACTCTCTTGAAAGGTCCTTGCAAGACTTGATCAACTAATCATCACCTTTCAATATCAGATCATCAACATAAAGAAAAATGATCAATAGCTTACCTTCTACCATGATGTGGTAAAGTTTCACATCTTCTTCAATCTTTGTTAAGCCCAACCCAGTGAAATAGCTGTCGATCCTGGTGTGCAAAGCACGGGGTTCTTGCTTCAGCCCATACAAATCTCTCTTGAGTTGGCACACATGTGACTCACGATCAAAGGTCTCAAATCCTTTCGGTGCCAACATCGGCCTAATAGATGAGTACCTTACTACAGGAGCAAAATTCTCATCATAGTCGATCCCCTCGACCTATGAGAAACCACGGGCAACAAACCTTGCCTTATGTTTCTCCACACTCCCATCAGCTACTTGCTTTACCTTGTAAAGCCATCGGGAACTCACTACTGACTTGTTCTCTGGTCTTGGAACAACATCCCAAACACTGTTCCGAACTATGGAGTCGTACTCCTCCACCATAGCATCAACCCAGACTGGTTGCTGCACTACTTCCTCGAAGGAAGATGGTTCGGTCTCTATACATTCCCCAACCAGGGCCATGTAACCAGTGTACCACTCGGGTGACCTCCTCTGTCTACGTTGAGAAGATGGTTGTCCCACATTCTCTCTCACATCCATCATCAATCTGTCAGCTTCCCTTGAGCATTTTCACCATCTCTGGAAGACTCTGCATGAGTGGATGTCTCCACTCCTGGATCCTCTACATGTGGCTGCTCCACATGAGTCTGAGGCTCCTCCTCCTTAGGAACCAAAAGTTCCTCCTCTGCATGCAACTTGAGATCCCTGTCAAGGGAAACTCGCACGACCTTCTACTCATCAAACATCAGATCTCTTGGTACCACTGTCCTCTGACTGGTAGGAACGAAAACCCGATAGTTGTGGGGTGTATCAGTGTACCCCACAAGTATCCCCAACTTAGATGTTGGCTCTAGCTTCTTCCAAGCATCTTTGGTCACATGCAAATAAACGGATGATCCAAATATCCTGAAGTGACTCACATCTGGTCTCTTCTCGGAGAAGGCCTCCACTGGTGTCTTCATCCTCAGTATATGATGCGGGCTTCTATTCTGCAAGTATGCTGCTGTATTGCATGCCTCAGCCCACAAATGAAGTGGTAGGCTTTGGTCATGCAACATCGCCCGAGATGATCCCACAATTGATATGTTCTTTCTTTCAGCCACACCATTCTGTTGTGGGTTATAGGGTGTCGTCAACTCCCATTTAATTCCTTCTGCTGCACAGCAGTCATTAAACTGTTGAGAGACATACTCTCCACCATTGTCACTTCACAAGGCCCTTATTTTCTTTCCAGATTTTTTCTCAACCAAGGCTTTGAACTCACAAAACCTTGAGAAGGTTTAATCCTTCTTCTACATGAAGTAGATACAACATCTACCAGAAAAATCATCAATAAAAATAACATAGTACCTTTGTTTAGCGGTGGAGGCTGTCGAGAATGCTCCACACACATCTGTATGAACTCACTCCACGATTGCTCCAGCTCGACTGTCTTGATCCTGAAAGGAATATTTTGCATACTTACCCAAGGCACAACCTTTGCATGTATCCACTTTCTCCAGTTTATCCTTGGGAATTTCAAGGCCCCATGGTGCAAGTGGCCCAATCTTCTATGCCATAGCTTGCCAATATCTTGGCTTTGCACCAACTCTTCTTTGGAACTCAATGTGGCACAGTAATCTACCTCTAGCTTGTAGAGATTGTTTACTCGAATCCAAAGCCTCTTGGTTTGTCCAGTGCCGATATGCCTCAAGAATGCCTTTCCTTTACTAAAGACTACGTCATAGCCTTTGTCTTCCAACATAGCGACGGACACAAGATTCTTCTTCAGACCAAGCACATACTATAAATCAGTCAGGGTGAGAGGAGGTCCATTCTCCTCTGAAACACAGCCGTGCCTTTACCTGAAACACTATACTTTCCATAATCACCCATTTCTATACGCATTTGGAGGTCCTTCTCCTCCAAGGTACTGAATAGACTCTTGTCGCTGATCATGTGGAATGAGGCTCCACTGTCCAAGTACCAAACACAACCCACCATCGATGAAACCATGCATGTGATGAGGGTGAAATCCAATTCGAACTGTGAGGCTAGTGCCTCGCCATCTAATCCTTTCGAGGATCCCTTCTTGGATTTCTTCTGTGGACAATTTGTAGCATAATGGCCCGCCTCATGACAATGAAAGCATCGCACTTTCGATTTGTCAATCTTCTTCCCACCATGGGAAGAACTCGATTTAAAATGGGAAGCCTTCCCTTTCCCTTTCCTCGCATTACGTGCTAAGGCTATATTTTCTTCATCATCTCGCTTTGATGAAGAGCCATCTCTGGTGCTTCTCCTTATCTCCTCCTACATCATATCCAACCAAAGTCATTCCCAATCTGGCAGTTTTTCTCTTCCATTTACTAAGTCTTTGTTGCTATGCCAGCTTGTGGAAGACCAAGGAGAGCAAGACTCACCATGTCATCATTGGCTGTCGTGATTCCTACACTTCCAAGCTCATCCCTGTAGGTGGTGAGCTTGTTCAGATATCTAGAGATCGCATCGCCCTTTTCACACTTGATTTTCCGAAGCTCGTCTTTCAGCACCAGCTTCCTCTAATCGTTGTTGTTCTGATATAGATCCTTCAATGTTTTCCACATTGAAAATGGTGTCTCCTTCCCATGGAGACTCGAGACAATGTGGTCTAGAACTCCCTCCAGAAGAATCCTCCTCGCTCTAGCCACACATTTCTTCCATTCCGCCAATTCTTGGGCATTAGCAGCTGCTGGCTTGGGGACTTCTTGATCATTGAAGTCCTTCAAACCGTTGTCCTCCAATACCACTTCCATGCGATCCTCCTAGGCTATATAATTCGAGCTGCCATCCAGGGCATACTCAAGTCTCAAACCGTTGAACGCCATTGGTGAAATTTGAGACGCGATAAGAATTCGATTTCTATAATTAGGAACTTCAAACTTCGAAATTCTCCCTTCTTTGTATATTATTCTCCGCTTTGATCACCTTTTCTCTGATACCATGTAGAAATTCTCACTGTAGATCACCAAATAATGCAATATACTAAAGCAAAATACTTGATCTACTTCTACAAACAAACTTGCGGAAGCTTAATCGATTTTGAGCAAGATCAAATAGACCACATATAACAGAGAATGGGAAATCAATCACACATGGACACAGAAGAATACTCTGGGGAAAGCCTTAGCTAAAAACCCTGCTATTTGTATTATCATACAAGTGGAAATATCTCCAGATTACACTAAGCTTTAGCTCACAAGCTATCCAACTATCAGTTCAATCCCTCAATGCTACCCATAGACTGAATAGACACAACATATGCCTTCCCCAGTCCTCCAAGCCTCCTATTTCCTTGTGCAGTTTCTCTTGGGTCCTCTAACTGCCACCTGTGTGAATTTTCACCTCTCACACAACTCACCAAACGCAAAAATAACTACGCAATCCTCAAGGAATGAATTCCTTCTGCATGCAAGAGATATTCTCATAGAAATATTACTGCAACTGATAGTACACTATCCTTCCTCTAATTTCAATTGGGTCTCTGACTGAACTAACATGCATGAGTTATTTATGAGAGAATATTCTGTTATCTAAAGTGCACTAGTTACATGCATGCATGCATTAACTAACTGAACCCACAATCAGTTCCAAAAACTGTTGGAGCTAATCTAACTGGACTTAACTCAGTTAACTAAGCTAACTAATTACAACTCAAAGTACAACTCGTCCTGATCTCCTTAATTAAGGGATAACTTCCGCAATCAAGGGGATAATTGCTGCATGTCTTCACATAGACTTCATGTTTGATTTTCTCCAACTAATTAACTCAAGATGAATTAACTAATTATTTTACAAATAGTTGCTAAGATCAAATTTGAATTTTAATTCTCAATTTTAGTTCAGGGACTAACTAAAATTGGAATGTATCCCAAAATGCTATTTATGCAATGCTATTTTTAGCACTTCTATATTTAGCATTTCTTTTTGCTATTTTCAACACCTTTCACACACATGCTTCCACTTTCTCTGTCACTCCCCCATCTCTCCCAGATCTCACACCCTTCATTACCCCGATTCCTGAAGCAGGGCCTCCCTCCCTGTGCTATCAGACTCGATCTAAGGCTAAGAAAAAGTTAAAGGTTTCGGATAATTTTGGACTAGATCTTATTCCGACCTCGTTTCCTCCTAAGCTACCAAGGGGTTGACCCACCTCCCTCTCAAAGGAAAAGATCCATGCCGGAGACCAGATCACCTCGGGTAAATAAATCAACCATTCACAGGGCACTTGGAGCAACGAACACCTCATCTGACACCCCCCCCCATGAATATTGTCTCATTCAACTGCACAGGGTTGGCTAGGCTCGATAAAAAACTAGCCCTTCAAAGATTGATCTATGCCATACCTGTCGATGTCATCTTCCTTCAAGAAACCTTGGAACCAGCTGATTCCATTACACCCCTCCTTGATTCAATGTTACATGGATAGACCTCTATAGGCCTCAATGCTAATGGACGATCCAGGGGATTTGCCCTGGGATACAACAAGTGTTACATCAAACTTTGTAACTGTTGGGGAGGTCCAAGGTATATAGGGGCAGACATGTTCTCATTTGATCTAGGTATAGAGGTGTGAACCATCAATGTATATCATTCGTGCCAACACAGACCTGCCTTTTGGGACCATCTCCTTAGCTCAAGGGTATTACAAAAGGATTTCCTAATCATGGGAGGGGATCTAAATTTTTGAATTGGTCACTCTGAATCCTAGGGAAACCATGCTCAACTCGATCGCTTATCTTCCTACTTTGAGAACTTATTAGATTCCCATAACCTGATGGACATCCCCTCAGTCAAATTGTTGCCTACCTGGAGGAACAATAGAGTTGGGGAGGACTGTCTTGCTCAAAGACTTGACCATTTCCTTATCAAGGAAGGACTTCTGACCCTGTGTCTAATCCATAGAGAGTGGATGGGATCAGGAGGAATCTCTTATCATCTACCTATTTACATGGAGATTAGTGGGGGGCTTCAGAAACCCAAGGGTCCTTTCAATTTTAGCTCCTCTTGGTTAAAGGATCCCACCTATGTGCATATGCTTACAAACTTCTGGAAGTCGCATCCCCCAGCTGCTAGTGGGAACATAGCAGAGGATTTTGCACAAAACCTTATCGAGATGAAGAGGCTCTCCAAAATTTGGGCTCATAACAAGAGAATAAAGGATGATCAAACCCTAATGAATGCAAAAAAGGAAATTGTTGAGTCTGAAAATAGCTCGGCCAGGGCGTATAGATCGAATGAACATAAGGAAAATCTCACTGAACTATATGCCACCAGGGGAAAAATTCCTAAGGATCGCGAAGAAGCATTGAGGGTGCGAAGTAGGGTGACCTGGCTCCATGAGGGAGATGACAATACAAAATTCTGTCATAAGTATGCAAATGGCCGGACAGCTATTAATACCATCTGGAAGCTCTCGAATGAGTAAGGCCTCCATATAAACACCTTCCCCCAACTCGTATATTTCTTGTCCTCAAATTTCAAACAGATCTATAGGGCCCCCCCAAATGTAAATCTTACTGAAATCATACAAGTAACCAAATTATTCCCTCGATTTATGGATCACAAGAAGGGCAGGGAACTGACTAAGGAAGTCACAATAGGCAAATTGGAAGCCACCCTCAAATGGTTTAAGAAGGACAAGAGTCCAGTTTCGGACAGATGGTCGATCAAGTTCTATCTAGCCTTCTTTGAAATCCTAGGGGTAGACCTCCTCAAGGTAATTGAAGACTCCAGAATAAATGGAAAGATACATGAATCCTTCACCTCTACTTTTATCGCCCACATTCCAAAATCCGACAATCCATCAACCTTTGATGATTATAAACCTATATCCTTATGCAATTTCATCTATACGATCATGGCTAAGATCATAGCCAATCAAATGCAACCCATTCTATCCACCCATATATCATAAGAGAAATTCACCTTTCTACAAGAACGACAGTTTCATCAGGTAGTGGGAACTTCCCAGGAGGTCTTGGACTCTCTGCACTCCAAGAAAATCAAAGGTATGATACTAAAGGTAGACCTCTCTAAAGCCTTTGACAGAGAAAACTGGTTATATATTAGAATGCTTCTAACCCACCTAGGGTTTCCATTTCATTTCATTAAATGGATCATGAGCTGCATCACTAACGTACCATTCAATATTCTAATCAATGGAGTGGCTTCACCTTTCTTTCATTCTAAAAGAGGCCTCTGACACGGCTACCCCCTATCTCCACTACTTTTTCTCCTGATAATGGAAGGGCTCAGCAGGCTTGTCAAAGAAGAGTTTAGAAGGGGAAGACTGTTGGGGATAAAGATCACGGAAGGGTGCATATTGACTCATCTGCTTTTTGTAGATAATATCTTGTTATTTCTTAATGGAAGCATAGGGGATTTGACAATCATGAAGAACACATTTGCACTATTCCAAACAGCCATTGGTATGGCTATAAGCAGCAACAAGTCGACCCTCACAGAGGTTGGATGTTCCCCATATGAAATTCATTATGCGTTGCAAAGATTTCAGTACACTCTCCTTAGATTGGAAGAAGGGATTAGATACTTGGGCTACAAGTTGAAGCCACTGGGGTATAAAATAGCAAATTGGACATGGCTTACTTCCAAGATGGAGAAAAGCTAAATATTTGGTACTACAAGTACCTTTCCAGGGCAGGCAGACTCATTCTCATTAAAGTTTTCCTGAAGGCCACCCTGGTCTATTGGATGTCTCTAGCATGGATTCCTAGGGGTATACACTCTAGAAACCAGGCCTTATGCTGCAGATTCCTTTTGAAGGGACAACAGACAGGTAGAATATTTGCATGGGTCAAGTGGGAGGCTCTAAATTTTCCCAGGAAATGGGGAGGATGGGGCATCAAGAAATTAGAGGGTTTCTCCTCTGCTCTCGTAGAGAAACTTGGGTGGTAGCTTGTTACATCAGATAGTCTATGGACAAGGGTGGCCGTATCATAATACATTGCCCCTTTAAACTTGATGGAATCACTAAGCCAACCTCAAAGACTCCACTCAGGGTTATCAAGTATATGGAAGGCTATAATAAAATCTCTCGACATCATCAGAGCTGGCATCACATGGAAAATACAGTCAAGAATGACTGTGAGGATTGGAATGGATCCATGGATTGGATGCGGGAATATCGATAGGTTGCCAAATGAACTCAGATCCTTTCTTAGAGATAACAATATTACCCATATCGGCCACATAATGGACCTTGAACACTCCACTCTATTTCAGCAAGCCTTGAAATCGGCCTAGAGAATTAATATCGCAGAACAATGGAATACATTCATCAGGGCCCTCACTGAGGCTCACATTCGGATTGGCGAAGGGGAAGATGCGGTTATATGGGCGCTCTCGAAAGCTGGTAAATATACCCCAAAGGATGGATACCTTGTGTTAGCCGAAGAACGCCATCCACAAGCCATAGAGTCATGGTGGAAGCATTTGTGGAAGCTTAAGCCACCCCCGCAAGAACAGACTTCTCATGTGGACCATACTGAAAAACAAAATCCCCACAACGGACAACTTTCTCAAGCAAGCCCAACACAACCCTTTTTGGTGCCAACTTTGCAAATGTAACAATGAATATGCCTCACACCTATTTATTGAATACCAGACCACTCAAGATCTTTGGTAATCGATCTTAGCCGTGATTCCATCCCGACTAGGTGGAAAGGTACGACTACAAAGGAGGCCTGGACACCTTGGTGGTCAGGTACTGCCCCAAATAAGCTTTGGAATCTCCCTTTGCTCATTTGGGGACTATGGATCGCCCGCAACAAAATCATTTTCTTGAATACCTCTCCACGTTGTCCTTTCATTGCATCCCGCATCCTATCGGATTACTCCATCATCCTTGATGACGAGGAGACAACACGACCCCGAACCATTGTACCCGAATCCATAAATCATACAAAGCCTTGGGCTTTCTTTGAAAATTCTGTACATGAAGAAGGATGCGAAGGAGGGGCCATTCTACACCTCACTGTTTCCCATTACTACCATATACAAATGGGATTAGGTTGGGGTACGAATAATTTTGTAGAAACTATCCTCTGCAAAATTCCTTGTACAATTTGCCTTGGAAAACCAATGTAGAGATCTCCAACTCTTTGGGGACTCAAAAGTTGTCTCTGATTGGTTAAACAAAAGAACTAGATGTTCTACATATACTTTGAGACATATTCTGGATGAGACTCATTGACTTATTACATCTTTTGACACATTTGAATGTCGTCACATTTACTTGGAACGAAATGTAGATGCTAACAGATTATCCAAAAAAGTTGCGCAGATGCCATCCAACACTTGGATGATCAAGGAACATAGAGAGGGGGCTTTTACCAGTACTACCATCGGCCTTTCGTGGAGATAGATGTTTAGTATGCTCACAGAGAGCTTGGTTTATGTTTATATTTCTGTTTTTAAATCTCCATCTATAATTATTCATATGTTTCTTTTACAGCAAGACCTATACGGACACTTTACATGACTATAGTTATATTTTTTGATAAAATAGTATGTTGAATACATCAGAAAATGATGCCTCCCTATGTGGACTCAAGGCATCAAAATTAGCTCTATTTTGGAACCTTATTTATGTGACAGGCATTGATTCTTACAACATATGCTTTTTGCATATACAATATGTAATTTTCTCACTTAATGAAAACTAAGTTTTTTCCAAAAGAAAAAAAAAATCTTTTACTTATATAAATGATATTGGAAAATTGTGTTGTATATATACTTGATATAAGTTTATCAAACATATTGATAAATATAATTATACTAATATTATTGATAATTAATTGATATAATTTATATAATTATATATCAATCACATTTATTCATTGTTATTATAATAATAAAAACTTCAATCCGTTTTTCTCCTAAATAAAATTTTCCACATAAATCTTGTAAAGTGTATATCGGTTTTTTTTTATTAACGTGTGCAATGCCCCAGCAATTTAACAACGACGCAACGTACGACATGGTTGAGAAGATGGCGCCGACTTCCGTTGCCAAGAATTATATACAACGTCGGGCTGCAAAAACATGAAAATTCAATGCTTCCGTCCATTCCAACACAAGGCCCTGCAGTCTTTCGAATCCGAGTTTAGTTTAGGGAAATTTATGTGAAAAATAAACGACGATGACAATTTCAAACGTTAACTCAGTCAAAACTAATGAAAAGCTATTTGTATACAAAGATTTAAGCCAGCAAGCATAATGATGACAGAAACCTTGAATTATTCAAGTGCCGCATTTCATCCCTTCTCTTATTTTTAGTTTTATATTTCTTATTAATCGCTACAAACGACCACCATGACAGCCAACTCAATCAGGCCGTTAATGGATCCTTTCAATAGGGTTGCATGATTACAATATTTGACACCAACGATCACTGCATTTTTGGATTAACAAACGACCCCGTTAGTAACTCAAACGCCACAATGTTTTTTTAGGCGAAACGGTTCCGCCAAATGGATTACGTCTATGTATTTTTGTTTTTATTTCAATAGATTATTTTTGGATTAAAACAGTTCATGGTTTTCCCATATTTAGAATGTTGATCTCAGGTTATAAAAGAATTTTTTACCTTATTGACAGAGTCATAATCAGAATACACATTTAAGAAAGTCGCTACTATATTGACGCTGAAACACGGAGATCCCAACATCTGTTTTTGTTTGTGAAATAGGGAGATCCCATCATTTGAGTAAATATCACGATTTTGATTTTATTTACAGTCTAGGGCAAACGCTGCATCGCAATGGCGATCTAGCTCAATATTTACACTAAACGTAATTAGAATCTCAGAAAAACACAAATCTCTCGCATGTGCGAATTGTTGGAATTTAATTCCAACTGCAACAATGAACAACTGGACAAGAATCTGATCTGCAGTAAATACTCCAGGCTGTTCGGTGCAGCAAAGTCACCTTTGATATTTTTGCACATTAATATGCATTAAAGTTTCAATTGAATTCCCCTGTAGACAATCGACTTGTTTTTTTGATAGAAGCATCACCGCCATACTACATTAAATTCAGAGATAGGCATTAGAAGATATTTTGTAATATTTTATTGTTTAAATCAGATATGTTTTAAACATATAAATACATCACACAGCAGTTCAGTTTTATGGTTAGCAGCAGATTGATAAAGAGCAGAGGAGAGCACGCAGCAGTGTGAAGATAATACTTGCCAGATAGTGAAACGCACAGCAGTGCACAGCAGGTGTAGATGCAACAGCGCGGCAGAGAGCAGAAAGGAAAAAATGCACAGCAGTGTAGATATTTGAATGAAATTTGTTTAACAAATGTTTATTTGTGTGGAACAGAAGCGTTCCTTGGTGAATCTGTTTTGTAATAGAAGTTGTGAAATTCCCTCAGTATGAGGAAGACAAATCTGTAACAATTAGTTTATTTTTAATAAATACAAGTTAATTTTTCCTGTTGCTGTTACACCGTAACTCAAAAAATACTTGACGTAAAAAATGTACGTTGCTGCAACACCACGAACATCATTGCTGCAACACAAGTTACAGCAACTGAAAAAAAACTGTGTTGCTAAAACACCGTTTCCAACAAGCGATTTTCTGTTTTTCTGTGCAAAACCAGAGTGCAAAAACAATGCAATTTTTGTCTGTTTGTTATGGAATTTATCAAAAAATTCCAACATGGTATCAGAGCTAGTCTAAGCACTCAGTGAGTCAAAAAAAGAGATTGTTTTTCACTGTAGGAGCTAAAGAAGTTTTCTGAGCAGAATTTTTTCCAGCAGAGAAAGTTTTTGCTTGTTTTCAAAATACAGTTAGTATCTTTTCTTTACCAATACAGGTTAAGATGGCAGATGTTGGAACAGGTCTGACAAATTCCCAACTGCCACAGTTTAATGGGAAAAATCACAGTTATTGGTCCATAACAATGAGAGCATTGTTTGCTTCTCAAGGACTATGGGAGCTGGTTGAAAATGGCTATGCTGAACCAGTAGATGCAACAGCACTGGCTGCTTTGACAGTAGCAGAAAGAGACCAGTTGAAGGGTGACAGAAAGAAGGATGCCAAAACCCTCTTTTTCCTCTTCCAATCAGTACATGAAAGTGTTTTTCCGCGGATTGCTGCAGCAAAAAAATCCAAGGAGGCATGGGATATTCTCAAAACTGCCTATCAAGGCATGGAGAAGGTGAAGACTGCAAAGTTGTAGATGTTGAGGAGAGACTTTAAAAACCTCAGTATGAAGGAATCTGATACAATAGATTCATTCTTCACTCAGGTTATTGGCTTGATAACCCAGATAAGATCTCATGGTGAGATTCTTGAAGATAGAAGGATTGTAGAGAAAATCTTGAGATGTTTACCCTCAAGGTTTGAATCTATTGTGGTGGTAATAGAAGAAACAAAAGATCTCTCACAGTTCATGGTAGATGAGCTGAGTGCTTCTCTTTTGTCTCATGAACACAGACTGAGTAGAGGAACAGATTACTCTTTTGAGCAAGCATTCAAGACTCAGATGTCTTTTGGCCAAAGAAGAGGTAGAGGCAGAGAAAATAACAGAGGTCGTGGAAGAAGCCAAAACAGAGGCAGAAATTATCCTGCTAGCACAAGCGGAAGGAGCTGCACAGAACCAAGCTGAAGGTTCAAGCAAACAACAAGCTCATGGGCAAAGGTATGACAAATCCCAAGTCCAATGTCATTATTGTGAAAAATTTGGGCACTACGCCAATGAATGCAAGAAAAAACAAAATGACATGAATAATAGGCAGAATGCTAATTTTGCAAATGAAGAAGATAAGAACCCAAAGAACGTGCTGTTAACATGTAACATAGCACAAGACAAACAAGAAGATTTTTGGTTCTTAGACTCAGGTTGTAGTAATCACATGACAGGAAATATTGCAATGTTTGCCAATCTGGATGAAAATGTGAAATCTGAGGTAACAACAGGGACTGATGATAAGATAACTGTCAAGGGTAAGGGCAGAGTCAGTATTCGAGCAAAAAATGGAGAACAGATGATTGTGTCAGAGGTATACTATGTACCTGGTCTGAAATGTAATCTTTTGAGCATTGGACAGCTCATAAACAAAGGTTACAACGTGTTCTTCAAAGATGATTTGTGTACTATCAGAGACATACCTCCAAGTAAGAAGATCATTGCACAGGTGCAGATGACCAGCAATAGAATGTTTCCTCTCAAACTCAGGGCAGATTTGAAGGAAGGCAGAACTATTGCGGCTGTAACACAAGAAGTCTTTCAGGAACAAGTGAAAGATGTGAATTGGTTGTGGCATTTGAGATTTGGACATCTCAATTTCGGAGGCCTGAATCTGTTGCACAGAAAGGGAATGGTAAAGGGATTTCCGTTGATTGAGAAACCGAACAGCCTTTGTGAAGGCTGCATCTTGGGCAAGCAACACAAAGAAAGCTTTCCAGCAGGAAAGAGTATAAGGGCAAAAGCACCCTTGGAAATTTTTCACTCTGATGTGTGCGGACCGATGCAAATACCATCATTTGCCGGAAATAAATATGTTTTAACCTTCATTGATGATTACACCAGAAAGACATGGGTGTATATGATGAAACAAAAGAGTGAAGTGTTTGAGAAATTCCGCCACTTCAAAACTCTTGTTGAAAAGCAGTGTGGGCATTATATCAAAGTGCTCAGAATAGATAGAGGAGGAGAGTACATCTCCCAAGACTTTCTGCGTTTTTGCAGAGAGAATGGCATACAAAAGCAGTTCACCACAAGGTATACACCTCAGCAAAATGGTGTTGCTGAAAGAAAGAATAGGACCATTCTTGACATGGTCAGAAGTATGCTGAAGGCAAAACACTTGCCGCATGAGTATTGGGCAGAAGTTGTTACTTGCGCAGTTTACATCTTGAATAGATGCCCAACTAAAGCTATCATGAACAGAATACCAAAAGAGGCATGGAGTGGTCAAAAGTAAACTGTCACTCACATGAGAGTATTCGGTTGTGTAGCATATGCACATGTACTGGATCAGCTAAGGAAAAAGCTTGATAGTAAGGGGGAGAAGTGTGTCTTTATTGGATATTATGATGAGTCAAAAGCATACAAACTCTATAATCCATCCACCAAGAAATTAATAGTAAGCAGAGATGTGCAGTTTATTGAAGATGAAGCTTTGGATGGAAGCTTGGAAAAAACAGTGAATGTGAAGACAATTGTGTCTCATGAAGAAGAAGAGGAAGGGACAGCAGCAAATAATCCTTCCCTGGTGGCTCCTCCTACACCACAACAAGTTCAACAAACCACACCACAAGCTGGAATTCGAAAAGCCTTGAGAAGTCAAGGAAGAACAGTTGTTGTTACACCACAAACAGTTGTTTCTGAAACACCACAGGGATCAAATATACCCTCAAGTTCGGATGGAACTCCAAGCACACCAAGAAGACCAAGATTCAGAAATCTGAATGAGATTTATGAAAAAGGAGAGGTAAGTAACAATACCGGTCTGAATTCATTATTCGCTTTGTATTGTCATATTGATGACCCAATCCATTTTGAAGATGTTGTAAATGAAGATAAATGGATTGAAGCAATGAATGAAGAAATTGGTGCAATTGAGAAGAGTAAAACATGGGAGTTAGTGGACCTCCCTGAAGGCAAGGATGCCATTGGAGTTAAGTGGGTCTATAAGACCAAAAGTAATGCTGAAGGTAAGATTGACAGGCACAAAGCAAGGCTTGTTGTGAAAGGCTACAAGCAGCAGCAAGGCAAAGACTATGATGAAACCTTTGCACCAGTAGAAAGGATCGAAACAATGAGAACAGTGTTGTCTATTGCAGCACAACACAAATGGAAGATTTATCAGATGGATGTTAAATCTGCATTCCTAAATGGAGTGTTAAAAGAAGAGGTTTATGTTGATCAACCTCCGGGATATGAAGTTGAAGGCCAAGAGCATAAAGTTTGTAAACTGAAGAAGGCTCTTTATGGGCTGAAGCAAGCTCCAAGAGCATGGTACAGTAGAATTGATGCTTATCTGATTGAGAATGGGTTTGATAAGTGTGATGGTGAACCCACACTCTACATAAAACAGAATGACGGTAAGATTATTATTATTGTTTTATATGTAGATGATCTGATTTTTACTAGCAATGATGCTTCTCTCATTGCTGATTTTAAAGCAGTTATGAAGAGTGAATTTGAAATGACTGACTTGGGCTTCTTAAGATATTTTCTTGGAATTGAAGTAGACCAAAGTGAAAATGGTGTTTTCATTTCTCAAGATAAATATGCAGAAGCTGTGTTGAAGAGATTTAACATGCAGAACAACAAGGCTGCTGTGACTCCAACAGTAGTGGGGCTGAAATTAACCAAAGAAGACAGCAGCAAATATTTTGATCCAAAACTGTATAAGAGCATAGTTGGCAGCCTTATGTACTTGACTGCAACTAGGCCGAACATTATGCACGCTGTGAGTTTAATCTCCAGATTTATGGAAAGACCGAAAGAGACTCGTTGGCAAGCAGCCAAGAGGATTCTAAGGTATGTGAATGGAATGAAGGGGTTTGGTATTTTATACTCCTCTTCTGAAAGTTTCATGTTGACAGGTTACTCCGATAGTGATTGGGCTGGAAGTGTTGATGATAGGAAAATCACATCGGGATATGTGTTTCATATGGGATCGGGAGCCATCTCATGGGCTTCCAAGAAGCAACCAGTTGTGGCTTTGTCAACAGCATAGGCAGAGTATGTGGCAGCAACAGAAGCAGCATGCCAAGTAGTATGGCTGAGAAGAGTTCTCAAAGATTTGTGTCATGAACAAGAAAAGGGCACAACCATTTACTGTGACAATAGCTCAGCAATAGCATTGTCTAAAAACTCTGTTTTTCATAAAAGAACAAAGCACATAGACACCAAATTTCACTTCATACGTGAATTGGTTAACAATGGTGAGATTGTTTTGCAGCACTGTAGAAAAGAGGATCAGCTGGCTAACATCTTGACAAAACCATTAGCAAAGAAAGGTTTTGATCATTTCAGAAAATGTCTGGGTATGCAGCAGTTGAAATTAAGGGGGAGTGTTGGAATTTAATTCCAACTGCAACAATGAACAGCTGGACAAGAATCTGATCTGCAGTAAATACTCCAGGCTGTTCGGTGCAGCAAAGTCACCTTTGATATTTTTGCACATTAATATGCATTAAAGTTTCAATTGAATTCCCCTGCAAACAACCAACTTGTTTTTTTGATAGAAGCATCACCGCCTTACTGCATTAAATTCAAAGATAGGCATTAGAAGATATTTTGTAATATTTTATTGTTTAAATCAGATATTTTTTAAACATATAAATACATCACACCGCTGTTCAGTTTTATGGTTAGCAGCAGATTGATAAAGAGCAGAGGAGAGCACGCAGCAGCGTGAAGATAATACTTGCCAGATAGTGAAACGCGCAGCAGGAGTAGATGCAACAGCGCAGCAGAGAGCAGAAAGGAAAAAATGCACAGCAGTGCAGATATTTGAATGAAATTTGTTTAACAGATGTTTATTTGTGTGGAACAAAAGCGTTCCTTTGTGAATCTGTTTTGTAATAGAAGTTGTTAAATTCCGTCAGTATGACGAAGACAAATCTGCAACAATGAGTTTATTTTTAATAAACGCAAGTTAATTTTTCCTGTTGCTGTTACACCGTAACTAAAAAAATACTTGACGTAAAAAATTTACGTTGCTGCAACACCACGAACAGCATTGCTGCAACAAAAGTTACAGCAAATGAAAAAAACTGTGTTGCTGAAACACCGTTTCCAGCAAGCGATTTTCTGTTTTTCTGCGCAAAAACAAAGCAATTTTTGTCTGTCTGTTATGGAATTTATAAGAAATTCCAACACGAATCGTTCGATTCGTACCAAGAGGGAAAATGAGTTACCGCATAGGGAACGTTTGGCTGCCTATGAACGTGTTGTTATTGTGTGTGAATGTTATTCCTCAACCAGGTATTTCTGAATATTTTAGAAGTTAAGGAACAATATTTTATTGTTTCAGTTTTGTTTACCTTAAAATCGTCATTGAATGCTGTCATCGGAATGCAAATTGCTTATCTAGGGTTTGTTATTTTAATTAATCGAATTTTGGATGGCAGGATATGTGTCTTAATTGCGGAGGTAAAGGAAATCACACTGCCCGAAACAACGTAACATGGGTAAGTGATGCTAATTACCTTGACGTGGGTAGGGCAGTAGACATACACCTCGGGGATTTCTCTGAACAAACCTATTGTTCGTACGTGCATAGCCTACGGTATTTTCGAAAACCTCTCGTCCCCAATGTGCCTTACCTCTTAAGAACATGGTTTGCAATCGGTAATTACACTGGATTCAAGCAACAGCCGGGCTTCGGACTTTCTTATGAGACATTGGGTATGTTGGCTTACAGAAACATACCACCCCCATATGACAGTCCATGGTATCATGAAAGGGTCATTGTTAGTTTGGGCACAGTGTTGTATCACTGCTTCATCAGAACATCAGAGAATGACGATCCCTTCGTCAGTGCTATTGAGTTTAGGCCTCTCAAAGAAGGCATGTATAGAATGGAAAAGCCAAGACAATCGTTGAAAAAAGATGTTGTTGATTTTGCAACAAAAGCGTTAGTTAGGTATACATTTCAAACTTTTTCATCTTCACCTTTCTCGGATGTTGATGTTGCAGTGCTCATGTTATGCAGTTGAATTGATTGAGTTGAATAGCTTTCTATGTTGAAATAAGCAGGTATCCTGATGATAGCTTTGACCGCATCTGGTCATCAGATTTGCTTTTCGATGTTAATGGTGCTTCTGATGTATGGTCTGTAACTGCAAAAGATGACATCTCAACAAAAACTACCCAAAATATTCCCCCAAGTCTTATGATGCAAACGACATTTATTTTAAACAGCTCAGTGTTTCCGATCCGTGTTGCGACCCCGAGAGGGAGCAAATCAGTAGTGTATCTGTATTTGGCAGAGATCGAAAACCTAACTATGTCTCAATTGAGATCTTTTTCCGTGCTGTTAAATGGGGTGAAAATGTCCGATGTCATCACTTTGAAAATCTCTCTGCCATAGAGCTAACATTCAATTTCAATGAAACAGATGTACTCTATCTTGCCGTAGAGATGACCGGTAACTCCACCAATAGTCCTATAATCAACACCTATGAGTCCTTAGAAATTGTTGATACCGATCAGGCAACGTCTGCACAGGATAGTAAGTTCCCTGACTAAAGTTGTCATACTGAAATCACTCATATATAATTCAATGCCTAACCAAGTAGTTGTTAAAATACAGTTCAACCTCTTGACGTGATCAAAACCAGGTTCGACATACAAGTTTGGATTTCGGATCCTTGCTATATAATCCCCTGGGAAAGAATTAGTTGTAATAACAGATCATTGGAGATAAGAATATCAGAATTGTAAGTTGAATCCTTTGGTTTGTTTATTGTATATGACTTGTGATTTATAGCCCGATGTTATATTGTATGAGTTATCGATAATTTTCCTGTTGTCAGAAATTTGGCTGGAAGGAATTTTACAGGAACTGTACGTGCAGATATTGGACAGTTGACCGGATTAGTTAACTTGTAAGCACCAATGTATTCTTTTCAAGATAAAATACCCCTAACGAAATACGAAAACGCTCATTGAGTTAAAAAGCTGATGAAAAGAACATCTTTATCGTTGAATATTATACTGCTACTGGCATTCATCCATTCGTCTTGAAATTACCAGGTCACTTATACTGCTACTGGCATTCATCCATTCGTCTTGAAATTACCAGGTCACTTGCAAATAATAAGCTGATCGGAGCTTTGCCATATTTTTCCAATTTAACTATGTTGGAGAGACTGTAAGTGTTTTCTTCTCAGAATGACACTTAGTTGGTTCGTCTTTTAATCTTAGTCATATTAGTCATTTAAACTGGATCGATACTTCATCCCTTTTTAATGTTAATTCCATCCGCGTGCAGATATGTAAACCACAACAATTTAACTGGTAGTGTTCCAGGCTGGCTGTCTCAACTAAAGAACCTTAAAGAGCTGTAAGTGTCGGCCTTACTTTTATAGCTAGAACTCCTCTTCAAAATCATATGAAAGTAATTAGCAATTTGGTTTACGACTAAGGTTAAAATGCGGTATAACTTTATTTTAAATATTGTGTAATTTTTTTGAGAGTGATTTTGTGGAGTTTAGAGTAAACTTAAATTTAAATTTATTTTTATATAAATAAACTAATTTAAGGTAAACTTGAAACTATTAATATGAGATAGCGAGCTCAAATAACTGTATATAAATATGGTAAAGTTTACTATATGTCAGACTTTGAAATCAACTTTTTGTTAGAAATTCCAGAATGATTCGGTAAGTGTGGTGAGAGCTAGCAGAAAGAGCTTTTGAAAAAGGATGAAATCCGCCTCCAAAGACTCCAACCTCCATTGCTTTCCCATCATTCAACCCTAGCTTAAAATGCGTGATTTCCTATCATTCAACCAGAGCTTAAAATGTTAAAAAAGAAATTGCATAGGAGAGTAGTCTCACTCAGAATTCACCAAAGTCTTATATTGCAGCAAGGATATCGCAAATACACAGAGATTTAAATAATACACAGGAAATAACTCATGGCAAAACAGAGTGGAAACAAAAAGTTGCGTTTAATTAACTCATGGAGATGGAGGTATAAGACCACATCACAACATAACATACTTTGTATTATATTTCAAAACATAGGAAAATATATTCCCATTATAAATGGAGGTTGCAGCTCCAATTGAAAACACAAAAGACTTACTTAGGTTTACACATCACTAGGGTTGTGGAGTAAATGTCTGAGTTTTGTTGATTTTCAGTCGCCCACCAATATTTCCTCCAGGATTTTCTCCTCACTACCTCACAGAATTTCACCCTCTCTGACTTTTACATTCATATTTATATCAACATACAAATTTGACATTAAACATGACATAGAAAATATGTAATACAACAATTCTACATAATAAATGGTTTTATGAACTTGCAGGTGTTGTGGAGTGTGGGCAACAGTAGGGGAGTGAATACTTTCCCATATCTATTTACCAAACTTCATTAAGTTCCTTAACTTCTCTAAAGTCTTGCAGAATGGTCAAGGTTGTACTTCTGCTCTACTCTGACTTCAGTGCTTCCGTCTGCAAACAAAATCACAACCCTGCAATAGTTGACTAGGCAAACAGGGTCTTTGTCATTGTCTTTAAGATGGTGGTTGGGATTATTATTTCCAACACTCTCCCTTAATCACAACTGCCACGATTGACAATTCCCAAATAGTTTCTGAGATAAACAAAACTTTCACGTACCTATCACTTTGTTAAAATATCAGCAAATTGTTCCTATGACCTGTAATGTTGCAAGACAATTTCATCATTGTTAATCAACTCTCTAACAAAATGATATTCAGAATCAATATGCTTGGTCCTCTTGTGAAAACCAAAATTCTTTGATAATGCAATCACTGAGGTGTTGTCGTATAAAATAGTTGTCATTCCCCCTTGGTCGTGGCGAAGATCCCTCAACATCCTTCTCATCCAAACTGCCTGACACACCGTTGTTGTTGCAGAGACATATTCACCTTCTGCTATTGACAATGAAACTATCAGTTGCTTCTTGAAGGCCCATGAAACGGCTCCAAAACCCAAACGAAAAGCATATCCTGACGTGCTCTTTCTGTCATCGACACTTCCTGCTAAATCACTATCATAGTAACCAACCAGCCTAAAATCACTTGTTGCGATGTACAAAGCACCATACTGTTTTGTCCCATTTACATACCTTAGAATTATTTTTGATGCTTTCCATTGTGTTTCCTTAGGTGTCTCCATGAACCTCGACACCAAACTCATTGCATACATTATATCTGGCCTAGCGCCGGTCAAATACATAAAGTTGCCTATCATACATTCGTATAATGTCGAATTGACATTGTTGCTGCAATATGTTTTTCTCAACTTCAACTCCATGAAAGTTGGAGGTTCTACATCTTAAACCTCTCCAAAATGTCTCCTACATACTCTGCTTAAGAGATAAAAATTCCATTTTCTGTTTGCTTTACGTCTATGCTGAAAAAATACCTTAACAACCCCAAGTCAGTCATTTCAAATTCAGTCTTCATGACTTATTTAAAATTAGCGACGAGGAAACCATCATTGCGTGTAAAAATCAAATCATCCTCATGCAAGATGAGAATAAGAATCTTACCATCGCTCTCTCTGATGTAGAGAGTAAGCTCACCGTCACATTTGTCAAAACCATTGTCCAACAAGTAAGCATCTATCTTGTTGTACAATGCACATGGTGCTTGCTTTAGCCCATAAATAGCTTTCCTCAAATGATACACTTTGTCTTCTTCGGCTTCTACCTCATAACCAAGTGGCTGAGCAACATACACTTCATCTTTCAGCACTCCATTTAAGAATCCTGATTTTACGTCCATTTGAAACACATTCCATTTATGTTGCGTGGAAATCGCCAAAACTGTATGCACTGTCTCCATCCTCATGTCTCCGAATAATCTCTTCCATACTACTGCTTGTATCCTTTGACAACTAACCTTGCGCCTAAACCCTAAAGTTGTATTGGTTTGATAATGTTTTTATCCCTTAAGTGATGGCTCGGAGGGACATTCAACACCAAATTATTTTAGAAAATAGTTTTTATTTTTTATAAATATTTTATTTATATTTTTTAAGAAAATTATTATATTTAAAGAAGGCCATTATGAAGCTACATCAAGATCTGAAAACTTAATGAAACTCAAAGATTAGGGGACACACCTTATCACTGAATATTCGTCCTAATAAAACTCAAAGATTAGGGGAGACACCTTACCACTTAGTATTCGTTAAGAATAATTCTATATCTGCATTCCAATAGTATAAAAATATTTCATAAACATGAAACTCATCAGGAATGTAAAATATCACCTTTGTATCCAAATTATCACCTTCCTATTTTTAATTCTTATGTATCCAAATTATCGCCTTTCTATTTTTAGGTATCTAAATGATGGGAAGTTCCATCTTTAAACATATAACAATTGTTGAAACATCAAAAAAAAAATTCTCATTCCCAACTATAAGAAACATGGTTATAATATATTTTTTAATGATATTAATATAAAATTTATTTAATTAAAAAAATTATATATATTAATATTATAAATTAATAAATATATTATTGTTGTAATTGTAAAAATATCAAAAATACCCAAATTTGCTTTTTCTCATTCCCAACTATAAGGAAACATGGTTGTAATATATTTTTAATGATATTAATAATAAAAGTCATTTAATTAAAAAATTATATATATTAATATTATAACTTAATAAATATATTATTATTGTAATTATAAAAATAGTAACGTCGTAGTGTGTGCTTTTTCAATATTATATTTTCTCTCGGCATATAGGATCAAGAAAATAAACTCTAATGAAGAATTAATCAACAACAAATACTATAAAAAAGAGGCCAATACCTACATAGCTAAAAAAAAAAAACAAAATGAATACGAAAAAGAAGCCTAAAAAACTAGGAGGACATGACATAGGCCCAACTTCTACTAATATTCCAATCATCATCTCTATTCAAATTTTGTGTCTTTTTTCAATTTTTTGGACCTCCCTCAATTTAAGATGATGGAAATGACTAACCCTAGCAATGACTTGGGCCTCCTCAAAGCAAATGTGATGCTTAGATTTATCTGTATGCTCTGCCAGTGCAAAGGAGCGGGTCCTGACATGCTTGATGTCAACAGCATGCTCACGAATTCTTTGATTAATCGAGCGACCAATCTCACCAATTTAGGGAGTCCCACAAGAGCATGTGATAACGCAAATGCCCTTCATATTCTTGGGGTCCACTGGGTCTTTTACAAATCTAAGTGAGCTCTGGATGGTATTTAAAGGCCTAAAAGTTATTAATATAGTTATTAATAATCATAAATGGTTGGTCTTTAAAAAAATACACATAATAATTCCCTTTATCACAATTCTAATGATTATTGGATCATGATTGTTATTATGAGTTAATATTATTATTATAAAGTATATAATAATAATAATAATTATTATTATTATATTATTTTATATTATTATTACAATAATAATTATAATATATTATTATCACTTATTATTATTATTAATTAATATTACTATTATTAATATTATTATTATAGTATTAATATAATGATCATAAATATATAAGAATATAGTCTTATTATTTATATAGTTATTAATAATCTAAATAGTTAGTCATTAAAAAAATACACTTAATAATTCTCTTATCACAATTCTAATTATTCCCATGATTGTTATTATGAGTTAGTATAATAATATGCTAATAATTATACTATTATAATAACAGAATGACGATCTAATACTATTATTATTATATTAATATAATATTTATATAATAATATATAAAAATATGGTTTTTATTATTTATATAGTTATTAATAGTTATTAATGTGGTTGATGTAAGTCTTTTAACTTAGAATACCAATGGCGGAGACGAAACGGAGAACCTGTTGGGGTTAGGATTCCGCCTAGACTCTGAAGACTTTAGCAGCACCGAACGCCTGCACCTGCACCTCACAACCCTCCCTTACATTAGCCCTGTAACATACCTCATACCCACATTGAGCCGTCACAGTTATTCCTACATTTTCACCTCCTCGGCTTTACCCTCACCCTCCTCGACACTCCCCTACCTGCTTCCGCTCACTACAGCGATAAACATCCCTAGGTTCTGGAGGCAACTGGTGCGAGAAAATAGTGACAGTTATGGAGGAACTAGCAGACTACTAGAAAGACCCATTAGTGGGTACCTCCATATATAAATCTCCCCAGGTTAACCCGATAATCGGCTACCCCTACATCTGCAATTTCTCTGACATCATTGCTTCAC
Organism: Pinus tabuliformis; assembly: GCA_031772625.1. Classification (NCBI taxonomy): domain Eukaryota; kingdom Viridiplantae; phylum Streptophyta; class Pinopsida; order Pinales; family Pinaceae; genus Pinus; species Pinus tabuliformis. Next base: position 254,304,722 of record CM062810.1, on the reverse strand, counting down.
TACCCTAGATCTCAGGGCCTTCATGTTCGGTGGTTACCCTCTCAGAGGTCTCCCCCTCTTTACCAGACCTCATTGCTCAACCTTTGTCACCATCCACCCTAAAATTTGTTAACCAAACCCTGGAACCTAGTTTCGGAATATCCTCGGAGGGCCTCACTTCCTTTCCATCCTTTGCCGGCTCTCATGTCCCTTCAGTAGCTCTTTCCAGGGATCCTGTCGCCTTCACACTAGGGCATCTAGTGCTGCCCTCCATGGCCCCCCATCTGGAAATTTCACTGGGATTCCCCCCCAACTTCAGAGTCTTCCCATTTGAGCCCCATTTGGACATCCCTATACCTGAGTCAAACCCTTCCCAAGGCAACCCCCAGTGTATTTTACCTGATGAAAGATCCCGAAAAGAAAAAACCCCGAGGGTTTTGAAATCGAAGGATATTGAGGATTTCCTGTGTTTAGGCAAGGACTTTCAGTGGAGTGAAGCCATGGACACAACCGACCATGTGTTGGTAGGAAGATTTAGGGGCTGGTCTTACAATGCCTCACGGCTGAAGCAGTGGGCGACGAAGGTTTGGGGTCATCATCTGGTTGAACTTCCATTTGTCCAAACCTTTGTCAGAGGATGGTTTGCGCTTCGCTTTGCTATGGTAGAGCACACCAATTGGGTACTCTCAATGGTTTGGCATCTTGAATAGGAACCAATGCTCCTTTGCAAGTGGATTCCCCTATTCGATCCAGAACAAGAACAACTTGGAGCAAGCCATCTTTAGGTCTAGCTACTTTACCTGCCTCTATAATTTTGGTCAGAAGACATCTTCAGGCGCATAGGAAACTCCCTAGGAACTTACCTGGAGTACGACATATCCTATCTCAACACAGGAAGGATGGCATATGCAAGAATATTGGTACACTTAGATACCAGCAATGGGCTACAGGAATTTATCACGATGTAATGGTGAAATTTCTCTTGGAGACAGAATTTGGATTATGAAGGGGTCCCCTTCAAATGTAGAAGATGTCACAAGGTTGGGCATCTCTATCGGGACTACCCTCTTATCAGCAAGAAAGAAAATGGGGATGTAGGATGGACAATACCTTCAAGGACTGTACAAGATCAGGGGGAGAAGCCCCCCAATGGAGATGTAGGGACTCAAGCTGATCCGACTCCCACATACAAGGCCCTCTCTCAGGAGACCCCAAAGAAATGAGGCGAGCCTCCTCCTTGACCTCCCTCTCCTCTCACCAGGGTAAGGGAGGCTACCGAAGTGGTGGTTTCTTCGGGTATGATTTCCTCTTCTCCGAACCCCTCTCATTTGTTTACATGTGATGGTTTAAATGCACTTTCTTCTGATAGTAAAGATAATGGAATTGTTGTTACACCCCTCCCCATCCCCCTAACATCTCCCTTTTGTAGAAATTCTCACTGTAGATCACCAGATAATGAAAAATACTTGATCTACTTCTACAAACAAACTTGTGGAAGCTTAATCGATTTTGAGCAAGACCAAATAGAACACATATAATAGAGAATGAGAAATCAATCACACATGAACACAGAAGAATACACTAGGGAATGCCTTAGCTAAAAACCCCGCTATCTGTATTATCATAAAAGTGGAAATAACTCCGAATTACACTAAGCTTTAGCTCACAAGCTATCTAGCTCTCAGTACAATCCCTCAATGCTGCTCATAGACTGAATGGACACAACATATGTCTTCCCTCAGTCCTCTAAGCCTCCTATTTCCTTACGCAGTTTCTCCCGGGTCCTCTGGTTTCCACCTATGTGAATTCACCTCTCACACAACTCACCAAACTCAGAAATGACTGCGCAATCCTCAAGGAATGAATTCCTTCTGCATGTAAGAGACATCCTCATGGGAATATTCTTGGAATTGATAGTACATTGTCCCTTCCTCTGATCTCAACTGGGTCTCTGACTGAACTGACATGCATGAGTTATTTATGAGAGAATATTCTGTTATCTAAAGTACACTAGTTACATGCATGCATGCATTAAATAACTGAACTCACAATCAATTCCACAAACTGTTGGAACTAATCCAACTGGACTTAACGTAGTTAATTGAGCTAACTAATTACAACTCAAAGTACAACTCATCCTAATCTCCTTAATTAAGGGATAACTTCCTCAATCAAGGGGATAAATGTTGCATGTCTTCACATAGACTTCATGTTTGATTTTATCCAACTATTAACTCAAGATGAATTAATTAATTATTTTACAAACAGCTACTAAGATAAAATTCGAATTTTAATTATCAATTTTAGTTTAGGGACTAACTAAAATTGGAATGTATCCCAAAATGCTATTTATAGAAATGCTATTTTTAGCACTTCTATATTTATCATTTCTTGTTGCTATTTTCAACACTCCCTCTCAACAAGAAAGGGATTATATGTCACCCTGATACTGTCACTATGGAACTCGAATTTTCATTTTGACAATGAATTAGTCAAAATATCTGCATCCTGCTCCTTGATCGAAACATATAGCAACAACATGATCCTCTTCACCACACAGTCTTGAAGATGAAGATACTAGATATCGATGTGCTTGGACCTATCATGAAATGTTGGATTCTCAGAGAGTTTGATACAACTCTGGTTATCGCAATAGATCACAGTTGGATCCATCCTCTGATCAACAATCCAACTAGAATTTTCTGCATCCAAATGGCCTCACATGTTGCCTGACCGGCAGCCATGTATTTAGCCTCTGTTGAGCTAAGTGCAACTGACCTTTTTTTCCTGTTGTACTAAGAAACTGTAGTAGAACCAAGGTTGAAAATTCCTCCTGAAGTGCTCTTCCGATCTGATGGACTCCCTGCCCAATCTGCATCTGTGAAGCCCTAAAGCTTCATTCCATCTGTCCATCTGTACCATAATCCATACTGAGATGTGCCTCTAAGGTATCTCAGCACATGCTTTGCTACCTTCCAAAATAGCTTGGCAGGCTGAACCATAGCTTGACTCAGCTAGTTCATGCAAAGCACAAATCTGGTCATGTGTTCACTAAATACATCAATGAACCGACAAGATGTCGATAAATAGTAGGAGCTACTACCCCACCCGAAGTAGCATCCTCCTTCCTCCAGTTACCTGCTAGAGGAGACTGGATGGGCTTGGACTTCACAATGTGGAATCTCCTGAGTATCTCATTGGCATACTTGCCTTGAGACACAAATACTTCCGCATCCTTCTGCCACACTTCCATGCCTACAAATTAGTGCATGAGACCCATGTATTTCATCTTGAACTCTCTTGCAAGGTTCTCCTTAAAAGACTTGATCAACTAATCATCACCTTGCAATATCAGATCATCAACATAAAGAATAATGATCAATAACTTACCTTATACCATGATGTGGTAAAGTTTGACATCTGCTTCAATCTTTGTTAAGCCCAACCCAGTGAAATAGTTGTCGATCCTGGTGTACGAAGCACGAGGTTCTTGCTTCAGCCCATACAAAGCTCTCTTGAGTTGGCACACATGTGACTCATGATCAAAGGTCTCAAATCCTTTCGGCTACTCTATGTACACCTCTTTGTCAATATTGCCATTGAGGAACATAGTCTTCACATCCATATGATGGATCTTCTAAACCATCTAAGCTGATAGTGCCAACATCGACCTAATGGATGAGTACCTTACTACAGGAGCAAAAGTCTCATCATAGTCGATCCGCTCGACCTATGAGAAACCACTGGCAACAAACCTTGCCTTATGTTTCTCCACACTCCCATCAGCTACTTGCTTTACCTTGTAAAGCCATCGGGAACTCACTACTGACTTGTTCTCTGGTCATAGAACAACATCCCAAACACTGTTTCGAACTATGGAGTCGTACTCCTCCACCATAGCATCAACCCAGACTGGTTGCTACACTACTTCCTTGAAGGAAGATGGTTCGATCTCTATACATTTCCCAACCAGGGCCATGTAACCAGTGTACCACTCGGGTGACCTCCTCTGTCTACGCTGAGAAGATGGTTGTCCCACGTTCTCTCTCACATCCATCATAAATCTGTCAGCTTCCCTTGAGCATTTTCACCATCTCTGGAAGACTCTCCATGAGTGGATGTCTCCACTCCTGGATCCTCTACGTGCGGCTGCTCCACATGAGTCTGAGGCTCCTCCTCCTTATGAACCAAAAGTTCCTCCTCTGCATGCAACTTGAGATCCCTCTCAAGGGAAACTCGCACGACCTTCTGCTCATCAAACATCAGATCTTTGCGTACCATTGTCCTCTGACTGGTAGGAATGAACACCTGATAGTTGTGGGGTGTATCAGTGTACCCCACAAGTATCCCCAACTTAGTTGTTGGCTCTAGCTTCTTTCGAGCATCTTTGGTCACATTGCAATAAACGGATGATCCAAATATCCTGAAGTGACTCACATCTGGTCTCTTCTCGGAGGAGGCCTCCACTGGTGTCTTCATCGTCAGTATACGATGCGGGCTTCTATTCTGCAAGTATACTGTTTTATTGCATTCCTCAGCCCACAACTGAAGTGGTAGGCTTTGGTCATGCAACATCACCCGAGCTGCTCCCACAATTGATATGTTCTTCCTTTCAGCCACACCATTCTGCTGTGGGTTATGGGGTGTTTTCAACTCCCATTTAATTCCATCTGCTGCACAGAAGTCCTTAAACTGTTGAGAGACATTTGAATGTCGTCACATTTACTTGGAACGAAATGAAAATTCTGACAGATTATCCAAAGAAGTTGCGGAAATGCCATCCAACACTTGGATGATCAAGGAACATAAAGACGGGGCTTTTTACTAGTACTACCATCGGCCTTTCATGGACATACATGTTTAGTATGCTCACAGAGAGCTTGGTTTATTTTTATATTTCTGCTTTTAAATCTCCATCTGTAATTATTCATATGTTTCTTTTACAGCAAGACCTATACGGACACTTTACATGACTATAGTTATATTTTTTGATAAAACAGTATGCTGAATTCATCAGAAAATGATGCCTCCCTATGGGAAGTTCCATCTTTAAACATATAACAATTGTTGAAACATCAAAAAAAAAAAAAATCTCATTACCAAATATAAGAAACATGGTTATAATATATTTTTTAATGATATTAATATAAAATTTATTTAATCAAAAAAATTATATATATTAATATTATAAATTAATAAATATATTATTATTGTAATTGTAAAAATATCAAAAATACCAAAATTTAGTTTTTCTCATTCCCAACTATAAGGAAACATGGTTGTAATATATTTTTAATGATATTAATAATAAAAGTCATTTAATTAAAAAATTATATATATTAATATTATAACTTAATAAATATATTATTATTGTAATTATAAAAATAGTAACGTTTACAGTTAACGTAGTGTGTGCTTTTTCAATATTACATTTTCTCTCGGCATATAGGATCAAGAAAATAAACTCTAATGCAGATTTGATGCTTAGATTTATCTGCATGCTCTGCCAGAGCAAAGGAGCAGGTCTTGACATGCTTGATGTCAACAGCATGCTCACGAATTCTTTGATTAATCGAGCGAGCAATCTCACCAATTTAGGGAGTCCCACAAGAGCATGTGATAACGTAAATGCCCTTCATATTCTTGGGGTCCACTGGGTCTTTTACAAATCTAAGGGAGCTCTGGATGGTATTTAAAGGCCTAAAAGTTATTAATGTAGTTATTAATAATCATAAATGGTTGGTCTTTAAAAAAATACACATAATAATTCTCTTTATCACAATTCTAATGAGTTAATATTATTATTATAATAGTATAATAATAATAATATTATTATTATTATTATTATTAATTTAATAACTACTATATTATTATTATTATAATATGCTAATAATTATACTATTATAATAACATAATGATGATCTAATACTATTATTATTATATTAATATAATATTTATATAATAATATATAACAATATGGTTTTTATTATTTATATAGTTATTAATAGTTACTAATGTGGTTGATATAAGTCTTTTAACTTAGAATACCAATGGCGGAGACGAAATGGAGAACCTGTTGGGGTTAGGGTTTCGCCTAGACTTTGAAGACTTCAGCAGCATCGAACGCCTGCACCTGCACCTCACAGCCCTCCCTTACATTAGCCCCGTAACATACCTCATACCCACATTGAGCAATCACAGTGATTCCTACATTTTCACCTCCTCGGCTTTACCCTCACCCTCCTCAACACTCCCTGCCTGCTTCCGCTCACTACAGCGATAAACATCCCTAGGTTCTGGAGGCACCTGGTGCGGGAAAATAGTGACAGTTATGGAGGAAGTAGCAGACTACTAGAAAGACCCATTAGTGGGTACCTCCATCTAGACATCTCCCCAGGTTAACCCGACAATCGGCTACCCCTACGTCTACAATTTCTCTGACATCGTTGCTTCAGTGCCCTAGATCTCAGGCCTTCATGTTCGGTGGTTACCCTCTCAGAGGTCTCCCCCTCTTTACCAGACCTCACTGTTCAGCCTTTGTCGCCATCCACCTTAAAATTTGTTAACCAAACCCTGGAACCGAGTTTCGGAATATCCTCGAAGGGCTTCACTTCCTTTCCATCCTTTGCTGGCTCTCGTGTCCCTTCAGTAGCTCTTTCCAGTGATCCTGTCGCCTTCACACTAGGGCATCTAGTGCCGCCCTCCACGGCCCCCCATCTGGAAATTTCACTGGGATTCCCCCCATCTTTGGAGTCATCCCATTTGAGCCCCATTTGGACATCCTTATACCTGATTCAAACCCTTCCCAAGGCAACCCGCAGTGTATTTTACCTGATGAAAGATCCCGAAAAGAAAAAACCCTGAGGGTTTTGAAATCGAAGGCTATTGAGGATTTCTTGTGTTTAGGCAAGGACTTTCATTGGAGTGAAGCCATGGACACAACCGACCGTGTGTTGGTAGGAAGAGTCAGGGGCTGGTCTTACAATGCCTCAAGGTTGAAGCAGTGGGTGACGAAGGTTTCGGGTCATCATCTAGTTGAACCTCCATTTGTCCAAACCTTTGTTAGAGGATGGTTTGCGCTTCGCTTTGCTATGGTAGAGCGCACCAATTGGGTACTCTTAATGGTTTGGCATCTTGAATAGGAACCAGTGCTCCTTCGCAAGTGGATTCCCCTATTCGATCCAGAACAGGAACAACTTGGAGCAAGCCCTCTTTAGGTCTAGCTACTTTACCTGCCTTTACAATTTTGGTCAGAAGACATCTTCAAGCACATAGTAAACTCCCTAGGAACTTACCTGGAGTACGACAAATCCTATCTCACAATAGGAAGGATGGCATATGCAAGAATACTGGTACACTTAGATACCAGCAATGGGCTACAGGAATTTATCACGATTCAATGGCGAAATTTCTCTTGGAGACAGAATTTGGATTATGAAGGGGTCCCCTTCAAATGTAGAAGATGTCACAAGGTTGGGCATCTCTATCGGGACTACCCTCTTATCAGCAAGAAAGAAAATGGGGATGTAGGATGGACAATACCTTCAAGGACTGTACAAGATCAGGGGGAGAAGCCCCCCAATGGAGATGTAGGGACTCAAGCTGATCCGACTCCCACATACAAGGCCCTCTCTCAGGAGACCCCAAAGAAACGTGGCGAGCCTCCTCCTTGCACTCCCTCTCCTTCTCTCACCAGGGCAAGGGCGACTACCGAAGCGGTGGTTTCTTCGCGTATGATTTCCTCTTCTCCTAAACCCTCTAATTTTTTTACATGTGATGGTTTAAATGCACTTTTATCTGATAGTAAAGATAATGGAATTGGTGTTACACCCCTCCCCATCCCCCTAACATCTCCCTTTTGTAGAAATTCTCACTGTAGATCACCAAAAAATGAAAAATACTTGATCTACTTCTACAAACAAACTTGTGGAAGCTTAATCGATTTTGAGCAAGACCAAATAGAACACATATAACAAAGAATGAGAAATCAATCACACATGAACACAGAAGAATACACTAGGGAATGCCTTAGCTAAAAACCTCGCTATCTGTATTATCATACAAGTGTAAATAACTTCGAATTACACTAAGCTTTAGCTCACAAGCTATCTACCTCTTAGTAAAATCCCTCAACGCTGCTGATAGACTGAATAGACACAACATATGTCTTCCCTCAGTCCTCCAAGCCTCCTATTTCCTTGCGCATTTTCTCCTGGGTCCTCTGGTTTCCACCTGTGTGAATTCACCTCTCACACAACTCACCAAACTCAGAAATAACTACGCAATCCTCAAGGAATGAATTCCTTCTGCATGTAAGAGACATCCTCAAGGGAATATTCTTGGAACTGATAGTACATTGTACCTTCCTCTGATCTCAACTGGATCTCTGACTGAACTGACATGCATGAGTTATTTATGTGAGAATATTATGTTATCTAAAGTACACTAGTTACTTGCATGCATGCATTAACTAACTGAACTCACAATCAATTCCACAAAGTGTTGGAACTAATCTAACTAAAATTAACATAGTTAATTGAGCTAACTAATTACAACTCAAAGTACAACTCATCCTGATCTCCTTAATTAAGGGATAACTTCCTCAATCAAGGGGATAATTGTTACATCTTCACATAGACTTCATGTTTGATTTTATCCAACTATTAACTCAAGATGAATTAATTAATTATTTTACAAACAGCTACTAAGATAAAATTTTAATTTTAATTATAAATTTTAGATTAGGGACTAACTAAAATTGGAATGTATCCCAAAATGCTATTTATAGAAATGCTATTTTTAGCACTTCTATATTTATCATTTCTTGTTGCTATTTTCAACACTCCCTCTCAACAAGAAAGGGATTATCTGTCACCCTGATACTGTCACTATGGAACTCGAATTTGCATTTTGACAATGAATTAGTCAAAATATCTGCATCCTGCTCCTCGATCGAAACATATAGCAACAACATGATCCTCTTCACCACACAGTCTTGAAGATGAAGATATGAGATATCGATGTGCTTGGACTTGTCAAGAAATGCTAGATTCTTAGAGAGTTTGATACAACTCTGGTTATCGCAATAGATCACAGTTGGATCCATCCTCTAATCAAATAATCCAACTAGAATTTTCTGCATCCAAATGGCCTCACATGCTGCCTCACTGACAGCCATGTATTTAGCCTCTGCTGAGCTAAGTGCAACTGACCTCTGTTTCCTGTTGTACTAAGAAGCTGTAGTTGAACCAAGGTTGAAAATTCCTCCTGAAGTGCTCTTCTGATCTGATGGACTCCCTGCCCAATCCGCATCTGTGAAGCCCTAAAGCTTCACTCCCTCTGTCCATCTGTACCATAATCCATACTGAGATGTGCCTCTAAGGTATCTCAGCACATGCTTCGCTACCTTCCAAAACAGCTTGGTAGGCTGAACTATAGCTTGACTCAGCTGGTTCATGCAAAGCACAAATCTGGTCATGTGTTCACTAAATACATCAATGAACCCACAAGATGCCGATAAATAGTAGCAGCTACTAACCCACCCGAAGTAGCATCCCCCTTCCACCAGTTACCTGCTAGAGGAGACTGCATGGGCTTGCACTTCTCCATGTGGAATCTCCTGAGTATCTCATTGGCATACTTGCCTTGAGACACAAATACTTTCCCATCCTTCTGCCACACTTCCTTGCCTACAAAGTAATGCATGAGACCCATGTCTTTCATCTTGAACTCTCTTGCAAGGTCCTCCTTGCAAGACTTGATCAACTAATCATCACCTTTCAATATCAGATCATCAACATAAAGAAAAATGATCAATAGCTTACCTTCTACCATGATGTGGTAAAGTTTCACATCTGCTTCAATCTTTGTTAAGCCCAACCCAGTGAAATAGTTGTCGATCCTGGTGTACAAAGCACAAGGTTCTTGCTTCAGACCATACAAAGCTCTCTTGAGTTGGCACACATGTGACTCATGATCAAAGGTCTCAAATCCTTTCGGCTACTCTATGTACACCTCTTTGTCAATATTTCCATTGAGGAACATAGTCTTCATATCCATATGATGGATCTTCTAAACCATCTAAGCTGATAGTGCCAACATCGACCTAATAGATGAGTACCTTACTACAGGAGCGAAATTCTCATCATAGTCGATCCCCTCGACCTATGAGAAACCACAGGCAACAAACCTTGCCTTATGTTTCTCCACACTCCCATCAGCTACTTGCTTTACCTTGTAAAGCCATCGGGAACTCACTACTGACTTGTTCTCTGGTCATAGAACAACATCCCAAACACTGTTTCAAACTATGGAGTCGTACTCCTCCACCATAGCATCAACCCAGACTGGTTGCTGCACTACTTCCTTGAAGGAAGATGGTTCGGTCTCTATACATTCCCCAACCAGGGCCATGTAACCAGTGTACCACTCTGGTGACCTCCTCTGTCTATGCTGAGAAGATGGTTGTCCCACGTTCTCTCTCACATCCATCATCAATCTGTCAGCTTCCCTTGAGCATTTTCACCATCTCTGGAAGACTCTCCATGAGTTGATGTCTCCACTCCTGGATCCTCTACATGCGGCTGCTCCACATGAGTCTGAGGCTCCTCCTCCTTATGAACCAAAAGTTCCTCCTCTGCATGCAACTTGAGATCCTTATCAAGGGAAACTCGCACGACCTTCTGCTCATCAAACATCAGATCTCTGCGTACCACTGTCCTCTGACTGGTAGGAATGAACACTCGATAGTTGTGGGGTGTATCAGTGTACCCCACAAGTATCCCCAACTTAGCTGTTGGCTCTAGCTTCTTCTGAGCATCTTTGTCACATGGCAATAAATGGATGATCCAAGTATCCTGAAGTGACTCACATCTGGTCTCTTCTCGGATAAGGCCTCCACTGGTGTCTTCATCCTCAGTATACGATGCGGGCTTCTATTCTGCAAGTATACTGCTGTATTGCATGCCTCAGCCCACAAATGAAGTGGTAGGCTTTGGTCATGCAACATTGCCCAAGCTGCTCCCACAATTGATATGTTCTTCCTTTCAGCCACACCATTCTGTTGTGGGTTATGGCGTGTTGTCAACTCCCATTTAATTCCTTCTGCTGCACAGAAGTCCTTAAACTGTTGAGAGACATACTCTCCACCATTGTCGCTTCACAAGGCCCTTATTTTCTTTCCAGATTCTTTCTCAACCAAGGCTTTGAACTCACAAAACCTTGAGAAGGTTTAATCCTTCTTCTACATGAAGTAGATCCAACATCTACCAGAAAAATCATCAATAAAAATAACATAGTACCTTTGTTTAGCGGTGGAGGCTATCGAGAATGCTCCACACACATCTGTATGAACTCACTCCAGGATTGCTCCAGCTCGACTGTCTTGATCCTGAAAGGAATATTTTGCATACTTACCCAAGGCACAACCTTTGCATGTATCCATTTTCTCCAGTTTACCCTTGGTAATTTCAAGGCCCCATGGTGCAAGTGGCCCAATATTCTATGCCATAGCTTGCCAATATATTCGCTTTGCACCAACTCTTCTTTGGAACTCAATGTGGCACAGTAATATACCTCTAGCTTGTAGAGATTGTTTAGTCGTATCCCAAGCCTCTTGGTCTGTCCAGTGCCGATATGCCTCAAGAATGCCTTTCATTTACTAAAGACTACGTCATAGCCTTTGTCTTCCAACATAGCGACGGACACAAGATTCTTCTTCAGACCAACCACATACTATACATCAGTCAGGGTGAGAGGAGGTCCATGCTCCCTCTGAAACACAACCGTGCCTTTACCTGAAACACGATACTTTCCATAATCACCCATTTCTATGCGCATTTGGAGGTCCTTCTCCTCCAAGGTACTGAATAGACTCTTGTCGTTGATCATGTGGAATGAGGCTCCACTGTCCAAGTGCCAAACAAAACCCACCATCGATGAAACCATGCATGTGATGAGGGTGAAATCTAATTCGAACTGTGAGGCTAGTGCCTCGCCATCTGATCCTTTCGAGGATCCATTCTTGGATTTCTTCTGTGGACAATTTGTAGCATAATGGCCCACCTCATGACAATGAAAGCATCGCACTTTCGATTTGTCAATCTTCTTCCCACCATGGGAAGAACTTGATTTAGAATGTGAAGCCTTCCCTTTCCCTTTCCTCGCCTTACTTGCTAAGGCTAGATTTTCTTCATCATCTTACTTTGATGAAGAGCCATCTCTGGTGCTTCTCCTTATCTCCTCCTATATCATATCCAACCAAATTCATTCCCAATCTGGCAGTTTTTCTCTTCCATTTACTAATTCTTTGTAGCTATGCCAGCTTGAGGAAGACCAAGGAGAGCAAGACTCACCATGTCATCATTGTCTGTCGTGATTCCTACACTTCCAAGCTCATCCTTGTAGGTGGTGAGCTTGTTCAGATATCTAGAGATCGCGTCGGCCTTTTCACACTTGATTTCCCAAAGCTTGTCTTTCTGCGCCAGCTTCCTCTAATCGTTGTTGTTATGATATATATCCTTCAATGTTTTCCACATTGAAAATGGTGTCTCCTTCCCATGGAGACTCAAGACAATGTGGTCTAGAACTCCCTCCAGAAGAATCCTCCTCGCTCTAGCCACACATTTCTTCAATTCCGCCAATTCTTGGGCATTAGCAGCTGCTGGCTTGGGGACTTCTTGATCAATGAATTCCTTCAAACCATTGTCCTCCAATACCACTTCCATGCGATCCTTCCAGGCTATATAATTCGAGCTGCCATCCACGACATACTCAAGTCTCAAACCGTTGAACGCCATTGGTGAAATTTGAGACGTGATAAGAATTCGATTTCTATAATTAGGAACTTCAAACTTCGAAATTCTCCCTTCTTTGTATATTATTCTCTGCTTTGATCACCTTTTCTCTGATACCATGTAGAAATTCTCACTGTAGATCACCAGATAATGCAATATACTAAAGCAAAATACTTGATCTACTTCTACAAACAAACTTGCGGAAGCTTAATCGATTTTGAGCAAGATCAAATAGACCACATATAACAGAGAATGAGAAATCAATCACACATGGACGCAGAAGAATACTCTTGGGAAAGCCTCAGCTAAAAACCTCACTATTTGTATTATCATACAAGTGGAAATATCTTCGGATTGCACTAAGCTTTAGTTCACAAGCTATCCAACTCTCAGTACAATCGCTCAATGCTACCCATAGACTTAATAGACACAACATATGCCTTCCCTCAGTCCTCCAAGCCTCCTATTTCCTTGTGCAGTTTCTCCTGGGTCCTCTAGCTACCACCTATGTGAATTTTCACCTCTCACACAACTCACCAAACGCAAAAATAACTACACAATCCTCAAGGAATAAATTCCTTCTGCATGCAAGAAATATCCTCATAGAAATATTCCTGCAACTGATAGTACACTATCCTTCCTCTAATTTCAATTGGGTCTCTGACTGAACTGACATGCATGAGTTATTTATGAGAGAATATTCTGTTATCTAAAGTACAATAGTTACATGCATGCATGCATTAACTAATTGAACTCACAATCAGTTCCACAAACTGTTGGAGCTAATCTAACTGGACTTAACTCAGTTAACTAAGCTAACTAATTACAACTCATCATGATCTCCTTAATTAAGGAATAACTTCCGCAATCAAGGGGATAACTGCTGCATGTCTTCACATAGACTTCATGTTTGATTTTCTCCAACTAATTAACTCAAGATGAATTAATTAATTATTTTACAAACAGTTGCTAAGATAAAATTCAAATTTTAATTCTCAATTTTAGTTCAGGGACTAACTAAAATTGGAATGTATCCCAAAATGCTATTTATGCAATGTTATTTTTAGCACTTCTATGTTTAGCATTTCTTGTTGCTATTTTCAACACCTTTCACACACATGCTTCCACTTTCTCTGTCACTCCCCCATCTCTCCCAGATCTCACACCCTTCATTACCCCGATTCCTGAAGCAGGGCCTCCCTCCCTGTGCTATCAGACTCGATCTAAGGCTAAGAAAAAGTTAAAGGTCTCGGATAATTTTGGACTAGATCTTATTCTGACCCCATTTCCTCCTAAGTTACCAAGGGGTTGACCCACCTCCCTCTCAAAGGAAAAAATCCATGCCGGAGACGAGATCACCTCGGGTAAATAAATCAACCATTCACAGGGCACTTGGAGCAACGAACACCTCATCTGACACACCCCCCATGAATATTGTCTCATTCAACTGTAGAGGGTTGGCTAGGCTCGATCAAAAACTAGCCCTCCAAAGATTGGTCTATTCCATACCTGTCGATGTCATCTTCCTTCAAGAAACCTTGGAACTAGCTGATTCCATTATATCCCTCCTTGATTCAATGTTACCTGGATAGACCTTGATAGGCCTCAATGCTGATGGACGATCCAGGGGATTTTCCCTGGGATACAACAAGTGTTCCATCAAACTCTGTAACTGTTTGGGAGGTCCAAGGTATATAGGGACAGACATGTTCTCATTTGATCTAGGTATAGAGGTGTGAACCATCAATGTATATCGTTCGTGCCAACATAGACCTGCCTTTTGGGACCATCTCCTTAGCTCAAAGGTACTACAGAAGGATTTCCTAATCATGGGAGAGGATCTAAATTTTTAAATTGGTCACTCTGAATCCTAGGGAAACCATGCCCAACTCGACCGCTTATCTGCCTACTTTGAGAACTTATTAGATTCCCATAACCTGATGGACATCCCCTCAGTCAAATTGCTACCTACCTGGAGGAACAATAGAGTTGGGGAGGACTGTCTTGCTCGAATACTTGACAATTTCCTTATCAAGGAAGGACTTCTGACCCTGTGTCTAATCCATAGACAGTGGATGGGATCAGGAGGAATCTCTGATCATCTACCTATTTACATGGAGATTAGTGGGGGGCTTCGAAAACCCAAGGGTCCTTTCAATTTTATCTCCTCTTGGTTAAAGGATCCCACCTATGTGCATATGCTTACAAACTTCTGGAAGTCGCATCCCCCAGCTGCTAGTGGGAACATAGCGAAGGATTTTTCACACAACCTTACCGAGATGAAGAGGCTCTCCAAAATTTGGGCTCATAACAAGAGAATAAAGGATGATCAAACCCTAATGAATGCAGAAAAGGAAATTGTTTAGACTGAAAATAGCTCGGCCGGGGCATATAGATCGAATGAAGATAAGGACAATCTCACTAAACTATATGGCACCAGGGAAAAATTCTTAAGGATCGCGAAGAAGCATGGAGGGTGCGAAGTAGGGTGACCTGGCTACATGAGGGAGATGACAATACAAAATTATGTCATAAGTATGCAAATGGTCGGACATCTATTAATACCATCTGGCAGCTCTCGAATGAGTAAGGTCTCCCTATAAACACCTTCCCCCAACTGGTATATTTGGTGTCCTCACATTTCAAATAGATCTATAGGGCCCCCCCAAATGTAAATCTTACTAAAATCATACAAGTAGCCAAATTATTCCCTCGATTTATGGATCACAAGAAGGGCAGGGAACTGACTAAGGAAGTCACAGTAGGCAAATTGGAAGCCACCCTCAAATGGTTTAAGAAGGACAAGAGTCCAGTGCTGGACGGATGGTTGATCAAGTTCTATCTAGCCTTCTTTTAAATCCTAGGGGTAGACCTCCTCAAGGTAATTGAAGACTCCAGAATAAATGGAAAGATACATGAATCCTTCACCTCTACTTTTATCGCCCACATTCCAAAATCCGATAATCCATCCACCTTTGACAATTATAAACCTATATCCTTATGCAATTTCATCTATATGATCATGGCTAAGATCATAGCCAATCAAATGCAACCCATTCTATCCACCCATATATCATAGGAGCAATTCACCTTTCTAAAAGAACGACAGTTTCATGAGGTAGTGGTAACTTCCCAGGAGGTCTTGGACTCTCTGCACTCCAAGAAAATCAAAGGTATGATACTAAAGGTAGACCTCTCTAAAGCCTTTGACAGAGAAAACTGGTTATATATTAGAATGCTTCTAACCCACCTAGGGTTTCCATTTGATTTCATTAAATCGATCATGAGCTGCATCACTAACGTACCATTCAATGTTCTAATCAATGGAGCGACTTCACCTTTCTTTCATTCTAAAAGAGGCCTCTAACACGACTACCACCTATTTTTTCTCCTGATAATGGAAGGGCTCAACAGGCTTGTCAAAGAAGAGTTCAGAAGGGGAAGACTGTTGGGGATAAAGATCACGGAAGGGTGCATATTGACTCATGTGCTTTTTGTAGATAATATCTTGTTATTTCTTAATGGAAGCATAGGGGATTTGACAATCATGAAGAACACATTCGCACTATTCCAAACAACCACTGGTATGGCTATAAACAGCAACAAGTCGACCCTCACAGAGGTTGGATGTTCCCCATATGAAATTCATTATGTGTTGCAAAGATTTTAGTACACTCTCCTTAGATTGGAAGAAGGGATTAGATACTTGGGCTACAAGTTGAAGCCACTGGGGTATAAAACAACAAATTGGACATGGCTTATTTCCAAGATGGAGAAAAGACTAAATATTTGGTACTACAAGTACCTTTCCAGGGCAGGCAGACTCATTCTCATTAAAGTTGTCCTGAAGGCCACCCTGGTCTATTGGATGTCTCTAGCATGGATTCCTAGGGGTATACACTCTAGAAACCAGGCCTTATGCTGCAGATTCCTTTGGAAGGGACAACAGACAGGTAGAATATTTGCATGGGTCAAGGGGGAGGCTCTAAATTTTCCCAAGAAATGGGGAGGATGGGGCATCAAGAAATTAGAGGGTTTCTCCTCTGCTCTGGTAGAGAAACTTGGGTGGTAGCTTCTTACATCAGACAGTCTATGGACAAGGGTAGCCGTATCAAAATACATTGCCCCTTTAAACTTGATGGACTAGCTAAGGCAACCTCAAAGACTCCACTCAGGGTTATCAAGTATATGGAAGGCTATAATAAAATCTCTGGACATCATCAGAGCTGGCATCACATGGAAAATACAGTCAAGAATGACTGTGAGGATTGGAATGGATCCATGGATTGGATGCGGGAATGCCGATAGGTTGCCAAATAAACTCAGATCCTTTCTCAGAGATAACAGTATTAGCCATATCAGCCACATAATGGACCTTGAACACTCCACTCTATTTCAGCAAGCCTTGAAATCGGCCTAGAGAATTAACATCCCACAATATTGGAATACATTCATCAGGGCCCTCACTGAGGCTCACATTCGGTTTGGCGAAGGGGAAGATGAGGTTATATGGGCGCTCTCGAAAGCTGGTAAATATACCCCAAAGGATGGATACATTGTGTTAGCCGAAGAACGTCATCTGCAAGCCATAGAGTCATGGTGGAAGCATTTGTTGAAGCTTAAGCCAGCCCCGCAAGAACAGACTTCTCATGTGGACCATACTGAAAAACAAAATCCCCACAAGGGACAACCTTCTCAAGCGAGCCCAACACAGCCCTTTTTGGTGCCACCTTTTCAAATGTAACAATGAATATGCCTCACACCTATTTATTGAATGCCAGACCACTCAAGATCTTTGGTAATCGATCTTAGCCGTGATTCCATCCTTGACTAGGTGGAAAGGTACGACTATAAAGGAGGCCTGGACATCTTGGTGGTCAGGCATTGCACCAAATAAGCTGCGGAATCTCCCTTTGCTCATTTGGGGACTATGGATCGCCCGCAACAAAATCATTTTCATGAATACCTCTCTGTGTTGTCCTTTCATTGCATCCTATATCCTATCTGATTACTCCATCATCCTTGATGACGAGGAGACGGCACGACCCCGAACCATTGTACCCGAATCCATAAATCATACGAAGCCTTGGGATTTCTTTGACAATTCTGTACAGGAAGAAGGATACGAAGGAGGGGTCATTCTACACCTCACTGTTTCCCATTACTACCATATACAAATGGGATTAGGTTGGGGTACGAATAATTTTGTAGAAACTATCCTCTGCAAAATTCCTTGTACAATTTTCCCTGGAAAACCAATGTAGAGATCTCCAAATCTTTGGGGACTCAAAAGTTGTCTCTGACTAGTTAAACAAAAGAACTAGATGTTCTACATATACTTTGAGACATATTCTCGATGAGACTCATCGACTTATTACATCTTTTGACACATTTGGATGCCGTCAAATTTACTTGGAACGAAATGCAGATGCTGACAGATTATCCAAAGAAGTTGTGAAGATGTCATCCAACACTTGGATGATCAAGGAACATAGAGAGGGGGCTTTTTACCATTACTTCCATTGGCCTTTCATGGACATAGATGTTTAGTATGCTCACAGAGAGCTTGGTTTATGTTTATATTTCTGTTTTTAAATCTCCATCTATAATTATTCATATGTTTCTTTTACAGCAAGACCTATACGGACACTTTACATGACTATAGTTATATTTTTTGATAAAAAAGTATGTTGAATACATTAGAAAATGATGCCTCCGTATGTGGACACAAGGCATCAAAATTAGCTCTATTTTGGAACCTTATTTATCTGACAGGCATTGATTCTTACAACATATGCTTTTTGCATATACAATATGTAATTTGGAAAAAAAAAAGTCTTTTACTTATATAAATCATATTTGAAAATTGTGTTGTATATATACTTGATGATGATGATGATGATGATGATGATGATGATGGTGGTGGTGGTGGTTAACGTCCACTGAGTCCAAATTCGTCTATCGGACCTACAATTTTTTAATTTTTAATTATCTTGCTCCTCGTCTTTCTTGGCGAGATTGGTGTTGTAGCTTTCTTTTTCTTCTCTACGGTCTTCCAACTTCCTTTATCTTGCATCTCCTTCATCTCTTCTAGTTCTTGGGACATTGGTGTCTTAGCTTCACGATCTATTGTGTTCGCCCTTTTCAGGATAGTCACAGAAGAAGTTTGGTATAAGAAATCTACTAATATGTTGAAATCGTAATTTCAACGCAGCGGCAACATCGCCAGAATCCGTTCAGCATACACGCCTGGAACTTCTCGGACAAGCTTTCCGATGAAGGAATAATCCGGCAAGGAGCTCCGAGAAAATATGGAGCTGACACGTGGTTTACCACTGACGTAACGCAACGTCATTTTCTCGGGCGTTAAAGTTGGGCAGCAAACTGCCTTCCGATATCCACTCCAACCGTCCGATCTCCTTGCGTGTTGTCAGCCGTCGATCTCTTGAAGGTGCACGGGCCTGCAGCAAATCAATAGTTTGCATGGCGTGTGAGGATTTCTGTTGACCGCCGAGAAGGGAATTAAATGCTTTTAATGACTTTCGTAGTTTTTGGTAGAGACCTTTAATTTTGGTTATGGGCCTGTGTCCCATATGATATACGTCATTTTTTTATATATGTTTTATATATATTTTTATATATATGCGTTGTCATAAAAGTATACGATGTGGAGTTTTTAGTAAGTGCGTGCTGCAGTCTTCATGGGTGTTGTGCCTGCAAGCAAAAGGAAGTTTTATGGGCATGGTTGCTGCGCACGATGTGAGTGCGTTTTTTTTATATGTGTTGCCCATTAAAAACCAGAGAAGCAACGGAAAGCAAAGAATGATTGCACAGCAGTGCATATAAAAAAAAAAAAAACTGTGGAGCGCATTTGTATGCATATGTAAATTTTATTTTACAGCAGTAAAGTGTTTTTCACTGCAGTGAATGTAAAAGGGGATTTACAGCAGTAAACCCAGCTCAGTAATTTCTGAGGGTGAAAACAGAGTTTTTGTTTAATATTGTTTTTGGTGAATTCCTCTCAGCAAAGAGGATGAATGTTTGTATGAGGCTTTATATTTTAAGCAATAGAAATGTTTTTATGTTGTGTAATGGACTGTTATGAGTATATTTGATTTAAAGCTTCCCTGTGCAAAGATCCTGGAACAAAGAAAACAGAGCATTGGCTCTGTGGTGTTTGCTTGTTTGGTTTTTGGTATTTCCCCATTGAAAAATACCCAACAGTGGTATCAGAGCAGGCTTAGGCTTTTTGAAGGTGACAAAGAAGCTGAAGGGAGGAGCTTGTTGCAGCAGTAAAACTTCTCAAGCAGAGTGAAGGCTCTCCAGCAGTGTGAAGCCACAGCCAAAAGGGGTAAGGTATTTCTCAAAGCTTTCCTTTGTGTTACTGTTAAAGGAACAGTCATTGATTTAAAAAATACACAGTCAAGTATTTTAAGCCTAGATAAGAATGACAAGGTCAAAGAAGAAAGCCTCCAAGCCTGCTAAAAATGTGTCTCCCTCCTCTACTAAACTAGAAGGCAATCCATTTGAATACATTTTATTTGAAACCCCAAAGTTTGATGGAAACTTTGATGTATGGGAAATAATGATGAGGGATTTCCTAATGTCTGAGGAGATTGAAGTCTGGGAGTCAGTGATTGATGACAGCAAGATGGATAAAGAATCCATGGAGTATGATGCACAAGCAGCAAAACTAATCTTGGATGGACTCCCTAATTCAGTGAAGAGGAATCTAGGAAAATATACATCAGCAAAGGATATTTGGGACAGACTGCATGACCTTCATGCAAAGGGAGCACTGACCATGACAATGAGTCAAGAAGAACCCATCATAGAAGCTGAGACTGAAAAGCTTGACCTCATCAAGCTTCAAGTAAAAGAAAGGGATGAAGAGCTAGCCAAGCTTAAGAAGGAACTTGACCAATGCAAGAAGAAACATCATGAAGAAGTCATATCCATGACAAATCAGCTGAATAGTGCAAAGAAGCAAGTAGATGTCTTGACAAGTGAACTTGAACAAAGACACAAGAGAGTGAACAAACTTGTAGAAGAGATTGGACAGTACGAGGTAGAGGTCTCCTCCCTTAAGTCCGAGCTACAAGAAGCTAGGAAGCAGGCACAAGGAGCTGAAAAGAAAGTGAAGAGCAGTCAAGCAAAAGATGAAGAAATCTCCAAAATGAAGACTGACATTATCTCCTTCAAAATAGTAGCAGCTGAAGCTACTTGTAGCAAGGAAGAAACTGAGGGACAGCTAGCAAAGAAAAATAATGAATGTGAAAAGTTAGAAGAAGAGATTGTCCTCCTCAGGAAGAAGGTTGAAGGGATGAACAAAATAATGAAGAGCTCTCAAGCTTTGGATGACATGCTCAGCTATCACAGATCTCCATCTGATAAATCAGGACTTGGGTATGTAGGTGAACCCTCAAACAAGCATGAGGATGCTTTAAGCAAAGGAGATGTGAAGAAGCCAGAAAGAGATGGTGATGCTCCTAGTTCCAGCAAAGGCAAGGAGAAAAATGAAGGCTGCAATAGAAGAAATCCTTCTCCAAGCAGAAAACCAGCTCCAAGAAGAAATGTAGCTGATGGCAAAGAGGCAAGATGCAATGGTCATCAACAAAGGATCTCAAGGCAGCAAGGCTTCAGAAGTGCATCAAGGAAACCTCCATCTCCCAGGTACCAAAGTTCATTTTATGGTTATTGTTATGCTTGCTCAAACTTTGGTCATATGGCAAAAGACTGTAGAGCATTTCATAAAGATAGATGTTGTGGTCCCCGACAATCTCCAAGAAATAATTTCACAAGAAGAAATCATGAATTCTCATTCATGAATAAAGTTGAATGCTTCAAGTGTCATAACATTGGGTATATGGCATGTGACTGTAACTTAACATGGGCTCTTACACAAGCTAGACCCATGCAAAAGAAGAAAGTTACACAAGTATGGAGAAGAAAAGAAATACAGTGTGAAAGCCCCTTAAGCAACGCAGCTGATCTAAGTTTGTTTTGAGAAGAGTCTGCCAAAAGAAGACAAGCATACATTAAAGGGGAGCTTGTAATTTTTTTTGTTGCTGAACTGTCTTAACAGTCATTCTTTAATAAAGATTTTTTTTATAAAGGGAAATATATGAAGTTAAATCTGCCATAAAAGCAGAAAAAGAAATGGAGGCAGCGCTCAAATGTAAAGTGCAGCGGCGCAATAAGGAGTATGCAGAGCATGGAGACCCTCACAGCAGTGGGAAGACAGAACATAAAACAGCAGTTTGGAATTTTTTTTTGGAACACATGGATTAGAATAAACAGCAGTTTGAAATTTTTTATGGAGTACATGCATTGAAATGCATAGCAATGGAAGGTAGTTTCCTTCTATGTAATGTGAGAGAATATACTCACAGCAGAGTGAGTATAATACACAGCAGATGAAATGTTTTCTATTGGGAATGAAAATGCAAAGCAGTGAGAAGAAAATGAGAAGAAGGCAAAACGCAGCAAAGCGTAAATGCCCAGTGGCTGAGAATGCAATGAAATTTTTCACACAGCAGTGAAAAATGTAATGTTTTTTTTGTATGCAATGCAGCATGCAAAGAAACGCATAAAGAAAAACAGGGACAGCAGATTTTTAATGCACACTGGATGTATAAGAATGTGTGTGGCAGCAGAAAATCGAAAGGAATTGCATAGCAGTGCATTGTGAAAATAAAAAAAATGAAGACTAAGATTGTGTGAAGCAAGGGTGCATAAGAAAAGGCAGCAGCCTGTGTTATTTTTTTTGTGGAGAATGAAGTGCCAAGAGTATGGGCACACAGCAGTATGATGAAACAAAAGGCAGCGACAGTGCAAATTGCATAGGCAACGCAGCAGCAAATAAAAAGCCCAGGGATGACAGTCTATGGTTATGGGTATGGATAGCAGCGAATATGAAAAATGCAGCAGCAAGAAGTTATGGACAGCAGCATGATGGCAAGAAGGAGAAGCACACAGAAATGCAAATGTGAAAAATGCAGCAGCAAGAAGTTTTGAACAGCAGCACATGCAAAAGAAATTTTCCTTACAGCAGTAAAGGTAAATGTAATGAATTTGTTGTTCATTGAATTGAAATGCAATATATGCAACAGCAGTAAGTGTAAGAAATGTTTACACACAGCAGTGTAAATTTTTAAGTTGGGACAATGTAATTGTTCCAGAAAAGACGGAGTATTTTGTCTTTGAAAACTGCACAAGCAGTGCAAGTGTAGACACAGCAGTGTGGGGTAGACACAGTGAAGAAGATGGCACAATAGTGCAGCAGAGAATATGCATCAGCATAAAAGAACATTGTAATGATTTTGCACACACAGCAGTGCAATGATTGTTTGTTTTGGAACTGCATTTGAAGCAGTCATTTGGAGAATCCCTCTGTCAAGAGGAAGGTGCTCTTCAGCACATTTTTATGGTGAATCCCTCTGTCATGAGGAAGGTGCTCTTAAGCACAGTTTCAGGTTAATCCCTCTATTAGGAGGAAGACAACTTTGTTTGTTTATGAACTGCATCAGAAGCAGTTGGTGAATCCCTCTATGTGAGGAAGATACTTTTGTAACAGCAGTGTTGGGGAATCCCTCCATGTGAGGAAGTGTTTGGGTAAGATTGAATGCCCAGCTGTTGAAATTAAAGGGGAGTGTTGAAATCGTAATTTCAACGCAGCGGCAACATCGCCAGAATCTGTTCAGCATACACGCCTGGAACTTCTCGGACCAGCTTTCCGATGAAGGAATAATCCGGCAAGGAGATCCGAGAAAATATGGAGCTGACACGTGGTTTACCACTGACGTAACGCAACGTCATTTTCTCGGGCGTTAAAGTTGGGCAGCAAACTGCCTTCCGATATCCACTCCAGCCGTCCGATCTCCTTGCGTGTTGTCAGCCGTCGATCTCTTGAAGGTGCACGGGCCTGAAGCAAATCAATAGTTTGCGTGGCGTGTGAGGATTCCTGTTGACCGCCGAGAAGGGAATTAAATGCTCTTAATGACTTTCGTAGTTTTTGGTAGAGACCTTTAATTTTGGTTATGGGCCTGTGTCCCATATGATATACGTCATTTTTTTATATATGTTTTATATATATTTTTATATATATACGTTGTCATAAAAGTATACGATGTGGAGTTTTTAGTAAGTGCGTGCTGCAGTCTTCATGGGTGTTGTGCCTGCAAGCAAAAGGAAGTTTTATGGGCATGGTTGCTGCGCACGATGTGAGTGCGTTTTTTTTATATGTGTTGCCCATTAAAAACCAGAGAAGCAACGGAAAGCAAAGAATGATTGCACAACAGTGCATATAAAAAAAAAAAAAAACTGTGGAGCGTATATATTTTTTTGAGTTAACATTGTATTATGGGAGATATGTAAGAGCGCAGCAGGGAAAGAGAATAGTGTGAGCCAAATGAAAAGAGCTCGTGGGTTGAATCTTTTTGTGGAGCATTGTAAAATGATGGTGCAGTAAAAGGTGAAACACACAGCAGTGTGTAAAAAGACAAGAACAGGGTTGTAATGTTTTGTGTTGCATTTTTGTGAAACAGAGGTGTAAAAAAAACCATGTGTGGTTTTGCACAGAAGTGCATAAGGAAAATGGTGGAGCGCATTTGTATGCATATGTAAATTTTATTTTACAGCAGTAAAGTGTTTTTCACTACAGTGAATGTAAAAGGGGATTTACAGCAATAAACCCAGCTCAGTAATTTCTGAGGGTGAAAACAGAGTTTTTGTTTAATATTGTTTTTGGTGAATTCCTCTCAGCAAAGAGGATGAATGTTTGTATGAGGCTTTATATTTTAAGCAATAGAAATGTTTTTATGTTGTGTAATGGACTGTTATGAGTATATTTGATTTAAAGCTTCCCTGTGCAAAGATCCTGGAACAAAGAAAACAGAGCATTGGCTCTATGGTGTTTGATTGTTTGGTTTTTGGTATTTCCCCATTGAAAAATACCCAACATAATATAAGTTTATCAAAGATATTGATAAATATAATTATACTAATATTATTGATAATTAATAGATATAATTGATATATTGATATATCAATCACATTTATTCATTGTTATTATAATAAAAAAAACTTCAATCCGTTTTTCTCCTAAATAAAATTTTCCATGTAAATCTTGTAAAGTGTATATCGGTTTTTTTTTCCGTGTTGTTAAATGGGGTGAAAATGTCCGATGTCATCAATTTGGAAAATCTCCCTGCCATAGAGCTAACATTCGATTTCAATGAAACAGACGTACTCTATCTTGCCGTAGAGACGACCGGTAACTCCACCAATTGTCCTATAATCAACGCCTATGAATCCTTAGAAATTGTTGATACCGATCAGGCAATGTCTGCACAGGATAGTAAGTTCCCTGACTAAAGTTTTCATACTGAAATCACTCATATATAATTCAATGCCTAACCAAGTAGTTATTAAAATACAGTTCAACCTCTTGACGTGATCAAAACCAGGTTCGACATACAGATTGGATTTCGGATCCTTGTTATATAATCCCCTGGGAAGAAATTAGTTGTAATAACAGATCATCAGAGATAAGAATATCGGAATTGTAAGCTGAATACTTTTGTTTGTATACGGTATATGACTTGTGATTTACAGCACGATGTGATATTGTATGAGTTATCGATAATCTTCCTGTTGTCAGAAATTTGGCAGGAAGGAATTTTACAGGAACTGTACCTGCAGATATTGGACAGTTGACTGGATGAAAAGAACATCTTTATCGTTGAATATTATACTGCTACTGGCATTCATCCATTCGTCTTGAAATTACCAGGTGACTTATACTGCTACTGGCATTCATCCATTCATCTTGAAATTACGAGGTCACTTGCAAATAATAAGCTGATCGGAGCTTTGCCAGATTTTTCCAATTTAACTATGTTGGAGAGACTGTAAGTGTTTTCTTCTTAGAATAACACTTAGTTGATTCGTCTTTTAATCTTAGTCATATTAGTCATTTAAACTGGATCGATACTTCGTCCCTTTTTAATGTTAATTCCATCCGCGTGCAGATATGTAAACCACAACAATTTAACTGGTAGTGTTCCAGGCTGGTTGTCTCAACTAAAGAACCTTACAGAGCTGTAAGTGTGGGCCTTACTTTTACAGATAGAACTCCTCTTCAAAATCATGCGAAAGTAATTAGCAATTTGGTTTACGACTAAGGTTAAAATGCTGTATAACTTTATTTTAAATATTGTGTAATTTTTTTGAGAGTGATTTTGTGGAGTTTAGAGTAAACTTAAATTTAAATTTATCTTTATATAAATAAACTAATTTAAGGTAAACTTGAAACTATTAATATGAGATAGCGAGCTCAAATAACTGTTTATAAATATGGTAAAGTTTACTATATGTCAGACTTTGAAATCAACTTTTTTTTAGAAATTCCAGAATGATTCGGTAAGCATGGTGAGAGAAATCAACTTTTTTTTATAAATTCCAGAATGATTCGGTAAGCATGGTGAGAGCTAGCAGAAAGAGCTTTTGAAAAAGGATGAAATCCGCCTCCAAAGACTCCAACTTCCATTGCTTTCCCATCATTCAACCCTAGCTTAAAATGCGTGATTTCCTATCATTCAACCAGAGCTTAAAATGTTAAAAAAGAAATTGCATAGGAGAGTAGTCTCGCTCAGAATTCACCAAAGCCTTATATTGCAACAAGGATATCGCAATTACACAGAGATTTAAATAATACACAGGAAATAACTCATGGCAAAACAGAGTGGAAACAAAAAGTTGCGTTTAATTAACTCATAGAGATGGAGGTCTAAGACCACATCACAACATAACATACTTTGTATTATATTTAAAAACATAGGAAAATATATTCCCATCATAAATGGAAGTTGCAGCTTCAATTGAAAACACAAAAGACTTACTGAGATTTACACATCACTAGGGTTGGGGAGTAAATGTCTGAGTTTTGTTGATTTTCACCCGCCCACCAATATTTCCTCCAGGATTTTCTCGTCACTACCTCACAAAATTTCACCCTATGTGACTTTTACATTCATATTTATCTCAACATACAAATTTGGCATTAATACATGACTTAGAAAATATGTAATACAACAATTCTACATAATAAATGGTTCTATGAACTTGCAGGTGTTGTGGAGTGTGGGCAACAGTAGGGGAGTGAATACTTTCCCATATCTATTTACCAAACTTCATTAAGTTCCGTAACTTCTCTAAAGTGTTGCGGAATGGTCAAGGTTGTACTTCTACTCTGCTCTGACTAGTGCTTCCGTCTGCAAACAAAATCACAACCCTGCAATAGTTGACTAGGCAAACATGGTGTTTGTCATTGTTTTTAAGATGGTGGTTGGGATTATTATTTCCAACACTCTCCCTTAATCACAACTGCCACGATTGACAATTCTCAAACAGTTTCTGAGATAAACAAAACTTTCATGTACCTATCACTTTGTGAAAATGCCAGCAAATTGTTCCTATGACCTGTAATGTTGCAACACAATTTCATAATTGTTAATCAACTCTCTAACAAAATGATATTCAACATCAATATGCTTGGTCCTCTTGTGAAAACCAAAATTCTTTAATAATGCAATCACTGAGGTGTTGTCGTAGAAAATAGTTGTCGTTCCCCCTTAGTCGTGGCGAAGATCCCTCAACATCCTTCTCATCCAAACTGCATGACACACTGTTGTTGTTGCAGAGACATATTCACCTTCTGCTATTGATAATGAAACTATCAGTTGCTTCTTGAAGGCCCATGAAATGGCTCCAAAACCCAAATGAAAAGCATATCCCGACGTGCTCTTTCTGTCATCGACACTTCCTGCTCAATCACTATCAGTGTAACCAACCAGCCTAAAATCACTTGTTGGGATGTACAAAGCACCATACTATTTTGTCCCATTGACATACCTTAGAATTATTTTCGATGCTTGCCAATGTGTTTCCTTAGGTGTCTCCATGAACCTCGACACCAAACTCACTGCATACATTATATCCGGCCTAGCGCCGATCAAATACATAAAGTTGCCTATCATACATTCGTATAATGTTGAATTGACATTGTTGCTGCAATATGTTTTTCTCAACTTCAACTCCATGACAGTTGGAGGTTCTACATCTTAAACCTCTCCAAAATGTCTCCTACATACTCTGCTTAAGAGATAAAAATTCCATTTTCTGTTTGCTTTACGTCTATGCTGATAAAATACCTTAACAACCCCAAGTCAGTCATTTCAAAATCACTCTTCATGACTTATTTAAAATTAGCGACGAGGAAATCATCATTGCGTGTAAAAATCAAATCATCTTCATACAAGATGAGAATAAGAATCTTACCATCGCTCTCTTTGATGTAGAGAGTAAGCTCACCGTCACATTTGTCAAAACCATTGTCCAACAAGTAAGCATCTATCTTCTTGTACAATGCACATGGTGCTTGCTTTAGCCCATAAAGAGCATTCCTCAAATGATACACTTTGTCTTCTTGGACTTCTACCTCATAACCAAGTGGTTGAGCAACATACACTTCATCTTTCAGCACTCCATTTAAGAATCCTGATTTTACGTCCATTTGATACACATTCCATTTATGTTGCGCAGAAATTGCCAAAACTGTACGCACTGTCTCCATCCTCACGTCTCTGAATAATCTCTTCCATACTACTACTTGTATCCTTTGACAACTAACCTTGACCCTAAACCCTAAAGTTGTATTGGTTTGATAATGTTTTTATCCCTTAAGTGATGGCTCGGAGGGATATTCAACACTAGATTATTTTAGAAAATAGTTTTTATTTTTTATAAATAGTTTATATATATTTTTTAAGAAAATGATTATATTTAAAGAAGGCCATTATGAAGCTACATCAAGATCTGAAAACTTAATGAAACTCAAAGATTAGGGGACACACCTTATCACTGAATATTCGTCCTAATAAAACTCAAAGATTAGGGGAGACACCTTACCACTTAGTATTCGTTAAGAATAATTCTATATCTGCGTCCCAATAGTATAAAAATATTTCATAAACATGAAACTCATTAGGAATGTAAAATATCACCTTTGTATCCAAATTATCACCTTCCTATTTTTAATTCTTATGTATCCAAATTATCGCCTTGCTATTTTTAGGTATCTAAATGATGGGAAGTTCCATCTTTAAACATATAACAATTGTTGAAATATCAAAAAAAAAATCTCATTCCCAACTATAAGAAACATGGTTATAATATATTTTTTAATGATATTAATATAAAATTTATTTAATTAAAAAAATTAAATATATTAATATTATAAATTAATAGCCCACGGGGCTTTGGATTGACGGTGAATGGGTGTGTTGTTAAGGCACTCCTTGCGATAGGTCACTGGTTCAATTCCCCGTGGGTACTTAGTTTAGTCTTAACCTAGAAAAAAAATATATATATATTATAAATTAATAAATATATTATTGTTGTAATTGTAAAAATATCAAAAATACCCAAATTTGGTTTTTCTCATTCCCAACTATAATGAAACATGGTTGTAATATATTTTTAATGATATTAATAATAAAAGTCATTTAATTAAAAAATTATATATATATATATTAATATTATAGTTTAATTAATATATTATTATTGTAATTATAAAAATAGTAATTTCGTAGTGTGTGATTTTTCAATATTATATTTTCTCTCGCCATATAGGATCAAGAAAATAAACTCTAATGAAGAATTAATCAACAACAAATACTATAAAAAAGAGGCCAATACCTACATAGATAAAAAAACAAACAAAATGAATACCAAAAAGAAGCCTAAAAAAGTAGGAGGACATTACATAGGCCCAACTTCTACTAATATTCCAAACATCATCTCTATTCAAATTTTGTGTCTTTTTTCAATTTTTTGGGCCTCCCTCAATTTACGATGATGGAAATGACTAACCCTAGCAATGACTTGGGCCTCCTCAAAGCAGATGTGATGCTTAGATTTATCCGCATGCTCTTCCAGAGCAAAGGAGCGGGTCCTGACATGCTTGATGTCAACAGCATGCTCACGAATTCTTTGATTAATCGAGTGACCAATCTCACCAATTTAGGGAGTCCCACAAGAGCAAGTGATAACGTAAATGCCCTTCATATTCTTGGGGTCCACTGGGTCTTTTACAAATCTAAGTGAGCTCTGGATGGTATTTAGAGGCCTAAAAGTTATTAATATAGTTACTAATAATCATAAATGGTTGGTCTTTAAAAAAATACACATAATAATTCCCTTTATCACAATTCTAATGATTATTGGATCATGATTGTTATTATGAATTAATATAATTATTAAATAATAATAACATAATATTATTATTATTATTATTATTATTAATTTAATAACTACTATATTATTATTATAATAATATGCTAATAATTATACTACTATAATAACATAATGATGATCTAATACTATTATTATTATATTAATATAATATTAATATAATAATATATAATAATATGGTTTTTATTACTTATATAGTTATTAATAGTTATTAATGTGGTTGATATAAGTCTTTTAACTTAGAATACCAATGGCGGAAACGAAACAGAGAACCTGTTGGGGTTAGGGTTTCGCATAGACTCTGAAGACTTCAGCAGCATCGAACGCCTGCACCTGCACCTCACAGCCCTCCCTTACATTAGCCCCGTAACATACCTCATACCCACATTGAGCCGTCATAGTTATTCCTACATTTTCACCTCCTCGGTTTTACCCTCACCCTCCTCGACACTACCCCGCCTGCTTCCGCTCACTACAGTGATAAATATCCCTAGGTTCTGGAGGCAGCTGGTGCGGGAAAATAGTGACGGCTATGGAGGAACTAGCAGACTACTAGAAAGACCCATTAGTGGGTACCTCCATCTAGACATCTCCCCAGGTTAACCCGACAATCAGCTACCCCTACGTCTGCAATTTCTCTGACACTGTTGCTTCACTGCCCTAGATCTCATGGCCTTCATGTTCGGTGGTTACCCTCTCAGAGGTCTCCCCCTCTTTACCAGACCTCACTGCTCAACCTTTGTCGCCATCCACCCTAAAAAAATTTAACCAAACCCTGGAACCTAGTTTCGGAATATCCTCGGAGGGCCTCACTTCCTTTCCATCCTTTGCTGGCTCTTGTGTCCCTTCAGTAGCTCTTTCCAGTGATCCTATCACCTTCACACTAGGGCATCTAGTGCCGCCCTCCACGGCCCCCATCTGGAAATTTCACTGGGATTCCCCCATCTTCGGAGTCTTCCCATTTGAGACCCATTTGGACATCCCTATACCTGAGTCAAACCCTTCCCAAGGCAACCCCTAGTGTATTTTACCTGATGAAAGATCCCGAAAAGAAAAAACCCTAATGGTTTTGAAATCGAAGGCTATTGAGGATTTCCTGTGTTTAGGCAAGGACTTTCAGTGGAGTGAAGCCATGGACACAACTGAACGTGTGTTGGTAGGAAGAGTCAGGGGCTGGTCTTACAATGCCTCGAGGCTGAAGCAGTGGGCGACGAAGGTTTGGGGTCATCGTCTGGTTGAACTTCCATTTGTCCAAACCTTTTTCAGAGGATGGTTCGCGCTTCGCTTTGCTATGGTAGAGCACACCAATTGGGTACTCTCAATGGTTTGGCATCTTGAATAGGAACCAATGCTCCTTTGCAAGTGGATTCCCCTATTCGATCCAGAACAGGAACAACTTGGAGCAAGCCCTCTTTAGGTCTAGCTACTTTACCTGCCTTTACAATTTTGGGCAGAAGACATCTTTAGGTGCATAGGAAGCTCCCTAGGAACTTACCTGGAGTACGACATATCCTATCTCAACACAGGAAGGATGGCATATGCAAGAATACTGGTACACTTAGATACCAACAATGGGCTACAGGAATTTATCACAATTCAACGGCGAAATTTCTCTTGGAGACAGAATTTGGATTATGAAGGGGTCCCCTTCAAATGTAGAAGATGTCACAAGGTTGGGCATCTCTATCGGGACTACCCTCTTATCAGCAAGAAAGAAAATGGGGATGTAGGATGGACAATACCTTCAAGGACTGTACAAGATCAGGGGGAGAAGCCCCCCAATGGAGATGTAGGGACTCAAGCTGATCCGACTCCCACATATAATGCCCTCTCTCAGGAGACCCCAAAGAAATGTGGCGAGCCTCCTCCTTGACCTCCCTCTCCTCCTCTCACCAGGGTAAGGGAGGCTACCGAAGCGGTGGTTTCTTCGGGTATGATTTCCTCTTCTCCTAACCCCTCTCATTTGTTTACATGTGATGGTTTAAATGCACTTTCTTATGATAGTAAAGATAATGGAATTGGTGTTACATCCCTCCCCATCCCCCTAACATCTCCCTTTTGTAGAAATTCTCACTGTAGATCACCAGATAATGAAAAATACTTGATCTACTTCTACAAACAAAGTTGTGGAAGCTTAATCGATTTTGAGCAAGATCAAATAGAACACATATAACAGAGAATGAGAAATCAATCACACATGAACACAGAAGAATACACTAGGGAATTCCTTAGCTAAAAACCCCGCTATCTGTATTATCATACAAGTGGAAATAACTCCGAATTACACTAAGCTTTAGCTCACAAGCTATCTAGCTCTCAGTATAATCCCTCAATGCTACTCATAGACTGAATAGACACAACATATGTCTTCCCTCAGTCCTCTAAGCCTCCTATTTCCTTACGCAGTTTCTCCTGGGTCCTCTGGTTTCCACCTATGTGAATTCACCTCTCACACAACTCACCAAACTCAGAAATAACTGCGCAATCCTCAAGGAATGAATTCCTTTTGCATGTAAGAGACATCCTCACAGGAATATTCTTGGAACTGATAGTACATTTTCCCTTCCTCTGATCTCAAATGGGTCTCTAACTGAACTGACATGCATGAGTTATTTATGAGAGAATATTTAGTTATCTAAAGTACACTAGTTACATGCATGCATGCATTAACTAACTGAACTCACAATCAATTCCACAAACTGTTGGAACTAATCCAACTGGACTTAACTTAGTTAACTGAGCTAACTAATTACATCTCAAAGTACAACTCATCCTAATCTCCTTAATTAAGGGATAACTTCCTCAATCAAGGGGATAACTTCCTCAATCAAGGGGATAACTGTTGCATGTCTTCACATAGACTTCATGTTTGATTTTATCCAACTATTAACTCAAGATGAATTAATTAATTATTTTACAAACAGCTACTAAGATAAAATTCGAATTTTAATTATCAATTTTATTTTAGGGACTAACTAAAATTGGAATGTATCTCAAAATGCTATTTATAGAAATGATATTTTTAGGACTTCTATATTTAGCATTTCTTGTTGCTATTTTCAACACTCCCTCTCAACAAGAAACGGATTATCTGTCACCCTGATACTGTCACTGTGGAACTCGAATTTGCATTTTGACAATGAATTAGTCAAAATATCTGCATCCTGCTCCTTAATCGAAACATATAGCAACAACATGATCCTCTTCACCACACAGTCTTGAAGATGAAGATACCAGATATCGATGTGCTTGGACCTGTCATGAAATGCTGGATTCTAAGAGAGTTTGATACAACTCTGGTTATCACAATAGATCACAGTTGGATCCATCCTCTGATCAACAATCCAACTAGAATTTTCCGCATCCAAATGGCCTCACATGCTGCCTGACTGGCAGCCATGTATTTAGCCTCTGCTAAGCTAAGTGCAACTGACCTTTTTTTCTTGTTGTACTAAGAAACTGTAGTAGAACCAAGGTTGAAAATTCCTCCTGAAGTGCTCTTCCGATCTGATGGACTCCCTGCCCAATCCGCATCTGTGAAGCCCTAAAGCTTCACTCCCTCTGTCCATCTGTACCATAATCCATACTGAGATGTGCCTCTAAGGTATCTCGGCACATGCTTCGCTACCTTCCAAAACAACTGGGTAGGCTGAACCATAGCTTGACTCAACTGGTTCATGCAAAGCACAAATATGGTCATGTGTTCACTAAATACATCAATGAACCCACAAGATGTCGATAAATAGTAGCAGCTACTACCCCATCCGAAGTAGCATCCTCCTTCCTCCAGTTACCTGCTAGAAGAGACTAGATGGGCTTGCACTTCTCCATGTGGAATCTCCTGAGTATCTCATTGGCATACTTGCCTTGAGACACAAATACTTCCCCATCCTTCTGCCACACTTCCATGCCTACAAAGTAGTGCATGAGACCCATGTCTTTCATCTTGAACTCTCTTGCAAGGTCCTCCTTGCAAGACTTGATCAACTAATCATCACCTTTCAGTATCAGATCATCAACATAAAGAATAATGATCAATAGCTTACCTTCTACCATGATGTGGTAAAGTTTCACATCTGCTTCAATCTTTGTTAAGCCCAACCCAGTGAAATAGCTGTCGATCCTGGTGTACAAAGCACAAGGTTCTTGCCTCAGCCCATACAAAGCTCTCTTGAGTTGGCACACATGTGACTCACGATCAAAGGTCTCAAATCCTTTCGGCTACTCTACGTACACCTCTTTGTCAATATTGCCATTGAGGAACATAGTCTTCACATCCATATGATGGATCTTCTAAACCATCTAAGCTGATAGTGCCAACATCGACCCAATAGATGAGTACCTTACTACAGGAGCAAAAGTCTCATCATAGTCGATCCCCTCGACCTATGAGAAACCACGGGCAACAAACCTTGCCTTATGTTTCTCCACACTCCCAGAAGGAAGATGGTTCAGTCTCTATACATTCCCCAACTAGGGCCATGTAACCAGTGTACCACTCGGGTGACCTCCTTTGTCTACGCTGAGAAGATGGTTGTCTCACGTTCTCTCTCACATCCATCATTAATCTGTCAGCTTCCCTTGAGCATTTTCACCATCTCTGGAAGACTCTCCATGAGTGGATGTCTCCACTCCTGGATCCTCTACATGCGGCTGCTCCACATGAGTCTGAGGCTCCTCCTCCTTATGAACCAGAAGTTCCTCCTCTGCATGCAACTAGAGATCCCTATCAAGGGAAACTCGCACGACCTTCTACTCATCAAACATCAGATCTCTGCATACCACTGTCCTCTGACTCGCAGGAATGAACACCCGATAGTTGTGGGGTGTATCAGTGTACCCCACAAGTATCCCCAACTTAGTTGTTGGCTCTAGCTTCTTCCGAGCATCTTTGGTCACATGGCAATAAACAGATGATCCAAATATCCTGAAGTGACTCACATCTGGTCTCTTCTCGGAGAAGGCCTCCACTGGTGTCTTCATCCTCAGTATATGATGCGGGCTTCTATTCTGCAAGTATACTGTTGTATTGCATGCCTTAGCCCACAAATGAAGTGGTAGGCTTTGGTCATGGAACATTGCCCGAGCTGCTCCCACAATTGATATGTTCTTCGTTTCAGCCACACCATTCTGCTGTGGGTTATGGGGTGTCGTCAACTCCCATTTAATTCCATCTGCTACACAGAAGTCCTTAAACTGTTGAGAGACATACTCTCCACCATTGTCGCTTCACAAGGCCCTTATTTTCTTTCCAGATTCTTTCTCAACCAAGGCTTTGAACTCACAAAACCTTGAGAAGGTTTAATCCTTCTTCTACATGAAGTAGATACAACATCTACCAGAAAAATCATCAATAAAAATAACATAGTAACTTTGTTTAGCGGTGGAGGCTATCGAGAATGCTCCACACACATCTGTATGAACTCACTCCACGATTGCTCGAGCTCGACTGTCTTGATCCTGAAAGGAATATTTTGCATACTTACCCAAGGCACAACCTTTGCATGTATCCACTTTCTCCAGTTTACCCTTGGGAATTTCAAGGCCCCATGGTGCAAGTGGCCCAATCTTCTATGCCATAGCTTGCCAATATCTTGGCTTTGCACCAACTCTTCTTTGGAACTCAATGCGGCACAGTAATCTACCTCCAGCTTGTAGAGATTGTTTACTCGAATCCCAAGCCTCTTGGTCTCTCCAGTGCCGATATGCCTCAAGAATGTCTTTCCTTTACTAAAGACTACGTCATAGCCTTTGTCTTCCAACATAGCGATGGACACAAGATTCTTCTTCAAACCAAGCACATACTATACATCAGTCAGGGTGAGAGGAGGTCCATGCTCCCTCTGAAACACAACCGTGCCTTTACCTGAAACATGATACTTTCCCTAATCACCCATTTCTATACGCATTTGGAGGTCCTTCTCCTCCAAGGTACTGAATAGACTCTTGTTGCTGATCATGTGGAATGAGGCTCCACTGTCAAAGTACCAAACACAACCCACCATCGATGAAACCATGCATGTGATCAGGGTGAAATCCAATTCAAACTGTGAGGCTAGTGCCTCGCCATCTAATCCTTTCGAGGATCCCTTCTTGGATTTCTTCTGTGGACAATTCGTAGCATAATGGACCACCTCATGACAATGAAAGCATTGCACTTTTGATTTGTCAATCTTCTTCCCACCATGGGAAGAACTCGATTTACAATGGGAAGCCTTCCCTTTCCCTTTCCTCACCTTACTCGCTAAGGCTAGATTTTCTTCATCATCTTGCTTTGATGAAGAGCCATCAATGGTGCTTCTCCTTATCTCCTCCTACATCATATCCAACCAAAGTCATTCCCAATCTGGCAGTTTTTCTCTTCCATTTACTAAGTCTTTGTAGCTATGCCAGCTTGAGGAAGACCAAGGAGAGCAAGACTAACCATGTCATCATCGGCTGTCGTGATTCCTACACTTCCAAGCTCATCCCTGTAGGTGGTGAGCTTGTTCAGATATCTAGAGATCGCATCGCCCTTTTCACACTTGATTTTCCAAAGCTTGTCTTTCAACGCCAGCTTCCTCTAATCGTTGTTGTTCTGATATAGATCCTTCAATGTTTTCCACATTGAAAATGGTGTCTCCTTCCCATGGAGACTCGAGACAATGTGGTCTAGAACTCCCTCCAGATGAATCCTCCTCGCTCTAGCCACACATTTCTCCCATTCCGCCAATTCTTGGGCATTAGTAGCTGCTCGCTTGGGGACTTCTTGATCAATGAAGTCCTTCAAACCGTTGTCCTCCAATACCACTTCCATGCGATCCTTCCAGGCTATATAATTCGAGCTGCCATCCAGGGCATACTCAAGTCTCAAACCGTTGAACGCCATTGGTGAAATTTGAGACGTGATAAGAATTCAATTTCTATAATTAGGAACTTCAAACTTCGAAATTCTCCCTTCTTTGTATATTATTCTTCGCTTTGATCACCTTTTCTCTGATACCATGTAGAAATTCTCACTGTAGATCACCAGATAATGTAATATACTAAAGCAAAATACTTGATCTACTTCTACAAACAAACTTTCGGAAGCTTAATCGATTTTGAGCAAGATCAAATAGACCACATATAACAGAGAATGAGAAATCAATCACACATGGACGCAGAAGAATACTCTGGGGAAAGCCTCAGCTAAAAACCCCGCTATTTTTATTATCATACAAGTGGAAATATCTCCGGATTACACTAAGCTTTAGCTCACAAGCTATCCAACTCTCAGTACAATCCCTCAATGTTAGCCATAGACTGAATAGACACAACATATGCCTTCCCTCAGTCCTCCAAGCCTCCTATTTCCTTGTGCAGTTTCTCATGGGTCCTCTAGCTGCCACCTGCGTGAATTTTCACCTCTCACACAACTCACCAAACGCAAAAATAACTACGCAATCCTAAAGGAATGAATTCCTTCTGCATGCAAGATATATCCTCATAGAAATATTCCTACAACTGATAGTACACTATCCTTCCTCTAATTTCAATTGGGTCTCTGACTGAACTGACATGCATGAGTTATTTATGAGAGAATATTCTGTTATCTAAAGTGCACTAGTTACATGCATGCATGCATTAACTAACTGAACGCACAATCAGTTCCACAAACTATTGGAGCTAATCTAACTGGACTTAACTCAGTTAACTAAGCTAACTAATTACAACTCAAAGTACAACTCATCCTGATCTCCTTAATTAATGGATAACTTCCGCAATCAAGGGGATAATTGCTGCATGTCTTCACATAGACTTCATGTTTGATTTTCTCCAACTAATTAACTCAAGATGAATTAATTAATTATTTTGCAAATAGTTGCTAAGATCAAATTCGAATTTTAATTCTCAATTTTAGTTCAGGGACTAACTAAAATTGGAATGTATCCCAAAATTCTATTTATGCAATGCTATTTTTAGCACTTCTATATTTAGCATTTCTTGTTGCTATTTTCAACACCTTTCACACACATGCTTCCACTTTCTCTATCACTCCCCCATCTCTCCCAGATCTCACACCCTTCATTACCCCGATTCCTGAAGCAGGGCCTCCCTCCCTGTGCTATCAGACTCGATCTAAGGCTAAGAAAAAGTTAAAGGTCTTGGATAATTTTGGACTAGATCTTATTGTGACCACGTTTCCTCCTAAGCTACCAAGGGGTTGACCCACCTCCCTATCAAAGGAAAAATCCATGCCGGAGACGAGATCACCTCGGGTAAATAAATCAACCATTCACAGGGCACTTGGAGCAACGAACACCTCATCTGACCCCCCCCCCCATGAATATTGTCTCATTCAACTGCACAGGGTTGGCTAGGCTCGATAAAAAACTAGCCCTTCAAAGATTGATCTATGCCATACCTGTCGATGTCATCTTTGTTCAAGAAACCTTGGAACCAGCTGATTCCATTACAACCCTCCTTGATTCAATGTTACCTCGATAGACCTTTATAGGCCTCAATGCTAATGGACGATCCAGGGGATTTGCCCTGGGATACAACAAGCGTTCCATCAAACTCTGTAACTATTGTGGAAGTCCAAGGTATATAGGGGCAGACATGTTCTCATTTGATCTAGGTATAGAGGTGTGAACCATCAATGTATATCGTTCGTGCCAACACAGACCTACCTTTTGGGACCATCTCCTTAGCTCAAAGGTACTACAAAGGATTTCCTAATCATGGAAGGGGATCCAAATTTTTAAATTGGTCACTCTGAATCCTAGGGAAACCATGCTCAACTCGACCGCTTATCTGCCTACTTTGAGAACTTATTAGATTCCCATAACCTGATGGAAATCCCCTCAGTCAAATTGCTGCCTACCTGGAGGAACAATAGAGTTGGGGAGGACTGTCTTGCTCGAAGACTTGACCATTTCCTTATCAAGGAAGGACTTCTGACCCTGTGTCTAATCCATAGATAGTAGACTATCCTTCCTCTAATTTCAATTGGGTCTCTGACTGAACTGACATGCATGAGTTATTTATGAGAGAATATTCTGTTATCTAAAGTGCACTAGTTACATGCATGCATGCATTAACTAACTAAACGCACAATCAGTTCCACAAACTGTTGGAGCTAATCTAACTGGACTTAACTCAGTTAACTAAGCTAACTAATTACAACTCAAAGTACAACTCATCCTGATCTCCTTAATTAAGGGATAACTTCCGCAATCAAGGGGATAATTGCTGCATGTCTTCACATAGACTTCATGTTTGATTTTCTCCAACTAATTAACTCAAGATGAATTAATTAATTATTTTGCAAATAGTTGCTAAGATCAAATTCGAATTTTAATTCTCAATTTTAGTTCAGGGACTAACTAAAATTGGAATGTATCCCAAAATGCTATTTATGCAATGCTATTTTTAGCACTTCTATATTTAGCATTTCTTCTTTCTATTTTCAACACCTTTCACACACATGCTTCCACTTTCTCTATCACTCCCCCATCTCTCCCAGATCTCACACCCTTCATTACCCTGATTCCTGAAGCAGGGCCTCCCTCCCTGTGCTATCAGACTCGATCTAAGGCTAAGAAAAAGTTAAAGGTCTCGGATAATTTTGGACTAGATCTTATTCTGACCACGTTTCCTCCTAAGCTACCAAGGGGTTGACCAACCTCCCTATCAAAGGAAAAATCCATGCCAGAGACGAGATCACCTCGGGTAAATAAATCAACCATTCACAGGGCACTTGGAGCAACGAACACCTCATCTGACACCCCCCCCCCATGAATATTGTCTCATTCAACTGCACAGGCTTGGCTAGGCTCGATAAAAAACTAGCCCTTCAAAGATTGATCTATGCCATACCTGTCAATGTCATCTTCCTTCAAGAAACCTTGGAACCAGTTGATTCCATTACACCCCTCCTTGATTCAATGTTACCTGGA
This sequence comes from Pinus tabuliformis, assembly GCA_031772625.1. Classification (NCBI taxonomy): domain Eukaryota; kingdom Viridiplantae; phylum Streptophyta; class Pinopsida; order Pinales; family Pinaceae; genus Pinus; species Pinus tabuliformis. The sequence continues at coordinate 254,264,713 of CM062810.1, read as the reverse complement.
TAGACCTTTATAGGCCTCAATGCTAATGGACGATCCAGGGGATTTGCCCTGGGATACAACAAGCGTTCCATCAAACTCTGTAACTGTTGTGCAGGTCCAAGGTATATAGGGGCAGACATGTTCTCATTTGATCTAGGAAGGAATCAGGAGGATGGGATCAGGAGGAATCTCTGATCATCTACCTATTTACATGGATATTAGTGAGGGGCTTCGGAAACCCAAGGGTCCTTTCAATTTTAGCTCCTCTTGGTTAAAGGATCCCACCTATGTGCATATGCTTAAAAACTTCTGGAAGTCGCATCCCCCAGCTGCTAGTGGGAACATAGCAGAGGATTTTGCACAAAACCTTATCGAGATGAAGAGTCTCTCCAAAATTTGGGCTCATAACAAGAGAATAAAGGATGATCAAACCCTAATGAATGCAGAAAAGGAAATTGTTGAGTCTGAAAATAGCTCGGCCGGGGCGTATAGATCGAATGAACATAAGGACAATCTCACTGAACTATATGCCACTAGGGAAAAAATTCCTAAGGATCACGAAGAAGCATGGAGGGTGCGAAGTAGGGTGACCTGGCTGCATGAGAGAGATGACAATACAAAATTCTGTCATAAGTATGCAAATGGCCGGATATCTATTAATACCATCTAGCAGCTCTCAAATGAGTAAGGCCTCCCTATAAACACCTTCCCTTAACTGGTATATTTCTTGTCCTCACATTTCAAACAGATCTATAGGGCCCCCCCAAATGTAAATCTTACTGAAATCATACAAGTAGCCAAATTATTCCCTCGATCTATGGATCACAAGAAGGGCAGGGAACTGACTAAGGAAGTCACAATACAAAAATTGGAAGCCACCCTCAAATGGTTTAAGAAGGACAAGAGTCCAGTGCCAGACGGATGGTCGATCAAGTTCTATATAGCCTTCTTTGAAATCCTAGGGGTAGACCTCCTCAAGGTAATTGAAGACTCCAGAATAAATGGAAAGATACATGAATCTTTCACCTCTACTTTTATCGCCCACATTCCAAAATCTGACAATCCATCCACCTTTGACGATTATAAACCTATATCCTTATGCAATTTCATCTATACGATCATGGCTAAGATCATAGCCAATCGAATGCAACCCATTCTATCCACCCATATATCATAAGAGCAATTCACCTTTCTACAAGAACGACAGTTTCATGAGGTAGTGGGAACTTCCCAGGAGGTCTTGGACTCTCTGCACTCCAAGAAAATCAAAGGTATGATACTAAAGGTAGACCTCTCTAAAGCCTTTGACAGAGAAAACTGGTTATATATTAGAATGCTTCTAACCCACCTAGGGTTTCCATTTGATTTCATTAAATGGATCATGAGTTGCATCACTAACGTACCATTCAATGTTCTAATCAATGGAGCGGCTTAACCTTTCTTTCATTCTAAAAGAGGCCTCTGACACGGCTACCCCCTATCTCCAGTACTTTTTCTCCTGATAATGGAAGGGCTCAGCAGGCTTGTCAAAGAAGAGTTCAGAAGGGGAAGACTGTTAGGGATAAAGATCACGGAAGGGAGCATATTGACTCATCTACTTTTTGTAGATAATATCTTTTTATTTCTTAATGGAAGCATAGGGGATTTGACAATCATGAAGAACACATTCACACTATTCCAAACATCCACTGGTATGGCTATAAACAGCAACAAGTCGACCCTCACAGAGGTTGGATGTTCCCCATATGAAATTCATTATGCGTTGCAAAGATTTCAGTACACTCTCCTTAGATTGGAAGAAGGGATTAGATACTTGGGCTACAAGTTGAAGCCACTGGGGTATAAAATAGCGAATTGGACATGGCTTACTTCCAAGATGGTGAAAAGACTAAATATTTGGTATTACAAGTACCTTTCCAAGGCAGGCAGACTCATTCTCATTAAAGTTTTCCTGAAGGCCACCCTGGTCTATTGGATGTCTCTAGCATGGATTCCTAGGGTTATACACTCCAGAAACCAGGCCTTATGCTGCAGATTCCTTTGGAAGGGACAACAGACAGGTAGAATATTTGCATGGGTCAAGTGGGAGGCTCTAAATTTTCCCAGGAAATGGGGAGGATGGGGCATCAAGAAATTAGAGGGTTTCTCCTCTGCTCTGGTAGAGAAACTTGGGTGGTAGCTTGTTACATCAGACAGTCTATGGACAAGGGTGGCCGTATAAAAATACATTGCCCCTTTAAACTTGATGGACTAGCTAAGCCAACCTCAAAGACTCCACTCAGGGTTATCAAGTATATGGAAGGCTATAATAAAATCTCTGGACATCATCAGAGCTGGCATCACATGGAAAATACAGTCAAGAATGATTGTGAGGATAGGAATGGATCCATGGATTGGATGCGGGAATGCTGATAGGTTGCCAAATGAACTCAGATCCTTTCTCAGAGATAACAATATTACCCATATCGGCCACATAATGGACCTTGAACACTCCACTCTATTTCAGCAAGCCTTGAAATCGGCCTAGAGAATTAACATCCCACAACAATGGAATACATTCATCAGGACCCTCACTGAGGCTCACATTCGGATTGGCGGAGGGGAAGATGAGGTTATATGGGCGCTCTCGAAAGCTGGTAAATATACCCCAAAGGATGGATACCTTGTGTTAGCCGAAGAACGCCATCCACAAGCCATAGAGTCATGGTGGAAGCATTTGTGGAAGCTTAAGCCACCCTCGCAAGAACAGACTTCTCATGTGGACCATACTGAAAAACAAAATCCCCACAAGGGACAACCATCTCAAGCGAGCCCAACACAGCCCTTTTTGGTGCCACCTTTGCAAATGTATCAATGAATATGCCTCACACTTATTTATTGAATGCCAGACCACTCAAGATCTTTGGTAATCGATCTTAGCCGTGATTCCATCCCCGACTAGGTGGAAAGGTACGACTATAAAGGAGGCCTGGACATCTTGGTGGTCAGGCACTACCCCAAATAAGCTCTGGAATCTCCCTTTGCTCATTTGGGAACTATGGATCGCCCGCAACAAAATCATTTTCCTGAATACCTCTCCGCGTTGTCCTTTCATTGCATCCCGTATCCTATCGGATTACTCCATCATCCTTGATGACGAGGAGACGACACGACCCCGAACCATTGTACCCGAATCCATAAATCATACAAAGCCTTGGGCTTTCTTTGACAACTCTGTACAGGAAGAAGGATGCGAAGGAGGGCCCATTCTACACCTCACTCTTTCCCATTACTACCATATACAAATGGGATTAGGTTGGGGTACGAGTAATTTTGTAGAAACTATCCTCTGCAAAATTCCTTGTACAATTTGCCTTGGAAAACCAATGTAGAGATCTCCAACTCTTTGGGGACTCAAAAGTTGTCTCTGACTGGTTAAACAAAAGAACTAGATGTTCTACATATACTTTGAGACATATTCTGGATGAGACTCATCGACTTATTACATCTTTTGACACATTTGAATGTCGTCACATTTACTTGGATCGAAATGCAGATGCTGACAGGTTATCCAAAGAAGTTGTGCAGATGCCATCCAACGCTTGGATGATCAAGGAACATAGAGAGGGGGCTTTTTACCAGTACTACCATTGGCCTTTCATGGACATAGATGTTTAGTATGCTCAAAGAGAGCTTGGTTTATGTTTATATTTTTTATTTTAAATCTCCATCTGTAATTATTCATATGTTTCCTTTACAACAAGATCTATACGGAAAATGATGCCTCCCTATGTGGACACAAGGCATCAAAATTAGCTCTATTTTGGAACCTTATTTATCTGACAGGCATTGATTCTTACAACATATGCTTTTTGCATATACAATATGTAATTTTCTCACTTAATGAAAACTAAGTTTTTTCCAAAAGGAAAAAAAAAGTCTTTTACTTATATAAATCATATTGGAAAATTGTGTTGTATATATACTTGATATAAGTTTATCAAACATATTGATAAATATAATTATACTAATATTATTGATAATTAATTGGTATAATTGATATATTGATATATCAATCACATTTATTCATTGTTATTATAATAAAAAAAACTTCAATCCGTTTTTCTCCTAAATAAAATTTTCCATGTAAATCTTGTAAAGTGTATATCGGTTTTTTTTTTTTTTTTCCTGCTAACTTTTATTAACGTCTGCAATGCCCCAGCAATTTAACAACGACGCAACGTACGACATGCCTGAGAAGATGGCGCCGACTTCCGTTAGCCAAGACTTATATACAACGTCGGCCTGCAAAAACACGAAAAATTCAATGCTTCCGTCCATCCCAACACAAGGCCCTGCAGTCTTTCGAATCCGAGTTAACTCAGTCAAAACTAATGAAAAGCTATTTGTATACAAAGATTTAAGCCAGCAAGCATAATGATGACAGATACCTTGAATTATTCAAGTGCCGCATTTCATCCCTTCTCTTATTTTTAGTTTTATATTTCTTATTAATCGCTACAAACGACCACCATGACAGCCAACTCAATCAGGCCGTTAATGGATCCTTTTAATAGGGTTGCATGATTACAATATTTGACACCAACGATCACTGCATTGTTGGATTAACAGACGACACCGTCAGTAACTCAAACGCCGCAATGTTTTTTTAGGCGAAACGGTTCCGCCAAATGGATTACGTCTATGTATTTTTATTTTTATTTCAATAGATTATTTTTGGATTAAAACAGTTCATGATTTCCCCATATTTAGAATGCTGATCTCAGGTTATAAAAGAATTTTTTACCTTATTGACAGAGTCATAATCAGAATACACATTTAAGAAAGTCGCTACTATATTGACGGTGAAACACGGAGATCCCAACATCTGTTTTTGTTTGTGAAATAGGGAGATCCCATCATTTGAGTAAATATCACGCTGCATCGCAATGGCGATCCAGCTCAATATTTACAGTAAACGTAATTAGAATCTCAGAAAAACACAAATCTCTCGCATGTCCGAATCGTTCGATTCGTACCAAGAGGGAAAATGAGTTACCGCATAGGGAACCTTTGGCTGCCTATGAACTTGCTGTTATTGTGTGTGAATGTTATTCCTCAACCAGGTATTTCTGAATATTTTAGAATTGAAGGAACAATATTTTATTGTTTCAGTTTTGTTTACCTTAAAATCGTCATTGAATGCTGTCATCGGAATGCAAATTGCTTATCTAGGGTTCGTTATTTTAATTAATCGAATTTTGGATGGCAGGATATGTGTCTTAATTGCGGAGGTAAAGGAAATCACACTGCCCGAAACAACGTAACATGGATAAGTGATGCTAATTACCTTGACGTGGGTAGGGCAGTAGACATACACCTCGGGGATTACTCTGAACAAACCTACGGTTCGTACCTGCATAGCCTACGGTATTTTCCAAAACCTCTCGTCCCCATTGTGCCTTACCTCTTAAGAACATGGTTTGCAATCGGTAATTACACTGGATTCAAACAACAGCCAGGCTTCGGACTTTCTTATGAGACATTGGGTATGTTGGCTTAGTTTGGGCACAGTCCATGGTATCATGAAAGGGTCATTGTTAGTTTGGGCACAGTGTTGTATCATTGCATTATCAGAACATCAGAGAATGACGATCCGTTCGTCAGTGCTATTGAGTTTAGGCCCCTCAAAGAAGGCATGTATAGAATGGCAAAGCCAGGACAATCGTTGAAAAAAGATGGAGTTGATTTTGCAGCAAAAGCGTTAGTTAGGTATACATTTCAAACTTTTTCATCTTCACCTTTTTCTGATGTTGATGTTGCAGTGCTCATGTTATGCAGTTGAATTGATTGAGCTGAATAGCTTTCTATGTTGACCGCATCTGGTCATCAGATTTCTTTTTCGATGTTAATGGTGCTTCTGGTGTACGGTCTGTAACTGCAAAAGATGACATCTCAACAAAAAATACCCAAAATCTTCCCCCAAGTCTTATGATGCAAACGGCATTTATCTTAAACAGCTCAGTGTTTCCGATCCGTGTTGCGACCCCGAGAGGGAGCAAATCAGTAGTGTATCTGTATTTGGCAAAGATCGAAAACCTAACTATGTCTCAATTCAGATCTTTTTCCGTGCTGTTAAATGGGGTGAAAATGTCCGATGTCATCACTTTGGAAAATCTAACATTCGATTTCAATGAAACAGATGTACTCTATCTTGCCTTACAGACGACCGGTAACTCCACCAATAGTCCTATAATCAACGCCTATGAGTCCTTAGAAATTGTTGATACCGATCAGGCAACGTCTGCACATGATAGTAAGTTCCCTGACTAAAGTTGTCATACTGAAATCACTCATATATAATTCAATGCCTAACCAAGTAGTTATTAAAATACAGTTCAACCTCTTGACGTGATCAAAACCAGGTTCGACATACAAGATTGGATTTCGGATCCTTGCTATATAATCCCCTGGGAAGGAATTAGTTGTAATAACAGATCATCGGAGATAAGAATATCGGAATTGTAAGCTGAATCCTTTGGTTTGTATACTGTATATGACTTGTGATTTACAGCCCGATGTGATATTGTATGAGTTATCGATAATCTTCCTGTTGTCGGAAATTTGGCAGGAAGGAATTTTACAGGAACTGTACCTGCAGATATTGGACAGTTGACCGGATTAGTTAACCTGTAAGCACCAATGTATTCTTTTCAAGATAAAATACTCCTAACGAAATACGAAAACGCTCATTGAGATTAAAAAGCTGATGAAAAGAACATCTTTATCGTTGAATATTATACTGCTACTGGCATTCATCCATTCGTCTTGAAATTACCAGGTCACTTATACTGCTACTGGCATTCATCCATTCGTCTTGAAATTACCAGGTCACTTGCAAATAATAAGCTGATCGGAGTTTTGCCAGATTTTTCCAATTTAACTATGTTGGAGAGACTGTAAGTGTTTTCTTCTCAGAATGACACTTAGTTGGTTCATTTAAACTGGATCGATACTTCGTCCCTTTTTAATGTTAATTCCATCCGCGTGCAGATATGTAAACCACAACAATTTAACTGGTAGTGTTCCAGGCTGGCTGTCTCAACTAAACAACCTTAAAGAGCTGTAAGTGTCGGCCTTACTTTTATAGCTAGAACTCCTCTTCAAAATCATATGAAAGTAATTAGCAATTTGGTTTACGACTAAGGTTAAAATGCTGTATAACTTTATTTTAAATATTGTGTAATTTTTTTGAGAGTCATTTTGTGGAGTTTAGAGTAAAGTTAAATTTAAATTTATTTTTATATAAATAAACTAATTTAAGGTAAACTTGAAACTATTAATATCAGATAGCGAGGTCAAATAATTGTTTATAAATATGGTAAAGTTTACTATAGGTCAGACTTTGAAATCAACTTTTTATTAGAAATTCCAGAATGATTCGGTAAGCGTGGTGAGAGTTAGCAGAAAGAGCTTTTGAAAATGGATGAAATCCGCCTCCAAAGACTCCAACCTCCATTGCTTTCCCATCACTCAACCCTAGCTTAAAATGCGTGATTTCGTATCATTCAACGAGAGCTTAAAATGTTAAAAAAGAAATTGCATAGGAGAGTAGTCTCGCTCAGAATTCACCAAAGTCTTATATTGCAGCAAGGCAGATAATACACAGGATGGCAAAACTGGAGGTTGCAAATTACTTACTGAGATTTTCACTAGGGTTGTGGAGTAAATGTATGAGTTTTGTTGATTTTCACCCGCCCACCAATATTTCCTCCAGGATTTTCTCCTCACTACCTCACAGAATTTCACTCTCTCTCACTTTTACATTCATATTTATCTCAACATACAAATTTGACATTAATACATGACATAGAAAATATGTAATACAACAATTCTACATAATAAATGGTTTTATGAACTTGCAGGTGTTGTGGAGTGTGCGCAACAGTAGGGGAGTGAATACTTTCAAATGTCTATATACCAAACTTCATTAATTTCCTTAACTTCTCTAAAGTGTTGCGGAATGGTCAAGGTTGTACTTCTGCTCTACTCTGACTTCAGTGCTTCCGTCTGCAAACAAAATCACAACCCTGCAATAGTTGACTAGGCAAACATGGTGTTTTCCATTGTTTTTAAGATGGTGGTTGGGATTATTATTTCCAACACTCTCCCTTAATCACAACTGCCACGATTGACAATTCCCAAACATTTTCTGAGATAAACAAAACTTTCACGTACATATCACTTTGTGAAAATATCAGCAAATTGTTCCTATGACCTGTAATGTTGCAACACACTTTCATCATTGTTAATCAACTCTCTAACAAAATGATATTCGAAATCAATATGCTTGGTCCTCTTGTGAAAACCAAAATTCTTTGATAATGCAATCACTGAGGTGTTGTCATAGAAAATAGTTGTCGTCCCCCCTTGGTCGTGGCGAAGATCCCTCAACATCCTTCTCATCCAAACTGCCTAACACATCGTTGTTGTTGCAGAGACATATTCACCTTCTGCTATTGACAATGAAACTATCAGTTGCTTCTTGAAGGCCCATGAAACGGCTCCAAAACCCAAATGAAAAACATATCCCGACGTGCTCTTTCTGTCATCGACACTTCTTGCTCAATCACTATCAGTGTAACCAACCAGCCTAAAATCACTTGTTGCGATGTACAAAGCACCATTCTGTTTTGTCCCATTGACATACCTTAGAATTATTTTTGATGCTTGCCAATGTGTTTCCTTAGGTGTCTCCATGAACCTCGACACCAAACTCACTGCATACATTATATCCGGCCTAGCGCCGGTCAAATACATAAAGTTGCCTATCATACTTTCGTATAATGTCGGATTGACATTGTTGCTGCAATATGTTTTTCTCAACTTCAACTCCATGACAGTTGGAGGTTCTACATCTTAAACCTCTCCAAAATGTCTCCTACATACTCTGCTTAAGAGATAAAAATTCCATTTTTTGTTTGCTTTACGTCTATGCTGAAAAAATACCTTAACAACCCCAAGTCAGTCATTTCAAATTCACTCTTCATGACTTATTTAAAATTAGTGACGAGGAAATCATCATTGCGTGTAAAAATCAAATCATCCTCATACAAGATGAAAATAAGAATCTTACCATCGCTCTCTTTGATGTAGAGAGTGTTGGGAATAATGCTTAATTAGTTATGTAAATTTCTATTTAGTGTTCTCTGCAAAAAATAAGGCAGCAAATTGTTAGGTGCAGTAGTGCTAGAAAATAAGGCAGCAAATTGTTAGCTGCAGTAGTGCTGGAAATTAGCTGTAGATTGATTGCAGAGTTGATTGACAAATATTTTAGTAATAGTTTTAGTATTTAAGAATGTAGTTTATAGTTGAATTAAATATATGAGATTTGCAGCATTTGTTAGCTCACATAGTCACTGTGTTTTTTAATTGTTTTATCTTTTATATGTTTTTTTCTTCATAGTACTGTTTTCTCATTTGGCTGGAAATAAGTCATTTGATATTCTACATGTGGTATCGGAGCAGGTAAAATTATTTTGGGTTAAAGCTGTATTGTTGGAATTTCGCCAAAGTTAATCATGTCGAATTCTAACCAGATGCTAGTTCCAGAATTTGATGGCAACGATTATGATTATTGGTGCATTAAGATGCTAACCTTTTTTATTGGAAAAGATTTGTGGGAGATTGTTGAATCAGGATATGAAGAGCCAGCTGATTGGAATTCTCTTACATCCAATGAAAGAACAACAAGAAAGGAAGCAAGGAAGAAGAATGCTCAAGCTTTGTTTCACATTCAGATAGCTCTTGATAAGAGCTTATTTCCAAGAATATCTGGAGCAAAAACTGCCAAAGCTGCCTGGGAGACTCTACAAGAAGCTTACCAAGGTAGTGATCAAGTTAAGGTGGTCAAGCTTCAGACATTGAGGCGAGAGTTCGAGAATTCGAAGATGCAAGAAGCTGAAAGTATCAGTGACTATTGTGTGAGAGTCAAAGATGTGGTCAACAAAATGGCTACACTTGGAGAAGCTGTAAGTAATGAAGTTTTAATTAAAAAAGTATTGAGGTCTTTAACACATAGATGGAATCATGTTGCAATAATCATGGAAGAAAGTAAGGATTTAACAAAACTACAGTTTGATGAATTGGCTGGATCTTTGATGTCTCATGAAGAAAGATTGAAGGATACTTTTGAAGCTGTAGAGAAAGCTTTTTCCTCTAAATTACAAATTACAAAGAATGAAGATGCAAGTAGCAGTACCAAAAGTCATCAAGGTCAAGGTAAATGGCAAAGCCAAAATTATTCAAGAGGTAGAGGAAGAGGTGGCTCAAGTGGAAGAGGTAGTTTCAGAGGAAGAAGTAGAGGTAGATTTGATAAGAGAAATGTTCAATGTTACCATTGTAACAGGTATGGTCACTTTGAAAGAGAATGCAGATTGAAAGAAGGTAAAAATGCTAATTATGCTCAAGAAAGTGGTGAGTATCCTCAAGATCACTTATTTTTATCTTATGCCAAAGGTGAAAATACTAGTAAAGATGTTTGGTACCTAGATTCTGGATGCTCTAACCATATGACAGGGAATGAGAAGTTGTTTTCAGCAAAGGATGGAAGTTTCAAATCCAAGATCCAGCTTGGTGATGATAAATCATTGGAAGTTGCTGCCAAACGAGCTATGGAGGTCCAAACAAAAGAAGGTATAAAGAGTATTCATGACATTTATTATACTCCACAATTGAAGCATAATTTGTTGAGTGTTGGACAGCTATGTGAGAAAAATTATAAAGTAGTCTTTGAAAATAAGACATGTACTATCTATGATAAGAATAAGGGAAACAGGGTGATCACTGTTGTGCCTATGACAAGAAATAGGATGTTTCCCTTGAGGTTTGATGAACATAACAGCAATCTTGCTAATATGGCTTATGAGGATTCAAGTTGGTTATGGCATCTGAGGTATGGGCATTTAAATTTTCACAGTTTGAAGTTTCTAACCTCACATGCATTAGTTTCTGGTTTGCCCAAGGTAGAAGAGCATAAGGAGGTTTGTGAAGGATGTGCTAAAGGAAAGCATGCAAGGGAAAGGTTTCCAAAGGGAAGTGCATGGAGGGCTCATTACCCACTTCAGCTTGTTCATTCAGACATATGTGGTCCTATGCAGACTAAGAGTTTGGGTAAGTCATCATATTTCATCACTTTTATTGATGATTACTCACGAAATTGTTGGGTATATTTTTTGAAGGCCAAAAGTGAAGCCCTGGATACATTCAAGAAGTTCAAAGCCCTTGTAGAAAATGAGAGAGGGTGAAAGATCAAATGTTTGCGGACTGACCGTGGAGGAGAATTCTGCTCAAAAGCTTTCCAGAGTTATTGTGATATGAATGGCATCAGGAGGCAGCATACTACAGCATACACACCCGAGAAAAATGGCACATCTGAAAGGAAAAATCGTACTGTGGTTGAAATGGCAAGATGCATGCTACAAACTAAGGGATTGAGCAACACTTATTGGGGAGATGCAGTTGCTACAGCAGTATACATCCTCAACCGTAGCCCCACCAGTGCATTGAAAAATATGACTCCTTATGAAGCTTGGTATGAAAAAAAGCCTAATGTTAATCATTTCAAAGTTTTTGGTTGTTTGGCTTATGTGCATGTACCTGATCAGAATAGAAAAAAGTTAGATGCAAAGAGTGAGTTATGTATTTTTATTGGGTATAGTGAGACAAGCAAGGCTTATAAATTGTATAATCCTCTAACTAACAAGATTATTGTCTCAAGAGATGTAATTTTTGATGAAGGGGGAGTTTATGGTCATCAAAAAGGCCATGTTGAGAAGACAAAATCTGTTTTGAATGATATAATTGTTGATAATGATAATGAGCAGCCAACTAATGTTTCTGTAATTAGTGGCTTAACTCCACCAAGCAGCGCTTCATCAATTTCTTCAACATCAAGTTCAAGTCCAACTTCTTCTCCAAGTTCTACAAGGAAGGTAAGAAAATTGAGTGATATTTATGAGAGGAGTGCAAATCAAGCACATGAAGAAAGCCCAATAGGTGAGATAGTCAATTTTGCTTTATTAGCTAAGGCTGAATTTGAACCATCATGTTTTGAAGATGCATGTACTAATGAGGTTTGGATGCAAGCCATGCAAGAAGAGATGGATTCCATTCAAAGGAATGACACTTGGAAGTTGACAGAGCTTCCACATGACAAGGAAAAGATTGGCACCAAATGGGTCTATAAGACTAAATTTAACAGTGATGGGAGTGTTGAAAGACACAAAGCAAGATTAGTTGCTAAAGGATTCACACAGAAGTATGGAATTGATTATGAAGAGACATTTGCACCAGTAGCAAGACAAGAGACCATTAGAATGTTGATTTCATTAGCAGCTCATAAAAAGTGGAGCATACATCATATGGATGTGAAAAGTGCCTTCTTGAATGGGTACTTAGAAGAGGAAGTATATGTGGAACAGCCATAAGGTTTTGAAGTGGAAGGAAAGGAGAATAATGTCTACAAGTTTAAGAAGGCTTTGTATGGCCTTAAGCAAGCACCAAGAGCGTGGTATGCAAGGATTGATGGATACTTTCAGGAAAATGGCTTCCAGAGAAGTAAGAATGATCCTACCCTTTACTACAAACAAGAAGGTATTGATATTTTAATCATAAGTTTGTATGTTGATGATCTATTGTATATGGGTAGTAGTTCTAAGATGAGTGATAAATTCAAAGCTGCTATGATGAATGAATTTGAGATGAAAGATCTAGGCATCATGAAATATTTTCTAGGAATGGAGGTTTATCAAAGTAGGGATGAGATTTTCATTTGTCAGACAAAGTTTGCACAGGATATGCTAAATAAATTTGATATGCTTGATTGTCATCCATCCCCTACTCCAAGTGCTCATGGAGAGGTGTTATGTAGAGATGATGGTGCTGATTTAGTTGATGAGAAAACTTACAAAAGTATTGTGGGGAGCTTGATCTTTCTAACCCACACAAGGCCTGATATTACATATTCAGTTTCACTTGTTTCAAGGTATATGACAAATCCATCTGAAATACATATGAAGGCAGCCAAGAGGATTTTAAGGTATGTGAAAGGCACTCTAAATTTTGGTATTCATTACTACTCTTCTGAAAAGTTCAATATTGTTGGATTTAGTGATTCAGATTGGGGAGGTAGTCTTGATGACCGTAAGTCCACATCTGGAAATTGTTTCTCTTTTGGTTCTGGTTTGATTACATGGAGCTCAAAAAAACAAAGCATTGTTGCCCTCTCATCCACAGAAGCAGAATATGTTGCAGTTACCTCAGCAGGTACACAAGCTCTTTGGCTCAGAAAAATTTTGGAAGAAATTGGAGAAAAACAAGTTCAGCCTACAGTCATTTATTGTGATAATGTAAGTGCCATCAAGTTAGCAAAGAATCCAGTTCATCACAGCAGGACAAAGCATTTTGACCTCAAATATCACTTCATTAGAGATTTGGTGCACAAGAAGGAGATTGAATTGAAGCATATAAATACTCAGCATCAACTAGCAGATATATTCACTAAAGCAGTTGCAAAAGATCAGTTTTTGGCATTACGAGATAAGATAGTAAATCCTCATTAATCATTAAGGGGGAGTGTTGGGAATAATGCTTAATTAGTTATGTAAATTTCTATTTAGTGTTCTTTGCAAAAAATAAGGCAGCAAATTGTTAGCTGCAGTAGTGCTAGAAAATAAGGCAGCAAATTGTTAGCTGCAGTAGTGCTGGAAATTAGCTGTAGATTGATTGCAGAGTTGATTGACAAATATTTTAGTAATAGTTTTAGTATTTAAGAATGTAGTTTATAGTTGAATTAAATATATGAGATTTGCAGCATTTGTTAGCTCACATAGTCACTGTGTTTTTTAATTGTTTTATCTTTTATATGTTTTTTTCTTCATAGTACTGTTTTCTCATTTGGCTGGAAATAAGTCATTTCATATTCTACAGAGAGTAAGCTCACTGTCACATTTGTCAAAACCATTGTCCAACAAGTAAGCATCTATCTTGTTGTACAATGCACATGGTGCTTGCTTTAGCCCATAAAGAGCTTTCCTCAAATGATACACTTTGTCTTCTTGGGCTTCTACCACATAACCAAGTGGTTGAGCAACATACACTTCATCTTTCAGCACTCCATTTAAGAATCCTGATTTTATGTCCATTTGATACACATTACATTTATGTTGCGCGGAAATCGCGAAAACTGTACGCACTGTCTCCATCCTCACGTCTCCGAATAATCTCTTCCATACTACTGCTTGTATCCTTTGACAACTAACCTCGCCCCTAAACCCTAAAGTTGTATTGGTTTGATAAGGTTTTTATCCCTTAAGTGATGGCTCGGAGGGACATTCAACACTAGATTATTTTAGAAAATAGTTTTTATTTTTTATAAATAGTTTATACATATTTTTTAAGAAAATGATTATATTTAAAGAAGGCCATTATGAAGCTACATCAAGATCTGAAAACTTAATGAAACTCAAAGATTAGGGAACACACCTTATCACTGAATATTCGTCCTAATAAAACTCAAAGATTAGGGGAGACACCTTACCACTTAGTATTCGTTAAGAATAATTCTATATCTGCGTCCCAATAGTATAAAAATATTTCATAAACATGAAACTCATTAGGAATGTAAAATATCACCTTTGTATCCAAATTATCACCTTCCTATTTTTAATTATTATGTATCCAAATTATCGCCTTGCTATTTTTAGGTATCTAAATGATGGGAAGTTCCATCTTTAAACATATAACAATTGTTGAAACATCAAAAAAAAATTTCTCATTCCCAACTATAAGGAAACATGGTTGTAATATATTTTTAATGATATTAATAATAAAAGTCATTTAATTAAAAACTTATATATATTAATATTATAACTTAATAAATATATTATTATTGTAATTATAAAAATAGTAACGTCGTAGTGTGTGCTTTTTCAATATTATATTTTCTCTCGGCATATAGGATCAAGAAAATAAACTCTAATGAAGAATTAATCAACAACAAATACTATAAAAAAGAGGCCAATACCTACATAGATAAAAAAACAAACAAAATGAATACCAAAAAGAAGCCTAAAAAAGTAGGAGGACATGACATAGGCCCAACTTCTACTAATATTTCAATCATCATCTCTATTCAAATTTTGTGTCTTTTTTCAATTTTTTGGGCCTCCCTCAATTTACGATGATGGAAATGACTAACCCTAGCAATGACTTGGGCCTCCTCAATGCACATGTGATGCTTAGATTTATCTGCATGCTCTGCCAGAGCAAAGGAGCGGGTCCTGACATGTTTGATGTCAACAGCATTCTCACGAATTCTTTGATTAATCGAGCGACCAATCTCACCAATTTAGGGAGTCCCACAAGAGCATGTGATAACGTATATGCCCTTCATATTCTTCGGGTCCACTGGGTCTTTTACAAATCTAAGGGAGCTCTCGATGGTATTTAAAGGCCTAAAAGTTATTAATATAGTTATTAATAATCATAAATGGTTGGTCTTTAAAAAATACACATAATAATTCCCTTTATCACAATTCTAATGATTATTGGATCATAATTGTTATTATGAGTTAATATTATTATTATAATAGTATAATAATAATAATTATTATTATTATTATTATTTTATATTATTATTATAATAATAATTATAATATATTATTATCACTTATTATTATTAATTAATATTACTATTATTAATATTATTATTATAATATTAATATAATGATCATAAATATATAAGGATATAGTCTTATTATTTATATAGTTATATACACTTAATAATTCTCTTATCACAGTTCTAATTATTACCATGATTGTTATTATGAGTTAATATAATTATTAAATAATAATAATATATATTATTATTATTATTATTATTATTATTATTATTATTAATTTAATAACTACTATTATATAATATGCTATAATTATACTATTATAATAATATGCTAATAATTATACTATTATAATAACATAATGATGATCTAATACTATTATTATTATATTAATATAATAATATATAAAAATATGGTTTTTATTATTTATATAGTTATTAATAGTTATTAATGTGGTTGATATAAGTCTTTTAACTTAGAATACCAATGGCGGAGACGAAACAGAGAACCTGTTGGGGTTAGGGTTTCGCCTAGACTCTGAAGACTTCAGCAGCACCGAACGCCTGCACCTGCACCTCACATCCCTCCCTTACATTAGCACCGTAACATACCTAATACCCACATTGAGCCATCACAGTTATTCCTACATTTTCACCTCCTCGACTTTACCCTCACCCTCCTCGACACTCCCCTGCCTGCTTCCGCTCACTACAGCGATAAACATCCCTAGGTTCTGGAGGCAGCTGGTGCGGGAAAATAGTGACGGTTATGGAGGAACTAGCAGACTACTAGAAAGACCCATTAGTGGGTACCTCCATCTAGACATCTCCCTAGGTTAACCCGACAATCGGCTACCCCTACGTCTGCAATTTCTCTGACATCGTTGCTTCACTGCCCTAGATCTCAGGGCCTTCATATTCGGTGGTTACCCTCTCAGAGGTCTCCCCCTCTTTACCAGACCTCATTGCTCAGCCTTTGTCACCATCCACCTTAAAATTTGTTAACCAAAACCTGGAAACTAGTTTTGGAATATCCTCGGAGGGCCTCACTTCCTTTCCATCCTTTGCTGGCTCTCATGTCCCTTCAGTATCTCTTTCCAGTGATCCTGTCGCCTTCACACTAGGGCATCTAGTGCCGCCCTCCACGGCCCCCCATCTGGAAATTTCACTGGGATTCCCCCCATCTTCGGATTCTTCCCATTTGAGCCCCATTTGGACATCCCTATACCTGATTCAAACCCTTCCCAAGGCAACCCCTAGTGTATTTTACCTGATGAAAGATCCCGAAAAGAAAAAAACCCCGAGCATTTTGAAATCGAAGGCTATTTAGGATTTCCTGTGCTTAGGCAAGGACTTTCATTGGAGTGAAGCCATGGACACAACTGACCGTGTGTTGGTAGGAAGAGTCAGGGGCTGGTCTTATAATGCCTCAAGGCTGAAGCAGTGGGCGACGAAGGTTTCGGGTCATCATCTAGTTGAACCTCCATTTGTCCAAACCTTTGTCAGAGGATGGTTTGCGCTTCGCTTTGCTATGGTAGAGCACATCAATTTGGTACTCTCAATGGTTTGGCATCTTGAATAGGAACCAATGATCCTTCGCAAGTGGATTCCCCTATTCGATCCAGAATAGGAACAAATTGGAGCAAGCCCTCTTTAGGTCTAGCTACTTTACCTGCCCTTACAATTTTGGTCAGAAGACATCTTCAGGCACATAGGAAACTCCCTAGGAACTTACCTAGAGTACAACAAATCCTATCTCACAACAGGAAGGATGGCATATGCAAGAATACTGGTACACTTAGATACCAGCAATGGGCTACAGGAATTTATCACGATTCAATGGAAAAATTTCTCTTGGAGACAGAATTTGGATTATGAAGGGGTCCCCTTCAAATGTAGAAGATGTCACAAGGTTGGGCATCTCTATCGGGACTACCCTCTTATCAGCAAGAAAGAAAATGGGGATGTAGGATGGACAATACCTTCAAGGACTGTACAAGATCAGGGGGAGAAGCCCCCCAATGGAGATGTAGGGACTCAAGCTGATCCGACTCCCACATACAAGGCCCTCTCTCAGGAGACCCCAAAGAAACGTGGCGAGCCTCCTCCTTGCGCTCCCTCTCCTCCTCTCACCAGGGCAAGGGTAGCTACCGAAGCGGTGGTTTCTTCGGTATGATTTCCTCTTCTCCTAACCCCTCTAATTTGTTTACATGTGATGGTTTAAATGCACTTTCATCTGATAGTAAAGATAATGGAATTGGTGTTACACCACTCCCCATCCCCCTAACATCTCCCTTTTGTAGAAATTCTCACTGTAGATCACCAAATAATGAAAAATACTTGATCTACTTCTACAAACAAACTTGTGGAAGCTTAATCGATTTTGAGCAAGATCAAATAGAACACATATAACAGAGAATGAGAAATCAATCACACATGAACACATAAGAATACACTAGGGAATGCCTTAGCTAAAAACCCTGCTATCTGTATTATCATACAAGTGGAAATAACTCTGAATTACACTAAGCTTTAGCTCACAAGCTATCTAGCTCTCGGTACAATTTGTCAATGTTGATCATAGACTGAATAGACACAACATATGTCTTCCCTCAGTCCTCCAAGCCTCCTATTTCCTTGCGCAGTTTCTCCTAGGTCCTCTGGTTTCCGCCTGTGTGAATTCACCTCTCAAACAACTCACCAAACTTAGAAATAACTGCGCAATCCTCAAGGAATGAATTCCTTCTTCATGTAAGAGACATCCTCAAGGGAATATTCTTGGAACTGATAGTACATTGTCCCTTCCTCTGATCTCAACTGGGGCTCTGACTGAACTGACATGCATTAGTTATTTATGAGAGAATATTATGTTATCTAAAGTACACTAGTTACATGCATGCATGCATTAACTAACTGAATTCACAATCAATTCCACAAAGTGTTGGAACTAATCTAACTGGACTTAACTTAGTTAATTGAGCTAACTAATTACAACTCAAAGTACAACTCATCCTAATCTCCTTAATTAAGGGATAACTTCCTCAATCAAGGGTATAACTGTTGCATGTCTTCACATAGACTTCATGTTTGATTTTATCCAACTATTAACTCAAGATGAATTAATTAATTATTTCACAAACAGCTACTAAGATAAAATTCAAATTTTAATTATAAATTTTAGATTAGGGACTAACTAAAATTGGAATGTATCCCAAAATTCTATTTATAGAGATGCTATTTTTAGCACTTCTATATTTAGCATTTCTTGTTGCTATTTTCAACACTCCCTCTCAACAAGAAAGGGATTATTTGTCACCGTGACACTGTCACTGTGGAACTCGAATTTGCATTTTGACAATGAATTAGTCAAAATATCTGCATCCTGCTCCTCGATCGAAACATATAGCAACAACATGATCCTCTTAACCACACAGTCTTGAAGATGAAGATACCAGATATCGATGTGCTTGGACCTGTCATGAAATGCTAGATTCTCAAAGAGTTTGATACAACTCTGGTTATCGCAATAGATCACAGTTGGATCCATCCTTTGATCAAACAATCCAACTAGAATTTTCGCATCCAAATGGCCTCACATGCTGCCTGACTGGCAGCCATGTATTTAGCCTCTGCTGAGCTAAGTGCAACTGACCTCTGTTTCCTGTTGTACTAAGAAACTGTAGTTGAACCAAGGTTGAAAATTCCTCCTGAAGTGCTCTTCTGATCTGATGGACTCCCTGCCCAATCTGCATCTGTGAAGCCCTAAAGCTTCACTCCCTCTGTCCATCTGTACCATAATCCATACTGAGATGTGCCTCTAAGGTATCTCAGCACTTGCTTCGCTACCTTCCAAAACATCTTGGTAGGCTAAACCATAGCTTGACTCAGCTGGTTCATGCAAAGCACAAATCTGGTCATGTGTTCACTAAATACATCAATGAACCCACAAGATGCTGATAAATAGTAGCAGCTACTAACCCACCCGAAGTGGCATCCTCCTTCCACCAGTTACCTGCTAGAGGAGACTGCATGGGTTGGCACTTCTCCATGTGGAATCTCCTGAGTATCTCATTGGCATACTTGCCTTGAGACACAAATACTTCCCCATCATTCTGCCACACTTCCATGCCTACAAAGTAGTGCATGAGACCCATGTCTTTCATCTTGAACTCTCTTGCAAGGTCCTCCTTGCAAGACTTGATCAACTAATCATCACCTTTCAATATCAGTTTCACATCTCCTTCAATCTTTGTTAAGCCCAACCTAGTGAAATAGTTGTCGATCCTGGTGTACAAAGCACGAGGTTCTTGCTTCAGCCCATACAAAGCTCTCTTGAGTTGGCACACATGTGACTCACGATCAAAGGTCTCAAATCTTTTCGGCTACTCTATGTACACCTCTTTGTCAATATTTCCATTGAGGAACATAGTCTTCATATCCATATGATGGTTCTTCTAAACCATCTAAGCTGATAGTGCCAACATCGACCTAATAGATGAGTACCTTACTACAGGAGAAAAATTCTCATCATAGTCGATCCCCTCGACCTATGAGAAACCATGGGCAACAAACCTTGCCTTATGTTTCTCCACACTCCCATCAGCTACTTGCTTTACCTTGTAAAGCCATCAGGAACTCACTACTCACTTGTTCTCTGGTCATAGAACAACGTCCCAAACACTTTTTCGAACTATGGAGTCGTACTCCTCCACCATAGCATCAACCCAGACTGGTTGCTGCACTACTTCCTTGAAGGAAGATGATTCGGTCTCTATACATTCCCCAACCATGGCCATGTAACTAGGGTACCACGCGGGTGACCTTCTCTGTCTACGCTGAGAAGATGGTTGTCCCATGTTCTCTCTCACATCCATCATCAATTTGTCAGCTTCCCTTGAGCATTTTCATCATCTCTGGAAGACTCTCCATGAGTGGATGTCTCCACTCCTGGATCCTCTACATGCGGCTGCTCCACATGAGTCTGAGGCTCCTCCTCCTTATGAACCAAAATTTCCTCCTCTGCATGCAACTTGAGATCCCTCTCAAGGGAAACTCGCACGACCTTCTCCTCATCAAACATCAGATCTCTGCGTACCACTGTCCTCTGACTGGTAGGAATGAACACTCGATAGTTGTGGGGTGTATCAGTGTACCCCACAAGTATCCCCAACTTAGCTGTTGGCTCTAGCTTCTTCCGAGCATCTTTGGTCACATGGCAATAAACGGATGATCCAAATATCCTGAAGTGACTCACATCTGGTCTCTTCTCGGATAACGCCTCCACTAGTGTCTTCATCCTCAATATATGATGCGGGCTTCTACTCTGGAAGTATACTGTTGTATTGCATGCCTCAGCCCACAAATGAAGTGGTAGGCTTTGGTCATGCAACATCGCCCAAGCTGCACCCACAACTGATATGTTCTTCCTTTCAGCCACACCATTCTGCTGTGGGTTATGGGGCATCGTCAACTCCCATTTAATTCCTTCTGTTGCACAGAAGTCCTTAAACTGTTGAAAGACATACTCTCCACCATTGTCGCTTCACAAGGCCCTTATTTTCTTTCTAGATTCTTTCTCAACCAAGGCTTTGAACTCACAAAACCTTGAGAAGGTTTAATCCTTCTTCTACATGAAGTAGATCCAACATCTACCAGAAAAATCATCAATAAAAATAACATAGTACCTTTGTTTAGCAGTGGAGGCTGTCGAGAATGCTCCACACACATCTATATGAACTCACTCCAGGATTGCTCCAGCTCGACTATCTTGATCCTGAAAGGAATATTTTGCATACTTACCCAAGGCACAACCTTTGCATGTATCCACTTTCTCCAGTTTACCCTTGGGAATTTCAAGGCCCCATGGTGCAAGTGGCCCAATATTCTATGCCATAGCTTGCCAATATCTTCGCTTTGCACCAACTCTTCTTTGGAACTCAATGTGGCACAGTAATCTACCTCCAACTTGTAGAGATTGTTTACTCGAATCCCAAGCCTCTTGGTCTGTCCATTGTCGATATGCCTCAAGAATGCCTTTCCGTTACTAAAGACTACATCATAGCCTTCGTCTTCCAACATAGCGACGGACACAAGATTCTTCTTCAAACCAAGCACATACTATACATCATTCAGGGTGAGAGGAGGTTCATGCTCCCTCTAAAACACGATCGTGCCTTTACCTGAAACACGATACTTTCCATAATCACCCATTTCTATGCGCATTTGGAGGTCCTTCTCCTCCAAGGTACTGAATAGACTCTTGTCGTTGATCATGTGGAATGAGGCTCCACTGTCCAAGTACCAAACACAACCCACCATCGATGAAGCCATGCAGGTGATGAGGGTGAAATCTAATTCGAACTGTGAGGCTAGTGCCTCGCCATCTGATCCTTTCGAGGATCCCTTCCTGGATTTCTTCTGTGGACAATTCGTAGCATAATGGCCCTCCTCATGACAATGAAAGCATCGCACTTTCGATTTGTCAATCTTCTTCCCACCATGGGAAGAACTCGATTTAGAATGGGAAGCATTCCCTTTCCCTTTCCTCACCTTACTCGCTAAGGCTAGATTTTCTTCATCATCTTACTTTGATGAAGAGCCATCTCTGGTGCTTCTCCTTATCTCCTCCTACATCTTATCCAACCAATGTCATTCCCAATCTGGAAGTTTTTCTCTTCCATTTACTAAGTCTTTGTAGCTATTCCATCTTGAGGAAGACCGAGGAGAGCAAGACTCACCATGTCATCATCGTCTGTCATGATTCCTACACTTCCAAGCTCATCCCTGTAGGTGGTGAGCTTGTTCAGATATCTAGAGATCGCGTCACCCTTTTCACGCTTGATTTCCCAAAGCTTGTCTTTCAGCGCCAACTTCCTCTAATCGTTGTTTTTCTGATATAGATCCTTCAATGTTTTCCACATTGAAAATGGTGTCTCCTTCCCATGGAGACTCGAGACAATGTGGTCTAGAACTCCCTCCAGAAGAATCCTCCTCGCTCTAGCCACACATTTCTTCAATTCTGCCAATTCTTGGGCATTAGCAGCTGCTGGCTTGGGGAATTCTTGATCAATGAAGTCCTTCAAACCATTGTCCTCCAATACCACTTCCATGTGATCCTTCCAGGCTATATAATTCGAGCTGCCATCCAGGGCATACTCAAGTCTCAAACCGTTGAACGCCATTGGTGAAATTTGAGACGTGATAAGAATTCTATTTCTATAATTAGGAACTTCAAACTTCGAAATTCTCCCTTCTTTGTATATTATTCTCCGCTTTGATCACCTTTTCTCTGATACCATGTAGAAATTCTCACTGTAGATCACCAGATAATGCAATATACTAAAGCAAAATACTTGATCTACTTCTACAAACAAACTTTCGGAAGCTTAATCGATTTTGAGCAAGATCAAATAGACCACATATAACAGAGAATGAGAAATCAATCACACATGGACACAGAAGAATACTCTGGGGAAAGCCTCAGCTAAAAACCCCGCTATTTGTATTATAATACAAGTGGAAATATCTTCGGATTACACTAAGCTTTAGCTCACAAGCTATCCAACTCTCAGTACAATCCCTCAATGCTACCCATAGACTAAATAGACAAAACATATGCCTTCCCTCAGTCCTCCAAGCCTCCTATTTCCTTGTGCAGTTTCTCCTGGGTCCTCTAGCTGCCACCTGTGTGAATTTTCACGTCTCACTCAACTCACCAAACGCAAAAATAACTAGGCAATCCTCAAGGAATAAATTCCTTCTGCATGCAAGAGATATCCTCATAGAAATATTCCTGCAACTAATAGTACACTATCCTTCCTCTAATTTCAATTGGATCTCTGACTGAACTGACATGCATGAGTTATTTATGGGAGAATATTTTGTTATCTAAAGTACACTAGTTACATGCATGCATGCATTAACTAACTAAACTGACAATCAGTTCCACAAATTGTTGGAGCTAATCTAAATGGACTTAACTCAATTAACTAAGCTAACTAATTACAACTCATCATGATCTCTTTAATTAAGGGATAACTTCCGCAATCAAGGGGATAACTGCTGCATGTCTTCACATAGACTTCATGTTTGATTTTCTCCAACTAATTAAATCAAGATGAATTAATTAATTATTTTACAAACAGTTGCTAAGATCAAATTCGAATTTTAATTCTCAATTTTAGTTCAGGGACTAACAAAAATTGGAATGTATCCCAAAATGCTATTTATGCAATGCTATTTTTAGCACTTCTATGTTTAGCATTTCTTGTTGCTATTTTCAACACCTTTCACACACATGCTTCCACTTTCTCTGTCACTCCCCCATCTCTCCCAGATCTCACACCCTTCATTACCCCGATTCCTGAAGCAAGGCCTCCCTCCCTGTGCTATTAGACTCGATCTAAGGCTAAGAAAAAGTTAAAGGTCTCGGATAATTTTGGACTAGATCTTATTCTGACCTCGTTTCCTCCTAAGCTACCAAGGGGTTGACCCACCACCCTCTCAAAGGAAAAAAAACCATGCCGGAGACGAGATCACCTCGAGTAAATAAATCAACCATTCACAGGGCACTTGGAGCAACGAACACCTCATCTGACACCCCCCCCCCCACCATGAATATTGTTTCATTCAACTGCAGAGGGTTGGCTAGGCTCGATAAAAAACTAGCCCTCCAAATATTGATCTATGCCATACCTGTCGATGTCATCTTCCTTCAAGAAACCTTGGAACCAGCTGATTCCATTACACCCCTCCTTGATTCAATGTTACCTGGATAGACCTTTATAGGCCTCAATGTTAATGGACGATCCAGGGGATTTTCCCTGGGATACAACAAGCGTTCCATCAAACTCTGTAACTGTTGGGGAGGTCCAAGGTATATAGGGGCAGACATGTTCTCATTTGATCTAGGTATAGAGGTGTGAACCATCAATGTATATCGTTCGTGCCAACACAGACCTCCCTTTTGGGACCATCTCCTTAGCTCCAAGGTACTACAGAAGGATTTCCTAATCATGGGAGGGGATCTAAATTTTTAAATTGGTCACTCTGAATCCTAGGGAAACCATGCTCAACTCGACCGCTTATCTGCATACTTTGAGAACTTATTAGATTCCCATAACCTGATGGACATCCCCTCAGTCAAATTGTTGCCTACCTGGAGGAACAATAGAGTTGGGGAGGACTGTCTTGCTCGAAGACTTGACCATTTCCTTATCAAGGAAGGACTTCTGACCCTGTGTCTAATCCATAGACAGTGGATGGGATCAGGAGGAATCTCTGATCATCTAACTATTTACATGGAGGTTAGTGGGGGGCTTCAGAAACCCAAGGGTCCTTTCAATTTTAGCTCCTCTTGGTTAAAGGATCCCACCTATGTGCATATGCTTACAAACTTCTGGAAGTCGCATCCCCCAGCTGCTAGTGGGAACATAGCAGAGAATTTTGCACACAACCTTACCGAGATGAAGAGGCTCTCCAAAATTTGGGTTCATAACAAGAGAATAAAGGATGATCAAACCCTAATGAATGCAGAAAAGGAAATTGTTGAGTTTGAAAATAGCTCGGCCGGGGCATATAGATCAAATGAACATAAGGACAATCTCACTGAACTATATGGCACCAGGGGAAAAATTCTTAAGGATCGCGAAGAAGCATGGAGGGTGCGAAGTAGGGTGACCTGGCTGCATGAGGTAGATGACGATACAAAATTCTGTCATAAGTATGCAAATGGCCGGACAGCTATTAATACCATCTGGCAGCTCTCGAATGAGTAAGGCCTCCATATAAACACCTTCCCCCAACTGGTATATTTGGTGTCCTCACATTTCAAATAGATCTATAGGGCCCCCAAAAATGTAAATCTTACTGAAATCATACAAGTAGCCAAATTATTCCCTCGATTTATGGATCACAAGAAGGGCATGGAACTGACTAAGGAAGTAACAATAGGCAAATTGGAAGCCACCTTCAAATGGTTTAAGAAGGACAAGAGTCTAGTGTCGGACGGATGGTCGATCAAGTTCTATCTAGCCTTATTTGAAATCCTAGGGGTAGAACTCCTCAAGGTAATTGAAGACTCCAGAATAAATGGAAAGATACATGAATCCTTCACCTCTACTTTTATCGCCCACATTCCAAAATCCGACAATCCATCCACCTTTGACGATCATAAACCTATATCCTTATGCAATTTCATCTATATGATCATGGCTAAGATCATAGCCAATCGAATGCAACCCATTCTATCCACCCATATATCATAGGAGCAATTCACCTTTCTACAAGAACGACAGTTTCATGAGGTAGTGGGAACTTCCCAGAAGGTCTTGGACTCTCTTCACTCCAAGAAAATCAAAGGTATGATACTAAAGGTAGACCTCTCTAAAGCCTTTGACAGAGAAAACTGGTTATATATTAGAATGCTTCTAACCCACCTAGGGTTTCCGTTTGATTTCATTAAATGGATCATGAGCTACATCACTAACGTACCATTCAATTTTCTAATCAATGGAGCGGCTTCACCTTTATTTCATTCTAAAAGAGGCCTCTAACACGGCTAGCCCCTATGTCGACTACTTTTTCTCCTGATAATGGAAGGGCTCAACAGGCTTGTCAAAGAAGAGTTCAGAAGGGGAAGACTACAGGGGATAAAGATCACGGAAGGGTGCATATTGACTCATCTGCTATTTGTGGATGATGTCTTGTTATTTCTTAATGGAAGCATAGGGGATTTGACAATCATGAAGAACACATTCGCACTATTCCAAACAGCCACTGGTATGGCTGTAAACAGCAACAAGTCAACCCTCACAGAGGCTGGATGTTCCCCATATGAAATTCATTATGCGTTGCAAAGATTTCAGTACACTCTCCTTAGATTGGAAGAAGGGCTTAGATACTTGGGCTACAAGCTGAAGCCACTGGGGTATAAAATAGCAAATTGGACATGGCTTATTTCCAAGATGGAGAAAAGACTAAATATTTGGTACTACAAGTACCTTTCCAGGGCAGGCAGACTCATTCTCATTAAAGTTGTCCTAAAGGCCACCCTGGTCTATTGGATGTCTCTAGCATGGATTCCTATGGGTATACACTCCAGAAACCAGGCCTTATGTTGCAGATTCCTTTGGAAGGGACAACAGACATGTAGAATATTTGCATGGGTCAAGTGGGAGGCTCTAAATTTGCCCAGGAAATGGGGAGGATGGGGCATCAAGAAATTAGAGGGTTTCTCCTCTGCTCTGGTAGAGAAACTTGGGTGGTAGCTTGTTACATCAGACAGTCTATGGACAAGGGTGGTCGTATCAAAATACATTGCCCCTTTAAACTTGATGGACTAGCTAAGCCAACCTCAAAGACTCCACTCAGGGTTATCAAGTATATGGAAGGCTATAATAAAATCTCTGGACATCATCAGAGCTGGCATCACATGGAAAATACAGTCAAGAATGACTGTGAGGATTGGAATGGATCCATGGATTGGATGCGGGAATGCTGATAGGTTTCCAAATGAACTCAGATCCTTTCTCAGAGATAACAATATTACCCATATCGGCCACATAATGGACCTTGAACACTCCACTCTATTTCAGCAAGCCTTGAAATCGGCCTAGAGAATTAACGTCCCACAACAATGGAATACATTCATCAGGGCCCTCACTGAGGCTCACATTCGGATTGGCGAAGTGGAAGATGAGGTTATATGGGCGCTCTCGAAAGCTGGTAAATATACCCCAAAGGATGGATACCTTGTGTTAGCCGAAGAACGTCGTCCACAAGCCATAGAGTCATGGTGGAAGCATTTGTTGAAGCTTAAGCCACCCCCGCAAGAACAGACTTCTCATGTGGACCATACTGAAAAACAAAATCCGCACAATGGACAACCTTCTCAAGCGAGCCCAACACATCCCTTTTTGGTGCCACCTTTGCAAATGTAACAATGAATATGCCTCACACCTATTTATTGAATGCTAGACCACTCAAGATCTTTGGTAATCGATCTTAGTCGTGATTCCATCCCCGACTAGGTGGAAATGTATGACTATAAAGGAGGCCTGGACATCTTGGTGGTGAGGCACTGCACCAAATAAGCTCTGGAATCTCCCTTTGCTCATTTGGGGACTATGGATCGCCCGCAACAAAATCATTTTCATGAATACCTCTCTGCGTTGTCCTTTCATTGCATCCCGTATCCTATCTGCTTACTCCATCATCCTTGATGACGAGGAGACGGCACGACCCCGAACCATTGTACCCGAATCCATAAATCATACAAAGCCTTGGGATTTCTTTGACAATTCTGTACAGGAAGAAGGATGCGAAGGAGGGGCCATTCTACACCTCATTGTTTCCCATTACTACCATATACAAATGGGATTAGGTTGGGGTACGAATAATTTTGGAGAAACTATCCTCTGCAAAATTCCTTGTACAATTTTCCCTGGAAAACCAATGTAGAGATCTCCAACTCTTTGGGGACTCAAAAGTTGTCTATGACTGGTTAAAGAAAAGACTCTTTGGGGCTTTTTTTTCCTGCTAACTTTTATTAAGGTGTGCAATGCCCCAACAATTTAACAACTACGCAACGTACGGCATGCCTGAGAAGATGGGGCCGACTTCTGTTGCCAAGACTTATATACAACGTCGGCCTGCAAAAGCACGGAAATTCAATTCTTCCGTCCATCCCAACACAAGGACCTGCAGTCTTTCGAATCCAAGTTTAGTTTAGGGAAATAAACGATGATGACAATTTCAAACGTTAACTCAGTCAAAACTAATGAAAAGCTATTTGTATACAAAGATTTAATCCAGCAAGCATAATGATGACAGAAACCTTGAATTATTCAAGTGCCGCATTTCATCCCTTCTCTTATTTTTAGTTTTATATTTCTTATTAATCGCTACAAACGACCACCATGACAGCCAACTCAATCAGGCCGTTAATGGATCCTTTTAATAGGGTTGCATGATTACAATATTTGACACCAACGATCACTGCATTGTTGGATTAACAGACGACCCCGTCAGTAACTCAAACGCCGCAATGTTTTTTAGGCGAAACGGTTCCGCCAAATGGATTACGTCTATGTATTTTTATTTTTATTTCAATAGATTATTTTTGGATTAAAACAGTTCATGATTTTCCCATATTTAGAATCCTGATCTCAGGTTATAAAAGAACTTTTTACCTTATTGACAGAGTCATAATCAGAATACACATTTAAGAAAGTCTTTACTATGTTGACGGTGAAACACGGAGATCCCAACATCTGTTTTTGTTTGTGAAATAGGGAGATCCCATCATTTGAGTAAATATCACGATTCTGATTTTATTTACAGTCTAGGGCAGACGCTGCATCGCAATGGCGATCCAGCTCAATATTTACAGTAAACGTAATTAGAATCTCAGAAAAACAGAAATCTCTCGCATGTCCGAATCGTTCGATTCGTTCCAAGAGGGAAAATCAGTTACCGCATAGGGAACCTTTGGCTGCCTGTGAACGTGCTGTTATTGTGTGTGAATGTTATTCCTCAACCAGGTATTTCTGAATATTTTAGAATTGAAGGAACAATATTTTATTGTTTCAGTTTTGTTTACCTTAAAATCGTCATTGAATGTTGTCATCGGAATGCAAATTGCTTATCTAGGGTTTGTTATTTTAATTAATCGAATTTTGGATGGCAGGATATGTGTCTTAATTGCGGAGGTAAGGGAAATCACACTGCCCGAAACAACGTAACATGGGTAGGTGATGCTAATTACCTTGACGTGGGTAGGGCAGTAGACATACACCTCGGGGATTACTCTGAACAAACCTACGGTTCGTACGTGCATAGCCTACGGTATTTTCCCAAACCTCTCGTCCCCAATGTGCCTTACCTCTTAAGAACATGGTTTGCAATCAGTAATTACACTGGATTCAAACAACAGCCAGGCTTCGGACTTTCTTATGAGACATTGGGTATGTTGGCTTACAGAAACATACCACCCCCATATGACAGTCCATGGTATCATGAAAGGGTCATTGTTAGTTTGGGCACAGTTTTGTATCATTGCTTCATCAGAACATCAGAGAATGACGATCCCCTCGTCAGTGCTATTGAGTTTAGGCCCCTCAAAGAAGGCATGTATAGAACGGCAAAGCCAGGACAATCGTTGAAAAAAGATGGAGTTGATTTTGCAGCAAAAGCGTTAGTTAGGTATACATTTCAAACTTTTTCATCTTCACCTTTTTCTGATGTTGATGTTGCAGTGCTCATGTTATGCAGTTGAATTGATTGAGCTGAATAGCTTTCTATGTTGAAATAAGCAGGTATCCTGATGACAGCTTTGACCGCATCTGGTCATCAGATTTCTTTTTCGATGTTAATGGTGCTTCTGGTGTACGGTCTGTAACTGCAAAAGATGACATCTCAACAAAAAATACCCAAAATCTTCCCCCAAGTCTTATGATGCAACCGACATTTATCTTAAACAGCAAAGTGTTTCTGATCCGTGTTGCGACCCCGAGAGGGAGCAAATCAGTAGTGTATCTGTAGTTGGCAGAGATCGAAAACCTAACTATGTCTCAATTCAGATCTTTTTCCGTGCTGTTAAAGGAGTTGTCTATAATGCGACAGATTCTGGTTCCGGCGAAGAAATTGAGATCAAATCTGGATTTTTTGCAGTTAAAAACTGCATATTTAGATTTGAAAAGACGCTTTCATTGTGCAGAAACTAGCTATCAAACTTGTGATTCCTTTGAAAAATCGGAAAGACTTTCAAAAAGTCGCGTTATAGACAACTGCTGTTAAATGCGGTGAAAATGTCCGATGTCATCACTTTGGAAAATCTAACATTGGATTTCGATGAAACAGATGTACTCTATCTTGCCGTACAGACGACCGGTAACTCCACCAATAGTCCTATAATCAACGCCTATGAGTCCTTAGAAATTGTTGATACCGATCAGGCAATGTCTGCACAGGATAGTAAGTTCCCTGACTAAAGTTGTCATACTGAAATCACTCATATATAATTCAATGCCTAACCAAGTAGTTATTAAAATACAGTTCAACCTCTTGACGTGATCAAAACCAGGTTCGACATACAAGATTGGATTTCGGATCCTTGCTATATAATCCCCTAGGAAGGAATTAGTTGTAATAACAGATCATCGGAGATAAGAATATCGGAATTGTAAGTTGAATCCTTTGGTTTGTATACTGTATATGACTTGTGATTTACAGCCCGATGTGATATTGTATGAGTTATCGATAAGCTTCCAGTTGTCAGAAATTTGGCTGGAAGGAATTTTACAGGAACTGTAACTGCAGATATTGGACAGTTGACCGGATTACTTAACCTGTAAGCACCAATGTATTCTTTTCAAGATAAAATACTCCTAACGAAATACGAAAACGCTCATTGAGATTAAAAAGCTGATGAAAAGAACATCTTTATCGTTGAATGTTATACTGCTACTGGCATTCATCCATTCGTCTTGAAATTACCAGGTCACTTATACTGCTACTGGCATTCATCCATTCGTCTTGAAATTACCAGGTCACTTGCAAATAATAAGCTGATCGGAGCTTTGCCAGATTTTTCCAATTTAACTATGTTGGAGAGACTGTAAGTGTTTTCTTCTCAGAATAACACTTAGTTGGTTCGTCTTTTAATCTTAGTCATATTAGTCATTTAAACTGGATCGATACTTCGTCCCTTTTTAATGTTAATTCCATCCGCGTGCAGATATGTAAACCACAACAATTTAACTGGTAGTGTTCCAGGCTGGCTGTGTCAACTAAAGAAACTTACAGAGCTGTAAGTGTGGGCCTTACTTTTATAGCTAGAACTCCTCTTCAAAATCATACGAAAGTAATTAGCAATTTGGTTTACGACTAAGGTTAAAATGCTGTATAACTTTATTTTAAATATTGTGTAATTTTTTTGAGAGTGATTTTGTGGAGTTTAGAGTAAACTTAAATTTAAATTTATTTTTATATCAATAAACTAATTTAAGGTAAACTTGAAATTATTAATATGAGATAGCGAGCTCAAATAACGGTTTATAAATATGGTAAAGTTTACTATATGTCAGACTTTGAAATCAACTTTTTGTTAGAAATTCCAGAATGATTCGGTAAGCAGAAAGAGCTTTTGAAAAAGGATGAAATCCGCCTCCAAAGACTCCAACCTCCATTGCTTTCCCATCATTCAACCCTAGCTTAAAATGCGTGATTTCCTATCATTCAACCAGAGCTTAAAATGTTAAAAAAGAAATTGCATAGGAGAGTAGTCTCGCTCAGAATTCACCAAAGTTTTATATTGCAGCAAGGATATCACAATTACATAGAGATTTAAATAATACACAGGAAATAACTCATGGCAAAACAGAGTGGAAACAAAAAGTTGTGTTTAATGAAATCATGGAGATGGAGGTTTAAGACCACATCACAACATAACACACTTTGTATTATATTTCAAAACATAGGAAAATATATTCCCATCATAAATGGAGGTTGCAGCTCCAATTGAAAACACAAAAGACTTACTGAGATTTACACATCACTAGGGTTGGGGAGTAAATGTCTGAGTTTTGTTGATTTTCACCCGCCCACCAATATTTCCTCCAGGATTTTCTCCTCACTACCTCACAGAATTTCACCCTCTGTGACTTTTACATTCATATTTATCTCAACATACAAATTTGACATTAATACATGACATAGAAAATATGTAATACAACAATTCTACATAATAAATGGTTTTATGAACTTGCAGGTGTTGTGGAGTGTGGGCAACAGTAGGGGAGTTAATACTTTCCCATATCTATTTACCAAACTTCATTAAGTTCCTTAACTTCTCTAAAGTGTTGCGGAATGGTCAAGGTTGTACTTCTACTCTGCTCTTACTAGTGCTTCCGTCTGCAAACAAAATCACAACCCTGCAATAGTTGACTAGGCAAACATGGTGTTTGTCATTTTTTTAAGATGGTGGTTGGGATTATTATTTCCGACACTCTCCCTTAATCACAACTGCCATGATTGACAATTCCCAAACAGTTTCTGAGATAAACAAAACTTTCACGTACCTATCACTTTGTGAAAATATCAGCAAATTGTTCCTATGACCTGTAATGTTGCAACACAATTTCATCATTGTTAATCAACTCTCTAACAAAATGATATTCAGCATCAATATGCTTGGTCCTCTTGTGAAAACCAAAATTGTTTGATAATGCAATCACTGAGGTGTTGTCGTAGAAAATAGTTGTCGTTCCCCCTTAGTCGTGGCGAAGATCCCTCAACATCCTTCTCATCCAAACTGTCTGACACACCGTTGTTGTTGCAGAGACATATTCACCTTCTACTGTTGATAATGAAACTATAAGTTGCTTCTTGAAGGACCATGAAATGGCTCCAAAACCGAAATGAAAAACATATCCCGACGTGCTCTTTCTGTCATCGACACTTCCTGCTCAATCACTATCAATGTAACCAACCAGCCTAAAATCACTTGTTGCGACGTACAAAGCACCATACTGTTTTGTCCCATTGACATACCTTAGAATTATTTTCGATGCTTGCCAATGTGTTTCCTTAGGTTTCTCCATGAACCTCGACACCAAACTCACTACATACATTATATCCGGCCTAGCGCCGGTCAAATACATAAAGTTGCCTATCATACATTCGTATAATGTCGAATTGACGTTGTTGCTGCAATATGTTTTTCTCAACTTCAACTCCATGAAAGTTGGAGGTTCTACATCTTAAACCTCTCCAAAATGTCTCCTACATACTCTGCTTAAGAGATAAAAATTCCATTTTCTGTTTGCTTTACGTCTATGTTGAAAAAATACCTTAACAACCCCAAGTCAGTCATTTCAAATTCACTCTTCATGACTTATTTAAAATTAGCGACGAGGAAATCATCATTGCGTGTAAAAATCAAATCATCCTCATACAAGATGAGAATAAGAATCTTACCATCGCTCTCTTTGATGTAGAGAGTAAGCTCACCGTCACATTTGTCAAAACCATTGTCCAACAAGTAAGCATCTATCTTGTTGTACAATGCACATGGTGCTTGCTTTAGCCCATAAAGAGCTTTCCTCAAATGAAACACTTTGTCTTCTTGGGTTTCTACGTCATAACCAAGTGGTTGAGCAACATACACTTCATCTTTAAGCACTCCATTTAAGAATCCTGATTTTACGTCCATTTGATACACAGTCCGTTTATGTTGCGCGGAAATCACCAAAACTGCACGCACTGTCTCCATCCTCACGTCTCCGAATAATCTCTTCCATACTACTGCTTGTATCCTTTGACAACTAACCTTGCCCCTAAACCCTAAAGTTGTATTGGTTTGATAATGTTTTTATCCCTTGAGTGATGGCTCGGAGGGACATTCAACACTAGATTATTTTAGAAAATAGTTTTTATTTTTTATAAATAGTTTATATATATTTTTTAAGAAAATGATTATATTTAAAGAAGGCCATTATGAAGCTACATCAAGATCTAAAAACTTAATGAAACTCAAAGATTGGGGCACACACCTTATCACTGAATATTCGTCCTAATAAAACTCAAAGATTAGGGGAGACACCTTACCACTTAGTATTCGTTAAGAATAATTCTATATCTGCGTCCCAATAGTATAAAAATATTTCATAAACATGAAACTCAATAGGAATGTAAAATATCACCTTTGTATCCAAATTATCACCTTCCTATTTTTAATTCTTATGTATCCAAATTATCGCCTTGCTATTTTTAGGTATCTAAATGATGGGAAGTTCGATCTTTGAACATATAACAATTGTTGAAACATCAAAAAAAAATTCTCATTCCCAACTATAAGAAACATGGTTATAATATATTTTTTAATGATATTAATATAAAATTTATTTAATTAAAAAAATTATATATATTAATATTATAAATTAATAAATATATTATTGTTGTAATTGTAAAAATATCAAAAATATCCAAATTTGGTTTTTCTCATTCCCAACATGGTTGTAATATATTTTTAATGATATTAATAATAAAAGTCATTTAATTAAAAAATTATATATATTAATATTATAACTTAATAAATATATTATTATTGTAATTATAAAAATAGTAACGTCATAGTGTGTGCTTTTTCAATATTATATTTTCTCTCGGCATATAGGATCAAGAAAATAAACTCTAATGAAGAATTAATCAACAACAAATACTATAAAAAAGAGGCCAATACCTACATAGATAAAAAAACAAACAAAATGAATACCAAAAAGAAGCCTAAAAAACTAGGAGGACATGACATAGGCCCAACTTCTACTAATATTCCAATCATCACCTCTATTCAAATTTTGTGTCTTTTTTCAATTTTTTGGGCCTCCCTCAATTTACGATGATGGAAATGACTAACCCTAGCAATGACTTGGGGCTCCTCAAAGCAGATGTGATGCTTAGATTT
Source organism: Pinus tabuliformis (assembly GCA_031772625.1). Classification (NCBI taxonomy): domain Eukaryota; kingdom Viridiplantae; phylum Streptophyta; class Pinopsida; order Pinales; family Pinaceae; genus Pinus; species Pinus tabuliformis. The sequence continues at coordinate 254,229,614 of CM062810.1, read as the reverse complement.
ATCTGCATGCTCTGCCAGAGCAAAGGAGCGGGTCCTGACATGCTTGATGTCAACAGCATGCTCATGAATTCTTTGATTAATCGAGCGACCAATCTCACCAATTTAGGGAGTCCCACAAGAGCATGTGATAACGTAAATGCCCTTCATATTCTTGGGGTCCACTGGGTCTTTTACAAATCTAAGTGAGCTCTGGATGGTATTTAAAGGCCTAAAAGTTATTAATAATCATAAATTGTTGGTCTTTAAAAAAATACACATAATAATTCCCTTTATCACAATTCTAATGATTATTGGATCATGATTGTTATTATGAGTTAATATTATTATTATAATAGTATAATAATAATAATAATAATTACTATTATTATTTTATATTATTATTATAATAATAATTATAATATATTATTATCACTTATTATTATTAATTAATATTACTATTATTAATATTATTATTATAATATTAATATAATGATCATAAACATATAAGAATATAGTCTTATTATTTATATAGTTATTAATAATCTAAATAGTTAGTCATTAAAAAAATATACTTAATAATTCTCTTATCACAATTCTAATTATTACCATGATTGTTATTATGAGTTAATATAATTATTAAATAATATATTATTATTATTATTATTATTAATTTAATAACTACTATATTATTATTATAATAATATGCTAATAATTATACTATTATAATAACATAGTGATGATCTAATACTATTATTATTATATTAATATAATAATATATAAAAATATGGTTTTTATTATTTATATAGTTATTAATAGTTATTAATGTGGTTGATATAAGTCTTTTAACTTAGAATACCAATGGCGGAGACGAAACGGAGAACCTGTTTGGGTTAGGGTTTCGCCTAGACTCTGAAGACTTCAGCAACATCGAATGCTTGCACCTGCACCTCACAGCCCTCCCTTACAGTAGCCTCGTAACATACCTCATACCCACATTGAGCCGTCACAGTTATTCCTACATTTTCACCTCCTCGGTTTTACCCTCACCCTCCTCGACACTCCCCCGCCTGCTTCCGCTCACTACAGCGATAAAAATCCCTAGGTTCTGGAGGCAGCTAGTGCGGGAAAATAGTGACAGTTATGTAGGAACTAGCAGACTACTAGAAAGACCCATTAGTGGGTACCTCCATCTAGACATCTCCCCAGGTTAACCCGACAATTGGCTACCCCTACGTCTACAATTTCTCTGACACTGTTGCTTCACTGCCCTAGATCTCAGGGCCTTCATGTTCGATGCTTACCCTCTCAGAGGTCTCCCCCTCTTTACCAGACCTCACTGCTCAGCCTTTGTCGCCATCCACCCTAAAATTTGTTAACCAAACCCTGGAACCTAGTTTCGAAATATCCTCGGAGGGCCTCACTTCCTTTCCATCCTTTGCTGGCTCTCGTGTCCCTTCAGTAGCTCTTTCCAGTGATCCTGTCGCCTTCACACTAGGGCATCTAGTGCCGCCCTCCACGGCCCCCCATCTGGAAATTTCACTGAGATTCTCCCCATCTTCGGAGTCTTCCCATTTGAGCCCCATTTGAACATCCCTATACCTGAGTCAAACCCTTCCCAAGGCAACCCCCAGTGTATTTTACCTGATGAAAGATCCCGAAAAGAAAAAACCACGAGGGTTTTGAAATCGAAGGCTATTGAGGATTTCCTGTGTTTAGGCAAGGACTTTCAGTGGAGTGAAGCCATGGACACAACCGACTGTGTGTTGGTAGGAAGAGTCAGGGGCTGGTCTTACAATGCCTCAAGGCTAAAGTAGTGGGCAACGAAGGTTTGGGGTCATCATCTGGTTGAACTTCCATTTGTCCAAACCTTTGTCAGAGGATGGTTTGCGCTTCGCTTTGCTATGGTAGAGCACACCAATTGGGTACTCTCAATGGTTTGGCATCTTGAATAGGAACCAATGCTCCTTTGTAAGTGGATTCCCCTATTCGATCCAGAACAGGAACAACTTGGAGAATGCCCTCTTTAGGTCTAGCTACTTTACCTACCTATACAATTTTGGTCAGAAGACATCTTCAGGCGCATAGGAAACTCCCTAGGAACTTACCTGGAGTACGACATATCCTATCTCAACACAGGAAGGATGGCATATGCAAGAATACTGGTACACATAGATACCAGCAATGGGCTACAGGAATTTATCACGACTCAATGGCGAAATTTCTCTTGGAGACAGAATTTGGATTATGAAGGGGTCCCCTTCAAATGTAGAAGATGTCACAAGGTTGGGCATCTCTATTAGGACTACCCTCTTATCAGCAAGAAAGAAAATGGGGATGTAGGATGGACAATACCTTCAAGGACTGTACAAGATCAGGGGGAGAAGCCCCCCAATGGAGATGTAGGGACTCAAGCTGATCCGACTCCCACATACAAGGCCCTCTCTCAGGAGACCCCAAAGAAATGTGGCGAGCCTCCTCCTTGACCTCCCTCTCCTCCTCTCACCAGGGCAAGGGAGGCTACCGAAGCGGTGGTTTCTTCGGGTATGATTTCCTCTTCTCCAAACCCCTCTCATTTGTTTACATGTGATGGTTTAAATGCACTTTCTTCTGATAGTAAAGATAATGGAATTGGTGTTACACCCCTCCCCATCCCCCTAACATCTCCCTTTTGTAGAAATTCTCACTGTAGATCACCAGATAATGAAAAATACTTGATCTACTTCTACAAACAAAATTGTGGAAGCTTAATCGATTTTGAGCAAGATCAAATAGAACACATATAACAGAGAATGAGAAATCAATCACACATGAACACAGAAGAATACACTAGGGAATGCCTTAGCTAAAAACCCCGCTATCTGTATTATCATACAAGTGGACATAACTCCAAATTACACTAAGCTTTAGCTCACAAGCTATCTAGCTCTCAGTACAATCCCTCAATGCTGCTCATAGACTAAATAGACACAACATATGTCTTCCCTCAGTCCTCTAAGCCTCCTATTTCCTTATGCAGTTTCTCCTGGGTCCTCTGGTTTCCACCTATGTGAATTCACCTCTCACACAACTCACCAAACTCATAAATAACTGCGCAATCCTCAAGGAATGAATTCCTTCTGCATGTAAGAGACATCCTCATGGGAATATTCTTGGAACTGATAGTACATTGTCCCTTCCTCTTATCTCAATTGGGTCTCTGACTGAACTGACATGCATGAGTTATTTATGAGAGAATATTCTATTATCTAAAGTACACTAGTTACATGCATGCATGCATTAAGTAACTGAACTCACAATCAATTCCACAAACTGTTGGAACTAATATAACTGGACTTAACTTAGTTAACTGAGCTAACTAATTACAACTCAAAGTAAAACTCATCTTGATCTCCTTAATTAAGGGATAACTTCCTCAATCAAGGGGATAATTGTTGCATGTCTTCACATAGACTTCATGTTTGATTTTATCCAACTATTAACTCAAGATGAATTAATTAATTATTTTACAAACCACTACTAAGATAAAATTCGAATTTTAATTATCAATTTTAGTTTAGGGACTAATTAAAATTGGAATGTATCCCAAAATGCTATTTATAGAAATGCTATTTTTAGCACTTCTATATTTAGCATTTCTTGTTGCTATTTTCAACACTCCCTCTCAACAAGAAAGGGATTATCTGTCACCCTGATACTGTCACTGTGGAACTCGAATTTGCATTTTGACAATGAATTAGTCAAAATATCTGCATCCTGCTCCTCGATCGAAACATATAGCAACAACATGATCCTCTTCACCACACATTCTTGAAGATGAAGATACCAGATATCAATGTGCTTGGACCTGTCATGAAATGCTGGATTCTCAGAGAGTTTGATACAACTCTGGTTATCAAAATAGATCACAGTTGGATCCATCCTCTGATCAACAATCCAACTAGAATTTTCTGCATCCAAATGGCCTCACATGCTGCCTGACTGGCAGCCATGTATTTAGCCTCTGCTGAGCTAAGTGCAACTGACCTTTTTTTCCTATTGTACTAAGAAAATGTAGTAGAACCAAGGTTGAAAATTCCTCCTGAAGTGCTCTTAACATTTGATGGACTCCCTGCCCAATCCGCATCTGTGAAGCCCTAAATCTTCACTCCCTCTGTCCATCTGTACCATAATCCATACTGAGATGTGCCTCTAAGGTATCTCAGCACATGCTTCGCTACCTTCCAAAACAGCTTGGTAAGCTGAACCATAGCTTCACTCAGATGGTTCATGCAAAGCACAAATCTGGTCATGTGTTCACTAAATACATCAATGAACCCACAAAATATCGATAAATAGTAGCAGCTACTACCCCACCCGAAGTAGCATCCTCCTTCCTCCAGTTACCTGCTAGAGGAGACTGGATGGGCTTGCACTTCTCCATGTGGAATCTCCTGAGTATCTCATTGGCATACTTGCCTTGAGACACAAATACTTCCCCATCCTTCTTCCACACTTCCATGCCTACAAAGTAGTGCATGAGACCCATGTCTTTCATCTTGAACTCTCTTGCAAGGTCCTCCTTGCAAGACTTGATCAAATAATCATCACCTTTTAATATCAGATCATCAATATAAAGAATAATGATCAATAGCTTACCTTCTACCATGATGTGGTAAAGTTTCACATCTGCTTCAATCTTTGTTAAGCCCAACCCAGTGAAATAGCTGTCGATCCTGGTGTACAAAGCATGAGGTTCTTGCTTCAACCCATACAAAGCTCTCTTGAGTTGGCACACATGTGACTCATGATCAAAGGTCTCAAATCCTTTCAGCTACTCTATGTACACCTCTTTGTCAATATTGCCATTGAGGAACATAGTCTTCACATCCATATGATGGATCTTCTAAACCATTTAAGCTGATAGTGCCAACATCGACCTAATAGATTAGTACCTTACTACAGGAGCAAAAGTCTCATCATAGTTGACCCCCTCGACCTATGAGAAACCACGGGCAACAAACCTTGCCTTATGTTTCTCCACACTCCCATCAGCTACTTGCTTTACCTTGTAAAGCCATCGTGAACTCACTACTGACTTGTTCTCTGGTCATAGAACAACATCCCAAACACTGTTTCGAACTATGGAGTCGTACTCCTCCACCATAGCATCAACCCAGACTAGTTGTTGCACTACCTCCTTGAAGGAAGATGGTTTGGTCTCTACACATTCCCCAACCAGGTCCATGTAACCAGTGTACCACTCGGGTGACCTCCTCTGTCTACGAAGAGAAGATGGTTGTCCCACATTCTCTCTCACATCCATCATCAATCTGTCAGCTTCCCTTGAGCATTTTCACCATCTCTGGAAGACTCTCCATGAGTGGATGTCTCCACTCCTGGATCCTCTACATGTGGCTACTCCACATGAGTCTGAGGCTCCTCCTCCTTATGAACCAAAAGTTCCTCCTCTGCATGCAACTTGAGATCCCTCTCAAGGGAAACTCGCACGACGTTCTGCTCATCAAACATCAGATCTCTGCGTACCACTATCCTCTAACTGGTAGGAATGAACACCTGATAGTTGTGGGGTGTATCAGTGTACCCGACAAGTATCCCTAACTTAGTTGTTGGCTCTAGCTTCTTCCGAGCATCTTTGGTCACATGGCAATAAACAGATGATCCAAATATCCTGAAGTGACTCACATCTGGTCTCTTCTCGAAGAAGGCCTCCACTGGTGTCTTCATCCTCAGTATACGATGCGGGCTTCTATTCTCCAAGTATACTGTTGTATTGCATGCCTCAGCCCACAAATGAAGTGGTAGGCTTTGGTCATGCAACATCGCCCAAGCTGCTCCCACAATTGATATGTTCTTCCTTTCAGCCACACCATTCTGTTGTGGGTTATGGGGTGTCGTCAACTCCCATTTAATTCCTTCTGCTGCACAGAAGTCCTTAAACTGTTGAGAGACATACTCTCCACCATTGTCGCTTCACAAGGCCCTTATTTTCTTTCCAGATTCTTTCTCAACCAAGGCTTTGAACTCACAAAACCTTGAGGAGGTTTAATCCTTCTTCTTCATGAAGTAGATACAACATCTACCAGAAAAACCATCAATAAAAATAACATAGTACCTTTGTTTAGCGGTGGAGGCTGTCGAGAATGCTCCACACACATCTGTATGAACTCACTCCACGATTGCTCCAGCTCGACTGTCTTGATCCTGAAAGGAATATTTTGCATAATTACCCAAGGCACAACCTTTGCATGTATCCAATTTCTCCAGTTTACCCTTGGGAATTTCAAGGCCCCATGGTGCAAGTGGTGCAATCTTCTATGCCATAGCTTGCCAATATCTTGGCTTTGCACCAACTCTTCTTTGGAACTCAATGCGGCACAGTAATCTACCTCCAGCTTGTAGAGATTGTTTACACGAATCCCAAGCCTCTTGCTCTGTCCAGTGCCGATATGCCTCAATAATGCCTTTCCTTTACTAAAGACTACGTCATAGCCTTTGTCTTCCAACATAGCGATGGACACAAGATTCTTCTTCAGACCAGGCACATACTATACATCAGTCAGGGTGAGAGGAGGTCCATGCTCCCTCTGAAACACAACCGTGCCTTTACCTGAAACACGATACTTTCCATAATCACCCATTTCTATACACATTTGGAGGTCCTTCTCCTCCAAGGTACTGAATAGACTCTTGTCACTGATCATGTGGAATGAGGCTCCACTGTCCAAGTACCAAACACAACCCACCATCGATGAAACCATGCATGTGATGAGGGTGAAATCCAATTCGAACTGTGAGGCTAGTGCCTCGCCATCTAATCCTTTCAAGGATCCCTTCTTGGATTTCTTCTATGGACAATTCATAGCATAATGACCCACCTCATGACAATGAAAGCATCGCACTTTCGATTTGTCAATCTTCTTCCCACCATGGGAAGAACTCGATTTAGAATGGGAAGCCTTCCCTTTCCCTTTCCTCGCCTTACTCGCTAAGGCTAGATTTTCTTCATCATCTTGCTTTGATGAAGAGCCATCTCTGGTGCTTCTCCTTATCTCCTCCTATATCATATCCAACCAAAGTCATTCCCAATCTGGCAGTTTTTCTCTTCCATTTACTAAGTCTTTGTAGCTATGCTAGCTTGAGGAAGACCGAGGAGAGCAAGACTCACCATGTCATCATCGGCTGTCGTGATTCCTACACTTCCAAGCTCATCCTTGTAGGTGGTGAGCTTGTTCAGATATCTAGAGATGGCATCGCCCTTTTCACACTTGATTTTCCAAAGCTTGTCTTTCAGCGCCAGCTTCCTCTAATCGTTGTTGTTATGATATAGATCCTTCAATGTTTTCCACATTGAAACTGGTGTCTCCTTCCCATGGAGACTCGAGACAATGTGGTCTATAACTCCCTCCGGAAGAATCCTTCTCGCTCTAGCCACACATTTCTTCCATTCCGCCAATTCTTGGGCATTAACAGCTGTTGGCTTGGGGACTTCTTGATTAATGAAGTCCTTCAAACAGTTGTCCTCCAATACCACTTCCATGCGATCCTTCCAGGCTATATAATTCGAGCTGCCATCCAGGGCATACTCAAGTCTCAAACCGTTGAACGCCATTGGTGAAATTTGAGACGTGATAAGAATTCGATTTCTATAATTAGGAACTTCAAACTTCGAAATTCTCCCTTATTTTTATATTATTCTCCGCTTTGATCACCTTTTCTCTGATACCATGTAGAAATTCTCACTGTAGATCACCAGATAATGCAATATACTAAAGCAAAATACTTGATCTACTTCTACAAACAAACTTGCGGAAGCTTAATCGATTTTGAGCAAGATCAAATAGACCACATATAACAGAGAATTAGAAATCAATCACACATGGACGTAGAGGAATACTCTGGGGAAAGCCTCAGCTAAAAACCCCGCTATTTGTATTATCATACAAGTGGAAATATCTCCAGATTACACTAAGCTTTAGCTCACAAGCTATCCAACTCTCAGTACAATCCCTCAATGCTAGCCATAGACTGAATAGACACAACATATGCCTTCCCTCAGTCCTCCAAGCCTCCTATTTCCTTGTGCAGTTTCTCCTGGGTCCTCTAGCTGCCACCTGTGTGAATTTTCACCTCTCACACAACTCACCAAACACAAAAATAACTACGCAATCCTCAAGGAATGAATTCCTTCTGCATGCAAGAGATATCCTCATAGAAATATTCCTGCAACTGATAGTACACTATCCTTCCTCTAATTTTAATTGGGTCTCTGACTGAACTGACATGCATGAGTTATTTATGAGAGAATATTCTGTTATCTAAAGTGCACTAGTTACATGCATGCATGCATTAACTAACTGAACCCACAATCAGTTCCACAAACTGTTGGAGCTAATCTAACTGGACTTAACTCAGTTAACTAAGCTAACTAATTACAACTCAAAGTACAACTCATCCTGATCTCCTTAATTAAGGGAGAACTTCCGCAATCAAGGGGATAATTGCTGCATGTCTTCACATAGACTTCATGTTTGATTTTCTCCAACTAATTAACTCAAGATGAAATAATTAATTATTTTACAAATAGTTGCGAAGATCAAATTCGAATTTTAATTCTCAATTTTGGTTCAGGGACTAACTAAAATTGGAATGTATCCCAAAATGCTATTTATGCAATGTTATTTTTAGAACTTCTATATTTAGCATTTCTTGCTGCTATTTTCAACACCTTTCACACACATGCTTCCACTTTCTCTGTCACTCCCCCATCTCTCCCAGATCTCACACCCTTCATTACCCCGATTCCTGATGCAGGGCCTCCCTCCCTGTGCTATCAGACTCGATCTAAGGCTAAGAAAAAGTTAAAGGTCTCGGATAATTTTGGACTAGATCTTATTTTGACCTCGTTTCCTCCTAAGCTACCAAGGGGTTGACCCACCTCCCTCTCAAAGGAAAAAATCCATGCCGGAGACGAGATCACCTCGGGTAAATAAATCAACCATTCACAGGGCACTTGGAGCAACGAACACCTCATCTGACACCCCCCCCCATCAATATTGTCTCATTCAACTGCACAGGGTTGACTAGGCTCGATAAAAAAATAGCCCTTCAAAGATTGATCTATGCCATACTTATCAATGTCATCTTCCTTCAAGAAACCTTGGAACCAGCTGATTCCATTACACCCCTCCTTGATTCAATGTTACCTGGATAGACCTTTATAGGCCTCAATGCTAATGGACGATCCAGGGGATTTGCCCTGGGATACAACAAGCATTCCATCAAACTCTGTAACTGTTGTGGAGGTCCAAGGTATATAGGGGCAGACATGTTCTCATTTGATCTAGGTATAGAGGTGTGAACCATCAATGTATATCGTTCGTGCCAACACAGACCTGCCTTTTGGGACCATCTCCTTAGCTCAAAGGTACTACAGAAGGATTTCCTAATCATGGGAGGGGATCTAAATTTTTAAATTGGTCACTCTGAATCCTAGGGAAACCATGCTCAACTCGACAGCTTATCTGCTTACTTTGAGAACTTATTAGATTCCCATAACCTCATGGACATCCCCTCAGTCAAATTGCTGCCTACCTAGAGGAACAATAGAGTTGGGGAGGACTGTCTTGCTCGAAGACTTGACCATTTCCTTATCAAGGAAGGACTTCTGACCCTGTGTCTAATCCATATACAGTGGATGGGATCAGGAGGAATCTCTGATTATCTACCTATTTACATGGAGATTAGTGGGGGGCTTCGGAAACCCAAGGGTCCTTTCAATTTTAGCTCCTCTTGGTTAAAGGATCCCACCTATGTGCATATGCTTACAAACTTCTGGAAGTCACATCCCCCAGCTGCTAGTGGGAACATAGCAGAGGATTTTGCACAAAACCTTATCGAGATGAAGAGGCTCTCCAAAATTTGGGCTCATAACAAGAGAATAAAGGATGATCAAACCTTAATGAATGCAGAAAAGGAAATTGTTGAGTCTGAAAATAGCTCGGTCGGGGCGTATAGATCGAACGAACATAAGGACAATCTCACTGAACTATATGCCACCAGGGGAAAAATTCCTAAGGATCGCGAAGAAACATGGAGGGTGCGAAGTAGGGTGACCTGGCTGCATGAGGGAGATGACAATACAAAATTCTGTCATAACTATGCAAATGGCCGGACAGCTATTAATACCATCTGGCAGCTCTCGAATGAGTAAGGCCTCCCTATAAACACCTTCGCCCAACTGGTATATTTCTTGTCCTCACATTTCAAACAGATCTATAGGTCCCCCCCAAATGTAAATCTTACTGAAATCATACAAGTAGCCAAATTATTCCCTCGATTTATGGATCACAAGAAGGGTAGGGAACTGAGTAAGGAAGTCACAATAGGAAAATTGGAAGCCACCCTCAAATGGTTTAAGAAGGACAAGAGTCCAGTGCCGAACGGATGGTCGATCAAGTTCTATCTATCCTTCTTTGAAATTTTAGGTGTAGACCTCCTCAAGGTAATTGAAGACTCCAGAATAAATGGAAAGATACATGAATCCTTCACCTCTACTTTTATCACCCACATTCCAAAATCCGACAATCCATCCACCTTTGACAATTATAAACCTATATCCTTATGCAATTTCATCTATACGATCATGGCTAAGATCATAGCCAATCAAATGCAACCCATTCTATCCACCCATATATCATAAGAGCAATTCACCTTTTTACAAGAACGACAATTTCATGAGGTAGTGGGAACTTCCCAGGAGGTCTTGGACTTTCTGCACTCCAAGAAAATCAAAGGTATGATACTAAAGGTAGACCTCTCTAAAGCCTTTGACAGAGAAAACTGGTTATATATTAGAATGCTTCTAACCCACCTAGGGTTTCCATTTGATTTCATTAAATGGATCATGAGTTGCATCACTAACGTACCAATCAATGTTCTAATCAATGGAGTGGCTTCACCTTTCTTTCATTCTAAAAGAGGCCTCTGACATGGCTACCCCCTATCTCCAATACTTTTTCTCCTGATAATGGAAGGGCTCAGCAGGCTTGTCAAAGAAGAGTTCAGAAGGGGAAGACTGTTGGGGATAAAGATCACGGAAGGGTGCATATTGACTCATCTACTTTTTGTAGATAATATCTTTTTATTTCTTAATGGAAGCATAGGGGACTTGACAATCATGAAGAACACATTCGCACTATTCCAAACAGCCACTGGTATGGCTATAAACAGCAACAAGTCGACCCTCACAGAGGTTGGATGTTCCCCATATGAAATTCATTATGCGTTGCAAAGATTTCAGTACACTCTCCTTAGATTGGAAGAAATGATTAGATACTTGGGCTACAAGTTGAAGCCACTGGGGTATAAAATAGAAAATTGGACATGGCTTACTTCCAAGACGGAGAAAAGACTAAATATTTGGTACTACAAGTACCTTTCCAGGGCAGGCAGACTCATTCTCATTAAAGTTGTCCTAAAGGCCACCCTGGCCTATTGGACGTCTCTAGCATGGATTCCTAGGGGTATACACTCCAGAAACGAGGCCTTATGCTGTAGATTCCTTTGGAAGGGACAACAGACATGTAGAATATTTGCATGGGTCAAGTGGGAGGCTCTAAATTTGCCCAGGAAATGGGGAGGATGGGGCATCAAGAAATTAGAGGGTTTCTCCTCTGCTCTCGTAGAGAAACTTGGGTGGTAGCTTGTTACATCAGACAGTCTATGGACAAGGGTGGCCGTATCAAAATACATTGCCCCTTTAAACTTGATGGACTAGCTAAGCCAACCTCAAAGACTCCACTCAGGGTTATCAAGTATATGGAAGGCTATAATAAAATCTCTGGACATCATCAGAGCTGGCATCACATGGAAAATACAGTCAAGAATGACTGTGAGGATTGGAATGGATCCATGGATTGGATGAGGGAATGCCGATAGGTTGCCAAATGAACTCAGATCCTTTCTCAGAGATAACAATATTACCCATATCGGCCACATAATGGACCTTGAACACTCCACTCTATTTCAGCAAGCCTTGAAATCGGCCTAGAGAATTAACATCCCACAACAATGGCATACATTCATCAGGGCCCTCACTGAGGCTCACATTTGGATTGGCGAAGGGGAAGATGAGGTTATATGGGCGCACTCGAAAGCTGGTAAATATACCCCAAAGGATGGATACCTTGGGTTAGCCGAAGAACGCCATCCACAAGCTATAGAGTCATGGTGGAAGCATTTGTGGAAGCTTAAGCCACCCCCGCAAGAACAGACTTCTCATGTGGACCATACTGAAAAACAAAATCCCCACAAGGGACAACCTTCTCAAGTGAGCCCAACACAGCCCTTTTTGGTGCCACCTTTGCAAATGTAACAATGAATATGCCTCACACCTATTTATTGAATGCCAGACCACTCAAGATCTTTGGTAATCGATCTTAGCCGTGATTCCATCCCCGACTAGGTGGAAAGGTACGACTATAAAGGAGGCCTGGACATCTTGGTGGTCAGGCACTGCCCCAAATAAGCTCTGGAATCTCCCTTTGCTCATTTGGGGACTATGGATCGCCCGCAACAAAATCATTTTCCTGAATACCTCTCCGCATTGTCCTTTCATTGCATCCCGTGTCCTATCGTATTACTCCATCACCCTTGATGACGAGGAGACGGCACGACCCCGAACCATTGTACTCGAATCCATAAATCATACAAAGCCTTGGGCTTTCTTTGACAATTCTGTACAGGAAGGAGGGGCCATTCTACACCTCACTGTTTCCCATTACTACCATATACAAATGGGATTAGGTTGGGGAACGAATAATTTTGTAGAAACTATCCTCTGCAAAATTCCTTGTACAATTTGCCTTGGAAAACCAATGTAGAGATCTCCAACTCTTTGGGGACTCAAAATTTGTCTCTGATTGGTTAAACAAAAGAACTAGATGTTCTACATATACTTTGAGACATATTCTGGATGATACTCATCGACTTATTACATCTTTTGACACATTTGAATGTCGTCACATTTACTTGGAACGAAGTGCAGATGCTGACAGATTATCCAAAGAAGTTGCGCAGATGCCATCCAACACTTGGATGATCAAGGAACATAGAGAGGCGGCTTTTTACCAGTACTACCATCGGCCTTTCATGGACATAGATGTTTAGTATGCTCACAGAGAGCTTGGTTTATGTTTATATTTCTGCTTTTAAATCTCCATATGTAATTATTCATATGTTTCTTTTACAGCAAGACCTATACGGACACTTTACATGACTATAGTTATATTTTTTGATAAAACAATATGCTGAATACATCAGAAAATAATGCCTCCCTATGTGGACACAAGGCATCAAAATTAGCTCTATTTTGGAACCTTATTTATCTGACAAGGATTGATTCTTACAACATATGCTTTTTGCATATACAATATGTAATTTTCTCACTTAATGAAAACTAAGTTTTTTCCAAAAAAAAAAAAAAAAAAAATCTTTTACTTATATAAATCATATTGGAAAATTGTGTTGTATATATACTTGATATAAGTTTATCAAACATATTGATAAATATAATTATACTAATATTATTGATAATTAATTGATATAATTGATATATCAATCACATTTATTCATTGTTATTATAATAAAAAAAACTTCAATCCGTTTTTCTCCTAAATAAAATTTTCCATGTAAATCTTGTAAAGTGTATATCGGTTTTTCTTTTTTTTTCCTGCTAACTTTTATTAACGTGTGCAATGCCCCAGCAATTTAACAACGACGCAACGTACGACATGCCTGAGAAGATGGCGCCGACTTCCGTTGCCAAGACTTATATACAAAAACACGAAAATTCAATGCTTCCGTCCATGCCAACACAAAAACACGAAAATTCAATGCTTCCGTCCATCCCAACACAAGGCCCTGCAGTCTTTCGAATCCGAGTTTAGTTTAGGGAAATTTATGTGAAAAATAAACGACGATGACAATTTCAAACGTTAACTCAGTCAAAACTAATGAAAAGCTATTTGTATACAAAGATTTATGCCAGCAAGCATAATGATGACAGAAACCTTGAATTATTCAAGTGCCGCATTTCATCCCTTCTCTTATATTTAGTTTTATATTTCTTATTAATCGCTACAAACAGCCAACTCAATCAGGCCGTTAATGGATCCTTTTAATAGGGCTGCATGATTACAATATTTGACACCAACGATCACTGCATTGTTGGATTAACACACGACCCGTCAGTAACTCAAACGCCGCAATGTTTTTTAGGCGAAACGGTTCCGCCAAATGGATTACGTCTATGTATTTTTATTTTTATTTCAATAGATTATTTTTGGATTAAAACAGTTCATGATTTTCCCATTTTTAGAATGCTGATCTCAGGTTATAAAAGAATTTTTTACCTTATTGACAGAGTCATAATCAGAATACACATTTAAGAAAGTCGCTACTATATCGACGGTGAAACACGGAGATCCCAACATCTGTTTTTGTTTGTGAAATAGGGAGATCCCATCATTTGAGTAAATATCACGATTTTGATTTTATTTACAGTCTAGGGCAGACGCTGCATCGCAATGGCGATCCAGCTCAATATTTACAGTAAACGTAATTAGAATCTCAGAAAAACACAAATCTCTCGCATGTCCGAATCGTTCGATACGTACCAAGAGGGAGAATGAGTTACCGCATAGGGAACCTTTGGCTGCCTATGAACGTGCTGTTATTGTGTGTGAATGTTATTCCTCAACCAGGTATTTCTGAATATTTTAGAATTGAAGGAACAATATTTTATTGTTTCAGTTTTGTTTACCTTAAAATCGTCATTGAATGCTGTCATCGGAATGCAAATTGCTTATTAGGGTTTGTTATTTTAATTAATCGAATTTTGGATGGCAGGATATGTGTCTTAATTGCGGAGGTAAAGGAAATCACACTGCCCGAAACAACGTAACATGGGTAAGTGATGCTAATTACCTTGACGTGGGTAGGGCAGTAGACATACACCTCGGGGATTACTCTGAACAAACCTAAGGTTCGTACGTGCATAGCCTACGGTATTTTCCAAAACCTCTCGTCCCCAATGTGCCTTACCTCTTAAGAACATGGTTTGCAATCGGTAATTACACTGGATTCAAGCAACAGCCAGGCTTCGGACTTTCTTATGAGACATTGGGTATGTTGGCTTACAGAAACATACCACCCCCATATGACAGTCCATGGTATCATGAAAGGGTCATTGTTAGTTTGGGCACAGTGTTGTATCATTGCTTCATCAGAACATCAGAGAATGACGATCCCTTCGTCAGTGCTATTGAGTTTAGGCCCGTCAAAGAAGGCATGTATAGAATGGCAAAGCCAGGACAATCGTTGAAAAAAGATGAGTTGATTTTGCAGCAAAAGCGTTAATTAGGTATACATTTCAAACTTTTTCATCTTCACCTTTTTCTAATGTTGATGTTGCAGTGCTCATGTTATGCAGTTGAATTGATTGAGCTGAATAGCTTTCTACGTTGAAATAAGCAGGTATCCTGATGACAGCTTTGACCGCATCTGGTCATCAGGTTTCTTTTTCGATGTTAATGGTGCTTCTGGTGTACGGTCTGTAACTGCAAAAGATGACATCTCAACAAAAAATACCCAAAATCTTCCCCCAAGTCTTATGATGCAAACGGCATTTATCTTAAACAGCTCAGTGTTTCCGATCCGTGTTGCGACCCCGAGAGGGAGCAAATCTGTAGTGTATCTGTATTTGGCAGAGATCGAAAACCTAACTATGTCTCAATTGAGATCTTTTTCCGTGCTGTTAAATGGGGTGAAAATGTCCGATGTCATCACTTTGGAAGATCTCTCTGCCATAGAGCTAACATTCGATTTCAATGAAACAGATGTACTCTATCTTGCCGTACAGACGACCGGTAACTCCACCAATAGTCCTATAATCAACGCCTATGAGTCCTTAGAAATTGTTGATACCGATCAGGCAACAGGATAGTAAGTTCCCTGACTAAAGTTGTCATACTGAAATCACTCATATATAATTCAATGCCTAACCAAGTAGTTATTAAAATACAGTTCAAGCTCTTGACGTGATCAAAACCAGGTTCGACATACAAGATTGGATTTCGGATCCTTGCTATATAATCCCCTGGGAAGGAATTAGTTGTAATAACAGATCATCGGAGATAAGAATATCGGAATTGTAAGCTGAATCTTTTGGTTTGTATACTGTATATGACTTGTATGAGTTATCGATAATCTTCCTATTGTCAGAAATTTGGCAGGAAGGAATTTTACAGGAACTGTACCTGCAGATATTGGACAGTTGACCGGATTAGTTAACCTGTAAGCACCAATGTATTCTTTTCAAGATAAAATACTCCTAACGAAATACGAAAACGCTCATTGAGATTAAAAAGCTGATGAAAAGAACATCTTTATCGTTGAATATTATACTGCTACTGGCATTCATCCATTCATCTTGAAATTACCAGGTCACTTATACTGCTACTGGCATTCATCCATTCGTCTTGAAATTACCAGGTCACTTGCAAATAATAAGCTGATCGGAGCTTTGCCAGATTTTTCCAATTTAACTATGTTGGAGAGACTGTAAGTGTTTTCTTCTCAGAATGACACTTAGTTGGTTCGTCTTTTAATCTTAGTCATATTAGTCATTTAAACTGGATCGATACTTCGTCCCTTTTTAATGTTAATTCCATCCGCGTGCAGATATGTAAACCACAACAATTTCACTGGTAGTGTTCCAGGCTGGCTGTCTCAACTAAAGAACCTTACAGAGCTGTAAGTGTCGGCCTTACTTTTATAGCTAGAACTCCTCTTCAAAATCATATGAAAGTAATTAGCAATTTGGTTTACGACTAAGGTTAAAATGCTGTATAACTTTATTTTAAATATTGTGTAATTTTTTTGAGAGTGATTTTGTGGAGTTTAGAGTAAACTTAAATTTAAATTTATTTTTATATAAATAAACAAATTTAAGGTAAACTTGAAACTATTAATATCAGATAGCGAGCTCAAATAACTGTTTATAAATATGGTAAAGTTTACTATATGTAAGACTTTGAAATCAACTTTTTGTTAGAAATTCCAGAATGATTCGGTAAGCGTGGTGAGAGCTAGCAGAAAGAGCTTTTGAAAATGGATGAAATCCGCCTCCAAAGACTCCAACCTCCATTGCTTTCCCATCATTCAACCCTAGCTTAAAATGCGTGATTTCCTATCATTCAACCAGAGCTTAAAATGTTAAAAAAGAAATTGCATAGGAGATTAGACTCGCTCAGAATTCACCAAAGTCTTATATTGTTACAAGGATATCACAATTACACAGAGATTTAAATAATACATAGGAAATAACTCATGGCAAAACAGAGTGGAAACAAAAAGTTGTGTTTAATTAACTCATGGAGATGGAGGTTTAAGACCACATCACAACATAACATACTTTGTATTATATTTCAAAACATAGGAAAATATATTCCCATCATAAATGGAGGTTGCAGCTCCAATTGAAAACACAAAAGACTTACTGAGATTTACACATCACTAGGGTTGTGGAGTAAATGTCTGAGTTTTGTTGATTTTCACCCGCCCACCAATATTTCCTCCAGGATTTTCTCCTCACTACCTTACAGAATTTCACTCTCTCTGACTTTTACATTCATATTTATCTCAACATACAAATTTGAAATTAATACATAACATAGAAAATATTCACTCTCTCTGACTTTTACATTCATATTTATCTCAACATACAAATTTGAAATTAATACATAACATAGAAAATATGTAATACGCAAGTGTTGTGGAGTGTGGGCAACAGTAGGGGAGTGAATACTTTCCCATATCTATTTACCAAACTTCATTAAGTTCCTTAACTTCTCTAAAGTGTTGTGGAATGGTCAAGGTTCTACTTCTGCTCTACTCTAACTTCAGTGCTTCCGTCTGCAAACAAAATCACAACCCTGCAATAGTTGACTAGGCAAACATGGTGTTTGTCATTGTTTTTAAGATGGTGGTTGGGATTATTATTTCCAACACCCTCCCTTAATCACAACTGCCACAATTGACAATTCCCAAACAGTTTCTGAGATAAAAAAAACTTTCACCTACCTATCACTTTGTGAAAATATCACCAAATTGTTCCTATGACCTGTAATGTTGCAACACAATTTCATCATTGTTAATCAACTCTCTAACAAAATGATATTCAGCATCAATATGTTTGGTCCTCTTGTGAAAACCAAAATTCTTTGATAATGCAATCACTGAGGTGTTGTCGTAGAAAATAGTTGTCGTTCCCCCTTGGTCGTGGCGAAGATCCCTCAACATCCTTCTCATCCAAACTGCCTCACACACCGTTGTTGTTGCAGAGACATATTCACCTTCTGCTATTGATAATGAAACTATCAATTGCTTCTTGAAGGCCCATGAAATGGCTCCAAAACCCAAATGAAAAACATATCCCGACGTGCTCTTTCTGTCATCGACACTTCCTGCTCAATCACTATCAGTGTAACCAACCAGCCTAAAATCACTTGTTGCGATGTACAAAGCACCATACTGTTTTGTCCCATTGACATACCTTAGAATTATTTTCAATGCTTGCCAATGTGTTTCCTTAGGTGTTTCCATGAACCTCGACACCAAACTCACTGCATACATTATATCCGGCCTAGCGTCGGTCAAATACATAAAGTTGCCTATCATACTTTCGTATAATGTTGGATTGACATTGTTGCTGCAATATGTTTTTCTCAACTTCAACTCCATGACAGTTGGAGGTTCTACATCCTAAACCTCTCCAAAATGTCTCCTACATACTCTGCTTAAGAGATAAAAATTCCATTTTCTGTTTGCTTTACGTCTATGCTGAAAAAATACCTTAACAACCCCAAGTCAGTCATTTCAAATTCACTCTTCATGACTTATTTAAAATTAGCGACGAGGAAATCATCATTGCGTGTAAAAATCAAATCATCCTCATACAAGATGAGAATAAGAATCTTACCATCGCTCTCTTTTATGTAGAGAGTAAGCTCACCGTGACATTTGTCAAAACCATTGTCCAACAAGGAAGCATCTATCTTGTTGTACAATGCACATGGTGCTTGCTTTAGCCCATAAAGAGCTTTCCTCAAATGATACACTTTGTCTTCTTGGGCTTCTACCTCATAACCAAGTGGTTGGGCAACATACACTACATCTTTCAGCACTCCATTTAAGAATCCTGATTTTATGTCCATTTGATACACATTCCATTTATGTTGCGCAGAAATCGCGAAAACTGTACGCACTGTCTCCATCCTCACGTCTCCGAATAATCTCTTCCATACTACTGCTTGTATCCTTTGACAACTAACCTTGCCCCTAAACCGTAAAGTTGTATTGGTTTGATAATGTTTTTATCCCTTAAGTGATGGCTCGGAGGGACATTTACCACTAGATTATTTTAGAAAATAGTTTTTATTTTTTATAAATAATTTATATATATTTTTTAAGAAAATGATTATATTTAAGGAAGGCCATTATGAAGCTACATAACGATCTGAAAACTTAATGAAACTCAAAGATTAGGGGACACACCTTATCACTAAATATTGGTCCTAATAAAACTTGAATATTAGTCCTAATAAAACTCAAAGATTAGGGGAGACACCTTACCACTTAGTATTCGTTAAGAATAATTCTATATCTGCGTCCCAATAGTATAAAAATATTTCATAAACATGAAACTCATTAAGAATGTAAAATATCACATTTGTGTCCAAATTATCACCTTCCTATTTTTAATTCTTATGTATCCGAATTATCGCCTTGCTATTTTTAGGTATCTAAATGATGGGAAGTTCCATCTTTAAACATATAACAATGGTTGAAACATCAAAAAAAAAATCTCATTCCCAAGTATAAGAAACATGGTTATAATATATTTTTTTTAATGATATTAATATAAAATTTATTTAATTAAAAAAATTATATATATTAATATTATAAATTAATAAATATATTATTATTGTAATTGTAAAAATATCAAAAATACCAAAATTTGGTTTTTCTCATTCCCAACTATAAGGAAAAATGGTTGTAATATATTTTTAATGATATTAATAAGAAAAGTCATTTAATTAAAAAATTATATATATTAATATTATAACTTAATAAATATATTATTATTGTAATTATAAAAATAGTAACGTTTACATTTAACGTAGTGTGTGCTTTTTCAATATTATATTTTCTCTGGGCATATAGGTTTTTTGATTTTTCGTTTCTCCAATATTATATTAGCTCTGCACATTCAAGCGTTCGTGTTGAAATTAACGGGTCACTTGATAATAACAATCTTGTCGGATTGTTGCCAAACTTCTCCAATTGAACAGCGTTGGGGAAATTGTAAGAAAGTTTACCTCTCTTTGTTCGAATTTTTTTTAAATAGTCAATGTGCCTGGGGCACTCTCACCCAAAAAACAGAAATCGCCATTTTACATCCAAAAAAATCGGTTATTTAGTTAGCTTGTTTTGCAGACATCTAACCAACAACAACTTGAGTGGTCCTGTTCCGGAGTGGCTAACACAACTCCAGAACCTTAAAGAACTGTACGTCTATCTCTCATAAGTGTTTTTTCCATATGTTGATCTAAATAAAAAATAAAAAAATTACGAATATATTAGAGCATCCCCTTTTATTATTATGTGCAACAGGCTTATAGAGAATAATAATTTCAGCGGTGCAATTCCTCCAAAACTTCTTAACGAGACTTTTTAACAAGACTTCATTGGATCTCAGGTAATTTAACATAACAATTTTGATTTAATTGATTAACCAAAAATTCCCATTCTCATATGTTGATGTTGAGACTTTGACTATATATTCATCCAAAATCTCCTTCATTTCGTTTACTCTAGATACTCTGGAAACCGCTACCTCTGTGTTCGTACGCGTAATGGGAAGTGCGTCCTAGATAATTCAAGAGAAAGCAAACTGAATGTTGTCCTCGGATTAGCCATAGGCGGAGTTTTAATAATTTGTTTAGCATTGACGGCAGGTGTATTCTGGAAGAAGTTCAGGACAAAAGAACACAAAGGTCTACAGATAACCTTAACCAGAATATTTCAATATGCAACAGAGTGAGCAACCTCTGTAACAAACTACAAAAAATATCCTTTTGTGGTTGCAGAATACGCGATAATTACGGTTCCCAATCCATCAATGTGTCGGGCCTTTACTCCAGAAGAGATTACATCAGCCACAGGGAACTTTAGTCGGAAGATTGGACAAGGGTGGTTTGGATCGGTTTTCTTTGGTAAATTACCCGAAGGAAAAGAGATAGCAGTGAAAGTGCTCTCACTATTCTCTAGACAAGGAATTAACGAGTTCCAGAATGAGGTAATTCTGGGATCCTTCAAGATTTGCATATCTTGGTTTTGGCCGCACTCATATATAACAAAAACAAATATGTATGTAGAATAACCCATTTCACTTGATTAGCAGATTGAATATATTCTTTACAGAATCCATCATAAGACATTTCACTCAATGATCAGGTTGATCTTCTCTCCAGAATCAATCATAAGAACTTGGTGTCTTTACTGGGATGCTGTAACGAGTCATGCGAGCTGATGCTAATCTACGATCATATGGCTGGAGGGTCCCTAAGAGACCGCCTTTATGGTAAATATTTCGCTTATTAATTTTGTTTCATTCAGCTATGGGAAAATTATATAGAGGACTAAGAACATATTTGAATTTGCATTTACTTTCTAGGTTATGGCGCTGAACTTGCAGCACTACCTTGGAAAACGAGGCTTAAAATAGTCTTAGATGCAGCAAAGGGTAACTCTTTTCTCTAAAGTGCTTTCATCGGCCGTATCTTTTTGTGATCTAAAAGTTCGTTCGTTTTCATGAACTATTTACTATTGATCATCTTTCTTAGGTTATTCACATGCTATTTTATATGAAGGATTAGAGTACTTACGTAGGTTCCACCCCAAGGATAATTCACAGGGATATTAAGAGCTCCAACATCCTTTAAGCATTTTTATGACCGGAAAACTAGCCGACTTTGGTTTGTCAAAAATGACAGTTGAGGTTTTTTCTTGAACCAAAGAGAGTTTTTCGTTTTTTTCATTTTAACAAAAATAAATTTTAATTTTCATTTTAACAAAAATAAATTTTAATTTTCTTGCGCTTCAAACTCTGTTCTCAACCTTATTTTATTTATCGGGCTATTGGAGGAAATCAATAGTTTTTCTTTTAAAAAAACAACACAAAAAGCAAGACAATGTTTTTCTTTCACACAATAAGCAGACCAACCAATGCAAATTCCCTACTTCACAGGCTTAATTTCCTATGGTTGCATCACTTCTTCATACAAAAGAATACGGGGAAGCGTCAGAGTATTTTGTGATCACTGCTTTCTTCTGTTTATTACTGCAACATTTTGCTAAGTAGTTTATTTCAGCAAAAGTAGAGTAGTTGTTTCATTTCCATTCTGCAATTTCAATTCTACAAAAGTAGATTATGCATTTCTTTCTTTCGTTTCAATTCTGCAATTTTCATTTCAGCAAGCGTAGATTAGTCATTTCTTGCTTTCATTTCAATTTTGCAATTTCATTTCAGCGAGCGTAGATTAGGCATTTCCTTGCTTTCATTTCAATTTTGCAATTTCATTTCAGCAAGTTTATTTCTGTAGTTGCAATTTGTCGTTCAATCTATTTCAGTTTTGCAAGTGCAAGCAGGAAAAAAAAAATTCATCCAAAAAGATATTTCTTTTCATGCCTCGTAGGAACAGAGACAATTCAGGAAAATTCCTACCCAACACCCCCACCACATCACTAAGTCACCCTTCTCTCTTCTTTGGTGACAGTGACCCAGAAGAACCTATAAGTGAACCTCTAGAGATATACGAATATCCTATAATAGAAGAAGAGCAAGAAACCATTCCTCCTGAGACCATTGTTGAAAACATAAACGTCAAAGGAAATGGGTAAAGAATAGAAGGTGCCTTTCATATCCGGGAGACCAATGGGGACACTAAAATGAAAAACATAAGTCCTTCAGCCTTACCTCACTTCCATGGATTAACTACCGAGGATTCTAATACCTTCTTGTTTGAATTTGTTGTTCTCTGTCAAACCTATGACTATGCAGAAGATGAGCAGAAGTTGAAATTGTTTCCTTCTACCCTCAAGGATGCAACATTGCGCTAGTTCATGGGGTTACCTGGAAATAGCATTACAACCTGGGCTCAGATGCAACAAGCCTTTATCAACAAATACCGGGACTACTATAGATCAAAGGATACCAAGGAAGAAATCTTCTGAATGACCATGTGAAGTAATGA
Source organism: Pinus tabuliformis (assembly GCA_031772625.1). NCBI lineage: Eukaryota > Viridiplantae > Streptophyta > Pinopsida > Pinales > Pinaceae > Pinus > Pinus tabuliformis. The sequence goes on along the minus strand of CM062810.1, from coordinate 254,206,260 downwards.
GTCTTTAGAAGACTATGAAGAGAGGTTTAACTTAGTTATAAAAGGGCCAAGTGCACACTTGGGCAGCCGAGCAAGTCAAGTAAGACTGATGTTTATCTTCAGTTCTAAGAAGCCGAGTTCCTTGATTTTAGGAGGACTGTTGGAAGTCCCCATGTGTATAAATAAGAAGGCTTAGAGCCTTAGTATGGTAGCAAGTTATTAGTAGATTTTCGTACTTTTGTGCAACATTGTGTTCAGTTCATTTTCGAGTTCTTTTTTAAAACAGTTTATGTAGTGTAACTCCTATTTTTTATAATGAAGATGAAACAGTTTTTGAGCCAGCACTAATCTCTTTCAGAGGGCTGAAGCTCTTGGGTTAGGGCCCAACCGAAGCTGCCCAACACCTCCTACTGTGTACTTATATGTTTTTTTCTTCAATTCATGAGTTAATTTCTGTTGCATAGATTCATTTTACTTTGTTAGATTAGGTTGCTTTTGATGGTTAATATAGTTGTTTATGTTTCAAGTTGCTTAAGTAAGTTGTTGTAGTGACAAAAAAAGATCCAAAAAGGCCAACAACATGTCTTGATCTCCTTTCTCCATTTTTGAGACTATGATTTGAAGTCAAGGCACTACTGCTGCCACCAAAAACACAGTTTTTTCTCTTTTATGCAGTTGTTAGTGTGATACTTTGATTTGGAAAAGTTGATATTGGTTCAGATTCAATAGCTTATATCATTTCTTGTTCTTTTACCATGGTTCTTTCGCATGGTTTTCTGTTCATAAGGTATTGTTCAACATTTTCTGTTTGTAGGTGAGAAATTAGGTCAAGCTATACAAAATTATGTTTTTAGTTCTTTCTTTGGTCAGTTTTGATAAGTAAATGTGCAGATTTCTTGCAGGACATCCCAGTTCACAATCCCTCCATAAAACAGCCATCACTAGCTCACTTCTCATAGATTTCCCAGCTCATTTGCAACATTTCACCAATCTACCTTAATTTCTGTGTTTTTTCCATAAAGTTGCTTTCTTGCCATTTGAACAAATCCAACCATCACGTTCATTCCTGATCTTCTTTGATAAGTTCTAGACACCTCAACACCTTCATCTATCCTTCATTTCCCCTTTCCCATCATTTTTTCACCTTCAAAACTACAAAAACAGCTTTCGGCCTCCTTTTGTAAATCCTCCTGCAGATCCCCTGCAGCCTCCTTTAGAATTTCCCGTGAGTGACTTTTCGAAGTTTGATCACTATGGAATTCTCTAGAAGGGTGCTAGGGGCTTCTTAGGACCTCTCCACACCATCATCCACCTATACAACAATCAAATCCATCTACCTTTGCCACCAATCCTCTGCATAGTCACAACTAGATAAATCACACGCATAATAATTTCACATAAAAACACTCAAAATTACAAAAAGAAGATTTCTTCTCCTTTCTTTTCAAAAGTAGCTTGAATAAATGCAATTTAGCTCTTCAGTAGTCAATGGCCCCCATTTCAGTAGTTTCCATCTCTTTTCTAGCAAAAAGTAGGGTTAGTGGGTAAACTAGGGTTTGCGTTTCATTTCAGTTTTCATTCTTTTTCTGAAAGAAGAATAGCCTCTATAGAGTTAGTTTCATTTCATCATAGTTAAAGCTTCTTCTGAGAACTCATAGAAGTTGGCTTAAGCTCTAGCGAACTTGCATCAGCTGATCAAGTGACAGCCTGCAGTAAGAGCTAGTACTTGTGCATACAACACCATCACTTCCAAGTTTGTTACAAACTACTGAGTTGACAAAAGTAAAGTAAGAAGCCCCATGAGTTGCAACATTATTGTTGCAATACTGGTGCTCACCATCTTTTTTTAGTGGGTAAACTAGGGTTTGCTAGGGTTTTCTAGGGCTTGCGTTTCATTTCAGTTTTCATTCTCTTTCTACAAGTAGAATATCCCCTGTGGAGTCAGTTTCCTTTCATCACAATTAAATTTTCTTCTGAGAATACATAGAAGTTGGCTTAAGCTCCTAATGAACTTGCGCCAGATGATCAAATGACAGCCTGCAGTAAGAGCTAGTACTTGTGCATACAACATTGGCGCTTCCAAGTTTGTTACAAATTACCGGGTTGCCAAAAGTAAAGTAGGAAGCCCCAAGAGTTGCAGCATTATTGCTACAATACTGGTGCTCACCATCTTTTTGGAACCACTACCGGGGATCTATAGGAGGATCTATATGAGGAGACGGAGAGCTATTTTTGGAGTTTTGAAGGTGGAAAAATGATGGGAAAGGGGAACTGAAGGCTAGATGAAGGTGTTGAGGTGTCTAAAACTTGTCAAGGGGGATCAAGAATTAACATAATGGTTGGAATGCAGAAATTAGGGCAGATTTGCGAAATGTCATGAATGAGCTGGGAAATCTATTAAAAGTGAGCTAGTGCTGGCTGTTTTATGGATGTATTGTGAGCTGAGATGTCCTGCAAGTGATCTGCACATTTTCTTATCCAAACTGACCAAAGAAAGAACTAAAAACTGAAATTTCTCTAGCTTGACCTAATTTATGACCTAAAAACAGAAAATGTTGAACAGTACCTTATGAATAGAAAAGTATGCGAGAGAACTATGGTAAAAGAACAGGAAATGATTTAAGCAAATGAATCTGAACCAATATCAACCTTTCCAACTCAAAGTATCACACTAACAGTTGCATGGAAGAGCAAAATCTGTGTTTTTGGTGGCAGCAGTAGTGTCATGACCTCAAATCATAATCCCGGGAAGGGAGAAAGGAGATCAGGGTCTGTTGTTGGCATTTTTGAATCTTATTTTGTTACTGCAGTAACCTTCTTGAGCAACTGAAACATGAACAACTGTATTAACTATCAAAAGCAACCTAATCTAACAAAGTAAAATGAATCTATGCAACAGAAATTAACTCATGAATTGAAACAAAAGCATATAAATACATAGTAGGAGGTGCTGGGCAGCTTGGGTTGGGCCTTAACCCAAGAGCTTTAGCCCTCTGAAAGAGATCAGTGCTGGTTCAAAAACTGTTTTATCTTCATTATCAAAAATAGCAATTACATTACATAAACTGTTCTAAAAAAGAACTCAAAAATGAGTTGAACACAATGCTGCACAAAAGTGCGAAAATCTAATAATCACTGGCTAACCTACTGAGGCTCTAAGCCTTCTTATTTATACACATGGGGATTTCTAACAGTCCTAAAATCAAGGAACTGGGCTTCTTAGAACTGAAAATAAACAGCAGTCCTTCTTGACTTGCTTGACTACCCCTTAAAATCGTTAATGTGGGCCTTTGTGCTCCGAGTTGCTGATGGAGGATTCGAGGAAAGGGGTCCTTAATGAAGGAGACACCCCCGTACAAGTCCTCTTCCCTGTTTTCCACGAGTTTGGCTGCCATTTGCTCATAAATTCCTTATCTTTGTCCAAAATTGTCCAAAATATATGTATAAAACACACATTAGACTACATGGCAAAGTGACTAACCCAATTCACTCTATTAGCATAAATATATTCAAAAACATGCAACAAACTAATGAGAATGGTGGATTAAGTCGAAATAAAAGGCAAAATGAGCCCATATAATTACCCATTTCTGGGGCTCATTACACGGTCAACCATTGTCAATCATAGCCAACCATGGTTAACCATGGTTGAATGTCGCATTGTGATAAGGATTGTCTCGCCATGAAGATAAACCATGTTTGTTTTAGTGCTTGTAATATTTATATTTGGGTTTACCAATGTTGGGTTTATAATATTAGTCCCTTAGGTTTAATATTATTCCCTCGGGTTTATAATATCAATCCCCTGGGTTTATTATTCCCTTAGGTTTATAATACCAATCATTGTCAACCATTGTAAACCATAGCCAACCATGGTCAACCATGTTTGAATGTCACATTGTGACAATGGTTGTCTCACAATGAAAATAAATCATGTTTATTTTAGTGTTTGTAGTATTTATATTTGGTTTTACCTATGTTGGGTTTATAATATTAGTCCCTCGGTTTTAATATTATTTCCTTGAGTTTATAATCCATTGGGTTTTTAGTTTTATTCCCTTTGTTTTATTATTCCTTTGGGTTTATAATATCAATCCCTTGGGTTTATTATTCCCTTAGGTTTATAATATCAATGATGGTCAACCATTGCCACTCATATCCAACCATTGTCAACCATGGTGGAATGTCGCATTGTGACAAAAATTGTCTCACAATGAAAATAAACAATGTTTATTTTAGTGTTTGTAATATTTATATTTGGGTTTACCAATGTTGGGTTTTTCATATTAATCCCTTGGGTTTAATATTATTCCCTTGGGTTCATAATCCATTAGGTTTTACAATTAATCCCTTGAGTTCATAATATCAATCCATTGGGTTTATTATTAACTTGGGTTTATAATATCAATCATGGTCAACCATAACCAACCATGGTCAACTGTGGTCAATCATGGTCTAATCTCACATTATGAAACAAATTGTCTCCACTTAGGGTTTATATACCTTGGGTTTATAATATTAGCCCCTTGGGTTTAATATTATTCCCTTAGGTTCATAATCCCTTGGGGTTTTAGTATTAATCCCTTGGGTTTATTGTTCCTTTGGGTTTATAATATCAATTGCTTGGGTTTATTATTCCGTGGTCAACCATGGTTTATTATGAATTCAACCATGGTCCAAGATGGAATTGTGATAAGGATGGTCTAAATATGAAAATCAACTATGGTCAATCATGTTTATTTTAGTGTTTATAATATTTATCTTAGGGTTTATATATGTTGGGTTTATAATATTAGTTTGTTTGGTTTAATATTATTCCCTTGGATTCATAATTCATTGGGGTTTTAGTATTAATCCCTTTGGTTTATTATTCTTTTGTGTTTATAATATCAATCCCTTGGATTTATTATCCCCTTAGGTTTATAATACCAATCATGGTCGACTATTGTTAATCATAGCCAAACATGGTTGAATGTCGCATTGTGACAAGGATTGTCTCACCATGAAAATAAATCATGTTTATTTTAGTGCTTCTAATATTTATATTAAGGTTTACCAATGTTGGGTTTATAATATTAGTCTCTTGGATTTATTATTATTGCCTTGGGTTCACAATCCCTTGGGCTTTTGGTATAAATCCCTTGGGTTTATTATTAACTTGGGTTTATAATATCAATCATGGTTAGTTTTATTAATCTCTTGTGTTTGTAATATCGATCCCTTATGCATCTTTATCCCTTGGGTTTTTAATATTTATCCCTTTGGTTGACTAATTCATTGGGTTTATAATATCAAACAGTTGAGTTTATTAGTTCCTTGGATTTATAATATTAACAATTCCTTTGGTTTATTGTTCCTTTGAGTTTAAAATATTAATTCTTAGGCTTTCTTAATTCAACCATGTTTATTTTAGTATTTTTAATATTTATCTTAGTGTTTCTATCCCTTGGGTTTATAAAATTAGTCTCTTTTGTTGAATAGTATTCCCTTGATTTCATAATCTCTTGGGGTTTTAGTATAATCCCTTGAATAATAATAATATATTATTATCATAATAATAATAATAATAATATAAATATATTATATTATTATAATGATAATACAATATAATTGTTATTATAATAACTGTTATATAATTATTATTACTATTACTATTATATAAATATATAAGAATATGATTTATGTATTCACACTTATGTGATCTATAATGAATTAAGCACAATGTTTCAGTAGAAATCACATAAGAAAAATGTTTGGTCGACACGTTTTGAACCAACAAGTGTGGTTCATCATCACGACTAGATGAAGAGGTGACCATGGAAAAGGCTTAAATAGAAAGCAATGTAGAGACATAATTTCAAGTAACGGCTATATTTGAACAATAATATTTAAATTATGATATTAATTTATTAATATATTAAAAACAAATATTATTAAGTAATGGCTATATTAAACTTGTAGTTTTTGAAAAATAATATTTAAATTAATTTATTAAAAATATTAATAAGTAACCACTATATGAATAATACCATATATTACTAGTTTCTAAAAAATAATATTTAAATTATGATATTAATTTACTAATTTATTAAAACCAAATATTGATAAGTAACTGTTAGATTAAACAACTAGTTTTTGAAAAATAATATTTAAAAAAAAAAAAATCAAAGTCAAACTCTAAAATTATAAAAACAATTCAAGACCTTAATCCACACAAGAACATTTAATAAATAAAATAATTAATGAAAATAAAATAAACTAAATATAAAACAATTAATGGAAAATAAATAAAATAAAACAAAAATATGCACAAGTATATATGTATATGTATATGTATATGTATATATATATATATATATAAAGAAAAGTAATCAAAAAATAAAATAAGGTCAACAATAAATATGGGGTTGAGGTCCATTAAGAAAATAACCAAAATACTAATAGGAGTTAAAAATGAATAGGATGATAAAATACATTAAAAAAAACATGAAGGATAAAATAAACTCTAACGAAGAATTAATCAACAACAAATACTATAAAAAAGAGGCCAATACCTACATAGATAAACAAACAAAATAAATCCCAAAAAGAAGCCTAAAAGACTAGGAGGATAGAAAAGGAACCCAACCTCTACTAATATTCCAACTATCATCTCTATTCAAATTATTGTGTCTTTTTTCAATTTCCACGAAACCTTCAATTTACGATGATCAAAATGACTAACCCTAACAATGAATTTGGCCTCGTCAATGCAGATGTGATGCTGAGATTTATATGCATGCTCTACCAAAGCAGAGGAGCAGGTCCTAACATGCTTTATGTCAGCAGCATGCTCACGAATTCTTTGATTAGTCCAGTGACCAATCTCACCGATGTAGGGAGTCCCATAATAGCATGTGATAACATAAGTGCCTTTCATATTCTTGGGGTCCACTGGATCCTGTACAAATCTAAGAGAGCTCTGAAAGGTATTTAACGGCTTAGAAATTATTAATAATCATAAATAATTGGTCTTTAAAAAAATACACATAATAATTCCCTTTATGACAATTCTAATTATTATTGGATCATAATTGTTATTATGAATCAATATTATTATTTTAATAATATAATAATAAATATTTTACATAATAATAATAATAATATATTATTATTATTATTATATTACCACTTATTATTATTAATTAATATTACTAATATTATTAAGTAATAATATTATTATATTATTATAATTATTAATAATCATAATAATTATTATTATGAATTAAATATACTTAGGTTAGTCTTTAATAATCATAAATAATTGGTCTTTAAAAAAATACACATAATAATTCTCTTATCACAATGCTAATTATTATCATGATTGTTATTATGAGTTAATATAATTATTAAATAATAATATAATATAATTATTATTATTATTATTAAAATAACTATTATATTATTGTTATAATAATATATTAATAATTATATTATTATAATAATATAATGATGATTTATTACTATTATATTAATATAATATTAATATAATAACATATTTTGTTGTTATTATTTTTATTTATATAGTTATTAATAATTATTAATGTGATTGATATAAGTATTTCAACTTATAAAAATTATATTGGAAAATTGTGTTATACAATTACTTAATATACATTTATCAACCTATATCAACTATATTGATAAATGTCGTATAATTGCTATATTGATAAATGTGGTATAGATAAATGTGGTATAATTGATACACTGACATATCAATCACATTTATTCATCATTATAATTGTTATTATAATAAAAAAGCTTCCATCGGCTTTTCTCCTAAATAAACTTTTCCTTGTAAATGTTGTAAAGTGTACGTCAGTTAATTTTTTTCCCCTGCTCACTTTTATTAACAATGCAATGCCCCAGCAATTTAACAACGATGCAACGTATGGCATGCCGGAGAATATGGTGCCGACTTCCGTTGCCAAGACAACGTAGGCCTGCACAGCCTGCAAATTCAAAGTTTTCGTCAATCCCAACACAACAGCCTGCAGTCTTTCGAATCCGAGTTTAGTTTACGAAAATTTATGTGAAAAATAAACGATGATGACAATTTCAAACGTTAACTCAGTCAAAACTGCTATTTGTATTCAAAGATTTAAGCCAGCAAGCATAATGATTACAGAAACCTTGAATTATTCAAGTGCTGCATTTCATCCCTTCTCTTATTTTTAGTTTTATGTTTCTTATTAATCGCTACAAACGACCACCGTGACAGCCAACTCAATCCTGCCACAGGATCGCATGCATTATTAGATTATGAGGCCGTTAATGGATCCTTTTAATAGGGTAGCACGATTACAATATTTGACACCAACTATCACTGCATTGTTGGATTAACAGACGGCCCCGTCAGTAACTCAAACGCCGCAATGTTTTTTAGGCGAAACGGTTCCGCCAGATGGATTCCGTCTATGTATTTTTATTTTTATTTCAATAAATTATTTTTGGATTAAAACAGTTCATGATTTTCCCATATTTAGAATGCTGATCTCAGGTTATAAAATAATTTTTTACCTTATTGACAGAATCCTGATCAGAATACAAATTTAAGAAAGTCCCTACTATATTTAAATTTTAAGTTGAGATCTCTGAAGATCCTCGAATCTTCTTCTCCAAAGTAACGAAAACAAGAAGACCAGCTACTTTTACGGTGAAACCCGGACATCCCAACATCTGTTTTTGTCTAAACAGGGAGATCCCATTTTATTTACAGTCTAGGGCAGACGCTGGATCGCAATGGCGATCCAGCTCAATATTTACAGTAAACGTAATTAGAATCTCAGAAAACACAAATCTCTCGCATGTCCGAATCGTTCGATTCGTACCAAGAGGGAAAATGAGTTACCGCATAGGGAACCTTTGGCTGCCTATGAACGTGCTGTTATTGTGTGTGAATGTTATTGCTCAACCAGGTATTTCTGAATATTTTAGAATTGAAGGAACAATATTTTGTTGTTTCAGTTTTGTTTACCTTAAAATCGTCATTGAATGCTGTCATCGGAATGCCAATTGCTTATCTAGGGTTTATTATTTTAATTAATTGAATTTTGGATGGCAGGATATGTGAGTCTTAATTGCGGAGGTAAAGGAAATCACACGGCCCGAAACAACGTAACATGGGTAAGTGATGCTAATTACATTGACGTGGGTACGGCAGTAGACATACACCTCGGGGATTACTCTGAACAAACCTACGGTTCGTACGTGAATAGCCTACGGTATTTCCCAAAACCTGTCAGAAAGGCTTGCTATCAGTTTCCAGTGGTCCCCAATGTGCCTTACCTCTTAAGAACATGGTTTGCAATCGGTAATTACACTGGATTCAAACAACAGCCAGGCTTCGGACTTTCTTATGAGACATTGGGTATGTTGGCTTACAGAAACATACCACCCCCATATGACAGTCCATGGTATCATGAAAGGATCATTGTTAGTTTGGGCACAGTGTTGTATCATTGCTTCATCAGAACATCAGAGAATGACGATCCCTTCGTCAATGCTATTGAGTTTAGGCCCCTCAAAGAAGGCATGTATAGAAAGGCAAAGCCAGGACGATCGTTGAAAAAAGATGAAAGAGTTGACTTTGCAGGAAAAGAGTTAGTTAGGTATACATTTCAAACTTTTTCATCTTCACCCTTTTTCTGATGTTGATGTTGATGTTCATGTTCATGTTGCGGTGCTCATGTTATGCAGTTGAATTGATTGAGCTGAATAGCTTTCTATGTTGAACTAAGCAGGTATCCTGACGACAGCTTTGACCGCATCTGGTCATCAGATTTCTTTTTCGATGTTAATGGTGGATCTGGTGTACGGTCTGTAACTGCAAATGATGACATTTCAACAAAAGATACCCAAAATCTTCCCCCAAGTCTTATAATGCAAACGGCATTTATCTTAAACACCTCAGTGTTTCCGATCCGTGTTGCGACGCCAAGAGGGAGCAAATCAGTAGTGTATCTGTATTTGGCAGAGATCGAAAACCTAACTATGTCTCAATTGAGATCTTTTTCCGTGCTGTTAAATGGGGTGAAAATGTCCGATGTCATCACTTTGGAAAATCACTCTGCCCTAGAGCTAACATTCGATTTCAATGAAACAGATATACTCACTCTTGCCGTAGAGACGGCCGGTAACTCCACCAATAGTCCTATAATCAACGCCTATGAGTCCTTAGAAATAGTTGATACCGATCAGGCAACGTCTGCACATGATAGTAAGTTCTCTGACTAAAGTTGCCATACCGAAATCACTCATATATAATTCAATGCCTAACCAAGTATTTATTAAAATGCAGTTCAACCTCTTGACGTGATCAAAACCAGGTTTGACATACAAGATTGGATTTCGGATCCTTGCTATATAATCCGCTGGGAAGGAATTAGTTGTAATAACAGATCATCGGAGATAAGAATATCGGAATTGTAAGCTGAATCCTTTGGTTTGTATACTGTATATGATTTGTGATTTACAGCCCGATGTGATATTGTATGAGTTATTGATAATCTTCCTGTTGTCAGAAATTTGGCTGGAAGGAATTTTACAGGAACTGTACCTGCAGATATTGGACAGTTGACCGGATTAGTTAACCTGTAAGCACCAATGTATTCTTTTCAAGATAAAAATACTCCTAACGAAATACGAAAACGCTCATTGAGATTAAAAGGCTGATGAAAAGAGCATCTTTATCGTTGAATATTATACTGCTACTGGCGTTCATCCATTCGTCTTGAAATTACCAGGTCACTTGCAAATAATAAGCTGATCGGAGCTTTGCCAGATTTTTCCAATTTAACTATGTTGGAGAGACTGTAAGTGTTTTCTTCTCGGAATAACACTTAGTTGGTTCGTCTTTTAATCTTAGTCATATTAGTCATTTAAACTGGATCGATACTTGGTCCCTTTTTAATGTTAATTCCATCCGTGTGCAGATATGTAAACCACAACAATTTAACTGGTAGTGTTCCAGGCTGGCTGTCTCAACTAAAGAACCTTAAAGAGCTGTAAGTGTCGGCCTTACTTTTATAAGCTAGAACTCCTCTTCAAAATCATACGAAAGTAATTAGCAATTTGGTTTACGACTAAGGTTAAAATGCTGTATAAATATATTTTAAATATTGTGTAATTTTTTTTGAGAGTGATTTTGTGGAGTTTAGAGTAAACTTAAATTTAAATTTATTTTTATATAAATAAACTCATTTAAGGTAAACTTGAAACTATTAATATCAGATAGCGAGCTCAAATAACTGTTTATAAATATAGTAAAGTTTACTATATGTCAGACTTTGAAATCAACCTTTTGTTAGAAATTCCAGAATGATTCGATAAGCGTGGTGAGAGCTAGCCGAAAAGCTTTTGAAAAAGGATGAAATCCGCCTCCAAAGACTCCAACCTCCATTGCTTTCCCATCATTCAACCCTAGCTTAAAATGCGTGATTTCCTATCATTCAACCAGAACTTAGAATGTAAAAAAATATTCTCGCTCAGAATTTAGCTTCTTATATTGCAGTAAGGATATCGCAATTACATAGAGATTTAAATAATACACAGGAAATAACTCACGGCAAAACGGAGTGGAAACAAAAAGTTGACTTAAATTAATTCATGGAGGTTTAAGACCACATCACAACATAACATACTTTGTATTATATTTCAAAACATAGGAAAATATATTCGCATCATAATGGAGGGATTGAAAACACAAAAGACTTAATGAGATTTACACATCACTAGGGTTGGGGAGTAAATGTCTGAGTTTACTGATTTTCACCCACTCACCCACCAATATTTCCTCTAGGATTTTCTCCTCACTACCTCACAGAATTTAACCCTCTGAATTTTACATTCATATTTATCTCAACATACAAATTTGACATTAATACATGACAGAGAATATATTTTATACATAGCATGGGCGATTTTGCATAATAAATGGTTTTATGAACTTGCAGGTGTTGTGGAGTGTGGGCAACAGTCGGGGAGTGAATACTTGCCCATACTTATTTAACAAACTTCATTAAGTTCCTTAACTTCTCTGAAGTGTTGCGGAATGGTCAAGGCTGTACTTCTACTCTGCTTTGACTTCAGTGCTTCCGCCTACAAACAAAATCACAACCCTACAGTAGTTGACTAGGCAAGCATGGTGTTTGTCATTGTTTTTAAGATGGTGGTTGGGATTATTATTTCCAACACTCTCCCTTAATCACAACTGCAACCATTGACAATTCCCAAACAGTCTCTAAGGTAAAAAAAACTTTCACATACCTATCGCTTTGTGAAAATATCAGCAAATTATTCATGTGACCTGCAATGCTGCAACACAATTTCATCATTGTTAATCAACTCTCTGATAAAAAAATATTTAGCATCAATATGCTTGGTCCTCTTGTGAAAAACAAAATTCTTTGATAATGAAATCGTTGAGGTGTTGTCGCAGAAAATAGTTGTCATTCTCCCTTGGTCGTGGCGAAGATCCCTCAAAATCCTTCTCATCCAAACTACCTGACACACTGTTGTTGTTGCGGAGACATATTCACCTTCTACTATTGACAATGAAACTATGAGTTGTTTCTTGAAGGCCCATGAAACGGCTCTAGAACCCAAATGAAAAACATATCCTAACGTGCTCTTTTTGTCATCGACACATCCTGCCCAGTCACTATCAGTGTAACCAACCAACCTAAAATCACTTGTTGCAGTGTACAAAGCACCATACTATTTTGTCCCATTGACATACCTTGGAATCATTTTCAATGCTTGCCAATGTGTTTCCTTGGGTGTCTCCGTGAACCTCAACACCAAACTCACTGCATACATTATATCTGGCCTAGTGTCGGTCAAATACATAAAGTTGCCTATCATACTTTTGTATAATGTCGGATTAACATTGTTGCTGCAATCTTCTTTTCTCAACTTCAACCCCATGACAGTTGGAGTTGATGTCGACTTGTTGTTCTACATCTTAAACCTCTCCAAAATGTCTGTTACATACATTGCTTAAGAGATAAAAATTCCATTTTCTGTTTGCTTTACGTCTATGCCCAAAAAATACTTTAACAACCCCAAGTCAGTCATTTCAAATTCACTCTTCATGACTTCTTTAAAATTAGCGATGAGGAAACCATCATTGCATGTAAAAATCAAATCATCTACATACAAGACAAGAATAAGAATCTTACCATCACTCTCTTTGATGTAGAGAGTAGGCTCACCGTCACATTTGTCAAAACCATTGTCCAACAGGTAAGCATCTATCTTGTTGTACCATGCACATGGTGTTGCTTTAGCCCATAAAGAGCCTTCCTCAAATGATACAGTTTGTCTTCTTAGGCTTTTACCTCATAACCAAGTGGTTAAGAAACATACACTTCATCTTTCAACACTCCATTTAAGAATCCTAATTTTACGTCCATTTGATACACTTTTGATTTATGTTGCGCGGTAATCACCACAACTGTATGGACTGTCTCCATCCTCCCAACTGACATCTCTGAATAATCTCTTCCATGTTGTTGCTTGTATCCTTTGACAACTAGCCTTGCTTTGTGCCTTTCAATCTTATCGTTGACATTGCTCTTAGTCTTATACACCCACTTCACTCCAATGACTTATTTTCCTTTCAGAAGGTTCACTAACTCCCATGTGTCATTTTTTTCTATTGCTTCTATTTCTTCCTCCATTTCCACAACCCATTTTTATTCTTTGAATGCATCTTCAAAATGGATTGGGTCACCTACATGACAAAATAATGTAAATATGGAATTCAGACCAGCGTTGCTATCATCCTCATCTTGTTCATAAATTTCATTTAAATTTCTAAATTTTGGTCTTCTTGTGCTCGTTGAAGATGGGCTTGCCATGTCACTTGATGTTGCACTTTGCGGCGTGCTTAGAGAAGCACTTGCATGACACTATCCTATTATTTGTTTATGGTGTTCCTTGCTGCCTGCTTTGTTGCACTTGAATAGGAATAGAACGAGCCACTGTTGAGGAATTTCTTGCTGATGTCAATTTCTCTTTGTCTGCATGTGGTATACATTATTTCACATTGACTGTCTTCTCTAAACTTCCATCCCATGATTCTTATTCTATGAACTACACATCTCTACTGATTATGACCTTATTAGTTGATAGATTGTAGATCTTGTATGCCTTGGTTTCATCACTGTCTCCAACAAATATGAATTTCTCCCCCTTGCTATCCAACTTCTTCCTCAACTCATCTGCGACATGTGCATACGGTACACATCCAAATACTCTCATGTGAGTGAGACTATGCTTTCTTCCACTCCATTCCTCTTCAGGAACTATGTTCTGGACGCTTTTGGTTGGACACTTATTCAAGATATATGTTGCACAAGTGACAAATTTACCCCAATAATCATTTGGAAAATGCTTTGCCTTCAGCATACATCTTTCCATTTCCATAATGGTCTTATTCTTCCTCTCCACCACACCATTTTGCCGAGGTGTATATCTTGTTGTAAATTGCTTGTGAATTCCATGCTCACTGTAAAATAGAAGGAAGTCATCTGAGATGCATTCGCCACCTCTGTCAGTCCTGAGGACTTTGATGTAGTGTCCACTTTTCTTCTCAATAAGAGCCTTATATTGGTGAAAGCCCTCAAACACTTCACTTTTATGTTTTAGGAGATAGACCCATGTCTTCCTTGTGTAGTCATCTATGAAGGTCAATAAATAATGGCTATGACCAATTGATGGTGTCTGCATTGGTCCAAAGAAATATGAGTGGACAATCTCCAAAGGTGCCTTTTCCCTTACTCACTTTCCTTCTGGAAATGTCTCTCTATGTTGTTTGCCCAAGATACTTCCTTCACATAGGTTGTCCAAATTTTCTATAAGCAGAAACCCCTTCACCATGTCTTTTCTATGCAGCAAATTAAAACCTCAAAAGTTGAGATTACCAAATCTCAAATGCCATAACCAATTTTCATCTTTGACCTCTGCTTGAAAGCTCACTTGTGTGGCATCTGAATCATTTCTTCCATCCTCTTATGAGTTCATTGAGAGTTGTGTTTGTGCTCCTTATTTCTCGAATGAGGAGCTTGTTGCTCCATTCAATCTGTGTTCATGAGAAATCAGTGATGCATGAAGCTCGTCCACTAAGAACTATGAGAGATCCTTTTTCTCTTCTATGGCCACAACAATGGCATCAAACATTGCTGGCAAACTTCACAAAACTTTCTCAACTATTCTCCTTTCCTCAAGTGTCTCACCATGAGACCTGCTTTGAGTAACCAACCCAATTACATGTGTAAAAAACGAGTCTAAATTCTCAAACTCTTTCATACGAAGTGTTTCAAAGTCTGTTCTCAACATTTGCAATTTTTTTATCTTGACTTTTTCCATGCCTTGGTAGGCTCTCTAGAGGGTGTCCCATCCTTTCTTAGACTTCATTAGTGATGCAACCCTTGGAAAAATACTTTCATGAACTTCTTGAAAAATGGAGAAGAGGGATTTTGCATCCTTCTTCCTATTGTCCCTCAAAAAATCCCTTTCTGCTTGAGACAAGGGATTTTATGTTGCTGCATCTGCTGGTTCTTGAAAACCATTCTCCACAAAATCCCAAATGTCTTGAGAAGAAAGCAGGGACTTCATTATAATAGCCCAATAGTCATAATTTTTTCCATTAAACTAGGTATCTAAGGATTAGTCAAGATTGTGCTTGATGTTTCCATTTTTGAGTGAGAAAATTTTTTCTAACTGCTGGTAAATATGCTAAAAAAGAAATTTTCCCTCAAAGAAATTTTAACTACTAGTAAAAACACTTGTTTTTACACTATCAGAGTTTAACCTATTCTGATACGATGTTAGAAAAAATTTTGCAGGCGTAGAAGAGAGGAGTCCAGCTCAGAATTCAATTGCGGCAAGGTAAGTCTTATGTTACAGGAAGGATATCGCAACTACACATAGGATTAAAAAATACACAAGAAATAATTCACGACAAAATATAGTAAAAATAAAAGGTTGCGGTCAATTTACCCATGAAGGTTTAAGACCACATCGCAATATAATATACTTTGTATTATATTTCAAAACATAGGAAAATACATTCACATGATAAATGGAGGCTGCAACTCCAAGTGAAAACGCAAAAGACTTACTACGATTTATGAATCACTTGGGTTGCAGAGTAAATGTCTAAAACTGGTGTTCACACGCCCACCAATATTTCCTCCACGATTTTCTCCTCACTACCTCACAGACTTTCACCCTCCCTCACTCTCTAACTTTCCCAACAATACAAATGACTTTTACATTCATATTTACCTCCACATACAAATTTGACGAAAATATTTAATACACATCATGGGCGATTTTAAATAATAAATGGTTTTATGAACTTGCATTTGTTGTGGAGTGTTGGCAACAATCACGGAGTGAATACTTTCCCATAATTATTTACCAAACTTCATTAAGTGCATTAACTTCTATGATGTGTTGCAGAATGTTCAGCGCTGTACTTTTGCTCTGACTTCAATCCTTTCGCATGCAAACAAAATCACAATTCCGTAGTACTTGACTAGGAAAGCAATATGGTGTTTGTTAGTGTTTTTAAGATGGTGGTTGGGATTATTATTTCAAACACAAAATGCGTCATTAAAGTAGAACCAAAGCCACTTCAAGTCAATGTTTTCAATCAGATCGAGGAGGAAATAACATATGGAGGATTCTTCTCAGATGAAGGATGAAATAGAAAATGTGGAGAATTTTATAATTCAAAAGAGGAAAAGTGTGTTTGTTATTCTCTTAGCCTACAAGACGATACCAGAATACCAAATATGTGAAGAAATATACCAAAAACATAGAACAATGAGAAATAACAGAAAGTATTTTATTATTGAAAAAGCAATGTTCACTTGCATCTTCGAGGGGGCAACCTCCAATAGAGCTGAGCTCAATACAAAATAAGACACGATGCTCCTCGAGGGGAGTCTCTATCCTTTATATAGGATTCATACATGCAATACCATGGGGCAATACCATGGTTCTTATTAATACCATCTATCTAATACCATGGCCCATTTGCAACTAACTTTGGTCCCTTCATTAAATGCGGGTTAACCACTTACAATTATTAATATGGGCTTTATTCATTCTTTACTTAACTATAACTATGAATCGATCCTATTACATAAATAAGGGGGTTAGGGTGGGACCCTAACATGCCCTCCCCCATAAGAATAGCATTGTCCTCAAGGCTAAAGTTGCAGAAACTACTGAAGAATAGTAGCTGTTTACCAGGTTGCATCTTCTGGAGAGGTGTCTTTCCACTTGACAAGGACTTCCTTGATCATGCGGCCATGCATGTGCCATTCTCGTGTGTCAAGGACCTATTCAGGTTGGAGCCATATTGACCCTTCTTCATCCAGTTCAGGTAGACTGGTTTGAATTCTGCAATTGTTCCCAATCACTTTCTTGAGGCATGAGACATGGAAAACTGGATGGATTTTTGCAGTGGGTGGCAAATCTAGCTTGTAGGCAACTTCTCCAATGCGCTGAAGTACTTGATACAGTCCGTATAATTTTGGAGATAGTTTCTGAAAACCATTGTCTTTGAGTGATGTTTGCTTATATGGTTGCAGCCTCAAAAATACCTTATCCCCTTCTTGAAATTGGCGTTCTAAGTGGCGTTGATCTACCTGTTGCTTCATGCGGTTTTGAGCTTGATGAAGATTCTCTCTAAGGTGGGCCAGCATGGTTGTGCGATTTTGTAGGAGTTGATCCACTGCTTGTACCTTCGAGAATCCCTTGATATAACAACTAGGGGAAGGAGGGAGTTGACCATAAAATGCTTCATATGGAGTCATTTTGGTGGTGGCATGATAGTTGGTGTTATACCACCATTCAGCTAGAGGTAACCACTATACCCAGAGATGTTGCTTTTCTGAAGTGGAACACCTAAGGTAGGTTTCCAGAAATCTATTGACTGCTTCAGTTTGACCATCAGTTTTTGGATGATAGGAAGTACTGAGTTGTAGTTGGGTACATTGTAGTTGGAAGAGTTCCTGCCAAAAGTTACTGGTGAAGACTAGGTCACAATTAGACACAATGGAAGTGGGCATGCCATGTAATTTGAAGATCTAATCCATGAAAGAATGAGCGACCAAAGTTGGTGTAAAAGGGTGGGGTAGGGCGCAAAAATGAGCATACTTAGAAATTCTATCCACAACCACCATGATGACTGACTTGTTTCCTGACTTTGGAAGACACGTAATGAAATCCATAGAAACCTCCATCTAGATTGAAGCCGGGATGAGCAATGGCTGTAATGTGCCTGGGGATTTGACTGTTTCGCTTGTGTGGCACTGACAGACATCACATTCAGCTACAAAAGTAAGAATGTCCTTTTTCATGCCTGTCCAAAAAAATGATATTCGAGTGTGAGCATACCTCTTCCGAAAGCTTGAATGTCCTATAGTGGGGGATGAGTGCAACTTCGCCAAAATGCGGCTTTTGAGGGTGGATGTTGGTGATATTACGACTCTCTCCTTGTGGCCAAGAATCTCATCCTACCACGAGTAGCCTGTTATGGAATTTGGATCCGCATGCAATTGATTAATGAGTTGGGAGAGCTAGGGATGTGAAAACCATTCCGTGTGAGCCTCTTCAATCCATTCTGGAATGGGAAGGGAAATTGCGAGCAGGGTACTTTCCTCCCCAAATTGGTGGAACAATGCATCTGCTACAAAATTTTTGCGCCCTTGTAAATTATCTCATAATTATATGCCAGCATTTTGGTGAGCCATTTATTTTGTTGTGGTGAGGATAGGCGTTGCTCCAAAAAATATCTAAGGCTTTCATGGTCTGTGCGGATTTGGACACGCCGCCCCAATAAGTATGGTCACCAAGTATCTACTGCATGTAAGATGGCCATCATCTCCTTCTCATAGGTAGATTGTCCAATATTTTTCCCACTTAGTTGTTGGCTCGTGAAGGCCAAGGGTCAACCTTCCTGCATTAAGACCGCCCCAATACCCGTACCTGAAGCGTCACATTCAATCACAAAATATTTGGTGAAGTCGAGTAGTGCTAATACTGGAGTGGAACACATTACATGTTTGAGAGATGTAAAAGCCTGTTGTGCTTCATCATTCCATAGGAATGATTTTTTCTTAAGGACTTGAGTGAGGGGCCTAGCAATGCAACCATAATTGCAGACAAATTTGCGATAGTGGCCTGTGAGACCCAAAAATCCTCTCAGGCTCTTCAAGGTCTTAGGTTGAGGCCAATCCTGCATTGCCTGCATCTTTTTGGGGTCACCCGGACACCTTCACACCCCACAATGTGGCCCAAATACTCAACTTATTCCATGCCAAAAGGACACTTAGACATCTTGACAAATAATTTATGCTTGCAGAGCAGTTGCAAGAGCAGATCTACATGCTGAAGATGTGTGGCCCAGGTGCAACTGTATATGAGGATGTCATCAAAGAAAACAAGGATAAATTTTCTGAGATATGGTTGGATATGGTGGTTCATAAGGCTCTGAAAAGTGGATGGGGAATTACAAAGACCGAATGACATGACCAGGAACTCATAATGGCCTTCATGAGTTCAGAAAGCGGTCTTTGGAATGTCTACTTCTTTCATGCAAATTTGGTGGTAGCCTAAGCAAAGGTCGAGCTTAGTAAAGAATTGAGCACCATTTAGTTCATCCAACAAATCATCGACAACTGAGATGGGAAATTTATCTTTCACTATCACCTTATTAAGGGCCCTGAATTCTGGACACATATGCCATTCCCCATCTTTCTTGAGCACCATGACCACCGGCAATGAATAAGGACTAATGCTGGGACAAATGAGGCATGCTTCCAAGAGTTCCTTGATTATTTGTTCTATTTCATTCTTTTGGGCGAACGTATATCTATATGGGTGCACATTTGGTGGTTGGGCCCCTAGGACCAAAGTAATGCTATGATCATGTTCCCCTCTTGAGGGTGGAAGCTCATGAGGCTTGTGAAAGACTAGCAGATGGTTGTTTAAGATCTGTTGCATCTCAGGATGAATATGAAGAGAATTGGTTTCGAAGGCCTGGATGGCATTAAATTGAGCTATAACTCCATGGTGGCCCTTTTTTAACATTTTTTCCATCTGATGTGAGCTGATGATAGAGGGAGCTCCTGCTTGGAGTCCGTGGAGGGTATTTGTGTGGTTGTTCTGCTTAAAGCTCATATATAGCTCATGGAAATCCATTGTGATTGGGCCAAGTGTGTGAAGCCATTTAGAACAGAGGAAAATGTCGCACCCTCCCATGTGTATGGCAAACATGTGGGTCTTTAATTAATAATCTCCCATTTGAAGTTTGACATTTTCACAATGACCTTCACATTTCATTGTTCCCCCATCAGCAATTTGGACCTGGAAGTTAGAAACTACTCGGACAAAACAATGCACTACTTCTGCGACTCTTTGATGGATAAAATTATGTGTACTTCCACTATCAATCAAGACTACTACTCGGCGATGCTTAATAAAACCTTTAATTTTGAGAGTTTGAGGCGAAGAAATCCCTGCCAAAGTGTGCAGTGAGATAATTGGTTCTTCAGGTACATTGTCCTGCTGGTTGTCCTCTTCTTCCTCCTCTGGTTCCTCAAGTGGTGGGGCTTCCTGCGATGAACTGTGATCGGTAGCATCAATTTGAAAGAATTTGGGCTCCTTGCATTTATGCCCGGGGCAGTATTTCTCATCACAGTAGTAACATAATCCTTGCTTTCTTCTTTCTGCCATTTCTACTCGCGACACCTTTTGAACCTTGAGTGTTTGGGTAGTGCTTTGAGCTTGTGGGGAGCGACCCTTGGTGATGAAATTTGGGTGATTGGACTGGGCTGCTAATGCATGTTCGAATTCACGAGCTATCCTACAAGCATGCAACCATGAGCTACGGTGGTGCAGTTAGACGTGGGCTTGTATGGCTTCTTTGAGACCAATGACAAAACATTCCACGTAGAACTCATCATGTAGACCTACACTATGGAAAGCAAAGGCTTCAAAGGCTACAGTATATTCATTCAATGTTCCTGTCTGTTGGAGCTTAGTGAGACGACCCAAAAAGATTCATGGTAAAAGCGATCCATAAGAGATTTTTTGAATGTCTCCCAAGTCAAGGTCCATCCATAGCAACGTTGATGCCATTGCCACCATTAACATCTTTCATTGTTCAAGTACATGATACCCACACTAAAGTGAGTCGCATTATCCAAGATGTAATTCAGAGTGAAATGTTGCTCCATTTGTGCTATCCATGCAGCCAGGTGAGAGCCATCAAATTTATACATGTCCAGCTTGGGTGGTCACAGATGGGATTGTTGGTGGGTGCCAAAGAGGTGAAGGGACTGGCTAGACTCACCCTCACTGTTTTCATTGTCAACCTATGCCTTCACACATTCCTCCATCTTGCCCTTTGAGAGTGTTTCATTTATGTTCTTCAGTGACAACAATACCTCGTTCAATGTTGATTCAAGTTTTTGGATCCTCTAATTGGCCATAGCTTGAGCTCTAATTTGTACCATGCACCGATCTGATGCACTTGAAATTTGGGACTGCTCGAATTTTTTGGCACTAACAATTGAATGGTACCACCTTGCTCAGCTCGTCATCTTGATTCTTATGGGCTAAGTCACAAATAAGCACCCTAGGGGGGAATGGAATTTTACTCCTTGCTTAGGAATACTGTAGTAGCC
Source organism: Pinus tabuliformis (assembly GCA_031772625.1). Lineage (NCBI taxonomy): Eukaryota > Viridiplantae > Streptophyta > Pinopsida > Pinales > Pinaceae > Pinus > Pinus tabuliformis. The sequence continues at coordinate 254,184,532 of CM062810.1, read as the reverse complement.
GAATCCCAGAAATGTCAATGCTGCGAAAAGTCCTAAGAAAATCACGCCCAGGTATAGGAACCAACACAACTACTCAGATCTGGATGGTGGATCTAATGGATCTGAGAGATTTTAATGGCGGAACTGATTGCTACTGCAGATCTGATGGATCTAATAGATATGAATGGTTCTTCTGATAGATCTGAATGATGGAACTAATTGTTGTTGCTGTGACAAAACGCCACTTGCGAGATCTGATCTGGTAAAGATTATGCATGATCCAGAGATCGAGAAGGGAAATATGGTCTCCATGAGTGTCAGGTGCTACAGATCGCAATATACATAAGGGTTTGACAATAGTACTTGACCCAATTTTTCATGGAACTAACCAAGAAGGATCAACCGTACCCTTAGCTGTACAACTCGACTACCCTATCGTATGCGTGAGTAATCTCTCCGAGTGCTGTTCTCGGTGTACTATAGCAGCAAGATGACCAACGGTTTATCTATGACAAGGTTTCAAGGGAGCTAGGGGACTTCCAATATACCTAGAGGGTACTTGGAAGACAGTCCATGCATGGTTCTGTCTAATGTGCTACTACTCAAAGGGGTACCCACAGGGGTTACAAGGGAGTCCAACAAGCGTGACCACCTCTTTTATTTCCTGTGTGCATGCCTCCCCAAATCCGTAGGTTTATGGGCTCAAAGACAAATCCCGTGGTTTAAAGACGCCGAAACACGTCTGTAGCCAAAAAAAAATTGCTAAAAATTGGAGATCCCACTGGCCCTGGAAAGCGCTTTAATACCACTTTTTATGCTTTTAACCTGCAAGACGATACCAAAATACCAAATATGTGAAGAAATATACCCAAAACATAGAACAATGAGAAATAACAACAAGTATTTTATTATTCAGAAAGCAATGTTCACTTGCCTCTTCGAGGGGGCAACCTCCAATAGAGCTAAGCTCAATACAAAATAAGAAACGATGCTCCTCGAGGGGAGTCCCTATCGTTTATATAGGATTCATACATGCAATACCATGGGGCAATACCATGGTTCTTATTAATACCATCTATTTAATACCATGGCCCATTTGCAACTAACTGTGGTCTCTTCATTAAATGCGAGTTAACCACTTACAATTATTAATATGGGCTTTATTGACTCTTTAATTAAATATAACTATGAATCGATCCTATTACATAAATAAGGGGGTTAGGGTGGGACCTTAAGAGTGTCTCAAGAACAAATTATGGAGAAATATAAAATCCAATTTCAGGGATTGTCATTATAAACACAAGGGAATAATAATAATATACTCTTAGAATTTTATTGTAAGGGATTTCTATTATAAATATAAGGAAATAATAAACCTTTAGATTCATACTAAACCCCCAAGAGATTATAAACCCAAGGGAATAATATGAACCTAAGGGATGATAAACCCAAAGAATTAATATTAGAAAGCCTAGAGTTTATATTAATCCCTTGTGTTTTTAGTCTTAATGCCTTCGGTATAGGGTTTATAAACCCTATCCCAAGGGATTAATACTAAGAACCGAAGGGAAAATAAATGCTAGGGTTTTTAGTATTAATCCATTTGGTTAATATTACTGCCTTGGGTTTTATAATTCCTTTCGGTTTTAGTATCAACCCCTTAGGTTTATTATATGAAATCCTTTTGTTTATCAATATAAAGGTTGATATTTGCAAAGTATTATATTATTTATAGGGTTTGTAATTAATATCTTTCTCTACGGTTAAATATTATTCCCTAAATTTTATAAACCCAAGGTGTATAAACCCTAACATACACATTATAAACCCTAGAATTAACATGGTTGATCATGGTCAACGATGGTCCAACATCGCATTGTGACAACAATTGTCTGAAAATGAAAATCAACCATTGTCAACCATTGTCAACCATGTTTATTTTAGGGCATGTAATGTATTGTTAGGGTTTATATACCTTGGGTTTTTTAATATTAACCCCTAGGGTTTCAAATCATTTTGTTGGGTTAATAATTCCTTGGGTTTCTAGTATTAATCTCTTGGGTTTATTGTCCAAAGGGTTAATATTATTTCCTTTTCTTTATAATCCCTTTGGATTTTAGTATTAAACCCTAAAAATATGAACCCTTACGTTAGTAAACCCAAGTGATTGATATTAAAAACCCTACGGAATAATAAACCCTAGTGTCAATACTATAACCCTAAGGTATTATAAACCCAAGGGACTAATATTATTAAACTCATTGGACCAAATTAATAAATGCAAGGTATATAAGCCCTTCATTGACCATGATTGGCCTATGAATAATATTATACCCAAGGGAATTATAAACCTATGAATAATATTATATCCTAAAATTATGAACACTTAAATTAATATACCTAAGGGTTTGATAATATAATAAATAAGGGATTAATACTAAAAACCCAATGGAATATAAACCCAAGGGTTTTTAGTAATAATCCTTTTGGTTAATATTATTCCCTTGAGTTTATAATCCCTTTGTGTTTTAGTATAAACCCCTTTGGTTTATAGTAAAAACCCAAAATCAATAATAAACCCAAGCAAATAATACTAAACCCAAGTGAAGACTAACCCCAAGCAAATAATATGAAATCCAATGGATTTGTCTTATAAACCAAAGACATAAATATTTAAACCATTAAATAAATAGGTTTGACAACAGTTCCCCACGATATTTTTTTGGAAAACATAACCCTTTTTACAATGCATAGGTCGACTATGGTTGACTATGTTTGACAACCTTTGGGACAAGCTTTGTCATAATAAAAAATGAAACAATGGTTGATGATGGTTGAATATGTTATTGAGATAATATTTATCATTATGCGGCATTGAACGATGATTAACCATCATTGAAAATTTGAAGTTGTACAAAAAGACAATCCTCCTCACAATAACAAAAGTTGGGTTTATAATCCTTTCGCATTTAAATTCTAAAAACCTAAGTAATTATAAACCTAAAGGAATGTAATCGAAAGTGAAATATAAATCCAAGAGATTGACTTGGTAAAAACCCCTTCTATTTACATTATCAATCAATTAGGTTAGTAAATATGTAATAAAGATACTAAAGTGAAATATAAATCCAAGAGGTTGACTTGGTAAAAACCCCTTCGATTTACATTATCAATCAATTAGGTTAGTAAATATGTAATAAAGATACTAAAGTGAAATATAAATCCAAGAGGTTGACTTGGTAAAAACCCCTTCGATTTACATTATCAATCAATTAGGTTAGTAAGTATGTAATAAAGATACTACTATAGCATTAAAAACCCAAGTAAATAAAAATAAACTCAAGGAGAAATATAAAATACAATTTTAGACCAAGCTAATACAAAGATTTTCAAATTAACAGAGTTGTACTGATTGAAATACAAAGGTTGGATTTTAGGCCTAATTCTCAAAACGATAGATGCAAAAATTTCAAAATTGAGAGTTTTATTGATTTAATAAAGTTTGGATTATATGTGAAATAAGAGCAAACGAGTTTCTCACATTGACGAAAAATTCAAGGATGGAATTCTAAAACTAGTTTTCAAGAATCATAAATACAAAGATTTTCAAATTGAGGAAAAATTGAAAGATGGAATTTTAAACCTAGTTTTCAAGAACCATGAATACAAAGATTTTCGAATTAACAAAATATATTGATTTAATGAAGGCTTTACCTACATTTTCAGGCAACTTAATAAAGTTGTATTGGTTTGATAAAGTTTTTATCCCTCAAGTGACGGCTGGGAGGGACTAGATTATTTTAGAAAATAGTTTTTATTTTTTATAAATAGTTTAATATATATTTTTTAAGAAAATGATTATATTTAAAGAAGGCTAGTATGAAGCTACACCAAGATCTAAAAACTTAATGAAACTCAATGATTAGGGGACACACCTTATCACTGAATATTCGTCCTAATGAAACTCAAAGATTAGAGGACACACCTTATTTGTTAAGAATAATTCTATATCAGGGTCCCAATAGTATAAACATATTTCATAAACATGAAACTCATTAGATTTCATAAACATGAAACTCATTAGGAATGTAAAATATCACCTTTGTATCCAAATTATCACCTTCCTATTTTTAATTCTTATGTATCCAAATTATCGCCTTGCTATTTTTAGGTATCTAAATGATGGGAAGTTCCATCTTTAAACATATAACAATTGTTGAAACATCAAAATTTATTTTTTCTCATTCCCAACTATAAGAAACATGGTTATAATATATTTTTTAATGATATTAATATAAAATTTATTTAATTAAAAATTATATGTATTAATATTATAAATTCATAAATATATTATTATTGTAAATGTAAAAATATCAAAAATACGAAAATTTGGTTTTTCTCACTCCCAACTATAATGAAACATGGTTGTAATATATTTTTAATGATATTAATCATAAAATTATTTAATTAAAAAATTATATATATATATATATATATATATATATATATATATATAATTATTATTATTATTATTATTATAAAAATAGTAACGTTTACATTTAACGTAGTGTGTGCTTTTTCAATATTATATTTGCTGTGGGCATATAGGTTTTTTGCTTTTCTGTTTCTCCAATATTATATTAGCTCTGCACATTCAAGCGTTCGTGTGTTGAAATTAACAGGTCACTTGATGATAACAATCTTGTCGGATTGTTGCCAAACTTCTCCAATTTAACCGCGTTGGGGAAATTGTAAGAAAGTTTACCTCTCTTTGTTCGATTTTTTTTTAAATAGTCAATGTGCCCGGCCCACCCTCACCCAAAAAACAGAAGATCGCCATTTTACATCCAAAAAAATCGGTTATTTAGTTAGCTTGTTGTGCAGACATCTAAGCAACAACAACTTGAGTGGTCCTGTTCCGGAGTGGCTATCTCAACTCCAGAACCTTAAAGAACTGTACGTCTATCTCTCATACGTTTTTTTTCCATACGTTGATCTAAATAAAAAATAAAAAAATTACAAATATATTAGAGCATCCCCTTTTATCATTATGTGGAACAGGTTTATAGAGAATAATAATTTCAGCGGTGCAATTCCTCCGCAACTTCTTAACAAGACTTCATTGGATCTCAGGTAATTTAATATAACAATTTTGATTTATTTGATTAACCAAAAATTGCCATTCTCATATGTTGATGTTGAGACTTTGACTATATATTCATTCAAAATCTCCTTCATTTCGTTTACTCCAGATACTCTGGAAACCGTTACCTCTGTGTTCGTACGCGTAATGGGAAATGCGTCCTAGATAATTCAAGAAAAAGCAAACAGAATGTTGTCCTCGGATTAGCCATAGGCGGAGTTTTAATATTTTGTTTAGCATTGACGGCAGGTGTATACTGGAAGAAGTTCAGGACAAAAGAACACAAAGGTCTACAGATAACTTTAACCAGAATATTTCAATATGCAACATAGTGAGCAACCTCTGTAACAAACTACAAAAAATATGCTTTTGTGGTTGCAGAATACGCGATAATTACGGTTCCCAATCCATCAATGTGTCGGGCCTTTACTCCAGAAGAGATTACATCAGCGACAGGGAACTTTAGTCGGAAGATTGGACAAGGGGGGTTTGGATCGGTTTTCTTTGGTAAATTACCCGAAGGAAAAGAGATAGCAGTGAAAGTGCTCTCACTATTCTCCAGACAAGGAATTAACGAGTTCCAGAATGAGGTAATTCTGGGATCCTTCAAGATTTGCATGTCTTGGTTTTGGCCGCACTCATATATAACAAAAACAAATATGTATGTAGAATAACCCATTTCACTTGATTACCAGATTGAATATTCTTTACAGAATCCACCGTAAGACATTTCACTTGATGAGCAGGTTGATCTTCTATCCAGAATCAATCATAAGAACTTGGTGTCTTTACTGGGATACTGTAATGAGTCAAGCGAGCTGATGCTAATCTACGATCATATGTCTGGAGGGTCCCTAAGAGACCGCCTTTATGGTAAATATTTCGCTTATTAATTTTGTTTCATTCATCTATAGGAAAAATATATAGAGGACTAAGAACATATTCGAATTTGCATTTACTTTCTAGGTTCTGGCGCTGAACTTTCAGCACTACCTTGGAAAACGAGGCTTAAAATAGTCTTAGATGCAGCAAAGGGTAACTCTTTTCTCTAAAGTGCTTTCGTCGGTCGTATCTTTTTGTGATCTAAAAATTCGTTCATTTTCATGAACTATGTACTATTGATCATCTTTCTCATGTTATTCACATGCTATCTTCTATGAAGGATTGGAGTACCTGCACGTAGGTTCCACCCCAAGGATAATTCACAGGGATATTAAGAGCTCCAACATCCTTTTAGACATCTATATGAACGGAAAACTAGCCGACTTTGGTCTCTCAAAGATGACAGCGGAAGAAGGCGGGGATTCTTCACATGTGACCACTATGGTGAAAGGAACGCCGGGATACATGGATCCAGAGTATGATATACACCAGAGTAACTTGTACTTTGTTTGCTATAATAATCATAATAATCTTTGATGCTGAATGATATGTGACGTTTCTGCAGGTATTTTCGCACTCAAATGTTGACTGAGAAGAGTGACGTATATAGTTTTGGAGTGGTGTTGCTAGAAGTCATCTGTGGCAGACCACCAATATGTACAAATCTACCTGAAGATGAACTTAACATCATTCAATGGGTAAGGAATTTGATTATCATTCTAAATAGGTAACACCAACCTCTTAATTGATAGTGCATTCAATTACACGTTCCTATAGTTTATGATATTCAATTACATTTTCCTAATGTTGTAATTTATGACAATCCAATGAAATTTATGTAACATATTTGGACGTATTTATAGGTGACATCGTATGTGTCTGGAGAGACGGATGGAAATCCCAGCAAATTAGTTACTGGGGAAATTGAAGAAATCATAGACAAGAGCATGGGAGAAAACTACGAGATTAATGCGATAGTTGATTGTGCCAAACTAGCTCTTAGATGTGTCGATGCTAAGCCGACTTCTCGGCCTACTGCCAGTGAAGTAGTGGCTGCATTAAAAGAGATTATTGGACATGAGAGTAATAAGAATGCTGTGCCAGTTTCAGGAGAGATTTTTATCGGACCTGGAGATTGGGAGGTCAACCCCATTCGTCTACACGATGAGCCCAGTAAACCCAATGATATGCTGTGGGATGACAACAGCTGGAACCTCAGTCAAGTAGGAAGATGAGTGGAAACGTAGAATATCCATTCCATGGTGTAGATTTAAAGAAAGGCACGTCAATGAGAATGCCTCCCTATTATTCATTATCATAATAGCTTTGAATTGAAATACCTATTTGGAGATACGTATATGATTGATAACAACAATATTCTTCTTTAATAAAGTTGCTGTGGTCAATTCGATGGCCTTTAACAAATAATCTTGCTCTTCGGAGTTTTCGGTTAATGAAATTGAACAAACCACTCACGACAAGGAGAAGCTGAAATCCAAATCCGATATATGCTGGATACTTTCTTCATCCAATTCATACCACCAGATCCCTATAATCGTGCATTTTTAGTAGACCTACGCAATCATTTTATTGTCCGGCATTACTAAGGTTCTTTTTTAACAATGTTGTGTTTTTCAATTCAAGGTCCTTCAGCCAATAACGTGCACTCTAAAGTTTTCTTTTCATGTTGAATGAAATTGTACAAACCACAAAAAATAAATTGTATGTTTTTCTTTCTGTTAAATGAAGTGGAGCTAACCAGTAACTGCCGTTATATATATATATATATATATAAAAGTTCAATTTGTTTAAGTTTAATTACGGTTAAAATTGGACAATGAAGGGAGGATGTTGAAACTTTATTAATTTTGGCGAATTAAAACTATCTAAATATATAAAGACTGTCTAGTGTTCAAATTTGAACACATCACAGCCCTTCTGAGGCCCTTTAGCACGTCAGAGAAGTGTTCAGTGAAATTTACTAGTAAAAGAAATTTAAATTTTGATTTTTACAAGTTTTTAAAAGAATTTAAATAATATTATAAAATGTCGTATGAAGGGTTGCCTGTCCGTAGGAAATTTCAAAAAATCTCAGTGCTCTGACTGATGTAACACTCTAAAGTCTGCAGGAGGTTCTACCAACACTCTAGAAAGTGCAATGGGAGTAATAGAGGTTGTTCATCCATTCCCAAGTCATTAGTCATAATGGCAGCACTGATAGAGTTAGCATTCATGATATGAGGTTTATGTTCGCATTCGTTGATAACAGAGGTTTCTTTTCACATTCATTGATAGCATAGGAGAAGTAGCTATGTATTGGTATCCATGAATAGGGCATATTTTGAAGGTATCAGAGATTTAGAAGAAACAAATGACAAAAGACAGAATTAACGATGACTGAGGTAGATTATTCTGAGCCTGTGAATCTTGCCTTCATTGATTTTTCCAATCCTAACCTTACGGCGAGTGCAGCACAAGTTTGCAAAGTATTTTTAACTCTCAGTGTTAATTTTCAACTTTCATTTCCCTCGCCTTTCATTCAGTTCATTGATTTAGGTGTAACCGATTAAAATTATTATATATGGAATGGTTGATTGATCTTTATATAGTCATGTGTAGACTCTATATTATTTTTTATATCATCTATCATGTCATCGATGAAGATTTTTTGGACTAAGTCTTTGAACAAAGTCAAAGGCTTTTTGCCCTTCCTGAGGAGGAAACGATGAAATTGGTGCGGAATGAGAACCATCAAGGTTACACTCCGTATCAAGCAGAATCTCTTAATCTTTCCATTCAACCTGAAGGTTTGATGTGGATTTGTGTCTCGTTATATTTACTTCTGCTTGTAATTACATCTTTCTCTGCTCAACTCTGAAAAATCAATCCATTGAAGTATTTCACTTCATATTTTTTCATATATTCGTTTTTCCAAGGGATTGGAAGGGGAGTTATGAAGCTTCTGAAACGTCGATAAAGGCAAGCGATTTCACAGTCCCAATAAATGGCCTTCAACAGGTATGCAGTTCAACATTTGAAACGGTATTTTTCATATTTGTCCAGCACTTAAAAATAGATTAAAGTGACAATACTAACATTTTTACATCATAACCACATACTACATTTTCTGTGGTATCTCCATTTTCCTTAATTTGTAAAATTTTATTCTTTCTTGTCAACCCACTATTAACACAAGATTGTTCAATTATGAGATTACCCCATTAGATGGTGATAACTACGCTTACTGATTCACAAACCTTTTTTTATCTTGTAAATAACTACTACCATATACTACATCTTCAAGGATGCCGAATATATTCGAGTACTGATCATCCTACCACTATGAAAACATCATATCTTCCATCCTACCTTTATGAGGAAATATTCATGACATTACTTTGATGTTCCACATAGATATCTTGACATAGTATAATAAGGCTGATAGGGTTCCTTACATTTTCCATGAAGACATCATTACTTTGAAACTCTCATGTTCGACATGGAAATCTTGAGATAACATAATAAGACCGATAGGGTTATTTATTTAGGGTTTCTTTTTAGAAAACATCAGTATATAGACAGAGTAATCTCTTTATTAATTTGAATTCTTATTTTATAGTAATAAATTAATACATTCTCATTTTATAGTAATAAATGAATAATTTTTCATTTTATAGTAATAAATGAAATAAATTAGTTAAAGATGTAATTTTATCGTGTTTAAAAATATATTAAAGTGATAATATTGATGGATTTACATCATAACCACATTTTCTATTGTATCTTCATTTTCTTTCCTAATTTGCAAAATTTTCTTTCTTTCTTGTCAACCAACCATTTAGACAAGATTGTTCCATTTTGACAACCATTCAAACAAGATTGTTCAATTATGAAATTACCCATTAGATGGTGGCAACTACGCTTAGTGATTCTAACATTTTTTATATTCTTGTAAATAACTACTACCATCTCTTTTCTATTTTTAGATTATTCTGTGATTGACAACCATAATGCTTACAAAATCCTAGCATTGTTGCCATTTGAACTTACTGTAATCAAGCTTACTATTAAGCCTAGAATTTGTAAAATCAAACTTTATTTAAAACCCCGTATTTCTTCTCTTATCTTAAAAATCATTTTTCTTTATAAACTCTCCAGTTTTTGAAAACATAGAAATTAATGCTATAAAAAAAAATTGAGAAATAATAAGTGTGCTTCCCATAAAACTATGTAGAGTTTTGAACCAGGGAGAAGTGTTAAAATGAAAATCCAAGGCTCTATTAATAACCACACAACTGAAGATTGGTCTGCCTACAGGGCTACAACTTAATTTTCTTTTTCCGGTTGGTCTTCCCAAAAGATATAGAATGCCAATAGCTATCCATAGTACATACAACTACTATTGTGTCTCCCGCTTCATTCTCTCCATTCGGCATCTAGGAAATAAGTTTAAGTTGTGTGTGTGGGTGTCCATGTAGCTACTGCTATGAAGGGTTTTTAAGGAGATGTTGAAATCATAGAAAAATTAAATGACATTGTTAATGAAAAGAAACCATATTATTAGAAAAAGACATCAATGAAAAAAAACCGCATTATTAGAAAAAAATATCAACCAAACTTGAATTCATTGTAAGGACCAAATTTGAAAACCATTCTTAAACAAAAAAAACAACCAACCAAGCCATACAACAACAACATTACAAACGTGTATTACATATTACAATATTTCCCTATTAGATATGGAAAAATTTCCTTTTAATTACATAAATTTTTGAATCTATAAAGCTTGAAGTTTTTAATGGAGATGAAAGTCTATTGATAGTGTTCTTTGATTGAGCAATGTTAAGAGAAAAGTTCAATTCCCTTGGTTGTTGAAGGTATATATTTATTTTTTTGGTTTGCTTTAAATTGTTTCAAGTTGAACAAAACATATAGTATAAATTAGAAACAAATCAAAACTAAAAAAACTTTTTCCATTGTGCAAATAGATTTATATTTTCAATGAAAAAATTCAAATACTTTTGAAGATTATCTAATGAATAGAAGAAACATATGTTTACCTTTTTTTAATAGAATTTGAGAAAAATGTTTGCCTATTTACTAAATTCTATTGATATTTTATAGTGTTTTAATGTAGCCACTTTTTAAATTTTAAAGATTTAGAAGGACACCATTTCATTTTGGCATTTTTTTTTATAAAGAGATTATTTAATATACACTTGTTAATAGAAGTACAATTTTTTTTTATAACTTTTCATCTTTGAAGGGTTAGATAAATATATGCCCTTCCAAATAAAATTAAGACCAACCCTTCAAATTTGATCACTGGTCTAGACCATCTAAATATATAAAGACTATCAAAATTTAGAATCAATAAAATTTATAAATTTTCTTTACTTTACTATGGAATCCAACCTTAGAAAAAACTTATTCATCATTTATACAAGCCAACCAAGATGAAGATGACCATTTCTTAAAAACGTCGATCAACCAAACAAAACTCCGAACTTACTTCATGAAGGGGTCAGCCACATAATTAGCCATGGGAGATGATAAGGACCACAGAAAGTAATTCCATTGGTCAGTGACTCATTCTCGGTATAGATTTTTCCGATCTATGTATCGTCTCTCCACGCCCGGGGATTCTGACTTTCCTTGTGGATAGGTATCCTCTGCTAATAGGATAATCTAGTGGGATAGTTGTCACGAAGTGGGATAACATCTACTTCCTTTCTTTTTTTAAAGCATATATTGTTATTACTGTGATTTTAATATCTTTTTGTAGACTAAGGTATGATTCCATTAATATAAAAATAGAGAAACTATGTACATATTAATTCCATCACCTGCCCCGAAGGGAAACCAGGTGAGCTTCAAAAATAAGTCATGTCCAGGGGAGTATATGGTCAGATTGTCTAAACAGGAAAGAAAATACTACTGTTCAGCCTTAACACAGTAAGCAAAACAACAGTCAGACAGCACTGAAATGAACAGCTCGCTATGATAACGAAACTACCAAAAAGAGTGAGATGAAAAAAACCGTCAGACACTACTGCTTCAGATCTTCGGGCTGGAGATCAGGTTCCACCTTAACAATGCCACCATCGCGGACGAGCTGACTTAACTTATCGAGCTTCCTGTCCTGCATCATGAGAGTAATTTGGAGGTTCTTCAGTTCCTTTTTCAGATTTGCTTGGGCAATGTCCACCATCTCCGCTGCTACCTGTTCCATAGACTTGGCAAGCAGACGCTTCAGACCCCAATAAACGTGAAGAGATTGTTTATATAGGGACATCCGCCCTCTGGTGTGGCCAGGGTCAGGGAGATAATGCTCCCAATCCGCCATCTCCGGATCCGACTGCTCCTGCAGGGCCTCCTCCTCGAGATGGTCTACAATCCACCTAACCTTCGGATGAGTTTCATGTGTATAGGCGCGCTCGGCCTCGGTCAATTTACGGCGCATATCCCTCTTTCCTCGCCCCCTTCCCGGAACCCCTGCACTGTCACCTTCCTCGCGAGCTCGGGCATGACCACGACCACGGCCTCCTCCTCGGCCCCTCCGGCCTCGCCCGCGACCGCGACCACCACGAACCCCCTCATCATCAGCTTCCGCAGGGCTACTATCATCCTCCTCAGCGTCTTCATCGCCACCTACGGAGCTAGAATGCCGCATCCATTTGCCAACCTTGCCTCCCGAGGTCGGCCGTCGGGACGCTGCTCTAGAATTCTCCCCTGCCTGCTCATCCGAATCCTCAGAGAGGTCAACAGGTATATAACTCAAAACTTCGTCCGCGGCATTTTTCCCCTGCTCCCCCAGGGGCGTCCCCTGACTGCGAGTTCGTCGACCCTCAGAGCGAACTGCAGCCATACTTGCAGAGAAACCAATACTGAAATCCCTCACGAAATAGAGCGGAGACCTTGAGAACCCAAGTGTTATATAAGCATGGCAGAGGAAACCGGTTGCATGGAGGCTTATACCTATCCACCACCCTCCGTCGTCATTACAAGGAAGGTCATTATTACACGTCGCGGGATGAGGGCTTGGAGGTGATGAGCATTGCGTCCTCCCGATGCCACCGCATACCCACCACTGTACCCACTCTGCCGTCGGCCTTGGGATGGGAAATTTAGCGCATGTCGTCATTAAATTATTCTGCCTAATGGGAAGGTTGGTAAATTCGTACCTGATCCCACCGCAGCGATCTTTATGATGCTGTTCTTTTCGGTCCCTGATCATTATGTGAAGGGCGCTAACCGGTCCTGTCGCACCCCATGGCCTCATCATGATCCTGGCGGAGGATGGCTGCCAGCTCAGCCCAGCATGGATCCGCCTGGATCGAGCTCCAACTACCATCCAACACCCGAGCTGATTCAGCAGTGGCCCAATTGGCTAGATAATCTGCCGCGCGATTACCACGACGTAAGACATGGGTAAGTGTGATATAGTCTATCTTCCTCACCTGTTCCTCAATATCCTGGATAATAGCAGCAACCCTCCAGCTCTTGGCGACGTGATCCCATGATTTTCCCCGCTGCAGTTTCCTCAGCATATCAATGACGATTTGGGAATCACCTTCGACAACGAGATTGTGATAGCCGTTCCTCACCGCAACGCGAAGGCCATGATAAACCCCCCAGAGCTCCGCCTCGTTATTGGACATCTCCCCTCCCCATTCCGCATATGCCCAACGCGACCTCCCTCGGCTATCGCGGAAAATCCCACCCCAGCCTGCCTCCCCAGGATTACCCTTGGAGGCACCGTCGAAGGACAGCTTAATTTGCTGCTCATCTGGGAGGCGAAAGAAGTTGGGACTCTGCAAACGCTGTCGACAAATCCGATCAGTGTTAGGGTATAACATCGTAGAATCAATGCCCAATTTGAGTAGTATTCGCTGCTCGTCCACATTTAATTTCCAATCCTCCTCTGCCCAGGGTTCAGAGAGGACAGTTTCCTTCAGCGACCTACAGATCGCCTCCCAGATACCTGCCGCACAGCAGCTGCGTCCCTAGAAAATTCGCCGATTACGTTCCTTCCACACCTCCCAAATGACGAAACCCAACGATAAACTCCATAACCTCCGGACAAGTTTACTGTGAAAATGTCCCATTCCCCATTGCAGAATGGTACCCCGAAGACTGTTGGGGTCCCGATTCAAATAACCAAAGAGACTCCGAATTTCCTCCCACAGGCTTTGTATATACAAGCAGTGACTCAGCAAGTGCTCCTGTGTCTCAAATTCCTTATGACATAGTGAACAACAGGAAGGACCGATCATACCTCTTTTCTGGAGATTATCCCACGTCAAGATCCTACCGCGGCACACCAACCATGCGAAAAGTGTCACCTTGGGCCACCATTTTGCTTGCCAGAGTTTTTGCCAAGGCGTTGGGTCAGCCATGGCATCATCCTTTGTAAGCCAGTAGTATGCCTCCTTTACCGTAAACATACCTTGCGAGGCTTTCCCCCAGCGAAGGATATCATTGCCTAGACGGATCCTAATTTTCCGCGTATCTAATTCCCTAATATACATTTGTTGGATGTCCATATTGATTCTCGCATTCCATTCTGGAGGTCTCTTCCATGCACGCCATACTTCATTTTGCCCTGCCGGGCGCCAATAATCCTGAACATATTCGAGGCCCGCCTGTTGTGCCCCAGCTTGAAAGACGTGTAGAGTAGGATGGCTCTCCAGCTTGGCCCGTTGCTGCCAAGCATCCGGCCAGAAGCGCGCTAAATTTCCATCACGAACTTCCCAGAAGGCGAAGTCCCGAACCAGAGTTTTATTATGTCTGGCCAGCTCCCAAATGTGCGATCCACGTGGAGTGTCTTCGACGCGGAGGCGACCTGCTACTGTATGTGGCATACGATATTTGTGAGTCCAGATTCTTTTCCAGATATCCATACCCCCCTGGACCCATCTCCACCATAACTTAGCCCCTAAAACCTTATTAACGAACTCCAAATCCCTGATACCAAGACCACCCTCCTCTTTCCGTTTTATGACCTGTTGCCATGAGACCAATGTCCATTTTCGTTGCTGGTTGGGCCCTTCCCAGAGAAATTTACCGAAGATTTGCCATAATTTACAGAAGACTCCCTTAGGAGCAGGCAGAATGGATAATGGGTAGATAGGAATAGATAACAGAACTGATTTTAAAAGGACAACTCGACTTGCGAAATTCAATATTCTAAACGACCAATTTTGCAAGCGTTTTCGAATCCTATCCACGAGAGGTTGCCAATTCTTTATACGCATTGAATTAAGATCTAATTGTATGCCTAAATATCTAGTGGGTAACTCACCCTGCCGGAAGCCAAGCACACGAGTTAAATGGACCTTAACAGCAGCAGGTATATTGAAAATGAAGGTACAGGATTTATCATTGTTGATGGCCATCCCTGATGCAGACATAAAAGCCTCTAATACGCGCTTAAAGCCCCTTACCTCTCGGAGTGATGCTTCTCCAAACAACATTAGGTCATCAACAAATTGCTGATGTGTGATGATAAGGTCAGCTCCCCATAATCGAATGCCTTTGAGTCCTCCTATCCTGATCTCCGTCTTTATTTTCCTGCTTAAGCCTTCCAGTGCCAAGATGAACAGAAAAGGCGAGAGAGGGTCGCCCTGCCGGATACCCCGCGAAGCCTTAAACAGAGTCGTAGGTATCCCATTAAGCAATATGGAGAAGTTCGGAGTGGAAACAAGGTTAAGAATCCAAACTATCCATCGATGGTCAAAACCATAAGCTTCGAGGACCGCTCATAAATAGTCCCAATTCAAACGATCATATTCTTTCGATAAATCCAGCTTCAGGAGCATTCCTGGTCGCTTCCTCTGTTTTAATGAGTGTATCACCTCCTGGGAGACCACAATTCCATCCAAGATTTGCCTTCCCTCAACAAAACCTGTCTGCTCAGGAGCAATCAATGTGGGTAGAAGAGGTTTCAATCGCTTTGCTATCACTGTAGATATTATCTTATAGAGTACATTGCATAGGGCTATGGGCCTGAATCCCTGTGGTTCATCCGATGACTGAGTCTTAGGGACCAAAGTGAAGAAAGTAGAATTTAGAGCTGGCCTTACTTGCTGGCGGATTCGGGATTCCTCCACCACTGCCAATATATCTGGCCCTATAAATTTCCAACTGGCCTGAAAGAATTCAATGGTATAGCCATCAGGACCCGGAGCCTTATTTTTAGGCATGTTCATCACAACTTCTTCTACCTCTTCCAGAGTAACCACCCGCATTAATGCCCTATTCTGGTCAGCTGTAACAGTTCTTGGGATGTCTCGACAGATATTAGTAATAGCCTCCCGGCGATCCCGCTGAGTTTCCGTGAGTACCCCCCGAAAATACTCCACTAGCGTCTTTTCGATTTCGGCCTGCTCCACCTCTCGCTCCCCTGCAGCATTCTTGATAGAGAGAATCCTATTGCGATGCCTGTGTTGAATCATGGCTTGGTGAAAAAATTTTGTATTCCTCTCACCTTCTCGCAACCAGCGAACCCTAGATTTCTGGCGCCATAAAATCTCTTCCTGTTTGCGACGTTCCTCTAACTGACTTATGAGACAACCTTCCTCGCGACTGGTAGCTTCATCACGTCCGTCCAATATTATTCTTTGCTGTAAGAGCTCCAAGGCACCTTCCAACCGCTGCTTAGCTTCGTGAATATTGCCAAATTCTTTGCGATTCCAGTCCTTAATTTTCTGCTTGAGCTCCTTAAGCTTCAGCTGAACGGTATGCATACTTCCATTGCCTCGACTAGTGCATTGATTCCACCATAGTTCCAGTTGTTGGACAAATTGAGGATCCCGTAACCAAAAAGTATCAAAACGAAAAGGTTTTTTCCCTTTGATACTCTTGATGTCTATCTCCAAACGAATGGGCCAGTGATCGGAGCCAATGCTCGGGAGAATGGTAGCTTCAATGAAAACATCCCTATTTAAGATTGACTCCGATAGTAAGAAGCGATCCAAGCGAGAGGCAATTTGATGCTGTCCGCCACGCTGGTTATTCCAGGTATGTACACCATTGATAGTATTAATATCCACTAAGTTTAACTCTCTGATCAGATCATTAAACTCCTCCATGAGTGAATCCTCTCGTCGAACCCCTCCTCGCTTTTCACCTAAATTGCGAATGAGATTAAAGTCGCCCCCAATCATCCAAGGAATGTATGGGAGAAGGCTCCTCATAGTATGGAGGTTCCGCAAGAACGCCTGCCGTTCTCGATGAATATGAGGCCCATACACCCCTGTGAACAGAATACATTCCCCCATTCCGACTAACCGAAACACTCCTGAAAGAATTCTGGGAAGAGAATACCAATGTTCGAAAATTACCGCCTCTGGGTTCCATAAAACGGCCAATCCCCCTGCTGTGGCTATTGCGTCTAGAGCCATCACCTCATAGCCAAGTTTCAGTTTCGTAACAACCTCCGCCAGCTGTTGACTTTCCATTTTCGTTTCCTGAAGTACCAGAATACATGGTTTATCTCTCATGACACGTTCCTTCAAATATCGCTGCTTCCCTCGACTATTAAGTCCCCGTATATTCCAGCTTAATACTTTCATTTAAAATTTTCGAGGGTTTGGGAGAAATACCTCAGACAGAGGTATCACCTTTCCAGAGTTTACCAGATTCTCACCCACTGCTTGAATTGATTCATTCAACGTGCGTCGCCCTTTCTTCCGACCGAGCTTACCTAAACTATCCCCTGCCTGAGCGTCATGCAGCAGCCGCGAGTCTACACAACCAGCCGTCTTCTCCTTGTACCGTTGAAAGGTTTCCTTATACAATTGTTTCTCATTCTCTGGGATGAATCGTTCATCCAATTTTTTCCACTCAGTAAGCAGCTTTTTAAGAATAGATTCTTCCTCATTACCCACTACCTGTAGAGCTTCCTGGCCCTCCGAAGTTGGAGCGATAGTGTTATATTCGCGAGCTTTGTCAGCGCTTTCCGGGTCCCGACTGGGGCTTCGACTCTTCCGCTTGCCATCCTTGATAATTTCCATCGGTGCACTGACATTACTTTCCATGTCCTGGCCAATAAGGGTGGTGTCCATACCCTGATTGCTGTCGGCAACATCTGTTTGGAGAATAGTATACTGATTGTGACTGATAGGGACGGTATTTCAGACCGGGTTGTGAACTTTAATATTCCCAGGCGGTCGCCGTTTCCGCTGCACCTCTTGAAAGCCAGAGGCTTCCCCCAGTTTTCTGTCACATGGTGGAGCAGTATCGGTCATATCCTTTGTAGGCATTGGGTGAGGGGGGTTAGTACTCCTCGGTTGGTCAGTACTCTGTGGGCAATCCCTGGCAAGGTGACCATAAACATGACAGCGGCGACAGCGAAACGGGATGTGCTCATAGTCAATAGGTTGCTGCCAAATTTCGTCCTGATACTCTAGCTCAATAAAGTCGGGTAAGGGAGCTGAGATGTCCATATACACGCAAATTCTGGCATACGAGGTATATTTACCCCGCTTTGTGGTCTCAGCCACCTTAACAAAGGATCCAATGGAGTTTCCAATCCCTTCTAATATTTCTGGATCCCAGAATTCATTAGGGAGCCCAAAGAGACGAACCCAGAGCGGGGCGGCTTTGATTTTCTCAGTCTCCGGATTGTACCTATCCTCCCAATACCGTATAAACAAACCTGCGTTATTCATAAAATAAGGGCCCTCTTCAAGCACCGCAGCCTTGTCTTGTAGATTGGCGAAAATGACCGTAAAAAACCCCTTTGCACCTAATTTAAGATCAATGTGGCCTCGTGGTTTCCATCGCTGTTGAATCCAGCGCAGGAGATCCCGTTCAGAAGGCCAATACCCGATGAATTTGCAAATCAGCGCATGGTCACGCATATAACAGCGATAATCCTCCAACTTGTGACTCGGGATTACATACCTGGGTTTCTTTTGGGCCCGTAGAAGGCATTTGTTGACCAACCGCACCTGCCACTGGTGCCCCATGACTGGAGTGCCATCACCTTCATCCAGAAGCGGTTCTTTTCCTCGACTGGTGCTGGATTGTCCCGCCGTGACATCCCGAAAGGAGGGGGTTTCACCCCTCCCCTGCCATGCAGCCATAGCGAACCTCGAAATCTCACATCAGTTTGTGTTAAATATAAAATATTCTCACAATATTTCAAACTTTTAAATTAATAATTTATTTCAAATTTTTAAATTAATAATTTGTTTGAAAAGAAATCATCCTTTCCCCGGGGAAGGCGAGGGTTAACAGAACAATTGCTATGGGAATCATATATTATTAGTCTACATTATTACCATAACATTAATTGATATAGATATGGAACCATACATTAGTGTAATTTTTAATAAGTTTAACATCAAATCACATATTCCATAGTATTGGATTCAAAGATTAATTCATATAAAAACCATACATTATTCTATAGAAACTATACATTATTACCACATTTGTTATTGCAATTTTTAATAAGTTGAACATCAAATCACATGTTCAATGGTATGTATTGGATTCAAACTATGCAATGCCTCAAAAATTTAATATAAACATTGCATAAAACATGTATGTTTCAACCATGAAAACCTTTGCTCTTCCAACTTTGTTATGTTTAATAATATTCTCTAAGGTCTAGTATAAGGTACTTGCACCTTTATTCCTTTCTGCTTGTCATTGTTGCCACATGGATACTTAGGAAGAGTGAAATTGATAATGAAACATATATTTTTATACAATTGTGTGACAACAGTTTGTTCTAGTATATTATATCAAGTTGCAGGTTTCATTTCCATTATTTAGGATTATGTATCAAAGAATGTTGTAAGAATAAGAAGACCTCCGATCTACATATAAATGAAAACACATATAATCCATTTAATGCTCCTTGTAACAACACATCCTTGTATGAAAATAAAAATCTATGAAATTGATTTCAGATATCATTTTCTTATTGATCCGACGGGAGAGGGGACACCACCTAACATTACTTATTAAAGATTTTTTTTTTGAAGTGTTATTATTATGCTCTTGAGAGGAGGAATCATGGTGTGATGCAATGGTTTTCATATTTTTGCAAAGGTGACTCGTGCACTGGTCATGAGTCCACATTTGGCAATTTAACAAGGGAGGCTAAATTTAACAAGCCATAACACAAAATCTTTGGAAACATGTGCTAGATGAGACTTGTAATAGTGAGAGAGGCTAGGAAAAAAGCCATGTAGGTGATCTGAAATGGGGGTTTGACATTTTGTCATACTTACAAGAACCTCCCGCTCCAAAGCTTAACAAATAATGATCTAGCTTAGGTTGACAAATGCGGAATTAAGTACTTGAAATAGGTGTATGTCTTTGTTTGTATTGTTTAAGTGCTTATTTGTTCATGTTGATATTAAACACATATAACAGTAAATGCGAAAAATAGACAATCACACATAACAATAGTATAATCTAGGAGTTCACCCTGATATCATGGGCTACGTCTCCTTGAGCTCTTGTCAACTTGACTTGGCTCTTTGGGATTATGGTAAAACTTCTTTTACAAGTTCTATACTCAACTCCAAAGGTTTCTAAACTGAACCAATGGGTTTAGAATACCATCTTATCCCTGGTTGTCCTTACTCTGCAAATAGATCTGAGCTTCCTTGGACTTGATTCCTTCAATTAGTACACTGAGCTGACTTGAGCTTTTGGATGGCACTAACTCCCTTAGAATTCTTCAACTGTCTCTGGAACTCCTTCTGTCTTCAACACACATCAGACACCAACAACAGACTTGATCATTTGATCATTTGTTGCCTGAAACTTCCTTCATGGCTTCTTGTCCCTTATAAGTCTTCAAATGCTTTTGAAAATCCCTGCAATGGATTTACAAGGTCATTTACAGTCAGAATTAACTGTTAGTTCACTGAAAATGAGCTCTGGTAGCTCCTGCAACTACCTCCAACCTCTGGTGGCTTTTGAACTCCAGAATCAATCTTCTTGGATGGAATCCTCCATGAATATGACTTCTTCAACTTCGATGGTCTATTCCATCGGTGTCAGAATGCTCTAATTAGTCTAGCAAGCCTCTTGGATCAATCTCGGGCTCTGCCTCTGTCTCTCGGGCTCTGCCTTTGTTTCTCTAGAAAACTTTGTCTCCTCTAGACTCTACCTTTGGACTCCCCTGTAAAACTACTCTTTGAATGATTTTATGTGATATCTCCACCAATATTGGTGATTGCACTTGACTCCAACTAAACTTGGCATATCCACTAAACTTTAGCTGCTCTGCTAGGCTGACCGTCAGAGGTAACTATTGTCATAACCGTTGGGCACATTCATGAAGGATAAGTCCTTATCGAACGTATATCTGGCGGTTAGGGATAATCCTCCATAGAGCTTGCGATCGGGTTAACTCTCAACCATCGATCTATCCCATCCATCCAACATCTATCGCGTCGTCCACTGGCCAACTTGCCCGGACGATCTCCGCCATTGATGTGACCTCGCTCAATCCAATGGAAATTTCTCAATCTCACTCAGATTTCATGCACGAACGATATCTAACCGAGGGTGAGTAAGAAAAGCATTTTTTCTCTACTACGTGTCGACTGGTGAGTGGAATCACGTACTTTTAGTAGATGACTGCTTCCAGGCTTTGAGGCATGCAATAAACTATTTACCGCTTAGCCAAATGCTACCCACATGCTTAATTCGAGATTTAGAGAAAAAGCACTTTATTAAGGTTGTAGCGCTTAAAAAAGGTTTTAGCACTTTATAAAGGTTTTAGCGCTTAAGGCCAATATTAACCTGTTAACGCTAATTCATGTAGAACTGCAACCACATGTACAAAGATTGTTCTTAACCTTTGTTCTTTACCTTTGTTCTTAACCATGGTTAAGGTCCTGGATCAATATCTGATTAGTAGGGGAAGCAAGCAAGGGGCACAAGGAAAGAGGAATAGGCATGAACTGTAATTCTTTTATATAGAGGAAATTGTGAAGCAATGATGAGTACTATAGCAACTTCATCTTGCACACCAACAAACAACCATATTATTTTCTCGCTTAATAACATATCAATTAATTAAAAGGAATTTGCACAAAGTTTGTAGAGATTGTAACATCTACAATCCTATCAAAAAATGGTCTAGATTGAGGGAAGATAATATTGTAATCAACAATGAAAATTTAAAATAAAAGGTAAGCGAATAAACTCAAATGAAAGAAATGCAAGAAGAAACAAAAACTCAAAGGAAAAATAAATTGTATGTAAAAAAAAGGATATATAATCAAATCATCTCATCCTTTATCCATATGAGGAGAAGGAAAGATGTTCTCAATGCTTGCTCTTTTTGATGTACACAATTTTTCACACATACGTACATCACAATTTATTTATTTTTTCTAACAAGCATGAGATGTGTGACCTCTCTAGGGTACTTAACAGGAAAGATAATATGAGTAGGAAATATGTTTTTTGGACCTATTCTGACTATCATTTTAGGTGGGGAATTAAAAGGATGTTATATTTGTCTAACATGATTGTTATTGTCCTTGATTGAAATATCATGCTCGATGAAATTAGAGCCAAAATTTTTGGATATTTATAAGATTGGGAAAACACATTCTTAAACTCATGAAACAAATAAAAAAAAACATTTTCTTTCTCTTTAAAACGTTAGAAACCAATATGTAAAACCTTTAGGCACCTTGGGCTTTGAATATCCAAAAGTATAATTTGAAAAACTTTTCTATTTGAATCCTCTTTATGTCCCACTTTATTGTTTGACACATTGCTAGATGAAAAAGTACTTTCTATGAGAGAAATCCTTTTAGGGTACTAATTATCTTTCAGTGAAAAAAATTCTTCTTATCAAAAGGATTACCTTGGATAAATGAGAAAATGCTTCTATCATTTGAAAATTATTTCCAATCATCCTCATTATTTGGGAGACAAGTGCGATATAATGATTGTAAAATGCAATTGGTACTTTAAGTTAGACAGTGTCTATGAAGATTAGTGGGCATTCAATTCCATGTGAAAATGAGTAATCTTAAAGGAAATTAATTTTCAAATTTTCTTCCAAGAAGCTTGTGTATATTGGTTAACTAACTTATTTGAAAGATAATATAATTTCTCAATTCGATTAACAATAGGCTTAGAGTTGCCAAAAGTGGTCAGATATTTAAACTAAATTGAGGGCTCATTTAATATCTAAATGTAAGGCTTCAAACTCAACAATTTTGTTTGTACAATCAAATTCAAGTCTATAGGAATATTTATGTGTCTTGAAATGGGGGAGTATAACACTATCCCAACGTCATTCTCTTCATTAAAAGAAGCATCATCAAAGTGAATATGCCAAACTTGATCAATAGTAGGACGAGGAGGTAATTCTTCCTAAGTGAAGAGGGAATAAACTATAATATATTCTTCAATATAATTCATGTGAGGTTGGGGTAAACTATCAATATAAGGATAGATCATCCCTTCTCTTAAGATAATAATATTCTTACTATCTTTGGGTAAGGTCATATGAGTCCCATTGTTGGGTAATTTAATTGAATGTTAAATTACTTGTCATTAATTGTCAAACCCGGGGTTCGTGAACTTGTGAAGTATACACACACTACAGGTGTCAGGATATCTACTTTCAATTCAAATAAACTAATGTAATTTCAAATTAGGATTTAAACCTATTTATGAATAAGTTTTGATAAGCATATGCACATGTTTTGTTTAAAAAGTTCAAAATTTAAATGAACTTTTAAAGAAAACTATACTATGAAAATTTCGAGATATATTCTAATTGGACAAGAAATTAAAATATATTCTACTGAACATAAATTAAAATCTATTCTATTAAACAATGAAAGGAAATCTACCTAACCAACTTGAAAAAGGAAATTTATTCTATGAACTGTAAAACAATTCTACTCTAATTTTAATCTATGAGACTTGAAATAAATTTAATCTAAACTATTGAAATGAAATATAACTATCAAATTGAAAGCACAACTATTCTAAAAACTTGGAATTGAAAACTATTATAGAAAGCAGTGAAAAAACAATGATTTGTTGACAAAATTTCAAGTGCAAGAGCCTCCAAAGATTACTAATGTGCGTATTCTATCAAGAACCAACCATATCTATCAAATGATGACTAGAACAAGCATGAAAATGAAAGAAAATACTTCAAGGAAAGTGTTTTTGGATTTTAAAGTTTATATTGAGCACTCAACCTGTAATAGACAGAAAGAAAGTAAGCAAACTATATTGAAAGTAGATAATTCAAACATCTAAAGAGATTGAAAACTAAATCGAAGCAAATACTGAAAAAATGAAATTAAAATGACAACTATACTATCTCACAACTCCACAGGGGTACCTCCTGGTGAGTGTGAGGAATTATAAACTCAGATCACTTGATTTAAATCACCAATTTCATTCAGAGTTGTGCCATATCATAGATTACATTCTCTGAAAAATAAAGTTATTTTCCTTCAAATAGCAACAAAAATTATACTTCAATATTCATCATTGACATCTAATCCATCCTCTCATAAAATAGGCTGCAATTTATAGAGTTTTGAGACAATTAACAAACTCCAAATATTCCTGCTTGAGTTATGGTCATGACATCAGTTTTGAAAATAAAATCCAATCTTATTTTATGGATCCTTGGAGCAAAGACCAGCCCAAATATTATGAGAATGATCTCCCTGCCACGAATTTGCTAAAGAATAGCTTGGTCCAATATTTTTGGTGATTGGGTGTTGACTTTGAAATTACAAAATTGTTTGCTCATGCACTCTCCAAAATAAGGCTCCAAAGAACCCATAAAATCTCTCAAATGGTAACGAATTTAAGGAAATGTCCCCCTAAGAACCTAACCGACCTCGTGCTAAAAAAAACCCATGTTTTATTTTTTCAAAATTCATTTCCATTTGCTCAGAAAATGCATTTGAAGTTGACCCATCAAAACTGTTGTGTTTTTCCTTTGATCTATTACTGGAGGTCAACAAATGCGAGATGGGTGGAATTTGACCAATAAAAATCCATATTGGAACCTTTAGAAACAATGTCCATGTTCCAGATATTCTTCTAAAATGGTTCTACTACCTCAACCATGGAGATAGCTAAAGAAACTTGAGTGAGTTGCAGAAACTTGAATTGGCCAAACTATCATTAGTAAACCTTGCATAATTATTCTTAATCTATTAAAAATAAAGGAAAGTGATGTTAATTAACCACTTATACATATAGAGGCACATCATGAAGAATTATGGTAAAAATGGTGGCAAGTGAGTGAAATGGTGCAATGGATGGTTGGAAGTAATGGCTTAATGAATGTCAAAGACAAGTGACAATGATGACAAATCAATGGCCCAAAATCTCCCCCACACTAAGATATTTGCATGTCCTCATGCAAATTGAGTCCCAAAAATAAACTCATATGCCCCTTTTTTTTATCCACACAAGGTTTTCCTATTTCATTCTTGGAGAGTGTTTCTTTAAAAGATGTTGGTTGATCTTATCAATGAATTTATTCTTATATAACCTATCCTTTCTCCTTGCTAATATCATGAGAGATTTAATCCTTGATAATTCCTTGATTTCTTCCATAAAATAAAGAATTTTTTTTTTACTCTATTGAAGTCCACACCAAGTGTCATATCCATGGAATAAGCTAATTTCCAACACCCCCTTTTTTATGATTAAATCTGAAAGTTGAATGTTTCGATGGAAAAGGAAAGATCAAAGAAAATAAAAGAGGAATGCACACATTGGAAAAAAAAAACATCCAAGAAGTTATATCTAATCCAAAGTAGCTTCTCCCAGAAAATATTATTTTTTTATTTCCATTCTATTGTATTCATCTTAGAGTCCACGTCACAATGTGTTGCAATTAGACCATAAAGTGTCCAAGAAATGGAGTTGAACCAATAAAATCATCTCCATCGTACAAGAATTTTCAACCCAGCGACAATGAACCAATATTTGATTCTCCCTCTCTCGGATACTCCATTTCATAGGCATACTATTTGTGCAGACTTCAGAGCACTTTGAACATCTCTTTTGCGATTAAAATATTTAAGAGCTACAATTTCAACACATACCTTAGCTAAATCCATCTCTTGCCTAGTAGAGGATTCAAAACATAGAATATTTCTTTGACCTTTATTCTTTCCAACAAATGATCTAAGAAAGGAGTGCATGCATCTATTTTCTCTTTTAAATAAATACACAATGGATCAAAGCATCATAAAATAAGACATTGAGGTCTATCATTTATGCCCAAAAAAAGTGATGACCACCAATCAATGCCTTCATTCCTTCGCAAGCATGTATTTAATCAACTTTGCTCCAAACCCTTCAAATATGTCTTGGACCCAACTCTTAAACACATCATAAGATAGTATATCAATATTTCACCATTGATATCATATTTCAAGGTCAGAGAGTGTAAGACATTCATGATGACTTCTACTATAGATCACTGCCATGCCAAACTTTCATACTCCTAATATTTGCATGATGACTTTTGAATATATTTCACAATATTTCTTGATGACAAATCTTGTGGATACAACATTAATATGGTATGAGGGGCGGATCAATGATGTAGAATATGGTTGAGTGGTTAAGTCAATAATGGAGAAGATGGATTGCATGAATGGTAATTGAAGTGGTTATTTACCACATTTTCCTAAATTTTTAATAAATTAAGAAGTCGTATACAAATTTTAACCTCAATTTTAACTTTTGAAGAACTTGGTGGAGGAGAGAACATGACCTAAATGTTGATTTGGCTCAGGTACATTGCTCTATCACTTTAACCTTGCTCCATAGAATGTATCATTTTCATGTTGCACACTTGTTTTTCCAATTTCTCGCAAATGGTAAATCAGATTCCCCTGAAATTTTCTAAGGTTGTTGCCATTAATGTTATGCATATTATCACAAAAACATTCAGCCAATGGGTGCACAAATCTCAAGAAAAATGAGAAATGGTTGTAGATGATGGCAGCCAATTTCTTGAAACATACACACTACAATTTCTTGAATTTTTGTGTATTTATTTACCCTACCGTGATGCATTTAACATAAAGGTTTTAGGACCAATGGATGCATGTTTTGCAATATATGGTCAAATCAATTCCTGCCCTATTTCACTCTTCACACTACCCAATGTTGCAACAAAAACATAAGCCATGAATTAATTTTAAGGCCCAATTGAGTGCTTCAAAAGCGAAATGATGTATTTTTTCATTTTTAACTGCCACATGCCTTCATAATCCACTTTTGATGAAGAAAATTAGTTTTGAAAAAATACTAAATTCTATCCTAATTTGTGCATAATGGTAAAAATTGAAAATATGCCTTAAAACCCCACCTGAAATGCCCTTCAAAATTTCTCTTTTTTTAATTTTACCTGTGTCTTACACAATCTATCATACTCTAAGAAAACCTATTTTCTCATAATTTTTTATTTATGCTCCAATCTCTTGCAATATTTGTGCCAAAACTTCCCTCGAATAAGCTGCTACAACCAAGAAACAAGCTGTTATAGCAATAGCTGCAAAAAGTGCAACTTTCCATAGCTGTTGCAAACAATGTCAACTTCTTTCGAAAAAAATTTCTCTGAATCTAATCTGCTGATTTGGACTGCATGATGTATGCTGAAGTAGAAAGCATGAAGCATGATGCATGTTGACTGAAATAGACACAATTTTATTGATTTTCTTGAAAATGAAATGAACGAAGAAGAGTTGTAGTGGTGTTATCATGTTGTTGTTGAATTAAAAATTGATGAACATGTTTCTACAAGAAGCTAATAAAATACTGTTACAAGTTTTTGTTGATTCTATATAACCATATAGTCTTCATTAAAACGAAATTTCATGGTACAATTCCTACCATGCGTATGAATGTGTTGAAGTTGAGCATGGAAAGAAATCATTGGATTACCGATCATTGATTAAAATCGTTAACCAATACGAGACAACCCACAGATAATGTGAATGTGTGTCAAGGTACTTGAGTGCATCTTGACAGGGATGAATGAATGTGTTGAAGTCGAGTCACCTGCAAGATCTGACAATGAAGAGACATTGTTGTATTCCCATTATTGTCAATTAGGAGGCATGCCATTGATTTATGCATGTTCCAAGGCACTCCAAAGTATATTTGATCTTGATCTCAGATAAGGTGTTGAGGTCAATGGGACAAGCTCTATTGGAAGGTGGGCCTTAAGAAATCCCACATCAACCAACTCGATCATAGAGCCAGAAGTGATTTGAAGAACCATAATAAAATATTGAAACCATCGTAAAATTACAGAACTTATTGTGAATGTTGCTTTCCATTTGCCTGGTTTTCAAGAAAGCTCATGTCCAATTGCGCCAACAAGCTGATTTTCACAATAAGACTTATTTTTCTTTACTTTTTCTATTTTTTTACATGTCCTACTCTACTTGAAAAATAAATCTCGTTCAAGTATATGTATACTTCCAATGGAACCATAGATAAAATCATATGCAGATTTGAAATATATGATTTTATATGTACCAATATATGAGAGACCAACAACCTTAATTGAGATGATGTCGAAAAATATTGAAGAATTGAGCATTGGGATCTGATGACTGTATTGAACCAAGATTCAATGTAATCTTGTCTTCCTTCGCTTCCTTTTATCATTCCATGCAAGTCTTCAGAGATGTGATCCCCATTCATAGAATCTGGTGATATCCATGCATCAAAACTTTTCAATCCCAGGTTCCAACAACTGCTCTTCTTCAATGGGCATCCATGATTCTTGGACCTTATCTAAATCTTCTTCCTTTTCTAGTTGTTATTCTTCAAATGGCAGTTGGAGAATCATTTTTCAATACCTTAACATTGTAAGTGGATTGAGGTGTTTTATTATTGGGGATCTGAAATGGTTGTGCAGGTAGTTAAGTGGGAATGGATCTTTGGGGTGCTTGTGTGGTTGGTAATGGGAAAAGTTGAATTAAGGTCAACTGAGGGTGAAACTGATGTTGTGGTGGAGGTGAATGGTATGGATAACATTGATATTTTTATTGAGGATAGTGAGGAAAATATTGAGGATATGGTGTATTTCTTCTATAAGACTCTTTCCAACCTTGTTTCCAATATTGGTTTTGAGGTTGGGATTGAGATGACCAAGGTTTCCAAGGAAAGGGTGTTTTCCAATTACTTTGAGATTGTTGTTCATAACCTGAACTAATATCTTGAATCATTAGTTGTAATTTATCTTCCAGATCCATACCATTCAAGTTTATTTTTAAATCGATGTTTCGAACCTACGACTGAGGTTCACCATCAGGAAAATGAGCCTTGAATCTGAATTCTTTAATCATACCAAATTGATGAGTCTACCATGGTATTCTTGGAGCTACATAATTTGATTATTCTAGTGTTTAATTTGATCCTTGGTAAACCTCCTCTAACCCTAGTAATGATGGGAAATATTTAGTAGTATGTGATCCTGCACAGATTTCACAAATTTTAATGTTATCATGTTGGCATTCATGAAAAACACGTTTCTTTCTACATTTACGGAAAAATATAAATGAAGCAAAAATCTCAACTTTTTTCTTGTTTTGCATTCTTAGCATATTAATTTGTTCATTTAAATTACCAAGAATGTGTAGAAAATTGTTAAGTTCGGTTTGGCTTACCAATCCTGATGTCAACATACTCTTTCCATAACCTGATCCTATGGGGATCTTCCATACTTTGCTTTTCCTCTTGATATATTCTTGAATAGTTCACAAATCTCTTGAAATGACAATTGAGATACATCTCCTTTGCTAATCAGGTTAAGAATATCAATCCATTCATCCCTTATAGCATTTTGTATGATCTTTTTTAATGTATTTTATCCTAAATTATGAAATTTAGATCTTTTAACATTATAAGTAAATCTCTCCACTAAATATTCTAGGATTTAATCTTGTTTTTGGTTCATCTTAAAGAATCATTTCTAAGGTCATGATGTATGAAATAATATTTTTACTTCCCAAAAATACTCTTTCCATATCATCCCATGTCCTTATAGAATTTGTTCCTAAATTCATGAACCATCTAAGAGCTTTATCCTTCAATGTTTCAGGAAACAAATTCAATTTACGAATGTGTAATGTGTAGCCATAAGATATACAAATTATTTCAAATTCGAAAATTAAATTTTTTCGATTCTTTTGATCTCATATCTTTGAAGTTAGGAAGTGTAGATGAAGGGGTGTTCTTCATATGAACCTTGATATTAGTTTCTTGAATGGGAAATCCAAAAATATATTCCTCATTGTAATCATCTCCAACAATTTTTTCAAACTCGTTTTTCTTCAACTCTTCTCCTACGTGCAAAAATATGAATTCATGATTTGAAAGATGATGTGGCTCTTATTGCACCACGTGATTTAGTGGGGCTGGTAGGTGATTGAAGTATTTTTTTTAAATGAATTTACCTCTAAGATGTACTAAAATGAAAATAATATTATGCAACTAAATGAATGCAACAAATAATGAAATGAAATTGAAAGCTAACACCTATGTATACTTCATTGGAAATGACACCAAAATGTTGGGTAATTCAAATGACTGTTAAATTACTTGTCATTAATTGTCAAACCCGAGGTTCGTGAATTTGCAAAAGTATACGTGCACTATGTGTGCTAGGATATCTACTTTCAATTGAGATAAACTAATCTAATTTCACATGAGGATTTAAACCTATTTATGACTAGGTTTTGATAATCATATGCACATGTTTTGTTTCAAAAAACCAATGAATTCAAACTCAAAACTTTGATATTTAAATGAACCTTTAAAGAAAACTATACTATGAAAGCTTTGAGATCCATTCTATTTGGATAATAAATTTAAATATATTCTACTAAAAAAATTAAAATATATTCTATTAAACAATGAAAGGAAATCTAACTAGCTGACTTGAAAAAGGAAATTTATTCTATGAACTGTAAAACAATTCTACTCTAATTTTAATCTATGAGACTTGAAATAAATTTAATCTAAACTACTGAAATGAAATATAACTATCAAATTGAAAGCACAACTATTATAAAAACTTGGAATTGAAAACTATTATAGAAAGTAGTGAAAAAACAATGATCTGTTGACAAAATTTCAAGTGCAAGAGTCTCCAAAGATTACTAATGTGTGTATTCTATCGAGAACCAACCATATCTATAAAATGATGACTACAACAACCATGAAAAAGAAAGAAAATACTTCAAGGAAAGTGTTTTTGGATTTTAAAGTTTATATTGAGCACTCAACCTGTAACAGATAAAAATAAAGTAAGCAAACTATATTGAAAGCAGAGAATTCAAAAATCTAAAGAGATTGAAAACTAAATCTAATCAAATACTGAAAAAATGAAATTAAAATGACAACTCTACTATCTCGCAACTCCATAGGTGGCCCTCCTGGTGATTTTGAGGAATTATGAACTCCGATCACTTGATTTAAATCACCAATTTCATTCAGAGCTGTCATATCAGAGATTATGTTCACTAAAAAGAAAAAAGTTCTTCTTCTTCAAATAGCAGCAAAAATAACAAATTAATATTCATCATTGACATCTTATCCCTCGTTTCATCAAAGACACTGCAATTTATAGAGTTTTGAGACAATTAACAAACTCAGAATTTTCTTGCTTGAGTTTTGGTCATGAGATCAGTTTTGAAAATAAAATCCAATCTTATTTGATGGATCCTTGGATCAAAGATCAGCCCAAATATGATAAGAATGATCTCCCTGCCATAAATTTTCTAAAGAACAACTCGTTCCAATATTCTTGGTGACTGAACGTTGAATGTGAAATTACAAAACTGTTTGCTCAAGCAATCTGCAAAGTCGAGCTCCAAAGAACCTAGGAAATATCTCAAATGGTAACGAATTTGAGAAAACAACTTCTGATGGACCTAACGGGGCTCATTATGAAGACAAAACCCATGTTTTTGTTTTTCAAAATTCATTTTCATTTGCTCAGAAAATGCCCTTCAAGTTGATTGGTCAAAACTACTATTATTTCCTTTGATCTCTTGCTCGAGGTCCACACGTGTGATTTGGGTGGAATTTGACCAATACAAATTCATATTGGAACCTTTAGAAACAATGTCCATGTGCTAGATTTTCTTCTAGAGTGGTGCTACTACACCAACCATGGAGATAGCTAGCGAAACTTAACTGAGCTGCAAAAACTTGAATTGGCCAAACTATCATTGGTAAACCATGCATAATTCTTATTAATATATTAAAAATAAATGAAAATGATGTCAATTAACCACTTATACATAGAGAGGCACATCATGAAGAATTGTGGTAAAAATAATGGCAAGTGAGTGAAATGGTGTAATGGATGGTTGGAAGTAATGGCTTAATGAATGAAAAAGACAAGTGAGAATGATGACAAATGAGTGACCCAACACCCATCTAAATATGAATAATCTCCAGTTCTAGTTTGTTAGTATTTGCCTAAAATTATCGAATAGTTACTAACTGACATGTCCATTACTTGGATGTTACAGGTGATTCTACTTTCAGGATGGGCACATATAACTAATGTGATACCATTAATATCACCCATAGTTTATTTTTTAAAATCATTGTAGGTCATATTTTTATTTAGTATTTCTTCATAACATTGTAATCCTAATTACACCATGATTATCATAGGCATAATGTTAGGACCTGACACGTTGTCTACAATACATCAATCAATTATCTTGTAACGGATTTTGGTGGAAACATAAAAAGAAAGGTTTTTGACAAAATTTCTACAGTAATTTACAATGGAGACTTGATCTATGCCTCAAGGAAATGAATAGGAGTGGAACTCCTTCCTTTGTGAAATTCATTTAAATGTTATTTATATTCAAGGATGGTATCTGTTATCCTCCACAATGTCCTAAGGCTGAGAAAGGAGATTGATGAAGTTAACCACAAACCACTTAGGGTTCGACAGCTAGCCCTACTAAACCAGATCAAGATATCTCTATAAATCTCAGAGTCGAATATGATTGGAGTGGGAAAATATATTAGGCTAGGTATGTTCAGCTCTAGGGTTTTGAAATTTATAATTTTGTTGGATCAGGAGTGAAAATTAAGGAATTAGTTCAGGTCTCAAGGGTTCAGTTGCAAGATATATAAAGGAGCAGGGTAGGTATGCCTTTCTGATATTTTTGGGTTTTGTCGATGTAGTGTAGGGTGGAAAAGAAAAGATTCAAAAGGAGCATGGAAAGCATGAATTAATTTATCAGAAGACTAAGTACACAAAATAAAATTCGTACCAAAACAGAGCTTAATTAAAAGAATTATTCTTAAAACCTCTTACAAAAATCACTGAAGAAGGAAGATATGGAAAAGAGACTTGTATATCATTCATATAAAAATATAACAGAGAGAAAAAATTGTCACTAATTAACAACACACGAATTCCTGAATAATAGCTACAACTGTCCTTTGATTTCCTGTAAAAGATGATGAGTATAAGCTCCAATCCTTTCACTCTCTGATGTCCAACATCTAATACTTTGAAATCTGAATTATTTATACAATGGTTTACAGAAAAATATCTTGAAAACAAATTTCCAGATTTGTTACAAAAATTCATAAAAATAGATAAAAACTACTAAAAATATCATTTGAGTGAGCTCTCGTGTTATTCTGGGCATTATGGTGTAACTGAGGCCTCGAATAAACACTTTTGTTCATCCTTTTGACTGATGAATTGTGTTTTTGTTCCATTTTTTCTGCATTCTGATCTAAAAGTTGTTGTAATAAATGTGCAATGTTGGCTCCCTTTCGTTGTTGTTTTTTCTATTAAAAGCGAGCTAGGGGGTGCGATTCTTCCTCTGCCGTTGATCCTTATCACAATTGCATCTGGGACGGGCATGTGCCGTATTGCAAATGCAATAGAGAGAAGCAGCTTTTACACTAATTTTCCATGTTTTACAAAAAAGGCTGACCTGAAAATTTACACACTGTGATACATAAGATATTGCATCTAGAGGGCTTATTGCAATCGCAGCTGCAAAGGGATACATGGGAGTGGGACCATAAAGTTAGTGTGATCATCGGGGGGAATGTTTTGATATCAGGCAGAAAAAAACTTTATTGGTAGAGGGGCCAGGAACGTAGTTTTAGAGTTCATGTGATATGTGCCGATTGCGGGTGTCGAGCTTTAAAGTATTCTGATATAGTTTAATGGGTGTGGCTATAGTTAAAACAAATGGACTTTTAGCTAGATTTTTTGAATTTAAAAGGGATTTTGGCTAGAGTTTGGGAAATAATGTGAAATATGATTGTTTTCAAGGGAAAATTGGGTTTTGACTTAGGATTTAAGGATTTCGCAAGGAAAAAGGGGTTTTAGATGGTATGAAGATATTTGAGGGAAAGTTGAGGGAGTTATATGAAATATGAATGGAGATGTTGAAAAAGTTGAAATCCCCTTGAGCATCATTTTTCCCTATTACTACACCCATGATGATGACATAAGGTGACGACATTATCTATATATGACTCATTGATGATATGACCAAAACACTCTTTATTGAAAAGGAGTTATGACAAGACCAAGATGGCATTAATTGGCCTTGAGAATGGAGAGAGTATTAATGACCTAGAACTGACTAATGATCAAATTTTATTTGAAAATATAACAATTTGACCTAATAACCATATCAACAACTTTGAAAGAGTACCTTTGATCACTAGTGACCGACATGACTGACAGACACTAACAATATCCATGTCTAGCAATGAAACATCAAATATTATGCTAGAAACATGTTTAAGGATGTTAAACCAAGACATAGTCGAAGAGGAAGAGGAAGTAGAATTCACATTCAGATGAGAGGATGAAGTATCTGAGGGTTTATGATTCTTAACCTCTACAAAGGGTTGATTTCTTACATTTCTACCTCTAAAAACATTCCTTATTTCAACCATCATCATCATTAGCCTAATCCACAATTACAACCCTAGAATTCATCCTTTTATCAAAGATCCTTTCTTAAGCAATATTTTTAACTTTGCATGTTTTTTTGTCGTGGTATTATTCATAGAAGTTACACCATGGTCATAAAAGTAGATCATTCAGTTGGTATTTTTGGGTAGGATTTATAATCAGGGTTGTAGTAAATGTCGTAGCATCAGGTTGTACCGCCACCTTCCTTTTGAAGGAGATTAATAAATTTCTCATGCCTTGCATGAGTTGAAGGACAAAAGATATCTCTAACTAAGTATTCAACCCTTCTCATGGAAGACTTGTTCGATGCAACTATTCTTCATATTCCAAACGTATTTTTAAAGTGGGTCCCAAATTATCATTACTTTTCTTTTCTAACCTATGATAGTAGGCAAGAGGAAAGTTATTGTAATAATTCATCATGACTATTTGATTGCACATCCTAATGATCTCAAGAATTCGATTATATAATTTGGTAAACTGGAGATTGAAGGATTTGGTAGATTCACCTTTTCTAAAGGTAAAAATATTATATTCCCAAAGGATATCAATAGGGCTTCGAGGTTGGCCATAAGTATATTTTAGCCGATAGCATAACTCACCCAAGTAGAGAAGACCTTGGGTATAAGTTCAAAAATGTTGTCTTCTCTCTTTTCTTCCAAGAAGTTAATGAATAGGTGTGTAACTATGTCATTATCATTAGCATTTAAGTTATGGCATGCATTTTAGAAGGAAATAAGGTGTTCATTTACATTAACAGTAGCAATGAGCCAAGAACTTGGGAAAATGGTGCACGAGTTTAGCTAATGGTGTATTGGAAGGCGTTAACTTCAATGGCGAGGTAACATGCCAGGGGGTGATTATACTATATTAAAAGATGAATATAAATAACTAATTTGAATAGATGATGATGGAGTTGATTTAGATGATGTGGAAGAGGAAGTAGATTGGGTTGACTATTGAGTTCCTGACATGATTCTATGTGAAGATGGGGTTGTTATCGAAGAACAGTTAAGATATTTGATAGAATCGGATATGAATTTGGAACCTTTAGTCACTGGATTTCATCAAGCAGTTTAAATTCAGGATTCATACCTTGGATTCTCTTAGAGGAACAAGGTTTACTGGTCATAAGACAATCACCTTTGAACCACATGATATTGGAAACACATTTTAAGGATTCATTGTTCCTACAGGTCAATAAATGTAACTATGACATTACAAGATTGTTCAAACTCAACAAAAGAATTGGAATTATTGAGAATAAATTTGAAAAAAAATGACCACTGTCTTGCTATTCGTTAAGACGATTAGCTAGGTTTGGCTAATTAGAAGATTGTATGGTCATCTAAAAGGGAGATGGAAATCCATGGAAGAACAATTCATTCCCTATTATTATTTCCAAAAGGATGTTGACAAGCAAAACTTTTAAGGCTTCACTGACAATTTCCTCGAATCTCACATGGCAGATGAGATAATGGGACAAATATTGGTGCGTAATGCCCTGCGTTTACTGAATCTACTTATGTGTAGTACTATTATGCTAAAAATATGAAAAGGGAAGTTATATACAAGATCTAAAATACTTAAAAAAACGAAAATATATAAATCAAGTACAATATTTGACAAAAACAGGTTGTAAGTTGAACAATGAGATCAAATAACAAGTGAATTTATAGGTAGATTTATAGTAATACTCCATTAGCCATAACAATATGTAAGTAGGTCATGAAAAGGAATAAAATAATCAAAATTTAAGAAAATAATGTCAGTATATATGTTTAAGAATTTCATGAGATATGAATAAAATGTTTAGGGAAATATGCAAAAAAATGAAGGCTACCAAACACTGATTTTATTAAAAATGAAAGAGTACAATTGAATTTCTTGGTTGATTCCTACAAGAATCTGGACCAAAAATCTATTCTAAAATTTCTAAGATGTTACATATTCATATATATACATTTGAATAAAAAAATCTAGAAAAACAATATGGTTGCACTAACTTGGACCTCTCTAATAAGATTTCATTAACAAAATATTCTACAAAAATTGCACTACTTAGCACTATCATGAGGCATATCAAAACTTCTAACAATATTAAATGATGTAAGAAAATAAATAGAACCTTGATCAAATCAATATGGAATAGATGTGCATGTGTCCTAATTTTCACTCTTTGAAAGGCTTTGCTGTCAACAGAATAGATAAGCCATTGTACTCAAGAGTTATACTTATCAGGAAAAAATGACAACTTAAATCTTATGTGTACCTCTCCTCATTTTTTTTTCCATCCCTCCTTCAGTGCCCTTTAGAATATTTGTATTCTCCTTGATAATTTAGAGGATATAACTACCTTTCAACTAGTTTATTTATTAAGTTAAGTTTTCCTTTTTAAATTGGGGAGAGGAAAATTTAGGATTTTTTCTAATTAATTTTAATTATTATATTATTCTCTTCAAATCTTGTGAATCCTATAGAAATAAAACATATGTAATAATGCTATCATTAAGAAACACCATCATAATAAAAAATGTGCATAAAAAACACCACAGCAACCATTATCACATAAATTGTCATATGGAATCACATTGTACCCCCCATACATTAGGGGATTTTTGAGGTCTAAAATGGGCCTCCTAAGAAAAATGTACAACCAAAATAAACTTTATGAGAACAAATATTATTCAATATGATGATGTCAACCACGGGGGATGATTCACCATTTTTGGAGTAAAAAAATAAAAAGATTAAAACATAATAAAATAATAAAACTACTTTTTCAACTCATATTTTCAACTTATATCCCTAAGGTTTTACTCAAATTTCGGTTCGGATTACTTGTTCGATGCAAAATTCAATTCCTCATCCAAGAAGTACCCATGTTTCATACTTTTGATGGACCCTGCACCATGAAAAATGAGAAATACATGAAAAAACGTGATTGCAATCACAGTTTTTTAATGTATTTCTCATTTTTCTTGTAGAAGGGTCCATTAAAAGTATGAAACATGGGTAATCCTTGGATGAGGAATAAAATTATGTATCCAGATAGTGTTTCCACTTGTAACTTGAGTAAACCCATAGGGAGATAAGTTGAAAATACGAGTTGAAAAAATAGTTTTTTCTTTTTTTCCCTCTAACATTTGATGATGTAATCTAATCTTATTTTATTATTTCCAATATTATTTTATAATTTCCTTAGGAGGCCCATTTTAGACCTCAAAATTCCCTAATGAAAGGTAAGATCATCGAAATATGTGCCATGACCAAAAAATAATATGTTGTCTCAAAAATATAATGTATATTTTAAACATAAATATGTCCAGATAATGATAAATTGAATAATAAAATAAAATTTCAATATCAAGGCAACCCAAGGTGTTTGTTGGAACTAGCCTCATACTCTTTTCCTCCATTCTTTTCTCCTCCCTATACCTCTAGGTGCATAGCTTGGAAGGATACTTCTCTCTCTTCCTATTTTTGATGCATTGGTATGGGAATGTTTAGATGTGGCTTCAAAAGGGGAGTGTGTAAGCACTACAAAAAAATGAATTTTTTCTACTACAAAGTGCGGAGGTGAATGAATAGGTTGATTGGCATAAGAAGACATATCCAACAAGAGTGGTGAATATCTGTGATGAGTAGAAATAAGAGGAGGAACTAAATGATGAGAGATAGTGTGCCAATGAGCATAACCAAATGTCGGTTTGATGGGATTTGGGTCCTATCCATCATGTTGCATGTGTTCTTATTGACGTAGTTGAGGCTTTGGGATTTCTACAATGATAGGATGACGTAGACGTATATTTTGTGAGGTGTGAATGGTAGGAGGATGAGGTATATCTCCTTCAAGATAAATATGGTTAGTCTAAGTAAGTGAGTTGAACTCGTCGGAGTCTACATCAAAACATATAAAAGTTACAATCCTATTATTTTTATTCTCCCTCCAATAAACATTTGTTTTTTCCATGACCTATCCAATCACCCTAAGAGCCTCTAATAAAGAAATTCATTATGCACAATAGCCAAGAAAATATGTTGTGGAATATTTAATCTCAAAATATGACCGTACAATTAGCAAAGTGGAATCTTTTATGACAACTTGTTCTATACAATTATTGGAGTGTTTGATAAACATACATGGGAAAAAATAAAATATATAGGAAAAGTAATTGTTCATGCATGCAAAAGGACCTATCCTGTCAAATGAAAATTATTTTGTAAAATGTATCATGACAGAGGGGAACTCATCACTAGAGGAAATGCACCCATATTAATAATGGAGGAAACTTTTATTTCAAGGTTTTACGAGGAAAATATGAAATTTGTAACACATTTTGACTCTATTTAAACATTGTTGTAGTAAAACAAAGTGATAGTCATTGAAAAAAAAATTCACAATTCACTTACAAAAGCCTTCATAGTTTATCAACATGCAAGAACTATAGTTGAGAAAATGGTTTATCCACCACTGTAGCAAAGTGTGGATGGAGCCAAACATAAATATTTTAACCAAGAGTGCTATAATAAAATATAGAATAGGGCATACATGCATGATAATTTTCTCATTATATCTTGATCTAACATTATAGAAACAAGGGTTGATCTCTTTGTAGGCCTATCTAAATAACATTGTGGGAATTCAACAGGTGATTATATGTGTCATGCAGAAAAGTATGTATTTGTTTCGAGTACCAGATAACTTGTATGAGAAATGAGGTAATTCACATACACCTATGTGTAAATGGAAATGGGTGCCACAAGTATAAATGTTGAGCACTTAAAGATACATACAAAGGTGTGATTCATGGAATGAAAATACGATGTATATTCCTATTGAGCATTGTAGGTAGATAGTCCAATCATTGTTGTGAGCCAAGGGATTCCCAATTGGCATTGGAAAGTTAAAAATGTTATTCATGGAGGATAATTTTATAAAGAACAATGAAAAAATCAATTCAAGATTGTGTTGTAAGTCCCATGTGAAATGGGAATGTGATTTAAAACTTTCCTTCCTTGTGTTCTTACTTGCATTCAATGCCGAGAGAGGAAATGAGGGCTTGATATATATATATATATATATATATATATATATATATATATTTATTTGGGCCAATACATGGAGAGACATCCTATACTAGCACATCCACAAGAGAAACAATATAAAACTTTCAAAATATTACCAACGTGGGAGACATCTTGCATATTGAACGAATTTAAAGATTAACTTTTTGCCACAATGGAATGCCCCAATAAAATATATACTCGCTAGTACATGGCATGGATAAAGTAAATTTTATAGAAGAGAGGGTGCCTTATACAAATTGTAAAATAATAGAAAAATGTTCACCACTTGAAAAATTAATACGAGGAGAACCAAATACTCGGTGAGTTAGAGTCAATAGGTTTTGATTTGTCAAATTTTTCCAAATTACTCAATGGTTAGTTTGAATAAATTCGAACATGATGTCATGGTTATTATCATAAGTTTGAATGTCAATGTCCAAAACATCACCATGGGTGTGGTCATCAAGAGGTTTGGTCTAAAGCATGAACTTGTATTGAGTTATTGGGAAAATTTGTCAAAGTTTGGAATAACCTTATCATATCCATATACACACTCCCTCCTAATTACACTTCTCATCATTACTAACTATATTCATAAACTCACCTCTCATCATTATCATTATTGATATGACACCCTCACAACTCATGACTACCATTTTCCTTACATGGCCATAATTACCCTCTTCAGTTCATACTCATGATCAAAACAAAGCAAAAAGGCACACTTCCAAAATATTTCATACCACCTTCATTCCTCTTTCCAATTTGCAATTAGCACTCTTCACTAAGGGAGACTGATAATCACACAGCTCAATTCCAAAGGTAGCTTTCCAGAGGTTCGAAGGTAGGTTTTCCAAATGGGAGAAGATTAGTGTGCACTTGCTGCACAAATTTCCAATTCAGAGAGTCGTTGCGCAACTATTGCGTTGACTAGGATCAGTTAGTTTGGAAGTCTGAAAGTGGAGAAAGGAGCACTTAAATGATTATAGACCAACACACCATCATGTCAAGGACACCCATATATTCATTTTTGTTCAAATCCATCAGCAACCATGCCAAGCATAGAGGTATTCTACGGTCTGCTACATAATTTCCTCTGAAATTGACTGTTTTGGTCATCGTTTTCAAAATAGGTTTATAAGAAAATGGAGCCGAATTTAGAAAGACTGAAACAATTTTTTCTCAAGCATGGATCAAAGAATAATAAAATCTTCCATTGTCTGCACAGGTATCATATATTAGGATTTTCGAATGCATATTTAAGGCCTATTGTTCGGATTCTATATTTCCCTGTTTTAGTCATGGTGGTTTAGATCAATTTTGGAGGCTCTCGAGAAGAAGTCGAATAAATAGAGACATTCTTTTCTTAAAAACAATCTCATGTACAAAAAAAATCTTTGATTCTACACAGGTGCTATAATTTGGGAGTTACTCATCTAAATTGGTGGCCCAGTTTTGTTGTTTCTGCTAACAGAATTATGATTTTTTTTGGAAAAAATGGAAAGGAAGGTTCAACCTGAATCAAAACCTCCTTAACCAGTGCCTACTAAACACAAAGATCCTACACATAAACCTCCTAAGGTTAAATATTCCGCCAACAGAGCATCCAGCAAGAGGAAAAGGAGGCAACAGTTTCTTGTTTTAATTTTTTACAATTTTGTCCATGACCAAAGGTGCTTATGTTGCACAATAGGGGTACTTTTTTTGTTTTCAAGTTGTAGTTGGCATTTTGATCAGTATGTTGAAATGGTTTTGGATATATGGAGTGGCCTATAGTACTATGGTTTTGTTTTGTTAAAAATTTATAGTGTAAAAGAGGGAATATTGAAAGTTCAGCTACGCAGTTGCTATGCAACTGTTGCGTAGCTCCTACCTTCAGATTTCTACAAGTGCAAGGAAGATGCCAGTAGTCATAGGTTGAAGGAATGCATGTGTATTAGAGGTGGGAGCCAACTCATACCACCAGTCACTAGTCACGTGCCACCCTTGGGAGGAAAATGTGCTAACACTATCGCTGCCCAACTGCTACCTAGTCATTGCGCAGTCAGTGGCCATTTTTCCATGTTTTTACTACTTTTATTCATCCATGAGGATATAGTTCTAAGATAGATATGATTTTAGAGATTTTTTTTTTTAAGATAAAGTGATAAGCAACTTTTTGTTTTTAGTTTTTATTAGTTGAGGAAAAAAACTTGAAACAACAAAAATTTCCTCTTTTTGGTTTGATTAGATCCTTTGTATGGCTAAACAATGCATTGCATCTAGATGCTTTTACTTGATATAGAACGTTTATTTAAGTTGGAAAATAGATGGAGTAGAGGTTTTTATTGGTTTGATATTATTCTGAACTGTTGTAGACACATGTGTGTTGTGATATTTATTAATGAGTATGCTTGATGTTGAAGTTATTCTGGTTACCGTTACAGAGATTATTGCAGTATGATGCTTCGAAATTTTCCTTCTCCAATGTATTTGTGATCTTATTTATGTTTCTTCTTAGTCTTTTTTAGATATATAATGGAACAACTACATTCGAATTCATCTTGTATGCTCTTTTTTAGTTGTACCGAATGTTTCAGTTGCAAATGGAATGTATTATGCCTTTAAAATTTTGTTTTCCCTCTTGATGTTCACTCATTGAAATTGCAGTAACAAAAGTTTCATTTGTTCTGTTATAATGGATGAGTGTATTTATGTTCATGTTCCACTGTACTACAAATTGTTTTCCTATTCGAAGTATGTACTAGACAAGACTTTGTGTATGCAATTGGTTGGGAAATGCATAGGTATGATGAGCTAGTAAAGTCATGATCACATGCATCAATTATTCGATAACCCTTCACCAATTCTAAATTAAATTTTTAAAAACACTTTTCATATATGGTCTCTGTGTTGTATGTGCTTGCAAAGACCCATATTTTAAGTTTTTCTGAGTGAGGGAGCTCCCTTTGGCTAGAAAAGGCTAGTTTCTAGTCAAAAGTGGTTTTTGGTTACCTTTTTGTGAATCTACCTTCAGCCTAGTATAATTCACTAAGTGCTAACACGATGAAAGCCCACACATTTTCCTTTAGCCATGGAAAACTCAAACTAGGTTTTCTTATGGACCTCAATGTGGCTTTTACTTGTAGTGGAGGCCATAGGGTGGCACACATTATACAAAAGCCTTCTTCTTTAGGAACTAACAATTAATTTTGAAGAGATGAGATAGGGGCATGAATAGATTGAAATAGGAATGGACTCACATTAAAAATCCCATCAAGAGCATAAGAGAGATTTAAAAAATAATATTCATGAGTTATTAAGTTTACATAAACCAAAAATGAAATATATTAATTTGGTTGAGAATTTTCATAGCA
Organism: Pinus tabuliformis; assembly: GCA_031772625.1. Lineage (NCBI taxonomy): Eukaryota > Viridiplantae > Streptophyta > Pinopsida > Pinales > Pinaceae > Pinus > Pinus tabuliformis. The sequence continues at coordinate 254,141,109 of CM062810.1, read as the reverse complement.
TGCAAAGAAAAAAGAAAAACATAGGGGACCAATAACATGGAAAGAGGTGGTGAAAATGGGTTTAACCTCGCACAAATATACCAAATAGAATTAGACAAATACTAAACTCACCAAAAGAAGCCACCAATTCATCTCTTTCTTAGTTGAAACTTATACATAGTCACACCAAAATTCTTAAATGTTGATCGGTGTTAAAGAATCTAATTCCAACCACCTACTATGTGTCAAAATTGTCCATCCAAGTGTCCTAGTTCAATTTCAATTAGTTCTGTTTAGTCAAGTTTCACTCCAATCATGTATTACTGATGTTTCCAATGTCGTATTATTAACTGATACGTAATATTGAGAAGATAAACCTATGCTCCATAGTTTTCATTTCTTTGTCATGATATCATAGCACTAAGTCACATAAGACTCTAGAGAGAGCAGCACTGCAAATTTTTTGTAGCAAGTGTCGTCTGAGTTCATGGACGAGAATCCAAGGAGAAGGTGTGAAAGAAGCTTGAATTTCATACTTTTGAATAAGAGTAAGTGTGTTAATTTCACATCTGTCAAGAGATCCCAGTGCATCAGTTTTGCACCCTAGCAAAAGAGAAGTGCACAAGAGAACAAAAAACTTGTGAAATTGTATAATTTTTAAAATTGACGCACCCCGTCAATTGAAGGAGTACATAAAATGGCACAGAGAATCTGTTGAGAATTGCGCAAATGACAAAGAAGAAGATTTTAAAAAAGGCAAGCAATTTTCGCTTAGTAATTCCACTAAAAACATGTTTTTGATTTTCAAAGTCCTCGTACTCCCTTTCATAGGCGTCACACATTTTGTTTGAAGTTTATTTAGTATAAAATAATAAAGGCTCCAATGTATGCATTCAAAGGATCCAATGTATGGTAAATTAATTGGGTCACATATTATGTTTTAATGCCTTCGTTGAAAAGGATCAATTGTTTTCAAAATCCTTTGACTTTTTCCATTTTGTCACTCTATTTTTTTTAAGAGGGCTCATGAGTGGTGAAATGGCACTGCAATTTTTTTTTTTCAAATATTTTAAAAGGATATTTTAAGGATTTTTAAAAGAAAAGGATTTTTGTTTCAGGGTGACGTTTATGAAAGTTGGATTTTTTTTTTAAAGATTCTCCTGCATTTTTTTTTTAATGAGGAAAAGTATGGTTGAGTGATGAAGTATTCAAGTGGCATATTTGAGTGATAAAAGTGAATCCTTTTGGGATTAGTGCTTTTTTTTTCTCTTCAATTAGTTGAAGGAGAATCTTTTTGGGATTCTTGAGCCACCATTTCTACATTCTCCCACCATGAGAAATAGCCATAGCCATTATTGTTAGAGCCAGAAGTTGACAACAGAGAAATTGTTATGTTTCCAGTTCAATTTGTTTGTTGTGCCACAACAAATGTGAAAATGGTAACATTATTCCCCTCATCGTAAATGAAAATATATTGAGAGAGGCATGGGATACCCTTAAGAGGCGTTTTTCGTGTAAAGGGGAGTAATCCAGTTGAAGATGAAGAATTTGGTGAATCCCATTGTGCTTAGCCACAAGTGGATGATGTATGTGAAGAAGTTGCAAAAGAAAGAGAGAAGGAGCACGGAGATGCTCATGAACCCCACTATGCACAACCACAAGTGGATGAAAATTTGGTGATTCCAGCAGTAGAGCTTGCTTATGACAATTTGGTGAATCCATCAACATAGGTTTTTGATGACAGTGAAGCCGCCATTGGAGCAACAAATGTTATGGTGAATACAACAATTCAATTTTTTGATCTAAATTTTGAAGAAGACTTGTTACTAAATGATGAATGGTTCTAGATGATGCAACAAAAACATCATATTGACATGATGCTATTTGGTGAGATAATCCCACTTGAATTTGAAAACCAAGTGGAAGCGACAATGATAGAGACAAATATAGAGGAAACAGAAAAGAAGGAAGCCCAAAAAGAGTAAAGAGAGACAAAGGAAGAGGAAGAGAAGGAAGAACAGTAGGCGAAAGCTCTCAATGTAGAGCAAAAGGAACAGAACCAATGTGGTTCTACAAATATTTTAAATTCTAACTTGGTGAAGGTAAGGCACTTGGTGAGTCTGAGTTTGCATACAAGTTTTGGATTATTTGCTAGGATGAATCCATCTGGTTGCTCAATATACACTTCTTCTTCTAAGTCTCCATTTAGAGAGGCAGATTTCACATCCATTTGATATACTTTGAACTTTTGAAAGCTAGAAAGAGGAAGGAACATTATTATGGCTTCAAGTCTAGCAACTGATGCAAAAGTTTCTTCAAAGTCTATACCTTCCTGTTGAGCATACACAAATACAAACAAGTATTTCCTTGTTTCTAATAACATCTCCATTTTCATTTAGCTTGTTTTTGAATATCCATTTGGTCCCTATGACATTCTTATCATTAGGTCTAGGAACCAATTCCCAAGTGTTATTCTTTTCAATCTGCTCAAGTTCTTCATTCATGGCCTTGACCCAGCATTCATCTTTGCATGCTTCTCTTACATTTCGTGGTTTGACAGAGGAGAGAAATGCTAGATAGCTTGAAGCTTCTGTAATAGTTCTTCTTGTTTGAACACCTGCCTCTTTCTGCCCCAAAATTTGAGTCTCTAGATGACTCTTCTCTACGTACCTGGATGGAATCTTTTCTTCTACCGTTATCTATTCTTTTGGTGCCTCATAAGTTTCTTCTTCAGCATTAGTCTGATCTAATGTGGAAGGATAATCCTCATCTTCTTCCCACTCTTCAGTTTTTACTGCTTTGAATTTTCGCCTGCTTCATCAACCACAACATCAATACTTTCAACAATTTTCCCTAGTCTTTTATTATGACACTTGTATCCTTTACTTCAGGAAGAGTAACAAAGGAGAATGCCTTCATCTGCTCTAGTTTCAAACTTGCCAAGGTTTTCATTAGTCCTTTTGATGTAACATTTACTTCCAAGGACTTTAATGTATTTTACAGTAGGAGTATTACCAAACCAAATTTCATGAGGAGTTTGAGTGCTATTTACCCGAACATTTGTTTTGTTGAGAATAGTGATGGTAGAAAATGCATCTTCACCCCAGAAGGTTGCAGGAGTTCCAGACTCATCAAGCATAGCATAAGCAATTTGTTGAACTGGTTTGTTCATCCTTTCCACCACTACATTTTGCTGAGGAGTCCTCGCAATAAAGGATTCCCTTCTTATTCCATGTTCTTCACAAAAGTCAAAAAATTCATCCGAGGTGAATTCCCCTCCTCGATCAGACCTGAGGCATTTGATTTTGTGATCTGATTCATTTTCAACCAAGGCTTTAAATGCTTTGAACTTTTCGAAGCTTCATCTTTATGCTTCAAAATTCCTATCCAACACATCTTGGAAAAGTCATCAATGAACAATATAAAGTACTCTTCTCCTCGAGGTGACTTTTTCCTTGATGGACCACATAAATCAGTATGGACAAGTTTAAGTGGCTTACTAGCTGATCCTTCCTTCTCAAGGAAGTATGTTCTGGTTTTTTTACCAAACTGACATGATTTGCATATTGTACTGTCTGGAATTTTGATGTCAGGAAGATCGCAAATAGCCTAATATTTGCATGCTTTCCTTATCAAAGGGAAGCTTAGATTCCCCAATCTTATGTGACATAGCCAGTGTTCATCATTTTAGCTTAGATAGCATTGTTGCTGTCCTCCCTTGAGTATGTATAAATTATTTGGAGTTCTTATGCCTTTGATCACTGTTTCTCCTATATCAAGCTCACGAACAATACATCCATTTGATTGAAATACTACCTCATTTCCTTGATCACACATTTGACAAAAACTCAATAGATTATGCTTTAAGCCATCAACATACATAAAATTTCCAGCTTTGACCTTTTCTTTCAAAAGAACAGAGCCTTTACCTTTTATGAGTGCAGGGGTGTCATTTCCAAATGAGACCTTCCTTTCCTTTTCTAAGGCACTATATGACTGAAGTTTTTCTTTATCACCTATCATATTTTTCGAGCATCCACTGTTGATGTACCACTGATTTTCCTGTCCTTCGGCATATAAGGCTATACCAAATATTTCTGGTTGCGGTTCTTTCTTTTTCCATGTTTTGGGACCCAATGAAGCTTGCTTCTTCTGAGATGTTTGTCGAAACTTACTCCTGCATTCAGAATCTTCATGACTGAAGTTGTTACAAATAGAGCATTCTGTTTCATTTTCAAGAGCATAAAAGTTATTGTAGGTCCTTTTCATGATCCCAGTCACACTCCTTTGATTTCGTGCTTCTCTAGTCATGATGGTATTGTAGGCAACATATTGAGCAACTTTCTGTCCAAAGTTATGACAAGATAAACGTTGGCCATTAAAGAAATTCCTGGGATTATCAAATCTACCGACCAAGTGATTGTAGTTTCCATTGACATTCATTCTTGAGGCAAATCGATAATGATTTATCTGCGGTTGGTTGTAGCTTCTGTTCATCCTTGAAGTAGATTGACCCTGATTTACTTGGTGATCCACTTTAAGCCTTTGCTAATGATTGTCGACATGTTCACTTATCCTTGTTGCATCAAGATAACTTTTGGAGGTGGATGGATTCTGTGCTTGAGTTCTTCTTTATTATATCCAAGACCTGTCTTGATTAGAGGAGAACGCTACACTTTGATAATCTCATCTAAAGTTCCAGATCCTTTAGCAAATCTAAGATTAAGAGATTTTGATTTCTCAATATCTTTTCTAAGTCCCACAATTTCACATTCTAACTTTTCATTGTGTTTTTCCCTTTCAACAAGTTGTAATGTCAGAGTATCTATGATCATACCCTTTTCTTCTAAACAAATTTTAAGTTTAGAAATTTCTTCATAGAGATCATCTTCATCTATAGCATCCAAGAAATAATCATCTTCATAAGCCATCAAAAGTCTATAAGCATTACCATGTTCATCTTCATCACTATTTGAAAGTCCATCGTTGTCTTCATGCATATAATATCTCTTCCTACTTACATTCTATTTTTTGTTCCATTTAATTGGTTCCTTACCTTTATCAAGCTTGTCTTTATGAGGAAATTTGGTTGCATAGTGACTGACTCTCCCACAAGAAAATCATTTGAAAGGTAGCTTACCTCTGAATCTTCCAGAGCCTCATTGAAGGTTCTTGACAAAGTTTGATTCTTCCTCTCCTTCTGACATATGTCCTGACTCATTGTATTCTCCTTTTGAAGTTTTGAATGCGGTTTCTCTAATATCTGATGGACCCCCTTTTCTCATTTCAAAAGCAGTTAGGATTTCATTCAGCTGTGACATGGTAATTGATCTGATAATCACCCTATGAGTGACATCAGTTGAATATTTATTAAACAAAGGTATTACAGACTCATGTGCTGGTGTGTGTTCTATGTTATTTAAGCAACGGATCGATCAGATTGCCAACACACAGACATTTAAATGGAAAGACAGCAGAGAAATACAATAAGCAAACACAAAGACACAAGAATTTTAATAAGGAGTTCACCCTATTCTCCAGGGCTACATCTCCGGTCCAGCTTTCAGTGGTGGCCTTGTTTTATTGTGTCTTTAAGCAGAGAATTACAATGTAGGGACTCAATGTGAGTTCTCCTGAAGTAGGTTTTCTTAGCAGGGTGGTTCTTGGATTTCCCAAGCCACTTGAGTACACACACTTCTTCTTTCTACTAGCTCTGTGACCTTCTGGTCTATAGTGGAGAGCCCAATGTGATGCCCAACCTGGACAGATCCTCTATGGGATGGCTCGGATCTCTCAAGCCTCTGGTGCTCGACGCTGGCTCTGGTCAGCTCGGCCCTATGTCCTCTTTCTGCTCTTGCTTCACTGTCTTCTTTCTCTGTGTATTTAGTCCTCCTCTCGAGATTCTGGTCTCTCTGTCTTCTTTCTTTGTCTCTCGGACTGTTCTCCGACTTAACCGTGTATTTTTTTTGCTGTTCATGGCTTTGTAGCCATTCAAACCCATGCCTATTTGGTTCCCCTTCCGCCTCTGTTGATTCGCCTTCTGCAGCTGTGCTTGGAGTTCCCTATTCGGCATCATCATCAGCACTCAGGGAGTGGCCACATGTCCTCCTCTAAATAGTGCCAGCCTGCGTCATCAGTTTGTTTCTTCAGTTACGTCATGGATGAAGTCTTTCCTCCACAGTGGCGATCAAACAGATTCCAAATCTTTACAAATCACGGTGTATTCCTTCGTCGATTCTGCTTCCTCCATCGGGTGCGATCTCAGCTATCCGATCTGGGGCCTCCAGATCCGACGCCATACACACGTTTCGCGCGGTTGACTTGCTCGACTATTAGCATGCGATCAACGACGGTTTTCTCTCAACCCTGCTTGCCACGCGTTGATCAATGAATGGATTCGCTCCACTTTCATCCAAAACCACTTACTGTTTGAGGGCGCCCTGATCAATACTGCCGATTTTTCCAGAGCATGCATCCCGCCTTTGTACTTTTAGTGCTTTCTGCTTTTTTCCCCACGGTTCTCCGGCTCCCGACACGACCGAGTGCTTGAGGCTCCTCCATTTTGGCCCTATTTGCCCAGCGATGCGCAATTAGCGATCCACCTCCTTTTCCTGATCCGGGGCTCCCATGGGCTACTTTGACTTCCTGTGCAGTCTCCACGGGCCTCAATTAGCGCGCTTTGACTGAGGTTCTCGTCGTTCCACGTTGGCTGACATTGCCACTGGTTCAGCAGTGTTTTGGATCGTGGTTCTAAATTCTTTAGAGATTTGTCCCGACCTGATACATTCATGGTTCCTTGACAGTATTTTATGGATCCCATTCGAATCACGGCCTCCCACTGAAAAAAAAAAAGCTTTTGGATAGCCAAAAGTTGGTTTTCAAGCATCTACTAAGTGACGGTATTGCTTTCTCACTTGTCCAATGTCAATCCACTTCACACTGCTCGACTTTGAACCTCTGAGCCCAATTATGAGGCATTCGAAATCTCCCTTGCACGTCGTCCTTACCTTCCTGTCTAGCATTGTGTCTTCCTGCAATTCATTAAGATATTTAGGTAGCAGGTCATTAACAGAAGGAAATTGACTCTGCTCTTCAGGGTCCTCAATCATTGAAGGTTCAAACAACCTCAAGAAATCTGCATTTACGACTGAGTAGATGTGCATGTAAGCTGGTAGATCAAGGCGAAGAGAATTTTCACCAATCTTCTCAAGTATCCTGAAGGGTCCATACCTGATAGGTTTTACCTTTTTAGCTTCACCTTGCATCCCATCCTTACTGATATACAGCCAGACTTGGTCTCCAACTTGAAAACTATGCTCCATCTGATGCTTATCATGCCTAGCCTTATAATTGGCCTGGCTCTTTTCCAACTGTTCCTGTACTGCCTAGTGGATCTCCTGGATCTGTTCAATGAACCTAGTTGCCTTGTCCACATCACTGTGTCCATCAACCATGGTATCTTTACCAAAGACAAAATCCAAAGGAGACCTTGGTGTGAAACCGAAACTGGTCTCAAAAGGAGATCTTTATGTAGAACAGTGTTTGGCTCTGTTGTAAGCATGCTGCACATAACACAAGTGTTCATCCCAAAGCTTAGGATGTTTTCTACAATATCCTCTCAGTAACCGGATCACTATCTTGTTAACTACTTCTATCTGGCCATATGTTTGTGGATGAAAAGCTATGCTTTTCTTTAATTTGGTGTCCATCAGTTCCCATAGACTCGACCAAAACTTCCCCACAAATCAGGTGTCTCGATCAGATATAATGGAAGTGGGTAATCCAAAATGAACCCATACATGTTCAAAGAATAATTTTGCAGTTTTTTCAACTGTAATCTGTTTACTACAAGGTATCAAAATACACGTTTTGTTGAACCTATCCACAATAACATATAGATAATCATGAGCTTTCCTAGATTCAGGCAGTCCTCCAACAAAATCCATGGAAACACTTTCCCAAGGGTGAGAAGGAACTAGCAATGGAGTGTACAAGCCTAGTTTTCTATTGTTGGCCTTGTTTTTGGCACACATGGCACACCCTCTTACATATCTAGAAATTGTCTTATTAATTTTCGGCCTATAACAAAACCTTTGCAGCTGTGAAACTATTTTACTTACCCCAAAGTGACCTAATATCAAAGAAGTGTGTGCTTCCCTAATTATCTTTACCCTATCAATTTGTGGAATGCAAAGTTTCCCACAATGGTATAAGAGTCGGTCCTTCACATGATAGTCCAATTCTTCTACTCTTTTTCCTTGACTCAAAGTTGCATATACATCTTTAAAGTCCATATCCTGAGCATATTGTTCTATTTAGCTTTCATGTAGCATAGAATTATGCTTAAGTATGGTAGATGCATTTATAATGGGTCTAGATAACATGTCTGCAACCTTGTTATGTATGCCCTTTTTATATCTAATGACTAAATGAAAATGTTGTAGAAAACCCATCCATCTATAATGTCTTGATTGCTACAACTTAGTTTGGGAGTGTAGATATTGAAGTGGTTGATGATCAATATGTATTACTGTCTCTTTTCCCATTAAGTAATGTTTCCACTTTTTCACACTTTGAACTAATGCATACAATTCTTTATAATATATAGGATATTTAACTATTGCAGAATTAAAAGTCTCATAATGATAACATATGGGTTTACCGTGTTGTGTCAACACTACTCCCATGGCATAGTCACTAGCACCAGTTCGAATCTCAAATGGTCTTTGTAGATCTGGCAGTGCTAATACAGGTGTTGTACTAATCTTTTCTTTCAAGGTGTTGAAGGCTTTCTGATGTTTGCCTCCCCAATGAAACACCTTATTCAATCCTGTTAAATCATGTAAGGGAGATGAAATTGAGGAAAAGTTAGAAATGAACTTCCTCCAATATTGTGCTGCTCCTAAGAAGCTTCTCACTTCTATAGCAGAATTGGGTTTAGGCTAGTTTACAATGACTACCACTTTAGAGGGATCTATTTTTAATTCACCACCCCCTACTATATGACCCAAATAATTTAGATATGTTTTTCCAAATCCACATTTTGAGAGTTTAACATAAAGTTTCTCTCTTTTCAAAACATCTAATGTCTGCTTAACATGCTTTAAATGTTCTTCCCACATTTTACTAAAAATTAGAATGTCATTTAGATACACAATAACAAAATCATCAAGAAAAGGTCTGAGTACATCATTCATTAATCTCATGAAGGTAGCAGGAGCATTAGTTAAGCCAAAAGGCATAACCAGCCATTCATACAATCCCTACTTTGTTTTGAAAGCAGTCTTCCATGCATCTTGCTTTGCAACTCTGACCTGATGGTATCCACTATGCAAATCCAACTTGGTGAAATAAACAACTTCTTTTAATTGATCTAAAAGATCATCGATGCGAGGAAGGGGATAACGATTTTTTATTGTTATCTTATTCAGTGCTCGGTAATCAATACACATTCTCCATGAGCCATCTTTCTTTCTCACCAAAACGATTGGTGATCCACATGGTGATGTGCTAGGCCTGATGAACCCTATCTCGAGAAACTCCTACATCTTCTTCTTGATTTCAGCATTCTCTAAAGTAGACAACCTATACATTCCAATGTTAGGAAATGGAACATCTTGCTGCAAAATAATATCATGTACTATTTCCTTTTTGGGTAGCAGAACTTTAGGTTCTTAAAACAAGACATCATACTCTGAAACAATCTTTTCTATATCAGCTTGCTGATCAACATTACAACCCTCAAATACATTGGTTTTATCAAGTTTCTTTTCCTTTACAACCATCAGTAAGAACTGTTTGCATGAATTTATCATTCTTTTCATCTCTCCTAAGTTAATGAGAGTATAATTATTCTTGAGCTTATGAGCTCTTACAAAGTATTCGATTCCATCTTTAACAAGTAGATACTTGTTCTCAGCTCTATAGAAAATAGCCTTTCTATCATACAAGGGATTCCTAAAACAATTCCACATATATCCAAAGGAATTATACCTAACTCAACCTCATATACAAATGTTGACCCAAAACAAAACTTGAGTTTGCACTGTCTAGTCACTTGTAGTTGTGCTTTATCATTCAACCATCCTAATGGGTATGGTTTCTTATGAGGTGTAGTTGCTAATCCCAATTTCTTTACAATTGCTTAGAAATTAGATTTAATTGTGAGCCACTATCAAACAGAGTATCAATCTTTTTATTTTTGGAAATAACTCGAGTATGGAAAAGCTCATGTCTTTTTCTCTCATGTTCTTCATCAATAACATATTGAGCAGAATTACTAGTAGATGCTTCAGAATTATTACCTTTTATACCTGTGGTTGCAATGATTGTTTCATCTCCCGAGTCTGAACCCAAATCTTTCTGAATAGCTGCAGCAGTCTTCTTCTTCTTGCCCTCAGACTTCTTAGGTCTCAGCTCTAGATGCAGAATCCAACAATGCTCATCATCATGCCCATCATTTTTACAATGAGTGCATGAATTTTTGCCTTTTTGTGTAGTGTTAGCCTTCCTTGCTTTCCACTTTTGCTTTCTTTTCTCCTTTCTCTTGCTTGCAGTGGGTTGGGATGGTTCTCCAACTTCTGAATTTCCATTCTTTCCTCTAGCCTCTAGATGATTAGCGTGTACAGATACTTCATCTATACTAGTGGGATTAAACATGAGGATGGTATGCCTCATGTAGCTGTGTAGACCACCAATTTACTTCAAAAGAGTCTCTAGTGAGTCTAATGAGATACTCAACATCAATGCTCTCTTTCTAAACTCTTGAGTATACCCTTGCACACTTTTCCCTTTTAACTGTTGAAGATTTTGCCAACTCATCATGGCTTGTTGCATGTAGGCCAATGGATAGAACTGCTTTTTGATTGCAACAACAAATTCACTCCAAACAGAGATGGTATTACCATGTTTTCTCATATCAGCTTGGATTCTTCCTTCCCACCAAACCAAGCAATGCCTCCTAGGCTTAGGCTTGCCAGCTGAATCTCACTCTTGTCTGAGTCTATGTTCTGTACCCTGCAATACACATCAATTTGTCTAATCTAATTGTCCAACTTTTCAGCATTTAGCTCTCCATCATATATAGGCAAATCAAATTTAGCATCTAGTTTAATCAAAGATGCTTTCTTATTATGCACGGGGCTATTAGGAGGTGTGAGAAAGCTTTCGTCTTTCCCCTTTCCTTTGGAGTGGTCATGGAAGTGAGACTCATCTTCTTCTTTATCTTGTTTAGAACCTGACGAATCTTCAACCTTATGCTTTCTAAAGTTTCTATACATTTCTTCTACCATAGACTTTATAGCTAGGAAGCTCTCTATGAATTGAGGGTCTGGCCCCACAAAACCTTCCTCTGACATTGTCTTCCAAGAATAGACTCTCCAAATTTCAGGATTAGTTTCCGCCAACTCTCCTTCTCCTAATTTGAGCTTTGATCTAGTGAGCATTCACAGCTAAACCAACACAAGCTTGTTTAACTTTATAGCCTAAAGCTCTGGTACCACTTGATCTGATAATCACCCTATGAGTGACACCAGTTGAAGATTTATTAAACAAAGGTGTTACAGACTCATGTGCTGGTGTGTGTTCTGTGTTATTTAAGCAACGGATCGATCAGATTTCCAACACACAGACATTTAAATGGAAAGACAACAGATAAATATAGTAAGAAAACACAAAGACACAAGAATTTTAATAAGGAGTTCACCCTATTCTCCAGGGCTACATCTCTGGTCCAGCTTTCAGTGGTGGCCTTTTTTTATTGTGTCTTTAAGTAGAGAATTACAATGCAGGGACTCAATGTGAGTTCTCCTGAAGTAGGTTTGCTTGGCAGGGTGGTTCTTGGATTTCCCAAGCCACTCATAGTACACAGACTCTTGTTCTTCCTACCAGCTCTGTGACCTTCTGGTCTATAGTGGAGAGGCCAATGTGGTGCTCAGCCCAGACAGATCCTCTATGGGATGGCTCAGATATCTCAAGCCTCTGGAGCTCAACACTACCTTTGGTCAGCTCGGCCCTTTGTCCTCTTTCTACTCTTGCTTCACTGTCTTCTTTCTCTGTGTATTCTGTCCTCCTCTCGGGATTCTGGTCTCTTTGTCTTCTTTCTTCGTCTCTCGGACTGTTTTCCGACTTGACTGTGTATTTTTTTTTGTTGTTCATGGCTTTGAAGCCATTCGAACCCATGCATGTTCCATTCCCCTTCCGTCTCTGTCGATTTGGCTTCTACAGCTGTGCTTGGAGTTCCCTATTCAGCTTCATCATCAACGCTCAGGGAGTGGCTACATGTCCTCCTCTAAACAGCACCAGCCTGCTTCGTCTGTTCGTTTCTTCAATTACGTCATGGATGAAGTCTTTCCTCCACCGTGGAAAATCTTTATAAATCACGGCGTATTCCTTCGTTGATTCCGCTTCCTCCATCGGGCACAATCTTGGCCGTCCGATCTAGGGCCTCCAGATCTAACACCATATGCACGTTTCACGTGGTTGACTTGCTCGACCGTTAGCACGTGATCAACGGCGGTTTTCTCTCACCCCCGCTTGCCACGTGTCGATCAATGAATGGATTCGCTCCACTCTCGTCCAAAACCACTTACTATTTTAGGGCGCCCCGATCAATACCACCGGTTTTTCCAGAGCGCGGGTCCTGCCTTTGTACTTTTAGTGCTTTTTGCCCTTTCTCCCGTGGTCCTCTGGCTCCCGACGCGATCGAGTGCTCGAGGCTCCTCCATTTTGGCCCTGTTCGCCCAGCGATGCGTGATTAGCGATCCACCTCCTTTTCCCGATCCAGGGCTCCCATGGGCTACTTTGACCTCTTGCGTAGTCTCCATGGTCCTCAGTCAGCACGCTTTGACCTAGCTCGTCGTCGTTCCACGCTGGCTGCCATTGCCACTAGTTTAGGGGTCTTTTTTATCATGGTTCTGAATTCTTTAGAGATTTGTCCCAACCTGATACAGTCATGGTTCTTTGACAGTCTTTTATGGATCCCATTTGGATCAGTAATACTCTGAAGATTCTGCTTTTCTTCTATGGCAGAAACTTTTGATTCAAACTTAGAAGGTAAAGATCTTAAAACCTTTTCAACTAAAGTAACTTCTTTTATCTCTTCACCCAAGTTTTTCATGCAATTAACAATCTCATCTATATGTAAGAAATAATTAGCCACACTTTCATCATTGTGCATTTTGAAAGTTTCATATTGAATTTTGAGAGATTGTAGTTTTGCACGTTTTACCTAATCGTCTCCTTCATAGCTTAGAATGATCTCGTCCCATATTTCTTTGGCGGTTTTGAGCTGCATAACCTTGAAAACTTTTGATTGAGATAGACTCCCCAATAGAGTATTGACAGCCTTTGCATTTGTTTCATACTGCTTTTTACCAGCTGTATATGTAGGAGTTGCTGATGGAAATGTGTATCTTCCTTCCACGACATCCCAAACTTCTGAACCAAGAGATTGAAGATAGGTTGTGGTTCTTACCTTCCAATAGACGAAGTTGATCCCATCAAATATTGGTGGCCTAATGGATGCCTCCCTTTCGTAGTTGCTCATGATGATAGATCTTCCTTCAAGCGATCAAGCTTCTTCTAAAGGACCTGCTCTGATACCAATTGTTGGAAATAATACTGAGGGGGGGGGGGGGGGGGTGAATCAGTATTAGTAATTCAACAATTTTTCATTTCTATAAACAAATTGATATACACTACTTTTGTTAATTAAACCTGCGTATATACGCAACTATGTTTAGATAAAACCGTGTATATCTTGCAGACTTCTAATTTAGTTAGTTGATCTTAATCTACGTATCAAAACCATAAAACAGTAATGAAGTGTAGTAAATATTACAGGAAATCACACACATGAACACAAGATATAAGGTGGAAAACCAATGTGGGTGAAAACCACCTGCTACAATTCGTCTCTCTCTTATTTTGATAAGAAACTTCTTTTTACAATATTTTTGTACTGGTGCAGTCTTATACCAGTACGCAGGCTACTACCTGCAGAAGGCTACAACCCTCTCTCATTCTCCATCTTCTACTGGAAGGGAGCTACAACCCCCTTAGCTCTTGTACTAGCTGATGTCCTAGTACATAGGTGCTGACCTACAGAAGGCTACAACCTTTTCTTTTCTTCCAGGGACCACGTTTCATAAATTTTCAGACTAGATCCATTAATAGCATCAATCAATCATCAAATATATCTACATCAACCAAACTCCTTTGCACCAACCAAAAACTGAATCACACAATCACTTCTCTGAATGTTGTAACCAGAATACAGTAACAATACCAAAACCCAACCAGAACCCAGAACACTGCAACAATAGACAGAAGTAGCTAAAACATATTTTATGAAATGTACGCTACTTCAATATGTAGAACCTGCATGCATACGCTGCTATATTAAGGCAAACCTGTGTATACGCTATTTTGAATTACCGAACCAGCATGTATACGCACCTTTGCTATGTTGAACCTGCGTACAGATCTATAAAAGATAATTTACCCTTTTCAAATATTCAGACATCAGTCATACCCAGATTATTAGATTTATAGATCAAGTCATGCGCTAAATATAACTTATCAAAATCACACAAAGATACTTCTCTTAAAGCCTTAAGATCTTGACCCATCAATATAACTTATCCTTCTTCTAGCGCTCAGGTTCCTCCATGATTCAAATCCAGCTATGCACCATAACCCAATGACCAGTGTTCTAGATCTTTCTCTTCATAAGATATTCAATGCTTGAGTACCTTTGCCTAATTATCTCCTTCCCCTTTTATAGTCTTAGGCCTTGCTCAATACCATGGTCCAAAACCACTTAGAACCAATACCTTGGTCCAAATACCTGGGTTCAACACTTCGGACAAGATACCAGGGTCCAAAACCATAGGTCCAAATACCAAGGACTGAATACCATGGACTAAAAAAGCAAGTTTTCCCACATGTACGTGCTTTTCCTTGCATGAAAGTGCGTGCAGATGCATATGCACCTTTTGATTGGCTATCCTGCATGTATACGCAACTTTTTTAAGTGGAACCTGTGTATTTCTCCTTTTCCTTCATTCTGAGAGCCTGAACTGAGATCTGTCATCTGAGTGAGTTGCCATCAAGGACAACACCTGTGTCATAGTGCCAAACCTATGTCATAATGCCAACATATTTTCCTTAGAATTTAACTGGGTTGTTTCTTTTTTTTTGGAATGGGTTTTGCTGAATTCACTATTTGACACATGTATTTCCTTAGAAATCATCTGGGTTGAGTATTTTGAAATGGGTTTTGTATCTAGTTGCAATTTGGGTCACTGTATCCTTGGGTTATCCTTGGGTTAGTGTGCTTAAATTTGGTGGGGTTAATCCTCCTTAGCACACTTGGAACTCACTAACACTCCCTATCACACACTCTTATTCATTCATTTCCATGGAATTGAAACTAGTTCTCCCTTGTGTTTCCCTAGCACTCCCTAACATGCATTGGTGCCACACCCTAGAACCTGGCACATCTTGGCATGTCTTGGCATGCCTAATATGTCTTGGAACTATCTCACATGTGTTAGCTGACCTTGGCACTCCCTAGTTAGCATGCCCTTATAGATAGCCTTACTTTTTTTTGTGATTTGGGAACCCAACCCAGTCATTGAAAAAATAGTGTTGTGCATAGCCCAAAGTCTCCCTTTATCTGAAACTACTTTTTCCCAACCCCTTATTGCAATCATAGGCTTACCTTCTGCAAATCCTATTTTTTCCCAACCTCTTTGAAAGGTCTTTCATTTTCCTTTTCTTTTCCCCTTTTAATATTTTGTTGTGATTTTTGTTGTGCATTAAGAAGGTGAGATTTTCAACTTGCTCCATTTGAGATTTATGGTTCTGAAGCTAATCCTCCTTTCGATAAACATTCTTCCATTATTCTAACCTTAGGCTCGAGAGTGTTGGGGAAATTTGAATGTTTAGGCTTATTCACTACAATTTGAACCCCTTTAGGGAGGCTTGACAATTTTGTCTCCGTCATCTTCTTATAGTCCACCCTTAGCCAAAATTTAAAGCCTATCCAAATGCGAACAAATCCATGGAAAAATGACATATAACCCAGGGCTGACATCCAATTTTCCAAAACCCATGCCGCGAGAGATGCCTTCTGCACTGTCTTACCATAGAATCTTCCTACCAAAGTAGTTTCTAACAAGTTTGGGATATCCTCGAACCTGATATCCTTACCAATGACCATTGAAAACTTATTTTGTTTCACTCTAACATAGATATTTGGCTTAGACAAAGCTCTGGAACCATGGGGGACCAAAAGAGGCTTAAAAATCTAAAATGAAAGGGATTTTGGCTAAGAATTAGGGATACCTACTACCTCAAAGCTAGAATGAGAGCTTAGCTCTTTTGCACTACTATTTTTGCTCAAAATGAAAACAACCTTGGACAACTCATACTCAAATTAAATATCTACCTTGGAACACCATCCATCTTGGAAACATCTCATGATTTGGTTGGAGATGATCTGTTAAGACAATGAAGTGTCACCTACAAATTCATTCTAGGATTTGAATGCCTCCGGTGGACATGATTGGGCTCATAATTAACAATATCAACTTCCATTCGAAACTGTGGTGGGATGTAATTAATTGTTGACAGGACCCACTGTTTGACAACCAAGACAGTGAAAACCCTTGGGAAAAAGAAAGAGAGTACATGAAAAACTTTACTTGTTGTAGGAGAAAAGGCCTTCAACTCTAACCACTAGGTCTGAACATGTCCAACTTTGTAACAATTGAAATAATGAAATGAGGTTTTCCAATAATCAATGTTATGGATCTAGACTTTTTCCTCGTAAACCAATTCAATGGCCTTGAATAAAATATATTTGATATCTATTTTGACTAGAATCCAGGCCCAATGCTTATTAATTGAAACATACCAATTAGGGTCCAAAGAAATAAATCTACCAAACTTCTTGCCAATAATGTGAAGGGCCTCCTCTACCTAGAAGACAAGGGTGGGTTCGACAATATAGCCTAAAGTTGTTGCACTGATAGATGTTTGTGAGCGAGATCACAATCCACCAACCATGTTTCTAGTACTAGGCCCGATGGCCCCCAATCCCATTCTGCCTCCTTGATCTTATTATAGTCCCCCCTCAACCAAAATTGAAATAATATCCAACTGTGAACAAATCCATGGAAAACCAACATATAACCCATGGATGACATCCAATTGTCTAAAACCCATGCCATGAGAGATGCCTTTTTCATTTTCTTACCATAAAATCTTCCTACCAAGGTAGTTTCTAACAAGTTTAGGATGTCCTCGAACTTGATATCCTTACTAATGACCATTGAAAGCTTATCTTGTTTCACTCTAACATAGAAATTTGGCTTAGGCAAAGCTCTCGAACCATGGGACCAAAAGAGGCTTAAAAGGCTTAAATGAAAGGGAGTTTGGTTGAGACTTAGGGATAACTACTACATCAAAGTTATAATGAGAGCTTATGTCTTTTGCGCTACTATCTTTTCTTGAAATGAAAAAAACCCTAGACAACTCATGTTCAGATTAAATATCTACCATGGAACACCATCCATTTTGGAAACACATCATGATTTGGTTGGAGATGATGTGTCAAGACAATGAAGTGTAACCTGTAAATTCATCCTAGAATTTAATGCATCCCCTAGACATGATTGAGCTCATAATCAATAATATCAGCTTCCATTCGAAACTGTGGCGAGATAGAATTAATTGTTGATAGGACCCATTGTCTAACAGCCGAGACAGTGAAAATCCTTGGGAAAAAGAAAGAGAGTTCACAAAATTTACTTGTTGTCGGGGAAAAGTGCGAAAGCAAAAAAGCTCCATATTTTCTCAAAAAACATTTGAACCATTATTTTATAATATCCTTTAAGAGTATAATAAGCAAAATATAAATTTCATATCAATAGAGTGTTCTCTTTATAATAATATCTTTTTTCTCTATATAAATGTATAGAAAATTCACCAGATAATTTTCCTCATTCCTAAAATAATATCTAAACTATGACAATGATATCCAAGGGACTTAATACCACAACCTCCTACTTATAGTCTACAAAACTCAACCACTCAAATTAACTCGTTACATGTCTTTGAACTATAAAGAAATTCTTTAAAAAAACTATTAAAAAACACCATAAATCACAAAATATTATTGTTTAAATAATATGATAAATATATCCACTCTAAATAAAATTTATAATTAATAATATAAATTAATAATTCTATTGGATATATAAAGAAAATAAAACCCAGATATAAATAAAAGTTCAAAATAAGATTGTTATTTTACTTGGGTTTCTATATGTTTGGAGGGAGGATGGGGGAGTTTGAGAAAAAATAAGTGTAAAAAAAAGAGTAAAGGAAGAGTTTAAGATTACACTTATTAATCTGATTTCCCACCATTTTTCGCAAAAGAAGGCCAACAGAGTAGAGCACATGGGAGAGTTTGAGAACAAATAACTATAGAAAAATGTAAAAGGCCAGGTTCTTGTTCGAGGTCGAAGTTCATCCACCGTCTCTAGTGATACGTGTAGAAAAAGGTTTGTGTTCCTCCCCTCCATGAAATTGTTTCAGCAGTGTGATTACACTAAACAAATTCAGGGTGTAGGATTTTAGGGCATTGGTAGTTTAAAATTGTTTGCAGGGAAATTTACAATGGGGTTTCTAGGGATTTTGCAATTGATGCTCACAAGCTGAATTCATTGGCATGTTCTATTATTTTAACATCTAAATCACATTGTGGTAGTGGTCGTGGGTTTGTTGAACTATGTTATGCTTCAATTTTTTTTTCCATCTAGTTTTGATCAGCATGACCTCCACTTGAGCTTAACCAAAGCTTTGTGGATTATTGAAGTTTATGAGTTTTTCCAGTTGAATTGATTGTGAAATAGACATTAGCATTCTTTTATGCGAGGTCTAGGACATTGTGGAAAATGACAATCTTGCACATTTTCTGAAGTATAATGCTTGGTATATGAAGTATACACACATGATGGTTGAGTTCATGTTGAGTCATGGATTTCAAACTTTCGAAGAGGGAAGGGATTGAAATTAGAAAATCATTATAGACTGCGTGGAAATTTCACAATGGTTGTGTATATGCTTTATAACATAATGAATGCGTATGGGTTCTGTCATTCTGAAAATTGAACAGTTGAATCGGAAGTCAGAGTTTAAGCGCGTCCAGCCAAGCAAGTTACTACGCTCAGTGCATTTCTCACAATCAAATGAATGATCATAGATCTTTATTGTTTTAAATTCTAAAGGCCCTAATTCCCAGCCTAAAGTAGGCTCCTCTCCCTCTCCATAACTAAAGGGGTCTTTCTAAAATAGCCTTAAATATAAAACTTAATAAGCTCAATATTGCCAAACCATGGGGTCACCAACAACAAGAAAAGGAGACAACCCATTAAGGATTCTCTACTCCCATAAAGATCCTATTACAGATCTATACTCCTGGGGATTGTGCTCTCTACTGTCTCCTTGCATTTATTGCCAATAGCAAGAAAAGGGGACAGCCCATCAAGGATGCCATAGTCCCATAAATATCCTATTACATATCTATATTCCTGGGGTTAGTGTGCTCTCTACCATCTCCTTGCATTTGACAATTACTAAAGAGCTTCAATTGATCTTCCTGATTGATCCATAATTTGTTTTGGATTTTTTGTTTGAATAGACTGGGGAATGAGTGAAGTATTTGAAGGATACGAGGGCAATATTGCAAGCTCTCTGCAAATCTTTCATGGAAATGCACCTCAGCAGTTCTTCTCAATGAAGGTAAGAGGATTGATCATATGATCCTTGCACACTTTTACAGAGATTATTAATTTTTTCTTTCAGTTGATACAAAAACCAAATGTAATAAAGATTGAACCTTTCAACTCTCCTAATCATTTGATGTGTTCATCAATTCACCATAGGAAGATTTCGATATTTCCCTTGCCCTTGTATCTTCGACTTGTTTTCTTTGTTTTTTGGCTAGTTGGAAAAAAAATTCAAAACTGATACTTGCTAGACAACAAACCATTCATTTAAGACAATGATAATATCATGCTAGCTAATGCTGTGGTGAATGATCTTTTGAGGTTCCTCACCACACATATATATTGAATAGGATCATAGGAGGATTTATCATTAGGAATTTTTCACAAGATGTATATTCGCAGATCTCAGCAATTGCTGAGGGGTAATAACGATGAAACCCTGAAGCTTTCTGTTGTATGACAAGAAAGCTATTGTATAGAGAGACTGATTGACAACACGCTACCGTGAAAATGATAAGATCTTAATTCTGATTACTTTTCGCTTCTTCAACTTAAATAGGTCGGGTGAAAGCAACAAATGACTATAGATATAACCAATGATTCAAGGAAGAATATCAAAGAACTAAACATATGCCACTTTAGGGAGAAAACTTTAGGTGAGAATGAAGAGATTTAATGAAGTTTGCAAATTTCATTCATATAATGCAAATGTCTGAAGGACTTAGAGGAATTCTTGACATTGACATGATTTAAAATATTCTTTAGAAGAAGGGACCACGGCACACTCTGTCATGCTTCTATCTCAAATTACTGGATCATATCTAGGCAGAGGTATCTTGGATTACTGATGACATATATGTGTTTGATATACACATGAATAGTGCTGCCAATGTATGTTTGTCATGATCCGTCATGCTTAAGCATGATCTAAATATCGAAGTGCCCAATTGTCATTGAATTTTTGACTGCATATTTGTTTTCAGAATGAATACTCCAAGCAAAGCTCCAAGACTTGATTCCTTGGGAAAATAACTCAGCCTATTTGGGCTATTGAATCAGCCCCTCAGTAGATCAACAAAGAGATACAAATGGCAACATACTAGCCATATTTATTTTGAAACTAGTACTCAATTAGTACCTTTTGTAATATTTATTTTGAAACTAGTACTCAATTAATACCTCTGGCAAGCATCTCTTGGTATTGAGTGAGAGAAGACTGTATTTCCAATTTGATTTCATTGTAGAACCTAGAAATGGACTCCTCTGCTAATCTGTCCACTTCCACTTGCTCATGAACCTCAAATTCTTCATCACCAAAAAACCACCTTGATGAATGATTAGGTACTAATGCTTCCATCCATTCTTGATCTTCACAACCCTCCATGCACTCATCAATACTCAAGCATGAAGTCTCTTCATTTTAAGAAAAGTCAGAAGCTTCTATGTTTTATTTCATTGTGTACTCGTTGATATTGTAATCCAACTGCAAAATTGCAGAATGTCTTTTACTCCAATCGCCCATTTCTCCCATGTCTTCTCCTTGACATGAGTGCAGGTGGATGCATGGAAGAGCAATGTTAGCGAAATAGTAATGCAACTGCCTTTTCTTTCTGAAATGAACAACTGGTCTTGCAAGGCTACTGGTGCACGAGAATTCATAGTCTCTGCTACCAGATGAATTGGAATATTTGGAATAGTGATGAAACCTTGAAATTCCAGCCAAGTTCTTCCCCAACATATTTCCTTTATTTATCATCACTAGGAAATCTTGTAACATTTTGTGCTGCTTAACAACACCATCTTTTATCATAAAAAGGGCGATCCTCAACATACCCCACAACCGTTTCCTCATTCTAGGTTTATGACCTTCAATTTGAAACTGGACTATGGCCATTCTGCTTATACCTATGGCTTGCAAGGTTTATTAGTGATTGGGCATGTTTGAACTGAAGAGGAAGATGCTCAAATAATGACTTAAATAACAATATATCAGTGAGCGATAAGGAGGGTTTATATAGATCTTGCAAGAGATAGGGCGGGCATTAAAATCAAATTATTTACTAGTCCATGTGCGTGACATGCAATGAAATCCGGTGGATGGTGAAAGGATAGGACCCATTTACTTGGATGGTGGTGTGTGGACTGTTAGTTCTAGTCTTCGCAACCTGTTACCAAGGATCAAAATGAGCTCTTACTATGTCCGGTTTTCAGAGATGTTTTGCACATGAGTTTCAGTGCAAATCATATCCTAGGTATGTCCATCAAAAGAAGCTCGGAAAAATATTTACAACCATATATCACACTCCTGTAACCGGCTTTTGGATCAGTAGATATGATCGAAATGAATGATTGATTCTTGGTTATGCATGTTTTGAGGTCAGTTGCTGCACACAGGGATAATTTTACAACAAAATCCATTTGGACGGGAATTTTACAAAAGAGAAAGAGGTTTTTTTCCATCACATACCAAGTAAGAAAAACCTCCTTCATTTTATTCACAAGTGTTACTATGTGGGAGATATGTAGTGATATTTGAAGCCTACATTAAAATAAAACAAATTTTGGAGCTATTTTACTGTTTTAGTCATTTTAGTGTGGTGCCATTTTACAACAGATAGAAAGTAATTGTTAGAAACCCAAAGAGGTTTTTGGTATCCATGAGTGATGTAAAAAAAACCTCTTTTATTGTATTCACAGGTATCATGAATTGGAATATTTGACTAGATCATTACAGCTTATGTTTACAGATTTAAATTTTTAATGATTTTCTGTTTTAGAGATGATTTTGTGGCACAGATTCCTAGCAACTGGAAATGAATTTCCAAAGTTTGAGAGAGTTTTTTCTCCAACATGACCCTATATACAAAAACCTCTTTCAGTTTTGTAACAAGTACTGTGGTTCAGGAGATACGAGTTCATCGTGGACACCTAATTTCAAAATTTTGGTCCAAATTTAATGTAACTGATTCTATTTTGAGGAAGATGGTTTAGCTCAATTCCCTTAGTACAGGGATGAGCTAAATGTATATATTTGATGAATTTCATAGTGTAGAGGTTCAATTTTGGCAGCAAAGAGGCTGCTTGGCACTGTGTAAAGTTTCCTGAATATCATTTTAATAAAGCAGTTTTCTGCCCTTTGGACCTGGGATTCATCACGATGCTTAAAGTTCTAGTATGTTTTTCTCATAAATTCATTTACACATTGTGTTTTTCTGCCTTGTTATTACATTATCTAAGATATGTGTTAGGAATCCATCCCCTATGATGCTCCTTTCATGATGATTTTTCTGTTAGATGTAATGGTTGTCTTAGCAGAATTCATCCTTTGCTAGATGCTCTATTGAGCAACCTCGTGATTCTCTTTCGTCTAAAGTTGTTGTTGTAGATCCATCCCTTGTTTTATGCCTACAAGGCAGCAAGCTTTCTCCCCTATTCTTCTGACATTCGCAATCTTTATCTGGCTGAACATGGCACTTACTTTGCCCCAAGTTTTCCAGCAGAAACTGGCATCGACTCCATAGACCAATCATCCTTTCTCTTGTTATTTCGACCCAAAACCTTTTAAACAAATTCCCATACTCCATAGCTAGACTCAAATTTCATTCATTGCAACCACATTTTGTTGGCAAAGAGAGAGCCCTCTCTGGACTGGTAGGGCTAGATGTCAGATCGAAAGCTTGGTCTATGGTTACCTCAGAGTTGCCTTTTCTCAGCCTTGAGGTTCATTCTGAGTGCTAACATATTGGCGCCACTTCCGGGGACGAGGTGACAGATCTTCTCTGGGAAAGGTCGTTCAAGTTGCAAATCTGGTTGTTGATGGTGGACAGTGATCAGACACATATGAAGGCTGAAACATTAACCTGGCGACTCCAACTCAACCCAAATATTCCATTGCTCACTGATCTATTCATGCACTAAAATAAGAAGTTTTGTGAAGTTTTTTAAAAGAAGTTAGATACCAGTTAGTGAATATTCAAATAGATGAAGTACTTTTCATTACCGTGCTTCAATGTTTGAGATCTCCAAAGTTTCCTCCTAAAGCTAAAACTGGTTTCTTTAAGTTAGTTGTTGAAAATTTTGAGAAGGAGATTCAGTATTTAAATGATCAGATCCAATCACATGAGTTTCGAGATCCCAAAAAGTTGTTGGAAACTCTCTCTCCTTCAAAACAAGAAACAATAGGGTTTCCCGTGGATGTTTGCATTGACAGTTTGTAGCTGGAAGCATGTATTGAGGATTTGGGGTAGAAAACAGAGCCTGATTTCTTTGATCATATTGCAGCATATATGGAGAAAAAAAAATCAGTTTGAATAGCAAGCCAGATTTCCTTTTACACATCCACACTCATTTTGTGCATGTATGGCTATCAGCATTGCCAATTGTGTCCTGGTTCGAACACTTCCAAACAACATCCTTGTCACAATTACTTGATTGGTTGGTCTAGAATTACAACATTACTTGATCTATCAATTTTTCATCAGAGTAGGGTAGATTT
This sequence comes from Pinus tabuliformis, assembly GCA_031772625.1. Lineage (NCBI taxonomy): Eukaryota > Viridiplantae > Streptophyta > Pinopsida > Pinales > Pinaceae > Pinus > Pinus tabuliformis. The sequence goes on along the minus strand of CM062810.1, from coordinate 254,116,836 downwards.
GTAAATAAATAAGCTTCCCTTTTCCAGTATTTGTTTATGTACATATTGCAGTATGTATATGTTTTTGGATTGGTATGAGTTTTTTGGGTTTACAGATGTTTGTGACCATATTTCCCAATGGACGAGGCACTTGGTCTATGGTGTTCTTGACACCTCCAAGGAGCTGCCATCCCCAATAAGGTCAATGTTAATTCCAGTCTTCACAGCCTGTTACCAGGGATCAAAATGAGCTCTGGTTTTCAGAGGTGTTTTGCACATGAGTTTCAGTGCGAATCATATCCTAGATATGTCCATCAAAAGAAGCTCGGAAAAATATTTCCAACAGTATATCACACTCCCGTAAACGGTTTCTGGATCAGAAGATATGATCGAAATGAATGATTGATTCTTGGTTATGCATGTTTTGAGGTCATTTGCTGCACACAAGGAAACATTTACAACAAAAGTGAAAGAGTTTCGTGTCCATTACATACCAAATAACAAAAACCTCCTTCATTTTATGCACAAGTGTTACTATGTAGGAGATATGCAGTGATATTTGAAGCCTACATTAAAATAAAACAAATTTTGCAGTTATTTTACTGTTTTAGTCATTTTAGTGCGGTGCCATTTTACAACATATGGAGAGTAATTTTGAGAAACGCAAAGAGGTTTGTGTTAAACACGAGCCATACAACAAAAACCTCTTTCAGTTTATTCACAGGGGTCGTGAATTGGAATATTTGACTAGATATTTACAGCTTACTTTTACAGATTTAAATTTTTAATGATTTTCTGTTTTAGAGATGATTTTGTGGCACAGATGCCGAGCCACTAGAAACGAATTTCAAAACTTTGAGAGAGGGTTTTCTCCAAAATGACCTTATATACAAAAACCTCTTTCATTTTTGTAACATGTGCTATGGTTCAGGAGATACGAGTTCATCATGGACACCTAATTTCAGAAGTTCAGGCCAAATTTAATGTAACTGATTCTATTTTGAGGAAGATGGTTGAGCTCAATTCCCTTAGTACAGGGATGAGATAAATGTACATATTTGATGAATTTCATAGTGTAGAGGTTCTATTTTGGTAGCAGAGAGGCTACTTGGCGCTGTGCAAAGTTTCCTGAATATCATTTTAATAAAGCCGTTTTCTGCCCTTTGGGCCTAGGATTCATCACGGTGCCTAAATGTCAAGTATGTTTTTCTCATAAATTCATTTACACATTATGTTTTTCTACCTTGTTACAACATTATCTAAGAGATGTGTTAGGAATCCATCCCCTATGATGCTCCTTTCATGATGATTTTTCTATTAGATGTAATGGTTTTATTAGCAAAATTCATCCTTTGCTAGATGCTCTGTTGAGCAACCTCATGATTCTCTTTTCTCTAAAGTTGCTGTTGCAAATCCATCCCTTGTTTGATGCCTGCAGGGCAGCAGGCTTTCTCCCGTATTCTTCTGACGTTCACAATCTTTATCTGGCTGAACATGGCACTTACTTTGCCCCAAGTTTGCCGACAGAAATTGGCATAGACTCCATAGCCCAATCATCCTTTCTCTTATTGCTTCAACCCAAAACCTTTTAAACAAATTCCCATACTCCATAGCTAGCTTAAAATTTCATTCATTGCAGCCACATCTTGTTGGCAAAGAGAGAGCCCTCTCTAGTCTGGCAGGGCTAGATGCCAGATCGAAAGCTTGGTCTGTGGTTACCTCAGAGTTTCCTTTTCTCAGCCTTGAGGTTCATTCTGAGTGCTAACATGGACGACTGAGTTACCCACTAAAAAGCAACCATGTAAATCCCATGGGCCTATGAATGAAAATGGAAATCCTTTTTAAATTTCTTGTTGCAAACGTAGCTTTCAACTCAACAGAAATGCATTAATGTAGATTGGGTTGTCCTAAGCGTTGACAAAGGCATGAAGGTTCTCTTTGACAATCGGGCCCTATATTGTTCATTAGCCTAGGAAACCACAATCTTGATCCTAAATATAGTTTAACAGACATTTTCAAATTTACTTCTGTAAGTGATGCATTTATAAGTTCTTGCAGATCAATTCACTAACAATATATCTCTTTCAAAACCATCAAAATATGTTATCATCACTAATAATGAAAACTAAATCTTGTCGCATGTTGTCTTTGGAAGAAAGATCGAAATGATCAGGGCATTATTTTCTAGAGTATCAGAACGAATCACCAAATTTTTTCACCAGCAGCTAGGCAGTCTAATTTATATTCTGAAGTGATGATTCCCAGACCAACTAGAGGCAATAAGAATAATCACGCAATTATAATGGCTATAGTTGTCTGCGGCCCAAGCTTTGATTTAATGAACCTCCAGTGAGGTTGCCACCTACAGCCAACATTATGCATGGAACCATAGCACCCTTAAGGATGATGCAGTTGTCAGTAACAAATAAAATAGGAGCATCATTTATCAAGATTAATTTCTTAAAAATGGAATAATTTGAATGACCAATGCAAGGACTAAAGCTATTATCAATGGTTGAAGTAGTTGTTTTATTTTCAAGCATTTCCAAAGAAAATATACTTGAGAAATGGTCTACATTTCCCTCGAGCATCAATACAATGGTTTTAGCTTATTTTCAACAATTCCATATTTATCAGCCAGCAAGGAGATCCTCGTAGATTCAGTGGTGTCTATATCTATTTTATCCATGTCAACTTCGAATTCAAGTCTTCCCTTCACACTGCTTGCTGGAGGAGGTGCAAGAAGATGGAATAAACAAGTGTACATAATCACCAAATGATATATACACATTTCCAATTTTATTTCATGTCACAGAATCACCAAAAGGATACATGCTACTCCAATCAATATGAGAGACACATTCCCATTGTTCCCAAAAGTACTCCAATTTTCTTTACCACCCCACAATGTAAGTGGATATATATGATATAATCTTGGGAAACACTAAAAGAGGATAATAAATGTCAAATAAATCTTCACATTCAAGATAGATGAGGCCATCCCACTTCAGATGTATATATAGGTAATGACTCAAGGAAGAGGCAAGACCAAAAGGACATCTATTTTTAAGGATGTAAAAATATATCACTTTGTAATTTGTACAAGATCTATCACAAGCTCTCCTCTTACTACAAAATGAAATTTGCTCTTCATCCCTATGTACTTGGCATATTTATCATTCATTGGAGCTTCATTGTCTCTAATAAATACATCATGGTCATACATTTCTCAACCAAACTCATTTTTCAATGTCTCCTGAGTTTCATGTGACTGCACATGTCTCAAATTGACATGGATGAAATGGTTTCTTACATGGTAAAATAATGCTTAGGTTCTCTTCGCAAAGAGTTTGTTTGTAGAATTTCTCTTTGCCCAAATGTACAATTCACATTGTTGCATAATTCATCCAATGATTAACATTTTTCATCGTTAAACAATGGTGATGTATAGACATCTTGGCACTAGATGTGATATGTAACAATTGGATGTGAAATTTGAGCAAATTGTGTATTCCCACTACTGACATTTGTCTTGGCATTCCCCAGCTAACAAACAAAACACCCTCACTTTATAGCTAGAGAGTAGTGAGCAAAGGCATTGCACTCATAAATGCATTGAATATAGAAGCAAAGGAGAAATTAGCTAAGAGTTTTCATATGAATTCGGGGAACTTTGATGCATGCAAGAGCATTGCTACCCTCTACTAAGGCTTACTACTAGAGGTCTTAAGGCAACATCTAAGGTCACTTGATGATGGACATACTAAACAAAGGTACAAGGAGGTACAATAGCATTCTGATATTTATGAAGCAAGGATAATAAGATTGTGGTGCTTTCATTCTATTTTGGAATTATGTGATTTTCCTTAACATAGTAGAGATGAATTACAAGTGCGACCTATCATCTAAGAAATCATATTGGTGGGGAAACTAGCTCTAGATTAGTATACTCCCAAATAGATAGCACTTGGAGCAGCAAGGGGACTTTTATTATTTATATGTGCATGATCAATGTGACCCCAAGATAATTCATTGTGATGTCAAAGCAACAAACATTTTACTGCATGAAGATTTTGAAGCCATCGTGGGAGACTTTGGATTGGAAAAGATTTTAGACCAAAGGGATTCACATGTCACTACTGTTGTTTTTGGTATTATGGAGTAGATAGCCCCAGAATACCTTTCAATAGGAAAGTCATTAGGGAAAACAAATGTATTTGGTACAGGATATATTACTATTGTTAGAAAAAATTATTCAGTTATTCAAAAAATTGTTCTGTGCAGAGAGAACTTAGAGATTGACCTTGGCCACAATTGTTGCCAATTACTTTAGGGTTTTTTTTTACCATGTCACATGTGGTTTCAGGGTTTCATTGCAACCTTAGGGATAATCATGAAACAACTTTATTGTTTTATGGAAATTATGAAATAGATCTCCCTTTCCCAACAGATTGAAGCATAATATAACTAGTCTAGGCACATTTTCCAATGGTATTTTCAACTACAACATTATAGGCCTATTTCTTCTAGCATATAGACACTTGTAGAAACAAATACTTGTACCAAATCATATTATGTTATATCATCTCATCACTATTAAACAAGTATGTCTTCACTATGTATATGGTTGAAGATATATTTGTTGGCCTTGATGACTCCTATTAATATTGATTTTGTATTGGAGTTTCTAAAATACATAAGAATTATATATGGTGTATTAGCATTTGAAAAATACATAGGATGTCACAAGTAATCCTAATAATCAACTTCCCTGATGACTAGGAGGCCTTAAAACTTCATTACTAGTTTTTGCACTAAATGTGGGTATCATTTATTGATAAAAGTGGGATCTCAGGGAGACTTGTGTGGAAGTTGTCTGTAAAGAGCAACCAAATTTAGAATTAAAACTTTGGCACTAGTGAACTCTAATAAAAATAAACAAGTTTCTATTTATGCTTTCAGGTTAGCCCATGACACCCCTACAGATTGGTAATTACTGATTGTACATTCTAGTCTCATTGGCATATTTTTTTGTCATTTGTTGGACATCAATAAAATTACCTTTCTTTGCTTACTGCAAATTAAAAATGTTAAACAATTGTAGTTTGATATGAATGCTCTGAAGTAAGGTCTCCATGTTGTGGAACCTATTATACTTTTATCCTAAATAATATAAATGACCACCAATGAATTCCTTCTCCAAAACTTAGTTCTCATACAACCTCCTACAACTGCAATCCTTCTTTTGAGAGAGTATATGTTGTCCTATTAAGTTCTCTAAACACATGAGAGTTTCTGATCATCTGGAACTTCCTAGAGAGCTCTTTCATTTGAGTAGCTAAGGGAGATAAGGAAGTATCCTGAATCTGACCTTGTGCATTCATCCAATTAACATCCAGTGCTGAGTGCCCAAAGACCTATAGATGACCAATATCCTTGTCAAAGGAAGATGTTAATAAGGAAAATAGAGCCTTCAACTTCGCCAAGTTATTTTTATCTTTGTCCATGTTTTCCTTAGTTTGGACATAGTGAGTGTCATAGCAATAAAGCACAAACACATGACTACAAATCCGATGAGAGCCTTGGCAAGCATCTTTTCATGTAGTAAATTTTTTGTTTTGTGTTACAACTGTATTGCTTTTAAGTTATCGATATGTAGTTTTATCAAAGGAAAATAGATACATGTGTTAATCGTAATTATCACAATTGTAAGATATTCAACAATAAAAGTTTAAAACCACTTTTATGTGGACTGTGTTCATTTAGTCTCATTTGTGTTATTGTTTTCCATCAAATAGAGTCATCTTGGTCTTTCTGCTACAATTTACCTCTGTCAGAATCTTGACAAAGATGACTTATTTAAACTTTCATGCTCACATATATCTAAAGTTAATAGCCAATCAATTTCGAGTTGTAGGATGGTATAATGAATCAATTCTCTCTCAAGGAGGCCACAAAGTTATGTTAATGACAAGTTTATCATGCTTCAGTCAATGAAAAAGTTCAATATGCTACAAGGTTCAGATATAAGCCTTCCAAATAATAATAACCAAGTCTGCATAGTTACTGCATCTTTCACCAATGGAATATACTATAATTTCACTGCAACAATGACCTTCAAGGAGGCCTACAGATTGTGTATAATGACCATCGAGTGCCAGTGTTGACTAATCAAACCTTCCTGTGCTCAAATTATTGATAAAATTGTTTTAGGGATACCTCCAGCATAACCATAATATGTCTCTTGAGATCAATATGATCCTTCTTTAACTTTTCTCTTACACAATCCCTCAGCCTTATTCCTGCAACACGTTAGATGATTCGATCCTTCAAGCAAGGAATCATAGTGACTTGACCCTATCACAGAAATTTTCTATCTTCAAAGAGAAATATCCTTCCAAAACCAAAGGTACTGATAGAGAGAATATGTGTTGAATAGTTGATACTAATCAGTGATCATGGTGATCATGCTCAGAATTTGATGGAGCAATTTTAGATTCTGGGACCCTGACTTGAATTACCACAAACAACTGCCACATGTCACTGTTTTGACCTTTGGCTCTTAAAAATATATAGAAGAAACTACAGTCCGTCCTCTTTCTGTACCTTATTACGAAATTTCAATCCGATGCTCAGAGAGAAAGTTATGATTATTTCCCCAGGTCACCTGTTTGGAATGTAATTTAGGTGTCTGCAAAAAGACCAACTTCCTCAGAGCATATATCCTCAAATATAGTGTGAAAATCTCTGAGATGCAGACCCGCGGTTTAGTGCGTTTTCTTCTCAAATGGTTTTTTTTTCTCTTCTGAAACATAACAGAGAAAATGTTATAGTGAAAATGCCACGATGACCTATTTGGAGCAGCGAAACCCTAGAATCCAAAGCTTTGATACCAAATGTTATGAAACCAGCTCACAAAAAGATAGAAAAGATAGATCAATGCCTTAGAATTCAGCCTCTTCGACGGGGCAACCTCCTTTAGATTACATAAACGAACAATTATTGAATGATGGAAATGAAAATACCTCTTTTCTATATATAGGAGTCTAAGGGGTCATAATATAATCAAAGCCAACATAACAATAATAATGTAAGTGCATAATAATAACAATAGTGGGCTTCTATGGGGCACAATAGTAACAATATGGGCACTACATGGGTACATCAATGTAATAAGGGGGTTGTACTAATAACAATAAGGGGTTACACTAGTAGTATAGTGGCCTAACAATATCATCTCTAGAGGACTAATCAAGTGTAGGAGATATCTATCTAAGCTTTAAATCAAGTCACCATACGGACTGGAATAACATAAATGATAGATGTAGAAGACAAGCCAAGACATAAAGACTTGAGAATATGACTCAAGCGAGGGAAAAACCCCAAGATGGGGAAAACCCTTGATCAAATCTTCTTATTATCATCATCAAATGTTTAGTAGAGAAAAATAGAGAGTAAAATGATATGAAATAACTTTCCAATACGAAGATCAGTCATCACTTCTCTTAGATCCATTCAATCCTGTAATCTAGGCCATTTGTTCATAGAGGACAAATCATATTGTTGTACAAGATCGGTCTGGTTAGGGCAACAACAGTCCACTTCTTTCTAAGTTGACTGATCCAAAAATCCTCCTTTCTATTGCGACCTTCCTTATTTCACATGATTCTCCCTTTCGCTGGCTTAAGGAGTTGGTTTATGACCACATTAAGGTCACCATTGATATTATCTCTGTGGTTCTGGATTAGGGCTTCTAAAGCATGCTGCTCCAGCCCTTGAATTCTGTAAACAGTGTGACCTTTTCTTCTTACAAGGGCTCTATTATTTGTGGTAGTCCTAGCCTATTTTTAAGTTTCCATGTCATCCTCAACAAGCACCTAAATACTATCATATAAGGTCAATGAATTTCTATTGTATTTCAGCTTCTTGGGCAAGTGATTCAAGGCCTATGGTTAAGATGTGAGAATATCTTCTAGATGTGGCCAAAATACATAAATAATTCCCATATGGAACATGTCACAACCCATATATAAGGTTTTCCTTAACCATAATGAAGCATTTCTTCCAAACTCGGACCTGTTATGACAAACCCCTAACCAAAACAATCCCAACAGTAACCATAATTTATCCTCCTTAATCTTCGCTACCACAGAGATATCTTTTTCTTTTGATTGACGTGTCCCAAATGAGAGAGAATGCTCCTCTATATATACAATTCAATGGAGTTGAGGGGACATGACATTTGACCTTCTTAAGCCGACATATAGTTGAGGCTGACCAAAATAATTTACATGAGAGAAACATAAATTCAAAATTCCACTTCTACTTATCCAAATTTGATGATATTTAGATCGATTTTGGTCCTCTGAAAAAGAGGAATTCAATGCCACAATTATATTCCCCAAAGGATCTGCTCAAAGTGGAATTTGTCCCTAGTTTCTATTTTTAACAAAAATAACCATCAATATTTTTTTCTAGCATTTTGGCCTGAATTCACAATATTATGCTAAAATGTTTCATTTCAATGTCTGGAAATTGGGATATATAAATGTGAGATATATACTCTACATCTTTGGGTTATCTCCTTTTCAAATCTGAGTTTTTTTATGATACATGTTAATTGTTTGAACTTTGAACTTTGAAGAAATTCCTGAATGGACTTCGTAAATACTCGAATGAATGGACTTTGTAAGGAAGTGGTACCATAAATTGTGTTATTTCAAAGATTTGACTTCCATATTTTCAAAAAATACAATGTACTCAATAAATACCTATATGTATAGATGCTTATGTTTAGGATTATATGTGTTGAAGCAGTTCCTTTATGTTTTACTATAATCTTGATGTTGACAAACTTTAGCTGACTTTTTTCATCAATTGCTCATAGAATATGCAAAAGGAAATGATTGTCAAAATGTGGCAAAATTTATGTTTCTCATGATTCCTTTTTTTATTGTTCATAACAGGATAATTATGTTGTAGGAATGAGTTATCCTACACTCTGTTTCAATTTGTGGATTTTTTTTTTCCTCCCATTTTTTAACAAGGATGTAGATTTCATTTTCATGTTGATGGCTTTTGCATGTATCTTATTTAGCCCCAAATGCTGGTAATGGAGCGATCTTGAGATGTAGTCATGGACACAGACTCTATCAGAGGTTAATGTTAAAACACCACTTCCACGTATTATTAGAAAAAAATTAATGCTCTGTTACATAAAGAAGAGTTATTTAATGACAGGGTTGAAAGGGAAACCTCATGTCTTAGTTGTAAGTCATTTATTTTCTTTTCTTATCTGTAAGTCATCTGTTTGATTTTGAGCTTTATCACATCAATTATTTCGCTAATCCAATATGCATGGCCTGTATTTCTCAACCGATGTTAGTTACTTGACATGGTTGATATAACATTCAATTATAGGCCAAATTTATTTTAAGTCAAAGATTTTATTGATTAAAAGGATGTTCATATTTTGATTGGTTTACTTGGAGCTTGATTTTAAAAAGTTTTTTAAATTCCACGTGGATGCTATTTCTTCAGGGTGAGCTCTTTGCACCACTAAGGTCAAATGATTCCTAGAACATAGGTATACAACAAGTGCACCTTTGGCCTTTGTTGTGTATATGTTATTCTTTATATCATTGATGGATGGTTATTGGTTGATGTAAAATAGAGGATGGCAAGGTCCTACCAATTCTTTTGACAAAAAAAAATCGAATGGAGTGGTAAAATTTTGTTTTAAAGGGTGATCCAGAAATCAACACTTGAAACGTAGAACTTGAGAATAACAATCTATTTGATCTGGATCTAGAGACACAACAGATTGTGGGAAAAAATTGTTGGTATTGATGAGTCTTCCCTGCAAATAAGCTCTAACTGTTAGATCACTGCCCAAATTTCATTTATCTACAGTAACAATAGTGACTCTAGCTTTATTTGTATGAAAGTGACTTTGGCCATTGTCGTGTTCGTTTCCTATATGATTTTGATTTTCAGACTCCAACTAGTTTATTTTTAAACTAATTAAAGCTTTGATGACAAACATATAGTTTTCAAAGCTCTTTTCTAAATCTATTTTCTTGAGCAAATTTGTTTTTATTACTTTAGGTACTGTAGATTGCTACTGTGTGACATAATATGCTATGATATAATTGCCTGGATAAATAGACAGAAGCATTGGACAACATTGTCTATTTTAAATCTAAAGGAACAAAATTTCCAAATACAAAGTTTATTAATTAAGAACATCTTTTAGACTTCTTAGCTAAGTTATGATTATATTTCGGTGGGGATTTTGTGTACGCTGATATTGTGTTGTCTCTTTGGCTTATGTCAAGTAACAATTGTTAATAAGGAATGCGTTCTTGAGCTGCAAACACACATCTTATTCTATTATCGACATGGATATTGTTAGGCCACTATACTACTAGTGTAACTCCTTATTGTTATTAGTACAACCCCCTTATTACATTGATGTACCCATGTAGTGCCCATATTGTTACTATTGTGCCCCATAGAAGCCCACTATTGTTATTATTATGCACTTACATTATTATTGTTATGTTGGCTTTGATTATATTATGACCCCTTAGACTCCTATATATAGAAAAGAGGTATTTTCATTTCCATCATTCAACAATTGTTCATTGATGTAATCTAAAGGAGGTTGCCCCGTCGAAGAGGCTGAATTCTAAGGCATTGATCTATCTTTTCTATCTTTTTGTGAGCTGGTTTCATAACATTTGGTATCAAAGCTTTGGATTCTAGGGTTTCGATGCTCCAAATAGGTCATCGTGGAATTTTTGCTATAACATTTTTTCTGCTATGTTTCAGAAGAGAAAAAAAAAACCCATTTGAGAAGAAAACGCACTAAACCGCGGGTCTGCATCTCAGAGATTTTCACACTATATTTGAGGATATATTCTCTGAGGAAGTTGGTCTTTTTGCAGACACCTAAATTACATTCCAAACAGGTGACCTGGGGAAATAATCATAACTTTCTCCTAGAGCATCGGATTGAAATTTCGTAATAAGGTACAAAAAGAGGACAGACTGTAGTTTCTTCTATATATTTTTAAGAGCCAAAGTTCAAAACAGTGACACGTGGCACATTGTACAAGTTTGTTCTACTGAACTAGTCTATAATTAGGTCACTGTAGGAGATTTGGCATAACTCTTCCTTGGAGAATCCAATTTGGATCAGAGTAGTGGCATTGGAAAGAGTACGCAGAGGGCTACTACAGATCCCAATTTCAGAACTTAAATATCTGAAAGTACAGAGTTACAGTCATTTCAAGATCGAACTCCTAAAATCACGGAAAAGAAAGATGAGGAAGTTTGATGGCAAGGATCTGGTAAATTGGATACTTCAGATGGAGCAATATTTTGATCTACATGGTGTACCACTGTTACAAAAAGTATGTATTGCATAATCATATTTAGAACCGGATCAATTTTTATGGTATAAAGGGCTTTTTTCTCGTAAACAACTTGTTACGTGGTCAATTTTCATGAAGGAAATGATAGCACATTATGAGGATACAAAGAGCAACGCCTTCCTTAGAGGAAAACCACAACAATTGGAAAGAGTAAAAGGGCTTTGTTACATAGTGGAAAGTAAAATTATAGCAATAAGGAAGTCTACCCCTCACAACTATAAAGATGGAAGTGTTTTTTATTCTAGCCTTTCACAACCTACAAGGGTTACACCGTGACAATTGGAAGAAAAAAGAGAAAAAGGGCTTTGTTACAATTGTGATAGAAAATGCACTAAAGGTCATAAGTGTGCTGAAAAGAAATTATTTTACATAGAGTATGAAGAGTAGGAAGAAAAGGATCAAGAAACATCAAAAGAAGAGGATATACGCCAGAACCAACCCCGGAGAAAGAAGAAATGAATTAGGCCATATCTTGTAAGCATTGGCAAGAATTACCACTCCTAAAACTCTCAAGATAGAAGAACATATCAAGAAGAAAAAGGTGCAATAAGTGAAAGATCACATCGAGAAAGAAGAAATGAATCCAACCATATCTTGTAATTCATTGGTCAGAATTACCACTCCTCAAACTATCAAGATAGAAGGGCATATCAAGAAGAAAAATGTTCAAGAAGTGAAATATCACATCGAGCATCAAGAAATGAATCTGACCATATCTTGTAAAGGATTGGAAGAAATTACCACTCCTAAAACTCTAAAGATAGAAGGACATATCAAGAAGAAAAAGGTTCAAGCAGTGAAAGATCACATCGAGCATCAACAACAAGTTCTCCAACTTTTAAAGGATAACGCCACTTTGGTGCAAAATCGAATGAAACAATAGGTAGATCAACATCGTAGTGAAAAATGTTTTGAAGTAGATGATTGGGTATTTTTACTGCTACATCTCAAGCAAGCTATTTATGAGAAGGAAATGTTGGCAATACTATATGCACTTAAGAAATGGAGACCTTACCAAATGGGAAGACACTTCAAGGTAAAAATGGATCATGATAGTCTTAAATACTTTTTAGAACAACTATTATCTTTAGAGGAATAAAAAAATCGGTCACAAATATGTTGGGTTATGACTTTGACATCATCTATAGAAAAGGGAAGCAAAATTTTGTTGCAAATGCACTCTCAAGAAAGGATGAGGATGTGGAAGCATTGTTTGTGCTATTTCTATTATCCAACCAGATTGGATAAATGAAGCAAGGGATGAATGGAAGAAGGACGAAGAAGTATGGCCACTTATTCAAAAGTTGCAAAAGGTCCCAATTCAAACAATATTGCCAGAAATTGAAGAGGAAGGAAAAATCTTATTAGAACCTGGAGCAGTCACAGAAACAAGAACCCAACATCTACGAAATCGATCAATTTCAGATTACCTCATCAAGTGGAAGAACATACCCGCTAAAGATTCCACATGGGAGGACAAGAATTTTATACAGAAGCATCAAGAACTACTCAAGCGTTGAGGACAACACTTTTTGAAGGATAGGGGCATGTTAGGCCCCTATACTACTAATGTAACCCCTTATTGTTATTAGTACAAACCCCTTATTATATTGATGTACCCATGTAGTGCCCATATTGTTACTATTGTTCGCCATAGAAGCCCACTATTGTTATTATTATGCCCTTACATTATTATTGTTATGTCGGCTCTAATTATATTATGACCCCTTAGATTTCTATATATAGAAATGAGGTATTTTCATTTGTATCATTCAAGAATTGTTCATTTATGTAATGTAAAGGAGGTTTCTCCCTCAAAGAGGCTGAATTCTAAGACATTGATCTACCTTTTCTATCTTTTTGTGAGCTGGTTTCATAACAGATCTCCATGGTTTTCAGGCATGACAAAAAAAATGCAGATGTCAGTGCGATCTCAAAAGTCTATGTCGGATGAATTTAATACTAGTGATGATTTTGATTCCTTGTTAGATAAATAATGTCACAAGTAAAATTCAAATAAACACAAGTAACTCAAGAATGAAGGTGAAGCTATTGTTTTTTGTCCAAGTCAATTTCTTTTATTTGTTGGTTGCTGTCATATTTTGAGTGGGGACTCATGAAATTTCAAATTGCATGTTGTTTTGTGTAAAGGGGATATATATATATATATATATATATATATATATATATATATATATATATATATATATATATATATATATATATATATATATATATATATATATATATATATATATATATATATATATATATATATATATATATATCGTTCATGGTTTCCGGAGATCCATGTTACATTTGCACAGAAGTTTAGATATCATTCAGATATCTAAACACCAAACAACAACAACATTGAGATTTTTCTTTCACTCAACATATAACATATTGCATCTGTCTTTATCAATGTTCTTCTTCCATATGCTATCCACTTATGACATTTCCTTTACAATATTCGATGCATTTGCTAGTTATAGATCATTTATTGATTATAATTGTCTTCAGAGTTTCACTTCTAATTGACTATTCAACTGAACATATTGATTCTCTTATACATAATTATTTTTCCCTCCACCCACTTTTCATAACTTCTATAACCATTAGGCAGGGACCTGCAACTTCGATGTTACTTTGTTTGTTTAGTAAAATATTGCTGAGACTTTAATTTATTGAAAGTTGTAGAATTTACAATTTATGAATTTTCAAGGTCTAATTTTTTAAAGGGTGCTAGCTCAATGGAAGATCACTTTCTTTACAAGCAGGAGGTTGGTGGTTCGCTTCCATCATGCCTTGATATCCATATGGAATGATGACGATCAATTTTTTATGATGGAGGCTCTTTTGACCATCACCAATGAGCTTTGGTGACATTTTTCAACCCTCACCAAAATATGAAATGGTGACAGTCAACGAACGCCACCATATATACACATCAATAGTGACGACCCTCAAAGGTCTATAACTATAAATCATTGTTGTTGATATGAAATGGTGACGGTCGTTGTCCATCATTATAGTCATTATTCGTGACAGACGTTGAATGTCACCACAACACCTATACTTCTGGAAATGTGGCTTTTGGTGACAATCAACAAACGTCAACATATATATGCACCAATATTGACGACCATGAAAGATCCATCACAATAAATCATTGTTGTTCATATGAAATGGTGACGGTTGCTATCTATCATTATAATTAATATTTGTGACAGACCTTGAATGTCACCATAACACCTATACTTTTGTTGATGCCATCTTTGGTGACGTTTAGTTTTTGGTGACGGAGGCTATGGTCTGTCACCATTGCTCATATGAAATGGTGACGATTGCTATCTGTCATTATAAATCATTATTTGTAACAGACTTTGAATGTCACTACAACACCTATACTTTTGGTGATGCCACCTTTGGTGACGTTCAATTTTTTGTGACGGAGGCTATGGTCCGTCACAATTTCTCATATGAAATGGTGATGGTCACTATCCATCATTATAAATCATTATTGGTGACGGACTTTGAATGTCACTACAACACCTATAATTTTGGCGACACCACCTTTGGTGATGTTTAGTTTTTGGTGATGAAGGCTCTTTTAACCGTCACCAATGAGCTTATGGTGACATTTTTTGCCCCTCACAAATGACCTTTTTTCTTGTAGTGATGCTACCTAAGATTGATATGTTTTTTCTACTTGACGATTGTGGCTCTTTCTATATGAGGAAGGAGTGGGATGACCTTGGTGACATGAAGTCAAGGAGATGAGTTTCTAATAGAGCCTTATTGCACAATCTTATGTTTCTACTATAATTGCTTGGCACTGCTTGGATACATTATATATTTCGCCTCATATTGACATTGAAGAGACTATGACTAAACTATCTTAACTTCCTAATGATATATTACTTGTTGATGATGATGAGGATGCTCATGTTGCTACTATGTCATTTATGTTGCTACTATCAAATGATTATGTTGCATATGCATATATGGAGTATGATAATTTTTTATGTGTATCAAGGTTTTGTTGCAAAGATACTTCATTGTTGAAATCCTTGATGTCATATATGTCTGTTGATGTAAAGGTCATGAAAATAAGTCATGTATGGGCTATTGGGATTAAGTCTTTTAGTAATTAATGTAAATTTTGGGTCAAATGTGTAACCCCATTATGTTGGGTGACCGATCATAAGAGCCATTTGTATAGGAGATGTCATATGTATTTATGGATAGCTATTTAATTGAGTCATAAAGTCTCGTAATTTTTTTGGATATCTTTAGAAGGCACACCATATGCTAGGAGGGAGCATGTTTAGTATGCAGGTTTCATGATTCATACCAGTAGATCATACTTACATTATTGAGCTCTACAAAGGGAAGTAATTCATTCAACATGGTTCAACCCTTTGCCCTCGATATAAAACTAGGAGAGAAGACTTGGTGTTTGCAGGTGTTTATAGATGGTCTCCAAACACCAAAGTTGTCGTCGTCAAGTGTAGAGGGGGAGATTGTTGGAATTATGGCTAATGTGTTGTCCTTGATGGCAGCCTACTTGATAAATATGTCCTTGATGTCAAATTGCTTATAATATTATGGTTATGGAAGTAATGAATATATTACGAATATTGGTATAGATCTTACAAAGGATATGGTAGAAAATTGACAGCTAAGACACAGAATGCATGGAAATTGTGAAGTATGAGTAGTATACGTGGTTCATGTGAAGAAGAGTTGCATACATATGGAGGTTTTATGAACAAAAGTCGTATACATAATTTGAACCATGGAAATTATCAAACCAGGAGCTATTACCATGTTAATTTCACATAGTATTGTACCGACAATGTCTATTTGATTATGTCAAATGTATGCCTGTGGTATTGGAAAAGGAAAAATATATATAAGAAAATGGATATTATGGAGTTAAGTGTGCATGTAATGGATTATTCATGTGTGATCTGATCTGAAATAGGTGTGCACCAGGGAACAAGGAGAAGTCACAAATTTGAAAGATATGAAGATGTATTGAATATATGCTTGATTGATATGATTGTTATATAATGTTTGAATTGCTAACAATAAAATATATGTGGTTATAGTAGGGCTATGATCTGAATGTGGTTGCAGAGAACTGTGATTTTGACAGTGAAGTATCTGGAATGTGTGTCATGTCTACAAAGATTATTTGATTCAGTGATTTAAGATCCATACACAAATTTTCTTTAGCAATGTAGCGTAAATACGAGGATTTTCTTCTTATTAGTCACATATGCATTCTAAGATAATATGTTTTGGCATTTAGTATTTCAAAATATGTACTCGAGTTTTATACATGAAGAGATAATATACACAGTTATGTTTAATTGAAGGCGCGTATGGGTTCTAGGGTTTGTATTTGTTGTTTGGTGATGAAAATTAATGAAGTCTATATTAATTGTTGTTGTCTACCAACAATGTCTTGATCAATATTGTTTGTGTCTAGCAATGTTGACTGGAACAATTTGGTTGTGGCTTGGTATATTGATTAGTGATGATGTTGCATTATGTTGGGTATTCAGTGAGTCAGTATTGGTATACATGTGATTAGTTGTTGTTGTGACTAGACATTTCAGTGATTTAGTGGCTAATATAAAGATTCAGTTTAACATTGTTTAAGTATTCATTGATTTGAGATCTGTACGCAGGTGTTATGAACAGGAAGCATGTATATATGTGGTTATGCTTCATAATGGTCATGTATATATGCTGAAGACAATTTTATCAGGATTTGTAATGAAAACAGATTAGTTCTATATTGATGATAGTGTGATTGGTTGATTATTATCAGTGATTGGTTGATTGGTATTGAGAATATTGTTAGGTGTGGGTCTGGTGTGAAAAATTGATGAAATGTGGCCTACATGTTTTAATGGTTGATTGACAGGTGGATCTAGTATGAAATATTATGGAACTTGGTCCGCAACGTGTTGAGGGTTTTAACCTTTAGTGAGGGGGTAGGAGTCCCCTTCCATTAGGAGTCATTAAATGAGATTAAGGGGTTGTAGCTCCCTTCTGGTGGGTGCTAGATAATGAGTGGAGTTTGTAGCCTCCTACAGGTGGGTTCCTATGTGCTGGCAAGAGTTTGCATTAGCATAAGACCGTGATGTAATGGTTTTGCATTATAATAAGAGAAGAGGACAAGGACGATAATAGTGATGGTTTTATCGCACATTAGTTTTCCATCTAAAATCTCAGTGTCCTTATGTGTTGATGTGTTTCTTATGTGTTATGAATTATTTTCCCTTTACTGCATACTATTTGGCTAATGAATTAATAATACAATGGTTAAAGTTAAACATTTGTTGGAAGTTAAGAAAATTAAGTAGTCTGGATAAAATAAAAGTCACATGTGGGTTGTCTAAATAAATGTCACAAACAAAATTTTGAATACAAAATTGAAATTTAAAGTGAATTAAAAATACTAATTCACAACCCCCTCGAGTCTTTTTCCTAATAAAGAGGGAATTTGGGCTTCCTTATAGTGGGTGCTAGCAAAACACATCAGGGATTTGGTGCTTCCTATGATTGGGTGCTCACTAAACATAATGTAATCTCAGCGGTGGCTTTATATTCACATCATAACAACAACAACAAAAATTGTTTTCTCCCTTTATGATTTTCCACATTAGGTCTTTGTGTCTCATGTGTTTTTTCCTCATGGCGTCATTGTGTGTTCACGTGTTGTTTAATTTACTTATTAATTGATATGTCATTGATTACACATATAAATGGTTGTCAAGTAAAAATAAAATTATAAATCTGTAAATAATTGTAAAATTAGCCTAATACTTATTCACCCCCACCTCGAATAATAATATTGTTTCAAGCAATAACTTATATAAATGGAAATATATCTTCAATACCTATAAGTATTTGATATAATTTTATTTCACCATATGTAGAAAAGGTTATCAATAAAGTTGCAGCAAGAGGTCCATTGCTAAAAGAATTCCAAAAAAACCATGGTTTTGGATGATCCAAAAATTCATGATTATGGGTAAACCAAACAAAACCCTTCTAAAAACTTTTCTTTTCCAAATTGGTTATGGGTCATCCACAAACCCACGGTTATGGGTTAACCACACAAAAACCTTCTCTTTGTCGGCACTTTGAACGTTGTAATCATGATAGTTGTGGATTATCTACAAACAAATGATTATGTTTTAGCGACACAAAAATATTCTTTTCATTAGATCATGGCATATTGCAATCGTGATGGTACATTAAACATAATGGGGTCCCTCCCTTTTTAGCATTTAAAATGATAGTGAATATCATTCTGTAAGGGAGAAAGATTGATCTGAATCTTAAGGGGGCCTATAACCTAGGTTTCGATGTATAAATCACAAAGTCATATTTTTACGTAAAAAGGAACTTAACTGAGATGTACTTGATCGGTTCAAGTCTAACCAAAGTTGAATAATTCTACAAGACAACTTATAAGAAAGAAATACGAGGAGGGTGAAGGTCGAGAAGGAGAGGTCCCAAATTTGGACTCATTTCATGTAATGGCTCTTCTTAATCGAATTCTTGTTCTTCTCAAATTATTTCTCTCTCTATTCATATCTCTATGATATATTCAGTTTTTGAATTTTATCAATGTTCTTATGATTAGTTTCATGGATGATCTATATTTTTCTCTCCTCTTCCCTGGGCATTCATGGCTTCTGGATCTTAGCCGCCAAGTTTCATAACACAAATATTATTTACATTAAAATAGAGTAACCATTTATAAAGAATGCACGCACAACTATTTTATATTCAATCACTAATTCACTTTTGATTGAAGATCATATTTATAAAGGAGGAAAGATTTCATCATCCAACAAGTCAACACATATTCCTTCCCTTATAACTAACTCAATTATGAAATTAATATTTCAATTAAATTGTAGTTACAAAGAATGACAAAATATGATTGTTCTATTGTTTGGTGTGAGCATTTTGATTATAGATTTGTTATGTATGGCCTCTTCATGTTGCAATTATTGTTATGTGTTGAAGCAATAATAAAAGGGATCTTCAAAATAGTTCCTTAACTATATACTATTTTTATGATACTTCCCTTATATTCTCGTTGCATCGTCATCTGTACCTTACTAATAAGTATATTTCTTAGTTTTGTGTGGGTTGTCAAACTTTCTTCACTAAACAATATTTGTAGGATCAATGGATTCCTAGTAATGAAGAGAAAGTTAGCTCTAGCTAATTTTTCAAGTGTAGAATCCACATTACTCATGAAATTGTTTGGTAGTTCCATTAAAATCTCGTGAGATTTAGGAAGTTATTTCCAAAACTCCACAAATATGAGAATTTTATGGAAAGTTGCAAAACTGTGAACCTTTAAAGGTTGTAACTGTATGATAATCAAGTGGCTTCAAAAACATGTAACTGAAATTCCCTTGCAAACAACAGATTCAGTCCATTTATTAAACACACTTGCCTAGACTTTACTAACTCTTTATCATACCTAAATTTTAACCCAAAACAAAAACATAAAAGAAGTATTAATATGTAAATGTACCTTTGGCAAGGTCATAGAATGATAGGTTTTATATGTTTAGAAGAAAAAATAAATACAAAGTGGAAGAAAAAAGGAGTAATTATGTAAGAAAAATATGTCAATTCTATAGCTAGTCGGTACTATCAAAAACCAACAACTATTACAAACTGAGGAAGTCACAACAAAAAAACATGGAGTCAAAAGAAAGAAAATTATGCAACAACCACACATAGAGGATTAAGAGTAAAAATAATTTATTTTGGACGGATGGATTATCATAATGGTAAGTAGAATATAGGAATACAAGGAAGACCTATTATTTGGCTTCAACATATATAATAACATTAACTGAAATTTTTTGAGGATGTTAAATCTATATGATATGCACACCCCATGTATATATATATATATATATATATATATATATATATATATATATATATATATATTGTTAAACACACACATGGGCAGCAACAAAATATGAAAGATAAAACATGAGAGTGCATTTTTTATTAACAAATCATATACATTTATAGTACATGGTTTGACCGTTGGGTTCCACATCCCAAGGTCTCTTGGACTTCCTTAGTCTATTCTGCTTCCATACTAACCCATAGAGGATTAGGTGTCCAACATTCCCCCACTTAATCCGAAGGGTTATGTATGATTCCAAGAAGAGAGCTGTAATACAAAATGTGCAAAAATGCATCGCAACACTAGGTTGAATGTGCTCTCTGAAATGTTGGTATAAACGGTGGTGGTTTAAGGATGACCACCAACACTGGAATTCTTAGTGCAATTCCTAGAACTCTTCCAAAACTTGCAAGAAGCTGCAGTCTTCTACTAGAGGAAGTGCTCCTATTGTTTTGAAGAGAGAAACCTTCAACCATGAAACAAAGGTCTCACCTCGCATAAAAGGGAGAACTTCAACCTGAAAAGGGAAGTCTCAACCTGTGATGGTTTAAGGATGACCAACAACTCCTGAATGCTTAATACAATTCCTGGAACTCTTCCAATTCTAGCAAGACGATGAAGTCTTCTGCTAAAGGAAGTGTCCCCAACTCTATTGCTGGAATTCTTCCGAAATTGGCAAGAAGCTGAAGTCTTCTGCTAGAGGAAGTGTCCCAGATTACCAACTGAAGGCATGCTCAGGGGCATCTTTGTCTCTGGCTACAATTTTGAAACTGGTGTCGCAGGTTGTGGCTCAGGCTCACTTGATGTGACTTTGAAGTTTGTAGATGACCATCATTTCCTCCCCTATCAAATACAAGGTGATATGATGGAGAAAACTCCACTGCAAGACTGTTCAATACTATTGAACAAGTTCTGACATGTGACTGAAATATCTTCTTTGTTGTTGATGCCCATTGCCAAGAAACGATCCATCCAAGATATATCTTTGTTCTTGCAGGAGGTTTGTTTTCTGAAGCATATGTGTGAAGAATGGGTGGTTTTATGACAGTGCTTACATGGATGAAGATAAAAACATTGATCTTTCAGATGGTCAACTCGGTCACAGTGTTGGAATTTCACAATCTGTTGTTGTGGAAGGGGGTCAGAATCTGGAACATCTGGAGGTGAACTATCATGAAGAGTAGGTGAAGATGAACTGTCCTAAATAAATCAAGCAATTTGAAATTGGATTGGTTTGGAGTAGTCTGGAATATGAAAGGGCGCATCCTTTTCATATCCAAGACCAATTATGTGCTTGTTGTGGACAAGCTCTTCCTAAGGTCTGATGATGGGCTTGGGAAGTGCAAGCTGAACTTCTGTATCTGCATGTAACTCTACTGCTTTATTTGGCACTGGATTTGAATCAATTGTAACATTATTGTCTTATTGTTTATGGGAGTTTGTTTCAATCTTTTGAATAGAAACAGGTTCAGAATGATGACTCCACTGTTGTAATTCTTTTTGCTGTAGCTAAGATTCAAGTTGCAAAAATTCAATGGTTTCTTGTGCAAGTTGTAAATATGTTTGAATATCTCTGAGAGTGTTTTTTTTTTTACTTTAACTGTAATTCCATCAGTAGATAAGATTAGAGTTCTTAATAACTCTAATAATCCATGATTTTTCTCCATTTTTCAAACAATCAAATCAACAATGTGTTTGTAGAAACAATCAAATGGCCAAAAATGAACCTTTTTTTTTTTTACACAGAAAATTAGTCCACCAGACAGTCACTTGACTGAATGTACACACCCAAAATAGAAGTGTTTCCTCCCTAAACAGTGAGCCGAAGAGCTGATAGACTGCTCTTTTCTGGGCTTACTCACCAAGAAACCTTGGCCTGGTCCTACTGTAACCTCAGCCTGTACCTAAGCATCAAGAAATGTGTTGAAAAAGGCTCGAACTTCACACTCTAAAACACAGAAAGAGAAATACCTTGAATCCACTGCAATCAATGGCTAAAATCAATCAGAGAATCTCTCGACTCCCACTCAACCTCTTGGCCTTCTCCTCTTTCTCCTTGAATAGTGCTAACAAGGATACACCAGATGCCTTAACAACCTAACTCCAGGAATATCTCCCACGCCATGCCCCTTTCGCCCAAATCCAGCGATCGACACCTCGTCATTTTCTTCAATGTAGTTCACAGGCCAACACAAATAGGCTCAAACTTGATGCAGTTGGTGTTGAGTGTGATAATTTAGGTTCTATGAAGCTTGATGAGTACTCTCGAAGCACAGTTCCAAATATATGGGCAACTGGAATTTGGAAAAATATCACGCACTAGTGGAACTTGACTTTCCATGTGCTCCAAGATAGAACAGTTGTTCATGCAATTCTATCTGGCACTCAAGGTTCTCCACTCGAACCAATTTCCATAGGTTCTATGATTATTACGTTTGTTCAAATCGCCGATATTTTTGACGAGTACCAGAAGTGTAGCAATGCCCAGGAAACAAATTCGATTCTCCCAGACCTATGAAAATGTGGTTGATTCTAATTCCAAAGCTTGAAAGTCTCCATTCAACAAACACAAATCATCACCTATTTTCACTTCCAAATTAAAATGGATCCTAATTTTTACTTGCCCCTTACTTTTACTCTTAGTGCTTGCCCACACTTTTCACCTTCTACCCAGCCGCTGGTTTCATGGCAGCCAGCATGCTCTTATTGCTGGCGACTCAGAGCTGTCTGTTTATGAAAAGGGACTCGTGAAATCTGACATCATGCCATTGACAATGTCAATCGTCTAGCAGTAATAGCCTATTAGAAGAAAATTGACCAACAATGATTCCTTGATAACCGTAACGGAGGAGTTCCAGAATCAAATTTCGAGAGATTAGAAGCATAAACATTTCAACAATGAAAGCCCGACTATTTAGAAAATCTAAAAGGTTATTTCTAGGAGAGTCTAGCTTGGAGTATAGAGCAACACCTTTTAGGGGATCTAGGCTTCTTCAATGTTCGAAATGAAGTTAGGAATTGCATATGTGATGTCTTTTCCTTGCTTGCCTTTATAGTATTTTACCATATTTATTTGGAATGGACTGGACTCCGGTAGCGGCCAAAAGCAAACGACCATAACAAAAGAAAACAAAGCTATCTGACAACAGAGAAATCCACAATCTCTATACAATCCTGAGGATTTATGGACAAAGCAAAGCTCCCGAGTGAGAAACGATGAATTTTTAAACTCAGAAAAAGTAATGTGTTAAGCTCACATATTACTTATGCTTTAGTTTTCATCAAAACCAATGCAGGGTTAGTAAATTGGAAGCATAAAGACATTTAGAAGCGCTCACATAAAACAGGAAATTTCACAATGACAGAGAAGCCAGAGGACAGTCAACATCAAAAGAAGTAACATTCAATACAAAATAGCGCCCTCAGACATGTCAATGATAAAAAATGAACGTTGTCTTCTACAAGCATTTCACTGTAAAAATTGTTATGGACTGTCAAGTGCATTTGGTAGCCATCAATGGAGGGCAGAGACATTATTTACAGGCCTACAAATAGTAGGAAAAAATAAGCATTATTTATAAGGTTGTAGAAGGATTGAGTGTAGACAATGACCGCAGAGAGTTGTTATTGGGTGAGTGTTTGCAGGTTGAAAGTTTGGAAAACAAAATCGAGAATGAAGATAATGATGGGTATGCCAGGCCGTGAACATGTAATCCACAATGTCCAAATTTTATATTATGGGTAGATCCTGCAAGTTTTCTACCTCTAACACATGCAATTCATGCCAAAGGAGTTACACCCAATTAGTGGAGCAATAAGATTCTTACGGACAAGTGTACAATGAGGAATAGAACGCTCAGTTATGATAATCAGATAGGGCAGCGCTACATGCAACAGAGACCATCGCTACTCAAGGAGACAGAGAATCAACAAAGCTGAGTAAATGGGTTGCCAAGGAATTTCATGGTAGAAAACCTAATGCATAAATGGTGAGATAGAAGACTACGCAACTAGAGGTTGAGAAAGCCACACATCATACTATATATAATTAATATGAAAGTACCACATGTTTAATATATAAATAAGTATATAGGAAGGTGTGCCATACACTTTTCATTTTTTTTTTAATTGCAAAACTATTTAAAGTTTCTTGTTCACATTATGAGAGTAGTCTTATTTATGGTTTTTTGTTTCCCTAAAATCCAGGAAACATGTATAAGATAATATTTTAGAGTAAATCTAAACAAGAAGGAATGTTTTTATACTAGCACAATCGGTAAAGTTGTTATTAGTCAATGTCGAGGTTACAAATAGTTGTTGTTAATGAATGTCGAGGTTACACATAGTTGTTGAATGGCATACAATCATAAACAATTAGACATTTCCACTTTTTAATAATATGATGTGTCCATCAACAAAAGGTAAATTTATAATTAAAAAACAAATAATAATTAAAAAACAAATAAGTCTCAAAATAAGAGTTTATTATTCAAAACTCCAGAATAAAAAACATAATAAGAATATGTCAAAATATTTGATTCCTAATCATGAAATCAAAACTTCATTTCAATTGACCAAAAAAAATTAAATTAATTAATATATAAATATTCATAGAGGTAATAAAAGTCAATAATCATCGATAGGCAAATGCTTTTAATAAAAATACAAAACCCAATTAATTTGTAATGGGTAAAACTAAAAATTTATATAAATAAATTATGGTTTATTTATACTTCTTATATTACATGTTCACAAAAAAATAATAAAAAAATTTGTATAATGAATTTCACCTTTAGTGTAAATTTTAGGGTCACTCATGATAAAAGTGGAGCTTAAAAAATATAATCTAATAATTTGTTGAATTGGCATTTTATAAAGGTTTTTTTCAAAAAAAATCCTAGGAAAGTATTACATATGATGGTGTTTAATTTACAGAAAAGTTTGATATGGTCTAATTAAGTAATCATGTAGTCTTGCTGACTTAACGATTAAAAAAATTGGTAGTGTAGTAAATATTTTTATAATAAGAACGGATGTGAATAAGGGTAGGACAATCCGAGAGAAATTGTTTTCAATCTTCAACTCCCTTAGTATCTGAGAGGGGGTAAATTCTTTCATCTCAGTTTATTTTGGGAATAGACCAACACCAAGTTTCATTCCCGAGCTCATGAGAATTAGTCTTATCTTTACAAAGTTCATTTTATGCTTAGCATGAGAGAAAGAAAAAAGATATTTTCCGTTAACAAGAATGAACAAGAATGAGATTAATCACCTCTTTATAGTATTCTTATATATAATATATAATATATTATTATTATTTTTATTTCCTATTATAAAATATATTTTACCATTATATTTCTTTTAAATTTTATAATAATTATAAAATTATATATTAATTTTTAACAATTATTATTTATTAAAAAATTTCAAAGGTATATTCTACTTGTTTATTAGAATACTTATTGTCAATGAAATGACCCATGATAGAAAATCATGAAATGATTATTGAGCCTAGAGGCTCATTCTATAGCCAGTATGATGTGTAACCCTATCCATCATCAAAAATGAAAATTTTACTCATATCAACCCAAATAAAAATTAAAAACTAAAAATATAAAAATAAAATATAAAAAAATTAATTGACCATGCAAAATATGTAAATAATATCAGTTCATTAAAAAAATTACATGTGAAAAAATAAGATCTCTAAGCTCCTCTTAAATCCGTATTTAAAATAAATCTATGCATGGTAATATATATCCGAATACATATCACCAAAGGAAGCTGAGTAAGGTTAAGACACGTAAAATCGTCCAGCAAGGTTCTAAAAATAAAATTCTCGGAAATCTAAATTCTTATATTTTCATCAAGCCCAACCATCCAAGTAAAACGAGTTACTCGTTTCCTTTTGCAACATGCCACAATTCTCTTTAATTCTTATAACATATCAACTCGTTTGTATTTCGACATGACCCAATTTTGTATGATTGTTACATAATTATGTTGGAATATTTCAACATGTCCCAATTTTGTATGATTGTTACATAATTATGTTGCATAAGTTTTGGAATGAGTATTTGGTACAGTTAGAAGTATTGTCCAAATTTACAAGAAATGTCAAGTTGGGGTAGCAAAAATATAATATATTAAAATATGATATATATTAAAAATAAAAATAAAATAATTTATTTATTTCTATACAAAATTTGCTAATCAAATTCCATCTTGCAAAGAAACATGTAAAAGATTGAACGTTAAAACATTGCCAAAAAAAATCAAAATATTAATCCATCAACAATTTCTCAAATAAATTCCTTTAGTGCAACAAAACATGCAGAACTCCCAAACTGTCAAAAAGGTTGTTATTACTGGATTATTAAGTGATTTCATGCAACACTATATGTTAAGTCATTGGTTCAATTCTTGGCCCTTGATGTAACCTTATTATATATTACATTTAATTATGATAGAGATAAGAAAAAATAAAATAGATATCAATAATAATTAAAAAAAAAAAACAATAGAGTTTAAATTCAATGTTATTTTAAAAAGAATTTGTATAATAAAATTATAAATTTTCAAATTAATATATATTTTATACTTAAATAAATATGAAAATTAAATTAAAAATTGTTTTTTCATAATATTTATATTTCACAATTTCTAACTATTATTTTTTCTTTAGGATTCCATCTTTTGTCCATTGAACTCGCGCTATAATGATGGTTTTTCCAATGGCTAACAATCTTCCTAAATTCTTTTATATCCATTAGCCATCAGCCTATACTAGGAGAATGATGCCTCATATTCATTTGGATAGAAGGGCTTTCCATAAACAGATTGTTTCTCTTAATTCCATACCCATATCCAAATCTAAACCCAGCGGCATACCTTCCCCTTCCCCTTAGCACAGTTCCATCAGTTTGAGCAGCCCCCAAACTAACAAAGTCAAATAGACCTAAGTTTACACTTATTCATTACAGTCTGAAGCTCCCAAAACGCCAAAAATGAATTGCACTGTAACTTCCTAAAACCTCTAAAGTACCTGTTGAAACTCTCAATAATTTTGAAGCGTTTCCGATCATCTCCCGAAAGCCAGTGGGAGTATAACTATGTTATATAACATATCATTTTGCCATTCACCACCTCTGAATATCCTCATTAATATATAGTGAAATTTATAAAAGGATGCAACTCTAAGATAAATCTATTCTATTTATAGAAAAAGGGAGTAAAATAGTTTAGATTATTGACCATCTCATCTAAATCTAAAACTAGGTGTGGCTGACTTGACTAGGTTCATTGATTGGGGCGGCTTGGGTGTGAGCTTGAAGAAGCAGCCTAGATATGAAGGACTTGTTATTCAAGATACGGTTTCAGTAGTCCCTTGTCAGCTACCGTAAGAGTTTTGCATTACAATGCATTAACGTTCAAGAGACAAGAAACACCAGTAAGGTTGATGCTATTGCTATTAAACTACTTAACAAAGTACAGCCAGAGATAACATTGCAAATCGATAACCGAACATAAAATTTCATGATAAAATTGCCAAAGAACAAGCGCCAAATCCACACGGATGAATCTTAATAACGATAATACCCCACACGAAAAGAACTGATGCAGCCACAACCAGAGGCATGACGCTCAAACTAGCTAACGGCATTAAATAGTTGTGTAATAAACATATCGGCTCCCAAATTTTGCATTGATACGTGGGAGATAGCTCCTCCTCCCACTGTATACGTTCTCCTCCGTCTGGAGTAGACATCTCGTTATTTCTCTCTTTCAGTTTCAGCCTCTTGAGGCGCTTTCTCAAAAGTGGCATATTAGCATCCACTATACTCTTCCCACCCCCTGTGATTCAAAAACGAATCACGTTATAAATTTCTATTCTATTATCGCAATTGGAAACATTAACAGTAACCAAAAGGTAATTAAGATGAAAATCATTACCGCTGCCAGATTTGAAATCAGGATTAGAGCTTGCTGTAGCCACAAAATTTGGTGGTAGCGATTGCTTTCTCTCAACCATTGAAACTTTTTGGAACGTCCGTCTGTTAAGAGGGAATAGACTGCAGCAGGTAACTTCCGGGTTGAAAGATCCATCAGTACATGAGGCTCTGGGCCATTTATTACTTACAGCTGCTGCAGCTTTCATATCAGATATATATAATACAAATGGCCAATCTGATGTTGATCTTCTCCTAACGTGATCCTGTGTTCTGCAACGGATTAACGCCTAGAAAAACGTTTAAAGGAATGAAACTGATCTCTGAGAGCACAAGGATGTGAAAATATATTTATATCTATAATTGCATGGTTTCCTCCCTCTTCTCCTTTTTCAGCCCGGCTCACATTCACATTGAGCGCAATAGAAGCCGCTAACTGCATTTCTAGATGATTGTATTGAAGCCGCTAACTGCATATCTAGATGATTATATGGCAAGTATTGATTTTTAGATTATATTCTAAATTTGAGATGAGGTTAGTTTCACTGTTGGATGGAAAAATGATTAATATTACTAAGAGAATTGTGAAAATAATCTACTCATTTAAATCATGCATAACAAATTGTGAAAATAATATACTCATTTAAATCATGCATAACAGTTAATTCTCAAAAATAACAGTTATCCTCAACTCCTCACATAAAACTTTGGCCTAATAAAAACTATACACTACACAAACTAATTGCTATATACCTAACAGGTACCCTAATGTTAAGATCACGATTACTGAATAGACCTAGTCCTCCTCTGTTGCTATCGTCGGCACAAGAAGCCAACTCGTAGTGGTTGATATTTAGGTTATTGTTTATCTGCAGGTCGTTCTAATCCCGGCATTACCGGATTACACCATTTTCTATCCACCGATTGGCATTGAAAATAACGGAGAGTGGTTGATATTATAGGCCCACTGATCAGGTTATTGTGGACGACCATTCAATCGTATCTGATTGTGTAGCAGGTTTAGCATCTTTTTTAAAATGTCAGGTCGTATATAATATGATTATGACTATTCCTGATGTTAACCAGCTCCCGACGATCCAGGCGAGGAGACTTTTTCGGACAAAAGGGATGGTGCAAGGTCCATCTCCAATCGCTTTTAACTTTGTGGTGTTACTGCTCTGTAAAGCTTTTTATAATCATGGTCTAGAAGCAGGATAATAACCCCACAATTCTGTACAATCTACTGCGTGGGATCTTTGCGTGGACTTATATACTTGTTACTCAAATTATATATCTATTTGTACGAGAACCCGCTCCACTTATATTTGTTTGTACGACAAGACACATATCTATATATATATATATAATGTTTAACTAGGTGTAGTATGACAATTTGGAACATCTGTCCAGATTAGAATAATTGAAAGCGTAGAAAGATGGGCAAGTAGAGATAAGTGTTTTATTATATGAAAGCAAATATTATATAGGCATATTATTTTTTATTTAGAGATGGATGTACTATGGAGAATATTTGAATATATATCAAAATGGAAAATTGGAAAATTGAATTAGTGAGAAGATTATTTATATTTAAGTAGATTTAATAATATGTGAAAAATGTTTTTCATATAGAGAAAAATAGTGCGTTATAATGATTAAATTAATAATAAACATGATCTTCAATCTTTAATGTAATATTACATAAGAAATTGAGTTATTTATTTCAATACTTCTTTTTAATGAGCAGTTATTTTTAAGTGGTGCTTTCCATTAGGATCATGTCTTTTTCAACAAATGCCTCACTATGAATCAAAGAACCTCGTGACGAACAAAATATCTATGTGGTCTAGTCTACTTACATCTCATGTCTTGATCATTTAGACATCACCAAATTGTCAAAGTCTATGGATACCTAATAATTGAACCCTTCAATCAGATAGGATTTCATTCACATACATGTTTCATTGAAATTCTCAATGAACACCCCTTGAATATACATAAAACTTCTAGTTTCTAGAGTTAATACACCTCCTAAAGTCTACAAGCAACATGGTCTAGTCATAATCTAGCTAACACATGAGTCTACTCTAAGTGTTTAACACCTCAATAACAAAGGTTCCACAATATACCAAAAAGTTATCTAAATCATCAAGGACACATGAAAAAGGGGTATGTATGCATATTTCAGTATTATAGTGATAAATATAGGTACATACAATTAGCATACATGCACATACTGTTAAGTTCCTATACCAATAGGAGTCATAATTTTTGAATGTCCGATATTAAACCTGTAATATGTACATACCTTTGTTTTCTACAAATGTTTTCCATATTCAAAAAATTAAAAAATGTAAATAGGGTATGTCCTAAAAGAATAATCAAAGTACAAAAAGAATAAAAAGGTCAAAAAAGATGAAAAATATGAACCCCAAGAAAAGAAAAAAAAACCATGAAAGTGAGCAAGCCAAAATGCCACTACTATTTACCTTTTGTGCATAATAAATGATTGTGTGCAGTTTGTAATCTTTGCCACAATCCATGATAGTCAAAATGTTTAAACTTGGCTATTTCATGTTTGTATATAGAGAATAAAAATGTGACCAAATTGTTTAATCTTGGCAAATAATTAGATAGGTAGAGTAAATAAAAGGAACTCAATGGTTTAAACTGAACCCTTGGATATAATAAGGTTAGATGTAGTTAGTTTACTATTATAAAGAGAGAAAAATGTGTGAGAAGAGTTTTCTAACTCAAATTCACCGTAATAAAGAGAAGTAAAAATGGTAGGATGAGTAGATGGGTAAGTAGTAGAAAGGTTGCAGAAGTATGATGATTGATTAGACAAAAGCACATTTACCACCTTTCAACATGTATTTCAAATATGAATGGGCAAGCAAGCATGCTAATGGATATCAAAGTCAATTAATTAACTTCTCTCATTCATTTCACTTTTTACTTAACTAATTTCCCACAACAAAGTTCAAAGTACTTAAAAACCCTAAGTCAATGAGGCTCATAGCATTTCTCTCACTTTTGGAGGGACTGGACCCTTAGCTCAACGACTTATAGGCAATAAGTACTAAAACCCCCTCATAAAAATTCATCCCCCGTTCAGTTTATTCATTTTCCCTAATAATACTCTTTTCCTAAGGTTAAATTACTTTTACTTAGGAAAAGTATTTATTCCCCCACATAAATCATTTTCATATTAGAAACCCACGAACACACTATATCCTAAGTTTTTATGTTATTATAGGAAAAGCATTAAAACATGAAATGTCATATACTTAGGGTATTGTGCCCCTCCCACTCATTTTATTAATTACTAATTTTGTTTATTACATCCCAAAAAAAACACTTTTCCCATATATATTTAGCTCTCGCAATATTAACTAGCCCTATACCCTAGTTTAAAATATAAACTATGATTTTCTACCCAAACCCTGACAAACCCACTAACTAATCGATCCACGATTAAGTTAGTCAAAAACCCAATTAAACCCTCCGCTAATGACCCCAATGCCTTAACCCCGCCTTAAATCCCTCATTAACTAAAAACCGCCGCACTTAATCACCTGTCGCACCCCCCCACCCCCCTCCCCCCCCACTACCCTCCATGAAACTCCCCCTCCTAATCATTGCATGATCGCTCCCCTGCACATCTAACGGCCCTTATCCATTTTGGACGGGCTCGACGTCCAAACAATACCCACCCGAAAAGAGTTATTTTCTGTCGGGCCCTCGATGCTACGTGTCGTTCAACGTGTGGAATCGGGCAGCCTCCCACCAATACCATCGAGCACCCAAAAGTGATGCAGTAGAAACCACTTACTTCTCGCTCGCTACATGCCAAAAAGGTTTCTGTTCACCCTGCTACATGACAAATGACCATTTTTCACCTGTACCCGCCAAATTGACTTTTGCACATAAAGCCAAAAAGCCCCAAATCATTTGTTTTTATCATTTTTTTCAACTGTAAACCTCCATGCACGCACCTGCAAATGTCGAAGCTATCAACCTACGTCTAATTGCACCCTAAAGATGCCACAGAGCACTCAGTTTGCTTTCCAGCCTACTTAGAGCCTTTTCAACCATTCATAGTTGCCAGTTTCCCCGTTCAGAGCCAGTTCTCCTTAATTCCAGGTATTTAAGCCATAATTCACTGGAAAACCCTGTCAATTTTAGAACCTATTACTGAGTTTTCTTAGTTAAGGTAAAAAAATTAATTAAAGAAACTCTAGCAGCTCAAACCTACTCTGTACTGAACCGCCATTGCCCTAAAAAAACTGAAAATCACCTCCCCCATTCTCAAATCCTCACGAATTGAGAATGGATGCCCCAATTGCCAAGGATGTTAGACCTATTTCCACTCATCATCTAGACTTAGACCATCTCCCCCTAGAAGACAAGGATTTCCAGATAAAGGACACCTTTGTCCATGAATCCCCTCAAGCTCTACTACCAATACAGAGACCAATACCTAAACCATGCTGATAAAATTAGTTTTTGGTAGTCAAATTTGCCCAAGTACCAATTCCCTAAATTTCACATTTTCAGAGAAATTGTCCATTACTGCCATGCAAACTATATCCCCAGGCAAAGGGCAGTGATGTCCCCTAACCAGACCATACTTTTCACCATCACTGCTGAATCAATAAATGAGATGTTGCAACTTCAATCAGGGTAAAACTTGACTCCTCTCTCCATTGGAGACCTGTTGGACTCATTTCCCAAGCTCAACCCTGCAAGAATGGCCCAAATAATCCAAACCTTCATTGTGAAAGAGATGTATACCCTTAAAGAACCTCCTCCATATGTGTATACCATATTTTCCCCATTTGGCCAAGACATTGTAGCAATGATATCTAGTGTCCTAGGTTATACCACCAATGAGTATATAGATGAGATCATCTTGGCTTTCATGTCCATATACACTCCAGGAAGGCCTCTTGTTGTTATTTATGATTATGTGAAGTTTATAGCTTATAGGATGCATGACCAGTTCCTTAGGATGAGTAATGAGCGAGTCTTCAAGTATTCCTCTGTTTTCTATCATCTTTTCCTATACTACCAAGGAGATAAGCTCCCCTTTACTCTCCAGATGCTTGACACAAAAGGTCACCCTAGATCAGTAATTTTCTGGACTCCATTGATCCATAAATATGACTCTCCATATTCATATACAGATTTCATAGACCTATTTGTACATCCCATTGTGACAACGCTGATTGGTATCCCTCCTCCAAGAATCAGTTTAGATATAAGGAGGATCTTGCAACTCTCAAAACAATCGAAAGTGGGGGATTGGTACTTGTACCAAATCCACACTAAGATTAGAATTTATGGCTGTGAGCTGGCCCCATACAAACTACCTAAATATCTCCCAATGAGGTTATTTGCTCTGGAGTACTACAGGAAGATAATCAATTCAGATGAGGTACACTTTTTCAAAGCCAAAAAGAAGGCCCAGATCAGGATCAAAGACCAATTAGGTCCCTTTATTTGTAATAGCCGAGAAGCTGGAAAGGAGGCAAACCAAATCCTTCAAAGATTAAATCTAAAATAGAGCTTCATATGGAGATATGATCCCTTGGATTTCATCTGCAATAGAAGGCAGCAAAACAAGATGGCTCCCTACATTCATCACAGTATCCCTAAAATAGAAAAGCATGCCAACCAATTGGAATGGGTG
This sequence comes from Pinus tabuliformis, assembly GCA_031772625.1. Classification (NCBI taxonomy): domain Eukaryota; kingdom Viridiplantae; phylum Streptophyta; class Pinopsida; order Pinales; family Pinaceae; genus Pinus; species Pinus tabuliformis. The sequence goes on along the minus strand of CM062810.1, from coordinate 254,082,801 downwards.
GAAAACAATTTATAGGACAGAGATAGTACTCAAGTTGCTGTGGAAAACACATTAATTGATCTAGAGAAACAGCTTGATGAAGATTATTTCCTATAGGTGCCAATAGAATCACAGGTCCAAGAAGAATCACAGGTACCAAAAGAATCAAAAGCACTAGACCTATCAGAGGTACCAGAGAAATCAGACATCCTAGAGAAATCATAGAAAATAAATATACCAAAGGCCACCATGAGTAACCCCCCAGCCTTACAGACTCCTCTAAATGAGGAGAAAATCCTCAAGAGAAACAGGGAAGGGGCCACTCCTTCAGAAAGAACAACATCACAAGCCTATGCAAAGACAAGCCAGGCTAAGAGACAAAAAGTAAATCCTATCTCTGAACATGAATATACAAAGAAGACAGCTGAGGTTACTAGCACAGAAAGAGATGGGAGCAGGCATGCCACTCCATCTAGAGACATCCTAGAACCTTCCACATCACACACATAGATGTTGGAAAGACATCAAAGTGTTGAGGTATCCTCTTTCAGAATGCCAGCAGATAAAGACCAAGACATCAAAGAGAGATACAAAGAAATAAAGGCTAGAAATGAGAGGCTGAAAGCCCAAACCTATGCACAGTTCTAAAAATGACCCCTACCAATCAAACAAGGCTTATGTCAGCCTATGATGTCAAAGAGGGGAAGATGCAAATGACCTTCATCAAGCCGACCACTCAGTAGCCAAGGACAACAACAGATTTTAAAAGAGTGGATTTTGAAGTACTAGCAAGGGATATTCATCCCATTGACCAGATTGAGCTGCATAAGCAAACAGGTGAGATGATTTATTCTACATTGACAGGGAAAGCCATAGCAACCCACCAATTGCAGAACTCTTTAAACAATATTTTAGCTCAATTTCAGTTGGAGAAGGCCTCCTCACAGGCTAAAGATACAAGAATCAAGTCCTTAGAGGACTTAGTGATAGGATTGGGACATGATCGCAAGGATTTGAAAGCAACAAAGCTGCTAATTAAAAAGAAGAATGATGACATTACTGCACTGAAGAAGCAGCTCAAAATTCCCCAGCTGCATCACCCTCAAACAATGGAAGTCCTAGAAGCACAAAAAGGACATGAAGAGCTTATGGACCTAGTCCTAAAGCTAAATGATCAGCTTAAAGAAATAGAGGAGTTGGACACTTTGATTCAGTCCAAGAAAAGTGACCTGGCCACAACTTCCACAACTGTCATCCCCACGGTGACAACAACAGTTACTTCCATAATGGCAGCATCATTGGCACCTACATCTCCACCTACCACAGCAATGCCAATTACAACTGAGTCCACTACAGCAGCAGGTACTTCACTGAAGAAACAGCAGAACTAGTAAAATCTATGGAGAAGATGTCCATCCAAGCTACAGAGCTCAAAATATTAAAGGAGAAAGTGGCAAGTTTAGAAACTGAATGTAAACTTGCCCAAATTCAGCAAAGAGAAGAGACACAGAAGGCCCTAAGGATGGGTGAGAAAATCAAATTCCTAGAGAAATATTTGACACTGCAAAAGCCACTAGGACAGACTAAAGAGATGCTCTAGGCCAATATCATTGACTTTGTCAATGATATTTGGCCATCAATTCAAGTTATATTTGAGCAAACTGAATTCATGAAGGTAGCCACTGAGGCTATCTAAAAAGTGAGGGAAGAATTGGGAGACCAACCTGAGGATGCAAATCGACTCATCCACCTCCTAAACAGTAAGAAAAGATATGAGCTCCATGAGCTTGTTGTAGAGGATAGGACTGAAGCCATCTTAGAGATTAAAAAGGTTATTTCCAAAAGAAACCTCATGCTCAACTTAGAAGAAAAGTGCCACAACATGCAGGTGGCCATTGACAAGTTTATGGCCAAATTTCAAATTTTGAGGGACAAAGGCCTTCCTAGTGCTATGGTCATCAATGATAAACTCATGACCCAATTGGACTATAGTGATAGACTCAGGAGTTTGGCCAAGGAACAAGCCAGCACTTCAGGCATTAAAGCTTTGCCCACTAGCAAAGTGTTATATGATACATTGGAAAACCTGTTCTTCCTAGAACATGAGGTGAAGCATTCATTTCTCACCAAGCCTAATTTTGCAAAATACACAGAGGAAGATGAAATTTAAAGAAGAATGTTAAAGGTGAGATTACCTGAGGCAGAATGGTGGGAAAAAATGAAATATTTACTATGAAAAAGTTTTACATCAGAAATTTACCACAGTAAATCTGAAGGTAGCCAGGCGAAACAAGTGAAAGACAGATAAACAGGGTCAAAGAGTATCAGTGAAGGATCAAATTAAATAAGATTCCAACGCAGAAAATACCACAACTATTAGCTAGCTTAAAGGGCTCAAAACTCAAAAGAAACAGCGAGCAACACCACAATAAAAGGTAAAACAAAACGCAGTTTCACATCTATCTCTATCTTCATGCATGAAGATATTTTATTCCCTAGATTAAATCTCAAACTGTTACGAGATATTTTGTAATTATTTTTTGTATAAATACTTCACATTTCGAAGTATGTAGGGTGGATTCCAAGATATTTCTATAGAATTTTTCTCTCAAATCAAAATTATATTCTATCAATGACTAGATTGGCTTACTAGATCAAGGAATAAAGATCAGATATTTTATAGGATTCTTGTGTAAAGCGACATACAAATAAGTATTCTCTCATGTTTACTGTTGTTTCTCTTATGTTTCTTCATAATCTTGTTTGTTTCTCTAAAATCTAAATGTATAACAAGGAATGTTATTTCAGAAATTGCTTGAATGCACTCTGTCTTGATTGTTTTATATTCTGAATATTTTCTACTAAACTATCTTAGCTAGGGAATTCTAACTGCTCCTTAGCTCCTATAGTTTATCCTCTGGTCTATAGCAAAGGATTCTTAATTGCCCTTTGTTCATGAACACCCTATTTTCTTCATTCTGATCCTGGTCCAAGGATTCTTAAGTACCCTTTCACCCTGGTCAGAATCATTTTATCCATTAGACCTGAAGATTTGCCTTTTTCTTTGCTAGCCTGCCCTGTGAACATTCCCTTTAATGATCTAGTCCAGTTATGCTATCAATTGATTGACTACATAGCCCAATGGTTTGAAGACATGGCTTTAGCCATCTGCTCCAAGAATTCCACCACCCAACCTTCAATCCAAAATCAAAACCCCGTGAACACTAAGAACTAGCCTAAAATCTAATAAAAACAAAGATAAATCATAAAGAAAGAGCCCTATTTGGAGTTAGGTTGGCTAGAGCCTAAGCCTAAAAGATTAGTTTGTGGTTACTTCGAACGATTCCTTCTTTTGATAGCTTCTAGGGAAAACTTCTGAGTGATAACACATACATGTGAGATACATAAATATAGGTATATGAAATTAGCATACTCCATCTCATGGAGACGTTAGGTAAAAGATTTGAAAAAAATGCCTAGGTACCATTACAATAAATCTTCCAACTACCAACATTGTTAAGATACAAGCTCAAAATTCTCAAGAATTGATACATAGGATTTGTACATAGCATCATAGAATTGCTACATATACAAGGTGTGGCTCAATTTTTTTTATGGTCACTACTTTCTTTTTTGTTGGTCTAACCCATGGGGATTTGATCTTTGAATCTCACACTTGACATATTACATCATAACAAGCCGATCACCCATTAGAGAAATTTTGAGATAAAAAATGTGCCTCAAAATAAAAATGTACAACAAAAATCAACTTTATAAGAATGAATAAGATTCAATATGATGATGTCAACCATGGAGACCATTTTTTGAGTGAAAAGGTAAGAAAATAAAAAATATATATACAAAAATATAAAAATTATTTTTTTAACTCATATTTTCAACTTATCTCCCTATCATTTTACTCAAATTTCAAGCGGGAGCATTCATTGGCTGAAAAATTTAATTTTTCACCCAAGGAGTACCCATGTTGCATACTTTCGATGAACCCTACTACACAAAAAAATGTGAAATACATTCAAAAACATGATTGCAATCACATTTTTCTTGCAGTAGAGTCTGTCGAAATTATGCAACATGGGTACTTCCAACGAGTGCCCCTCCTCAAAATTTGGGAAAATTGTAGGGAGATAAATTGAAAATATGAGTTGAAAAAGTAGTTTTTTCTTTTTCCCTCCAAAACTTGATGAGGTAATCTAATCTTGTTTTATATTTACACTATTATTTTATAATATTCCTTAGGAGGCCCATTTTAGACCTAAAAATTTCTCTAATGAATTGAGCTACACCCAGTGGATTCTATGGCATCTACTTTTATTGAAAACAACTCTTTAAATTTACTTTGTTTTTCCATCATAATTTAATCTTAAAAATTATTGCCAACATTCCTTGGACAAAGCTTAAAAACATCTCTCTACTGCATCCAAAACAAGATATCTATGATTCTTTCTACAATCTCATCATTCCAACTCAAAATTAAGGTGGTGATCAACCCTCGGCTTCTCTAGTGAGAACATTACCACACTATTATATATTTAACTTTTATAATACCAAAACCTGGTTATTCATTGTAGTAACTCAATTTTATATATAAATGAAAGTGTCCATGATTGACCTCCATTGACTAGTAAAATTATCATTTGAAATAATTATACGAAGAATGAACCGATCGTAACCCTGACTTGAACATTGGTACACATATATTAACTAAGAGCCTATTTTCTTTAGGGACTAACATCAAACTAACCATAGAGACTAAACAACTAGCCATCCTATGGAAATATTTCCATCTACTAAGACACATACATACCCAAATATAATGCTCACCATTTCACTAGAAAAAATATTTTGGATATAAGATATATCCAAGTCAATCCTACAGTTTATGCACCTACTAATATGAGGACTTACAAGGATAAAATAGAGAAAACAAAACACATAGTTAGCTTCTGTTCCAATGGAAACACACCTTACCTAGAAACTCATGAATGTCTTTTACATTGCATGGTATTGCCACACATGGCTACAAAAATGTATAAGAGACAATGACACACATCGTCTAATTTTTATAAATATACATCTTTATGGAAACACCGATGTACTACATATTTGATGTCATGGTTAAGGATTCAACATCTTTGTCCAATACTCTTCTTGAAACTTCCATAATTCAGAAGGAAATTGTTAGAGTCATTTATTTTAACAAAACTTTCACTCACATATTGAGTTGACTAGGTTCAATATGTTTTATTTTACAAATCCCAAGGACAAAATTCACTTCATCATAGCCTCTCTTTTTCAATATGCATATCTAGAAGACCTACAAGAAGAAATAATTGTGTTAAAATTTAAGACTCCATGAAAATGCAGGTAAAGTTTTATGCACAAGATGTCCACTTCTCTCACAACACCAACAAAAAACATGCAAAACATGGGTCCTTTAGATTACCATTTCAGCAATTCATTTCCTATTTTTTTTAAGGAACTCATTTTTAAGGTAGATTCTTTTTCACCTTCCTATCTCTTTCTATTCTTCTGAAATTGAAACTAGCAAAAAAAGTCCATCTTGTTGTAGGAATATGAATCCACTCAATTAGAGAAATGTGCAATCAATGATGTCGAAATTTAATCATATTCATTTCAACAAAAGGGGCCAATGAAGGAACTCATTAGCTAATTCCCTTTGCAAGAATCATTATTTCCATCATTTCAATTAATCATTGGCCTAAAACACCATGCCAAATTTACAAAATGTATTTTGAATGAGATCCAAGGTTTTTTATTCTCATCATTTCAATTAATCATAGGCCTAAAACACAATGTCAAATTTAAAACATGTATTTTGAATGAGTGCCAAGGGGTTTTTTTTTTTTTCGAACTAGGAAAAGAGTAGGTCAAATAAAACCTCAATGTTTGATGTCATCTCCAAAATGTTGTGAAGATTGGTCAAGCTAGGAAAAGAGTAGGTCAAATAAAACCTCAATGTTTGATGTCATCTCCAAAATGTTGTGAAGATTGGTCAAGCTTGGATTCCCGTTGAGATAATTTAATTCCCCCAAAGGTGGCTCTCCTCCTCAACCCCTCCCCGTGATTTGAACCTATGACCTGGAGGGCACTAAACCCCACACAAGTCAATTGATTTAAACCTCATGGGTGAATGAGTGTTAAGTTTTATTCGGTATTATTTATAATTAGATAGAACTTCGATAGTCAAATGTAGGTGTAAAGGAGGAGAGTAGTCAGGAAATGGATCTATGTTTTCAAAAAGAATCCCCACACGACTAATAGATTTAAAACTATATTGATTATAAGGAAAAATATGTGCAGTTGTTTGTAAAATACATAATAATTCCAACTATAAATTTAAGAAAAATTATAGTAAGGAATCATTCAACACTTCAATACCACTAGTAATGAACGCTCTCTCATTTTTAGATGATTTATGTTTCTATATAATGAAGAAGAAATAGAAAAAAAACATTCTTTATCATTAATGACTTTTGTCGCAATGTATTAAGAAATCAACATATTTTTTGTTAAATTTTTACTCCGTTTTCCAAGCCCATTCATTGATTTGAATTAGTCTACTAATATAAATGGCATGGAATATGCACCATTCCACTATAGATCTCCATTTGATCTTTAATTCCACTACTTATGTTCATCCTTGTTTTTATTTACCATTGACTCACAAAACCTTGCATGGTTTAACATGGATATAACATCGAATGTTGTATTCCATGAAAATTACGAACAACTTACATAAGCATAAGCAATATTGGCAAATGATGGATTACACAAGGAAATACTATAGAAATCATTCAAAAACAAAATCTACTCGCACATCCATTAATTATATTCCTACAATGTATGTGCTACCCATGGCCTTTAATTTCTCAACACCCTCTTGCGAGGGAGTCAAACTCAATCATGCTTTGATATTATGTAACGAAATGGGAGAGAAAACATTGTTTGTTCACACAAACAACCTTGGGTGGAATGCTCTATTACATAAAAACTATGTTACCCATTAATATATCATGCTTTTCTTTAAGATAAATTTACTATATTAGAAAATTAATATACTCTTGATATAATATATTAACCATACACAAAAATAGGAACCAACTAGTTAAAAATCATCTCTTATATGCAACTAGATCTAACAACCTCCAAAAACTTAAAAATAAACATTTCATATAAAAACTAGTTTTTACCTCATAATAACCAAACTAATAATAAGTACAAGTTTCAAAATAATTATACATAATAAATATATATTTTCTTATTCCAACGATGAATTCAATTATTAAAACTCGTAAAATGGAAGAGTTATTGATTCCAATAACAGGTTAATTATTAAAAGAGTCAGTTTATACACATCCACATTTTAATTGGTATTATTAGCCAAACAACACCTAGTATTATTTTATAGACATTTAATATATGGGTTTTTTTTAAATATTAACAATATATTATGTTGTGATTGAAATTAGAGAGCTATATTACTTGGAAAATATAATTACTACTTTTCTTAGTTGTGATGTTTTCTATGTATAGGAGTTTGTTCCTAGTGTTTAGGAGTTTTTTAGGGTCTAGTTGGTGGATATATTCTCTCTAGTTAGTTAGTCTCCTATATTGTTGTGTGGTTGAGAAATTCATTCAACCAAGAGATTTTATGTCTAATATAGATCAGCTATCTCGAGACATAACTCCTTGTATTTACCTTGTAATGATGTGAGTTGAATTTTAGTGTGAATTATGAAAATTTAACATGGTATTAGAGCCCATATGGGCATAGGACTTGGCCCCTCATGGTGCTAGGGAAATGGAGAGTATATGTATTTATTCTGACAATGTATTGTTGTTATGTTCTTTAGTAGTGTTTTTTTATTTGAGTGTGTGAATGATTGATCGTTGTTGAGAGAAAGTCACACTTTGAGTTGCGAAAAATACGGGGGGGGGGGGGGGGGGGCGCGGGCAGGGTTGAATCAGTGTTTAAACTTTCACAATGATAGTTTTCCTTTACAAACTATATATGTGATTTTACAGAAATCAAACAGCGTATGTCCGTGACTATAATGAATGAAGTTAGCGTATAGATAATAAAATTGTAAAATACCTAATTGATTGTCTATTGAAATTAAATCAAAGTGTGATACATTTACTAAGTAGTAAACAGATGAAGTCACAACAAAATAAGTCAACACACATAAGCGGAACACATGAACACTAGGAATTTCAGGTGGAAACCCAATGTGGGAAAAAACCACCACTGCTATCGTTTCAGTCTTCAATCTTCTTATTAATAAAATTGTTTACAAGTTTTGTACTAGCGCAGACATTTTCCAGTACGCAGGCATCTACCTGCTGAAGGCTACAACCTTCACTCATTTTCCAGCTTCTACTGGACAGGAGCTCCAACTACGTAGCTCTTGTAGTGGCTAATATGTTTACTAATACGTAGGTGACAACCTACAGAAGGCTACCACCTTCACTCTTTCTCTAGGGACCATGTTTCATAAATTTTCAGACTGGATACTCTTGGTACACATCAACACAATATGTACACCATGTTTCATCGAATTTCCATACTAGACCCATCAGAATATTGAAGCTCAAAAATCAATCACCACTGCAATCCAACCATCAAATACAACTGCATCAACCAATCACTAAAACCCATCAACTTTGAAGAAAAACACAATCAATCAATCTAAACAGTCAGATCACTATCACCCGAACATAGAGTTGAACCCAGAACACTGCATCAATAACCAAAAACAACTCCAACCTCAAAAATCATATGTCAGAATGTATATGCTACTTCAATGAGGACAACCTGCATGTATATGCTACTTTTTGTACCCCAACCTACGTATACCTCTAAATATACTGAATCATAGAAATTTTGAACCAAATATTATACTAACTAAATACATTTTAAATATCTTTTGTTATATTATAGAGTTCTAAATAGATAGCAACAAAGATCACCCTTCCTACTCAATCAATCAGTCAGCCAGATGCAATCTCCTTATACAATCAACTTAATCTCAGATCTAATGAAGACATCATTGGCAATCAATAGTAAAATACTAGCATTGATCAGATAGATCAGTTATTTCTGAATAACAATCCCTTCCTCTGCATACGTAGCTTGGAAGTGTCGAATCCACATGTATGCATGCCTTCACCGAGGCGAACCTGCGTAAAGATCTGCAAATAATGAATTATAACTTCACAACTTTTCAAGACTTCAGATATACCCAGATCATAGAATTTAAAGGATAAGGCATGTGTTAGCACTGAGATCTAACATGTCCATTATCAGATCATACAATGATAATTCATTTCAGGTATCATGATCCTGATCCCACATTGTATCCACAGGTGCACAATATATTTCATATCTATATCATAACCATAGCCCTTACAACACAAAATATACTTCAGATAGAAGTATTCATGAAAAAACTTTTCACTTGCACACTTATCCCTTTGATCTTCTCCTCATATACTTAGAGCCTTGTCAATACCATGCACCAAAACAACACTTAGAACATATGGTATTCTTGGATAGGATCAAGTAATTGTTATTCTGCTCAATATTGTGGGCTAATACCATGGTATGGACCCTTGGTATTATTTAAACTTAATTTTCAATCTCATATGCGCTTTTCCTTTTGTGAAAGTGTGTGCATACGTCTACGCGCCTTTTATTCTATGTACCCACGTGTATATGTGACTTGGACTAGGTGAAACAGTGTATACCACTTAAAACATTTTCTTTCCTCAATTTCTTGATTTTGATATTTAATCCTTTGTCCCATCATCCTGTTCTCCTGTGCCATTACTTTGTTACCTCTTAATTGACATGTTACAATATGAGTTTCCATCATACATCACTTTATCATTTCTAAACTGAAATGTCTGTGGGTTTCCATCATGGACAACAAATGTACCATAATGCCAACAATCTCCCCCTTTGGATTTGATGGCAACCATATTGGTGTTTATCACTTCAAGCTGTATAACCTATTAGATATATCAAACAACACCAAGATACTCTCCCCCTTTGACATCAAGGGCAAAGGGCAAACCAACATATGCTCCCCCTTAGTACATGTTGAGATGCACTATATTGTTCACGCTCCTCCTGAGCACATCCAGAGTCTACAGAAATATTTATTTTAAAGAATAACATGACTCTATGTGAGTATGACCTTCCTATCACCAGTTACTCATACATACATCAATCACCCAACCATGTGGGGATACATCAAATGTTCATACATGACTAAAAATTGCAATTAATACATCATCCTTCCCATGCAGAATGGGGGTACAAATTACATCAAATGTCCAAAAGGACTCATTCATAATAGAATAAGACAGAAAGAGACTGTTGTGGGGAAAAGTATCCGATGCGGATGACACTAACCCTTTCTAAAGGTGACAGACTTTAGCAACAACTGAATGACAAAGTTTTCATGTTCATCTTTATGAAAGCACAGAGAGAATAGAAAGAGGATCAACCAACCTGGTGTCTTGCGCTTAGTCGATCCTTGTCCTTCTTGCTTTGTATCCCGTTCCCAGCTCTTTACTCTCCAAGCCGATCCAGCTACACACAGAATCTGCACAACAAAAGGGAGCAAACTACGAGATACAAGCAATCATAATTGAAGCATGGATTAGGTTGCATCAAATATACATGTAAACACAAAAGCATCTATGTAAAACAAGTATATAGAAGAACATGCAAACTTTATTGATAGAAAGTAACAGGGTTCCAGAGGAAGTTACAACCAATGATGTTGGCCCCAATCCAGCAGCACCTCCTCGGCAGCAAGAACTCTCTTCTTCACCTCTAGTAAAACAATCACCCAATAATCCTGGCAGTATACCAACAGCACCTCCTTGCTTATACAAAATTCCAGCCTCCTTAGACCTCATAGAAGAGCTCTATATATAGGAGAGAAGAGGAAAGGATGAGTCAGCTTGAGACTGACATGAAGCTGCCTTGTGTCCTCTCCATCTTCAGTTAATCTTCAGTTCCTGTGTCCACTTGGAGATCCTTGGTTACACATGGTGATCAAGTACCTCTTACTCATCACAAGGCGAATCTGATGAACCAAGTGTCAGTTTGGAAGCTTCCTGGGCAATTGACACCTTGCAGGAGGACTGTGCCACTTGGCCAATCTCGCCCAGCGCAGGTAGCCTTCATTGTTTTTGACTTCCAGCGCAGGTACAGAGTGGGACAGTTGCAATACAGCGCAAAGCTCAGTTAAGCAGCTGACATGATCCAAAATAAGCTTGTTCTGAAGTGTTTTCAGGTGGAGAACTGATTGGAAGTGCTGTTGATTGATGACCTTGTTCTTTTAGGGGTAAGAACAACATGTTTAGGGACTGAGGATCCCTGTAATTATCGACATTTCCTGCTCCTTGACGCGAGGCACAAAAATGTCTATAACAGTTGCCCCCTAAAGTATGAGGCCGTTAATCGGGTGAAATGCTTTAGCTAGAGGGTCCGAAGTTCGTTCCAGTGCTGAGGAGAGTGCCCTGTAATACAATACAATACAATACATTATCTTTCATTCATCATTATTCTCATGATCTAGCTGAGGCGGGTATTCCCATGCTCAGCTTTTTATAAATACATTTTGGTACATATGACAGACGATCGTCTGAAGACAGACTGATAATCTTTCGCTAAAATTATCATCCTTTGAGGAGGATGATCATCTGCTGCAATGATGTACATGGCAAATGCTTTTATATTTCCTGAATATATATCGCAGCCCGGATGGATGAAACTAGATCCGGGGTCTTCAAACTCGTTCGATCTTCACTCTAAGTACAAGTCGATCCATGTGAGAATTACGCTGAAGTCGAACATGGAAAGACATCGCTTGATTACCGGTCAATAATGAAAACCGTTAACAAGCGCGAGAGGAATCACCAATAATGACGATGACCCTCAAGGTACGGCAGTACAATTCACGTGGCGTGAATAAAGGACTTGGCGTCGAACGCCACGCAAAATCTTCTGGTCGAAGGTCATTGATGTATACCTGTCGCCGGAAGTGAGAAACTTGCCATTGAGGCATGCAAGCTTCAAAGTACTGATGGGGGTGTTCCTAGATCGACTTCTTGGATAATGAGCTGAAGTCGACAAGAAGTGATCCGTCAAAGGAAGGCCTTGATGAATCCCACATCAATGACACGGAACGGAGCTAATGATTTAGTGGAGATGAAACAAACTGTGACATATGATTCAGGGTGGCGATCATGAAATGGATGAAGGAAAATGTATGGTAGTGGATGGGACACGGTTGACACTTTCTGAATGACCCCTCTTGAACATATAACGACACTGATGTGATGGATCGGTAGCATTACCCCGAATGGATGGTGTGGCGAGGACCATGGTGATGAAACCGGTGAATGAGACAACTCAACCCGATGTGATACGGAAGAAAAGTGTCATGTTCAAGAGTGACTTGCTACCTCTAAACTTTGATGTTCTCCCAATTTTTCCCCAGTCATTTCTGACCAGTACCTCTTTATTTTTGTCAAGCTTAAGGAGGATAACATATGCTTGTTCTATAACCTGCCCTTCGGGCAAGCCCATCGCTAAGATTTAACGAGCCTAGCGATAGGAAAACTCGTTCTCGTCTAAAGACAAGTTTGTCGCTATTTAATCATTTTAACGAGTCTAACGACAAGGAAAACTCGGTCCTTTTCATTTTTAGAGAGTCTGAAAAGGTACAGAAAGTTAACTCCATAATTCCTTTTTCGTCATCTAATCCCTTAAGTCCGAAAAAGTATAAAACAATACAGAAGGGATGAATTTTCGGTTGCTTTAACGAGCCGAACAAAACAAGCGCTCGATCTTTTTGTGCAATAATCCCTCAGGTCCAAAAAGATTAAAATCTAGAGGAGGGATAGCGTTCCGGTCGTTTAACGAGCTGGAAGGCCAAAACTCGGCAAACTTTTCATATTTTACGAGTCAGTGAAAAGAGCTCAAAGAAGACTCGTCTTTTGAGGAACGAGTGATAAACAGGGATAGCAGCAGATTCCAGGTACAGGTTGGAATTTTCCAATCACGGCAGTGTTACGAGGATGGCTAGGTGGAATCACTCTTCGCAGCTGTTTCTCAAAAGAGGTAAACACACAAATGGAAGTGAATGATCGGCCAAATGAACGGTGGAGGTGATGGATGAAAACACGATCAAGGTTCTTATGGCTGATGAATTTACGATCTCAAAAGGTTATTTACCGGTTCATTTTTTCTGGATGAGCTTGAACTCTAGGGGAAGATTGCTCATAACTTATGTTTATTTTTTAACGAGCATGAACTATGTGCTAAAACTGCTCAAAAGCTTATGTTTATTTTTTAACGAGCATGAACTATGACGCTAAAACTGCTCGGATCTTTTGCATGCCCCCAGCATCATAATAACGCATGTCAAAGGAGGGTGCCCCCCAATCTTCATTGCATTCAACTTGGTGATTGGAATGAAGGTTTACCTTTGAATTTTGAAAAGGGGATTTGTTTCATTTTTTTTAATGAGGTTGACATAATAGAAGAACTATCCTCACGACTCCTTGTTTCATTTTTTAAAGAGGTTGACACGAGATAAGAACCGTCCTCGGATCTTCATTTTTTAACGAGGTTGACCTGAGATAGGAACTATCCTCGGCGCCGACAAAATATCTAGGAATCTTCCGAATCCAACCAGAAGATTGGATTAGATTTCATTTTGTAGGTTTCCACTGTGGCCACTTCCGCCAGATTACTTGGAGGCGGTAGGGCGAAAGTACCCATTAAGGCAGGGTCTTTTAGGAAACCTACTCCGATATTTTGGAAAAAATGATTCCTTGCATGGATCATTGGAATGCTTCCTGTAACTTGTGAACTGTTGGGGAGAAAAGTTTGTTGGTCGACGATTGTAATTCCTTCTTGGGAGGGAAATGCAATCCTCCTGAAATAGGTCGACACAACCGCGGCCATGGCATAGATCCAAGGCCTTCCTAATAGGATGTTATAATCGAGGTTTCCATCAATTACTTCAACATCAATCCCTACTGTTTTGCCCCCCAGTTCAACTTGCAAGTTACTTAAAATCCCGTATGGAGTGTATGATCGTCCATCAAATGCTTTTAACGTCGTTGACGATTTCGACAAGGGTGGTGATCCTAATTCTTTCCAGCAACTCATTGACATAAGACATGTAGATGCCCCCTCATCAATAATTGTTCGATGAACAGTTTTGTTGAGGGCTTTCACTTGAATAAGGAAAGCTAGTTGAGCTGGTAACTGAGGGTCATATCCTTTATGATCAAAGGCCACAAGATTGGAATCCATTGGGCCAATCTCACCTATAGCTGATAATAAAGCTTGCTCTTGGGAGGTGCAATTTTGCACTACCTCAGGTGTCGACATAGCGGACGATGATTGAGCCAGGTCCTCTATTATATTATAATCCTGTGTTACATTTGCACGAGGATTAAATGTCAATTTGTGTACTACTCCCTTTGGCGAGTTTATTATTGGCTTAGGAACGATGGGCGGCACAATTTCGTTCAAAGTTGTTGTCGAACTACTAGGTTGTTTATCAGCCTTGTTATTCGACCGCTGTGGATTCCGGTAATCTTTACTCCTTGTCAAAGCATTATTCTGTTGCTTCGAGGTAGACAACATAAGCACTTGGGATGTGGAAGCATTTTGATTAGCAACCATATTTTGACCTGGATTAGGAAACGGATCAGTCAATACTGCTGGGGTTTTTGAACTCTTGAAGAGTTTCTTAACTTCAGCTATATGTGGACAATCTTTCGTCCAATGATCCTCATCGCATATATGACACCCTGTCGGGGGTTTCCTTTTTCTTCCTGTCTTTTTCTTCTTGCCCCCTGGTTGCTTCAGTTGTTTGCCTTTGTCGGTCGACATGGCATTTACTTCTGAGGTAAGAAGTTCTTCATTCGCATTTTGATTAGAAATTTTGCGTTTTCCAGTCACGCCATTACTAGCGTGAGAGTTAGTATTCGATCCAGGAGGGGGAGGAATTGAAAATTCAGGTCTAGGGGCGTCAGGTATTTTGTCGTAGAGCGTGCCCGACTGAGTATATACTAAGTCTAAATATTGAGCACGAGCAATGACTTGCTCCTCTGTTACGACTCCTCCCTTGGCCACATCTTCCGTTATAGCTGGAAGTAACGACTTTATAAACCATTCAGCTAACAGCTGATCGGGAACGTAAGTTTTCACCATTCTACGACGACGTCGCCACTCATGTATATGATCAGATATGTGAGTGGCCGTTGTCTGTTTGAAGTTGGTAAGGAGTTCCGTCCCTGTTTCATACCTTATCGGTAATTGAAAATGGGTTAAGAAAGTCGTGGCTAAGGAGCTGAAATTGTCGAAAGAGGCTCTTGGCAATTCAATGTACCATTTAGCCGCTGGACCTGTCAATGTCCTCTGGAAGAGGCGAAGTCTTATCGAATCATCATTCAGGGTGTTCGATGAACACCATAGATGGAATGTCATCACATGATTCGATGGGTCTTCACCCGGATTTCCATTAAATTTAGGAATATCTGACGGAAGTTTATGTGGAATCGCTGGCCACCAAGGGGCATAAGCAATTGGATCATTCGTCAGCCGGTTTAGATCTGGTAATTCTAGAGTTGCTACAAAGGGCAACTGTTGATTCAGGTTAGGCGAAGCATATCCAGGATAAGATGGTATCGCCTGAGCAATGGGTCTTTGCAGACCAGCATAATGCTGACAACTTTGACAAGGTTGATGGGCGTAACCATTATAGTATGGTTGTCCATTACTTACAAAGACTTGTTGCTCAGGTCCTTGATATGATTGCTGGAAAGGCGGTTGTTGAGATTGAAGCAGCTCTGGTTGTTGGACCAGTGGAGTCGCCAGTTTGTTGTGGGGAAAAGTATCCGATGCGGATGACACTAACCCTTTCTAAAGGTGACAGACTTTAGCAACAACTGAATGACAAAGTTTTCATGTTCATCTTTATGAAAGCACAGAGAGAATAGAAAGAGGATCAACCAACCTGGTGTCTTGCGCTTAGTCGATCCTTGTCCTTCTCGCTTTGTATCCCGTTCCCAGCTCTTTACTCTCCAAGCCGATCCAGCTACACACAGAATCTGCACAACAAAAGGGAGCAAACTACGAGATACAAGCAATCATAATTGAAGCATGGATTAGGTTGCATCAAATATACATGTAAACACAAAAGCATCTATGTAAAACAAGTATATAGAAGAACATACAAACTTTATTGATAGAAAGTAACAGGGTTCCAGAGGAAGTTACAACCAATGATGTTGGCCCCAATCCAGCAGCACCTCCTCGGCAGCAAGAACTCTCTTCTTCACCTCTAGTAAAACAATCACCCAATAATCCTGGCAGTATACCAACAGCACCTCCTTGCTTATACAAAATTCCAGCCTCCTTAGACCTCATAGAAGAGCTCTATATATAGGAGAGAAGAGGAAAGGATGAGTCAGCTTGAGACTGACATGAAGCTGCCTTGTGTCCTCTCCATCTTCAGTTAATCTTCAGTTCCTGTGTCCACTTGGAGATCCTTGGTTACACATGGTGATCAAGTACCTCTTACTCATCACAAGGCGAATCTGATGAACCAAGTGTCAGTTTGGAAGCTTCCTGGGCAATTGACACCTTGCAGGAGGACTGTGCCACTTGGCCAATCTCGCCCAGCGCAGGTAGCCTTCATTGTTTTTGACTTCCAGCGCAGGTACAGAGTGGGACAGTTGCAATACAGTGCAGAAGCTCAGTTAAGCAGCTGACATGATCCAAAATAAGCTTGTTCTGAAGTGTTTTCAGGTGGAGAACTGATTGGAAGTGCTGTTGATTGATGACCTTGTTCTTTTAGGGGTAAGAACAACATGTTTAGGGACTGAGGATCCCTATAATTATCGACATTTCCTGCTCCTTGACGCGAGGCACAAAAATGTCTATAACAGAGACACATTATTACACCATAGGTATTTTCATGACATTTTCATCAAATTACATTAATAACTGAGACCATAGCTGAATTCAACAACCATGATGCCAATAATGCATAATATTTTGAAGGCTAATGCTCCCCCTAAACCTGTGCATTGTCAAAAATTCATTCATCAATCAAATAAACATTAATGAGAAAATCATATTAGCGGACTATATCCATTAGCATCAGACTGAACAGGGATGTCAGAAAATGATTTTAAGTCTCACCCACTATTTTTCTATCAGAAAAACATATACGCTACTGCCGGCATAGAAACTCGTGTATATACGCAACTCTGCTTCATGAAATCTGCGTATAGAAAACAATCCTCTGAATCTAAAAAAAATATGGTTTTAACAGCAAGATGAGGCAGAAACAACTCCCAGATTTTGTCTGAGGTATTCAAATGCTTCTCTGGGAAGAGGTTTAGTAAATATATAGCAACCTGATCTTTGGAGGGAACATACTATAATTTAACCTTTGTTCAAGTACTTGTTCTCGTAGAAAGTGGTACTTAATGGGTATGTGCTTTGTCTTAGAGTCCATAACAGGATTTTTTGAGATACTAATCGCACCTGTATTGTCACATCGGATGGAGATGGGTGGAGAACATGTAATTTGAATATATTGTAATGTCTGCATCATCCAGATAAGTTGTGTGCAACAAGATGCAACAGCCACGTATTCTTCTTTTGTTGTAGATAAGGCAATCGGAATTTTTTTCTTGCTGAACCAAGATAGTATTTGTGATCCCATATAAAATGCACCTCCACTAGTGCTTTTCTGGTCATCAACATTTCCAGCCCAATCCACATCTGTATATGCATGAAGGGTGATATTTGTATCTTTAGGATACCATAGACCAAAATCTTGAGTTCCTTGGAGATATTTGAGTATTCTCTTTACTTCCTAAGGATGTGATTCCTTTGGATTGGCTTGGAATCTTCCAACAATTCATACTGCATGCATGATATCTGGTCGGGTTCCTGTTAGATAAAGTATACTTCTAATCATAGATCTATACTCTAGTTGATTCACTATAGGAGAATCATCATTAGAACTAAGACTACATCACATTACCATTGGAGTACATATTGGTTTGGAATCTTCCATTCTGTACTTCTTTAGAATATGCTTGAGATATTTAGTTTGTGAGACAAATATGCCATCATTTGTTTGTTGCACTTGTAGACCAAGAAGGTAAGTTAGTTCTCCAAGCAAAGACATTTCAAATTCTTGCTACATAACAGAAGAAAAGTTTTGACTCATAGATTCTTCATTACTACCAAAGATGATATCATCAACATAAACAACAATAATTAGTAGTTTATCATTCTCATTTTTTTATATAAGTTGTTTTCTACGGATCCTTTTGTGAAGCCTTGTTGTTGAAGATATTTTTCAAAATGGTAATACCATGCCCTCGGAGCTTGTTTCAGTCCATATAATTCCTTTTTGAGTTTGCATAAAAGCTTTGCATCATTTCCCAGAATGAATCCTTTTAGTTGTTCAATGTATACTTCTTCTAAATCTCCATTAAGAAATGCAGATTTTACATCCATTTGCTAAACTTTCAATTTTTGAAAACTTGAAAGAGAAAGAAACATTCTTATGGCTACAATTCTAGATATAGGTGCAAAAGTTTCTTTAAAGTTTGTACCTTCTTGTTGTGCATACCCTTGACAAACAAGCCTTGCTTTATTCCTAGTTACCTCTCCATTTTCTTTCAACTTATTCTTGAATATCCATTTTGTCCCTATAACATTTTTATCATGAGGTCTACAAACTAATTCCCAAGTATCATTATTTTCAATTTGGTCAAGTTATTCATCCATGGCATTAACCCAACATTCATATTTGATAGCTTCATTTACATTTTGTGGTTCTATGGAGGATAATAGGGCTAGATAACTAGAATATCCTACAAGAGTTCTTCTTGTTTGTACTCCAGACCCTTTGTACCGTAGAATTTGAGAGTCTGGATCATTCTTTTGAACATACTTGGATGGAGCCTTTTCCCTATCAGATTTATCTTCTTTTGATGCTTCACTGGTTTCTTCCTCTATATCATTTCGATTTGATATGGGAAATCATTCACTCTCTTCATTATTATCATCTTCTTTTGCTGATGTCACCTGTTTTAGATTTTTGCAGGCTTCATCGATTACAACATCAATGCATTCAACAATTTTTCAAAGTCTCTTATTATAACATTTGTATCCTTTACTTCTAAATGAATAACCATAAATATTCCTTCTTCTGCTCTAGGTTCCAACTTACCAAGTTTTTCATTAGTATTTTTTGATGAAACATTTTCTTCCAAAAACTCTGAAGTTTTGTACAGTGGGAAGCTTACCATACCAAATTTCATATGGAGTTTTGTCACTATTTACAAGTACATGATCTTTGTTGAGAATATTTACCGGAGTATGTGCATCTTCACCCCAAAAGGTGTCAGAAGTTCCAAACTCATCAAGCATATCTTGAACCATTTGTTGAATTAGTCTATTCATTATTTCCACCGCGCCATTTTGTTAAGGAGTTTTGGCAATAGAGAATTATCTCTTTATTCCATGTTGTTCACAAAATTAAAAGAATCCGTCTAATATGAATTCTCTTCCTTGATTAGATCTGAGACATTTGATTATTATATCTAATTCATTTTCAAGTAAATATTTGAAGACCTTAAACTTTTTAAATGCTTTATCTTTATGTTTTAATAACCCAATCCAACACATTCTAGAAAAATCATCAACGAATAAAATGTAGTATTCTTCTCCATAAGGTTACCTTTTCCTTGTTGACCCACACAAATAAATATGAATGAGTTCAAGAGGATTACTTGTTGATCCTTCTTTGGCATTGAATTGGACTCTGGTTTTCTTACCGAATTAACATGGTTTGTAGACTGTATTTTCTTGGATGATGATATCTAGAAGATCATGAACAACCTTGAGCCTGCATGATTTTCTTATTTTTTTTTTTTTGCTAAGGCAAGAGTGGATCCTTCTATTCAATTAAAAAGAGAAATAGTTTAAAAAAGTGAACGCAGCAGTGAGGCCCATCATTATTACAGGCCTACCCCAATCCATGGTCCCAAGACGACAAAACAAACCTCTGGGCCGCGGGCCCACCAAACCAAACGAGCAGTCCATAACTGACCATTGGATCCTATATTAAATATCCTGTGGACGCAATCATATCGAGTGGCCAACAAGCACACCTTTTAACAAACAAATCGGACCTGATGAACCCAATAGACCATAATTTATAATCATATCGGGTCCATTTTTGACATAACTTCCGATAACTTTAACCACACAAAATCCACCATTTGCACACGATTCCAGAGAGGTCGTGCAATCAACACGAAACATAACCTCTGTTTCGGACCCATCAACATGCATGTTTAATCTTGGTCATGGATTTGCCTCGCTTGATCCAACGGTTGTGGATCACACCGCCTGAAATAAAAGCGTCGAGAATTACCGCGTGATGAGGGTGATAATTCCTCCCCACCCTTGGCCACGTGTTGCGTGGTGAATGAAATCGCTCCCGATTGTGAAAAACCGCTTCTGGCTTGATGTGCATGCGAAAAACTGGAAACCACCCCGCGGGCGATAAAGCTACCACAGGAATTAAAGTGGGAGTTTTGCATCTGCTGAGAACGTATGGACTCCATCCCCACATACAAATCCATCTCTTCAGGCGCATGGGCCAAAGGAAGAGGAAGATCCCTCCTTCCAGCCGTTCCCCTGAGACTTCTAGTTTGCTATTACCTGGGTTAAGGAGGCCAACAGAGACCTGTATCCCAAAAAATACCTCAATTTTGAAATAATACTTCATAAAGAATCCAAATCAACTAGACCCTGTCTCTGTGGCTCTATTACGGAACACCTTTATGTCCTCATCCGCCTGATCAAGACACTGCTCCCTTAATTTGTTCTGAGGCATCTCTTGCCAGCTCAGCTTAACCTTGCTTTTGTTGCAGAGCACCCCTTGATTGGCCAGAATGTCCGCCAATTTATTTGTCGTCCTTCGCACATGAGTAAAACTCATAGTACATAAGCATAGGAGGTGAAACTAGATCCTTTGAAAGACCTGGAGCAACCTCCAATGTCTTAAGACTTTTTTCAGCTCTGTGCCACAGCAGATTCTCTTGACTGAGTTAATGATCAACTCAGAATCAGCTTCAATTATAATATTATGGAGATTGTCCTGCTTCAGGAAATCTAAACATTGCTCAAATGCCATTAATTCCGCCATATTGTTTTTTCTCTTCCCGAATGGCAATGGAAAATAAAAAGGATACAACCATTTTCATCCCGTAACACCCTTCCAAAACCAGTGATGCCCGGGTTGCCTTTTGAGTCCCCATCAATGTTGTATTTCAGAAAACCCTGAGGGGGAGGATGCGAGTAATCTGGCTTATTTTCCAGATTCATTACCTGCCTATCCATTCCTTGTGGTATAAGCCCTTGCATACCCAACTGCAGAAGTATTTGCATTTCATTTTCTGAAGGTGGATTCTTTGGGGAATTTCGTACTATGGTGCCAACTGTTCCCTTAAGCTGTCTTAAGAACTGCTCAATAATGCATTGGGAGGAACTTTTTTCATTTTTGAAGATTCTATTGTTCCTTTCTTTCTAGACATTCCAAATTATGAAGCTTGGAGTTAAAGCCCATGTTGAGCGAAGAAACTCATAATCAGAGAAGTTTCGTCTCCACTTATTTAGGGTATTGATAATTCTTCCTTTGTCCCTATCTATCTGTTGGAAAATTGTGGCAAAAGTATGCCACAACCTAGAGGTGAAAATTCAGTTAGTGAGAAGGTGCTCCATTGTTTCCTCTTCGGCTTCACAGAGCTGGCATCTAGAAGGTCCAAAAACACCCCTCTTCCTAATGTTTTCCCAAGTCATCATTTTCTTATGATGTACCATCCACATGAAGAGTTTAATTTTCATCCAAACTTGATGCCTCCATAGGTTCTGCCAAACCCTGTCCTGTACATTGGAGTCCAGCTCAAGGATGATGCTATTTTCCTCCTTAAGATTAAAGGTACCTTCATTATTGTTGCCCCATCTAAGTTGGTCACGCCCCTCTGAAACAAGAATCTTCGTTTGGTCTAATGTTCTCAGTAGTGCATCTGCTTTTGCTTTCAAGGGGTGATCATCCCTGAATTAAATATTCTTCCAGATTCTCCATTTTCCCTCTTATTGGTTTGATCCCAAAAATCTTTTACGCAGAGAAACCCTTTGGTATCAGTTTCCTTCTTGAGGTCTAGGAAGTCCTCTCTTAACAGTGTGGGTTCTTGTTGCCATTTATCCTCCCAAAACAAAGCAAGATCTCCTTCTCTGATTTCCCAGAAGCTATTTTTTTGCGCTAAGCCTCTATTCTCCCAGGCCTTATTCCAGATGTGGGAACCTTTTATGGTTCCAGTCATCTTTATCTGATCATTATCTTGCCAAGTATTGGCATACTTTTCTTTCCAAATACTAGCCCAATGAACCTTTGGAACTTTTACCCAACGCCACCATAATTTTGCCCCTAAAACCTTGCTAAGTACTTCCAGATCATCCAATCCAAGACCCCCATGGTTTTTCGGTTTGCAAATCTTATCCCAGGCTACCAAAGCCCATTTCTTTCTCTCCTCCCCCTAACCCCAAAGAAAGTCTCTTTGAATGGTTCTAAATTGTTGTAAAACTCATTTTGGAGCTGGAAGGATTGAAAGCATGAAGATGGGGCTTGATTACAGAACTGCTTTTGTAAGTACCAACCGGCCTGCCAAGTTTAAAGATCTGATAGTCCATTTCCTGATTTTATCCTGCACATTATTAATCACCGGCTCCCAAATGCTCTTGTGCATAGGTTTATCAATCAGAGGAACTCCCAGGTACTTGGAAGGAATGACATCCTTTTGAAAGCCTAGAATTTTGGAGATATTTCTCTGAATAACAATATTAGTATTAAAGAAAAAAACATCTTAGATTTGGAGAGATTTACCTCCATACCTGTAGCCATGGAAAAATCACGCAGGATTTGTTTATAAGCAAGAGCTTCTTTGACCGTGGGGATTCCCTGCAACATAGTGTCATCAACAAATTTTTGATGGGTCAAGGCCTGTCCAATCTTAGAAAGTTGGAGACCCTTGACGTTACTAACTTCTTTCGCATGCTTGATAGACTGACCCGGTCTTTCCATCATGAGGATAAAGAGAAAGGGAGAGAGCGAATCTCCCTGCCTAAGGCCTCTTGAAGGAGTAAAAGTCTTGGAAGGAGAACCATTAACCAGAATTGAAAAGCTAGAAGAAGTTACGAGTGCCATAACCCATCTTACCTAGTTATTATCAAATCCAAAGGCTAGAAGGACCTTCCTGATATAGGTCCAATTCAACTTATCATAAGCTTTGGCAAGGTCCAATTGCATAATCATTTTGGCCTTCGTATTGCTTAACAATGAATGCACCACTTCATGCGCTTGAATGATGTTATTGATAATTTTTCTACCCTCCACATAACCTGATTGCTCCACAGAAACTAGAGTAGGAAGAAGGGGTTTGAGTCCATTGGCAACAACTTTGGATATTATCTTGTACACCACATTGCACAAAGCTATGGCTCTAAACCTGTCTAGAGTCTGAGCATTCTCTTGTTTTTGGATCAAGGAGATGAAGGAAGTATTGAGCACCTTGAAAATGGTTCTATTCATCCTCGAATCCTCCACTACATTCAGAATATCTTGTTTAACAATGCTCCAACAGGCTTTAAAGAAATCCACATTGAAACCATCAGGGCCTGGCGCTTTGCCATTCTACATTTCTTTAACGACCTCACTGACCTCCTCTTTAGTCACTGGCCTATTGAGATTGAAATTATCCTCTCTTGATACTAGCCTAGGTATATGCCTTGTTAAGTCCCTAATAAAATGAGCACTGTCCGGAATGGTCTCCTTAGCTATACCTTGAAAGTGTTGGACTAACATAGTTTCTATCTCTTCATGTGAATTGAGTAGATGATCTCCGCCGTCCTTGATCGAAGAGATCCTATTATGAGATCTGTTCACCATGGTGGATATGTGGAAAAATCTGGTGTTTCATTCCCATTCTTTTAGCCATTGAACTCTAGATTTTTTTCTCCAAAATATTTCCTCTTGTTTACATAAGTTCTCCCAGTCTTGATGATGTTTGGTGACTTGATCATTTCTGACTCTATTAAAGCCATCTGTGATAAGGGCTTGATTGAGTTCCTGAGTTTTGTCTTCAACAACATTTTTTACTTCAAAAATATTGCCAAATTCATTCTTCTTCCAGTCTTTGAGTTTGAGATTGATGTATTTTAGTCTTTTGTGTAGCTGAAACATTCTTGTTCCCTGAATATGCAGATCTTCTGTCCACCATTTTGCTATATTGCTGATAAAATCTGGGTGGGTGAGCCAGATATTCTCAAATTTGAATGGTCTATTCTTGGGGGTACCAGTTCCCTATACCTCAATTTGTACAGGTCAATGGTCCGAGCCACCAAAGGGGAGAATTCTCACTATAATTTCCTTATTGGTGAGCATAGGGTCCTCTGAAATTATGAATATGTCTAACTTTGAGGCTACTTGAGACTCTCCTCCTCGCTTGTTGTTCCATGTAAAGAGGCCATTATTCATATTAGTGTCAATAAGCTTCATATTATCTATAAAGGTTTGAAATGCTATAGAGTCTTTGCTTAAAGTTCTTGTTCCCCTTTTTTTTTTCTAAAAGTGATTTGATCATGTTGAAGTCTCCACCCATGATCCATTGTACTCCTGCATGTCTATCTCTTAGTTCCACAAGAGAATATATAAACCTGAGTTTATCTTCCAGTCTTTGGGGGCCATAAACATTCGTGACCAAATAGGTCTCCCTATCTCCCACAGGCTGAATAACCACTGATAAACAATTCCTAAATGCCTTCACATCTATTATGCCAATATTTTGGGGGTTCCAAAGAGTGAGTATGCCTCCTGTTGTGTTATCTGCTTTGACTTCTAGAAACTCAAATTTATTGAGCCATTTGCTGTGAATTTCTTTTATTTGCTAAATGGAACATTTAGTTTCCTGGATAAAGATCATATCTGGAGCTTCTTGTTTCATTCTGTTGCTAAGTAATCTTTGTTTCCTTTGACTACCTAGACCTCTTATGTTCCAAGATGTGAACTTCATTATGAAAGATTTGTAAAGGAGTAGCTGGTTAGGTCTTTCATCTTACCTGAATCTATCATTGGCTTTCCACATTCCACCAATAACTCATTCTACTTTTTTGCACCTCTTTTCTTTCCTCTGTTTCTAGGAGCTAATCCTGGTGTGGTTTTCATAATTTTCACACCTTCGTTGCCCTGCTTTTCATCGTTTCTTTACCTTTCCAGCTCTTTACCCTGAGTTTTCTATAGGAACAACTACTATACTCTGTTGAACTCCTCTTGAGGTAGTGAGTATACCCCTCCGATGGTCCCCTATTTCAAGAACCCTTCCAGATCTAGGTGTTCACTGTCAATAATATCCTGCAGTTCATGATCTTCCATATCCATCTCACTCTGGGTCATTTCTTGGTCCATTTCCAGTTCTCCATTGCTCAACATAGTCTCTTTCTGTTTATTGATATCTTGTGTTTCTTCACTATTTTCTTCTTTCTCCTTCTCCCTTGAGCTGCCTTTCATTACCTGATCTGTCTTTGTATTCTGTTCCTCTTCTTTGAGTGCTTGGAACCTGTTCAAACTAGCCGGTAGCCCTTCTTTTTGATGTGGCTTTGGCCTCCTTTTACCCCCTTCTCCTCTATATCCCACTTTGTGAAATTTTTTAGTATCTTTCACTGTGGTAGCTTTATTTTTATTCTCCATTTTACTGAGAGGGTAGTCTCTAAATAGGTTCCCATGCTCATGGAACTTACGACATCTGAAAGGAATGTGTTCATAATCGACTGTTTGCACCTATTCTTCATCAAAAACGTCCAAGATGACCTCATCCGGTAGAGCTCCGGAGAGATCCATTTCCACACATATTCATGTGAAGGAAGTATATTTTCCCCTTCTAGTGGCCTCAGAAGCTTTGACAAAACGACCTAATTTGTTTCCTATGGTAGATAATGATTCAGTTTGCCAGTAATCAAGAGGTAGGGAGTAGAGTCTTACCCAGACCAGGACCGAAGTGAAAGTCTCTCGCTCCGAGACAAAATTCATCATCCACGGCCGCATGTAGAGACCTGCAGTTGTATAGAAGTAAGGCCCTCCTTTAAACACCCTGTCTTTTTCCTCGATATTTGTAAAGACTACAGTGAAGAAACCCTTTGACCCAAGATGTAATTCTATGCCTCCTTTTGGTTTCCAATGGTATTTAATCCACGCTTGTAGTGCCTTTCCAGTGGGCCATAATCCCATCAATTTACAAATGATAGCATAAGTCCCCATATGGTCCCTGTGCACCTGCAGAGCAGGGTCATTTAAAACTACTCTAGCTGTAACCTTAGCCTTGGGTTTAGATGGCCCCTTTTGCATTTTGTTTTCTGCTCCCTGTTTCTTGTCTTCTCATTTTCTATTGTTCTATTATCCTCCCTTTTTTTGGTTAAATCTTGTTCCTCTTCCATGTTCCTTATCCCTTCTCCTGAGGCCCTATGGAATTTTCTATAGGTTTCTTACCTCAACTAGCCACGACCTGCTTGTAGGAGGGAGTGGAGCTCCCCCCTTTGCGCCCCTCCATGGAATTCAACACTTGCAGAAGTTGGTAACCCTAGCTATTCGTCTGTAGTCGCCTCGACTTCTCACCCCAATGATTTTCTTATTTTAGAAAAGATTAGATGCCCGAATATTTTGTGCCATAACCAATTCTCTTATATTTTTCTTAGATAACATTGTTCTTGACCTCCTAGCATATATAGATTTCTTGGAGTTCTTGTACCTTTCATTATGGTCTTTCATGTGTCAAGCTCACGAACCACACATTATTTTGATCGAAACACAACTTCATTTCCTTGATCACACATTTGACTAACACTCAATAACTTATGCTTTAATCCATCAACATACATAACATTTCCATCATTAACATTTTCTTTTAGATAAAAAGAACCTTTTCCCTTAATGACAGCTGGTGTGTCATTTCCAAAAGAGACATTTTTTTCCTTTTCTAAAGCATTGTATGAAATGAGTTTATCTTTACCACCTGTCATGTGTTTTGAGCATCCACTATCAATGCACCACTTATTTTCTTGTCCTTCTGCAAACAGAGCTATGCCACATCTTTCTTACTGTAGTTCCTTCTTTTTCCATACCTTGGAGTTTGATGACTTTTTGCTGCTTTTGATATGTTAGCCGGAATTTTCTCCTGCATTCAGATTCTTCATGACCAAATTTATTACAAAATGAACATTCAATTTCATCTTCAAGAGGTGAAAAGTTATTATAAGAGCTCTTCTTGACTCCTATCACATTCCTTTGTTTTCTTGTTTCTCTAGTCATGATAGTTTGGTAAGCAATAGATTGAGCAACCTTATGACCAAAGTTCTGGCATGAAAAGCATTGTGCATTAAAGAAGAATTTTTTGTGATCATAAAATATTTTGGTCTTGTTCACATTTTGGTTAGTTCTTCTCTTGATGTTCACCCTTGGAGTAAAATGAGCATGATTTACCCGGGGATTACCTTTAGGATTTTGTTGAGGATTGACGCATTGTTGACTGGTTTTTTCGGCATTAAGATATCTTATGGGGATGGCTAAATACTTTTTTGGTTGGGATGTTTCTCCAGTGTATCCAAAACCAATCTTTATAATAGGAGAACATTGAGCCTTGAAGATTTTGTTTAAGGTCTCTGATCCTTTAGCAAATCTAAGATTTAGATATTTTGTCTTGACAAGTTCCTTTCTTCAACTCACTACTTCACACTATAATTTTTCATTATGCTTTTCCCTTTCCATGAGTTTATGTGTCAACGTGTCTATAACTATATTCTTTTCTTCCAAGAAGATTTTGAGTTGAGTGATTTCTTGAAGAAAATATTCTTCTTCTAAGGCATCAATAAACTTATCATTTTCATAAGCCATGAGAAGTTCAATATCTTGATCAAATTCACCTTCATCACTATTAGACATGCCATCACTATCTTCATGAGTATAATAACTTCTTCTATTAACAAATTGTTTCCTATGACCTTTTGCGGAATCCTTTCCTTTGTCGTGGTTATCTTTATGAGGATATTTAGCAGCATAATGACCAACTCTACCATAAGAAAAACATTTCAAGGGAAACTCACCTCTCAATATCTCGGTACCCAACTAAAGTTTCTTCACAAATTTTACCTCATCTTCTTCTGATATATATCATGATTCCTTGAGATCTTCCATTTCTTTTCCCTTTGCAGAGGATTTGAAAGTGGCTTCTCTAATTTCGGATGGAACTCCTTTCCTCATTTCAAAGGCAGTTAAAAGTCCATGAAGTTGAACAATAGTAAAATATTATAGATCCTGCTTCTCTTCAATGGAAGATACTTTTGACTCAAATTTAGGAGATAGAGATCTTAAAATTTTCTCTATTATAATAGCCTCCTTTATTTCTTCCCCCAGATTCTTCATACGATTTACAATCTCATCTACTCGTAAGAAGTAACTAGCAATACATTCATCACTATGCATCTTGAGAGTTTCATATTGAATTCTGAGAGTTTGGAGTTTAGCACATTTTACCTGGGAATATCATTCATAGCTCTGAATGATTTTGTCCCATATTTCTTTGGTTGTGTTAAGCTGCATCACTTTGACAAATTTTGATTTTGATAGACTTCCCAATAATGCATTTACAACTTTGGCATTAATTTCATATGATTTCTTTTCTATTGTATCTGTGGGGACTGCTGTTGGATATTGGTATCCTCCTTCCACAATTGCCCAAACATCAGCTCCAAGTGACTAAAGATAGGCTCAGGTTCTTATCTTCCAATATGCTAAGTTATTTCCGTTGAATATTGGTAGTCTGATAGATGTCATTCCTTCTTGATTTCTCATATTGAGAGATTTTCCTTTAAGCGATCAAGCTTCTTCTAAAGGACCTCCTCTGATAACAATTGTTGGGAAAAATAATTTTGCGGGGGTGTGAATCAGTGTTTAAACTTTCACAATAATAATTTTCCTTTTCAAACTGTATACGCGATTTTACAGAAACCAAACAACATATGTTCGCGACTATAATGAATGAAACGAGCATATAGATAATAGACTTGTAAGATAGCTAATTCATTGTCTATTGAACTTAAGTCAGAGTGTGATGCATTTACTAAGCAATAAACAAATGCAGTCAGAATAGAATAAATCAACACACATAAGAAACACACATTAACACCAGGATTTTTCAGGTGGAAACCCAATGTGGGAAAAAACCACCGACGTTGTCATATCAGTCTTCAATCTTCTTATTAATAAAAGTGTTTACAAGTTTTGTAGTGGTGTAGAATTTTTCTAGTACGCAGGCATCTACCTGCTGAAGACTATAACCTTCACTCATTTTCGAGCTTCTAGTGGAAGGGAGCTCCAACCCCCTAGCTCTTGTACTGGCTAATATGTTTACCAGTATGTAGGCTCCGACCTACAAAAGGCTACCACCTTCACTCTTTCTCCAGGGACCACATTTCATAAATCTTCAGACTGGATACTCCTGCTACACATCAACACAATATATAGGACACATTTCAGTAAAGTTTCATACTAGACCCATCAGAACATTGAAGCACAAAAATCAATCACCACTGCAATACAACCATCAAATACAGCTACATCAACCAATCACTAAAACCCATCAACTCTGAAGAAAAACACAATCAATCAATCTGAATAGTCAACTCACTGTCACCAGAACACAGAGCTGAATCCAGAGCACTGCATCAATAACCAGAACCAATTGCAACCTCAAAAATCATGTGTCAAATTGTATATGCTACTTCAATGAGGACAACCTTCATGTAGACGCTAATTTTTGTAACCCAACTTGTGTATACCTCTAAAGATAGTAAATCATAAAACTTCTGAACCAAATATTGTACTAACCAAAGACATTCTGAAGATCTACTGTCATATTATAGAGTTCTAAACAGATAGCAGCAAAGATCACCCTTCTTACTCAATCAATCTATCAGCTAGACTAAATCTCCTTATACAATCAATTTAACTTCAGATCTAATGAAGACAACATTAACAAACAACAGTAAAACAACAACACTGATTATATAGACTAGTCATTTCTGAACAACAAGCCCTTCCTTTGCATACGCCACTTGGAAGTGTTGAATCCGTGTGTATATGTGCCTTCACCGAGGCGAACCCACGATAGATCTACAAATAATGACTTATAACTTCGCAACTTTTCAAGACTTCAGATATACCCGGATCATAGCATTTAAAGGATAAAACATGCGTTAGCACTCAGATCTAGCCTGTCCATTATCATATCATACAATGATAAGTCATTTCAGATATCATGATCCTGATCCCACATTGTATCCACGGGTGCACAAGATATCTCAGATCTATATCATAACCATATCCATTACAACACAAAATATACTTCAGATAGAAGCATTCACGAAAAACCCTTTCACTTACACACTTATCCCTTTGATCTCCTCCTCCTTATATACGTAGAGCTTTTTCAATACCATGCACCAAAATAACACCTAGAACCTATGGTATTCTTAGACAGGATCAAGTAACCGTTATTACGCTCAATATTATGGGCTAATACCATGGTATGTACCCTTGGTATTATTTAACCTTAATTTTCAATCCCACACGCGCTTTTACTTGTGTAAAAATGCATGCATACATATACGTGTCTTTTATTCTGTGTACTCACATGTATACACGACTTGGACTAGGTGAAACAGTGTATACCACTTAAAACATTTTCTTTCCTCAATTTCTTGATTTTGATATGTAATCCTTTGTCCCATCATCTTGTTCTTCTATCCCATTACTCTGTTTCCTCTGAATTGACCTGTTACAATGTGAGTTTCCATCATACATCACTTTATCATTTCTGAACTAACCTATATGTGGGTTTCCATCAAGGAAAACACATGTACCATAATGCCAGCACTCTGTGTATTGTATTGCATGTTGTTTGCTCAAGATACGTAGTTGTATGGTTGTTGAAAAATGTCAATGATGTTTTGGTGAATTTACATTTCGAGGAGCTCCTAGAGTTAGAAGAGCGCTTTTAGTGGATGACGTGGAAGAGTTATCAGAGAGAAATTTTCATAGAACTATTCGTAGATATGTTAGAGAGCATTGTAGCTACACATTTGTGGAGAGGGAAATCGTTGTGTTGCAAGAAATTTGTGTTGAGCCACTTATGGATATGAAATGTATAAATACTAATATTGCATCTAATCTGGTATTTCCTTGTGCTTGGAATCATGAAGCTTGAAAGAGACCTGGATGCGTAGTTGAAGCATGGGAGGATATCATTTCATTTTGCTAATGCGTGCAACTGCAATGTGGAGCATGTAGTGTGTGAATATACAGTAGTGAAATATATATTGGTAATTTGATTCATTGTTTGGCTTAATCCTATCACTACACCATCAAGCCCTTGGGTGCCTCTGATGCTTGGAATGAGATGTATTCATGAAGTGCATAAAATGGATGAAAAACTACACATAGACCATGGGAGAAATTAAATTGTGATTTGGGCACTAAAAAAGAGTGGCCATGTTCATGAGGAAGGACTAAGAGGAAATATTTACTTCCCTTTCCATTATGTTTATTTTATGTTTCATATTTTGCGTTATGTAGCTTCCACACTTCTTTCCTCTTGGTGAAAAGTATGGTATGTTTTATAGGCCATTTTGTGACATCTAGTCAATAGGCCTACAAACTGGATCAATCCACATCGATGAACATGTTGTCATCATCCATACACAAAGCCGTGAGAAAAACCTTTCCAAAAAGTCTAACTTTCTAAGATTAACTGCTCAAAACCAATATTTATTTCCCAGTGCACCCTACTCCTTTAGCCACCAGTTTTCAATGGTGGTTACTCCCTTCTGCACCAACGTTGGTCAGCACTAGTTGTTCCTTGCTAGGGTTGCGTTGATTCTAGAAATTTAGGAAAATAAAAAATATTTCTGAAGCTTCCTCTTCTAGAAGCTTCCAGGGTTTTTTCAACCATTTACCTTGGATAAGAAGCCTGAGTCCTTTCTAATCCTACCTTGGAGACTTCACCTCTTATCCCTTGATTTCATCCTCCAATCATAAGTGGATCTCAAGCGCATTATGGTAAATCGTAAAGTACCATCTCTCCCCTATAAATTTACTCCCATCCATAAAATCAAGGTTTGAATTTTGGACACTGATTATGCCCTCATGTTGGTGCCTTGAATCTAAAGGAGTCATCATCTTCATGCATTAGGGTGACATTGAGGTGTGCTTTGTGACAAGGAAGGACAAGTCAACTTGGGGAGATCTCTACAAGATTAGTTACTATTATTTGTTGTAAACTCTCTCCTATTTCTATTAATACAAAGGCTATATTGTTTTCCTATATGTGTTGTGCTACATTTACATTCATGTATTTCAATGCCTTGCTGATTCATTGAATAGAGTAATTGAATTATGCCACTTAGATGTTGTGGATCCTTGGATTGTTTTAGTTTCATGTGTAGATTCTAATTATACTAATTGAAGCTATGATTGGAGCTTACAAGAAAGGAGGAAAGTAAATCTTGTGATAAATTCCAAATAGGCTTATTTACCATTCTTCAATTCCTCTAAGGAAAACTATGTATTCTTTTCCTTCTGTTGTTCTAGACTAGTCCACTAGGTCTAGGGAAATTACTTTTGTCTACAATTGTAAATTTCACATAATAAATTGTTGACTCCCCTAGGGATCGTTTTCTTCCCTTAGTGGTTTCCTTGACCTTAGCGCATTTTTCACCTCTTGAGCCAATCATGATTGCCTCACTCAGACCTTGATTGACCCTAGGAAAACCCTTTTCTGAGCTTGGTTTGATTTTTTGTGTCATAATTTGGTCGGGTTTTCTTCAGTGCACCCCCTGGTCTGGTGACAGAGTGCTCCAGGTTACCTCCTCCTTCTTTGCATCTGCGCTATAGAGCGTTGTGTCTGTCCTGCACCTATGCTGACCCGTGTAAGATGCAAAAAATAGCCTCTTTTTCCTTGCTCTCTGATATGATTTGTTCCAGCTAGTTTTCCTTATGTCCCTGAGTGTGTCTTGGTCTCTAAAAATCCTTCACATTGTTGGCTTTTTGTTTTAATAGCCTTGGATAAGAATTCGTTTGTATTTTTCTTTTTTCTTGTTAATTAGGTCATTGGCAAACATTTTCTTGAACATTGATTTCTTCAAAGAATTGATATTACAATCATCATTTTGTATTGTTTCTCTTATCAGTTATTTAGAAAGAATCTTAGTCTTCATTTCATTTGGAAATTAAGAGAATTGAAAAGAAAAATCTTAGTATTTTTCATTTTACATTATATTTATGGTTTTGTTTGTGAAATTGGAAATAGGAACAGTTGCAGTAAGGCAATTGATTTAAAAAATTTTGTTTTTGCATTTTGTATGTTGCATTACTCTTTGTACTCTTCCCTCTTGTACACAAATTTTCCATTTTATCATGCTAGATTGCACTCTTAGGATATTCAGGTGAAATTCACGGTGAGCCTTGAAAATTGAAACATAATTCAAGATAAAATTTAAAATTTATTGATCAAATATTAAGGAAAATTTTAAACATTAACGCAAACATCTAGATGTTTAGGCTACATAAGTTTTCCAATATATATAAACATTGGAGCTATCTTTTATTACCAACGTTGCATTCCATGGGTGATATCTCGTTCCACGTATGCAATTGTATCAGATTGTTCTCCACATAACTTCGGGTATATCGGATGGCGCTCCACGCATGAAAAGTATATGGGAATGCTCTCATCATACGGTTACACATTAGATAGTACTAACACAGACTGTGCTTCCATGTGCCTTCGAATATATTTTAGAAGTCCACACTAGGTTGATATCCTCACTTCAGGTAACCGATTTGGTCGCCTTGTATACTGTGATACACCAAACAAATCATTCAGGGATATTTCTTGCATATACATAAATCATAGGTTCTCGAAGGTGGTATATCATATTTCACAGTTTCTTGGTAAACCCTTTTGCCTAGAATACCCTCTTTTGATTTATTATTTTGTTAATTTTTAAAATTTATTAAAGAAACGTGGAAGAACAACCTCCTCAACCTCGTTGTTCACGTAGGATGCAAATATTTCCACCTCTTCCTCCTAAGGAAACCAACAATGTAAACTTTGAAACGGGAACTATAAACTCAAAACAGGAACTCTGGCCAAAAAACCCCGAAAAAACATCAAAAACAATGCTAAAAATGAAAAGTGTGTATACTGGAACGATGATTTTATTTTTTAGGGGTCAATTTTGAACATGTTTTAAAAATGGCAGTGACTACGAAATTTACTACGAAATTTTCATGCAAAATATAACTTAAAAACGAAAGTGATGATACTGGAACAAAGAATTATTTTTTTTAGAGTCAATTATCAAAATTTTTAAAAAGATGCTAGTAAAACCAAATTTTTATGTGCCAAACAAAGTTGTTTATAAGGAAAAAAACACATTAATGTTTTTGGTAGGATATCATTTTTCTTTCCTGAGTACAAATTCAACATGTTTTCAACCATAACATGCTAGATACAAAAGAAAAATGATTTCAGGAATTGCCCAGCCACCAGCTGGGTGGACGGGCGGGCCGCTGGGGTGGCGCCAGCCCAGCCGCGCCACCCCAGCGGCCAGCCTGCCCACCCGGTTGGTGGCTAGGCAATTCCGGGAATCGACCAACCACTAGCTGGGCGGGCGGGCAGGCCGCCGGGGTGGCACGGCTCATGACTGGGTGATTCCCGAAATCCCCCAGCCACCAGCCGGGCAGGCAGCCGGTGTGGCGCCAGCCCAGGCCGCGCCACCCAGGCGGCCCGCCCGCCCAGTGGCTGGGTGATTCCCGGTGGTCGGGGAATTCCCGAAATCGCCAAGCCACCAGCCAGGTGGGCAGGCGGGCCGTCGGCGTGGCGCCAGCCCAAGCTGTGCCACCCCGACGGCCTGCCCGCCCACTCAGCTGGTGGTTGGGTGATTCCCGGAATCGCCCAGCCACTAGCCGGGCGGGTGGGCGGGCCACCAGGGTGGTGCCAGCCCAAGTCGGGCCACCCCAGCGGCCCGCCCGCCCGCCCGGCTGGTGGCTGGGTGATTCACGCCACCCCGCCTGCCCGACTGGTTAGTGGTTGGGTGATTTCGGGAATCGCCCAGGCACCAACCACCCGCGCCCGCCCAACTCGTGGCTGGGTGATTCTGGGAATCACCCAGGCTGCTCGAATCACCCAGCCACTAGCAGCCCGCCCGACTGGTGGCTGGGCGATTCCCGGAATCACCCAGCCACCAGCCGGGCAGGCGGGCGGGCCACCGAGGTGGCACCAGCCCAGGCCGCGCCACCTTGGTGGCCCGCCCGCCCGCCTGGTTGGTGGCTGGGAGATTCCCTGTGCCCGGCTGGTGACTGGGTGATTCCCAGAATCACCCAGCCACCAAACGGCCAGGGGACTGGTGGTTGGGTGATTCCCGGAATCAACCAGCCACCAGCCTAGCGGGCCGCCGGGGTGGTGCAGCCTACGGTAGCACCAACCTAGTGGCCCACCCGTCCGCCCGGCTGGTGGCTTGGAGATTCCGGGTCGCCCCACCCCAGCAGCCCGTCTGGCTGGTGGCTGGGTGATTCTGGGAATCACCCAGCAGGAATCACCCAGCCACCAGCCGGCTGGTGGCTGGTTGATTCCTGAAATCACTCAGCCATTAGCAGGGCGGGTGACTGGTGGCTGGTTGATTCTGGAAGTCACCCAACCACCAGCCGCGCGGGCGGCTGTGCGACTGGTGGCTGGTTGATTACCGGAATCACCCAACCACCAGCCGCCCGTAATCAACCAGCCACCAGCCCCCTGCCTGGCTGGTGGTTGGGTGATTCCAAGAATCAACCAGCCGCCCGCCTGGTTGGTGGCTCCGCCCGACTGGTGGATGGGTGATTCCGAGAATCAACGAGCCACCAGCTGGGCAGCTAGTGACTAGTTGATTCCCGGAATCAACCAGCCACAAGCCAGGCGGCCAGCTTGTGGCTGGTTGATTCCCAAAATCAACCAGCCACCGGCCGGGCGCTCGACTGGTCGCTGGTTGATTCTCGGAATAACCCAGCCACCAGTCGGGTGGCGTGACCGGTTGGTGGCTGGTTGATTCCGGGAATCAACCAGCCATCAACCGCGTGGCCGGTTGGTGACTGGTTGATTCCAGGAATCAACTAGCCATCAGCCGGGTAGAGCCACCAGCCGCGCGGGCAGCTGGTGGCTGGTTGATTTCGGGAACTAACTAGCCACCAGATGGCCACCTTGCTAGTGGCTGGTTGATTCCCGGAATCATCTAGCCACCAGCAGCCTGCCCGGCAGGTGGCTAGTTGATTCTCGGAATCAACCAGCCACCAGCCGCCCGAACGGCCGGTGGCTGGTTGATTCCTGGAATCATCCAACCACCAGCCGGGCGGGGAAATCAATCAGTCGCCCGGTTGGAGGTTGGCTGATTCTGGGAATCAACCAGCCACCAGCTGGTCGCCCAGCTGGTGCCTGGTTGATTTTGGGAATCAACCAACCACCAGCCGGGAGGGTGGCTCGTGGCTGGTTGATTCCGGCAATCAACTAGCCACCAGGCAGGTGGCTAGTTGATTGCCGGAATCAACCAGCCGGGAGGGTGGCTCGTGGCTGGTTGATTCCGGCAATCAACTAGCCACCAGGCAGGTGGCTAGTTGATTGCCGGAATCAACCAGCCACGAGCCACCGGCAGGTGGCTAGTTGATTGCTGGAATCAACCAGCCACCAGCCACCTGCCCAAGCGGTGGCTGGTTGATTCCGGGAATCAACCAGCCACCAGTCGCCCGCTCGGACGGTGGCTGGTTGATTCCGGGAATCACCCAGCCACCAGCCGCTCCGGGAATCACCCAGCCACCAGCCGCCCGCGCGGCGCGGCTGGTGGCTGGGTGATTCCCGGAATCAACCAACTACCAGTCGGGCGGGCGGCTGATGGCTCGTTGATTCCCGGAATCAACCAGCCACCAGCCGGGCGGCCAATAGGTGGCTTGTTGATTCCGGGAATCAACCAACCACAAGCCAGGCGGGCGGCTGGTGGCTGGTTGATTCCCGGAATCAACCAGCCACCAACCGCCCACCCGGTTGATGGCTGGTTCATTCCCGGAATCAACCAGCTACCAACCGGGCGAGTCACCAACCGGTCGCCCAGTTGGTAGCTGGTTGATTCCCGGATTCAACCAGCCACCAGCTGGCCGCTTGACTAGTGGCAAGTTGATTCCGGGAATCAACCAGCCACCAGCCGGGCGGAGCCACCAGCTGGGTGGGCGGCTGGTGGCTGGTTAATTCCGGGAATCAACCAGCCACAGGCCGCCCGCCCGGTTGGTGGCTGGTTGATTCCCGGAATCAACCAGGCACCAGCCGGGCGGGCGGCTGGTGGCTGGTTGATTCTGGTAATTAACCAGGCACCAGCTGGGCGGGCGGCTGGTGGCTGGTTGATTCTGGTAATCAACAGGCACTAGCCGCCCGCCCAGCTGCTGGCTCCGCCCGGCTGGTGGCTGGTTGATTCTCGGAATCAACCTGCCACTAGCTGGGCGGCCAGCTGGTGGTTGGTTGATTCCCGGAATCAACCTGCCACCAACTGGTCTAACCAACCACCAACCGAGCGACCGATTGGTGGCTGGTTGATTCCGGGAATTAACCAGCCATCAACCGGGTGGCCGGTTGGTGGCTAGTTGATTCCGGGAATCAACCAGCCACCAGCCGGGCAGAGCCACCAGCCGGGCGGGCCGCTGGTGGCTGGTTGATTCTGGGAATCAACTAGCCACCACATGGCCGCCCGGCCGGTGGCTGGTTGTGGCTGGATGATTCCAGGAATCAACAAGCCACCGGTGGTTGATTCCGGGAATCAACCAGCCACTAGCCGCCCACCCGGTCGGTGGCAGGTTGATTCCCAGAATCATCTAGCCACCAGCCGGGCGGGGGAATCAATCAGCCTCCCGGTTGGTGACTGGTTGATTCTGGGAATCAACCAGCCACCAGCTGGCCGCCCTGCTAGTGCCTGGTTGATTCCGGGAATCAACAAGCCACCAGCCGGGCGGAGCCACCAGCGGTGAGGGTGGCTGGTGGCTCGTTGATTCCGGGAATCAGCGACCAGCCACCCTCCCCGTTGGTCCACCAGTCGCCCGCCCGACAGGTGGCTGGTTGATTCCAGGAATCACCCAGCCACCAGCCGGGCGGGCGGCTGGTCGCTTGTTCATTCTGGGAATCAATGAGCCACCAACTAGCCGCCCAGCTGGTGGCTGGTTGATTCCAGGAATCAGCGAGCCACCAGCCGCCTGCCCGGCGGGTGGCTGGTGACTCGTTGATTCCCAGAATCAACCAGCCATCAGCCGGGTGGCCAGCTGGTGGCTCGTTGGTGGCTCGTTGATTCCCGGTGGCTGGATGATTCTGGGAATCAACCAGCCACCGGTGGTTGATTCCCGGAATCAACCAGCCACTAGCCGCCAGCCCAGCCGGTGGCTGGTTGATTCCCAGAATCATCCAGCCACCAACCAGGCGGGGGAATCAATTAGCCGCCCGGTTGGTGACTGGTTGATTCTGGGAATCAACCAGCCACCAACTAGCCGCCCGACTGGTGGCTGGTTGATTCCGGGAATCAACGAGCCACCAGCCACCTGCCCGGCCGGTGTCTAGTGGCTGGTTGATTCCCGGAATCAACCAACCACCAATTGGGCGGCCAGCTGGTGGCTCGTTGATTCCCGGAATCAACCAGCCACCAGCCGCCGGCCCGGATGGTGGCTGGGTGATTTCCGGAATCAACCAGCCACTAGTTGAGCGAGCGGCTGGTGGCTCGTTGATTGCCAGAATCAACCAGCCACCAGCCGAGCGACCAGCTGGTGGCTCGCTGATTCCCGGAATCAACCAGCCACCCGCCACCAGCCGCCGGCCCGGATGGTGGCTGGGTGATTTCCAGAATCAACCAGCCACTAGTTGGGCAAGCGGCTGGTGGCTCGTTGATTCCCAAAATCAACCAGCCACCAGCCGAGCGACCAGCTGGTGGCTCGCTGATTCCCGGAATCAACCAGCCACCCGCCCGGCTGGTGGCTGGTTGATTCCCGGAATCAACGAGCCACCAGCTGGCCGCTCGGTTGATGGCTGGTTGATTCCTGAAATCAACCAGCCACCAATCGATCCTGGTTGGTGGTTGGTTGATTCCGAGATTCAACCAGCCACCTGCTGGCTGCCCGGCTAGTGGCAGGTTGATTCCCGGAATCAACCAGCCACCAGCTGGCTGCCCCGCTGGTGGCTGGTTGATTCCGGGAACCAACTAGCCACCAACCGCCCGCACAACTGGTAGCTGGTTGATTCTGTGAATCAACCAGCCATCAGCTAGCCGCCCCACTGGTGGCTAGTTGATCTTGGGAATCAACCAGCCACCACCCGCCCGCCCGGCTGGTGGCTGGTTGATTCCCGGAATCAACCTGCCAATAGCCGGGCAACCAACTAGTGGTTGGTTGATTCCCAGAATCAACCAGCCTCCAACCGGACGACCAGTTGGTGGCTTGTTGATTCTGGGAATCAACCAGCCATCAACCGGTCGTCCGGTTGTCGGGTGGCCGGTTGGTGGCTGGTTGATTCCGGGAATCAACCAGCCACCAGCCGGGCAGCCGGCTGGTGGCTAGTTGATTCCCGGAATCATCGAGCCACGAGCCACCAGCCGCCCGCCCGGCCGGTGGCTCAATCAGCCGCCCGGTTGGTGGCTGGTTGATTCCGAGAATCAACTAGACACCAGCTGGCCACCCGGCTGGTGCCTAGTTAATTATGGGAATCAACCAGCCACCAGCCAGGAGGGTGGTTGGTGGCTGCTTGATTCCAGGAATCAACCAGCCACCAGCCGGGTGGGCGGCCAATATGTGGTTGATTCCCGGAATCACCCAGCCACCAGCAGGGCGGGCGGTTGGTTGCTGGTTGATTCCCGAAATCAACCACCCACCAACCGCCCGCCCTGCTGGTGGCTGGGTGATTCCCGGAATCAATCAGCCACCAACCGGGCGGGCGGCTAGTAGCTCGTTGATTCCCGGAATCAACTAACCACCAGCCGGGCAGCCAGCTGGTGGCTCGTTGATTCCCGGAATCAACCAACCACTAGCCACCCGCCCGGCTGGTGGTTAGTTGATTCCCGGAATCAACCAGCCACTCGGTTGGTGGCTGGTCGATTCCGGGAATCGACCAGCCACCAACCGATCGCCCGGTTGGTGGCTGGTTGATTCTGGGATTCAACGAGCCACCAGCTGGCTGCCCGACTAGTGGCAAGTTGATTCCAGGAATCAACGAGCCACCAGCCGGGTGGGCGGCTGGTTGCTGGTTGATTCCGGGAATCAACCAGCCACCAGCTGGCCGACCGGTTGGTGGCTGGTTGATTCCCGGCCGCCCATCCTGCTGGTGGCTGGGTGATTCTGGGAATCAACCAGCCACTAGTCGCCCGCCCGGCTGGTGGCTGGTTGATTCCAGGAATCACTGCCAGCTGGTGGCTGGTTGATTCCGGGAATGAGCCAGCCACCAGCCGCCCACCTGGCTGGTGGCTGGTTGATTCCCAGAATCAACCTACCACCAGCCGTGCGGCCAGCTAGTGGCTCGTTGATTCCCGAAATCAACCAGCCACCAACCGGGTGACCGGTTGGTGGCTAGTTGATTCCGAGAATCAACCAGCCACCAGCTGGCCACCCGGTTGGTGGCTGGTTGATTCCGAGAATCAACCAGCCACCAGCCGGGTGGGCGGTTGGTGGCTAGTTGATTCCGGGAATCAACCAGCCACCAGCCGCCTGCCGGGCTGGTGGCTGGATTATTCCCGGAATCAACGAGCCACCGGTTGGGCGGGCGGCTGGTGGCTGGTGGTTGGTGGCTGGTTAATTCCCGGGCAGCTAGCTGGTGGCTGGTTGATTCCCGGAATCAACCAGCCACCAGCCGCCCGCCCGACTGGGGGCTCCGCCCGGCTGGTGGCTAGTTGATTCCCGTAATCAACGAGGCACCAGCCCGGGGGCCAGCCACTAGACGGACGGCCAGCTGGTGGCTGGTTGATTCCAGGAATCA
This sequence comes from Pinus tabuliformis, assembly GCA_031772625.1. Lineage (NCBI taxonomy): Eukaryota > Viridiplantae > Streptophyta > Pinopsida > Pinales > Pinaceae > Pinus > Pinus tabuliformis. The sequence goes on along the minus strand of CM062810.1, from coordinate 254,041,524 downwards.
ACCAGCCACCAGTTGGGCAACCATCAACTAGTCGCCCAACTGGCAGCTGGTTGATTCCCGAAATCATCCAGCCACTAGCTGGGTGGTCGACTAGCAGGCCGCCTGACTGGTGGCAGGTTGATTCCCGGAATCACCCAGCCACCAGCAGGGCGGGCGGGTGGTGGCTGGTGCGGCCGGTTGGTGGCTGGTTGATTCTTGGAATCACCCAGCCACCAGCCGGGCGACTGGCTGGTGGCTGGTTGATTCTGGGATTCATCGGCCAGCAGTTGAGTGGCCACCTGGTGGTGGTGGCCGGTTGATTCCCGAATAAACTAGCCACCAACTGGCCGCCTGGCTGGTGGCTGGTTGATTCCTGGAATCACCCAGCTACCAGCCGGGCAGGCTGCTGGTCGCTGGTTGATTTCCGGAATCAACCAGCTACTAGCCGGCCACCGGACTGGTCGCTAGTTGATTCCCGGAATTACCTAGCCACCAGCTAGGCGGCTGGTGGCTAGTTGATTCCGGGAATCAACCAACCACCAGCTGGCCGGGCCAGCTGGTGGTTGGTTGATTCCCAGAATCACCCAGCCAACAGCCGGGCAGGCGGTTGGTGGCTGGTTGATTCCCGGAATCAACTAGTGGCCAGCTGGTGGCTTGTTGATTCCCGGAATCACCCAGCCACCAACCGCCCGCCCTGCTGGTGGATGGGTGATTCTGGGAATGAACCAGCCACCAGCCGTCTGCTCGACTGGTGGGAATCACCCTGCCACCAGCTGCCCGCCCGGCTAGTGGCTGGTTGATTCCCGAAATCAAAAGAAAAAGGAGAGATAGTTAACATTTATCAAAAACCAGAATTATTGATTAACTATCTTATAAATATTTGTCAGATGAAGCAGATTGGGTTCTAGATTTATTTTCTGGCTCAGGTAAGTTTTATTATATGGAACTGAATTTCAATATGTTATTTTTTAATTAATATGTCATTGTACTAATTTAGTTCATTATTTCTATTGTGCTTGGTAATTAGGTACAACGCTAGCATGTTGCCTTCAAAAAGGAAGAAATTGCATTGAAATTGAAAAAGATCCAGTACAGTGCAATTTCATTCAGCAAAGAATTAATGTTCTTCAATTTCTTCTAGATGCAATGCAAGAAATTGGGTTGAATAAAGGGGACTTTAGTGAATCACGTGTGGCAAAAAAAGCAAAGGAACCCCAACCACCATTACATGGAATGTTTGGAAAGACATACATTGGGAGATTCGCAGACATCAAAGACCCATTAGAAGAGGAAAGTGAGCAAAAGGAAACAGAAAATATTGTGGAAGAAGACAATGATGAAACTCTAGAGGACGAAGAGTTTGGATTACATGACATTGTTGATTAAATTTAAGCTATGCTTGTAAATCAAGCTTTGCAATGTTTTGACTTTGACATTTTATGAGAATAATAAACACTCAATTAGGGTTGTTATACGTTCAATATTTGTAATATGTCATTTTCGCATTGATTTTTAAGTTAATCATTACTTTTTGAAAAAAAAGTGATTATTATTATTTGTTGGAAATAACACTGAGAGGGGGGGTGAATCAGTATTATCAGATTAATCAAACTTTTTAAATGCTCAGAAACATATACGCTACTTCAGTTAAGTGAACCAGCGTGTACACGCTACTGTGACGAAGTAAAACAGCGTATAAGAAGAAAACTCACAATTTAGTTAGCTTATTCTTCAATTAAGTGCATCAGGACATTATTCACCACATTAACAGTAAACATGTGCAGTATAACAGAAAAAAGCCACACACATGAACACCAAGATATAAGGTGGAAACCCAATGTGGGTGAAAACCACCTGCTGCAAGTTGTCTCTATCTTTCTTTAATATGAAACTTCAGTTTACAATCTTTTGTACTGGTGCAGCCTTATACCAGTACGCAGGCTACAACCTGCAGAAGGCTACAACCTTCTCTCGTTCTCCAAACTTCCTTGGAAGGGAGCTCCAACCCCCTTTGCTCTTGTACTAGCCAAGATACTAGTACGTAGGTGCTGACCTACAATCTTCCTTCTTTCAGGTATCACTTTTCATACATTTTCAGACTTGGATATTCCTGAAGCACAACATTACAATCTGAAGACCACAATTCATTCAATTTCCACAACAGATCATTGAAGCATAAAACAACCAAACTTTGAATCACTGATCCACTGAACCCTGTCAATCACCAGTTACCAGAACACAGAGCAGACTACAGAACTCTGCAATAACAGTCAGACCCCACTGTAAACCCAAGATCAAGCTTCAAAATATATACGCTACTTCAATGAGCAAAACCCGCATATACACGCGCTTTTACCGAAGCCAACCTGCGTACAGATCTAAAAATAAACTTTCTCAATTTGCAGCTGTACCAGACATTAGTTAGACCCAGAACGTAACATTGCGACAATATGCAGATCTAGAAATACGCATAATCAACCATATCATGATAGTGTATTTCAAACCATTAGATCCCGATCTATCCTTAGATCTAGTCTTCCATCAACCGATGTGATCTCCCCTTGGCTTAGATCAAGCAACCCAGAACCTGCATATCAGATCTCTTTCTCTCTTAGATATTCAAGCCTTGTCGAAAGATAATATTGCCTAATGATCTTCTTCTCCTTATATAGCCTTAGGCCTTGCTCAATACCAAGAGCCAAAACCATAGTAACACAATACCATCAACTTTAAAACTAGGGATCGACACGCCCGTCGAGACATAATGGTCCGAAATCATAGGCACAACTTCCAAGGACTAACCACCATGGACCAAAGCGACCTTTCCACATACACGCGGCTTGGGCTTAACGAAACGGCGTGTATGAACTTCCTTGGCATGCTGTACTGAGATCTGTCTTCTGATTAAGTTGCCATCACCTGTACCAACCTCTGAGCACCTGTACCAACCTCTGAGTGAGTTGCCATCAAGGACAACACTTGAATCATAATGCCAACAATCTCCCCCTTTGGACTTGATGGCAACCACCACACCAGGTCACCACACCAAGTCACTCTCCCCCTTTGACATCAAGGGCAAAGGGTTGTGCTCCCCCTGAGGACATGCTGATACCTCTGCTTGGCTGTGCTGACTCGTGCTCCCCCTGACAGTAGGCCAGATCTGCAAAAGATGTTCTTCAACAAGAACCAAGACTTGTACACCATAAGGGACCTTCCTATCACCAAAAGACTCAATACATACATCCATACTCCCTACCAAGAGGGGACATATCAGAAACAACCAATTATATTACAGCATTCATCCCAGGCATAGTGGGGAAACCAACATAGGCCGTTACATGACCTTGACACCATAAAAGAGATATGACAAGAGAGATACATGACATAGAGACAACAGATCTAGACCAAGACTTAGGAAAGGCACCAGCAGCATCTGATAAACATCTTGTTAGATCAGCAACCAGAATTTCTTTCTGAGCTCCTTCTCCTGAAACCAACAACCAAAGCATCTGAATGCCAACAATGCTTTATGAGACTTTTAAGCTGCTCCCCCTGAACCTGTGCCTGTTGCACTCCCTGAAACTGTGCCTGAAGAATTCTGATATTCCCATTGCTGTTCAGAACTTCAGAATTTTCCCTTGCTGTTCAGAACTTCATATACGCGATTTATCCTGTATAAAACAGCGTATGTACGCGGATATTCTTTCTGCAACAAGCGTCCAGCATACACGCGACTTACCCAGCATGAATCCGCGTATATACGCGGATATCCCTTCCGTAACCTGCATATACCAACTTTTTGTAGAACAAACAAACTTCAACAACAGGATGAAGCATCAACTACTCCCAGCTTCTGTCTGAGACATTCAAAAGTTTCCCTGGGCAGTGGCTTTGTGAGAATATCGGCAACTTGCTCCTTAGAAGGAACATACTCCAACTTGACCTTCTGCTCAAGCACTTGTTCCCGAAGAAAATGGTACTTGATTGGTATGTGCTTGGTCTTTGAGTGCATGACTGGATTCTTTGAAATGCTGATTGCACTTGTATTATCACATAAGATAGAGACAGGTGGAGTGCAAGTGATTTGAAAGTCCTGCAAGGTCTGCATCATCCAAAGAAGTTGTGTGCAACAAGATGCTGCAGCCACATATTCTGCTTCAGCTGTAGATAAGGCAATCGAACTTTGTTTCTTGCTGAACCAAGATACTAATCTGGAACCCATGAAGAAAGCACCTCCACTTGTGCTTTTCCTATCATCCACACTTCCAGCCCAATCTGCATCTGTGTAAGCATGAAGAGTGAGATCTGTATTTCTAGGATACCATAAGCCATAGTTTTGGGTCCCTTGAAGATATTTGAAGATTCTTTTGACTGCCTGAAGATGAGTTTCCTTTGGGTTGGCTTGAAATCTTCCAACCATTCCTACTGCATGTGTAATATCTGGTCGAGTACCTGTCAAATAAAGCAAACTCCCAATCATGGATCTATAAGTGGGTTGGTGGACTGCTGCTGATTCATCATTTGCACTGAGGCTGCATCCTGTAACCATGGGTGTACATACTGGCTTTGACTCTTCCATGCCATACTTCTTCAAGATCTGCTTGAGGTATTTGGTTTGAGACAAGAAGATACCTCCTTCATTTTGTTGGATTTGCAATCCAAGAAAATATGTCAATTCTCCAAGAAGTGACATTTCGAATTCTTTCTGCATAACCAAGGCAAAATTTTGACTCATAGTCTCTTCATTGCTGCCAAAAATAATATCATCTACATAAACAACAAGAATTAGCAATTTGTTATTTTCAACTTTTATATAGAGATTGCTATCTGCTGATCCTTTTGAAAAGCCTTGTTGGTGAAGATATTTGTCCAACCGATAGTACCAAGCCCTTGGAGCTTGTTTGAGCCCATAGAGTGCCTTTTTCAATCTGCATACAAGGTTTGGATCATTCCCAAGAATGAACCCATCTGGCTGCTCAATATATACTTCTTCTTCTAAGTCTCCATTCAGGAAGGCTGATTTCACGTCCATTTGAAATACCTTGAAGTTTTGAAAGCTTGAGAGAGCAAGGAACATTCGGATGGCCTCTAGTCTTGCCACAGGAGCAAAGGTCTCTTCAAAATCTATTCCTTCTTGCTGTGCATACCCTTTACAAACAAGTCTGGCCTTGTTTCTAATTACTTCTCCATTTTCATTTAACTTATTCTTGAAGACCCATTTTGTTCCTATTACATTCTTATCTTTTGGTCTAGGAACTAATTCCCAAGTGTTGTTCCTTTCGATTTGCTCAAGTTCTTCATACATTGCTTTGACCCAACATTCATCTTTGCATGCTTCTTTCACATTTTGTGGTTCAATGGAGGAGAGTAGAGCCAAGTAGCTTGAAGCTTCTGCAAGTGTCCTTCTTGTTTGTACTCCTGCTTCTTTCTGCCCCACAATCTGAGTTTCTGGATGATTCTTTTGAACATATCTGGATGGAGTCTTCTCTTCTATTCTTGTCTGCTCCTCTGGTTCTTCTTGAGATTCTTCTTCTTCTTGAGGTTCTTCTTCTTCATCATTTCGCCTTTGAGAGTAACCTTCATCTTCTTCAATGTCTTCATGATGAACTTGCCTAGGAATATATCCCTTCTCATCAACCACTATATCAATACTGTCAACAATTCTGCCAAGTCTTTTATTGTAGCACTTGTATGCTTTGCTATGTGGAGAATAACCAAGAAGAATGCCCTCATCTGCTCTAGGTTCAAGTTTGCCAAGTTGCTCATCAGTATTCTTAATATAACATTTGCTCCCAAAGATTTTGAAATGCTTCACGGAAGGAGTTTTACCACTCCAAAGCTCATGAGGTGTTTGAGTGCTGTTTACTCGGACATTTGTTTTGTTAAGAATGATAACAGCAGCATGTGCAGTTTCACCCCAGAAGGTTGCAGGAGTACCTGATTCATCGAGCATAGCACGAGCCATTTGTTGGATAGTTCTGTTCATTCTTTCCACAACCCCATTTTGCTGAGGAGTTCTAGCTGTAGAGAATTCTCTTCTTATCCCATGTTCATCGCAGAAATCGAAAAATTCATTTGATGTGAACTCTCCACCTCTGTCAGATCTGAGGCACTTAATTTTGTGTCCTGATTCATTTTCAGCCAATGCTTTGAAGGATTTGAATTTTTCGAATGCTTCATCTTTGTGCTTCATAAGCCCTAACCAAACAAACCTTGAGAAATCATCAATGAATAATATCAGATATTCTTCTCCTCGAGGTGTCCTTTTCCTAAATGGTCCACATACATCTGTATGGACTAGCTCAAGAGGCAAGCTAGCTGATCCTTCCTTCTCTGGAAAGTTAGTTCTGGTTTGCTTTCCAAACTGACAAGATTTGCATATAGTGTTGTCTGGAATTTTGATATCTGGAAGATCGCGAACTGCCTGATATTTGCATGCTTTCCTTATTTGTGAGAAGCTTAGATGTCCCAACCTTCGATGCCATAACCAGTGCTCTTCATCCTTGCTAAGATAGCATTGTTGTTGTCCTTCTTCAAATATGTACAGATTATTTGGAGTTCTTTTGCCTTTGAGAACTGTTTTACCTATATCAAGATCACGAACAAGACATCCATTCGATCTGAAAATAACCTCGGTTTTTTGATCACACATCTGGCTGACACTTAGAAGATTATGCTTCAATCCATCAACATACAAAACATTTCCAGCCTTGACCTTTTCTTTCAAAGGAGCAATACCTTTTCCTTTTATAGTTGCAGGAGTATCATTTCCAAAAGAAACTTTCTTTCCCTTTTCTAAAGTAGAATAAGATTCAAGTTTTTCTTTATCACCTGTCATATGTTTCGAACATCCACTGTCAATGTACCATAGATTTTCCTGTCCTTCTGCATAAAACGCTATCCCACATCTTTCTGTCTGAGGTTCTTTTATTCTCCATTTTTTGGTGCTCGTGGCTTGTTCCTTTTTCTCCTGAAACCTGCTCCTGCATTCAGATTCTTTATGACCAAAATTATTGCAAATAGAACATTCAACTTCATTTTCAAGAACCGAAAAGTTGTTATAGGTCCTCTTTGTAATCCCTGTCATACTTCTTTGTTTTTGAGCTTCCCTAGTCATGATTGTTTTATATGCAACACATTGAGCTGCTTTGTGACCAAAGTTATGGCAAGAAAAGCATTGTCCATTGAAGAAGCTTCTGCGGTTATTGAATCTACCAGCCAACTGATTGTAATTTCTATTTTCATCTATTCTTGTGCCAAACTGAGAAGATTTTACCTGTGGTTGGTTGTAGCTTTTGTTCACCCTTAAGAAGGATTGTCCCTGATAGTTTCTGTTTGTAATTCGTCCCTGCTTTACCTGATTATCTTCATTGTTCTTCTGCTCATTTCTTCTTGCTGCATCAAGATAACTTTTTGAGGTGGATGCTTGAGAGGTTTCTCCATTATAGCCCAAACCTGTCTTGTTTAGAGGAGACCGCTGCACATTGATAATCTCATCCAAAGTTTCAGATCCTTTGACAAACTTAAGATTAATAGCTTTTGTTTTCTCAATTTCTTTTCTGAGACCAACAATTTCACCTTCTAGTTTTTCAAGATGTTTTTCCTTTTCATCAATTTGAAATTGCAAAGTATCAATGATCACACTCTTTTCTTCTATGCATCTCTTGAGTCTAGTAATTTCATTATAGAGATTATCCACATCTACAGCATCCTCATAATCATCATCTTCAAATGCCATTAATAGCTTATATTTATTACCTTGTTCATCTTCATCACTGTTTGATAAGCCATCACTATCTTCATGGGTGTAGTAGCTTTTCTTATTTGCACTTTGTTTCTTATTCCATCTAGCAGGTTCTTTTCCTTTATCCTTATTAGGACATTTTGCAGCATAATGACCTACTCTTCCACAAGCAAAGCATTTGAAAGGTAGCTTACCTCTGAACCTTCCAGCACCCCTTTGAAGATTTCTGACAAAATTTGATTCTTCTTCCTCTTCTTCTGGAACATGGCTTGCTTCATAGTAATCTTCTTTTCTTGATGCCTTAAAAGCAGCTTCCCTTCTGTCTGATGGACCTCCCTTTCTCATTTCATAAGCAGTTAGAATTCCATGTAGCTGAGACATAGTGAGAACTTTGAGATTTTCCTTTTCTTCTATTGCAGATACTTTAGATTCAAACTTGGGGGATAATGATCTTAGAATCTTTTGAACTACTATAGTCTCTTTTATTTCTTCACCCAAATTTTTCATACAATTAACAATCTCATCTACCCAAAGAAAATAATTAGCCACACTTTCATCATTATACATCTTGAGGGTCTCATATTGAATCCTGAGAGTTTGAAGTTTAGCTTGCTTTACCTGTTCATCTCCTTCATAGCTAGTGATCATTTTGTCCCATATCTCTTTTGCTGATTTGAAGTGCATGACCTTCATGAATTCTGTTTGAGATATACTTCCTAATAGAGTACTGACTGCTTTTGCATTTGTTTCATATGCCTTTTTCTCAGCTGGATCTGTAGGAGTAGCTGAAGGAAAAGCATAGCCTGTTTCTACAATGTCCCAAACTTCTGTACCAAGAGATTGAAGATATGCAGTAACTCTTACCTTCCAATAATTGAAATTTGTTCCATCAAAAACCGGTGGCCTGATTGATGCTTCTTTCTCGTAGTTGCTCATGATGAATGATCTTCCTTCAAGCGATCAAGCTTCTCTGAAGGACCTGCTCTGATACCAATTGTTGGAAATAATACTGAGAGGGGGGGTGAATCAGTATTATCAGATTAATCAAACTTTTTAAATGCTCAGAAACATATACGCTACTTCAGTTAAGTGAACCAGCGTGTACACGCTACTGTGACGAAGTAAAACAGCGTATAAGAAGAAAACTCACAATTTAGTTAGCTTATTCTTCAATTAAGTGCATCAGGACATTATTCACCACATTAACAGTAAACATGTGCAGTATAACAGAAAAAAGCCACACACATGAACACCAAGATATAAGGTGGAAACCCAATGTGGGTGAAAACCACCTGCTGCAAGTTGTCTCTATCTTTCTTTAATATGAAACTTCAGTTTACAATCTTTTGTACTGGTGCAGCCTTATACCAGTACGCAGGCTACAACCTGCAGAAGGCTACAACCTTCTCTCGTTCTCCAAACTTCCTTGGAAGGGAGCTCCAACCCCCTTTGCTCTTGTACTAGCCAAGATACTAGTACGTAGGTGCTGACCTACAATCTTCCTTCTTTCAGGTATCACTTTTCATACATTTTCAGACTTGGATATTCCTGAAGCACAACATTACAATCTGAAGACCACAATTCATTCAATTTCCACAACAGATCATTGAAGCATAAAACAACCAAACTTTGAATCACTGATCCACTGAACCCTGTCAATCACCAGTTACCAGAACACAGAGCAGACTACAGAACTCTGCAATAACAGTCAGACCCCACTGTAAACCCAAGATCAAGCTTCAAAATATATACGCTACTTCAATGAGCAAAACCCGCGTATACACGCGCTTTTACCGAAGCCAACCTGCGTACAGATCTAAAAATAAACTTTCTCAATTTGCAGCTGTACCAGACATTAGTTAGACCCAGAACGTAACATTGCGACAATATGCAGATCTAGAAATACGCATAATCAACCATATCATGATAGTGTATTTCAAACCATTAGATCCCGATCTATCCTTAGATCTAGTCTTCCATCAACCGATGTGATCTCCCCTTGGCTTAGATCAAGCAACCCAGAACCTGCATATCAGATCTCTTTCTCTCTTAGATATTCAAGCCTTGTCGAAAGATAATATTGCCTAATGATCTTCTTCTCCTTATATAGCCTTAGGCCTTGCTCAATACCAAGAGCCAAAACCATAGTAACACAATACCATCAACTTTAAAACTAGGGATCGACACGCCCGTCGAGACATAATGGTCCGAAATCATAGGCACAACTTCCAAGGACTAACCACCATGGACCAAAGGGACCTTTCCACATACACGCGCTTTTTCTGAATCGAACTAGCGTGTACACGCGGCTTGGGCTTAACGAAACGGCGTGTATGAATTTCCTTGGCATGCTGTACTGAGATCTGTCTTCTGATTAAGTTGCCATCACCTGTACCAACCTCTGAGCACCTGTACCAACCTCTGAGTGAGTTGCCATCAAGGACAACACTTGAATCATAATGCCAACATTATTTTTTTGACATGAAATTCATAAAAAAAGCTATTATTTAACTGTTTTTTGTTAAAATTATCGTATAAAATTTGTGATTTTGACATGTCAATTCTAGCAAAAAATTATCAAAACATGTAATTTTTTAGTTATATTTATGTTAAAAATGGTTATTTTTATGTCCATTGTTAAAAAATATTGTTTTTTAGAAACAATTATTTCATGTGGATTCAAAAATTAATTAAAGATGTATAAATATGTAGAATATCGAAAATTCTAATATCGACCTCCTAATTTAAAAATGCAAAACAATAAAAACTTCACTAAAAAAAAGGTTAAAATTAAAATAAAAAACAAGAAAATGTGAAGAAAACGGCCACTTCAAAAATGATCAAATTTACAAAATAATTATTTACATTTTATACATTAGAAAATTTAAAGCCAAAACACAGGTCTTTTAAAAAAAGGTGGTGATGCAGAATACTCGCTTTTTTAAATTAGCATGAAAACCACTACTATTCTAAAACGATTCTAAAACGTAATGTACATAAAAAAATTAAAGTGCCAAAAAGTATGCTCTAAAAAAAACATGTTCGTTATGCGTCACCCCTTTTCAAAATCAGGTCACTTTTTTGCTATCTCTACGAAACGGGTAACAGTATCAGTTCCCGTTTCAAAGTTTACATTGTTAACTCCTAGACATCATCAAAAGAACAAAACGATGCAGAATATCAAATCCAGTACTTTTGGAGCTACTCCTTCTGGTCCTCCATCTAGAATAGATCCACTAGAATCCTCTCTTATTGTGAGTAGTGAACCCGAGTATCTAGAATCAAAAACATTACAACTTGAAGTTATGCAACTTGAGTCACCTCAGTTAACTACACCTATTACTTGAATACCTTCTTATTCTCTTGCTTTATCTTAGACCCTACCGCAACCTATATATCTTGTACCTTATGGTGAACGACTTCCACCTGGTCTTTTGAGCATTGAAGAGATTCCTCAAGAAGAGCCTTGACCCTCCTCTCTTATCCATTTGAGGGGGACTCCTCTTCACTAGGCCCATACTTTTCCTTCTCCTCATACTCCATCACAAGCTCCTTTGTCTAGTTCATCTCCTTTCCACTCACCCTTGAATTTCCCTTGGAAATCCTCTTTGGGATAGTTAACCATGACTAAGTCTGCTATGGTTTCTCAACCTACATCTACCACTATGACCGAGACAACCCATGTTGTAGCTTCATCCATGTTTGCAACATCACTAAAGACACATTTATATGGTGGCCCGTCCATCCTGCCTGGTTACTAATCATTATCTAGTACCTTTCCTGGCGCGAAATCCAATCCATGGACTTCTCCCATGTCATCCTCTTTTGGAATCCTATCTGGAAATTCTTTCATCAGTACTACGCAGTCTTCTCTTTCTCCTCCATATCAACATACAATTGAGTAGTAGTTTGGTTCTTATGTTAGTGGTTATGGACACCTACAATAACCCAATCCACCTCATATTGGGAACCCTCCTCATAGGGGTAAGTTTCTTCATATTCCCCTCTTCCAGTAGGGGGAAACCTGTTGTCAGAATACTCCCATCTCCTCATCAAACATTGAAATTTAGTGCCCAAAGTCATTCAAGTCTTCCACATCTAGGAATGATTATCAATTCTTGGTAACCTACATTACCCATACAACCTGGCTCGGTTTTGAATCAAGTTCCAACCTCTCAACCTGTTCCATCAACATATTATATTCCTACTTATCAACCTATGCCTCAACCCGTTCAAGCTCAACTTAATGTAAGTCAACCTTTGTATGCTTCATCTTTGACTCAACCTATTATACTGGTATCTTGGGCCTCCCGAACCCCATTTACCCAACCTCTTCAAAGTATGTCAGCCCCCATCGCTTGGCTGGACTATTCCTCAAATCCAAGAGGGTCAACCTAGATATGATATAATGCAGGCGCAACCTAGCCAACCTTATGTTGGGATGATGCAAAATCCCACACGATAACCGTAACAAGGTATCCCTCAAATGCCTTACTAAGGACAACAAATCCAAAACCATCCATTTCAACCTTTACAATGTTATCTTGGAGTTGGGCAACAAGGTGATGTGTACCTAAGTTATTAGAATCCTCCCTATCACAGAGCACAAATAACGTTTGCTCAGGCCATATCATCTTACCCAGGGCATCCTCCACCGAACTTCAACAAGAAGTTTCCATTTGTAGCAAAACTTGAATTTCCAAATCTAACCCGGCTTGCAAATGATCCCATTTTCCATTATCCTTGGTGCCTAGTCATTCCTACGAAACTTCCCAATGATATCCCTAACTTCAATGGAAATCCTAGAGAAGACCCATCTACACATGTTATTAATTATCATTTATGGTGTTATTTGAACTCTCTAAATGATGACTCTATATGTTTAAGTCTTTTCTAGCACACACTTACTAGTATGCTGGCAGAATGATATATTCAACTACCACAGGCATCATTCAATAATTTTAGTGCCTTAGCAACCACATTATTAACTCATTTTTAGTTACCTATCGATATGAGACCAAAACTGAACTTTTGACAAATTTCAAACAATCTAATTCAAATAACATTTTTTATCACATTCACGAGTGGTGATGTCGCCATCCTTTGGTCAAAACCTTTGTTCCTGATAAGCTTTTAGCCTAATGGTTCAATAAGTCTTTATTAGCGCCTATCATTGAAGATGTCGCTAAGGGAAGAGTTGTGACCAAAGAGAAAGTAATTTCTCGTGCCTAATATTTGGATCTTGTTTCTACACAATCTAAACAACTTTACTATAAAATACCCAATGCTCAGCAACTCGGAAAAATTGTTCCCCCATCTTCTGATAAATAATCACGTCACTAATTCCATAATTAGTTATGGTAGCCAATAGTTAGTAAGTAAACCATCTAATTCAACTCCTACTATGGCTACCCAAATCCTCCTCCACTACTGCTATGGCTTCTACTTACAAGATTAATGCCATTCAATGCACAAAGGAAAATGTCAGCAACCAGGAAGTAAGAAGAAAGGAAAAGGTAAAAAGAAGAAAGATATTCCTCTACAGGACAAACAAAATAACTGATCTTCTAATTAGACGAGGAAACCTCATTACCCATGCTTAATTTGTAATGAAGAGCATTCCACTCATGACTTTCCACATCAGGCGGAAGTAAATCAATTCCTTAAGTCATCTGTTTCACCTGTTGTGTTGACAGATCCCTTTCCTAATCAAAAGACTAACATGGTTTCTCTAGATCCCGCTTCCTCTTCCTCGATTATGATGATTTCCTCCATTAATCCAAAAAATGACGTTATTTTGGCAACAAGGAATAAATACTAGGGTAATTTGAATCCCTCAACTGGTCAGGATAGTGATCAACCTGCAAGTTCTACCATGTCCCTATCAGATCCTACCTCAAATATAGTTCCTACTGAATTATCGATTAAGCCTCCCAAGGGAATTATCCATAAAGCTACATTCAACCCTCGTGTGAGAGAAGCTCAAAATTATAACATAGTTGAGTTTCTAGCTCAAGCTCCTTCAGCTAGGTCAACTCTCGATGTGTTTCAAAATTGTCCCGCCCAAAAGAAGGCTTTACTTTCCACAATTTGATGTATTGATCCCTCAGATTATAAGCTTTTAGTGTCTAACCATGAAAATCATACGCCTCCAATTTTAGCCCAACTATCTTTCATGATTCAAGTTGTTGCTCGAAGTAATACCATTCATCACACCATTGTGGATGAAGGAGCTTCAACCTGTATCACGTCACTTTCTTTCTAGAAGGCCTTTGGCTCCCTTAAATTAAATCAGTCACCAACTACTCTTAAGGCCTTTGTTGGAAGAGGCTTCAAGCCTTATGGAACTTTAAATTTGTTACATGTTGAATTAGGTGGAAAGGTGGTGTCAGTAGAAGTCAAAGTTATCGATGGACCATTAGATTATAACCTTATACTAGGTCATACATGGGTTGATTCTATGGCTACTGTTGCTTCAATATATTTCATAATGATAGATTTCCGTCATAAGGGGGTATAGTAGCCATTTATCAACTCACTTTCTTTGCTAACAATTCTCAACCTACTGGAAGAATACCTCTTGTGGAGGAAACCCCACATATGTATCAACATGTCAGAATTAGACTTCATAAGGACTCTTCCCTCACGGGAACCTTTTCACTTCCTCCTCCTTTTCTTCAGTCCATTCTCTAAAACTCTAATCTGGTTGCCTATGTCAACATGATACCTTCTTGTGCTACTCCATCTAATCCTTGGGTAGTATTGGATGAATATAATATTGATAGCTTAGGTGACCGCATGTCGCTCAGTCCCATTTAGCTCAACTATGAAGCCATCTATTCACCCTATGCGACACATTATGCTTTCTCCTCTTTGATCAATTGGGTTGATCATTCCTTAGACTACGACACATCCCCTCATCCTTTCTCTAGTAAATTTTCTACTCATGAGGGCATCATGGAGATCATGATGCCAGATGATGCTCCGTGGGGTGACCATCACCATTGTTTCTCCTTGCCAGATTCCTTTGAGGATAATCATAGTGATCTCTATTAGCTCAATATTGTTGAAATGTGTGTGAATGTTTTTTCTACCCATGATATCGATTCTAAGAATAATTTGTTGAATATTGAAGAGACTATTCCTCTCAATATTTTGATCAAACCCGAAATTATTGAGAACGTACATATTGGTGCATCTTTCTCTCTCAATGAGATCAAGACCTATAAAACCATTTTTGAGGAGTTTAGACACATTTTCACCTAGCCTTATCAAGAGATTCCAGTTATTGACCTAAACATTGTTGTACATGAAATAAAAACATATCTTCATGCTAAGCCAGTTCATCAACGCCTATGTTTGGTCCATCCTAAGAAGGCTTTCACTATTAAGGCTGAAGTTAAAAAACTTCTTCGCACTGGGTTCATCTACCCAGTACCTCTAAATGATTGTGTGTTGAACATTGTTCGTGTCATGAAGAAATGGGGAACAATTCGTATATGTGTCGATTACTGGAACATTAATTGTGCTTGTCCTAAGGAAAATCATCTTACCTTGTTTATCAACCAGATTATTGATGATTGTGCTGGCAGTGAAGTATTTTCATTTATGGATGGATTTTCTAGTTGCAATCAGATCAACATTCTCCCATCAAACCAACATAAATCTTCATTTATTTGTCCATGGGACACATTTTCATATTGAAATCTCCCTTTCGGATTGAAAAATGTTGGGGCAACTTTCCAAAGGGAAATGAATTATGCCTTCCATGACGTTAAGCACATCATACAACCATATTTGGATGATGTACTTTCTCACTCGAAACATCCTATTGATCATCCGATGCATCTTAGGAATATATTTTTATGTTATCAACATTATAATATTAGGCTAAATCCACACAAGTTGTATTTTGTGTGAGGTTTGGTCGACTTCTCGTATTTGTTGTATCGAGGCAATTAATTTGTATTGACCCATCAAAATTCCATGCGATCCTAGTTCTTGCTCCTTTCTCTCTTGTTCATCTTCAACGAATCCAAGGGAAGGCTAACTTTCTATCGGGATTTATTCCCAGCTACACCAAATTAACGAAATGATTTAATCACTTGTTAAATAAAGGGGTTCCCTTTCATTGGTACAATGCTACCCAAAAGGCGTTTGATGCATTAAAATATGTTCTAATTTGGGAATCATTGTTGTATCCCTCGGATTACCAATGTGATTACTTCCTCTACCTTGTCGCTGTGGTTACTACCGTAGCTATGGTATTGGTCCAAGAGGACGATTTAGGGAAAAAAACATCCTATTTATTATTTGAGTCAAAACTTAAATTATACAGAGATCAAATATACTCATGTTGAAAAGTTAGATTTAGAGGTTGTCCAGTGTATCCAAAGATTTCGTCGCTATATATTGCTTCGCAAGGCTATGGTTTTTTCTTTTTACAACCCCATGACATACATCTTGTCACGAAAATTACTAGGGGGGAGTACTCCAAATGGATTGTCATTCTCCAGGAGTTCCATTTGGAGTTCATGAAATCCAAGTCAAATAAATCCTTAGTCTTTGTCGAACTGATATGTAACCTTCCCACTACCGAAGCAGAAACAACGTTTCACAATTCTATTCCAGACGAGTCGTTATTCCTAATAGATTCATCTGACCCATTCTATGGATACATCATCATATATATCCATACATAGAATTTGGCCCGATACCTCTCGCTCTAACTAGTGATGTATCCGATATTAGGCTAAAAACTATACTATAATTGGCCGCACCCTTTATTGTCATGGTACCAATACCATTTTTTGAAGGTGCCTCACTCATGAGGAGGCTGAGAAGTTTTAAATGAATGCCAATATGGGGCATGTGTTGGACATACGTATGGTTACGTGACCACATATAATATTTTGTATGTTGGTTATTTTTAGCCTATTATGTTTTGTGACTGCATCCTCGCAGTCTGAAAGTTTCATACCTGTGAGATATACGATCATAAAACTCATGCTCCACCATCTCCATTACACCCTGTTATCACCATTGGACCTTTCACAAAATGGGGAATTGACTTTATGACATGTAACCCTCACTTGGCTAGGGGGAATGGCTACATCATTGCGGTAGTAGAATATTTTACAAATTGGATTGAGGCAATGCCTACATACAATAACACCAACGAAACAATTTCTCTCTCTATCTTCAATCATGTCATTGGAAGGTTGGGTGTACCATAGGCTATAGTTACAAAATATGGGAAACATTTCCGTAATCACATGATGTGTGAGCTCACTACCAATTTGGGTCTCCACCATGAAAGATCAACTCCCTACTACCCTTAGTCCAATGGGAAATTAGAAGCAGTGAATAATGTTTTGAAAATGATACTATAGTGCATGATATGGATCCAAAAATTGAAGTGGCATCATATCAAACATGTGCTCGAACTACTACTGAATTTACACCATTTAAATTGGTGTACATTCTGGAATTAATCCTTCCTATTCAATGCAAAATTCCATCTCTGAAACTTGTTATCAAACTTTACCCTGCTACTTCTGCAAAAGAAGAGTATCTCTTACATCTTACACGCTTATATGAAACTCAACATGATGTCATGATCACTAATGAGGCCCATAAGAAGAGAAATATGTTAATAATGTCAAGCCTCATGCCTTCTTGGAAGGTGACCTTGTCTTGTTGTATGACCAAGAGTTCGATAAGTTAGGATCTGGGAAGTTTGAACCAATGTGACTAGGACCATAAATTGCTAAACATGTTCTTGCTAAAGGAGCCTACGATCTTGTTGATTTTGATGGAGTTATGTTGGCACATCCTAGAAATGGGTTTTATCTCAAGAAATATTGTTCTTATGTTTTTTTTCATAGTTCACTCTGTACATGATGTATATAGGTGTGTTGTGTGCGTTTGCAATCTATTCCCTTTGGAGTTTCCTACGGTTTCTGTTAACCCTCTTTACATTTGGTCTGCAAATGTTAACATCCCTTCATCCATATGTTGGTTATGATGATGGCATTATTCATAGTACTTGTTAGGGTCCTATAATTTATAGGATCTCAAGGTATTTGAGTATTGTATCTCAGGAATCTTATACTGTAAATAATTGTCAATCTGCCAATGATTTCCAAATAAAAGAAAAATAAAATAAAAAATGAAAAGAGGGTATAAATAAGAAAAAAGAGAAAACACAAAATATTGAAAAAGGATGAAAAATAGAACCCCATCAAAAGAAAACAAAAATAAATAATATTGAAAGAGTTACAAGTCTAAATGCCACTACTGATAGATAGTTTTCTTCATTGTTGTTAAATAAAGGTTGTGTCTAGCTTGTTCAAAATGCCACAATCACTAGCTACTTATTTAATTATACAGCGTAATCATGGTTAAACAAGTTTAAATTTCTGTAAATTAGGTTAGAGAATAAAGATTTTCCAAACAGTCTAAGCTTAGTAAATCAGTAGTTAGGTAGAAAATGGCATTGATTCAACTGTTTAATCTTAATCAATAGGAGAAATAAGGGATAGGTTAGATAGTTTTTCAATTTTTATAAAAGAAAATCATGTGTGTTTGCTAGTCTAAGTGCACCCTTTAGAAAAATGAAATGTTAGTTTAGTTAAGGGTAGGTAAAATAGTTGGTTTTATAAATATATGGCTATGTTATTTTAATACTAAATTTTAATGTCATTGTAAAAAGGAAAAGCATGCACGATGGGATAAAGTGCTTTTATATGTTTTATTCCTAACCTTTATCCTAAGTCCAAAATGCAAAACATAAAAGCGCATATGGACAAATTTATTTTGTCATATATCGTTAATCGTCATTGTTATCAGAACGTTGGGATCTTCTCCCCCTCACGATCCATGGTAAATATTTTTCTTCGATCCCCCCTCTCCATGCTCCCTTTACTGCCGGTGGGGGGTCTAAAAAGGTTGTTTCTCCTGACAAGCCCCATCACTTAGTGGCACCCTCTCTGTATTTCGCATCCCCCTCAGCTGAAACTACTTACCAACCTTTACGCCCTCTGAAACTGCTTTCCCTTCACCTGCTTTACCGTGTCCCTACAACGATGTTTCCACCACTCACCTCACGCAACGTCTGCCTAGCCGTTATCCACTTAAATGCACTATCGGTAAAAGCAACCGTTCAACATTAAATTCATAATTTTCGGGTAACCGTTCAAACTTAATGGTCCTGCGCCATTTCCAACTAGAATTCAACAACATTGTTTGAAAGATTTTGAAGCTATCACTCTCCTTCTTTTTACTTCTCATTCTCTATAACTGATATCTTTGCACTACGACCGTTCTCATGAAATTTCCTCGACCACAACCAGATCGAAATTGGCAGTCCTCTGTCTCCTTCCCATGACATTTTGTTACCCCAACTCTTTCCCGATAAGGTCCTCTATCAATTTCTCTTATCTTTCACTAATATAGTCATGCCTCCCAAGAGAAAAACTAAAGATAAAATTGTTAATCCCTTGATCCCACCCTCCACAGATTTAGATCGCATCCCTCTAGCCAATAAGGATTGTCAGATTAATGAAACCCAGTGTGACTATGATTTTTTAGAGTTATATTGTTGTTTGGAAGACAAACATATAGATAAAACTGATGAAATTGGGCTCTGGGAGTCAAATATTCCCCATTATATATTTCCTCTGACCTTCCAAGCCCTTGAATTCACCAGAAAATTTCAAGCATGTTATGTCCCTCCCCAAAGAGCTATCATGGTCCCATCCGGTGACATCCTCTTTACCATTACTTCCTAGTCTATACATCAAATGATGCTAGCTTCCCTTGTGGAAAATATTGCTCTTTTCTCCTTAGACTCCCTTACCTAGCTTTAACAAAAACTGGATTTTTCTACTAGAGCTATAATTTTTTATATCTTCTTGTTTAAAAATGCCCAATTTCCTAAGAAGAATCCTCCATACCTTTCCTCCATCTTCCCTGACCAAGATAAAAAAATTATATCCATAATTTCCTATATTTTGGGTTATTATTCTGATCAATGGGTAGATGAGCCAATTTTAGGTTTCCTCTCCATATTTTCCAGAGACAGTAAACCATCCATTCTATTCAATTTCAGTTAATTCTTGGCTAATATCATTCATGAGCGATTTCTAAAATTTCCCACAGAACAGATGTTAAATTACACTTCCATTTTAATCTACATGTCCCTTTATTTTCAAGAATATAAGTTGATTTTTTCAATGTAGAAGCTTGATGATGCAGGAAACCAGAAGCCAATGATCTTTTGGACTTCATTGGTCATGAAAGAACAACAAGAATTTTCTTACAAGCAGTTTATTGAGGAATTTGTTCACCTAGCCGTGAACATTTTTAACAGTTCCATACAACCTAGAATTAGTGAAGATATCAAAATAATTTTGCATCTAACAGATCAAGCCAATACTAGAGATTGGTATTTATAACAAAACTACACAGAAATCAAAGTTTATGGTTGTGAATTGGCACCATACAAACTCCCTAAATACCTCCCCATGAGGATTTTAGCCCTGTAATACATCAAACAAATGTTAAATTATGATAACATTCATTTTGTAGTGGCTAAGAAGAAATCACAGTTCTGAATAAAGACACAAGTGGGCCCATTTGTATGTAATACCAAGACAATAAGTGAAGAAGTGGACAAACTACTTAAAGAGATGAAGTTCAACCTGATTTTTACATGGTCTTATGACTCTTGTGGTATTATTTCAAAGCTCAGAATACAAAATAAAAGTACTCCCTACATCCATACTTCAAGGCCTGAAATAGAAAAGTATGCAAATCAGTTGGAAAGGACAGAAAACACCTTGCAGGAAGTTGAAGAACAACTCTTTTCTACTTCGTGTTTGTAGACTTCCACTCCTCGGGAGAAAACGAGTAAAAGAAAAACAGAGGAGGGATCATCATCAACAACAGGAAGTGAAGCCAAAGAGTTAAGGATCAGTTACTAGAAAAGGACAAAATTGACTCCTAGGAAACATGTGGACAAAGAGATAGAAGAGCAGGTTGGCATCATAATTACAGACTCACCACCTGCAAGCAACAAATTTGTAACATCCTCTACTACATCTTCATCCTCACAGGGTCATAAGGAAATAGAGTTGGATTCCCAGATTTTCCAAGGAGAGAAGGAAAAGATAGTTTTGATAGGTACAAGGAGATTAAGCATAAAAATGAGGTTCTTAAAAACAATACCTATAATCAGTTTTGGAAGCAGATCTCTAGGTTATAGAGCAAATTGTTATCAGTTTTTGACACAGATAATGGAAAGATGCAGATGGCCTTCCTTGAGGCTAAAGTTCCACATCTAAAAACATCAGTAGACTACATGAGTACTTCATTTGAGTTTAGCAACAAAGACATACATCCCATTGATCAAATGGAGATGCATAAGAAAACTGGTGAAATGATATCCTACATTGACTAATACTTCTATGTCATTGTCCAAGTTGCAGGTTTTATTTTCCAATGTTCAATCTCAGTTGAAAATGGAGAAGGCATCCTCCTTAGAAAAGGATAATAGGATCAAGTCTTTGGAAGACTTAGTGGTAAATATAGGATATGATCCTAAAGATTTCAATGTTGTAGAGGATATCATCAAGAAGAAGAATCTGGATATTGCAACATTAAGAAAGCAGCGTAAGATGCCAGCCATAGAGGACCCCTTAACCAAGGACATTGAAGAAAATGAGGCACATAAGGCTAACATGATGAAGATGATTATAGAGTAGAACATACATATTAGAAATATGGAGGGAGAAATGGAGAAGATGATAAAGGAGAAAGAGCAGAGTCAAAAGATGGCCATTGTTCCCCTAGATTTCATACCCATTTGTCATCTTCCAGCAATAGGAACAGCCACTACAGTTACTTCGTCCACTCATACTACAAGTGTTGAACAGGTGAAAAAAACACTGGAGAACATGTTAATCCAGTCATAAGAGATCAAGACTTTCCAATGGAAGCTCAAAGCTTTAGAAGTACAAAAAGCCAAAGTCGAAGCTTCTCGACTTACTGAAGTGAAGAAATCATAGAGATTGTTAGATAAGTTGCAGAAGGTAGAAAAAGATACCTCAATTGGTGAGACCTTGGCCCAAGCCAAGGAAACCATTTGGATGGGTATTCTAAACTCTATGAATGAGATTTTCCCATCTATCCATATCATTTTTTAGTAAAAGGAATTGATAGAAAAAACTACATAAACCATTGTTCAGGGAAGGGAGAAGCTTGGAGAATTCCCGCAGAAACCTCCAACATTATTATTCTCTTGAATTCTAAGTCAAAATATGAACTTGAAGAATTAGGAATTAGTGACAAAACTGCCACTATTTTAGAAGTCAAGAAAGTTTTGACCAAAAGGAACCTCGTTGATCAATTGGAGGAAAGATGTGAAACATTAGAGCTGGGAGTAAACATGTTCTGCAACAAAATTGAAGCATTAATCCAGAAAGGGTTGCCCAACATTTATGTGATAAATGATAAATTAATCACTCATAAAGATTATGTCTTGAAAATGAAAGAAATGGCCAGAAGCAGTGTCAACTTCAGTGGGATAAAGGGTAGTATGCCAGAAAAAGCATTTAGAAACCATGGCAAATGACTTTTAGATACAGAATGAGGTAAAACATGTTTTTACAGTGAAGCCAACTTTTGCAAAATACACCGAGGTTGATGAAATTTACCAGTGGGTAATTAAATTGACCATACAAGATGAAAAAAGATTGGAAGAAATTTTTTATTTACTAGATTAAAAAGGTAATTCGGGTGCAGTGAAACAGTAGCCAACACATCATCTAGCACAACAATCAACACATCAACACAACACAGTTTCAAGTTGACTCAGAAACCGAATCCACCAAAACAGAGCCACCTTTCCTTCCAGTTGTCTACGTGGCCTATTTTTCTGCCAGAGATAAATCTTATTGTTTGTAATTAGGCTAATAATACACTGTCTATTGAGACAACGATTTTGTAATGATTTTATAATTATTAGTATAAATACTTCATTGTTTGAAGTATTAAGGGTTGATTTCTGAATTTAATTTCCGCTGCATATTGTAAATTTTCAAAGTACTGTAGCATCAATAATACAAGGACCTTTCACATGATTCATGTGGTGTACCAAATGGTGATGTGTTTCTTTAGTGTATTTGTTTAAGCATTGTCTTTCTTTCTCTGTTATTCTGAAATCTTAATTACTTAACATAAATTGTGATGAATGGGATTTGCTATTTAGAGCACATATTCTGGTTGTTAGTAATTTTCATGTTTTACATTGAAGCAAATTAAGGAAATCTTAATTTCTCCTTAATTTCCACTGGATCTTACACTTTTTTTCTCTCATATTTCATTTAAATTTCTGAAAAGATCCAAATAGTGCAAACTAGCTTTCCCTATGAAACTCCTCTAAAATTTGATGCAAAATCTAGTTAATCTTCAGACACCATAGCCCAATGGAATTATAACACTTAAATCAACCAAACAATCAAATCAAAACAATCAGTACAATCATAACTACCCTAAAATTCACATAAAACAAAGCTAAATTTTACAAGAGAGATCCCTCTCTGAAGCTATTAGGGCTAGATCCCAGCTTCCAAAGTGATTTTGATGTTGTCCTAAGTGTTTACTCCCTCAACCTCAAAAATGCAAAACGACAACATAGTGGCGACCATACTAGGGAACAAAAACTCTTTAGATTTAAAAATAATTATTCCCTAGTATTCAATCAATATTTCTATAAATTAAAGCTTATATATCATTATGAAATATGTGATATGAGGTTTTTATTTTGTATATATTTTAGTGTGTCATTGATTTTGATTTCATGAAGTTGTGTAATGAATTTTAAATAGACCTCGCTCCCAAAAGACTTTTCACTAGAGCTCACCCTGATCCAAACCCTGCTGAATTTGTAGATAATCCACATAAATTGGTGAGAAAAAAAAGTCTTACAGAAAGTTAGGGTAGTAATAATCCTTTGTCTAGGTTCAATTCTCTTCCTAAGAATATCCCTTTCTCTAGGTCTAACTCTCTTCCAGAGAAATTTGAACCTATACAAGGTATAGAGTTTCATTTGCCTTTTTAGCATAGTTTGTTTAGATCAAAATCTCAGACTTTTGTAGATCATATTGTCATTAATAAAGCCATACTAAAACCATATATACTCCAAACCCGACCTCTTGAAATAGATCTTGATCTTGAATCCCTACAGCAGTTTGATAAATTACAAGGTCTAGTTTCAGTTTTGGATCAAGATATTGAAGAAGCTTATATCAATAATCCATTGAATTTTCAACTTTAACCATTGCAACATCCTCTTTGTCCACCCAATCTTGCCATTATGTTCATCTACAACCCCCCTGTCCTACTCATTCTATAGCCTCTACTTTTTCACCTATAACATCTCAGACTATTATTCCTACTATCCCTGTAGTTATCACAACTACACCTACCACAGGTCCATCTTCCAGTCAATCATTCATACCAATTATGGCATGTAGGTATGCACATTTTGTGTTACCAGGCTAGCTAAATGCTATGCCTGGAGATTACAATCTAAAATTCTGACCTCTGATAACATTGGTTCTCATACTACTCAGCAGCATGTGGATATAATGAATGATGTGTTTGACCTACAAGAACTAGGTGAAGTCGATGTAAAAATGAGGTTGTTTGCTCAAAGTTTAGGAGGTGATGTCAACAAATGGTTTAGGAGTTTACCTGCAGGAAGTATAGCTAACCTTGATGCTTTCCATCAAACTTTATTAGCTAGATGGGAAATCAAGAAAAAAACACTTCAACTCTTAAATGAATACAAAAGAATGAAAAGAAAGGCAAATGAAACTATGGAGGAATAATGTGAATGGCTTAACACTATTTACAATGCAAATCCACAAGACATCAAACCCTCCCCTGGTCTAGCTTTGATTAATTTTCCTGATGGTTTTGATGTAGACATGGAATATCAACTTAGAGAGAGAGACTCAGCAACTTTGGAAAAAATGAAAACCAATGCTATAAAAGTTGAAGCTAACATATTAGCCAAGAAGGCCAAACTAAAATCTGAACGTAGGGTTACCATTAAAGAAGAATCTTCCACTTCTGCCTCTGATCATAAAATTGATAACCTAGTAAGGGTAGTGGAAAAGATGATGCAAAGGGTAAACATAAATGATCAAGTTCAAATGCGAGAAAACCAAAATGCACCTCAACATAGGAACCAAAACTTCAAAATGAATGTTCCCCAAATCAAACAATGAGAACAAAAGGGTCCATACCAGTAAGTCCAGCCTCTTTTTCAGCAAAATTACACTGATGATGAGGGTAATATTATTGAATATTTAGATGACAGGCGAATAAATCTAATGGGAATCAATGATGATGAAATTATTTTCCTCACTCAAGAGGAGCAAGAACTTTTACTCCTAGCTCAAACTGAACTTGATTCTCAGGAATCATATGAATATAAACAAGGTTTTGAAAATTCCATCATGGAAGTCCATAGGCAGTATAACCTTAGGAGTAAAAAGAAGTCAGATAATATCAACAGTAAGAAATCTAAGAATCTTGCTAATAAATCCTCTGACATTGATACTAAGAAAATCACAGATAATTCTCTCAAGAAGACTGTTGATAATTCTGGCAAAAATAAAGTAGAAACTCATCTTAAAAAGATAGTTCATAATGTTTCCAAAACTACTCAAACTGATATCCCAACCACAGAGCAATATGATCTTCCTAACCTAATTAAGATTCAAACACCGTTCAACATTGAGAATGAATAAGCAAAACTAAAAATTTCTATTCCCCTAAGAGAGTTAATGAACAAAAACATGTATGAACCCCAAGTGATGAAAGCTCTAAACATAGGGGAAAACACAGATTCTGTTAATTTGAATGATGATTAACCATAACCCTTATTTGGGCTATAAGTTTAGGGAAAACCACAGGAAGGGGGTGTTCCTCCATTCTATGTTAGCCTAAATATTCTTTATAAGATTCTCCATAATGCTATGTTAGATTTAGGGGCTTCCCACAACTTAATTCCAAACGCTGTTATGGAGAAATTAGGACTTGATATTACCGGACCCTATAAAGACCTATATTCCTTTGATTATAGTAAAGTAAGAAGTTTAGGTCTCATCAAAGACCTGTGTGTTACTTTAGGTCAAATCCTGGTAAAAAGCCTGGTAATGGATATAGCAGTTAAAGATATTCTCCCTAAGTATGGCATGTTGTTGTCATGCTCATGCGGAGAAAAATTACAAGGAACCCTACAGATGGATATGATATTTGCCACCATACCAGTTTTTGGGCAGCAAAGAAGATTATATAGGGAAACCTTAATGAAATTCATGATGCATAGTCAAGAGAAACCTCACAACTATCCTCTTTATTATGTCCACTCATATTTAGACTCTTTCATTCTTTATAATGATGGAGACATAAACACTCAGGTAATCAAAGAAGAAATTGAGATTCCTAAAACAGATCCAAACCAAACAAAAACAATAGAACCACACAATCTTCTTGAACCTCTTTGGAACATGATTTTTGACGGATCTTGTAGCAAAGATGGTTCTAGAGCAGGAATTCGCGTCGTAAACACAGGAAACAATCATGCTGAAGGTCATTCATACAAGCTCAATTTTCAATATATCAATAGCATAACAGAGTATGAAGCCCTTACATTAGGATTGCAGTTGTTGAAAAAATTAGGTACCAGGAGGATCTCTATTCAAGGAGATGCTGAGTTAATTATAAAACAAATTAAAGGAGAGTATTAAGCCAAACACCCTAGAATGAGAGAATACAGAAATGTTGTGCTTGATTTTCTAGAGAGTTTTCTTGAATATGAACTTTCTATAGTCCGTAGAAAACAAAATATCATTCCAATAGTCTGGATTTTTCGGCCAGCTCCTGTAAAATGCCTTACCCTAATCGAGATAATACAGTGGAAGTGAAACATCGACTAGTTGTACTAGATAACATGAAGTATTGGCAAGTATTTGGCGGTGATAAACAAATTGATCTAAAGATGAATTTCAAGATGATAGTATTGATTTGGAATCTGAAGTAGAAAATGAAATAGTTGTAAATTCTAATCTAGAAAGGCAATTAGAAAAATCATATGTAAATATACATATAGATAAAGTTGTAAATAAATTAGAATTCCTTGAGATAGATCTAGAAAAAGAAGAGTTTGAAACACTTCAGTTAAAGGATGACGTTTTACCTAGAGGTCTAGTTCCACTAGAACAATTATTTGATTCAATGATGTGGCAAAAAAGCCTAAGATCTAGCCCACAGGAGTAGCAGTAAAAGAATGTAATATAGGTATTGAAAAGATCCCAAAATCATAAAATTTTCTAAATCACTCCCAACTGCTGAAAAACAAAAAATACATTGCTTTATTCTAGGAATTCAGTGATATTTTTGCCTGGAGCTATGAAGATCTAAAAACATATGATACAAAAATTATACAACACAAAATTCAAATTAAAGGGGATCAGAAACCATTTAAGAAAAAACTTCGAAGAATTAATCCTGTACTGATTCCTTTAATTGAGAAAGAAATTAAAGGAATGTATGACTCTAAAAGCATAGTTCCTCTTAGGTACTCTAAATGGGTTTCCAATATTGTGCCAACTAGGAATAAAACAAGGGAAATCAGATTGTGTATATATTTTAGGAACCTTAATAAATTCTCCCTAAAGGAAAACTACCCTTTACCAAAAATGGATTATATTCTACAGAAGGTAGTTGGGTCTTCTAGGATCTATTTATTAGATGGGTTCTGAGGTTATAATCAGGTTTTAGTTCACCCTGAGGATCAAGATTAAAAAAAACAAAAAAACAAAAAACAAAAAAAAACTTTACTACTCCATGGGGTACCTTCATGTATGTGAAAATTCCCTTTGGGTTAATGAACGCTAGAGCCACATCTCAAAGAGCAATGGATATTGATTTTGCTGAAGAAATTGGCAGGTTTATTGTGATCTATCTAGATGACATCACTATTTATTCTAAAAATGATGAAGAACATTTGTTACATCTAAGAAGAGTATTTGAGAAATGTAGAAGATTTGGGATTTCACTAAATCCTAAGAAAATAGTGCTTTTCCTTGACGAGGGAAAACTTTTTGGCCATATCATCTCTAAGGAAGGTATTAAAATTGATCATAAAAGGATTGAAGCTATTCTGAAAATAAATCATCTTAGAAACATTAAAGAACTTCAATAATTTATTGGTAGAATAAACTTCCTGAGAATATTTATCCCTAACCTTGCAAAACTTCTCAGAAACATAACAAATATGCTAAAAAGAGATTCAGAAATCATATGGAGCATTGAAGCTAGGCAATTGTTTGATCAAGTTAAACACGCATTAACAAAAGCGCCAGTCCTAATCAGTCTAGATTTCATGAAGGATTTTATAATCTTTTCATTCGCTTCTGAACACACTGTTGCAGTTGTCCTTTTACAGAAAAATGATGATGGATTTGAACAACACATTGCTTTCTTTAGCAAGACTTTAAGGGATGTTGCACTCAAATATTATATAATGGAAAAACAAGACTTCACATTGATAAAATCAATTAAAGATTTCAAAGTGTATATCCTCCATTCTCACATAATTTCTTATGTAGCAAATGTTGTAGTTAAGGATATGTTAACTCAAAATGGACCAGATGGTAAAAGAGGCAAATGAATTTCCATCATTCTTGAGTATGACATGGAAATCAAGCCAACCAATGTTATCAAAAAACAAGGATTAGCCAAATTGATGGATGAATCTAACTTTAATGCATTGGATATCAATTTTTCAACTACATTAGATGATCAAGAGGAGTAATAGACTCCACAATTAGATGAGGCTTTTATGAACTCACCCAACTATGCAGACCTCATTTTTGTTTTGTTCATTTAAAATTATCCCCCTGGTTTAACTAAGACAAAGGCTATATTTCTGAAGTTAAAAGTAGTAAAATTTTGCATCATAGGTAGTGTTTTATGGTTGGTGGTATTTTACTAAAGTGTATATTGAAAGATGATGTAGAAATAACAATGTAGGAATTCCATGAATGTTGGGTTGTGTTATATTCTTTCCACGACTAACCTACGTAGTGAACTGGGGGCTTAGAGGGGGGGTGGAGCCACCCCTTCGTTGAGCTGATTGCGTAGCGAGGGGGTCACACGGGGGGCGGCAGCCCCCCTTTTCTAGGGGATTTTAGGGGGGCGGGTAGCCCCCCTCTACGGGGTCCAGGGCAGCGCCCCGGGAAAAAAAAAATTGGACCCCATATTAGGTTGGGCGAACCTACCTATGGTTTTCGATCCATGGTTTTCGACGCGATAGTTTTCGGTCCATGGTATTGGATGCTTCGACATGTATATATATGTATTGTAACATTGAAAGGAATATAATGAAAAATCAAGCTGGTAGTCCCAGTTTTGGGATCCAGGGGAAAATTTCTGTGTATATGTGTTATGCTCTCGCATTGTTTATTTTTTGTGTTTTAGAATTCGTATGTAGGTAATTTATGTATAGGGTTAAAACCTACATTTGGTATCAGAGTTGTTTTGGCTTCAAGGGGTCGCCTTTGTTGCTAAGGGGTTTCGCTCGGGCCTCTAGTAGACGCTGTCTAGTGGGAGATCTACGAGATCGATTCTGGTGGTGAAAGAAGATGGCGAGTAGTGGAAAGATAGAGATCGAGAAATTTAATGGTCAGAGTTTTGAGTTGTGGAAACTCAAGATGGAGGATCTGTCGGTGGATAAAGATCAATGGATCACAGTAGATCTAGGTACTAAACCAATGGGAGTGTCCAATGAAGAATGGAAGAAGTTGGATCGGAGGGCAAAGAGCACAATACGATTGTGTGTCTCAGATTCAGTATTCTTGAATGTATTAGGGGAAGCTACGGCGAAGGATTTGTGGGAAAAGTTAGGGACTTTGTACCAATCAAAGTCTCTGGTGAATAAACAGTTCTTGCGGAAAAAGTTGTATAACCTTAGGATGAAAGATGGAGACTCGGTGACAAAGCATCTGAACGCATTTAATATTGTGGTAAGTCAGTTAGCATCTATTGATATTAAAATTTCAGATGAAGATAAGTGCATCAATTTTTTGTGTTCTCTACCAGATTCATGGGATAGTCTAGTTATTGCAATAGGTAGCAATGCAACTGCCTTGCATTTTGATGAAATAGTCTCATCCTTGCTGACGGAGGAGATGAGATGGAAAAATATGGAGACTTAGAATGGTGATGCCTTGTTTGTACGAGGACGGTCCTAGAACAGAAACAAAACTAAGTCATCGAGTGGGAGATCTAAAACTTTAGGAAAACCTATAAAGGTGGTGTGCTGGAAACGCGGAAAGGAAGGGCACTTTAAAAGGGACTCTAAATCTAAAGCTCCTGATAAAGGAAAGGGATATGATGATGCTCCTTCTGTAGAGGCAAAAACCACCTCAGATGAAGGTGGGGATGTGTACTTGGCTTCTTCAAGTACACATGTAGATCATGAGGCATGGTTGATTGACTCAGGTGCATCCTTTCACTTCACTCCCCATAGAGAGTGGTTCTGCGAGTATGAGAAATACAATGGTGGTGATGTCTTCTTGGGGGATGACAGGAAGGCTAGAATCATTGGTCGTAGAAAAGTAAAGTTGAAGTTACAAGGTGGAAGGGTTAGAACACTTCCGGGGGTTCTGCATATTCCTACATTGGCCAAAAATTTGATTTTTGTAAGCAAGTTGGATGATGCAAGTGTAAAAATAGTGTTCGAGAGGGATAACTGCAAGATGGTTCGAGGAGCACTGGTATTGATGTGGGGAGTTCGGACTGGAACTCCGTACAAGCTGCAAGGTAGCACTGTTGTTGATGGGTGCAACAGTTCTGTGGTTCCTGAAAGTGGAGCAGAAAATCTAGTGGTCTCTCGAGAGAAGACCATGCTGTGGCATCAAAGGCCTGGACATATTGGAGAGAAGGGCCTTTGAATACTTCATGATAAAGGTATGGTAGAAGGTATGAGTAATAGCTCTCTAGACTTTGATTTTTGTGAAAATTGTGTATATGGGAAGCAGAATCAGGTGAGTTTCCCCTCTAGTGGTAAGAGGTTGAAACAGATGGTAGAGCTTGTGCACAGTGATGTGTTTGGACCTGTGAAGGTTCCATCACTGGGTAAGTTTGTGTACTATGTATCATTTATAGATGACTTCTCAAGGAATACATGGATATATTTCCTTAAGAAGAAATCTGAAGTCTTTAACAGGTTTAAAGAATTTAAGGCTTTGGTGGAAAACCAGACAGAAAAGAAGATAAAGGTACTGAGGACAGATAACGGTGGAGAGTTTTTCAGTAAGGAATTTGAAGAATTATGTAAGAAGTGTGGTATAGCACAGCAGAATACTACTCCATATACACCTCAGCAAAATGGAGTTACAGAAAGAATGAACAAGACGTTGATGGAAAGGGCAAGAAGCATGCTTAGTGGTGCCGGGTTAGGACAGGAATTCCAGGCAGAGGCGGTGGAGATAGCATGTTACCTGGCCAATAAATCACCTTCATCAACATTGGAGGATAAGACTCCACAAGAGGTATGGACTAGTAAGAAACCCTCTCTTTCACATCTAAGGGTATTTGGATGTGATGCATATGTACATGTTCCAAAGGAGAAACGAACCAAGTTGGATAGTAAATCTGAAAAGTGCATCATTGTTGGGCATAAGGATGGTTTAAAGGGTAATAAGCTTTGGAACCCAACAACAAGGAAGGCTGTGTACAACCGAGATGTGGTGTTCAGAGAGGTGAAATATGTTATTAAACATGAAGTCCAATGAAAGGAACCTGAGAAGATAGAGTTTGAGCTAAAGGAGGAAGAATCAAACTCTATAGTAGAGGAGGAATCAAAAGATGAAGAGCCACAAACTCCGAGTGTAAGAAGATCAGTTCGAGAAAGAAAGCAGCCAGAAAGGTATAGTCCATTTGCTCTCTATTCAAATTTTTCTTTATCTATAACTGATGATGATCCCAGAACTGTGAAGGAAGAAGTAGATTCAGAGGATGGAAAACTCTGGAAAAAGGCCATGGTTGATGAAATGGCATCTTTGCACAAAAATGGGGCTTGGAATCTCGTGGAGTTGCCGGCTGGAAAGAAACCCATTGGCAGCAAATGGGTGTTCAAGAAGAAGACAAATGCAGAAGGAAAGGTGGAGAAATAAAAAGCTCGGTTGGCAACAAAAGGTTATTCCTAGGTGCCAGGAATTGATTTTGGTGATATTTTTTCTCCTGTTGCCAAGGTAACTTCTATTAGGTTACTTTTATCTGTTGCTACTGCGTTTGATTTTGAGGTAGAACAGATGCATGTGAAGATAGCATTTCTTCATGGGGATCTAGAAGAGGAGATCTACATGAAGCAACCTAAAGGCTTTACAGTGAAAGGTAAGAAAGAACTGGTATGCAAGTTAAAGAAGTCTCTGTATGGGTTAAAACAGTCACCAAAGATGTGGTATCAGAAATTTGATACATTTATACGGGGACTTGGCTTCACCAGAAGCAAAGCAAATAACTGTGTGTATTTTAAATTAATTAGTGACCGTGTTATTTCTCTAGTCTTGTATGTGGATAATATGTTGTTGGTTGGAAATGACAAAGAAATTATCCTGGATTTGAAGACCCAATTGTCCTCCAAATTCGACATGAAAGATCTTGGTGCTGCAAACTATATTTTGGGCATGGAAATTAAAAGAGATTGGGCAAAGAGGAAGCTCTGGTTAAACCAGAGGAAGTATGTCGAGACAATAATGCAGAGGTTTAATATGCAAGATAGTAAACCGGTGAAGGTTCCTATTCTTGTAGATGTAAAGTTATCTACTGAACAGTGTCCCAAGACACAAGAAGAGGAAGAGGATATGTCCCGTGTTCCATATGCAAGTGCAGTCAGTAGCCTGATGTATGCAATGGTTTGTACTATACCAGACATTTCACATGCAGTGGGAGCATTAAGAAGGTTTATGTCAAAACCAGGGAAGGAGCACTGGATAGCAGTGAAGCGGGTTTTCAAGTATTTGTGTGGCACTAGTGATTATGGTTTGTGATACCAAGAAAGACTAGGATTGGACATAGTGTTGGATATTCATGGTTTTGTTGATGTAGACTGGGCTGGAGATCTGGATCGGAGAATATTTACAAGTGGGTATGTGTTTAACCTATTTGGAGGTGTAGTCAGTTGGATGAGTAAGAAACAATCTATAGTGGCACTATCAAATACAGAGGCAGAATACATGGCAGCCACTCATGCAAGCAAGGAAGCAGTTTGGTTGCAGAGATTGTGTTCAAGTATGGGGTTAGTACAGGGAGCTATAAGGATAGACTGTGATAGCCAAAGTACAATTTCCTTGGCAAAGAACCCTGCTTATCATTCAGATACAAAGCACATTGATGTTCAGTATCACTTTGTGAGGGATATGATAGAAGACAAAAAGGTGTTGCTGGTAAAGGTGGACATTTTGAAGAATACTGCAGATGCATTGACAAAATCTGTGAGCTCCGAGAAGTTCTCCTAGTGTAGAGAAGCAATGGGCATTTTAGGGGTGGAAAAATGACTAAGCTCTCCTGTGGCCCCCTGTCGAAAGAAAACAACAAGTGGAAGAATGTTCGGTTGTGTTATATTCTTTCCACGACTAACCTACGTAGTGAACCGGGGGCTTAAAGGGGGGGCGGATCCCCCCCTTCGTTGCGATTTTTGCACAGCGGGGGGGTCACAGGACTGTCCAAGGGGTTTGAGGGGGTGGGTGGCCCCCCACTACGGGGTCCGGGGTAGCACCCCGGGAAAAAAAAAAAAAAATTGGACCCTACATTTGGTTGGGCGAACCTACCTATGGTTTTCGTTCCATGGTTTTGGATGCGATGGTTTTCGGTCCATGGTATTGGATGCCTTGGCATGTATATATATGTATTGTAACATTGAAAGGAATATAATGAAAAATCAAGTTGGTAGTCCCAGTTTTGGGATCCAGGGGAAAATCTCTCTATATATGTGTTTTATGTGTTATGCTATCTCATTGTTTATTTTCTATGTTTTAGAATTCGTATGCAGGTAATTTCTATACAGGGTTAAAACCTACAATGAAGGTGACTACGGTGGACATCTATAATGGAAAACCACTGCCAAGAAGATCCTTAGAGCTGGTTTTTACTGGCCTACCCTTTTCCCTGATGTTAGGTAGAAAATGACATTGATTGAACTGTTTAATCTGAATCAATAGGAGAAATAAGGGATAGGTTAAATATTTTTTCATTTTTTATAAAAGAAAATCATGTGGGTTTGCAAGTCTAAGTGAACCCTTTAGAAAAATAAAATGTTAGTTTAGTTAAGGGTAGGTAAAATAGTTGGTTTTATAAATATACGTCTATGCTATTTTTATCCTAAGTTTTAATGTCATTGTAAAAAGGCAAAGCAGGCCTGATGGGATAAAGTGATTTTATATGTTTTATTCCTAACCTTATCCTAAGTTCGAAATACAAAACATAAAATCGCATATGGACAAATTTATTTTTTCATATATGGTTAATTTTCATTCCTGTCAAAATTTCGGGATCTTCTCCCCCTCACAATCCATGGTCAATATTTTTCTTTAGCCCCCCTCTCCATCCTACCTTTACCATCAGGGGGGGGGCGGTTTGAAAAGGTTGTTTCTCCTATTGGGCCCCATCCCTACATGGAACCCTCTTCGTATTTCACACCACCCCAGTGGAAACTACTTACCAACATTTACTCCCTCTGAAACCGCTTTTCCTCCACCCACTTTACAGTGTCCCTACCATGACGTTTCCTCCACTCACCTCTCGCCACGTTGCCTAGCTATTATCCACTTAAATTCACTCCCAGAAAAAACAACCGTTCGGCATTAAATTCACAATTCCAGGGAAAATGTTCAAACTTAATAGTCCCACACCATTTCGAATGGGACTTTCACATCATTGTTTAAAATATTTTGAATCTATCACTCTCCTTCTTTTTACTGCTCATTCTTTGTAACTAACAACTTTTACATAGCGACCATTCTCAAGGAATTTCATCGACCAAAACCAGATCAAAGTTAATAGTCCTCCATCTCCTTCCCTTGACAATTCATTACCCCAACAGTTTCTCGGTAAGGTCCTCTGTCAATTTCTCTTATATTTCATTAATACAGTCATGCCTCCCAAGAGCAAAACTCAAGATAAAACTATTAATCCCTTGATCCCTCCCTCCATAGATTTATATCACATCCCTTTAGCCGATAGGGATTGTCAGATTAATGAAACCCAACGTGGTTTTGACTTTTTAGAGTTATATTGTAGGTTGGAAGACAAGCATGCAGATAAAACAGATGAAATTAAGCTATGGGAGTCCAATCTTCCCCATCATATCTATCCTCTGACCTTCGAAGCCCCTGAATTCACCAGAAAATGTCAGGCATGTTATGTGCCTACCCAAAGAGCTATCATGGCCCCATCTGATGACATCCTCTTTACCATTATTGCCCAGTCTATAAATCAAATGATGCTAGCTCCCCTATGGAAAATAGTGCTCATTTCTCCTTAGAATCCCTTACGCAACTTTATCAGAAACTAGATTTTGCTACTAGGGCTAGAATTTTTGAGATCTTCTTGTCTGAAAATGCCCAATTGCCCAAGAAGAATCCTCCATACCCTTCCTCCATCTTCCCTTATCAAGCTAAACAAATTATATCCATAATTTCTTATATTTTGGGTTATTATTCTGATTAGTGAGTGTATGAGCCAATTTTAGGTTTCCTCTCCATATTTTCCATAGACAGTAAACAATCCATTGTATTAAATTTCAGTCAATTCTTGGCTGATAGCATTCATGAGAAATTTCTAAAATTTCCCACGGAACATGTTTAATTACACCTCCATTTTAATCTACACGTTCCTTTATTATCAATCAGATAAGTTCAATTTTGCAATGCAGAAGCTTGATGATGCAGGAAACCAAAAACCAGTGATCTTTTGGACTTCATTGATCATGAAAGAACAACAAGAATTTTCTTACAATCACTTTATTGAGGAATTAGTTCACCCATCCATGAACATCCTTAATAGTTCCATACAGCCCATAATTGGTGAAGATATCAAATGAATTTCTCATCTAACATATCAAGCCAATACTGGAGATTGGTATTTATACCAAAACTATGCAGAAATTAGAGTTTAC
The DNA here is from genome assembly GCA_031772625.1 of Pinus tabuliformis. Lineage (NCBI taxonomy): Eukaryota > Viridiplantae > Streptophyta > Pinopsida > Pinales > Pinaceae > Pinus > Pinus tabuliformis. Next base: position 254,005,543 of record CM062810.1, on the reverse strand, counting down.
GGTTGCGAATTGGCACCATACAGCTCTCTAAATACCTCCCCATGAGGATTTTTTCCCTGGAATATATCAGACAGATGTTAAATTCTGATGACATTCATTTTGTAGTGGCAAAGAAGAAATCACAATTCCAAATAAAGACATAGGTGGGCCCATTTGTATGTAATACCGGGACAGTAGGTGAAGAAGCAAAAATACTGTTTAAAGAGATGAAGTTTAGCCTACGTTCTACATGGTCTTATGAACCTTGTGATATTATTTCAAAACTCAAAATAGAAAATAAAAGTACTCCCTACATCCATACTTCAAGACCTGAAAAAGAAAAGTATGAAAATCAGTTGGAATGGATAGAAAACACCTTGCAGGAAGTTGAAGAACAATTCTTTTTTACTTCCAGATTGTAGACTCCTACTCCTCAGGAGAAAATGAGTAAAAGACAAAGAGAGGAGGGATCATCATCAACAACATGAATTGAAGCCAAAGAGTTCAATATCAGTTACAGGAAAAGGAAAAAATTGACTCCTAGGATAGATGTGGACAAAGAGACAGAAGAGAAGGCTGCCATCATAATTATAGAATCACCATCTGCAAGCAGAAAATTTGTAACCTCCTCTATTGCACCTTCATCCTCACAGGGTCATAAGGAAACTGAGTTGGATTCCCAGACTTTCCAAGGAGAGAAGGAAAAGACAATTTTTTATAGGTACAAAGAGATTAAGCTTAAAAATGAGATTCTTAAAAACAATAGCTATAATCATTTTTGGAAGCAGACCTCCAACTCACAGAGTAGATTGTTGTTAGTTTTTGACACAGAGCATGTTAATATGCAGATGGCCTTCCTTGAGGCCCAAGTTCCACATCTGAAAACATCAGCATACTACAAGAGTACTTCATTTGAGTTCAACACCAAATACATCCATCCCATTGATCAAATGGAGATGCATAAGAAAACTGGTGAAATGATATCTTCTACATTGACTAATATTGTTATGTCATTGTCCAAGTTGCAGGTTTCATTTGCAAATGTTCAGTCTCAGTTTAAAATGGAGAAGGTATCCTCCTTAGCAAAGGATAATAGGATCAAGTCTTTGGAAGACTTTGTGGTAAAGATAGGATATGATCCTAAAGATTTCAATGCTGCAAAGGAGATCATCAAGAAGAAGGATATGGATATTGTAGCATTGAGAAAGCAACTTAACTTGTCAGCGACAAATGACCCCTTAACGAAGGACTTTGAAGAAAATGAGGCACAAAAGGCTGGCATGATGAAGATGATTATAGAGCAGAACATAAATATTAGACATATGGAGGAAAGAATGGAGAAGCTAATAAAGGAGAAAGAACATAGTCAAAAGACAACCATTGTTCCCCTGGATGCCATACCCATTTCTCATATTCCAGCAAAAGGAACGACCATTTTAGCTAGTTCGTCCACTCATACTGCAAGTGATGAGCAGGTGACAAAGACACTGGAGAACATGTCAATCTAGTTAGAAGAGATCAAGACATTGCAGGGGCAACTTAAAGCTTTAGAACTACAAAAAGCCAAAGTTGAAGCTTCTCGGCTTACCAAAGTTCAGAAATCACAGAGATTGTTAGATAAGTTGCAGAAGGTAGAAAAAGATACCTCAATTGGTCAAACCTTGACTGAAGCCAAGGAAACCATTTGGATGGGTATTCTAGACTCTATGAATGAGATTTGGCCATCTATCCAAATCATCTTTGAGCAGAAGGAATTGATAGAAAAAACTACATAAACCATTGTTTAGGGAAGGGAGAAGCTTGGATAAATGCCCACAAAAGCCTCCAACATTATTAAATTCCTGAATTCTAAGTCAAAATATGAACTTGGAGAATTAGGAATTAGTGACAGAAATACCACTATTTTATAAGTCAAGAAAGTTTTGACGAAAAGGAACCTCATTGATCAATTGGAGGAAAGATGTGAAACATTAGAGCTGGGAGTAAATAGGTTCTGCAACTGAATTGAAGCATTAATCCATAAAGGGTTGCCCATAATTTATGTGATAAATGATAAATTAATCACTCAGGAAGACTTTGTCTTGAAAATGAAAGAAATGGCCAGAAGCAATGTCAAGTTCAGTGGGATAAAGGGAAGTATGACAGAAAAAGAATTTTTAGAAACCATGGCAAATGACTTTTACATACAAAATGAGTTAAAACATGTTTTTATAGAAAAGCCAAATTTTGCAAAATACACCGAGGTTGATGAAATTTACAAGAGGGTAATTAAATTAACCATACCAGATGAAAGAGATGGGAAGAACTTTGTGATTTACTGGATTAAAAAGTTAATTCGGGTGCAGTAAGACAACGGCCAGCACACCAGCTAGCACAATAGTCAGCACATCAACATAGAACAGTTTCAGGTTGACTCAGCAACGGAATCCACCAAAACATAGCCACCTTTCCTTCCAACTATCTACGTGGCCTATTTTTCTTCCAGAGATAAATCTTATTGTTTTTAATTACGCTAATAATAAATTATTTGTTGAGACAATGATTTTTCAATGATTTTATAATTATTGGTATAAATACTTCATTGTTTGAAGTATTAAGGGTTGATTTCTGAATGTAATTTATGTTGCATATTGTAAATTTTCAAAGTACTGGAGCATCAATAATACATGGACCTTTCACAGGATTCATGTGGTGTACCAAATGGTGATGTGTTTCTTTAGTTAATTTGTTTAAACATTGTCTTTCTTTCTCTATTATTCTGAAATATTAATTACTTAACAGAAATTGTCATGAATAGAATTTGTTATTTAGAGCACCTTATTTTGGTTGTTAGTAATTTTCATATTTTCCACTAAAGTAAAATTAAGGCATTCTAAATTTCTCCTTAATCCACTGAATCTTAGACTTTTGTTCTCTCATATTCCATTTAAATTTCTGAAAATATCCAAATAGTGCAAGCTAGCTTGCCCTATGAAACTCCTCTAAAATTTGATGCCAAATCCAGTTAATCTTTACACTCTATAGCCCAATGTAATTATAACCTTAAACCAACCAAACAATGAAATCAAAATGATTAGTACAATCATAACTAGCCTAAAATTCACATAAAACAAAGCTAAATTTTACAAGAGAGATCCCTCTCTGAAGCTAGAAGTGCTAGATCCCAGCTTCCAAAGTGGTTTTGATGTTGTCCTATGTGTTTACTCCCTCAACCTCAAAAATAAATAATGACAATGGTGCTATATATGCTCCCAGTGGTGACTTAGTGATTTTACAAGTTATCTATAGTGGTCGCTCTACTAATAATGTTGCTGAGTATAGTGCAGTGGTCGAATTATTGTTTGATGCTATTTTGTATGGTATCTGACATATAGTTATCAGACTTGTCTTATAACTTCTATTAATATATTTAACCAATTTCTATTTAGTTAGAAGTCCAACTATGCTTTCTATGTTCTTAAGGGTTCACCTTCTTAAAAGGCATTTTTATTATATTCAATACCAACACATTCCTAGAAGTCTAAATATGGTAACAGATGCATTCAAAAATCATGTTGTAGATAGACATTTGCAACATATGTAAATTAAAATTCAATTCACATCACATACATTGGACAAGATTATAGAACGCATAAAAAACATTAATACGTAGATAGTTGTATATATACCAGAGTTTGGTTTTACAAAAACTTGAGCCCGACACACATATGGCCACATGACCTGTCATATCAAAAATATAAATTCACACAAAAATGGCTATATAACCTCCTAATAGACTAATATTGATGATGCTTATCATAACAAGTAACTGTGTAATCCATCTTGCACAACAATCAGCTAATATGGCTAGGCACACTAATAGTAAGACGAGAGCCATTTTGTATAGTAGTTGGATGATACAGCGGTTTTCTGATATAGCAATTGGCTAATACAACAATTGGTTGATACGTCCAAGCACAATAATACTATAACATTTCAATCTCATAGGGACACTAGTCTCAACTATGCCCTAGGTCAATCCCTCCATATGTTGCTCGACCTCTCGAGAGTCTTAGCTACATTGAGATTCTACAATACCTCTCATCTGCCTAGAGCAACATGTACTCCAACTAGTGCCTATTGTGGATCTTCAAAACACTAAAGATAGGATGAACCCATTGGTTGAACGGGTCCAACGTCTCCATGTAAAAATCGATAGTCAGACTCGAATACATACAAAAAAAACAAAAAAAATGTAAAACTTAAAAATGAAACAAAAATGATAAAATGATTTTGTTTTACTTATGGCACCCCATCGCTTGCCATCAGGGAGCACGACCTTTGGGTCTCTGTGGAAATCCATCCCAATGTATGGATATTCTTTGATCATAATGAGTTTCATATGCATCTATCATAAGAAAACAAGAGTTTAACTCATGGATGATGGACTTGCATGTCTATACATGAGATCCACCCATCACCGCATCCATGGTATTCTAAGATCTAGGAGCTCGAGTGAGATATGTTGTGGTCGGACTAATGGAATCTGCTCCAAGGAAAATGAGATCAAAATGGAACCATACCCGAAGTTTTTCAATAGTCCACCCTTTGCCTTGGTGATTTTTTCCTTCATGTTTTCTAGTACTCATTCACTCCAGTTAAATCATTTCAACTCTATGCACTCTAAAGCATACTTAATTTGGGACCTGTTATCCAAATGCAAGGTAATTTTACCAACCATTAATCTAGCAATAATAAACACGATTTTCCTCAAAGGAAAATTGACCACATCCTTTATCTTCATTCCCATCTTTGGTTGGTTGGGATCGTGGTCTACTGTGTGTAGTGATATAGTCTTTGACGATCTCACCACCCCTTCTCAAACTAGATAACTAGATAGGAGAACCTCTTCTCGATAAACCTGTTAGGAAATAAATGTCTTCCACCAATATGATGAGCATATGAGATCCAAGCCTGGAATCCTATGCCTAAACATCCCATGGCTTGACAAGATACTCCAATAGTTCCATTTGCTGTCTCATCCCATGAAGCCAAAAGAACTTGAGAAGCCCACAATTTCTAAATTCCTGGATGGTTACTCAATCATTGGTGGCATCCATATATTGCAATTCATGTTATCTTTCTTGATAAATTAAATCCATTTCATTCTGATGGATACCTGAAACATGGCAAGAGAGATCATTAGAGTAAATCTCATGCAAAAATCTGAGAGAAATGTTAGTGAAAGAAGAAAAAAAAAATGAAATCCACCCAACGAACCTTGCCAAAGGGATACAATGCGTTGCAATGCCCTTTAGAGTTCAAATATTGTTTTCTTAGTGCACCTTTTGCCACTGTTGAGGTGCGCCAGAGCTAGGGTGCAAAATTAATGCGCTAGGTCACCCAAATCTTGAAAACATATGCATGAAATGAAAAATCAGAACCGTGGAAAGAAAGGGAAGGTGAGATCTCCTACCTGGAAGTGACGACACTTGAAATAATCCACCAAATTGGTCGTACTAAATTGTTGAATGTCGTGGGGGGAATGTACTCAAAGCTCACTTACCAGAGCTAAAATGTAAAAATGGTAAAAATGAATACACTACAACTTTAGCTTCCTCAAGTCCATAGAGCATCCACCCCCCCGATTGGCACCCATTTAAATTATTATTCTTATTATTAGTGCCCGCGAGGAATGTGTAATGACCCTTTGTTCCTAAGTAAATATTATTTGTTTGAATAAAACTATTTTTAGTGTGATGGCTAGAAATCCATAGTGAACTCAATTTGAAATAAAGTAAGATGATGTAATAAATAAGTTTTAATAAAGAAAAAACTCGAGATTTTCTTTGGAAATAACAATTGAGTTAAAGAGATGATTATCAATATCCAAAAATGAATGTGGACGGATAAGACAAAGACAAACTTCCCTTAACTTTTCTCCTAAAATGTCCATAGGATGAGATTTAATAAGGTTGGAGAAAAAAATGTATTAACCACTCAATATAGAAAGGATACTGAGAAAAAGAGCAAATAAAGTTCTTCAGAAGAAAAAGGCAAGATTTAACAGGAAAAGGAGTAGATACCTTTTTTTGAATATAGGAAAAAGCCTAGGCTATTAGGTTGGTAGACCCTAGAAAGTGGGATGACGCTAAGGAAAGTCTTTAAGGGAAGAAAGGCATAAAATACCTTGTTTGGAATCACAAGAGTTTGTTGATTCAAATGGTATTGCGATCTCATTTCAGGGGAACCTGTGGTGAAGGTTCATAGTTGGGTGAAAAATTGTTCATCCCAAGAAAATCCATTTGATCTATGGTTAGAAACTCCGGTTGTTAATTTATTATCTTACAAAAAATATTTTTTGTTTTTCATATTAGAAAGCTTTGATACCTGGAATTTATGGTTACTATTTTAAAATATTTATTTATGCATTTGTTATTTACGTGTTATTATTTGTATAAAAACTCTTCTGTTGTTTTGGCTAAGTTGCAGAAAATATATACCTATGATTAGATTGTGCACAACAAGAATTTTTTGTTGTTTATTGGGTTATGGAGAAATTACATTTACAAATAGCAATAGCGTAGGGATGAATCAAACTATTTTTCCATGAATATTTTGTTAAGCTCCATTGATTTTTCCACAATTGCTGCCTACAATTATGGAATTTAAATTGCAATCTTTCCTTAACTTATGGAAAACAACTGCAGTAGTTTCCTTAAGTTAATAAAATCAACTGCAATTACTAAATTTATAATTGGGAGCTACTAAAGTGGTCCATCACTTTAATTCAAGTTCTCTGCCTTGATTTGTGGGACATCTAACACATAGCTATTAGAAGCTTGATGGAAGCTTAGCTATATGTTCATCTGTTTGGTCCCCAAGCTCATATCTCAATCCCCTTCAGTTTTTCACACCATCTAGCTGAGATAGCAGAGCTTGGAAGTGCCTTCAGATTTTCTGCATTCTTTTCCTTTTTGCTTGCGCAGCTGGAGCGTGGTTTTTCAGAAAGAAGTTGCATCAAGAGTTTCACTAATGGCTGGAGGTAATTCGTATCCCTGGGCATTAAGTTTAAAACGATTCTTTTCAGTTCTTTCCGCATGCAGAATCGCTGTAGAATTTCTAACATTTCCTATTGGAGCCCTTTTACCTCTGCCTTGCTGTGTGTTGACCAAGAAACGAATTCCTGTTTTTCAAGCATGCCTATATTTATTGGGTCTTTAAGTGTGCTGAACTCCACATTCTTTAAGTGCGCATTTTAAGTTTCTTTCATGCACATGCGTTTTAAGTTTTAGATTTGAGTTTTGAATTCACTCCGAGAGGCATCTGAAACCAGCATTTTGTATGTGCGAAGATTTTATTTTCAGCCTGAGCACATATTTTGTATTGATTGCAATTTTCTCTATATGCAAATATAATATGGTACACGTAGCTGAAACCAGTCATCAATTAGAAATATAAAAGAAAACGTATGAATATCAAATACAGTTTGTAAGTTCTTCTATTTCGGTTGGTCTTTATTCTTTCCTATTTCTTGAACAAACGGCCTCTTTGAGAAATTGGTTTTTGGTTTTGGGGATTTATTTTTCTCAGCCCATTCTTATATAGACTCTTCCTGAGAATCTCCCCAACAGGAGTTTTTGATCAGCTTTGGCTAAAATATTGAGTGGTTTCTATTTAATAAAAAGTGATTGATATGGACATTGAAGGAGCATATCCGCTAGACTTGCAGGGCGCCGAGACCGCCCTCGCGTCTCCGATTAATCATTACATTTTAATATTGAGAATTGATATAATATGCTGAAAACACTTCTCAATTCCCTGATAAACCGACAGCTAAAACCTATGTATAAGCTTTCGTGTAAGGGATCTCTACTTGTTTTGATTGTGATATGAATCTGCACTTTACAAAACAATAAAAAGTAATTAAAACTTGTACATTCGAAAAATTATAAGCGTATTTCATAAGGTGATTTTTTGAGAGTACGCTTTTAGTAGAAGCTTAATGTTTTTAATATTCTATTAATGTAATTCATAGTTCCAATGCCGCCGGATTTCTTGGCCCTTATGGTGAAAGAGGTTGTATTGCGAGGGGCATAGGGCGCGACCCTGTGTTGCTTTTTCTTGGCGTTAAACCGCCGGGCCTCTAGGGTAAATACAAGATTTGACTGTACATGCTTTTATAGAGCAAGATTTAGCGTTATTGTTAAAAAGTCGTATTATAATTGTATTAAGGAAAACTTGTAAATTTTATAAGAACGTTGGATTTTGTTTTATAACACATGGCATTACCTTTTGTTTATATACCATAACCGTTTATATGTATATTAAAGTTTGTGATATACCATATTACATGGTTTGTTTCGTTTGGTATATATTTTGATTATGTTTCTTTGGTTTGGTTATATATACATTTTTTATTTTATTTATATAGTTAATCTGGATAACTATATAAAATCAACAATGCAATGTAAATTTCATAAGAAGGCCGGGGTTTAGGCTCACATGAAATTTTATATAAATATATATATAAATGATATTTCAAATTTGCAGTTTTGTTTGCAAATTGTTTAGAGCCCATTTTGTAATTAATTTAAGAATTAGTCTTAAATAAATTATGGGACAGTTAGACTAAGGAATGTAAATATATATAAATGATATTTCAAATTTGCAGTTTTGTTTGCAAATTGTTCAAAGCCCATTTTGTAATTAATTTAAGAATTAGTCTTAAATAAATTATGGGACAGTTAGACTAAGGAATGTAAATTTGATTTTAATTTTTCTTGTGAGCAAAATAGCTTGTTTGCTGGTCAATTTTTGTTGTTTTATAAACTTAAGGACGGAGCCTGAAGTCAAGCCAGCTAGCCTTCGAACTACATTTGCTATGTAAGTGCAAAGTAGATCAACGTTGCTTCAGTCAATCTCCGGGTTTAGTTTATAAATTGAACAATCAATTTGTATTCATTTTCGGTAATGCTGACTGCTTTAACCTTAATTTGATTTTGATGGAAAATTATTACAGTTATATGGAGTTGATTAAAATGTCATTTTGACTTAATCCTTTTAGTATACATTATTTTTCTCTCTGGTTAAGTTTTGTTTATGTAACAAAATAATGTCTAGTGATCCATATAATTTTAATTAATTAGAGAATAGCCACAACATCTTTAATTAAATAAAATTATATATTTTGATTGGTTAGATCACATAAAGATTATTTAGACATTAAATTGTAATTAATTAGACTGAATATAATAAATTTTATCCCACATGAATCTTTATTATATTTATCTAATTAATTAGGATAAAATTTCATAACCTACCCACAAGAGTTATGAATTAATAAGTTTTATCATAAAGTTTTATTGAATCTGTTTGAATTGAAAATTTAGCCCACAGGCAATTTTTATGTCATTTGATTCAATTCTTTTTAGCATGATTTACATTGGTAAAACATGAAAGTTTATTGAGCCTCAATTTTAACATAAGCATGTGATTTTTTAATGCAGTAGTACAACCTGCAAATTTCTCTGAAATTCGTTGTGACATTCCCGAACTTAAGGAAGTAATCTCGTTTGTTTGTTATGAATCTAATATGGTTAACGTTAATATTAACACATGGTGGATTGATTCTGGATCAACAATTCACATTTTGAATTCCTTACAAGGTTTGCAAAACCTAAGGAAGCCAGTGGGAAGTGAGCAAAGCATCTTATCAGGAAACAAGATGGGCTCGCATGTGGAAGCTATAGGAACATGTTATTTAACTTTAAGTAGTGGTTTTGTTTTGGAATTAGAAAAGACCTTTTGTGTTCCAAGTTTTTCTAGAAACTTGATTTCAGTTTCAAGGCTTGTACCTTTTGGATATTCCTTAAACTTTTCAGAAAAATCTTTCAGTCTATTCTATAAATCTGATTATGTTGGGAATGGTATTTTGTCTAATGGTCTTTACTTTATTAATTTACAAAAAAATGTCACTTATGATTCAATGCATTTTCACACTGGCACTAAAAGATGTGTTATTAATGAAAATTCCTCTAAATTATGGCACCGGAGACTAGGTCATATCTCCATAGATAGAATTAAGAGATTGGTAAATGAAGGAATACTTAATACTCTAGATTTTACTGATTTTGAGACTTGTGTGGACTGCATAAAGGGAAAGCAGACCAACAAGTCAAAGAAAGGTGCCAATAGGAGTTCGGACATATTAGAGATCATACATACTGATATATGTAGTCCAGACATGGACTCACATGGTCAGAGATACTTCATCTCCTTTATAGATGATTACTCACGATATATGTATCTCTACATGCTTCATAAAAAGAGCGAAGCATTAGATGCCTTTAAGATCTTTAAGGCTGAAGTAGAGAAACAATGCGGCAAGCAAATTAAGATCGTGAGATCAGATAGAGGTGTAGAATATTATGGTAGATACACAGAAGATGGACAAGCACCTGGGCCATTTGCTAAGTTTCTTCAAGAGCATGGGATTGTTGCCCAATACACCATGCCTAGTTCACCCGACCAGAATGGTGTAGCGGAAAGAAGAGATCGAACATTATTGGACATGGTGCGGAGTATGCTTAGCAGCTCCAATCTTCCTAAATCCTTGTTGACTGAAGCACTTAAGACGGCAGTGTATATATTAAACTGAGTTCCAACCAAGGCGGTTCCTAAAACGCCATTTGAATTATGGAAAGGTTGGAAACCGAGTTTGCGACATATGCGCATTTGGGGATGCCCGTCTGAAGTGAGAATTTATAATCCACAAGAGAAGAAGCTGGACCCAAGGACCATTAGTGGGTATTTCATTGGATATGCTGAAAGGTCTAAAGGTTACAGATTTTATTGTCCATCTCACAGCACTAGGATTGTGGAATCAAGGAATGCAAAGTTTCTTGAAAATGACTTGATCAGTGGGAGCGATCAAACCAGAAACATAGTTTCTGAGAAGGATCATTCAGAATCTCAACCTTCCACTTCAAGTGATAGATTGGTTGTTGTTCATAGCACCCCTCAAGTAAAAATTGGTGTTGAACAACCAATTGTTGAAGTTCCACAAGCTGCTGACGATATTCCAGTAGATCAAGGAGTTCAAGAGTTGCAAGGAACTTTTGAACAACAAGTTGAACCACATACTTCTCAGGAAGATGATGGTACAACATTAAGAAGATCTACTAGACCTAAGAGATCAGCAATTCCTAATGATTATGTTGTGTATCTACAAGAATCTGACTACAACATTTGAGCCGAAAATGATCCCGAGTCCTTTTCACAAGCCATGAGTTGCAAAGAATCAGAACTATGGTACAATGCCATGAAGGAAGAGATGAATTCCATAAAGAGTAACGAAGTCTGGGATCTTGTTGAGTTGCCTAATGGTGCAAAAGCCATTGGATGTAAATGGGTCTTTAAGATAAAGAAAGACTCATTGGGCAACATTGAGAGATACAAGGCAAGACTTGTTGCTAAGGGATTCACTCAGAAAGAAGGAATCGACTACACGGAGACTTTTTCTCCTGTATCTAAGAAAGATTCCTTGCGCGTTATTATGGCATTAGTAGCCCATTTTGACTTGGATTTGCATCAAATGGATGTGAAAACGGCTTTTCTTAATGGAGATCTAGAGGAAGAGGTTTACATGAAACAACCTGAAGGCTTCCCCTCTAGTGATGGTGAGCAATTGGTTTGCAAGCTCAAGAAGTCATTATATGGTTTAAAACAAGCATCCCGCCAATGGTATTTGAAATTCCATAATGTAATTTCTTCTTTTGGTTTTGTAGAAAACATTATGGATCAATGTATATACCTGAAAGTTAGTGGGAGTAAAATTTGTTTTCTTGTTTTATATGTGGATGACCTTTTGCCAGCAACCAATGATAAGGGTTTGCTACATGAGGTGAAACAATTCCTCTCTAAAAATTTTGATATGAAGGATATGGGTGAGGCATCTTATGTCATTGGCATTAAGATCCATAGAGATAGATTTTGAGGCATCTTGGGTCTGTCATAGGAAACCTATATTAATAAAATTTTAGAGAGATTTCGGATGAAGGATTGTTCACCAAGTGTAGCTCCCATTGTGAAGGGTGATAGGTTCAATTTGAACCAATGACCGAAGAACGACTTTGAAAGGGAACAAATGAAGAACATTCCATATGCTTCTGCTGTCGGAAGCTTAATGTATGCTCAAGTCTGCACAAGACCTGACATTGCATTTGTTGTGGGAATGTTGGGACGATATCAGAGTGATCCAGGTTTAGACCACTGGAGAGATGCAAAGAAAGTTATGAGGTACCTTCAAGGAACCAAAGACTACATGCTTATGTATAGACGGACGGACAACTTGGAAGTAATTGGCTACTCAGATTCTGACTTTGCTGGATGTGTTGATTCACGCAAATCAACATCAGGATACATTTTTATGATGGCCAGTGGAGCTGTATCATGGAGGAGTTCCAAGCAGACCTTGATTGCCACTTCCACTATGGAAGCCGAGTTCGTCTCCTGTTTTGAGGCTACTTTACATGGTGTATGGCTTAGCAATTTCATTTCTGGGCTTAGAATTATGGATTCTATATCTAAGCAATTGAGAATATATTGTGATAATTCAGCTGCTGTTTTTATGGCTAAAAACAATAAAAGTAGGATTCGAAATAAACACATCGACATTAAGTATTTAGCTATAAGGGAACGTGTTAAAGAAAAGAAAGTGGTCATTGAGCACGTCAGCACTGAGTTAATGATCGTTGGTCCTTTGACTAAGTGCATGCCACCGTTTAAATTCAAGGATCATGTATTGAATATGGGACTTGGTTCCATTATGTAGTTTCTCATTGTATGGACAATGTTATGTTAATGAAATTCTTAATTATTGTGATGTTTTTTCTCATATTTATGTGCACTTTAAGTTGATTTGAGAAAATTCATTTAAGAAGGACCAAGAATAAACATAAGGTTTATTCATTAAGATATTGTTGCCACATAAATTATAATAAGAATAAATGCATAGTAATACATGGAAGATAATACTCGTCATTAGAGGACTTATCGCCATGATTCATGTATCTATTACTTAATACAGATTATCAATGTTTTCTAGTTGAGACATTAAGTTTGGAAGTATGGACCAAGTGGGAGAATGTTAAGCTCCATTGATTTTTCCACAATTGCTGCCTACAATTATGGAATTTAAATTGCAGTCTTTCCTTAACTTATGGAAACCAACTGCAATAGTTTCCTTAAGTTAAGAAAATCAACTGCAATTACTAAATTTATAATTGGGAGCTACTAAAGTGGTCCATCACTTTAATTCGAGTTCCCTGCCTTGATTTGTGGGACATCTAACACATAGCTATTAGAAGCTTGATGGAAGCTTAGCTATATGTTCATCTGTTTGGTCCCCAAGCTCATATCTCAATCCCCTTCAGTTTTTCACACCATCTAGCTGAGATAGCAGAGCTTGGAAGTGCCTTCAGATTTTCTGCATTCTTTTCCTTTTGCTTGCGCAGCTGGAGCGTGGTTTTTCAGAAAGAAGTTGCATCAAGAGTTTCACCAATGGCTGGAGGTAATTCGTATCCCTGGGCATTAAGTTGAAAACGATTCTTTTCAGTTCTTTCCGCATGCAGAATCGCTATAGAATTTCTAACATATTTTTTGTGCAAGTCATTGGATATGGTTTCGAAAATAAATCACAAAGATTAGAAAAGGTCGAGGGCACACCTCAAACCAAATCTATTTACCAATGTTGTTATATATTCTACAAGTTAATTATTGTTAATATAATCCCTAATAATTAGTGGACATCCAGAGAGAAATAAAAAGACATCTAACGTATACCAAAGTAAATTTTTACTTTCATAACAGAGGAAAATTATTATAGTAGACAAACAAAATTCCTTAATAAATAATGTAGAAGTGGACAAATTTAGATTACGTATTGAGATTTGATAAAGATGACAACTAATTCTATTCCAGAGCCATTGGGTTAAAGTTGGAGTACAGATCCTTTCACCATGTCTGTACTTACACACATCGACTTAGAGAATCCTTAATTCTAGTAATGATAAAATCATCAATCTAGGGCTATGATAATCTAGTAAAGAGAAGAAAAATAATACAAGGGAAAAACAAATAGAATATCTATCTTCAGTACTCGATCTGGTAGTACAAAAATTATTCACACAAGAACTATTATTGCAATATATGAAGGGGAATAATTTATAAACTTTATTGTTCTAAATAAATTACCTTGTCCAGTAAAACCTGCTAGTTACTGGGTTGATTAAGACTGGCCAGATCTATTGAACATGCCATGCTAGACATAGTGGTTTAAACAAAAAACAGTTTCATGAAAAATAGTTTTGATGAAGTTGGCGTTCAAGTCAAAGACATCAAACTTTTATATTGCTTCTAGAGGTTGTCATAACCCTTTATTTTAGCACTGGATTATCTGTGTATTTGTGGATGCTTAGTATGTACATAGTAATCATGCTTCCATGTGTTACAATAGGTTGTTGTTAAGGATAAACAATAAATTAAAACCTAACTGGATAATCAAACCTGAAATTTCAACAAAGTAGATGTTCTCGAAGGTAATTATATTTTCCATGAGAAGTACTAGTATATGGTTAGAAATTTCTAAGGAATCCTAATCGAGAGTAGACCATTACTAGAAGGAAGATGTCACAGAGCTCTCCGAAACAAGAGAAGCCCCCTCAGATGGCACGGGGGTCAAAACCCTTAACAGAAAATTTAGTACGAGACTCTTTGCAATTCAAGTATTTGATGGAGGGAGGAGATAATTGTAGAACTAAAGTATTTAGAGAACATAAATATTGAACTGTTACCAATTTACATTTCCAACAATACCATACTTCGAATAAAAATATATTGTACACATAAATATGACCATGATAAGAAGATACGGCAAATAACTACAAACCAAACCGAAAATTGGAAAACCAATATTAAAGGGAATTAAAATGTATATTTCCAAGATGAAATTTACACTATGCATAAAACAATAATTACATAGTATTGAGAAGGAAATTGAATTATAAATGTTGTTATGAATTTATGAAATTTAGAAACATTCCAAAAACATATAAGTTTCTCTCATCCCCTAAATGTAAGGAATATTTACGTCTGGATTTATCTAGTTGCCCAAAAATCATGAAATCGACAATAGTACAAAGTTCAATTCCTAATTCTGCGGTAAAACATGCAAGCATGGAATTTGAACTATGAAAGGAGAGAAGATAAAATATATTTATTTTCTACCTACGAGCGCAGAACCCCTTCAGGAAATAGAAGTATGTTAGCAAGCCAAAGACAATATTGGCCTTGAATAGAGAAAACTATAAATGCAAACAATGTCGGTACCTGCACAAGTGGAATTGACTATTAGAAATATTATATGACAGTACATGCAAAAAGAAAATTTTTACACAATGTAAATGCTATTTCGAGAAATCGCACAAGTTACCAAACGAAGAAAGGAGTCCTAGTTAAAAACGTTGTTCTAATTGTAACATGGTAATGAATAATCAATGATGGGGTGGTAGTCCTCCAAAGATTAGGCATTGCCAAACTAGACATGAGAGTCTTTATGAATAAGAGGATTCATGGTACGTGTATGTGCATCAACCAAAAAATTGTCTTCCCATGACAAGTTCCCACCTATGTATGGTACCATGTCTAGAAAAATGAAATTGGGAATGAGAAATGAACAAAATAAAAAGAAAACAACAACAAACTAAGTTTAAAAACCCCTTACTGTACAATATATTGTTTCGGTTGTACGGGATCAGAACCCTTAACGGGAAATTTAGTATGAGACACTTTCCAATTCGAGTATTTGATGGAGGGATGAGTTGATTGTAGAACTAAAGTATTTAAAGAAAATAAATATTGAACTAGTACCAATTTACATTTACAACAATACCATACTTCAAATAAAAATAGATTGTACACATAAATATGACTAGGATAAGAAGATACGACGGATAACTAAAAAATCAAATTGAAAATTGGAAAACCAATATTAAAGCAAATTACAACGTATATTAGATATCATTTTTGGGATTCAACTGCTTTAATTAACTCATTCACGTATGACCATATCCATGAGAGGTAGTCATAACTGATTAATTTCTCGTGATCTTTTGAATAGTTCACTTAGCACTCATTGCATCGGGTGATGCTCACAGGGGTGAAGAAGTGGGATTGAAACTAGTGAAATGAATCACATACCGTCAATCATCACTTCCGGGGCTTGCACCCGGTAACCATGAATTCCTAAGAGGTCACCCATCCCAGATCGCCTCTGGCTCAAGCGCGCTTAACTGTGGAGTTTTCCCCACAGTCAAGCCCACTTAGCTTGCTACCCCATTTGCAAAACCTTAGCAAGTATTGTGCCTCATGAACCATTCAAGAAGAGATCCCTTCACCTTTTTTGAATTTAAGTATTAGGGGGTTTACGCAATGCATTAAATTAGATATCATTTTTCATATTCAACTGCATTAAGTAAGTCATTCACGTATGAACATTTCCATGAGAGGTAGTCATAACTGACTAATTTCTCATGATCTTTTGAATACTTCACTCAACACTCATTACATCAGGTGATGCTCACAGGGGTGAAGAAGTGGAATTGAAACTAGTGAAATGAATCACATAGCGTCAATCATCACTTTCGGGGCTTGCACCCGGTAATCATGACTTCCCAGGAGGTCACCCATCCTAGATCGCCTCTAGCTCAAGCGCGCTTAACTGTGGAGTTTTCCCCACAATCAAGCCCACTTAGCATGCTACCCCATTTGCAAAACCTTAGCAAGTATTGTGCCTCATGAACCATTCAAGAAGAGATCCCTTCACTCTTTTCTGAATTTAAGTATTATGGGGTTTCCGCCCACTAGCACAGAACCCCTTAAAGAAACAGAGGTAAATGAAACTAACCTGGACGAACATAGGTATGTTAATAGGTCGAAGACAGTATTGGCCTTGAACAGAGAAAACATTAAATGCAAGCAATGTCGGTACCTGCACAAGTGGAATCGACTGTTAGAAATATTTTATGAGAGTACATGAAAAAAAGAAAATTTTCACACAATGTAAATGGTATTTCTAGAAATCGCATAAGTTACTGGGCGAAAAAGGGAGTCTTGGTTAAAAATGTTGTTCTACCTATAACATGGTAATGAATAATCAATGATGGGGTGGTAGTCCTCCCACAGGTGCTTCACTACGGGAGCAATACCATACCATGTGGGTTCATATTGGGGGATATATATTGAGGAAAAAATATCATATTATATTGGGGGATATATAGGCGGTAAAGGATTTTTATACTGGCAAGTATAAAAATGGAACTCAAAGTTAATGGAATATTATAAATAGGTATAAAAAATGTTAAAAAAAAATGGACACCTACAATCTCTAGTGCAATTAGGGGTTTTTTAAATTAGGAAGGTGTATTGGATTCATATGTGTAGGGGTTTAAATAATGTGATTTCTAGAGGTATTTCCCAATATGTAGTCAAATTAGGGGTAATGTTTAGTATGCCATGAACGCATGTGATATGCCATAGGTTCATTGAATGAAGCCCTCATGAGTCCTCCAAATATTAGGCATTGCCAAACTATACATGAGAGTCATTATGAATTAGGGGATTTAGGGTACCTATATGTGCATCAACCAAAAAACCATCTTCCCATGACAAGTCCCCACGTATATATGGTACCTTGTCCAGAATAATCAAACCCAGAATGAGAAATGAACAAAAGAAGAAAAACAACAAACTAAGTTTAAAAACCCTTTATCATACAAAATATTGTTTCGGTTGTATTCAATAAGATGATGAAGTCTGACGTTTTACCTGTAACAAAGAAATAGGGAAATTATGCAACGAAACCTTGACCAAGCCATGAACCGCTCACGACAACAAACTAGGTGCGATTTCAGTCACATGGTATCAAGGAAGTAGGGGAAAACAAAACTTTCTAAGAAACATGGGGATATTTAAGGTATTTAAATAGAACAAAGGATTGCATGAGTTTCCTTACCCATGGCAAGTGCAAGTGATCTTATGCCTGAGAGGTAGCACTAGTGAGCCAGAATGAAAAACCTAGTTGTCACCTCCCTCCTCATTCTCAAAGCAGCACTACTAAGGTTTGACATCGAGATTGATAGATAAATGCTAGGCGCCACAGTATCGAATCTCCGTGTTAGAATATCTAGTATACTTCATCCCCAAACCCACAACGGTTAAATGTACTCTAGTATCACTAAGTAACACTCGGAAACAAGGAATCTCATCACAAATGATAAGGGGAAGAGGCCCAAGCGGGGTTAGAGTTTCATGAGAGAGCATGGTGAAACATTGTATCATTCCAATCCATCCTCGTTGTTCACTATTACCTAGGTCTGACGCAACCATGTGATGAGCAAATGATATTCTATGAGTTGGCTCATGGGGATCGGCCACTCGACTACCCAGGTGTACCACGTTCTACCTCCTATGGGTTAACGAGCGGTGGAGTGGTTAATTCCAATGATGTGGTAATTAACCCTTAGGGAGAAGGATATTATTTAATAATATCATTTTCACCAGGTTTACTCTATTAACCCAAAACAAAAATCATTCAATGAGAACTTTTGCGGAACAGGCACCAACAAATGATCAACTAAATACTATAATACGATAAGGAGATTAATAAGGTAGATTCGCAAAGGAAATGCACATTATATGAGTAAAATAATAATTTGACAACATCAATGTCGTTGATTGCTAGATTGTTAAACTTTATATACACTATAATCATCTTCTTGGTATAATAAAATAAATTTATGTTTGTTGTGAGACATAGGGGATATGAGGGTTAATTATAAGTTAGGATTATTCTTAATGTTAGGGGTATTGTTACTTATTCCATTGAAAAAAAACAAGTAAAATGTGACTATTATTTCCATAAATGATTAGTATAAGACCATATTTGGTCAACATCAACAATTGACATAATTTATTTGCTTTGAATACAGACTAAGAAAAAAAACAATTTGTTTTAGTCGTAAAGAGGTATGTGACAACTGGTATGAGAACCCAGTTCTAACGTTGAGTTTGTAAGGGACTATCATAGCTAACTAAAATAAAATACTGATAGCAAGTTGTAATGTCTTATAAGGTACATAAGTGAAGCAATTTGTTACAACATGGAAAAAATTTATCTTCCAGCCATAACATGTGGTAAAGAGATATGATTTTAGTTGGAAGGAGGCAGAACTCCATCAATTCCTTAGTTTAAGGAGATTATTATAAACTTGCAAAATAACCTACTCATTTCAAGAACAATAATGAACGCTTGTTGATGGCTAGTGAGGAGAAGGAATGAATGATAAGGGAGTTTACTGAGAATTCCAGTCATAGAAGTGTTGAACTAGAAAGGTTGAAAAGAAAAGAGGCGAAATCAGAGTCAAAAAAGTCTAAAATTGCAAGAGAGTCAGATAAAACGTATTCAAAATCACAAAAGAAAAAGAAGAAAATGGACTTGCAGGGAGAGTTTAGAAAAATCAAACCCCTACTTTTGATGGGGAAAAAGAGGAAGATGTGGAATCCTAGCTTCTTAACATGATCAAATACTTTCAAGTATATGAGTACAAAATTAATTTAAAGGCTCGACTAGCTATATACCAGTTGCAAGGAAAAGCTACTCTCTGGTGGGAAGAGGCTAAAAGTGTGCATATGTTGGAAGAGAAGACAATTTCTTGGGAGGAATTTCATAAATGATTCAAGTCTCGATACCTTAGTGAATGATATTATGATGATCATGCTAAGGAATTCCATGATTTAAGGTTGGGGCAACTTAATATGGATGAGTTTGTAGAGAAATTTACAAAATTATTGAGGTATCTACCTTATATTAAAGAAGAGAAGGCAAAAGTAAAAATATGTTTGAACTGTTTACCAGCACCTTGCAAAGAGAGGACTGAGTTTGAAAATCCTAAATAAATGGATGAGGTGGTCAGAAAAGCTAGATTATGCTATCAGCAGTTCAAAAATTGAAGCAAAGACATGAAACAATGGCAAACTAAGGACAAGACCATATATGAAATAAAAAGACAGAAACCTCCTTATTTGAAAAAAAAAAAAAAATTAGCAAGGGAAATGCAAGTCAGCCTGAATATTCCTACACTGGGTCAAAGCCCATGGAGCTTAATAGAAAAAAGAGTAGTGGGGTCAAGAAAAGGGCTTCGTTGAAGTTTTTATGTTGCGATGAACCACACTTATTAAGGGATTGTCCACATAATCCGTGGTATGTTCAGAACATTCAAGCAGTTCATGAAGAAACAATTGTGAATGATGTCACTAGAAACATTGTTAAGATCAGTGCGACACTTCAGGACACGTAGGTTGAACATCAATTTACCATGATAGAAATTGAAGGTATCATTTTGAATAAGTTTGTTTCTGCTTTAATTAATCTATGGGGTAGTTTAAGCTATATTAGTCTACAAATTGTGGAAAAATGTAAATTAAAATTAAAAAAATATAAAAATGCATGGTTGGTGTAGTTAGCAACTGGTACCAAAAGAAAGGTGGCTAACCAAGTAAAATAGTTCCCCATTGATTTAAATGGTTTCCATACAAAAATAGATTTAAACATTCTTCCAGTACGATCATGTGATCTATTAATGGGCATGGATTTTTTAGAAAAATAGAGGGTTGTTATAAGCTGTTTGGAGAAAACAATGAGTTGTATGGGTATGGATGGGTAGAACTGGTTAGTTAAAGGTAAACCAAAATCAATATCAGTTTGAAAAATATTAGCCTTACATCTGAATAGGAGTGCTAGGAAAGGATGTCAATGATACATGGTCAAAGTGGAAACAGATAAAAAACAAACAGAAAAGGAAAATTTAGAGACTTTAACAATTATCAATGTGTTCCAAGATGTTTTTCCATAGGAAATTCCAGGCTTACCCCCTCATAGAGATATATATTTCTTTATTGATTTAGTACTGGGTGCTACCCCAATATCTAAATCCCCTTATAGAATGAGTATACTAGAGATAATGGAGCTAAAATTGCAGTTATAGGAACTGTTAAACAAAGGATATATAAGACCTGGTGTTTCACCATGGAGGGGCTCTGTATTATTTATCAAAAAAAATGATGGCACTTTTAGAATGTACATCTATTATAAGTAGCTGAATAAGTTAAATATCAAGAATAAATATCAGTTGCCCCGAATTGATGACCTATTTGATCAAGTAAGGAGGGGAACTGTGTTTTCAAAATTTGATTTAAGGACTGGTTGTCATCAACTACGAATAAAAGATGAAGATATTCACAAAATATATTTTAGAACTAGATATGGTCACTATGAGTTCGTAGTGTTACCATTTAGTCTCACTAATGCACCAACAACCTTCTTATGTCTAATGAATAGTGTACTTCATGGATACCTTGAAAAGTTTGTATTAGTATTCATAGATGACATCCTAGTGTACTCTAAAGATGAAGAAGAGAACCAAGAACATCTCAGATTGGTATTAAAGACATTAAGGGAACATCAACTTTATGCAAAACTCATCAAATGTGAGTTTTATAAAAATAGAATATAATATTTAGGATACATAATTTCTAAGGAAGGATTGTCTGTGGACCCTGAAATGGTTAGGGAACTTATGATTGACCTACACCTAAGGATGTGTCATCATTTCACTCATTTATGGGGATTGCAGGATATTATCAAAGATTTATAGAAGGTTTTTCCAAGATAGCTTACCCCATTACCTCCTTGCAGAAAAATGGAATAAAGTTTGAATGGAAAGCCAAATGTCAGGAAAGTTTTAACAAATTAAAGAAATTATTAACAACAACCCCTATACTAAAAATTGCAGATCCAAATAAGAAATTTACCATTTGTACTGATGCATGTTTGGAAGGACTTGGGGGTGTGTTGATGCAGAAGAATGCAGTAGTAGCCTATGAATCCAGGAAGTTGAAACAACATGAAAATAAATATGTTCTACATATGATTTAGAGTTGGAAGCAGTGATACACGCTCTAAAATAATGGAGGTATTATTTATTAGGAACGAAGTTTGTTTTGGTAGCAGACCACATTAGTTTGAAATACTTCTTTTGCCAACCTGATTTAAATGTTATACAAGCAAGGTCATTAGCTTTCCTTAGTGAATTTGAACTTGATATAAAACACATAAAAGTGAAAGAAAAAAAATCACATATGCTCTAAGTAGACATGCCCATGCAGTGATAGGGAGGTATGTGAGCAGCTATAGCACATATTTTGAGGAACATATAAAAAAATCAATGCAATAAGATCCTCAATATCGAGAAATTCAGAAGAAATTAGAGTAAAGATAAACGTTGGGATATGCTGAAAATTCTAAAAATTTGTTAACCTACCACAATAGATTGTACATTCCTAATGTGGTCGAGTTAAAACAAATGATACTCGATGAGTACCATAAGAAAACACATGTTGGATATCCAAGATAAAAAAAGACGATAACAACATTAAGAAAAAACTTGTTTTGGCCAAGTATGAAGAGTGACGTAGAAAAATATTTAGACAGCTACATAGAATGTCAACAAGTTAAGGTGGAAAACCAACATCCTTCCGAATTGCTAAATCGATTACCCATTCTTGAATGGAAGTGGGAGGTAATTTTAATCGATTTTATTACTGGATTACCTAGAAAAAAGCACCAACATGACTCCATCATGGTGGTGGTGGACACCTTGACTAAAGCAGCACATTTTATACCAATGTAGTCTACTTTCGAAACTGCTCATATTTCCAACATTTTCATGAAGGAAATCTTTTGACTGCACGGTATACCAAAAATGATAGTGTCGGACAAATATGCTAAATTTACCTCCATGTTTTGGAAAGCTCTGTTTGGGGGCATGGGGACTTAATTAAACTTCAATACTACTTATCATCCCCAAATGGATGGACAGACAGAAAGGACAAATTAAATCCTAGAAGATATGCTACGAATGTATGTCATGGATAGGTCTGCTAAGTGGGAGGATTTTTTACACTTAGCTGAATTTTCCTATAATAATAGCTACCAATATTCCATTAAAATGAGTCCTTTAGAAGATTTGTATGTCCAGAAATGTCATATGCCACTCAACTGTGGGAAACCGAAGATAGAATAATATTGGGACTAGATGCTTTGCAGGAAATGGAACAGATAGTGCGAAGAATTAGACAAGATATCAAAACAGCACAAGATAGGAAAAAAAAGTTACAAAGACAAGAAGAGAACTCATAAATAATTTAATATTGTTGACCATTTTTACTAATGAATAAAACCTAGGAAAAGTACTCTCAAAATAGGGACTTGTGCAAAGTTAGCACCACAGTTCTGCGGGCCATTTGAAGTCTTGGACAAAGTGGGTTCAGTAGCGTATGAGTTGCATCTACCCAGTCATATTAAATTTCATAATGTTTTTCATGTGTTCTTATTAAAAAAGTATGTTCATGATAACCCTCATGTAATTTATTGGAATCTGATACAGGTGGAACTCAAAGGTGATTTTCTACCAAAGCCACTCTATATCCTGGAATGGAAAGAGATCGTGCTCCAAAATCGAGTCGTCGCTCAAGTTAAAGTGTAGTGGAGGCACTTTCCACTTGAGGAGGCTACTTGGGAGCAAGGTGTACTATGAAAGAATCTTATCCACATTGTTTTAAAAGGAGGCAACTGAGTAATAAACACCATGGACAGTGTTATTTTCAAAAGGGGGGAAATGTAATACCCCTTTGTTCCTATGTAAATATTCTTTGTTTGGATAAAAGTATTTTTAGTGTGATATCTAGAAAGCCATAGTGAACTCAATTTGAAATAAATTATGATGTTGTAATAAATTAGTTTTAATAAAGAAAAAACTAGATATTTTCTTGGGAAAGAACATTTGAGTTAAAGAGATCATTACCCAGATCTTGAAATGAATGTGGATGGATAAGATAAAGATAAACTTCCGTTAATTTTTCTCCTTGAAAATCCCTATAATGATATTTAAGACGGTTGGAGAAAAAAATCTATTAAATCACTCAGTATATAAAGGATACTAAGAAAAAGGGTGTTTAGAGCTCCACAGAAGAAAAGAACGGGATTTAATGGAAAAGAAGTAGATATCTTTTTTTGAATATAGGAAGAAGTCTATGTTATTAGGTTGGAAAACCGTAGAAACTGGTTCAACGTTAAGGAAAGTCTGCTAGGGAAGCAAGGCATAAAATACTTTGTTTGCAATCACAAGAGGTTGTTGATTCAAAGGGTATTTTGATCTCAGCTTGGGGGGAGCCTGTGGTGAAGGTTCATGGTTGTGTGGAAAATTGTTCATCCTATGAAAATCGAGTCGAACTACAATTAAAGATTATGGTTGTCATGGTTGTGTGGAAAATTGTTTATCCTAAGAAAATCCAGTCGATCTACAATTAAAGATTATGGTTGTTAATTTATTCTCTTACATAAAATATTTTATAGTGTCCATATTGGAAAGATTTGATACGTAGAATTTATGGTTACTGATTTAAAATATTTATTTATGTGTTTGTTATTTGTGTGTTATTATTTCTCTAAAATCCCTTCTGTTATTTTGGATGAATTGCATAAAAGTTATACCTATGAGTAGATTATGCACAGCAAGATTTTTTTGTTGTTTGTTGGGTTATGGAGAAATTACATTTATAAATAGAAATAGCGTAGGGGTGAATCAAACTCTTTTTCCAGGAATATTTTTTGTGCGAGTCATTGGATATGGTTTTGAAAAAGAATCACGAATAGTAGAAAAGGTCGAGGGCACACCTCTAGTCAAATCTATTGATTGGTGTTATATATTCTAAAAATTCATTATTGTTAATAGAATTTGTAATAGTTAGTAGACATCTGGATGGAAAGAACAATACATCTAACGTATACCAACGTAAATGTTTGTTGAGATTTTCTGTTTGGGATAAAATAGGAAAAATTTCAGCTGGTGACAACAATAGGAATTCAGGTCCTAGATTAACTCCAGGTTGTTGGGAGGGAGTTAATGCCTCCTATATTTGATGTGAGGGAATTAATGAGGCTGTTAGACTCTCTAGGCTATATAACAGGCAACCATTCGGATGTTTGCTAAGAGAGTGTGAGGATTTCTTGATGTAATCTCCAATTTGATTAATATATTCCTGATGCCTATGTTTGGTGGACGTAGCCCAGATTGGTTGGGTGAACCACGTTAAAAATTGTCTCTTATGTGCTTGATTGTTCTGCTGTGTTAATTTTGCTGTGTGTATTTATTATATTGCTGTTCCTCTGAATTCCAACAATTGGTATCAGAGCATGTTGGAGCTGACTGGAGGCGCTGCGCTGATCGATGTTGAAGGTGTTGCGCTGGTCATCGACGGAGGTGTTGCGTTGATCGATGCTAGAGGTCTTGCGCTGTTTCGTGGAGCCTGACTGTATATCGTTGTTGCTGTTGGTGCGTGGATAGCAGACCTTTGCTGGCAGAGCGCATTGGAGGAGCGCTGGAGGTGGAGCGCTAAGGAAGCTGATGCGTTTGCTGTGCGGTGGATTGTTGTTGCCTATGCGTATTCTACCTGTGCGCTGGAACTGATGCGTGTACTGCCTGTGCGCTGGAGCTGATGCGTTTTCTGCCTGCCTGCGTGCGTACCTGGTATGATCATTATTGAATGGGGCATATTTAAATTGAGTTGAACGCATTTGTTTGAATTGAGTGTGCTGTGAGAACACTCCGTGTATACCAGTTTTGTGGGTTGCGTATAATAGTTATGTAAAGTTTTGTTGCAAAACCGATTTAGTTCTGTAAGTACCGATTTGCGTCAGAAGAAAGTTGCATTCGCAGAAGAAAGTTGTTTTGAACTAATCCATAATCCACATTGGGACATCTAAAAGTGTCTCGAAATTTCCAATTGTCGGTACCAGTCCGTCCAAATGCATGCGAGACGGGTTTGGTAAAACGTCACGACTTCAAGAGACCTCAATGCCAAAATATCATTCACACGTTTTATTAACGTTCAATGGTTTCCATCGTTCAACAATAGATCCCGCTTGTAAAAACGCAGTGACAGACAATTTTTTTTTTTTTTAAATGCAGTGACCGAATATGAATACTGGTGCATTGTTGACCGAATGTAATTGCATGCTGGTGTGGTTTTGTTAATTGCCTGGTGGTGTGGTTTTGTTAATTGCCTGGTGGTGCGGTTTTGTTAATTGCCTGATAAATCAGGCCGCTTGGAATCATAACTCTAGGCTGAAAAACATGGAATGGGCATTGCAAGGTTAGTGATAGGCAGAATTTTTTTTGTGTAAAGTGATTGGAAAAGGGCAGTTTTTTTTTTTTAAGGCAGAAGTATAGAGACATAGGCAGAAATTTTTTTTTGTGTGAAGGGAAGATATTTTGTTTTAAAGACATAGGCAATTTTTTTTTTAATTGCTGGTATTTAAAACATTGATATTGGAGATTATTGTGCTTTTCTGATATGGCGAAAACTCAAAGTGCCCGTTTTGAGATTGAGAAATTTAACTCAGATATCCTTGAGTTTGACAATGTTGTTGGAGCCTTGTTGGTTGAGGAGACGAGGAAGAGGTCGAATGCAGACACCTCTACATCAGAGGTAATGATGGCCAGAGGTCGCTCACGAGAGAGACACTCCGGGGGAAAGCATAGCGACTCTCGCTCAAAGTCCAAAGGAAAGAAGCCAAAGGTGAAGTGTTGGCATTGTGGCAAGGCTGGACATCTAAAAAAGGATTGCTGGAAGCGAAAACAGGCAGCTAAAGAAGGCTCTTCGACAGAAAAGAAGGAAGCCAACACCACAGATACAGGTTCAGTATCTGGTTCAGGTATGAGTGATGAGGTATTGTCATTTAATATGTCAAATCATGGTCAACATTGGTTGTTAGATTCTGGGGCATCTAACCACATGTGTATACATAAAGATTGGTTTAAAACATATAGATCAATTGATGATGGTGTTGTGTACATGGGTAATGATGTAACATGTAATATTGTGGGAATTGGGAGCATACAACTGCAAATGTTTTATGGGACAACAAAAATATTAACTGATGTGAGGCATGTACCAGATTTAAGGAAAAATTTGATTTCATTAGGAGCACTTGATTCAAATGGATATAAAACTGTAATTCAAGGTGGAGTTATGAAAATCTATAAAGGTATTTTACTAGTGATGAAGGCTAAGAAAGTAGGAAATCTATTTCAGTTAGAAGGTAGAACTGGGTCAGATCATGTGTCTGTGTCTGAACATGACAGTAGTTCCATCCACTTATGGCATCAAAGATTGGGGCATATGAGTGAAAGAGGATTGAAAATTTTGGCTGACCGAAAGTTACTTCCTAATCTAAGATCTGGAAAATTGGATTTCTGTAAACATTGTCTGTTTGGTAAACAAAGTAAACAAAAGTTTAAAACAGGCAAACATACTAGTAAAGGGATACTTGATTATATCCATTCAGATGTGTGGGGTCCAGCTCCTACAGCTTCATATGGTGGTTCGTCTTATTTTGTATCATTCATTGATGACTTTTCTCAGAAAGTTTGGGTCTACATGTTGAAAAAGAAGTCTGATGTTTTTACAGTTTTCAAGCAGTTTAGAGCATTGGTGGAAAACATCACTGGTAGAACTATAAAATGTTTAAGAACTGACAATGGTGGTGAGTTTTCCTCCAAGGAGTTTGACAGCTATTGCAAGGATGCAGGGATCGAAAGACATAAGACCACGGTTTATACTCCTCAGCAGAATGGAGTTGCTGAACGCATGAACAGGACTCTTCTAGAGAGAGCAAGGTGTATGCTGAGTAACGCCGGGTTGCCGAAGGAGTTGTGGACAGAAGCAGTGGCAACCGCTTGTTATGTGATAAACCGGTCTCCATCAACGGCTATAGACTGCAAGGTTCCGCAAGAGGTATGGACAGGACACCTTTGTGATTATTCTAAACTCAGAGTGTTTGGTTGTGATGCATATGCTCTAGTGCCTAAACATCAGCGAACTAAATTAGATCCAAAGTCTAAAAGGTATATCTTTGTTGGGTATGGTGATGGAACAAAGGGATTTAGATTGTGGGATCCTACTACCCGCAAAATCATCATCAACAGAGATGTAAAGTTTAATGAATCCTCACTTGTACAGTTAGATGTAGATAGAAGATTGAAACAGGATGATGTATCTGATTTCCAGCATATTCAGTTTGACAGCATTTCTAATGATAGTCATAACGACCATAGTTCAGATTCTAGTCATGAACAGGTTTCAGAATCAGATTATGAACAGGGTTCAGATGGAGGACATGAACATGTCTCAGATGGCGATCATGAAGAAGTTCCTTCAGTTGATAGACAGCCAATTGTGGAAGCACCAGAAACATTCTTAAGGAGATCTACAAGGATCAAACGTCGTCCGAGAAGGTATGACGATCATGTTACTTCAGTTGCTTTGATCGCTAATGATGATGAACCTTTGTGTTATCAGGAAGCTGTAGAAGGTTCAAATAGTGACAAATGGAAAGCAGCCATGAAGGAAGAAATGATGGCCTTAGGTAAGAATGGTACATGGGATCTGGTTGAACTTCCCAAAGGCAGGAAAACTGTGGGATTCAAATGGGTCTTCAAGCTGAAACGGGGTATGAATGATACGGAAGACAGGTACAAAGCTCGGCTGGTTGCAAAAGGGTTTTCTCAGAAAGCTGGCATAGACTTTCATGAGATATTTTCACCAGTGGTTAAAATTGTTTCAATTAGAATTGTGTTAGCATTAGTGGCTTTGTTTGATTTGGAGTTGCAACAGTTAGATGTTAAGACTGCATTTCTACATGGTGATTTAGATGAGGAAATATATATGGAACAACCGGAAGGGTTTGTTCAGCATCGCAATGCGAAATCTGTCTGCAAGCTCAAGAAGTCATTATATGGCCTGAAGCAGTCGCCTCGGCAGTGGTATAAGAAGTTTGATTCTTTCATGTTGAGTCAGAAATATGTAAGAAGTGAATATGATCATTGTGTGTATTTTAAGCAGTTAAATAATGGCATGTTCATTATCTTAGTGTTATATGTTGATGATATGCTTTTAGCAAGCAAAAGCATTGAAGAAATCAACAGGTTGAAGACTCAGATGGCAAGGACGTTTGATATGAAAGATCTAGGAGCGGCAAGACAGATTTTGGGCATGGAGATTTTCAGAGACAGGAGCAATGGTAAGCTATGGCTATCACAACAAAAGTATGTTGAGAAAATACTTTTGAGGTTTGGTATGAACAATGTGAAGCCTGTGTCGATCCCTTTAGCTTCCCATTTTAAGCTTTCTTCGAGTTTATGTCCTAACACAGATGAAGAAAAGGATTATATGTCTCGAATTCCATATGCCAATGTAGTAGGATGTTTGATGTATGCGATGGTTTGTACTCGACCAGATATTTCACATGCAGTTGGGGTTGTCAGCAGGTACATGGCAAATCCGGGTAAAGAACACTGGTCAGCAGTGAAATGGGTGCTTCGGTACTTGAGAGGCACAAGTAGTTATTGTATTTCTTACAATAAGAGTAGTGAATTTGTTTGCGGATATGTTGATTCCGATTTTGCAGGTGACTTGGATAAGAGAAGGTCAACTTCAGGGTACGTCTTTACTCTTGCAGGTGGAGCTATCAGCTGGATGTCAAAGCTACAGAACATTGTTGCTTTGTACACTACTGAAGCAGAATACATTGCTGCTTCTCATGCTTGCAAAGAGGCGGTTTGGTTGAAAGGTTTGCTTGGTGAGTTTGGTAGGTTACAGGATAACATCAGGTTACTTTGTGACAGTCAAAGTGCAATACATTTGGCTAAGAATCCGGCCTATCATAGTAAGTCAAAGCATATTCCAATCAAATATCATTTTGTAAGACAGGTTATCACTGAAAGGGGAGTTTCTCTTGAAAAGGTGCATACAAAGGAGAACTGTGCAGACATGTTCACGAAACCAGTTTTGTTGGAGAAGTTACGCTGGTGTTTGGCTTCTCTTGGCTTGCAGAAAAGATAAAATAATAATAACAGGGCATCAGGCGAATTGTTGTCAAGGTGGAGATTGTTGAGATTTTCTATTTGGGATAAAATAGGAAAAATCTCAGCTGGTGACAACAATAGGAATTCAGGTCCTAGATTAACTCCAGGTTGTTGGGAGGGAGTTAATGCCTCCTATATTTGATGTGAGGGAATTAATGAGGCTGTTAGACTCTCTAGGCTATATAACAGGGAACCATTTGGATGTTTGCTAAGAGAGTGTGAGGATTTCTTGATGTAATCTCCAATTTGATTAATATATTCCTGATGCCTATGTTTGGTGGACGTAGCCCAGATTGGTTGGGTGAACCACGTTAAAAATTGTCTCTTATGTGCTTGATTGTTCTGCTGTGTTAATTCTGCTGTGTGTATTTATTATATTGTTGTGCCTCTGAATTCCAACAAACTCTTTTTCCAGGAATATTTTTTGTGCAAGTCATTGGATATGGTTTTGAAAAAAAATCACGAATAGTAGAAAAGGTCGAGGGCACACCTCTAGTCAAATCTATTGATTGGTGTTATATATTCTAAAAATTCATTATTGTTAATAGAATTTGTAATAGTTAGTAGACATCTGGATGGAAAGAACAATACATCTAACGTATACCAACGTAAATGTTTACTTGCATAACAGAGGAAAAATATTATAGTAGACAAACAAAATTCCTTAATAATATAATGTAGAAGTGGACGAATTTAGATTACGTGTTGACATTTGGTAAAGGTGAAAATTGATTTTATTCTGGAGCGAATGGGTTAAAGTTGGAGTACATATCCTTTCACCGTGTTTTTACTTACACACATCGACTTACAGAATCCTTAATTCTAGTAATGATAAAATCTTCAATCTAGAGTTGTGATAATCTAGTAAAGAGAAGAAAAATAAAAGAAGAGAAAAAAAAATAGAATGTCTATCTTCAGTACTCGATTTGGTAGTACAAAAATTATTCACACAGAACTATTATTAGAATATATGAAGGGGAAATTTATAAAATTTATTATTCTGTAGAAATTACCTTGTCTAGTAGAACCTACTAGTTACCGGGTTGATTAAGACTAGCTAGATTTGTTGAGCATGCCTCACCAGACATAGTGGTTTAAAGAAAAAACCACTGCATGAAAAATAGTTGCAATCAAGCAAATTACGATGTCATTGAAGTCAAAGATATCAAACTTTTATATTTCGTCTAGAGGCTTTCATAAACCTTTCTTTTAGCACTGGGAAATCTGTGTATTTGTGGATGCTTAGTATGTACAAAGTAATCATGCTTCATTGTGTTACAATATGATGTTGTTAAGGATAAACAAGAAATTAAAATCTAACTAGATAATCAAACCTGAACTTTCAATAGAGTCGAAGTTCTCAGAACAATTGTCTCAAATATACTTATACTTTCCATGAGAAGTACTAGTATAGGGTTAGAAATTTTTAAGGATTACTAATCGAGAGTAGACCATTACGAGAAGGAATATGGTACAGAGCTATCCAAAAGGAGAGAAAATCCCTTATATGGTACAGGGTTCAGAATCCTTAACTGGAAATTTAGTATGAGACCCTTTGCAATTCGAGTATTCAATGAAATGGAGGAGTTAATAGTAGAACTAAATTATTTAGAGAAAAACAATACTGAGCTCGTACCAATTTACATTTCCAACAATACCATACTTCAAATAGAAACATTATACATAATTATGACCATGATAAGAAGATACAACGAAGAGCTACAAAATCAAACTAGAAATTGGAAAACCAATATTAAAGTGAATTAAAAAGTATATTTCCAAGACATAATTTAATTTAGGCATAAAACAACAATTACATGGTATCGAGAAAGAAATTGAATTATAAATATTGTTATGAATTTATTAAATTTAGAAACATTCCATAAACATATAAGTTTCTCTCATCCCCTAAATGTAGAGAATAATTATTTCTCTGGTCTAGATTTATCCAGTTTCCAAAACATCACAAAATCGACAATAGTACAAAGCTCAATTCCTAATTTTGGGGGAAAATGTGCCAACAAGGAATTTGAACTGTGAAGGGAGCAAAGATAAAAATAGTTTTTTTTTTCCACCTACGAACGGAGAACCCCTTCAAAAAGCAGAAGTAAATGATACTGACCAGGG
Source organism: Pinus tabuliformis (assembly GCA_031772625.1). NCBI lineage: Eukaryota > Viridiplantae > Streptophyta > Pinopsida > Pinales > Pinaceae > Pinus > Pinus tabuliformis. The sequence continues at coordinate 253,973,354 of CM062810.1, read as the reverse complement.
AAAACATACGTACCTTAGCAGGTCGAAAATAGTGTTGGGCTCGAACAGAGAAAACTATAAATGTACACAATGCCAGTAACTACAAAAGTGGAAGCAACTATTAAAAATATTATGTCAGTATAGGGAAAAAGAATTCACACAATGTAAATGGTATTTCTAGAAATCGCGCAAGTTAACTGGTGAAAAAGTGAGTCCCGATTAAAAATGGTGTTCTTCCTATAAGATGGTAATGAATAATAAATGATGGCGTGGTATCCCTCCAAAGATTAGGTGTTTCCAAACTAGACATGAGCGTCTTTATGAATAAGGGGACTCGGGGTAAATGTACGCACATCAACCAGAAAATCGTCTTCCCATGATAAGTCCCCACCTGTATTTGGCACCTTGTCCATAATAACCAAACTGGAAATGAGAAATGAACAAAAGAAAAAAAAAAAAAAAAAACTAGGTTTAAATACCCCTTATCCTACAAAATATGTATTCGGGTTGTATTTAATAAGATGTTGAAGTCTGGGGTTTTACCTATAACAAAGCAAGAAGGAAACGATGCTTTGAAAACTCATCCGAGCCATGAACTGCCCACATCAACAAACTAGGTGCAATTTTAGTCACTTGATATTAAGGAAGAAGGGAAAAACAAAACTTTTTGAGCAACATGGGCACATTTAAGGTATTTAAACCAAACAAAGGATTCTATGAGTTTCCTTACCCGTGGCAGGTGTAGGCGATTTTATCCCTGAGAGCTAGTCGTAGTGAGTTGGAACGAAAAAACCAGTTGTTACTTGCCTCCCCATTCTCAAAGTGGTGCTACTGAGATTTGACACTGAGATTGACAAAGAAATGCTAGTGCCACAGTATGGAACCTCTGTGTTAGAATATCCAATATACTTCATCCCCAAACCCACAGTTGTTAAACCTCCTCCGGTATCAATTAGAAGCACTCAGAAACAAGGAATCTCATCACAAATGACAAGGGGAAGAGATCCAAGAGGCGTTAGGGTTCGTGATAGACCATGGTTAACCGTTGGATTGTTCCAATCCATCCTCGCCATTAACTATCACCTAGGTCTAACACATCCATGTGATGAGCACATCATATTCGGTGAGTTGGCTCATGGGGATTGGCCACTCGACTCCCCAGGTGTACCACCTTCTACCTCCTATGGGTTATTGAACAGTGGAGTGGTTAATTCCAATGGTGTGGTAATTAAACCTTAGGGGCAAGGATATGATTTAATAATATTGTTTTCACCAGGTTTACTCTATTAATCCAAAACAAAAATTATTCAATAAGAACTTTTCCAAAAAAGGCGCCAACAAATGATTAACTAAAGACTATAATACACTAAGGATATTAACAAAGCAAATTCACGTAGGAAACACACATTATGTAAGTAAACGGATAATTTGAGAACACCATTGTCATTAATTTCTAGGTTGTCAAAATATATATACACTATAATCATCTTCTTGATAAAACAAGATGAGTTGCAAGGCAACTAGTCCCTGCCTAGGGGTAGGGTCATATGGAGCCCGAAACTGTTAGCTGTCAGCACTAACCGGGTGGGTTGGACAGTGCATGTGAACGTTGGACAAAGTCCGCGGTCAGTGCGCCGACGTGCGTTAAGGACTACTAACCGTAACCTCTGCTTGTTTTCCAGACCACTCACGTGCTGTTTGATGCAGTTAGAGGCCAGCGGTTAGCTTTGCGGTCAAGACAAATGTTAACTGCAACCCCGATGGATAGCATACCCGATCACATGGCACAATCCTTCGTTGCAGTTACAGTCTCTGCTATGGTTTTGATAACCCGGCGGTTAGTACTGCACTGATCACATGCCCCAACGCGGTTAGCTATCCCGACGATTAAACTAGTGGTTAAGGCTGTGCTTTAACATTTTTGTAATGTTTTCTAACATCTTTTCAAACACTGAGGGTTAGAGTTAGGGTTGTAATGTATTAATACATAGTTTTCCAATGTATTTTGAATATAACATTTTGGCATATGGTTTTTCAGCACAGATTTAGGACTTTAGGTGGATAATCACTGCAAGGACTTAGTGTCAGTAAACTTAAAAAATCAGGGTTCTACTTTCCGCCGATTACTGGTGTCGCTGCTTGTTCACGCATTGCAAAAGAGAAAATAACATACAGCCTTCCAAACGAAAGGAATATGAGCGGATCGTGATGAAGAATAAATCGGTGCCGTCGCTTTGGACTCTCTTCCATTTGTCTTAGCCGAACCATAGTTTCTGCTGGAGGCCGCTAACATGCCCGCACCGGCACTGACGTAACGAATTTTACACTGAAACGTGCAAAATAGGGATCGCCATTCTCAATAATTTTAATGCGTTTTATTTGTTTTTAAGGTTTCGTTTTAATTAGAAAAGGTTCGGAGAGAGAGTGGGTCTAATATAAAATAAAATAAATTAGAAAAAATAAGTGAATTTATATCTTCTATTCGACAATTCCAAAACGATTACTACAATTTATGAAACTAGGTATGTCGCTATTTACAAACATCGACAATTAATAACAAAATTATGTTTGTTTTTCTATCTTTACAGTAACCAATATATCATTATAATATATTGATCTGTAACTAGATTTACTAGTCCTTATAATATATTCATAACATATGTTTTAATTAAGATAATAACTACTGAAAAAGAATTTGTAATTGGTCAATTGAAAATGAAGTCTCTGCACGTTTATCTAGAAAATGACCTTCGGACAGATCTAGAAAGCAAAGCTTTCGGTTCCTACATTAGTTGGAAATTTTTTCATGAATACTACGTTCTTAAACTCACATGGTTTCTTTCTACGAAATGCTCCAGTTATTTGTAATTATGAATGTTATTTGTATTATGAATACAGATAGTTTTGATTTAATTATTTATGGTTTTGATATGCCGGGTACACCTTTCATGTTCTTCCAAAGCATAACACCTGTGCAGATAATTCATTGGCCGCATGTTTTTCCCAAGGAAAATTTTAAGGATGGAATTTTTTTTTGAAGTTTAAAAACATTGGCGAATCTCACTAATCCCTAATATGCAAACTATAAAATGTGTATTGATATATTTGTAGAATTATTCAAATCTATAATGATTTTATATATAGTCTCTATATAATGTTGGCGATTTTCGAGGTAAAATAATTTTATATTCTAAAATTTGGGCGAATCGTCTTTTATAAAAATTGGTAATTGGCGAATCTTTTTTTGGAAAAATCAAGGAAAATTAGCCCACTGGGCGAACATTAGCCCCTAAAATTTTCCATCGTTTTTCCAGAGCATAACACCGTGCACATAAACCATTGGCTGCATTCATGGTTAATGTAACATGTCAAATTCGCTTTAACTCCGTCATCACTATGCCAATCTGTAAGCATTGCCATTATCGCCTTCACTGTCGAATACTGGAGCTGTTGCAGAATGAGCTCTATCTGCTCAATGGCGAAGCCGTGGAATTCGAAGTTAACAAGATACCGAAGTACTTGCAAATCCTTTCCATTTAGATTTTGCGTGTATTCAAAGTCACTTGCTTTGCAAAATTCACCGAGACAGACAAAGTAGAGGTCCTGGGTGTATCAAGGGCTTGCAATTGACAGGTCGTGTCCTTTAATTCTGCGGTGTAACTTGCTATCAGGTTTGAATCTTTAGCACCTATATTTTTCGCTACTTTTGGTTGCTGTAGCTGGATACATTCTGATTCGGCTTTTAGTTTGCTAATACATTGAAGTGCATGCCTTTTATGTATTGCCACTCTGTAGTCTCCACGCCCTGAAACATCTAGGTCACGCGTTATCAGCCATAACTTTCAATTTGAAAAACACAAACATTTAATGATATGTTAATGGCTGCCTAACGTACCAGACCAGAATAGGTTGCTTACAACGACGGTGATAATGGCAATGCGGCCGACAACTTACAGCGAAGGCAAAAACTGAAAATTGTGACTGGAAGAGGAAAGGTATGTTACAATATTTAGTAATAGTAATGCATTCAGATGGTAAGAACTGGTAACAAACAAAAAATTGCAGATTATGAGCCAAGTTTCTAAGGTAGAAACTGCTTGCGCTACTTGCAATTTCCAGAAAAAAGAAAGCTCAGACAGAAATGTGTGCTCGGTCATTTCTCACAGAACGATCCAAACAATTTCCTATTGGTACGCAGATTATTCGGAAATGATCATGTCATAAAACTACTACAGGTTAGTTGGATTGTTTTCAATTTTAGTATGACTTTACAGCATGTGGTATGTGATCAAGGCAGCAATAATCAGTTGAAATGCAAACGTATTTGATTCCAGTTTGAAAAAAAAAAGATTTAGTATGATGCACAACATTAATTCTTGAAACAGAAAGCACTATTAGCTTAGGTTAGTTAATCAGCTTTCATAATATTATAGGTCCCTAATTTCATAGCGACACTATCTCAGCTTTATTGAGCATGCAAAGTCAGCCATGGATTTTCAGAAGAAACCTGACATCAAAGTTGGGGCAAAAATAAGTCAACATTGTTCCATATGGGTAATGTAGAAGACAATCAGAATTTCATTCTTAGCTCTGAATTCATGGTTTGTTTTAGAATATGCAACTGATTATGGTGGAATTGCAGGGTGGAATTGCAGACTCTATTATGTTACTATGTTAAAAAGTTGTGTCATATTATAACTACCTTTCGTGCTCGGATATTGTTCAATGCCCGCTCAGCTTGGACCTCCTTCCTCATTCTTTGACAGGTTCTGTTCGCTCCCACTGGTCATGCTACTTTTTACCTGAAACATCTGCAGGATGCAAGCAACGTGCCTTGGATCTGGCTTTGCAAGAGGATGCATGGACGCAAGGCATTATAACAAAGATCAAGGCAGCGAGTTTCCAGTGCTGCTAGTCCTCTAATAAGATTTGGAATAACATTACACCTTGTTACATGCAGAACATAGGAGATGGCACATGCAGAACATAGGAGATGGCACCTGGAACATAAGATATGGCACCTGGGCACCTGGAAGTTGTGGCAGGCAGGCGTATAGGGGTATAGGGGTATAGGCGGCGATATACCATGGAAATCCAAAATATCGGAGCTAGCATTTAGTGATGTGGACTAATGCCAGCATTAGATTAGTATTTTTACCAGTTTGAAAATATGAAGCGAACACAAAATATATAACATATGCTTTAGCTTCGGATTAGCTTAACATATGCTTTAGCTTCGGATTAGCTTCGGATTACCTTAGGTCCTCGGGAAGAGGCCAAATAACATGATTTATCAATATGTCTTTACAAAACTTGGTATATAGTTGATGATCGGGGACTAAAAGCAGGTCAACTAATGCTATATCCGTCGCGAATGATTACTATAGGCCATGCCTGGAGGGCAGGGACTAATAACATAAATTTATGTTTATTGTGAGGCTTAGGGGATATGAGGGTTAATTATAAGTTAGGATTATTCTTAATGTTAGGGGTATTGTTATTTCTTTCATTGAGGAAAAAAAAATGACAGCAATGACTGTTATTTCCATAAATGATTAGTAGAAGACCATATTTGGTCACCGTCAACAATAGACATAATTTATTTATTGTGAATATGGATTAAGAAGAAAGACATTTTTTTTAGTAGTAAAGAGGTATCTGATAGAAAGGCTTTAGCAATCGATTTGTTTGTTGTCCACTATTAGTTTAGCAATGACCAATGCAATGTATAATGTTTAACTTTGAAAAATAAATATCAATTTTTCAATGTTATTAAAAATGCTAATTTTCAAACATTTGATCAGATCATAACTTGGAGATCTTATTGCAATCTTTGCACAAGATAATTTCATGTGTATAATTGTCTCACATATTTTATGCCATAATTATGGCTATGGTTGTAATATTCATGCATTATTTTTAGATATTTGTGTGGAAATATTTTATTCTTAAAATTCGAAGGAAGTAAAAAATAAGATGTAAATAAATATATTTGATAGGAGTTACTTCTCACTATTATTTGTGCTTTCCTCAACATTTATAGAGGAGTAAAACTATAAATGTGTAAACTTATTAGTGGTTACTACACACCAAAATGTATGTCAATCCATGTCCCTAAGCAAGCAATTAAATAATATATTTACCATCACTTAATTCCCACCATAATTTAAGAAAGTCAACATTAAAAAATGGATAGAAATAAGATGTAAATAAATATATTTGATAGGAGTTACTTCTCACTATTATTTGTGCTTTCCTCAACATTTATAGAGGAGTAAAACTATAAATGTGTAAACTTATTAGTGGTTACTACACACCAAAATGTATGTCAATCCATGTCCCTAAGCAAGCAATTAAATTATCCACTTCACATCTCAATTTATTAGTTCCTCCGAAAGCAAGACTATACGGTTCCATTTTCTTATTAACCACTAATAATAATTTTTTATGCAATCTCTCCTAAAAACATAATTACATCTCAATTTATTAGTTCCTTTGAAAGAAAGACTATAGGATTCCATTTGCCTATTAACCACTAATAATAACTTTTTATGCAATCTCTCCCTAAATATAATTTTTAACTTGAGCCATAACTTTTAACTTGAGTGGTAGGGACTAAGTTGCTTGCAACATTTGTTAGTAGTAGTGGTGGTACTAAAATAATAAATATATAAGTTAAACATATATATTTAAGAAAAACGTGGAAGAAGATTCTTAACAATGGAGATTTACCCCAGTTTACCATGGAGATTTAATCCAATTTACCACGGGGATTCTCAATCTAGATAAATAGTAATTTTTACAATAACATGAACCAATACAATGTCTTATCAATGTCACATGCCAAAAATAACCATAACTCACTTCATATGACACTGGTTCATATAACTATTCTATTATGAATATTCTAAAGTATAATGTGTAGGTTAAATCCCTATTATCTACCTAATACCTAATGATAATTAAAGAAGCCCTATTGCACAATAGAAATATGCATAATTATATTTATTCTATAAATAATTATTTTTATTTTGTATTATTTTTTCATAAATAATTTTCATTAAATATTTTTTTTTTAAATAAATTTAAGTATGAAAATGAGTATTTTATAAATATCCTAAATGATGAAAAATCATCTCATAAGTTGATGATGATTGTTTTTATTTTTAATTATATTATTATAAAATGGTAAAAATTTGTATAATTTTCATAAATATGGTTGTTCACCTTAAAATATATATATATATATATATATATATATATATATATATATATATATATATATATATATATATATATATATATATATATATATATATATATATTGATACAATGGATTTTTTTATCCATTCATATATATATATGTCTCCATACCTTAAATGTACAGGTGGATTGTGTCTCGGATGCCAGATGAGATTAAGGACAAGTGGACAGTCAATTTTTATTATATGAATTTTTGGGTGGAGATGAGGACATGACGATTTTTGGCTTAATGCGGATAGAAATTGCAGTGCCAATAACTCCATGATAGTACTCTATGGCCGGAAAATGAAGGAAAACGCGGAATGCTTCATTTTTTTGGTGAAAGGATTCGGGCGATTTGATGCAAAATTCAAATTATATAAAGCATGGATGGGTGTCTCCATTCTAATAGAATGCCTAGTCCATTGAATTTAGACCTCCACTTTGAGTGAGTTTAGTTTTTCAAGTTGTAGATTCCAATGCGCATCTGACTATTGCAATAGAATGCCTAGTCCTTTGAATTTAGACCTCAACTTTGAGTGAGCTTAGTTTTTCAAGTTGTAGATTCCAACAATGACATGATCATAAGTTGGATTACTTAACAAAGAGAAGAGAAGGAACAACATGATCATAATTTGGATTACTCAACAATGACATCACAGTATTTGATGACTCTGGTATTAGAAAGGGGAGAGATGAGCAAAGTTGAATCATAAGCACATGCGACCCTCCTTCAACAAAGAATATGTTTACTGCAAACCAAAATTGAGAGGCTTCAAGTAGTGCATGATTCTCTGAATTTGAAGTCTGTTGGAATTTTCTGATAAATTCCATAACAGACAGACAAAAAAAATGCTCTGTTTTTTGCACAGAAAAACAGAAAAAAAAATCGCTTGCTGGAAACGGTGTTTCAGCAACACAGTTTGGTGTTGCAGCAACGCAGAATAACACTCCGTTTTAACACAGAAAAATACTCTATTTTTAACTCAGAAAACAGAAAAATTCGTTCTCTGGAAATGGTGTTGCAGCAACGCAGTTTTTCTTCAGTTGCTGTAACTTGTGTTGTAGCAACGCTGTTCGTGGTGTTGCAGCAACGTAAATTTTTGACGCCAAGTATTTTTTGAGTTACGGTGTAACAGCAACAGGAAAAATTAACTTGTATTCATCAAAATAAACTAACTGTTACAGATTTGTCTTCCTCATACTGAGGGAATTTCACAACTTCTATTACAAAAAAGATTTACCAAGAAACGCTTCTGTTCCACACAAATAACATCTACCCTTTCTATCAGCAAACAACCAGAAAGCAAATTACATTCAAATTTTTGCACTGTTGTGCATTTCACTGTTCTGAAATTATTCTTCTTCCTCACGCTACTGCGTGCTCTCCTCTGCTCTGTGTGATTCCTCGGCTGCTAACCTTAAAACAGAACTGCTGTGTGATATTTATATGCTAAAACATATCTGATTAAAACAATAAAATATTACAAAATATCTTCTAATGTTTATCTCTGTATTTAATGCAGCAAGGCGGTGATGCTTCTATCAAAAAACAAGTCGGCTGTCTGCAGGGGAATTCAATTGAAACTTTAATGCATATTTATGTGCAAAAATATCGGGCTTGACTTTGATGCACCGATCAGCCTGGAGTATTTACTGCAGATCAGATTCTTGTCCAGCTCTTCATTGTTGCAGTTGGAATTAAATTCTAACACTCCCCCTTAATTTCAACTGCTGCATACCCAGACATTTCCTGAAATGATCAAAACCTTTCTTTGCTAATGGTTTTGTCAAGATGTCAGCAAGCTGATCCTCTGTTCTGCAGTGCTGCAAAACAATCTCACCATTGTTAACCAATTCACGAATGAAGTGAAATTTGGTGTCTATGTGCTTTGTTCTTTTATGAAAAACAGAGTTTTTAGACAATGCTATTGCTGAGCTATTGTCACAGTAAATGGTTGTGCCATTTTCTTGTTCATGACACAAATCTTTGAGAACTCTTCTCAGCCATACTGCTTGGCATGCTGCTGCTGTTGCTGCCACATACTCTGCCTCTGCTATTGACAAAGCCACAACTGTTTGCTTCTTGGAAGCCCATGAGATGGCTCCCGATCCCATATGAAACACATATCCCGATGTGCTTTTCCTATCATCAACACTTCCAGCCCAATCACTGTCAGTGTAACCTGTCAACATGAAACTTTCAGAAGAGGAGTATAAAATACCAAACCCCTCCGTTCCATTCACATACCTTAGAATCCTCTTGGCTGCCTGCCAATGAGTCTCTTTCGATCTTTCCATAAATCTGGAGATTAAACTCACAGCATGCATAATGTCCGGCCTAGCTGCAGTCAAGTACATAAGGCTGCCAACTATGCTCTTGTACAGTTTTGGATCAAAATATTTGCTGCTGTCTTCTTTGGTCAATTTCAACCCCACTACTGTTGGAGTCACAACTGCTTTGTTGTTCTACATGTTAAATCTCTTCAACACTGCTTCTACATATTTATCTTGAGAAATGAAAACACCATTTTCACTTTGGTCTACCTCAATTCCAAGAAAATATCTTAAGAAGCCTAAGTCAGTCATTTCAAATTCACTCTTCATGACTGCTTTAAAATCAGCAATGAGAGAAGCATCATTGCTAGTAAAAATCAGATCATCTACATATAAAACAACAATAATAATCTTACTGTCATTCTGTTTTATGTAGAGTGTGGGTTCACCATCACACTTATCAAACCCATTCTCAATCAGATAACCATCAATTCTGCTGTACCATGCTCTTGGAGCTTGCTTCAGCCCATAAAGAGCCTTCTTCAGTTTACAAACTTTATGCTCTTGGCCTTCAACTTCATAGCCCGGAGGTTGATCAACATAAACCTCTTCTTTTAACACTCCATTCAGGAATGCAGATTTAACATCCATCTGATAAATCTTCCATTTGTGTTGTGCTACAATAGACAACACTGTTCTCACTGTTTCCATCCTTGCTACTGGTGCAAAGGTTTCATCATAGTCTCTGCCTTGTTGTTGCTTGTAGCCTTTCACAACAAGCCTTGCTTTGTGCCTGTCAATCTTACCTTCAGCATTACTTTTGGTCTTATAGACCCACTTAACTCCAATGGCATCTTTGCCTTCAGGGAGGTCCACAAACTCCCATGTTTTACTCTTCTCAATTGCACCAATTTCTTCATTAATTGCTTCAATCCATTTATCTTCATTTACAGCATCTTCAAAATGGATTGGGTCATCAATATGACAATACAAAGCGAATAATGAATTCAGACCGGTATTGTTACTTATCTCTCCTTGTTCATAAATCTCATTCAGATTTCTGAATCTTGGTCTTCTTGGTGTGCTTGGCGTTCCATCCGAACTTGAGGGTATTTCTGATCCCTGTGGTGTTTCAGCATCAATTGTTTGTGGTGTAACAACATCTGTTCTTCCTTGACTTCTCAAGGCTGTTCGGATTCCAGCTTGTGGTGTGGTTTGTTGTACTTGCTGTGGTGTAGGAGGAGCCACCATGGAAGGATTATTTGCTGCTGTCCCTTCCTCTTGTTCTTCATGAGACACTATTGTCTTTACATTCACTGTTTTTTCCAAGCTTCCATCCCAAGCTTCATCTTCAATGAACTGCACATCTCTGCTTACTATTAATTTCTTGGTGGATGGATTATAGAGTTTGTATGCATTTGACTCATCACAATAGCCAATAAAGACACACTTCTCCCCCTTACTATCAAGCTTTTTCCTTAGCTGATCCGGTACATGTGCATATGCAACACAACCGAATACTCTCATGTGAGTGACAGTTTGCTTTTGACCACTCCATGCCTCTTCTGGTATTCTGTTCATGACAGCTTTAGTTGGGCATCTATTCAAGATGTAAACTGCGCAAGTAACAGCTTCTGCCCAATACTCATACGGCAAATGTTTTGCCTTCAGCATACTTCTGACCATGTCAAGAATGGTCCTATTCCTTCTTTCAGCAACACCGTTTTGCTGAGGTGTATACCTTGCGGTAAACTGCTTTTGTATGCCATTCTCTCTGCAAAAACGCATAAAGTCTTGGGAGATGTACTCTCCTCCTCTATCTGTTCTGAGCACTTTGATATAATGCCCACTCTGCTTTTCAACAAGAGTTTTGAAGTGGCGGAATTTCTCAAACACTTCACTCTTCTGTTTCAGCATATACACCCATGTCTTTCTGGTGTAATCATCAATAAAAGTTAAAACATATCTATTTCCAGCAAATGATGGTATTTGCATCGGTCCACACACATCAGAATGAACAATTTCCAAGGGTGCTTTTGCCCTTATACTCTTTCCTGCTGGAAAGCTTTCCTTGTGTTGCTTGCCCAAGATGCAGCCTTCACAAAGGCTGTCCAGTTTCTCAATCAACGGCAATCCCTTTACCATTCCCTTTCTGTGCAACAGATTCAGGCCTCCGAAATTGAGATGTCCAAATCTCAAATGCCACAACCAATTCACATCTTTCACTTGTTCTTAAAAGACTTCTTGTGTTACAGCCGCAATAGTTCTGCCTTCCTTCAAATCTGCCCTGAGTTTGAGAGGAAACATTCTATTGCTGGTCATTTGCACCTGTGCAATGATCTTCTTACTTGGAGATATGTCTCTGATAGTACACAAATCACCTTTGAAGAACACGTTGTAACCTTTGTTTATGAGGTGTCCAATGCTCAAAAGATTACATTTCAGACCAGGTACATAGTATACATCTGGCACAATCATCTGTTCTCCATTTTTTGCTCGAATACTGACTCTGCCCTTACCCTTGACAAATATCTTATCATCAGTCCCTGTTGTTACCTCAGATTTCACATTTTCATCCAGATTGGCAAACATTGCAATATTTCCAGTCATATGATTACTACAACCTGAGTCTAAGAACCAAAAATCTTCTTGTTTGTCTTGTGCTATGTTACATGTTAACAGCACGTTCTTTGGGTTCTTATCTTCTTCATTTGAAAAATTAGCATTCTGCCTATTATTCATGTCATTTTGTTTTTTCTTGCATTCATTGGCGTAGTGCCCAAATTTTTTACAATAATGACATTGGACTTGGGATTTGTCATACCTTTGTCCATGAGCTTGCTATTTTCTTGAACCTTCAGCTTGGTTCTGATTGCAGCTCCTTCCGCTTGTGCTAGCAGGGTGATTTCTGCCTCTGTTTTGGCTTCTTCCACGACCTCTGTTATTTGCTCTGCCTCGGCCTCTTCTTTGGCCAAAAGACATCTGAGTCTTAAATGCTTGCTCAAAAGAGGAATTTGTTCCTCTACTCAGTCTGTGTTCATGAGACAACAGAGAAGCACTGAGCTCATCTACCGTGAACTGTGAGAAATCTTTTGTTTCTTCTATTGCCACCACAATAGATTGAAACCTTGAGGGTAAACATCTCAAGATTTTCTCTACAATCCTTCTATCTTCAAGAATCTCACCATGAGATCTTATCTGGGTTATTAAGCCAATAACCTGAGTGAAGAATGAATCTATTGTATCAGATTCCTTCATGCTGATATTTTCAAAGTCTCTCCTCAACATCTGCAACTTTGCAGTCTTCACCTTCTCCATGCCTTGATAGGCAGTTTGGAGAATATCCCATGCCTCCTTTGATTTTGTTGCTGCTGCAATCCGCGGAAAAACACTTTCATGTACTGATTGGAAGAGGAAAAAGAGGGCTTTGGCATCCTTCTTTCTGTCGCTCTTCAACTGGAATCTTTCTGCTGCTGCCAAAGCAGCCAACGCTATTGCATCTGCAGGTTCAGCATAGCCAGTTTCAACCAGCTCCCATATTCCTTGAGAAGCAAACAATGCTTTCATTGTTATGGACCAATAACTATAATTTTTCCCATTAAACTGTGGCAGTTGGGGATTTGTCAAACCTGTTCCAGCATCTGCCATCTTAACCTGTATTGGTAAAGAAAAGATACTGACTGTGTTTTGAAAACAAGAAAAAAATTTCTCTGCTGGAAAAATCTGCTCAACAAACTTCTTACAGCTCCTACAGTGAAAAACAATCTCTGTTTTTGACTCACTGAGCGCCTAGACTGGCTCTGATACCATGTTGGAATTTTCTGATAAATTCCATAACAGACAGACAAAAAAAATGCTCTGTTTTTTGCACTCTGTTTTTGCACAGAAAAACAGAAAAAAAAAAAAAAAAAATCGCTTGCTGGAAACGGTGTTTCAGCAACACAGTTTGGTGTTGCAGCAACTAAGTTTGGTGTTGCAGCAACGCAGAATAACACTCTGTTTTAACACAGAAAAATACTCTGTTTTTAACTCAGAAAACAGAAAAATTCATTCTCTGGAAATGGTGTTGCAGCAACGCAGTTTTTCTTCAGTTGCTGTAACTTGTGTTGCAGCAACGCTGTTCGTGGTGTTGCAGCAACGTAAATTTTTGACGTCAAGTATTTTTTGAGTTACGGTGTAACAGCAACAGGAAAAATTAACTTGTATTCATCAAAATAAACTAACTGTTACAGATTTGTCTTCCTCATACTGAGGGAATTTCACAACTTCTATTACAAAATAGATTTACCAAGAAACGCTTCTGTTCCACACAAATAACATCTACCCTTTCTATCAGCAAACATCAGAAAGCAAATTACATTCAAATTTTTGCACTGCTGTGCATTTCACTGTTCTGAAATTATTCTTCTTCCTCACGCTGCTGCGTGCTCTCCTCTGCTCTGTGTGATTCCTCGGCTGCTAACCTTAAAACAGAACTGCTGTGTGATATTTATATGCTAAAACATATCTGATTAAAACAATAAAATATTACAAAATATCTTCTAATGTTTATCTCTGTATTTAATGCAGCAAGGCGGTGATGCTTCTATCAAAAAACAAGTTGGCTGTCTGCAGGGGAATTCAATTGAAACTTTAATGCATATTTATGTGCAAAAATATCGGGCTTGACTTTGATGCACCGATCAGCCTGGAGTATTTACTGCAGATCAGATTCTTGTCCAGTTGTTCATTGTTGCAGTTGGAATTAAATTCCAACAAAGTCGACGGAGTGATATCATCGTTGGAAGGAAGAACTAGCGGGGAGGGCATGGATATGGGCGCAGAAGCACGAGATTTGCACATTCAAACTTTAGTTTCTCAGCCAATGGCAACACCTGTAGACAATTTGGGCGCAGTCTTCTGAACTCGAAGTGCAGAAACTGAGGATGGTATCCTAGCTGGCCTACATACAATTGGAGAGTTTATGTTAGTCTTTTCTTACATGTTTTGTTATTTTATCTTTATATTAGGAGTATTTTGGCAGCATTATAAGTTGTTCGAATCAATGTAATAGTATGTAGACAAGCCGTTAGATGTTATATCTTTCTTTTTCTTTTTTTTAATTACCCGGACAAATGAAACATTTGTAAAAGGTGTACAAGGTTATGGCCTCCAAATGGGATGAGATGATTTAACAGAAATTCCCTATACGATTTAATATAAAAAATAATAATAATAATAAATATTTATATTAAATTAAAACATAAAAAAATTTTGATACTAATTTTGATTTTTTGTTTAAATTTATCTTATTTAAATAGCTTTATATAACCATACGCAAGTGAACCCTCACACTCCCATATCCATTAAAGTTTCCGTAAAAAAAAATGTTGTTTAAAATTTTTTTTAAACTCTAAACCTCAGAACATGTATCAATTTATAAAATTTTATAAGTTTTTTTTGGTTGCATGTTTTAATAAGAAAAATGTATTGCGTAAAATGTTTATCTTATGAATAATATGTTCTTTTCCACAATAATAAATGTCACATCTCTGGGAAGAAAACGGTTTTCATCCTTGCTTTCAACACAGTGTTTTAAATATGGAGTAATCACATGAGTGATAACATTTAATTTTTCCAAATTCATGGGTAACCCATGCCCATCACTATGCATGGATCCATGAGATTGGATGGGAATCAGAGATTGGATGAGAATCAGGATTAGGGACCGGCGAAAGGAGGGATGGCCTGCGTCGGCATTATGGGAGGGCCAATGGGCAGTGCGTTGTTGTGCCATGAATGGTTGGTTGTAAAAACAAGTACAATAATAAATTAGGGTCGGTTAAAGAGTCCATAAACTAGATCTGAAAATAATGGAAATTTTCATAAGATTATGTTAAAATCTAACAGAATGTTTTGAAATTTTGGGTTACAGACACTTAGGGCTTTTTGGGTGCCCGAAGGGTTCTTGATGGTGTTGAATCCATCTCCACCATCAAAAAAATGATTCAAACACTAACATTTTGATTTTCTGATGGAAATTTGTGGTAGCTCGACAACGCCTAATATTAAATGATAGTATTGTTATTAGGGAAATTAACTATTTTCACATTGGAGGGTTCTTTGGTTCATTATTAAAGAAAAAATCTTCTGGAAAAATCACATTGAGTTAATTAATTTCACATTGGAGGCTTCTGTGATTCATTATTTAAGAAAAAATCACATTGATAGCTAAGGGTCGACCCGTTTTGAATCTCTACTGAGGTTCGTCATCAGGACAAAGATGGAGAGAAAGATCCAACACATCAAATATTTATAGTAGAGATGCAACAATAAAAAAAATTAACAGTCACTAAGTCAAAAAAAAATTATAGGATTCTAGATTTAATTCAAATAAACAATTTATAATTTAATAAATTAATGATCTAATTTCTAACTATTCATAATCTTATCTATTAAATTATTTCTACTTTTAATTATCTAATATTAATAAATGTTATTATATAATAAAAAAGAATACCTATTCATAACCCAAATTTTAATAAAATAAGAAAATTCAACAAAATAAAAAGTAACCAATAAACAAAAGGGGTAAGATATGAAAAGGAGAAAGCTCACAACTCAAGGGGACAAGAGCTTCATGAACCTGGAGGAGTTTGGGACCGTGGAGGAGTCTTGTGATTGTGGGAGAGCTTTGTGAAAGTGGAGGAGCTTGAGACCTAAGAGAAGCTCATTGGAGGAGTTCTTGTGTCCGTAGAGGAGGTCTATAAATGTGAAGGAGTTCTATGACCGTGAACATGGAGGGACAAGAACTTTCTGAATGTGGAGGAGTTTGGGACCATGGTGGAATTCTGTGATTGTCGGAGAGCCCTGTGAAAGTGGAGGACCCTAGGACCTTAGAGGAGCTCGTTGGATGAGTTCTTGTGTACATGGAGGAGGTATATAAATGTGGAGGAGTTTTACGACCGTGAACATGGAGGGACAAGAGCTCTGTGAATGTTGAGGAGTTAGGGACCGTGGAGGAGTTATGTGATTGTGGGAGACCTTTGTGAAAGTGGAGGAGCTCGAGACCTTGAAGGAGCTCATTGGAGGAGTTCTTGTGTCCCTAGAGGATTTTTGCGACTGTGGAGGAGTAGTGCAGCTTTGAGCCATTGTTAGTGTTGAATAGGAACAAGGTAAGGGCGAACATCTGGGACCAGTACAAGTGATGTGGTTGTGTTTGAGTTGTTTTATGTGTTATTTCGGGTGTTTGGAAGATTCTAGGGTTGACCATTTTTCGGGTATTTGAAGCGTTTCGCTTTGGAACGTGGTCTTTCTCCATTCCATTTGGGGAAAGGTATTCATGGTGGTGGGAAACAACAAATTTTCGCTCGCTGAGACTTTGCAAATTATCCTTCTACTATTTTGTGCAGTATACATCTTGTTTAGAATTTATGCAGTCCACTTTAAACCGATGAAAAAGGTGTCAAATGCACAGGTGGAGGAAAATATTTTTTAAAAGCTCTCTAGTGGAGGATATTGAGGTTGGTACAGAATTGGAGGGGAATAATTTAATTTTCCTATGGAATAAGTGGATTAATTCCTTGATTGTCTCACCACCATGTAAAGCTTTTCGTATTCATATATGTGATAAGTGGTGGAATCGTTTCGGATGTTGACGTTGTTGTTGCTTCCAGTAAAGGGGTCTGATCTTCAATCTCTCAATATGTAGTGCATTTTGACATTGCAAACCACTGATGATTTCACAGTCTGGACAATTTGGAGCTTTCATTTTTTGGTCATCCCCGGCAACATCTGAGGGCAAGGCAGGGAATTTGACGAGTTTCGATTTGGGACTTGATAGTATCTAACATTCTTAATTCTCGGTTTGCACCTTTTTAAAAGATGATGCCCTCCTTCAAATCTTGATACTTGCCATTTTTGAATTCTTATGACATACATTCTCTGGCGAATCTTTGCACGGGCGTTGTACATCCAGTGTTTTGGTTCGAGTGGGTTGTCGTTAATTATTACAGTCAAGACGCACTCCTCCGTAGGATTTTTGGGTGATGTGTTGTCTCCATTTTAGTATTCTAAATTATGATTGGATGAGGTGGATTACATTGGACACTCCAATCACATTCATTTTCAAATTTGGCTACGTAGTGAAACATTTTCCTCGGTATTTATTTCTTTGCCTAGACATGTAGGGGTAGGTGACATTACAATTTCTCTCTAGGTTGAAAGAAAAGGCACATTGAACAGTGGATATTTATTTTTATTACTGTCTCAAAGATAGCGATGCATGCTAGGGATGTGGAGGATCGAGTGGGTCCAATCTCGGGAGACTCTCTAGATGTTAACATCTCCCTACATGACAATTTCACTCATGCCGCATTAGAGGCTGAGAGGAGAAGTTCTCTGCGCATGAACGATGTCCTAATCAATACACATGACACTTTCCTCGCTCCACCTTTGGGTGATAAGGTGGTATCCTGCATACATGCATCCACTTTCCATGCGGCAGATATTGTTCACCCTCCTGGTCAAAATCACAAGCCCATCTGCAAGCAAGCGGAAACAAAACATCTCAGATTTGGGCATGTGTTTTGTGGGATAGAGTCATCAGCTTGCAGATTCAGGCCCTTGTTGGTCGTTGGCACTGTTTTGAGACTAGAGATTTGGACATGGCTAGATGGGTTGCTACTTAGTGGAGGTTAGCCACTTATTGAATCACTGGTTCTCTTTCTATTTTCTTCACCAATATGACATTGAGCACATTTCTTCGAGACCATGGGTTCGAGGGAGGGCGATCTTGCAATTATGAAGGTGGTATGTGGGTTTTAACCTGCTGTTGGATACCCCACATAATAACCTGGTACCGGTAAAGCTCCAAGGATTGCCACTGGAATACTAGACCATGCAGGCATTGATGTAAATTGGGAACATGGTGGATAAATTTAGGTACATGGACCCTCACATCTTGGGGGCCAAGGACAACAGGGTTGCTTGGATTCCAGGGGAGGCCAATTTTTTCTAGTGGGTTGTCGGGTAGCATCGAACTTTAATGGAACTCTCATTTTTTCTGTCAGTGGCTTGATTACTAGGGCATACCTTTTCAATGCCTACTATGTCATTAAATGGGGCACCTCCTGTAACAATGCATGCGATGTATTCATCATAGACTTCAGATGCTGGGTGAGGGAGAGGACAAATCTGCTTGGAATACTTTTTTATAGTCGAACTCAAACCCGGGTAGTTCATCCTCCCCTAGTGATTCTATTGTGCATTTTTCTTCTTCCCGTGTTGTTGAATCATCTCCTCCCCCTTTGTCGTCCCACCTACCCTTGCGGCTTGACATGGGGGGAACTGTGAAACGTATCTCTTCGAATCCTCCCCTCTTGTCTACCCTTTTTTCTTTGAAGCCTCTCTCTCGTCATTTCCTATTTTCCGGTCACCTGTGGCTCCACCCACCTCTCTTGCGAACCCCCTTCTTTGACCTCAATTGACCATAATCCCCCCATCTTGGTTTCTAATCCCCTTCCCTTCTAGCCTATGGATGACCATCCTTCTTCTCCGCATAACTTTGTTGACAGTGACTTAGAATGTCTTCTCTTAAATCCATCCCTGAATCTCTCCTCGCTCACGATTTATAAAGTGAAGGGTCCCTTGATCAACCCAAATTCGACTTGAAATGTTAATACACACTAAGATGGAGGGAAGGGTGGTAGATGGAGTCAGGGTCCAAACTCGGTTCAACAACTGGCTATGGATTTGAATGATACTCTTAAAGGGTTACAGGATGTGCCAATTTTGGATTCTTCCTCATCTGAGGTCCTTAGAGCATCTGAGACCTTGGGTCTTGGTTCTTGATGAATATGAGGGGCTTAGGGGATTCCCTTAAGAAGCTCTCCCTTCGTTTTATTTTTAACTCTGTTAGGACATCAATCATTCTCATTCAGGAGATGATGTCAGATGCTCCCTATTCCATAGTCTATGTTTTGTCTATTACCTCGAATTGGCCTGTGGTTGTTTTTTTCATGCGGTTTGTTCAAGGAACTGGTGGCTCTATGGGACCCATACTTGGCTAATTTTAGTGCTTACAAATTCTTTCCTGGTATACTACTATCTGGTCACATTCGCGGGTTGGAAGAGAGGGTTCACGTTTGCAACATTTATGCTCCCTATGAGAGTTGGCAAACATTTTGGGGCAGGATGGAGAAATCTAATATCATGCAGATTAGGTTGATTATATTTGGTGGGGATTTTAACGCCGCTTTGAATTGCAAGGAGGTCTAGGGTAAAAATGGTCGGGGTGATCCCATGGCTACCAGAGTGAATTGTTTATTTGAAGAGAATCACTTCTTGGATATATTTCCTGATCCACTGGTTCCTACTTGGCTTAATGGGAGAAGTGGTGACTCCTATTTTGGTAAAAGGCTCGACAGAGTGTTGGTCCATCAAGAATTGTGCTACTTTGGGGAATCTTCTCTCACATGTGGAACATTCATACTTTTCTTACCACTATCCTATTGTTTTAACCTAGAGGGCATAGTTGATTAGAAGAGGGGTACCTTTGAAATTCAATCAGACTTGGTTACTGGATGATTCTTATACCTCTATGGTAAAATACTTTTGGAATTCACGCATTGTCTCCGGACATAGGTCTGCCATGGAATATAACATTTATAAACTCAAAAGCCTGAAAAGTCGAACTAGAAAATGGGAGAGACTTAAAAAGGTAGAATTATTACTGGAATTGAAAATTTTTTTGGCTGAGATCTATGAGATTAGAAAGGTCTTTGCTACATAGTTGGCTCTCAAAAAAATACAAATCAGACTAATTTTTTGGAAACTGGGGAGTAGCAGATCCTAGAAATCTAGGAGGCCATGTGGAGGTTGAAGAGTAGAGCCATATGGATTAGGGAGGGGGATCATAACACTAAGCTTTTCCACCATTATACAAATCATTGGAGAAACCACAATTCCATTTGGAATATCACTGGGAAAATGGTAACATGGTATATTCAGATGAGGAAATTTGAAGGGAAGTGGTCACATTTTTAAAAAACTTGTTTACTACTAGGGAGGGGATTAATTATGAGGACCTTTTATGGGGAGTGGAAGAATATCCCATCATGTTTTATGTTGTGGAAAATGAGGCCCTATACAAGCCAGTTTCGATAGAAGAACTCCGGTCAGTCCTCAAAACGTTTGCAAGAGATAAATGTCTAGGCCCAGATAGATGGATGGTGGAGTTATTTCTACATTTCTTTGGCGAACAATTTGGCTTCTTACTAAATAGGTCCATTCACAACGTTATAGCCATCTCCTAGGAACTTGGCATCCATACCATGCATATGAAGAAACTTGATGTGATGGTGATGAATATTGATTTACACTGGGCTTACAATAATGTTGAGTAGACCTTTCTTCAGATGGTGCTATAGAAGATTGGACTTTCTATCTTTATCATTGAATGGATAATGGTGTGTGTTTCACATGCTTGGCTAGAAGTCCTCATAAATTGACTCCCCATTGTATTCTTTGAGGCTGGCTAAGGGTTGTATTAGGGTTGCTCCCTCTCTCCACTCCTCTTCATTCTGGTCATGGATGGGATCAGGCGAAAGATTAATCAGGCAAAGGCGAGTGGGTTCTTACGGGGTGTGAAGATGCTTGGCAAGGTATGCGTCACATATTTGGTTTTTTTTTACGATATTTAAACATTTGATATGGCGTCTGCCGTGGAATGGGAGGCTTTACTCCAAATTTTTCATCACTTTTGTTTGGCATCTAGCTTGAATGCCAATGGACCTAAGTAAGTTCTTATTCACTCAAATGAGAATATTGTTGTGATTATACAAATCGCAGACCTTTTTGGGGTTCTCTATAAACCCCTTCATGAGGGATTCACGTATCTGGGATACAGCTTGAAGCCCAACAAGTACCATCTATGTGACTGACATTGGCTATTGCAGAAATTCAGAAAGAAACTTGGATGTTGGACACACAGAACACTTTCTCTAGGAGGAAGATTCAGTTTTACAGCAAACGGTCATTTACTGGATGCACCTTTTTACTTTTCCCATGCACATTAGCAACTAGATAAATTCACTAATGGCCTAATTTCTATGTTCTAGACCATAAGGTAATAAGAAATTTCACTTAATAAAATGGGAGGATATCTCTAGGCCTCACAACATTGATGGATGTGGAATTCTAAATGTTAAAAACTTTGGAAAAGCACTGATTATTAATTCGATGTTGAGATTTTTGTTTGGTGAGGGTATTGGTCAGAGGATTTTCAAAGGAAAGTACCTTAAAAAAATGTCTTTTATAGTATGGTTTCACAGAGGATAAATTGGCATAAGGCAGGGCTCTTATATCTCGAATAACTTCTAGAAAGCTAAACTATCCTTTCGACATTGCATCTAATGGGCCTTTGGAAGGGGAAATCAAATCCTTATAGGAAGATATTGCATCATGAGTGTTAACAAGGATGGGGGAGTGTTAACTCAAGTAATGGAAGCATTGCACCAACGAGGTATGTTTTACCTAGAACAGGTGGTCAATGCATGGTCTGGGACTCAACTGATTTGGAAGGAGGAGACATAGCTCAACATAATGGGAAATATAGCACAGTTTTGGAGATAATATGTAACCAGGTTAAGACAAGCTGGTCTTTGCAAGAATGTAATGGGAGATTCCCTTGCCTAGGACGGGTGTTAAATAAATCAATCGGTGGTGGTGGCAGGAGTCTATAAACATCTCTCGCTTCAAGGTCATCAATACGCTCCTCGACCTCGGTTCAGAGCAATCTCGAAGTTAGCTACACCATTAAAAGTGATTTTATTTTGTTGGCTAGTATGATGGGATCGTATTCTTACATGGAAAATATTGTGAAAAAGAGGCTTCATTGGATTAAGATAAGGTGTCTTATGTCGGGAAAGCAAAGAATTGATATCACACCTATTCTTACATTTTAGTTTCGCTTTACATGTCCGGTCTATTATATTTTATTCTTGTGGGTTTCTCTTCAAGACCTTTTTATACATAGAACATTGTCTAAGATGGAGTGATTTCGGGAGTGGGACCAATCCCTATATTACCATGTTCACTCTCTAGGAAATATGGAAGGCTCGTAACCACTATATTTTTCATGGGCAGCCTGTCTGTGTTCACCATGTATTTTCAAAAATTATAGCATGGATCAATCATATGGAACCAAAGAGTCCTCGCATTCGGGACTTATCTAGGCATCTCTCACCCCCTCACATTATTTTACCAGTGGGATACTTTTATGGAGCGATGCAAAGGGGAAAGTGTGGGTGTGGTGGGTGGATCCGCTTGGACGTGCATACATGTTACAAGTTGCATTGGAGTGTTGGATGCAGTACTATTGTACTGTTCAACAAACCCCATTTTAATATATTATAAATTTCTTATGAAATTTATTATATTAAAATAGGGACCCTTTAGTTTTAAAAAGCATTTGTTTTTATTTCTTTAAAAACAAAAAATTAAAAAAAGGAAGATCAACATAAAAAATGTTAATAAAATCCTATAATCAATGTTTAATACTTAGGCTTTTTAATTAAAACACAAGTATTAAACCTTTATTAAAATAAATAAATAAGTAGACCCCGAGACCCATATCACACTTAAGATTTTAAAGCCCTAAGTATTAAAACATAGGTTATTTAAACAAAAAATCAAAATAATCGGAGTTTTATTCTTTACCGCTCCCCCGCATCGCAAATAAACAATACACTAAGGCAAGACCCCTCTGTAAATTCACTTGCGATATGATATCGGACCCGACGAGGTCGTAAAATTCACTTCATTGAAATCTCGCATCCGTGAAATCGCAAGAACCATTGCCCAAGTCTTGTTACCTATCTCTTATGTGATTGCGATAGCCCAGACCCGATGGATTCATACACTCCAATTGATAAAACCCCACGTCTGCACAATCACAAGTTCCATAGACTTGAAGTCACACCACTGATTGCGATATGCGATTATCCCGGACACAATAGGATTATAAATTCCATTTCATACATCCCCGCATTCGTGCAATCGTAAAATCCACAGAACTTAAGTCATTCCTCCTCCACTCCGAACGTTGATTACAATATGATTTGAGAAGGGCCCCTTTGGATTTTGTTTGGAGTACCCCCGGTCTAAAAGTGATTGTGATTTGGTCTTTCTTGTAAAAATAAATGGCTCAAATTTAATCTGCCTTGATCAATAATAGAGAATATTTCGGACCCCCTGCGCTCAATTTTAAGTTTCTCAAAGGGGGGTCCGAACAGTGGTTTTTCCATCCAGTCGTATAGCTACGTGTCACTCATTTGTTCTTTTGGACTCCCCTCTTCACAAACCACTTACCACTTCGAACCCCCTTCGAAAAAACCACTAAACCTCCCCTTTTCATCAGCATATGTTTTGTGATCTGTGATAAGACCCTTTCCACTGCCATATCATCTGCCATGTCATCTTTCCACATGGATCTTTCATGTCATACTCACATCACCATCTCGTCATCCCTCATGTCATTCTACATATCGCAAATCACAAGTCTTTCGACCACTTCTTATAGTCTGCCACTCCATAACGACAATTGTGATATTCCCGAGTATTACAATTACAATATCTATGTGTTTTTCGACTTGCGATAAGATCGTAAAGTCTGCCTCTCTTATCACAGACCTCACTCCGCATTCCTCTCCATGATGGTTGTTTTCAGGATTTATTACATTCTACATTTTTCCTGATTTCTTGCAAAACGTGATTTGTTTCAAATGAAACTCGCTTATGAGTCTCATTTAATTTTTACTTATCGATTCTTGTTTTCCATGTTTTAGAATAGAAGATGACAGTTGTGCTGATAAGTGGTAGTTCAGTTCAAACATATGCACAAACATACAGATAATCTGATGGAACAAACAAAGCCCACGAAGACAACAAATCACATTTAGAGATTTCTACCAAAAAATTATTTTTCTTTAAGCGTTATTGAAAGGATTTGTTTAAATTCCCTCAACGCTTTTCATAGTACATTCAGTTGTTTTTCTACTATTTAAGCTTACTTTTTATATGAAATTAAGGTCCTGAATTTATTAAGAAAGGCTTACGAAAGTTTGCACTATTGTACTTTCATACTTTTCTCAATAGAATGACTGGAAAATTGTTTTAGGATTGTACTTTCATACTTTTCTGATCATGCTACCATTGATATTTTTAAATACATGTTAAGTAATTTTCTTTAATATTCCAAATGTGATATGATTTATGTTGTACCTCTGAGATAGTAGTAGGTCAGCTACCAATGCCAGAGCATCTAAAATAATTGTTTTGGGGGTTGGTTTTAGTTTCGGAAGACCAATGAATGAATACAGATGTAGAATTGAAATACTTAATCCTTTGGATAACATTAATATATCAGCAAAGGGCTACTATAAAGCTTTACACGGTGATATAGATCAAATAGTGGTGAGAAGAAGACAAAAAATAATATGATTATCATAGTTTCCAGACTGTAAAACAGAGCAATCATAAGTATGAAAACCTTCTAAACTACGTTCCAAAGGTTCAAGGCAGTATACTTAAGCTTACAAAAGATATTGATGATTTATTGATTAGAGGGGATTAGCTAACAGACAGTTCATTAATCCATTCTCTTAATAGATGATCATTTCAGGAGTTTATAGGAATAAATTGAGACACAATTATTCCTACCTAGATATCTCTATAACTCATACGCATATGAAGAAAAACATAATGATTGATAACTGGAAAAACTTACAGGATAACTCAAAGGTGCATCGAGGTTCAAAGTAGAATGAACAGTCACGACTTAACAAGCAATGAACAATGAACCTTGAACCTTGAACCCATAACAACTCGAGAAGAGAGTTATTTATACAATAATGAAACTAAGAAAATATCCTAAAACTAATTAAGATTTATTCTAGGAAAGGAAATATCTTCATTCAAGAAGATAGGGGCAGCTATTAAACTGCTTCTTATTGTCCCTTTTATTCAGGTTGTGCAGGATTTGTTGTTTGATATTTTTCCCTTTAAGCTGCTTGATTGTTCGTATCCTTTACGCTGGTCGATTCCTTCATTTGATCTTTCATCTGATACTCTTTAAACTCTGTGAATATCCTTTGACCGTGTTGAGTAGCCTTTACTATGTTCTTTTTACCTTTACTGTGCATTTCAGGTTTTTACTGTGTTTTTCAACAGTAAATCATTTTAGATTTTATGTTACAACGTAAAGTGATTTTATATGATCTTCATATTTGTCTTCTAACTGTATGCAAGCTTATTTCTTTGTAAGCATAGAACAATATTTTTTACCTGCAAAACACAGAAATTGTTAAGAAAAACATAGGTGATAGAGAATGTCATCAATGGATTTGTTGAGCTTGAAAGGATATTGGAAGGAGTCTAGAGCGTATCAGAAGGTAAAACAATGGTTTTATTGGTCGCAGAGGCTTATGGAGGTTTCAATGTGTAAATGGGCGAAAGAAAGCAAAATGGTGATTTTTACGTTTAAATGGAAAAACAGTTTACTTTTTGAAATATGGCGCAAAGTGAATAGTGACCATTTTGTCACTATGCAGGAGGTGGTTTTGGTTTTCATCGCACCACTTATAAGGCATGGGCGGTTTTGGGAGGGGTCACCCAATATAATCTTAGCCTGACACGTAGCAAGGGGAGGTCGGTGGAATACTGCTTTTTCAAGCGGGTAATGCTCGAACAGAGAGCCAACTCGAAATCGCTGAGGGTTGTTGGATTTGAATGTATTTGATCGGACAGTGGTGGAGCGAAAGAGCAGTGCGGAGGTAAGAGGAAAGAGCAATAGAGGGGCCCAACGATTAATCAGGGCGGTATGGCTTTATTATGGGTTAAGAACTGAGATTAGTGGGGTTTTATGGTTAAACAGAGGTTTAGGTTGGTTCTTCATTTAAATCATAAAAACAATTTAACAAAGAAATCCTTCGCAAAACACGGTATAGCAAACTTGAAATAGTATGAATTCGGACGGATAAATGAAATTTGGTCTGGGTTCATCGCATATTGCAATCGCAGTTTAGCGAAGGAAGGCCCATCACAAAGGAATGTGATAGGGTCTGGACACGATGTGGAAAATGAATCATGGATAATACTGCGTCGGGTCCGGGTCCCCATCGCATATTGGAGATCGCAATGGCGGAGGATATATGTTCCATCCGGGACTTGCGTTGAAGGGCAGATGCGAAATGGTAATGAATTATGAATATATTTGCATTGGGTCCGGGTCCATCACGCATCACATATCGTAATGCGAAGGAGTGTGCATGCACGTTTAAAGGTTTGCGATTCGCCGATATGCGATAATTTATGGAATACATAGTTTTATAATAAAACTAATGGTTTCGGGATATTTAATAAAGGGAGTTAATAATATATGGGAAAGGGAAATTTTAGGGGTTTAATACTATAAGTTAGCATTAATATGAAACATGAGTGGAAAGGGGAAATACACTAAGTATAATTCTTTTTCATGAGTTATTTTCTTTCACATATATACATCAATACTTAGGCTAAACATCTTTTTGTGGGTTTTGTGGGTAAAAGGGGATTTAACATGGAGTTTTCACTTTTCCTAGGCAAAAAAGATTTTAAGATTAGCAAAAGGGGTCTTTTATGAAAAATGAATGAATATGAACTGTATGAAGGTGGGAAGGGGAAATTAGTAAATGTAGGGATGAATGGGGATGAGGGAATTTAATTAATTGATCTTGTAGACCTTCATTTTCTTTGTGTAATTGCCTCCTAGACAAAGAAACATATGGTAAAACATAATAAATGTACATTTTGTCCAATCAATTATCATACTTCTGCAACATTTCTTCTACTTACCCTTTGCTTATCCTATCATTTTTTCTCCACTTAATGGGTGCATTTAAGCTAGCAAACCCTTTTCCTTTCTTTTTATTTAAAAAAAAAAAACAAACTATCTAATTCTAACCTTATAATATCCAAGGGCTCAGATTAAACTGATGAGCACCTTATTATTCTCTACCTAACTACTGATCTGCTAAGATTAAACAGTTTGGCCAGTTCTTTATTCTCTAATTATAAAATCAAATTTAAATCATGAGGCGATCAAAATTAAACTCATGGGTTGTGGCATTTATGACAAGTGGAACACAACTATTATTTTGCGAAAAAAATAGTAGTGGCACGTAGACTTGCTTGCTTTTAGAGTTTATTTGTTTTCTTTTCTTTCTAACCTAACATTTTCTTTTTCTCTTGATTTTTTTAGGACATCTAACCTAACATTTTCTTTGATATGGACATCATCATCAAGATATTTTTAAAAACATTTTATTCAATATTGTTATTTCCATATCCTAACTTAACATTTTTTCAAAATATTTTTCATTTTTTTATTTTTTGACGAATTTATTCTATCTTATCAAAACCAAAAAATGCTACAACATTGGCTCCATCTGGGGACTGTTTTCTTCTATAGAATGTAGAGAACCTACAAATCCATCTGCCTTCTCCTTGGGCTATGGAGTCCTTGCTGTAAATAAAATCACACTGACATCTTGAAAGTTAAAATAAAACCGGAGTATTTACAATGAAAACTATTTCAACTTCTTAGTACTGAATGTAATGTTTGAGTAACCTTCCATTTACATGGTAAGTGGAATATAGCCCCTCAAGATTCTACAACACAAAAGTTTTGTTACCCTTCACTTCATCAATTTCTAAAGGTCCAAACCATAGATTGCCAAATTTTCCATGCTTTCCTTTATCTTCTCTCCTGGCATCCCGTCTTCGAACTAGATCACCTTCCTTAAAGTCCCTTTACCTAGCTCTTCTATCAAACAAGACCTTCATCTTATTCTGATATTTCTTCAATTTGTGTTGAACTTCA
Organism: Pinus tabuliformis; assembly: GCA_031772625.1. Classification (NCBI taxonomy): domain Eukaryota; kingdom Viridiplantae; phylum Streptophyta; class Pinopsida; order Pinales; family Pinaceae; genus Pinus; species Pinus tabuliformis. Next base: position 253,944,958 of record CM062810.1, on the reverse strand, counting down.
TCTCTGTTTTCATTAAGTTCAATAATCTTATTTATTCTTCTTGAAAAATCATCAGGTTCATCTGTTGAATCCTGCAGGATTTTAAAACAAGGCCAAATTGGTAGGGAAGATTGCATCTTTCCCATAGACTAATTGAAATGGAGATTTTCTAGTTGATCTATTTGGAGTAATTCTGTTTACCCATATTGCATAAATCAATGTGAATCCCAACTCTTCTTATGATCAACTAGAGTCTTTTTATTACCTTTACCAAACTTTTGTTTGATGACTTTGCAAGGCCATTACCTTGAGGGTACTATGGAGTTGAATGATGTAACAGAATCTGATATTTTTGGCAAAAGTCAATCATTTTAACACTAGAATAATTTGTTGCATTATCAGTGACAATTTGAGTTGGGCAACCAAATCTAGATAAGATATTCTCTTCAATAAACTTAATTACTACTCAATCAATAGCATTTCTGACTAGAATTGCTTCCACCCATTTAGTAAAGTGTTATGTTGCAGTGAGGATCCATCTATGCTGATTACTTGAAGTGGGGTGAATTTCTCCAACAAAATCTAATCCCCATTGAGCAAAAGGTGTTGAAACTATTGATGAAACGAGTGGAAGGGCTGCTAATTTTTGTTTACCAGCAAACATTTGACAAGGAACACAACCTCTGACCTTTGCCCCTACTTGTAAGAAAAATTTGGGCCAATAAAATCCTCCCCTCAGAATCTTGTATGGTGTTGCTCTCTAAGCATAATGTCCCCCACAAAATCCTGTATGAAATTGATTAATGATTCCTTCAGTTTCTAATTCTCTTAAACATAATAACAAAATATTCAGTGGATCTTTCCAGTATAAATTTGCATTTATAATGCAGTACTTGACTAATTTTAACTTAAGGGTTTTACATTGGGTTTTGGAGAATGATGTTGGACACTCAAAATGGATCAAGAAATTTACAATATCTTGATACCAGTTTGACAACAAGAATTTTTCATCAATGTGTATAGGACTGATATGCTCTGAAGGTAGAGGTTTTTGTGGGTTCTTTTATTTAGGCTGAAGGGAAGGTTCTTGTGGATTCCAAGAACCCTTGTATTTCTAAAATATAATTTATTCCAAGAACTTTGTATTTGGATTCAGCTAGAAGCTTGGCTAATCCTTGACCTTCTACTAACTTGGTAGTCTTGATAGTTAGATCAAACTCCAGAATTTGAGTGATCCATCTACCTCTTTTCCCATCAGTGTCTAGTTGGGTTAGGACAATTTTGACAGCACTATTAGGGACATAAGCAGTAATAGGTGAATGTAAGACATACATTCTGAATGATTTCAGGGCTTGAATAAGGGAATAGGCTTGCTTCTCAATGATGTCATACTTAAGCTGAGTATATCTCATAACCTTACTGAAAAAGGCTATGGGTTGGTCATGGGAAACTTTATTTTTCTGTAATAGAACGACAGCAAGGGTTGTTTCAGAGGCAAAGGAGAAAATACTAAATGGCTTAGTATAATCAAGGTTGGCTAAGGTGGGAGGTTCAGAGATATCCCTTTTTATTTGTTCAAATGCATCCCTAGAAGAGACAGTCCATTTGACTTCATGGTCCTTTCGGAGCATGTCAATTATATCTTTTACAATCACTGCATAATTTGGAATAGATCTCCTTAGAAAATTAATCTTGCCTAGAAAAGCTTGAATCTCCTTCTTGTTTCTAGGTAAGGTCAATGTTTCAATGGCAGATACTCATTTGGGGTCAATTACTACTCCCTCCTTTGAAATTATATGGCCCAACAGTTTTCCTTCTTTGTCAGAAAATAAGGACTTCTTAGGGTTCAATGAATCATATTCCAAATTTTCTACACCTATCAAAAACCTTCATCAAGTGCTTTAGATGTTTCTGATCAGATTTAGAAAAAAACAATTATGTCATCAAGATAAATAACCACAAATTTATTTACCTAACCCATAAAATCTATGTCCATAGCTCTCTAAATTGTTGCTCCAACATTGGTTAAGCCAAATGGCATATAGCATACATGAATGTACCCCAGGGTGTAGTAAAGGTTGTCTTCTCTCTGTCTATTGTATCAACATTCACTTGATTGTAACCTGAAAAACCATCAAGCGTAGAAAGTCTTTGTGGTCCTGAAACCATTTGAAGTAACTGATCCATTTTGGGCAAAAGATAATTATCTTTTAATGATGCCTTGTTCAAATTTCTAAAATCCACACAGAGTCTTATTTATCCATTTTTCTTTCTAACAGGAACTAGATTTGCAACCCAATTAGAATATCTATGAGGGAGGATGATCTGAGCATCTAGCAATTTCTTAATCTCCCTTTCTACAGTTGGTAGTAGGGCTGGATTTATCCTTCTAAGTTTCTGTTGATAAGGTTTTGCTTCTGGCTTCAAAGGAACCTTACGCTGTATTAATGAAGTATCATAGGTCTTTAGATCAGCATAAGTCCAAGCAAAAACATCCTTATAATTTTGCAATAACTTAAGATATTGAACTTTGATCTCATGTTCTAGAGATGCACATATTTTTATTTTTTTGATATCTTCATCAATTCCAATGTTAATCTCTTCTATGCCAACTTCTGAAGAAATGGACTGAGGGTTTCGGAGGACATCATTTTGATCAAACAATTTTTCTAAAGGAATGAGTCCTTTTGGAACAAAATTATTAGATAATTGAATAATGTCATGATTAGCAATTTGGGTTTTAAAATCTGAAGTATCATTTCCGTCTACATTTTCATTTATTTCAGTTCTATCTTCAACAATTTATAGAAATGAAAAATCATCTATTACTTGCAGAAATGATTTCAAATGTTCATCATCTTCGAATATTTGCCAATGTTCAGATTATCTGGGATAGATGGCCTATATTTGACTTGTATCTGATAGAGTACATCAGTATGATAAGGAATTTTAAAAGAGCTAGCAGACATAGTTATGGCATCTGCATGAATATTCTGATCTGAGATAGTTAAGGCATCTGCATGAATATTCTGATCTCTAGGAATATGAGTCAAATTAAAAGAATCAAAGAAGTTTTCAACTAAATCCCATACTTCATTTGGATAGGACCTAAGTCTAGGGTGCTTGGTCTGGCAAACATTTCTCACTTACTTAACAATAAATTCTGAATCAGTAAAAACACTTAAGTTTTGAACTTTTAAGCTTCTAGCTAATTGCAATCCTAAAAGGAAAGCTTCACATTCAGCCACATTATTTGTAACTTCGAAGTCTAATTTACATGACTGGGTTATATTTTCTTTTTCAGATGAAATTAAAACTACTCCAGCTCCTACCCCATCTTTCGTGCAAGTGCCATTAATGAACAGTTTCCAATTATCAGTTTGGTTTGGTTCAGGACTTTAAACTACCTCTTCAATTTTGACTTGAGTTTTATGTTGATTTGATGTGAGTTGAAAACAACCAAAGTCTTGATCTATTGCATAAATTGTATGGTTCCTTGGTTGGTCAGTCTTACAAATAGTATGTACAAATATTACCTCTTCATATAATCTTAATTGCTCTCCTCCATAAACAGGAATAGTAGCATATGATATCCATCTGTAGAGTTCCCCCTAATTTGGCACAGCAAGACCTAGAAAGGAGCATTCCAATCTTAGGAGGGATATCTATGACAACAATATCAAGTACTACACTTTTCACTGGAATTTGGGCAAGGGTAACCACTAGATCCTTAATCAATCCCAAACAGGGCTCTCTTTTAGAATCAAAGGTGTACTGGTCATGGTAGGATCTAGTTATGTCAATTTTTAAATGGTCCATGATAGATTTTGTCATAAGGTTATGTGATGCTCTTGAATCAAGCATACAATTATACAACATGGAATCATTTGTTTTAAGAGTTACATAGAAAGGAGGCACTATCTCATCTATTGTGTCTGAACTAGGGCCAAAAACTACTACTATTTTTTCATCTTGTAGACTTATGACATCACCTTCAGCATCAATTGAGGTATTTTGTATCCATTTTGTGCCTTGGCTTTTGTAATCAAGGTTTTTATAAAGTTCTGACAGTGGAATTGGGATCTTAACCCTCTCTAATTCTTTTTCAACATTAAATGTAATCAAAATGTTTTTACCAGTTTGGGTAGTATCAATTGACTCATCTAAGCGTTGAATAAGATTTGTTTGAGCTTTAGCAGTTTTGGTACATGGTTCAGTTATTGGAGTTTCCTTTGGAGGTCTCCCAGGACCAGGCCTAGGCCTAAAATCATACCTCTTGTTTAACTCTACAATTAAAAATTTAGAGAAAGTGTGATATTTAGAGACCTGTGAAGCTCTCTGATCTTCTTCAACCTAATTTTGTTGTGAGAGAGGAATGATGACTGTTTGATTGGAAGAAGAATCCATACTATTAATATCTTCAGTAATTGTCATAGTATTATCATCAGGTTGATGGTCATCTATCAATATAGGAGTAGGAACATGTTGATCATTGCTAGGTCTCTGAAGAATTTGTAGCGGTGTATTTATTTTATACTGACCTTGATTTTGGTTTTAGGGTCTAGTAACTATTTGTTGTATTGTCCTAGGTTTGGTCTCAATCTTTGAAATCCTATTTGATAGGTTTCTAATAAGAGATGTTATTTCATCTATTTTTGGATCTTCTGATTTTGTCTTAGAGGAACTAGAGGCTTCTTGAACAGATTTGAGTTTTCCTTGGGCTTTTTCTTCCTTAAATTTTAAAGAAGTTGACGCTACCCTATTTGCTTCTACTTCTATAGCGTTTGTTTTCATATCTTCAAGAGTTATTGAAGTTCTCTCTCGTAGCATAACAACAAATTCATCATCAAAAGCCTTATAAAATATAGACTTAGTTGCTGCTACAGGGGGCTTACAATCAGTAGGCATTTTGTGATAAAGTTTATTGAATCTTTTGATAAAATCTGATACTGGTTCACCGAAGTTCCTTTTAAGCTCTTCAAATTCTGTGAGGAAGTAAAGAGGATCCTTTTTCACACCCCATTGATTTTTAAATATGGTTGTAAGCTCTTCCCAATTTCTAATGGAAGTTGATGCTAACTGCCTAAACCAAATCCTCACATTTCCTTCAAGTGACTGTACAAAAAATCTCATATAAACATTTTCTTGTTCAATATTCATGTTGTCTGCAAAGTCTAGGAAAGCTTGAAGATGGTCCTCAACTGAGGGACTAGTTTCTCCATTGTACTTGGGAAGGTATTTTAAGTATCTAGCTAGGAATGCATCAAGGTTATTAGGTAAGACTAAGGCAGCTTATCTAGCCTGTACAATAGGTCAGAAAGCCATGAAAGCAGGTGGTGTATGAGGTTGTCCAGGTGGAGTATGAGGTGTTTGTGTGGATGTAGAGGATGAAGAAGAAGTAGAGGAAGAAGATGGTGATTCAGGGGTTGATAAACTAGTTGGAGGTGAAGGAGGAGGAGATCTCCTGAAAGACTTCAAAGGAGTCTTAAGAAATAACTTTGGGACCTATAAAGGAATACCTTCTTCTGTTTCAAAGAGAGGATTGGAATATATAGAGAAGGTCTCCTCAGGTTTTTCAGAAGAAGAAGCTTCAGGTCAGTCAAAAATGGAAGGAAATGGATAGGTGGTAGGGGATATGAAATCTGTGGATTTATATTCTGGTAGATTAACACCCAAATCAGATTTAGTTTTAGGTGATCCTAGTGGTAGTTTGAGTATTGGATGAAATTCTAAAGAATGAATAAGGTAGGCTGACTTAAAATCAACTCCTCTATTTAGAAGTTCAGCAACCCTAGGTGATAAATGGGAGTAATCAAGATTAGATGGGATATTACTATAGGGGTCAAATGATTCTAATTATTCAAACTATAGGACTGAAGAGGAAGAAGAAGATGGTTGGTGTCCCCTTTTAGAAATGGCTTTTCTGAGAAGCCTTTTAGGATCTGACAGAGGACTAACTATGTCATCTTCTGAACGAGATCTGGTATGTTTAAAAGGTGCCAGCTTTGGAGTGTGGAGTCACCTAAGTGAATGATTTTGACCTTTCTAAACCCTTTAATCACCTTAAAGGAAAATAATGAATGAATATCGTTGTTCCAAGGGAAACTTAAAATAAATTCGAATCTTTGGCAACGGCGCAAGTTTGATGTTGTACCTCTAAGATAGTAGTAGGTCAGCTACCAATGCCAAAGCATCTAAAATAATTGTTTTGGGGTTTTTTGTTTTAGTTTGGAATACCAATGAATGAAGACATATGTAGAATTGAAATACTTAATCCTTTGGATAATATTAATATCTCAGCAAAGGGCTAATATAAAGCTTTACACAGTGATATAGATCAAATAGTAGTGAGAAGAATACATAAAATAATATGATTATCACAGTTTCTAGACCGTAAAACAGAACAATCATAAGTATGAAAACCTTCTAAACTACATTCCAAAGGTTCAAGGAAGTACACTTAAGCTTACAAAAGATACTGATGATTTATTTATTAGAGGGGATTAGCTAAACAAACAGTTCATTAATCCATTCTCTTAATAGATGATCACTTCAAGAGTTTATAGGAATAAATTGAGACATAATTATTCCTACCTAGATAGATCTATAATTCATAAGCATATGAAGAAAAACATAATGATTGATAATTGGAAAAACTTATAGATAACACAAACCGTGTAAAACCAAATTCCGAATCCTCTGATTTGTATTAAGGTTCCAGAAAGACTGAGTACATCAAGTGTCTAGAAAATCTTCCTTCAAAGGTGCAACCAGGTTCAAAGTACAATGAATAGTCACGACTTAACAAGAAATAAACAATGAACCTTGAACATTGAACCCATAACGACTCAAGAAGAGAGTTATTTATACAATAATGTAACTAAGAAAATAACCTAAAACTGATTAAGATTTATTATAGTAAAGGAAAGATCTTCTTGCAAGAAGATAAGGGCGGCTATAAAACTGCTTCTTGATGTCCCTTTTATTCAGGTTGTGCTAGCTTTGTTGTTTGATATTTTGCCCTTTAAACTACTTAATTGTTTGTATCTTTTACGTTGGTTGATAACTTCATTTGATATTTCATTTGATACTCTTTAAACTCTGTGAATATCCTTGGACCCTATTGAGTAGCCTTTATTGTGTTCTTTTTACCTTTACTATGCATTTCAAGTTTACACTGTGTTTTTCAACAATAAATCGTTTCAGATTTTATGTTACAGGGTAAAGTGATTTGATATGATCTTCATATTTTTCTTCTAACTATATGTAGGCTATTTTCTTTGTAAGCTTGGAACATGAGTTTTTACCTGCAAAACACAGAAATTGTTAAGAAAAACATAGGTGATAGAGAAGGTCATCAATGGCTTTGTTGAGCTTGAAAGGATATTGGAAGGAGTCCAGAGCGTATCGGAAGGTAAAACAATGGTTTTATTGGTCGCAGAGGCTTATGGAGGTTTCACTATGTAAACAGGTGAAACAAAGCAAAATGGTGATTTTTACGTTTAAACGGAAAAAAAAAAAAAAAAAGAGTTTACTTTTTGAAATATGGTGCAAAGTGAACAGTGGTCATTTTGTCATTATGCGGGAGGTGGTTTTGGTTTTCATCGCACCGCTTATGAGGTGCAGGTGGTTTTGGGAGGGGTCACCCGATATAATCTGAGCCTGACACGTAGCAAGGGGAGGTCGATGGAATACTGCTTTTTCGGGCGGGTAATGCTTGGACAGAGATCCAACCTGAAATGGCTGAAGGTCGTTGGATTTGAATGTATTTGATCGGACAGTGGTGAAGCGGAAGAGCAGCGCAGAGGTAAGAGGAAAGAGCAATGGAGGGGCCCAACGATTAATCATGGTGGTATGGCTTTATTATGGGTTAAAAACTAAGATTAGCGGGTTTTATGGTTAAACAGAGGTTTAGGTTGGTTCTTCATTTAAATCATAAAAACAATTTAACAAAGAAATCCTTTGCGAAACACGGTATGGCAGACTTGAAATAGTATGAATTTGGACGAATAAATGACGTCGGGTCCAGCTTCATCGCATATCACAATTGCATTTTAGCGAAGGAAAGCCCATCGCAAAGGAATGTGATAGGGGCCAGACACAATGTGGAAAATAAATCTTAGATAATTTTGTGTCGGGTCTGGGTTCCCATCGCATATCGGAGATCGCAATGGCAGAGGGTATATGTTCCAGCCGGGACTTACGATGAAGGGTGGATACGAAATGGCAATGAATTATGAATATATTTGCGGCCGTTATGGGTCCATCGCACATCACATATCGCAATGCAGAGGAGAGTGCATTCACGTTGAAAGGTTTGTGATCCGCCGATATGCGATTTTTTATGGAATGCATAGTTTTATAATAAAACTAATGGTTTCGGGATATTTAATGAAGGGAGTTAATAATATACAGGAAAAGGAACTTTTAGGGGTTTAACACTATAATTTAGCATTAATATGAAACATGAGCAGAAAGGGGAAATACACTAAGTATAATGCTTTTTCATGAATTATTTGATTTCATATATATACATCAATACTTAAGCTAAACATATTTTTGCGGGCTTTTTGGGTAAAAGGGGATTTAACATGGGGTTTTCACTTTTTCTAGGAAAAAAGGATTTTAACCTTAGGAAAAAGGGTTTTTTTTATTGAAAATGAATTAATATGAACTGTATGAAGGTGGGAAGGGGAAATTAGTAAATATAGGGATGAATGGGGATGAGGGAAATTAATTAATTGATCTTGTAGACTTTGATTTTCTTTGTGTAATTGCCTCATGGACATAGAAACATATGGTAAAACATAATAAATGTACATTTTGTCCAATCAATTATCATACTTCTGCAACCTTTCTTCTACTTACCCTTTGCTTATCCTATCATTTTTTCTTCACTTAATGGGTGCATTTAAGCTAGAAAACCCTTTTCCTTTCTTTTTATTAAAAAAAAAACAAATTATCTAATTCTAACCTTATAACATCCAAGGTCTCAGATTAAACTGATGAGCACCTTATTATTCTCTACCTAACTACTGATCTACCAAGATTAAACATTTTGACTAGATCTTTATTCTCTAATTATAACATCAAATTTAAAGCATGAAGCAGTGAAGATTAAACTATTTAACTGTCATGGGTTGTGGCATTTATGACAACCTGCACACAACCATTATTTTGCGGAAAAAATAGTTGTGGCATTTAGACTTGCTCACTTTCAATGTTTATTTGTTTTCTTTTCTTTCTAACCTAACATTTTCTTTTTGTCTTGATTTTTTTAGTTCATCTAACCTAACATTTTCTTTGATATGGACATCATCATGAAAATATTTAAAAAAAAAAATATTCAATATTGTTATGTCTATATCCTAACTTAACATTTTTTCAAAATATTGTTCAATATTTTATTTTTTAACTAATTTATTCTATCTTATCAAAACCAAAAAATGCTACAACAATTTATAAACATTATTTTGATTAAATATTTAATTAAAATAATCATCTTGAAATATTTTCATTTCCATTGGTGTTTGAGCAATACATAATGTCATTGACTAAGGAAAATCATTATAGATCACATCTAGATAAATGCTAAACAATCTCGGGTTATAGAGTAGATTAATGCATAATTTTTCCATTTGATTCATTGTTGCAAATACATCTATTTCACTCCACTATAAGCCTTGCACATTCATTCAATCACCCTTCATTGGGAAACTAATCCCATCATATCTAATCAGAGCCACTACCTAAACAGAAAAGGAGTTGTCTTAAGTTTTGGACCATAAGTTTTCCATTTGATTCATTGTTGCAAATACATCTATTTCACTCCACTATAAGCCTTACACAGTCATTCAATCACCTTTCATTGGGAAACTAATTCCATCATATCTAGTTGGAGCCACTACCTAAATGGAAAAGGAGTTGTCTTAAGTTCTGGACTGGGTGGTTTTCCCCCGTGTTGATGCAACGATTTTCAAGGCCTCAAAACTTTTGGCGCTAGAAGGAGGGCCTGCAAACTATGAATGAAAATTAAGTCCAATCCAAAAACAAAAGGCCATTCCAAGAGTCATCCCCCCTCCAAATCTCCTACAACTTCCAGATCCCCTCTAGAATCTCCTACTTTTAGATCGGGAGTTGTACAATCACCTCCCAAGTTTCCTAGAATACTTCTTGAGTTAATCCTTGCAGATTATACTCCAGAATCACCAAAAATTACATCTTTGATAAATAAATTGGAAGACATCTCCATTTCAGCAAAAACGCATGAATGATCCGAATATTCTGAAGGAAGTATAACTTCTATTTTTCACCGAACTAGTGTTTTGACTCAGTACCGAAGTGAAAAACCTGGCATATCGCCATTTTAATTTCAACTTCAATCCTGCCGGAAAAAAGCTACTACATCAAATTCCCAAACATCTATTAATGAGATTACCTCATTCTCTCATTCACAAACATCTCCATTTATTCCTTTTCCATTTCCTTTTTCTCTACCAATCACTTCATCTATTTCCATTTCCTCTGCACAAATGACTAGTGCTGCTTCAAGTAGTACTAGCATAGCTACCATTTCTTCTTTCATCACATCCACCTCCTCAACTATTACAATGTCAACTAGACCGTGGTCCAATCTGGGAGTTGTTAAAATGCTAGCACCACTTCATCCTCTACAAAAACATCCTAAAAGATGGCTTCACAAATTCAATCCTGATGATGGGTTACCTATTGAAGAGCACCTTCATAATTATATGTTAGTCATCAATCTTAATGAGGTAGTTGAAGAAGACGTTGTTGATAGATTATTCCTGTACACTCTTACAAGATCAATAGGGTCTTGGTACTTTTCATTACCAGCCAATTCTATTACTAGTTCGGATATTTTTGAAGAACAATTGTTGACTAAATTTGGCGATGATCACTCAACCGCATCTCTTATCAATGACCTTTCCAATTTAAAAATGAATTCAGTGGAAAAGATAAAATATTTCAATTCCAAATTTAAAAAATTATTAAATAAAATACCATCTACTTCAAGACCTAGTGTCGATGTACAAATTGAATGGTATATTTCATCTCTTCCTTCTAACGTAGTAATTTTTGCAGATAGAGCTAATAAAAGTACCTTGGTAGAAAACATGAAAGAAGTTGTGTATGTAGAGAAGGGGATAAATGCACTAGAAAAGAAAAAGGATGAGGAAGACAGAAAATTAAAAAGAGTTACACTTAAGGATGAATCTAAAAAGAAAACACTTAAAGATCCCTTTGATCTTTAAGGCTTGCAACAAGTCCTGAAAATTTTTTCTAACGAGATGGTAGAGATCAAAAAACCAAGTAGCTAAATCTTCTTCCAAAAAACCTTTTAGAACATACAGAAGAAATTAGCCACCTAATCCACAACCTCCAAGCACGATATCTAACGCAAAAATTGATGATGAAGATGAGGAGGAAGTAACATTTTCTGTTGATGAACCCCAAGATGAACAAATAGCTTAGTTAAATGGAATGTGGGATTGTATTCTTCCCATTTATGATAGTGAAAATAAATATCAAGCATTACTTGTTAGCACAATAAGTAAAGGTCCATTTGATCCTATACAGCCAATTTAAAGAGAGAAACCTTCAACTTCCACTGCTAAAGATAAAGTTGTCGTTAAAAAATCCATTTCCACTTCCCCCGAGTAATTTTGTCATCATCAAATTCTTCATCTTCACGTAGAACCTTATTAGTTTCAGATCCTATATATAGTTGAGGATATGAGGAAAATAAAAGAAAACATTTCCCTTCATGAACTCACTAAACTCAAACAATAACATAAATTTTTACTCAAAGAATTGAATGCAGTACCTGCTTCTCCTCTTCATGTTGTTATCGTATCTAAAGTTTCTAACAGAATGGGTAAATGTAATGAAACCAACTCAAGAAAAATATAGAAAATATAGATCAACGCCTTAAAATTCAGCCTCTTCGAGGGGGCAACCTCCTTTACATTACATAAATGAACAATTCTTTGATGATTCAAATGACAAAACCTACTTTCTATATATAGGAGTCTAAGGAATCATAATATAACTCAGCCGACCTAACAATAATAATATAAAGCCACAAAAATAACAATAGAGGGATTCTATGGGGCACAGTAATAACAATATGGGGGAAATAGGGGCACAACAATATTAATAAAGGGTACAACTACAATAGTAATGGGGTAATCACTAGTATTATAGGGACCCAACATGCCCCTCTCCTTCAAAAAAGTGTTGTCCTCAACGCTTGAGTAGTTCTGGATACTTCTGTATAAAATTCTCATCCTCCCATGTGGAATCTTCAGCGGCTAAGTTCTTCCACTTGATAAGATACTTTGAAATTGATCGATTTCATAGCTGTCGAGTTCTTGTTTCTGTGACTTCTTCCGGTTCCAATATACTTTTTCCTTCCTCGTCAAGTTCTGGAAATATTGTTTGAACTGGGAGCTTGTCACCTGTAACCTTCTTTAAACATGAAACATGGAAAACTAGGTGCAATCGAGAAGCTACAGGAAGCTCCAATTTGTATGCCATAGTACCAATCTTTTGCAACACCTTGTATGGACCATAATACTTTGGTGATAATTTATTATCCTTCTTAGCTTGCTTGAGGGACATTTGCTTATATGGTTGTAGTCATAGGAATACCTGATCAAGTACATCAAAACTTCTTTCGCTGTGATGTTGATTTGCCTAGTGTTTCATTCTATTCTGTCCCAACACGAAGTTATCCTTTAAGAGTTGGAGGACTTGTTGATGTTTGATGTGATGTTCCATTGCCTGAACCTTAGAATTTTCTCTTAAATATGAGGTGATGGATGGTGGTTGATACCCATAAAGTGCCATAAATGGGGTCATTTTTATTGTTGTACGAAAGGAAGTGTTATACCACCATTCAGCTAGAGGCAACCATTTGACCCATTGTGTCTGTTTATCAGATACAAAGCAACGAAGATATCCTTCCAAACATTTGTTTACTATCTCAGTTTGCCCATCATATTGAGGATGATAAGATGAGATATGAGCTAACTGAGTACCAAGACAAGAAAGTAATTCTTTCCAAAAATTTCCAGTGAAAATGGGATCTCTGTCACTTACAATAATCTTTGGGTTTGCATGTAGCTTTTGAATTGTTTCCATAAATGTAGTAGAAACTGTAATGGCTTTAAATGGATGTGATAATGCACAAAAGTGTGCATACTTGGTAAGTCTGTCAACTACCACCATGATGACACTCTTTCCCTCAGACTTGGGTAAACCTGTGATAAAATCCATTGAAACCTCCTCCCAATGTTGGCTTGGAATGGATAAAGGTTGTAATAGACCCAGTGTCTTAATTGTTTCAACGTTATTTTGTTGGCAAACCAAACTTTTTGCCACAAACTTTTGAATATCTGATTTAAGGCCATCGCAAAAAAATTCCTTCTTAACCCTGTGGTAAGTTTTTAAAAATCCTGAGTGCCCTCCTAAGGGAGAAGTGTGCAATTCCATAAGAATATTTGGTTTTAGCTGGGAATTCTTACAGAGGTATAAGCGATCTTTGTACCATAACGAATCATTTTTCCAGCTAAATGTATCACGTGGACTGGAATATTGTTGTAACTTTTGAATAAGTGCCCACACTTTTTCATCGTTCTTCCATTCCTCCCTTGCTTCATTTATCCAATCTGATTGGATAATAGAAATGGTGCACAAAAATGCTTCCACATCCTCATCCTTTCTTGAGAGTGCATCTTCCACCACATTTTGCTTCCCTTTTTTGTAGATGATTTCAAAGTCATAACCCAACATCTTTGTGACCCACTTTTTTTGCTCTTCAGAGGATAATCTTTGTTCTAAAAAGTATTTAAGGCTATCATGTTCCGTTTTTACCTTGAAGTGTCTTCCCATTAGGTAGGGTTGCCATTTCTTAAGTGCATGGAGTATTGCCAACACTTCCTACTCATAAATAGTTTTGTGTAAAAACTTTCTCTTGATTGGATTACTTTCAAAAGCAATGGGTATTTCATCTTGCATTAGAACAGCACCAATTCCATTTCCTGAAGCATCACATTCCACAATAAAGGTTTTTGTGAAGTCCAGTGTAGCTAAGACCGGTGCTTGGCACATTGCCTCTTTAAGATGTTCAAAGGCCTTTGTTGCTTCCGGAGTCCATGAAAATGCATCTTTCTTCAATAATGTTGTTAGAGGTGCTACTATTCTCCCATAATTCTTAACAAACTTGCGATAATACCCTGTCAACCCAAGAAATCCTCGTAGATGCTTTATGGATGTGGGGATTTTCCATTCCTTAATGGCTTTAATTTTGCTAGGGTCTACCTTAACTCCTTCATGAGATACAATATGACCTAGATATTCCACCTCCTGGACTCCAAAGAAACATTTGGATCTTTTTGCATATAATTGTTTCTCCTCCAATAGTTGTAGCACCCTGTCAACATGTTCAACATGATCCTTCCAAGACTTGCTGTAGATTAGTATATCATCAAAAAATAATAACAGAAATTTTCTAAGGAATGGTTTGAAAATTGAATTCATCAATTCTTGAAATGTTGAAGGTGCATTGGTAAGGCCAAAAGGCATGACCAAAAATTCATAATGACCCTCATGAGTTCTAAATGCTGTTTTCGGAATGTCTTCAGTCTTCATTCTGATTTGATGATATCCTGAACGAAGATCCAACTTGGTGAAGTAAATTGATCCATGCAATTCATCCAGTAACTCATCAATGACAGGAATGGGAAACTTATCTTTAATAGTGAGCTTGTTGAGCTCCCTATAATCCGGACACATGTGCCATGATCCATCCTTCTTGTGCACCAATACTACCGGAGCAGAGAAAGAACTTTGACTCAGTTGAATTATACCAGCCTCTAGCATTTCTGCAACCATACGTTCAATTTCACTCTTTTGGACATAGGGATATCTGTACGGCCTGATGTTTGGAGGAACACTTCCTAGAATCAGATGAATAGCATGATCATGATCATGCATAGGTGGGAGACCTTTGGGAGTCTCAAATACCTTGGAATGATTGTCCAGGACTTTTTGGAGATCTTGAGAAATAGAAGATTCCGATGTGGAAACATCTAGCAAACATAATTGTGCAATTACACCTCTTTGTTCCTTTTTTAGAAGCTTTGTCATACCATTAGAGCTGATTATATTTCTTGGTTTCCCTACAATACCCCTTAATTCAACTTCCTTTCCTTCCGTAGGAAATTTGATGAAAATTTCTTGAAAATTAAAAGCTATTGTACCCAAGGATTGTAGCCATTGGACTCCTAGTACAACATCAGCACCTCCCATTGGAATGGAAAGCATTGGGCTAGTCAATACATATTCTCCCATGGATAGCTTGATATTATGGCACTTTCCAGAGAAATTTATTGTTCCTCCATTTGCAATCATTACTTGACACTCTAGTGCTGGATATAGGAAGCAATTCAATTCTTTTGCTACCTTACAATGAATAAAATTGTCGGTGCTTCCTGAATCAATCAACATTATTACCTTTTTCTTCTTGATTTGTCCTTCCATCTTGATGGTTTGAGGAGTGGTTATTCCCGCCAATGCATTACAAGATATGGTCGGATTCATTTATTCTTCATCTAGGATTTGTTCTTGGAGTATATCCTCTTCTTTTGACCTTTCTTTCTCGTTTTCTTCTTCCTCTTCACAATCTATGTAGAATAATTTCTTCTCAGCACACTTATGACCTTTAGTGTATTTGCTATCACAACTGTAACAAAGCCCTTTTTCTCTTTTTTCTTCCAATTATTGTGGTGTCAACCTTATAGGTTGTGGAAGACTAGGGGCAACAACACTTCCGTCTTTATAGTTGTGAGTGGTATGCTTCTTGGTTGCCATAATTTTGCTTTCCATTTTTCTTGCTAACCTGAACGCCTTCTCTAATGAATCAGGTTCCCAAAGGCGAACATCATGTTGGATATTATCCTTTAAAGACCCTATGAACACATCAATCCTATGCTCCTCTAGAATATCTTTTACCCTTATGTTCAATTTTTGGAACTCCTCAATGTGCTCCATTATTGAACCCTTTTGTTTGAGACTTATCAATTGGCTAAAAATAGTGTTGCTTTTTGTATCCTCATAATGTGCTATCAATTCTTCCGTAAAAATTACCCAAGTGATAAATTGTTTATGAGAGTAAAGCCATTGATACCATACAAACTGATTTGGTTCCAAATATAAAGTTGTCATACGTCCCTTTTGTGTGTTTTGCACATTATTGAGATCGAAAAATTACTCCATCTGTAATATCCATGTTGCGGGATCCTTGCCATCAAACTTCCTCATATCTATTTTTGGAATATGGTGGGTCTTCAATCCAACATTAGAGTCTATGGAATCATGATTAACATTTCTTTTGTTCTCATCATGAGTTTCCTTTAGTACCCTTTCACCATTAGTGACCATTTCTTGTAGCAACTTATTCATATTTATCTTCAATTCTTCCATCTTATCATCCATGCCATCAATTTTAGCGTCCATGCCATTCATCTTAGCTTCCATGCCATCCATCTTAGCTTCTACTCCTTTATTTAAAAAATCCATCTTAGCTTCTACACCTTTCTTTAAACCATCCATCTTAGCTTCTACATCTTTCCTTAAACCATCCATCTTAGATTCTGTTGCTTTTTTGCAAGTGACACTTGTTGCACTTGTTCTTGTAATTTTGATATATCATATAGCATTTCTTCTTCTTCTTCATGAGTCATGCTAGAGATTTCAAGTTCCTTACTAGGTGTTTGCATTTTCTTTCCTCGGGGCATCAGTTACCGATAATAATGCTCTACTAGCCCTTTGAATTCCTTCAAAATAAATTTTCAAACCAATCTTAAGCAAAAATTTAAAAGAATCTACACACCTTTTTTTCACTTTGTAGGAGCTGGATATTGCCTCTGATGTATCTCTGTACTTTTAGATCATCTAGTTCTAAAATTGAAACCTGTAGTAGCCCTCTGTGTCCTCTTTCTAATGCCACCAGTCTTATCCAAATTGGATTCTCCAAGGAAGAGTTATGCAAAATCTCCCACAGTGACCGGATTATAGACTAGTTCAGTAGAGCGAACTTGTACGACGTGCCACGAGTCACTGTTTCGACCTTTGGCTCTGAAAAATATATACAAGAAACTACAATCTGTCCTCTTTCTGCACCTTCTTACGAAATTTCAATCCAATGCTCAGAGAAAAAGTTATGATTATTTTCCCCAGGTCACCTGTTTGGAATGTAATTCAGGAGTCTGCAAAAAGACCAACTTCCTCAGATCATATCTCCGCAAATATAGTGCAAAAGGCTCTGAAATTTGGACCCAAGATTTAGCGCGATGTCTTCTCAAATGGGTTTGTTTTTTAGCTTATGAAACGTCGCATAAAAAATTTTATAGTGAAAATGCTACAATGTTCTGTTTGGAGCAGTGAAACCCTAGAATCCAAAGCTTTGATACCAAATGTAATGAAACCAGCTCAAGAAAAAGATAGAAAAGATAGATCAATGCCTTAAAATTCAGTCTCTTCGAGGGGGCAACCTCCTTTACATTACATAAATGAACAATTCTTTGATGATTCAAATGACAAAACCTCCTTTCTATATATAGGAGTCTAAGGAGTCATAATATAACCAGCTGACCTAACAATAATAATATAAAGCCACAAAATAACAATAGAGGGATTCTATGGGGCACAGTAATAACAATATGGGGGCAATAGGGGCACAACAATATTAATAAGGGGTACAACTACAATAGTAATGGGGTAATCACTAGTATTATAGGGACCCAACAGTAAACCTCCTAGTCATTCATTATTTCATTCCTCTAATGCTATTATGATAGGTGACAAATCTAATTCACATACTCCTTCTATTATTTTGACTTTTGAAATATATAATAAAAATGTACATAACTGCTTGGTAGATTTAGGGGCTTCTTTGAATATCATGTCGTATTCAATTTGTCTAAAATTAAATATGTCACCCCAGAAAACTACAGTTCACATTGTGCAACTCGATAGGACAAAACTCAGTCATAGGAGAAATGAATTCAGTTCTTATTAGGTTATCTTTGAATCTTGAAGTTTGTCAAATAATTGATATGCTATTTGTTGATATCCCAGATTTCTATGGTCAGAAAAGGTACATGGTTATTTTTTCATTAATTAGTCTCCCTTATGGCTCCCATTTAATAAAAAGCCGAATCAAATTAGAATCAACCAAGAAAAAAACATGAAACATTCGGTAATAGATTTCGAAGATGAAAATGAGGTGGTACCATTTAATAACAACATTCTTGGAAACTACCCTACTGAATCATTTTTTAAGAATTTTAGAGCACAAACATCCCCATTTTTGAGTAATTCTATAACTTCTCAAATTGAAAATTTTTCACAAACATACTTTTCAAAATGTGTAAATATGTTAGAAAAACCATTAGTTAATTCTTTATTATGGACATTGTATTTTGATGGGTCGAAATCAAGTGATGGTGTAGGGGCAGGAGCAGGTTGCATATTGATTAATCCTGACGGTGTGAAGACAATGTTGACTTGCATATTTGAATACGAATGCACAGATAATATTTCAAAATATGAGGCCTTGGTCCAAGGTATGTACAAATCAATTAGCCTTGACGTTAAATATCTTCAAGTTTCTCGAGATTCAAAAATTGTAGTTAAACAAGTAAGAAACATGATGCATTGTATCTCTACACACTTGAAGTATTATCAGTCTTTGGTTCAACCTCTCACTTCACATTTTTTAGCGTTTAACATTTATGTTCTTCCTAGGATTCTGTTGAAGCCCCGAAAATCGGGTCGACAACAAGGGGGATACCCACCCGGTCCGGACCTTGGTTGGCAGCTCCTTATCCGTTTGGTATAGCGGGTTCGACTGGGGATAATGGGACCAGTTTCCCAATCTAAGGGGTGTGTGTGTGTAGAGTTGGATGATGCTGATCTAGGAGTACTTAAAGCTAATTTAATTCAAACTTCTAAACTAACTCTATGCTATTGTAATCTAATGAGAAACAACACATCTAATCTACGCTAACCCGGGGTGTATTTCTTCTATTATGCGATCTAAAGAGGTTTCGAACAATAACTGGTAATAAAGATCATTCAGCTATCATAAGAATAGAAATCAATTAAGATAAACCACTCTGCATAAAAAGTTAAGCAAAACAGTTGTGAACAACATATCGCATAATAAGTTATTCATATATCAAACACAAATAAATGACTCCACTGTACAGAAGTGCCAAATGGTAACCCACACATTCATGCATTAACATATAAACAACTGAAAAATATATATCACTTTAAGAATATAAGCAGAAATGGTCAAGAGATAAAAGTACCATTTATGACTGGTTCCACTCATAAGCTTCAAGCAACAACGATTTATCTCTACTTGTTCTAACATCTACTAAGAGTACAAAAGTGCAACATCAGTAGCAGATATCAAATGCAAACATTGATAAATCTCGATCCAACCATTCATCAAAAACCCCCTCCGAGGGTGCA
Organism: Pinus tabuliformis; assembly: GCA_031772625.1. Lineage (NCBI taxonomy): Eukaryota > Viridiplantae > Streptophyta > Pinopsida > Pinales > Pinaceae > Pinus > Pinus tabuliformis. The sequence goes on along the minus strand of CM062810.1, from coordinate 253,925,410 downwards.
AAAGTGCATGTTCTGAGGACAAGTTTTTTGACAAATTTCTCGACCCTTCTCCAAATGCCTGAGAAGGGTTTAAATACTGCTAACTAATTAATCTTAATTACATAAATTTAGGACACAGTTTTAAATGACTGCCCTTCTACTAAAGCAAAATTATTTCTAAAAATTGAATCTAATTCCTAACCGTTTCTTTATTTGCTCCTTAGTGTTGTAAGCATGCAACATTCGCCTGGGAAGAGTCGGCTAGTCGTCTTCTCCTTTCGTTTGAGCTATGAAAATAGAAATAACAAGCACTGGCACCACTTTCTAGCAAACTAGAAGATATTTTCGAAAATATTCCTCTGGCTTCGTGTATTCATTGTGTGTATACTTGGTAATAACCCAAATTTCTCTCAAACTGATTCTGCTTTTGCTATTTCGGTTTCCGGCCTTGCGAATGACTGAATAAGTTAGGGACTTTGCTCTCTGAACAATTTTCTGTATTGAAAACTGCCTCCGTTCTTTGTTCCGGGCTTTTCTGGTGCGTTTCCCTCTTTAGCACCTTCTTTCTTTTTGCTTTACCGGGCATAAGCTTCAGGATCTTTTGCAAACATGTTGCTTTTGTGCGCCTTTGATTCTGAGTTTTGGATGGCCTATTGACATGAGTATCTGTTGAGTGATACTCTAGAATCTGTAGTCTTGTTGCATGCGGCATCCGTTTGTGAAGGCATCTATTCTCTGTTCTCTGAGCATTGACGCTTTCCCCTTTTCCTTAGATGTTTCCTGCACATTGCTTTATGTTATTTGTTGTCTTACAGTTTACGCAAAGGAAAAGAGTAATGATGAAAAGATTGACATGAAAGCTTTAAGCTCTAATGAATGCATAATCATGACACCCATAATGAACTGACTCTTCGAAAAACACAACACAATCCTTCTTGGATACTTTGGCGTACAATCATTAATTTCTTTTAAGGTGCGCGCTCAATTTTGGTCTACAGACAGCTTTCCTTGAATACTGTGCCGAGGAAATTTTGCGATGGGTGATTTCTGCGACTCGCATCACAGTATCGAGGATCGCGTCGTCAAGATGTGTCATCGCAGGAATTGATGATCGCATTCATCGCAGATCGCAACATCGCAGATCGCAACATCGCAGATCGCAACATCGCAGATCGCAATATCGTAGATCGTGAATCAAAAATCGCGCTTAGTCATCCAATCATTATGTGTTGCTTATGCGATGTTGCGATATGCGACATCGCATATCAGCCGTCGGAGATTCCTTAAGTTTTTTCATTTAAGAGTGCTTCATAATATAAGCGATGCGATGAATTTCGTGTCGCTTCTTCGCAGCTTATTATGCGCATAGGAAAACGTTTCACTCTCTTCTCGCGATGCGATACAACTTTAGGGAGTTAAAATACAAAAAAATTTGATAAAATGTTTTTTTTGGATTTTTATTAAGGGTCCCCATTTGCTTGGTGTTATCGCTAATACCAAACAAAGAGGGGGGTTGTTGGTGGCCACAACAATGGCGATTCACTGTGAAGAACCAGTTATCTCTGCTTTTCTATTGAATTTTAACTTCCAAAGCAGAAAAATTTTCATACGTCTAAATTTTGTTATGGACAGATAGAGTACATTACGCCTTATCCTATCAATGACATTTTGTCTCAACCTTTTCATATTCCAATTGTTTGTTTCCTCAGGCTTAGTCCTTGTATTCACACCAGACATTACTTGGTCTTTTAAAGATAAAATAAGGTCCTCTCTGCGTGATGGCTTTTAAAATATGCTCATTTGTCGTAGGTAGAGCCTCTGCTGCCCGCAAGCGTCCATAGCCTCGACAGGGTTACCTGTTACCCAGCAATGATCCTTTATCCTGCTTAAGGCTATTTACAAATTTTCAGAGAAAAACCCCTTTTGACACTTTTGCCTTTTTTATTCTCTAAAGAACAATGTCTTGGTTTGGTGGCCAAATTATGACACAGTCATTCACTTGATTTACACTTTTGCTGAACAAGCTGGCTCGTGATGAGACCCCTTGTCTTTTGATTGCAACAATCTTGAGTCATTGCCTTGTTTTGGTGGACAGTATTGGCAAAGTCAGCAAGTTATAATATCTGTGATCATGATAAGCCGGCTCGTGATGAGACCTCTTATTCTTTGAGATATAGTGTTTTCTCGGATTGTTCCTCTGAATGCTGCGATTTCCTTTGGCAGGGAGGAAGTCATTGTTTTTCCTTAAGAAAGCTCTGGACGACAATAATAGAGTTTGAAAACAGCAGTTTTACAGAGAATATTTATTTTATTATTGATACCTTTCATTGTGCTGATATAAAACAATTTTTTACCAAAGGTTTCTTTCATCAAATTTTTGAAGTTGAAACTAGTATCATGGCTAGGCTAAGGTTAACTCTACCTGTCAATAATAAAGATCAGATTTTTCGAAAAAAATTTGCTACTTGTACAAGTGAAAAAGCTCAAAATCTGATAGAGAATTGGTGTCTTTTTCGTGAACCCCTTTAGTAACCATCTACAACTCGTTTTATTTATAAGAAAGAGAAAAATAAATAAAAACTAAAACTATCCTACAAAATAGAAGAGTGATCTTCTAAGGAAAATATATTTTAAGGATCTGTCCGTTAACAGGCAAAGAATCCCTTCTACCTGCTAAATCTTGCAACACAAACGTTGATGGGCCTATGACTTCTACAATCTGAAAAGGACCAAGCCACATCTTCTGAAATTTTGTATGTTTTCCCTTTTCTTCATGAGCCTTATCCCATTTCAAAGCTAAATCTCCCATCTGAAAATTCTTTCTGGTCATTATGCTTGAGTCAAAAGAGGATTTTACCAGTGCTTGGTGATGAGCATGGGTTTTCTTAGCTTGTTCTCGTCGTTCTTCTAATTTAATTATTTCCATTTGTCTTAGGTGTATGGAGGAAGTAGATACCTCATCGATGTGTTGTACTAAAGACAAAGAGGGGATGACTAAGTGAGTTGGAAGAACTACTTCTTTCCCATAAACTAAATTAAAGGGAGAAGTGCCGATTGAAGCTTTCTTCGTTATTCTATCTGCCCATAAAGCATTTACCAACGCTTTGTGCCAATTCTTTTGGTTCTGGTCAACTGTTCTTTTAATAATCCTGATCAGGTTTTTATTTGTCGATTCAGCCAATCCATTAACTTGCAGATAGTAGTTGGCCGAATATTTCAGTTTGAACCCTCTTTTAAGTGCAAACTCAGTCATTGTATTTCCAGAAAAGTATGAGGCATTATCAAACATTAAGGCCGTAGGCAATTCAAACCTAGTGATTATAAATTGATCTATGAATTCAATAATGTTTTTAGAATTAGCTGTCTTGAGAGGAACTGCTTCTACCCATTTAGTAAAATAATCTGTTGCTGTGAGGATGTACCTATGCTGCTTAGAAGAGTGAGGAACGATCTCACCTATTATGTCCAAGCCCCACTGACTGAATGGTTGCTCGATGTTTACCGGCTGTAGTGGCTTGGACGGTTTCTTTTGTCTCCCTGCAGCAGTCTGGCAGACTTGGCATTTCCTCACGTAACTGTGTGAGTCTTTGAACATCATGGGCCAATAATATCCTGCACGTAAGATTTTATGTGCAGTAGCATCTCCAGCATAGTGTCCGCCTGCTGGTCCATCATGGAGTTCCTGCAAAACCTTTTCGGCTTCAGTTTTCTCAAGACACCTGAGAAGCACAGAATCATAATTCCTTTTAAATAGAACATCATTTATGAGCTGGTATTGTTTAGCTTTCAATCTCATAGCTATTTTCTTGGTGTGATCCAGGTGTGATGGAGCATACCCGTTCTTAAGATAATAAATGGTGTCAGCATATAATGATTCTACATCGTTTAGGCTTACCTCATACGTATGTACCTCTTCAGATGAATTCTCAGGAATTTGCGATGCTCCAGCCAACATTTTGCAGAAGCCTTGACCTCTTACAATGCTTGCTGGTTTGATCTCAAGATCGTATTCTTGTAGAGCGGTGACCCAATTTGCTCTTTTTTCACCCACATCCTTCTGTATTAGAAGATTTCTTACCGCTGGAAACGGTACTATGACCTTAGTATGGGCTTTAAGTAAGAAAGGTATGAAATATTTGATCGCTTTGAAAACAGCATATGCCTGTTTCTCCACGTCTGAATAGTTGAGTTCAGCACCTTGTAAATTCGAGCTAAAAAATGCGATTGGAGCTTCCGCTTTCTCTTGATTTGCTTGAGTTAGAATCGCGGCATATGATTTCTTTGATGCAAATGTGTATAAGATAAAAGATTCTGAAAAATTTGGGGTTGCTAAAGATGGATTGTTAATGATAGCTTGTTTGATCAGGTTGAATGCTTCATGCTCATCTTGACCCCATTTAAAATTTGAATTCTTTTTAATCATGTTTTGCAAAGGGGAAACAATCCGTGAAAAATCTGGGACAAATCTCTTCACAAAATTGATTTGACCAAGGAAAGATTGCATGGCTTTTTTGTTATGAGGTATGGATATTCCAGCAATTTCTTTAATTCTGTTAGGCTCAATGTGAATACCAGATTTTGACACTATGAATCCTAGAAGTTTTCCTTCACTTAATGCGAAAAAAGATTTCTTTGGGTTAAGTGAAATCCCATACCTTAAACATCGTTGAAAGATTTGTTTCAAGTCTTTGAGATGGTCGCTTCGCTTCTTGGAGTACACTGTTATATCATCCAGGTAAATCACTACAGATTTATTGACTAAACCCTTCAATGCGATGTCCATGGCTCTCTGAAATGTAGCGCCGGCATTGATCAAACCAAATGGCATCTTCCGATATGCGTATGTTCCCCATTTAGTTCGGAATGTGGTTTTTAACTGATCACCAAGATGTACCAGCACTTGATTGTATCCGGAAAATCCATCCAAAAAAGACATTAATTCTGAGCCTGCTACTGCCTGTAATATCTGCTCCATAGGTGGGAGGGGAAAATTGTCTTTTTGACAGGCTTTGTTGAGATTCCGAAAATCGATACAGATTCTAATATCTCCGTTTTTCTTTCTAACGGGTACCATATTGGAGACCCATTTGGAATGTCTGATGGGGAAAATTATTCTGGCTCTTAATAACTTATTTAGCTAAGTTTTTATCTGATTTTCTAAATTGGGGTGGATTTTTCTGAGCTTCTTTTGGACAGGTTTTTCATTGTCAATCATAGGGATAGTATGTTGAATGATATAAGTGTCGTATGTCTCCATCTCATCGTAATTCTAGGCAAAAACATTTTTGTATTGTCTCAAAAGATGGATATATGCTAGTTTTTCTTCAGGGGCTAGGTCGTGGCCTAGATTAACGTTTTGTGGTTTATCATTGGTTCCTAGGTTTACTAATTCGTAGTTCAGAGTTGAACTGTAGAGCTTAGAATTGGTAGACCTTTTAAACTGACTTTTCAAATCATATAAGTCTTCTAACTTAACCACCGATTTAGGTATAGCATTATCAGTGCTATTTTGTTGTATTTGTCGACATGATGGTCTTCGTCAATTATTTGATTGGAGTAGGATCCTTCAGAAGTGAGGAAATTTACAATGTCAGGATCGTCATTGAATACTCTCCAGTTTGTAATGTTGTTAGGGATGGACGGTCTAAAGATTAATTCTATTGAGAATCTATCTGGACTAAAATCTTCGGAGGGAATAAGTCTAGAGGCTACGTTAGCTAACAGGTCTACGCTCGCATTTTGGAGTCTTGGGATTGACGAAATATTGAATGCTATGAAATGTGCAGTCAGATCTTGTACTAAAGATTGATAGTGTTTCAAATGACCTGATAGGCATTGTATAGTGTTACGTACCTGTTTGACAACAATCTCAGAGTCTCCGAAGACTTGAAGGTACTTAACGTTCAACCCGATTGCTTTGTATAGGCCTTGCACCAAGGCCTCGTATTCCGCTGTATTGTTTGTGCAATCAAATTCAAGTCTGCACGTAAGCATGGTCTTATTTCCTTCTGGGCTAATCAGAATGCATCCTGCTCCTGCTCCCTCATTAGATTTAGAGCCATCAAAATATAATTTCCAAAACAAAGATGTATTTACAGGTTTATCTAAAAAATTAACACACTTTGAATTATCAGTTTGGGAAAAAATTTCGACTTGGGACAAAACTGAATTTTCTAAGTAAGGTGAGGTATGAGCATTGAAATTGCCGAGGAAAGAATCTACCGAGTAATTGCCTATGATACTGCTGTTGTATGCTATTGCTTCATTTTCTCCCTCCAATTCCGTTACTATGTACTTCTGGTGTAACTCTCGTTCAACCTTTATTTGATTTGGTTTACCATTGTAGGGTAACCACATGTGCGACCAGTCGGTTGAGAAGTATCCATGGAGTTTTTCGGACCAATCCCTGCTAAGAATCAAGCCATAGAATTCTGGGATAGCACCTACTAGAATGTCAATAACCTGACATACCTTCGGGTTAGACGACAATCTTATGGTCACTTGATTAAGTTCACCAATCACTTCGAATTGAGATCGATCAAGCTGAACTGTGCGTACTGCGGATTTTTGTGGTTGAACATTCAACTTGGCACATATTGATCTGGGTAAAATATTCGTTGAAGCACCAGAATCTACCAAACAATTGTGCACATTTTTATTGAAAATTTCATAAGTGAGAAGAAAAGGGGGAGTGTGAGACCTTGATCTTCCTCCAATCAAGGCGATGTCATTTGGATCAACCTTATTGATCATGTTGGTTGGAGGTCTTCCCATGTTGTGGGAAGCTACAGCTGTAGGCAAAGATGTAGTAGGCACGGCATGTAATTCTTTCATCATTATCTTCTGTTGATGTTTCAATTTGCTCAATCATAAAGAGTGATATTAGCCCTAGTCTTTTTCATGTCATCAATAATATTGTACTCCATTTCATCTGACACAATCAATGTTCTTGATGGAGGTGTTTGATCTGATTGGATTGGGCTAGATTGAGTCGCTTTAGCGGTCATTTTCTTTGTTGCGACTTTATCTTTTGCTGCAGGGCTTGCGCCCTTCAACTTAGGGGTAGTTTGGGGAGGATCAAGTTGATTTTTGCTTCGTGTGCTAACCGGAAATGCTTCTTGATCTTCTTCTTGTGGGAGGATGAAATCCCACATTCCTTGTAGTTCCACAACTTCTTCGTCATCGGTCTGCCCTTCAGTGGTATTCTCTTCTTCTTCCTCTTCTTCGGATTCGACGTTTGAGATAGCGTTGGGTGGTTTCACATCCATTGAAGGACTTCTTTTAAAAGCTCTGTAGGGCTTTTTTGAAGAATTTTCTGCTACTTGTTTTTTTATGTCAATCATCTCATTGGACATGGTTTTTAACACTTTTTGTAATCCTTCCAAATCGAAAGGGTCTTTTGTTTGTTTCTTCTTGGGGTCTTCCTTGAAGGAGACTTTCTTAGATTTGCGTTCCTCTATCGCAGATCTTTTTTCTAGGGCTACTACGTGTTTCTCTACTGCTATCACCTCTGTCAAGTTTTCAACTAAGGTTGTCTTATTTGCCCTATCCACGAAGATTGCCAAGTTTGATGGTAAGGCCGTAATATACCATTCACATCTTACTTCTTCACTGGGTTGGGAAGAAGCGGGAATTTTGTTGAGGATTTTATTGAACCGTAAATTGAAATCTTTGATGGGTTCTCTAGCCTCGGCTTTAAGATTGGATAGGTCATTGATTAACGTCGCCGTTGACCTGTCATCACCAAAATTGGTAAGGAATTGACTTTGAAAAATGTCCCAACTTGTGATAGACCCAGAAGGTAATGAAAAGTACCATGACCCGGCTGTTCCTTGCATTGTATAGGGAAAAAGCCGGACAACAGCATCCTCGTTGGTAACTCCGTTGAGATTGACAGAAAGCATGAAATTATTAATATGCTCTTCAGCTAGCATGCCTGCTTCTGGATTGAATTTGGGTAGCCATTTCTCAGGATGGGCCGGTATTTGGCTCAGGGGTGGAGGCATTAAAACTGCCCCAGGATTGTTCCATGGAGACTGGGCCATCGTTGAGCTGCTAGTAAATGAAAGTGCAGAGGATGATCCCTGAGGCTGGGAAGATGAAGATATTATGATCTTTGATGGTTGAAGAGGAGGGGTTGTGGAAGATGGATGAGTGGTTTGGAATGAAGATGTGGGTAGCTGACTTCGCGGTGAGGGAGTTGAAATGGACGACGTAGATGAAAGAGTCTCACTGTCAGACTCTGGTGGTGTTTTCCTTTCTCTTTTCCTAGTGGGGAGAGGGAATTCAGTTGGCTGGATGCCAAATTTTTCACTCTTTAATCTGGTCAGGGGATGAGCAGGATTGTACTGCGAAGTCACGCTGCTTTGAGATTTATCAGACCTCTGTGTAAAAATAGAAAATCCCTGGATTTTGCGAATCGGAGTTTGAACTTCAGGGGGGTTCAATGGTAAATTGGTCTGAAATATTAGGGTATGTAGCAGCGGTTGATACTCGAGCGACTTCTGACTCTGGATTCAAACGTACTGGGGAAGTCGGGGGAGTTGATGAGGGCGATTTACTCTTAGAATGGTATTTAGATTTTGATCTAGGTACCATTCATAGTTCGGGCCCTCCTTCTAGCGCCAAATATGTTGAAGCCCCGAAAATCGGGTCGACAACAAGGGGATACCCACCCGGTCCGGACCTTGGTTGGCAACTCCTTATCCGTTTGGTATAGCGGGTCCGACTGGGGATAATGGGACCAGTTTCCCAATCTAAGGGGTGTGTGTGTGTGTAGAGTTGGATGATGCTGATCTAGGAGTACTTAAAGCTAATTTAATTCAAACTTCTAAACTAACTCTATGCTATTGTAATCTAATGAGAAACAACACATCTAATCTACGCTAACCCGGGGTGTATTTCTTCTATTATGCGATCTAAAGAGATTTCGAACAATAACTGGTAATAAAGATCATTCAGCGATCATAAGAATATAAATCAATTAAGATAAACCACTCTGCATAAAAAGTTAAGCAAAACAGTTGTGAACAGCATATCGCATAATAAGTTATTCATATATCAAACACAAATAAATGACTCCACCGTACAGAAGTGCCAAATGGTAACCCACACATTCATGCATTAACCTATAAACAACTGAAAACTGTATATTACTTTAAGAATATAAGCAGAAATGGTTAAGAGATAAAAGTACCATTTATGACTGGTTCCACTCATAAGCTTCAAGCAACAACGATTTATCTCTACTTGTTCTAACATCTACTAAGAGTACAAAAGTGCAACATCAGTAGCAGATATCAAATGCAAACATTGATAAATCTTGATCCAACCATTCATCAAAAACCCCCTCCGAGGGTGCAAAAGTGCATGTTCTGAGGACAAGTTTTTTGACAAATTTCTGGACCCTTCTCCAAATGCCTGAGAAGGGTTTAAATACTGCTAACTAATTAATCTTAATTACATAAATTTAGGACACGGATTTAAATGACCGCCCTTCTACTAAAGCAAAATTATTTCTAAAAATTGAATCTAATTCCTAACCGTTTCTGTATTTTCTCCTTAGTGCTGTAAGCATGCAATATTCGCCTGGGAAGAGTCAGCTGGTCGTCTTCTCCTTTCGTTTGAGCTACGAAAATAGAAATAACAAGCACTGGCACCACTTTCTGCCAAACTAGAAGATATTTTCGAAAATCTTCCTCTAGCTTGGTGTATTCACTGTGTGTATACTTGGTAGTAACCCAAATTTCTCTCAAACTCATTCTGCTTTTGCTATTTATGTTTCCGGCCTTGCGAATGACTTAATAAGTTAGGGACTTTTCTCTCTGAACAATTTTATGTGTTGAAAACTACCTCCGTTCTTTGTTCCGGGCTTTTCTGGTGCGTTTTCCCTCTTTAGCGCCTTCTTTCTTTTTGCTTTACCGGGCATAAGCTTCAGGATCTTTTGCAAACATGCTACTTTTGTGTGCCTTTGATTCTGAGTTTTGGATGGCCTATTGACATGAGTATCTGCTGAGTGATACTCTGGAATCTGTGGTCCTGTTGCATGCAGCATCCGTTTGTGAAGGCATCTCTTCTCTGTTCTCCGAGCATTGACGCTTTCCCCTTTTCCTTAGATGTTTCCTGCACATTGCTTTATGTTATTTGTTGTCTTACTGTTTACGCAAAGGAAAAGAGTAATGATGAAAAGATTGACATGAAAGCTTTAAGCTCTAATGAATGCATAATCATGACACCCATAATGAACTGACTCTTCGAAAAACACAACACAATCCTTCTTGGATACTTTGACGTATAATCATTAATTTCTTTTAAGGCGCGCGCTCAATTTTGGTCTACAGACAGCTTTCCTTGAATACTGTGCCGAGGAAATTTTGCGATGGGTGATTTCTGCGACTCGCATCACAGTATCGAGGATCGCGTCGTCAAGATGTGTCATCGCAGGAATTGATGATCGCATTCATCGCAGATCTCAACATCGCAGATCGCAACATCACAGATCGCAACATCGCAGATCGCAATATCGCAGATCGCGAATCGTAAATCGCGCTTAGTCATCCAATCATTATGTGCTGCTTATGCGATGTTGCGATATGCGACATCGCATATCGGCCTTCGGAGATTCCTTAAGTTTTTTCATTTAAGAGTGCTTCATAATATATCCGATGCGATGAATTTCGCATCACTTCTTCACAGCTTATTATGCGCATAGGAAAACGTTTCACTCTCTTCTCGCGATGCGATACAGCTTTAGGGAGTTAAAATACAAAATTTTTTGATAAAATGTTTTTTTTGGATTTTTATTAAGGGTCCCCATTTGCTTGGTGTTATCGCTAATACCAAACAAAGAGGGGGGTTGTTGGTGGCCACAACATATTCATAATGCCAGCGCTGACCTTCTTGATAACGTTGCATCAAAATGGATCCCATCTGAATATTATAGTCCCCATAGATTTTCTGTAGAGTTAATCTTTAGACCATCCATTCCTCATAATATAACCAATTGGTGGGTATTTAATGATGATGAAAACATTTTAAACTTCTTAACTTCTGAAAAATCATATAACTACCAAATAATTCATGAAGATGAGCACAACAACCAATTAAAACATAAAATCAATGATAATCCCATACCCAAATCTATAGTAAAACTTGAGGATCTCTATGATTTAAAAAATAGATTTAAAAGAGTTACTAATTCAAAACTATAGAGTTCAACTTTCATTTTTGAATTAATAAACCTTGGGACAAATCTTAAACCTCAGAACATCAATTTAGGACTTAGTCTCTCATCTGAAGAAAGATTATCCTTCATTCATTTGTTAAAAAAATATAAGGACATATTTTCTTGGAGTTACAAATATCTCAAAACATTTGACACCTCCATCATTAAACACAATTCCGATGACGTCCAATGATAAACCTGTCCTAAAAAAATTAAGGAAAATTCATCTGAACTTAAAAAATCAAATCAAAACGGAATTGAATAAACTCCTGAAGGCTAAAATCATTTTTCCTGTTAAGAATTCAAGATAGGTTTCCAACTTGGTACCTGTTAGGAAGAAAACCAATGATATACGCATTTGTATAGATTTTAGGAATCTCAACAAGGCGAGTCAAAAGGATAATTTCTCGCTACGCACTATGGAACAAATTTTACGATCAGTTGTTAGTTCTGAACTTATGTCCTTCCTTGATGGATTCTCAGGATATAATCAAGTCATGGTCCACCTAGATGTTAGGCTAAAGACTACTTTCAAAACTAAATAGGGAACGTGTGCCTATCAAAAAATGTCATTCGATTTAATAAACGTGTTAGTGTCAGTATCTTCATCCGTTCATCGGTGATCAAATTCTCTTGTTGCATTGCATGTTAGGTGTCTCGCTCGGTCAGTTGCATTACATTAGGATCATGGATCATCTGACAGTAGTGCCTTATTGTACATTTTCCCTCATGTCCTTTACCTGCTAGCCCATTTCCATTCATCTAGATTGTCTGTAGTCAATTTTTGTTTTGAAATCTGAAAAAGTCATTTTTAGGGTTTTTAGTCCCACTAGGTCTAGGGTTTCGTCAATAAAGTCTTCAAATGCTTAATGACGGTCAGCAGGCACATGAGGAAGTCAAATAAAGTTCCAGTAACAATAAATTCCATAATCTCATGCTTAGACACTGATTTTTCCTCAAAACCTTGTTTTGAGGAAAAACAAAGTATTCTATGTTTTCATGTATAAATTTGGTGTAATTTCAGTTTTTCATATGTAACAGCTTCAGTGGCAACCCTGCTCACATAACCAAGAGTTAGCATCTCCATCACCTGTAAGGCAAATAAAAAATCAAAACATTTAGTTCATTAAAGGCAAAAATAAATCAAAACTACCTAAAAACAGAGTTTGATAAGAAAATGTCAAATGTAAACATTACAAAAGTGGGTTTTATGAGTGAAAAATTAAAGTCTTTTGTATATAATCCATTTCTTGTGTTTAAAGGACTCATTTTCATCCAAAAGAGAAAGAGGAACTTAGAGCAAGGTCGTGGAAGGAAAATCACAGCAAACAATTCAAGTTTCAGGGGCGCGGTGCATTGGGTCGTAGGCGCGGCGCATTGGGCCACCCTCCACAGTGCAAAAAATACACTGGCGCGGCGCATAGAGCAGGCGCGACACGTTAGGTTTGTGGCGCAGTGCATAGCGCTGCAAGCCTAATTTCACCCACGAAATTCATCCAATTTCTAAATTTGCTCAATTTCCACCTGTCCAAGTAAGTTAAACATCCTTCCAATGCCAATGAATGTGTGTCTCTACTTGTTTATGGTGATTTAGTGAGAAAATTTTCAAACCCTACCTCCTTGCAATTTTTTATAAAAAAAAAAATTGCTTAGGGTTTTCAGTTTGTGTTTTTTCTGCCAAATCCACTCCATCACTCTCTCTCCCTTGGATTCCCTGATTTATTGTCCAGTTTCATCAACTCATTCCCTAATCCCCATATCTCTAAATCTCACTATCCCAAACCCTAGCTACAAATTCCTAAACCCTAATTGCTATCCCAAAGTCTAGTTACTATCCCTAAAACCCTTCTATTCCCCAAAATCCAGTCAGCAAACATTCCCAAAACCCCCCATACACTTTCTTTTCACAGTCCCTCATACATTTTCATCCTTGGTAGCAAAAAACTAAAGACACCTTAAATCTCTTCATACTCATCTAAGAGAACTCAAACATTTGGCAAACATGGAATTTGATCCTTCCTATGACTGAGATGAGGAGACACATAGTGATTCTCCTACAGAAATGCATGCACCAAGGAGACCTCACAAGGGTGGTAAATATATATGAGAGGAGCCTACTTCACTTGCTGATTTGTAGGCCTGCCCTCTTGCTGTCACATGCTTTCAACACCAATCTTGTTATCAGTTTTGTGAGATGGTAGAAAGAAAGAGTCCAGTACTATCATGAGTTGGCCAGGTTGTTTGTGCTCCATCTTCATAATGGCCAAGTCACTCTAGCAGGTGTGATATTCACCTTGACTCCGGAGTCTATTTCTCTAGCATCTGGCATTCCAAATGTCGGTGAGAAGTGGAATAAAAGGCAGCAGATTGACAGGGAACATTATGAGCCTTACATCAAGGCTAGTTATCAGAGACATCTCAGCAAAGTTTTTCCCTTTCGGTATCTGAAAGACTCATATGATCCCTTGATGAAACTCATAGTTAAGTATTTCAGCTGTGAGGGCCGGTTTTCTCCCCCATATGCTTATCACATCAGATTTTTGATGCACTTTACCAAGGTGAGAATGATGAATATCCTCTACTTCATTTGCCAGAACATTGAGAAGATGACCACCTTAGTGCAAAGGAAGAATACTCAGTAACAGTATAGCAGCATATATCATTTTGCACTAATCAAAATTGTGGCCTTGCATTAGCTTGGTTTATAGAACATCTCATGGGAGGATTTCATTTCACATGAGGTCTTCACAGGTCATCAAGTACTTCCACCTCCAGTAGCTTTTCATGAGACAGGTGAAACTTCACATCAGCAGGAGATTCATGAGACACAAACCGCTAGTGTGCCAGTGTTTATCACCTACCAAAAGGGCACTAGACGGTTGTTTGTAGCAGCAAAGCAAGTATTATCTCCACCAGGTGTGGAAGGTGTCATGCTTCTTCCATCAGCAAAGTAGGTTCAGGACAAGGGCAAGCGACCATTACATGATGAGGGGCCTTCAGGAGAGCAGGAGACAGATTTCATTCTCATTCAGGATGAGGACATTGATTTGGACCCACAAAGCTCAAACCTCAAGGAGATCATTCAAGAGCAACAGGCAGACATTAATGATTTGTCCCTCAACCTAGAAAGAGCTAAGTGGATAATCAAATACCTGGAGCAAAGAAACAAGCAGCTAGAGGATCAACAAACCATTATGGAGCTGCAAAACATACGAGAAACCTGGCAAGCTGCCAAAAGGAGAAACGTGAAGCTCACCCCACTTGAACAAGAAATAAATGTTGATCGTGAGTCTTGGCTTGAGCGAACAAATATCCACTTAGAAAAGTTGCTAGAGAAGGCCAACAGGGCAAAAACTATGTTGAGGCACATGGCCTACCATTACTTGGCAAGAAACAAAAGTTGCAAGGCAAGAATCAAGAACTTGAAGGCCAAATTGAAGAAGGCATCGAGGAAGCGAAAAGAGCAAGATAGACTTTAGATATTGGCTAAGGCTTCCTTGGCCCAACATAGCACTTAATGGAGGACACTCAGCCCAAATTTCAAAAAAATTGGGACACTTTTTACAATTTTGTAATTTTTGGCACAAAAACCATGTTTTTCTGCCCAATGCATTGCGCCACTTGATGAAAACTCAGCATCTTTGGATTTTTCATGAAAAGATATGCATGATCACAAATGGCCAAGAAATTTTGATAGGTTTTGAGCCCCCAAAAAGGTCAAAAACACCCCAAAAATGACCTTTCTGCCCCTTTTTGGACACACAGGAAGCAGTGTTGTGAGAACTCAATTTTGGAGAGGAAAATGGAGGCCAAATTCAAAAATTCCAATTGTTCTTGAAAGTAGACAGGCAGACTTTTCCAACAAGCACACGTGGAGAAAATTTTGACACCGGGAAGGTCTCTAAAAGCAGCTGCAAAAAGGCGCTATGCATAGGGAAATCAGTGCGGCACATTGGGAAAATTTTGCTCAGTTTGACCAAAAATACTCTGTTTTTCGCCTAGTTTCTTGATAGTTTGACTTTTCTCTTTCTAATGTCAAACTCATGATGTAATCTAATATAATTTGATGGATCTTTATGTAATTATGCTAAATTTTCACTCATAGAGGTAGATTCATCCATGTATAGGTAGTTTTCAACTGAATGAATCAGTTCCCTAGTTTTTAGAGGCAAGTTGTTCCACTGCCTACTTTTTAGTTCTCAGATTAGAATTTGTTGCAACAGCTCCTAAACTTATGAGCTCGACCCCCAGATACTAGGATGAGTTTTTTTTTGCCTATATCTTGTGATTTTTCAGTCATTAGCATGGTTGGACTTTTGAGAAAGCTTGGAGCTTCATTGTATACACATTTCAGCAGTTTGGCTAAGGAATAGACCAGGGTTTGCAGCACTTTATGGGATTCATGTAGCATCTTGCTTTGCTATTGTGTTTCCTTCTGTAATTGTAAGTTTACATGTGTTTTATGTATGCCATCATCTCTCTTTTCTTCATATTAACTAAATCAAACAAGGATAATGGTAGAATCCATTGAAATTGCAGTGCTCTACCTAGGGTTTCCTTAGTTATTTATGTTTTCAGCTGTTTGAAGAGGATCCCTGAGAACTTCTTGCCCTCTTCAACTCCTCACCTATCTAAATCTCTCCATTTTTTTCAATTCGAAGTAACAAATCAGTTTCCTACCTTGCCCCATAGAGATCTCTGCAAAACTGAGCCGCATTCCCCAGACCGAAATCTACCTTTCACATCTGAGCCAACAAAACATCATTAGATTCAATCAAACTCTTTTGCACACATACCTAGCCTAAAATCAGTCTTCACATCAGTCATCTCAAGTCTCATTGATCATATTTTGCTGAGATTGACAAGGAGAGAGCCCTCTCTCGACCTGGTAGGGCTAGCTACCAGGTTAAGCGTGGTTTGATGTTATCCTAGATCCTACCTTTTTCAGCCTGAGGTAGATTTAGGCACTAACATAGTGGTGACCGTACTGGGGAAGAAATTGTTTGTTTGTTAGTGTTCTTCATTTTATACACTACAGACAGAGCCTGAAGATTATCCAGGTAGCCTTTGAAACGCTTTTGCTTTGCATTAGCGAAAGTAGATAAAAGTTGCTTCAGTCAATCTCCGGTCTAGTCTTATAAACGGAATATCTAACTTGCAAATTGCCCCAGTACATCTGATAATTCTAAGCTTTTGGATGATAAGTTTAGAATTTGATAGGCTGAACAAGTTGGTAATGTCCATTTGATTTCTTGGAAATAATAACACACTGGCTTCCAAAAGACACGCCAAAGCAAATCCAGATCCTGATCCACCTCCTGTGTACGAAAATCCCAATCTCATTCTGAGAATCCTTCGCCGAGAAAGTTCTGTGATTCCTGTGTTCAAATCTCGTTCATGTCCTATGGTTTTTGAGTATCTTGAAGATCTTGAGTTTGACGAATAGTTTGATCTGTCGTTGTTTGAGACAAAATCTGAAAGTGTTGTTGGTTCTACTGTCCTCAATCCTGAGTTTGTCAAAAATCTTGAAACTAAAAAGGCCAATAAATCAATTTACGAATACATATTGAAACTTCAAACTTCCATTGTGGCTACAAACATTCCTAAATTCTTATAGTCTGCATCTGCAACTCTTGGGTCATCTGCAATTGCATCTAGTTTAGAAATTCCCACCGAACCTCCTTTCGTTCCCACCATCCCCATGCAGCCTTCCATTTCTGATCAAAAAACTGCAGTGGTGTCACCTCCATCTACGCCTTCTACCCCTCAAACATAAAAAAATTCGTCACCTCCATCCACACCACATACACCTCATACATCAACTGCACCAACTCCCCCTATATCCCCAAGACCAGTTGTAAATCCACATAGAGCAATGGCTGCCCGGTTTGCACCCCTTATGTTGCCTCAAAATTTGGATGACATGCCCGCCGATTATCAAAGAAAAATTCCATTGTTTTATGGCACTCCTCAAGGTGTTATAGCTCAAAAACATGTGGATAGGATGACATATTTCTTTGACATTCATGAGATTGATGCAAAAAAGGTGACTATGAGACTGTTTGTACAAACTTTTGGAGGTGAAGTGAGGAAGTGGTTCAGAGCTTTTCTGGCTACAAGTATCACTACATTGCCTAATCTTCAGAGACAATTCTTGGATCGCTAGGAAGTGAAGAAAAATCCTCTTTAGATCCTTTCCGAATATCAGAACATCAAGTGGAATGTTGGTGAGTCTGTTCAAGACTATTGTATTAGATTCAATTTTGTTTACAATGCAATTCCTGCTGATATAAAGCCACCTATGAGGTTGTATTTGATTAAGCTTCTGGATGGTTTCGATCCTAATATGGACTATCAATTAAGAGAAAGAGATTCGGCCACTTTGGAAGACATGCAGAAAATTGCAGTCAGCATTGAAGCAAATCTACTTGCCAAGAGAGCTAGAACAAATGCAGAAAATAAGGTAACAATAAAGGAAGACGTTTCCACTTCAGATCAAGTGCTCCATAAGATGGAGAAGATGTTTGACAGATTGAAAATTGACAAGCCTAAACCACAAGTCAGAAATCCCAACTTCCGTGGTCAGCAACAACCACAATTTAGAATCAAGCAAAGAGAGAAACGAGCAAAAGACCAAGCAGCACAACATCAAGTGAAGACACCCTTGCAGCAGAATTTTGTACATGGTCCAGAATCAGATGATGAGGAGAATATAATTGGAGAAGAGAATCATTTCTTTACACCTGATGATATGCCAATTTTTATCACTGAAGACAAGGAGTATTCTGAGAACTCAGCAGTACAAAGGGACGAAAATTTCATCTTGGCAAATGAAACAGTTCTTGAAGAAGAGTCCGATGAATATCAGAGAGGGTACATGAATGCTTTGACAGCCCAGTAGTGACAATATTCACTCAGAAGTAGAGATTTGCCCATAAATCCAATTCAAAAAAGGAAGGAAACGACACCGCCAAAGAATGATTAGCCCATTGTATAGAAAAAGGGAAAAGAGACAGCTGACCCTACCACCAGCAAAATGCCATCAACAAATGAAAGATCCAACTAGCCAAGTATATCAAAGGAGAAAACTGAAAAGAAGGATGTTTCAGCTAAAGAGGTAGAGAAAACTTCAGTTTTTAACTTAAAAAATGAAATTGCTAAGTTGAAAGTATCTATTCCTTTGACTGAGTTGATGAAGAACAGTAGCTATAAAGGTTAGATGTCTAAGATCCTGAATTTAGATCCATTATCTGATATGGTAAACGTGGAGGATGATCAACCTGAGTTGATTTTTGGTCCAGCATTGGTAGGTCAGTCTCAAGATAGTGATGTAGCTCCTTTTTACATCAGCCTTAGGGTGTATGACTATGTGTTACACAATGTTATGTTTGATTCCGGAGCCTCTCATAATCTCATGCCTAAGGACATCATGGAGAAATTGGGATTGGATATCACCAAAAAGTATCATGACCTTTACTCTTTTGATTCTGGTAGAGTAAGATGCATTCGTCTTATCAAAGATTTGGTGGTCAGTTTGGATCAGATTCTGGCTAAAAATGTTTTGATGGATGTGGTTGTGGCAGATATTCCTCCTAGATTTGGCATGCTTCTTTCCGGATCTTAGGGAGCAAAACTTAAAGAGACATTGCAGCTTGAGTTCTCCTATGCTACTATTCCCGTGTTCAGTCAGATGAGAAAATTATACCAGGACAAAAAGATGAAGTACATGATCACTAACAAGGAGAAACGGCAAATCATCCAATCAACTATGTACATACCGATTTAGAATCATTTGTTTTGTATTCAGATAGTTTTAATGATGTAAATAGCCAAGTAGTTGAAGGAGAAGACATTTCAGAGAGGTATTAAAGCAAGAAATACAAAGACTTGATAGTACTGCTGAGCAATCAGTCTTCCGTCAGCAGCAAAATATTGATGGACAACAAGGAAAAGAAAAAGAGTAAACAGAATTTCAGCATTTGGAAGAGGACGAAGCTGGCTTGTGGAGCATGGATTTTGATGGCGCAGTAGGAAGGGAAGGTGATGGAATTGGCATTTGGATACACAGCCCTTTTTTCGCCCCAAACAAAGTGCCAACTAATGGAAGTGTCCGTTCTTATAAATTGGCTTTTGACTGTTCAAATAATGAGGCTGAATATGAGGCTTTAAGTACTGGTTTGAAAATTCTTAGAAAGTTAAATGCTAAAAGGATTTCATTATATGGCAACTCCAAGTTATTTATCAAGCAAGTGAAAGGGGAATACGAAGCTAAGCATCCTCGAATGTGGGCCTACCACAATGCGGTATTAGATATCTTGAGATTATTTTCAGATTACACTTTGACATGTGTCCCTCTTGTTCAGAATGTCATTGCAGATTCACTCGCAACAGCCACAAGTAATTTGAAAATTCCAATGAATTCAAACAATAAGTTTGAGATTCATGTGAAACATCGCCAGGCTGTCCCTGACAATCAAAGGTGTTGGCAAGTGTTTCAATATGATGAAGAGATTGATGAATTTCTGCAAAATGAAGGTAAATTCAAAGACACTTCTATTGATGTATAGTATGATGATGGTGAGGCGGATATAGAAGTCAATCATATGGAAGTTTTGCAGCTGAAGGATAATGTCATTCCTAAAGGTTTAATACCTTCAGAGGAGTTGTTCGATGAATATGATGTAGCCCGAAAACCGAGCTTGCTACCAAACGAGAAAGGAGTTGATGATGTGAACATTGGATTAGCAGAAAATCCTAGAATGGTGAAGTTATCAAAAGTGTTGCATCCACAGGTAAAAGAAAAGTATATCAGTTTACTATCCTCATTTACTGATGTATTTGTGTGGGATTATCCAGATTTGAAGGCATATGACACAAGCATCATTCAACATATCATTCCGATCAAGCCAAATCAAAAGCCTTTTCGTCAGAAGCTAAGAAGAATAAATCCAAAGCTGTTGCCCTAAATAGAGAAGGAAGTGAATCAATTGTACAAAGATGGTATCATCGTCCCCATAAGATTTTTAGATTGGATTTCTAATTTGGTGCATGTGCGCAAGAAAACAGGTGAGATTCGGTTATGTATTGATTTTAGAAATCTGAATAAAGTATCTTTAAAGGATAATTATCCATTGCCCAACATGGATCATATACTTCAAAGAGTAGTTGGAGCATCCCGCATGTCGCTACTTGATGGGTATTCAAGTTATAACCAAATTTTGGTCCATGAGGATGATAGAGATAAAACAACGTTCACCACTCCATGGGGAACTTTTCATTATGCAAAGATGCCTTTCTGATTGAAGAATGTTGGTGCAACCTTTCAGCGGGCAATGGATATTGCATTTGCTAATGAAAAAGATGTCTTTTTAGTTGTTTATCTTGATGATTTGACAGTTTTCTCTAATTCAGATAAATAACACCTTTATCATTTGAAGATTGTGTTTCAGTGGTGTAGGAAGTATGGTATATCTCTCAATCCAAAAAAGAGTCTGTTTTCCATGGACGAAGGTAAGCTTCTCGGTCATATTATATCAAAGGAGGGCATCCGCATCGATCCAGCTCGGGGGGAAGCCATTCAAAAGATTGACTTTCCACGAAGTAAGAACAAAATCCAATCATTCAATGGTGAGATGAATTTCTTACGTCGCTTGTACCCAATCTTGCAGAAGATTTAAGGGAAATCACAAACATGCTCAAGAAAGATAGTGTAGTGAGGTGGACCGAGGAAGCAATTAAGTCTTTCAATTTCGTGAAATTGGCCCTTTCTTCAGCTCCGGTTTTGATAAGCCTGGATTATACTCAAGATTTCATTTTGTTTTCGTTCGCCTCGGATCATACTATGGCAGCGATCTTGATGCAGAAAAGAGACCAGCTCGAGAAACCAATTGCATTTTTCAACAGAACCATAAGGGATGTAGCTTTGAAGTATAATATTATCGAAAAAAAGGCTCTTGCTTTGGTAAAGGCATTGAAAGATTTTCGAGTCTACATTCTGCATTCTCACATCCTTGCTTATGTCCCTAATGTTTCTGTTAAAGATGTCTTAGTGCAAACAGATCCAGAGGGGAAAAGAGGCAAATGGATTGCTGCCTTGTTGGAATATGATGTGGAGATCAAACCAACAAAGCTCATCAAAGGACAGGGGCTGGCCAAACTAATGGCTGAGTCAAATTTGCATGCCTTGGACATTAATCTCATTGTTGCTATGTCCGAGGAAAATGAAGAGAGTTCGCTCGCACAGGTATCAGAAATTTTTCTTCTTTATCCTTGGTATTCAGACATTGTTTATGTGCTCCAAAATCTGTCACCACCACCTGGAATGGCTAAAAACAAAAGTAGGACACTGAAATTGAAGGCTGCCAAGTTTTGTATCATGAATAATGAGCTTTATTGGAAAGATCCCGGCGGTGTCTTGCTCAATTGTTTGGTTGAAGAAGAGGCAAAACAGGTTATGGAAGACTTTCACAAGGGAGATTGTGGAGGTCATCTTTTCTGGAAGACAACAGCCAATAAAATTTTGAGAGAGAGATACTATTGGCCAACTATTTTTGCTAATGTGTACAAAACTGTAGCAAGCTTCCACGAATGTCAGATTTTTCAAGGTAGGAGGAAATTGTAGCCTTTACCGCTCAAGCCCATTGAAGTAAGTGCTCCATTTCAGCAGTGGGGTTTGGACTTCATTTGCGAGATCCATCCTACTTCTTCAGCGCAGCACAAATGGATCCTCACAATGATGAAATATTTCACTAAATGGATTGAGGCGATCCCCATGAGGTAGGCTACTGATTCGGTAATCATTTCATTTCTTGAAAACAACATTTTGCCTCGTTTTGGTTGTCCAAATAATATGATCACTGATAATGCAGCAACTTTTAAATCTAAAAGAGTGATTGAATTTTGTAATAAATATCAAATCACTTTAGGGAACTCAACTGCATATTACCCACAAGGTAATGGATTGGCGGAATCCTCAAATAAATCTTTGGTCAATATTATCAAAACATTGTTGGAAACGAACAAGAAAAGTTGGCACAAAAATCTTGTTAATTCACTTTGGGCAGACAGAGTAAGTCAAAAGAAATCTATAGGCATGTCCCCTTTCGAGCTCGTGTATGGTGTTGATATAGTATTCCCAACCTCTCTCGCAGTCTCGGTGGTTAAACTTCTACAGGAAGTTGGCATCGAGAACGATCATTTGCAGCGAAGAATCAATCAAATGATCCATTTACAGCAGACTAGAGAGGAGGTTTTTCAGAACACTTTCATGCTGCAAGAGAGAATCAAGAAGATATATGATCGAAAAGCAAAGGCGGACAAGTTTCAAATAGAAGACATAGTGATGAAATGGGACGCAAGAAACGAAGAGAAAGGTAAGCATGGCAAGTTTGAGAATCTTTGGAAAGGACCTTTAAGGATTGATGCATATCGGGGCCAAAATTATTTCCTTTCGAAAAAAATGAATGGAGAAGACTATCCAGGTGGGCCGGTCAATGATCGGCTACTCAAACGGTACTATTTTTGAAGTGTTTTCTGTTGTCTCCTGTATCATTGTACATACCGGTTTGTTTAAATTTCATCGCAAGTGTGTGTTGTCATCATTCTTTCAGTTTGGGACCTGAGGTGAAGGCTATAAAACTGAGGCTTGATTTCAGTTTTGGTTTGATTTATTTGAGTTAGGTCTTTTATTCGATTCCAGTCTTGAAATTTAGTCAGTTTTGAGTTAGATTTCAGTCCTGAAATTGAGTCAAGAGTTTGGTTTTGGTTTGTCGAAGTTATTGACTCCATAGCCCAATGGACGAAGGCACTGCCTTCTTTCCCAGAGATCTATAGTTCTTGGCACCTCCAAGGAGCTACCATCCCCATTGGGGACAATGTCAGTGTTGGTATGTTCATCCCTCCATCAGTGATCAAATTCTCTTGTTGCATTGCATGTTAGGTGTCTCTCTCGGTCAGCTGCATTCCATTAGGATCATGGATCATCTGACGGTAGTGGCTTATTATACATTTTCCCTCATGTCCTTTACCTACTGGTCCATTTCCATTCATCTAGATTTTCTGCAGTCAATTTTTGTCTTTAAATCTGCAAAAGTCATTTTTAGGGTTTTTAGTCCCATTAGGTCTAGGGTTTCATCAATAAAGTATTCAAATGCTTAATGATGGTCAGCAGGTGCATGAGGAAGTCAAATAAAGTTCCAGTAACAATAAATTCCATAATCTCATGCTTAGAGACTGATTTTTCCTCAAAACCCTGTTTTGAGGAAAAACGGAGTATTCTATGTTTTCATGTATAAATTTTATGTAATTTCAGTTTTTCATATGTAACAACTTCAGTGGCAACCCTGGTCACCTTGCCAAGCTTTAGCATATCCATCACCTACAAGGCAAACAAAAAATCAAAACATTCAGTTCATGAAAGGCAAAAATAAAGCAAAACTGCCTAAAAACAGAGTTTGAAAAGAAAATGTCAAATGTAAACATTACAAAAGTGGGTTTTATGAGTGAAAAATTAAAGACTTTTGCATATAAGCCATTTCTTGTGTTTAAAGGACTCATTTTCATCCAAAAGAGAAAGAGGAACTTAGAGCAAGGTCGTGGAAGGAAAATCGCAACAAACAGTTCAAGTTTCAGGGGCGTGGCGCATTGGGTCGTAGGCGCGGCACATAGAGCTAGCGCGGCGCATTGGGCTGCCCTCCACAGTGCAAAAAATACAAAGGTGCGGCGCATAGAGCAGGCGCGGCACATTGGGTTTGTGGCGCGGTGAATAGAGCTGCAAGCCTAATTTCACCCATGAAATTCATCCAATTGCTAAATCTGCTCAATTTCCACCTGTCCAAGTAAGTTAAACATCCTTCCAATGCCAATGAATGTGTGTCTATAGATGTTTATGGTGGTTTAGTAAGAAAATTTTCAAACCCTACCTCCTTGCAATTTTTTATCAAAAAACAATTGCTTAGGGTTTGTAGTTTGTGTTTCTGCTGCCAAATCCACTCCATCACTCCCTCTCTCTTGGATTCCCTGATTTATTGTCCAGTTTCATCAACTCATTCCCTAATCTCCATATCCCTAAATCTCACTATCCAAAACCCTAGCTACAAATTCCTAAACCCTAATTTCTATCCCAAAGTCTAGTTACTATCCCTAAAACCCTTCTATTCTCCAAAATCCAGTCAGCAAACATTCCCAAAAACCACCATACACTTTCTTTTGACAGTCCCTCATACATTTTCATCCTTGGTAGCAGAAAACTAAAGACACCTTAAATCTGTTCATACTAATCTAAGAGAACTCAAACATTTGGCAAACATGGAATCTGATCCTTCCTATGACCGAGATGAGGAGACACACAGTGATTCTCCTATAGAAATGCATGCACCAAGGAGACCTCACAAGGGTGGTAAACATATACGAGAGGAGCCTACTTCACTTGCCGAGCTATAGGCCTGCCCTCTTGCTGTCACATTCTTTCAACACCAATCCTATTATCAGTTCTGTGAGATGGTAGAAAGAGTCCAGTACCATCATGAGTTGGCCAGGTTGTTTGAGCTCCATCTTCATAATGGCCAAGTCACTCTAGCAAGTGTGACATTCACCTTGACTCTGGAGTCTATTTCTCTAGCAACTGGCATTCCAAATGTCAGTGAGCAGTGGAATAAAAGGCAGCAAATTGACAGGGAACATTATGAGCCTTACATCAAGGCTGGTTATCAAAGACATCTCAGCAGATTTTTCCCTTCTGGTATCTGAAAGACTCATATGCTCCCTTGATGAAACTCATAATTAAGTATTTCAACTATGAGGGTCGGTTTTCTTGCCTATATGCTTATCACATCAGATTGTTGATGCACTTTACCAGGGTGAGAATGATGAATCTCCCCTACTTCATTTGCTGGAACATTGAGAAGATGACCACCTTAGTGCAAAGGAAGACTCCTCAACAGCAGTATAACAACATATATCATTTTGCACTAATCAAATTTGTGGTCTTGCATCAGCTTGGTTTACAGAACATCTCATGGGAGGATTTCATTTCACATGAGGTCTTCACAGGTCCTCAAGTACCTCCACCTCTAGCAGCTTTTCATGAGACAGGTGAACCTTCACATCAGCAGGAGATTCATGAGACACAAACCGCTAGTGTGCCAGTGTTTATCACCTACCAAAAGGGCACTAGACAGTTGTTTGCAACAGCAAAGCGAATATTATCTCCACCTGGGGTGGAAGGGGTCTCACTTCCTCCATCAGTAGAGTAGGTTCAGGAAAAGGGCAAGCGGCCATTACATGATGAGGGGCCTTCAGGAGAGCAGGAGACAGATTTCATTCTCATTCAGGATGATGACACTGATTTGGGCCCACAAAGCTTAAAGCTCAAGGAGATCATTCAAGAGCAACAAGCGGACATTAATGATTTGTCGCTCAACCTAGAAAGAAATAAGTGGATAATCAAATACCTAGAGCAAATAAATAAGCAACTAGAGGATCAGCAAACCATTATGGAGCTGCAAAACATACGAGAAACCAGGCAAGCTGCGAAAAGGAGGAAAGTGAAGCTCACCCCACTTGAACAAGAAATCAACGCTGATCATAAGTCTTGGCTTGAGCAAACAAATATCCACTTAGAAAAGTTGCTAGAGAAGTCCAACAGGGAAAAAACTATGTTGAGGCACATGGCCTACCATTACTTGGCGAGAAACAAAAGTTCCAAGGCAAGAATGAGGAACTTGAATGCCAAATTGAAGAAGGCATTGAGGAAGCGAAAAGAGAAAGATAGACTTCAGATCTTGGTTGAGTCTTCCTTGGACCAACATATCACTTAATAGAGGACACTCAACCCAAATTTCAAAAACATTGGAACATTTTTTGCAATTTTGGAATTTTTGGCACAAAAAACAAGTTTTTCTGCCCAACGCACCGCGCCACCTCGCACTCGCTTTTGATGGGGCTCTCCTTTTGATGAAAACTCAACATATTTGAGTTTTTCATGAAAATACATGCATGCTAACAAATGGACAAGAAATTTTGACAGGTTTTGAGACCCCAAAAAGGTCAAAAACACCCCAAAGATGACCTTTCTGCCCCTTTTTGGACACAGAGGAAGTAGTGTTGGGATAACTCAATTTTGGAGAGGAAAATGGAGGCCAAATTCAAAAATTATACTTGTTCTGCAAAGTAGACAGGCAGACGTTACCAACAAGCACACTTGGAGCAAATTTGGACACCGGGAAGGCCTCCAAAAGCAGCTAAAAAAAGGCGTTATGCATAGGGAAATCAACGGGACACATTAGGGAAATTTTGCTCAATTTAACCAAAAATACTCTGTTTTTTGCCTAGTTTCTTGATAGTTTGAATTTTCTCTTTCTAATGTCAAACACATGATGTAACATAATGTAATTTGATGGATCTTGATGTAATTATGCTAAATTTTCACTCATAGAGATAGATTCATCCACGTAAAGGTAGTTTACAACTGAATGAATCAATTCCCTAGTTTTTAGAGGCAACCTGTTCCACTGCCTACTTTTTAGTTCTCAGTTTAGAATTTGTTGGAACAACTCCTAAACTTATGATCTCTTTGCCTATATCTTTTGATTTTTCAGTCATTAGCATGGTTGGACTTTTGAGAAAGCTTGGAGCTTCATTGTATACACACTTCAGCAGTTTGGCTAAGGAATAAACCAGGGTTTGCAGCACTTTATGGGATTCATGTGGCATATTGCTTTGGTATTGTGTTTCCTTTTGTAATTATAAGTTTACATGTGTTTTATGTATGCCATCATCTCTCTTTGCTTCATCTTAACTAAATCAAACAAGGATAAATGTAGAATCCATTGAAATTGCAGTGCTCTACCTAGGATTTTCTTAGTTATTTATGTTTTTAGCTGTTTGAAGAGGATCCCTGAGAATTTCTTGCCCTCTTCAACTCTTCACTTCTCTAAAGCTCCCCATTTCATTCAATTTGAAGTACCAAATCAATTTCCTACCTTGCCCCATAGAGATCTCTACAAAACTGAGCCTCATTCCCTAGACCCAAATCTGCCTTTCACATTTGAGCCAACAAAACATCATTAAATTCAATCAAACTCTTTTGCACACATACCTAGCATAAAATCATTCTTCACATCAGTCATCTGAAGTCTCATTGATCATCGTTTGTTGATATTGACAAGGAGAGAGCCCTCTCCCGACCTGGTAGGGATACCAAGTTAAGCGTGGTTTGATGTTATCTTATATCCTACATTTCTCAACCTGAGGTAGATTTAGGCACTAACAAAACGCAGGGAACAATTTCCAATGAGCCATGGATATATCTTTCAAAGGTCTAATAAACAAAACGATTGTTGTTTATCTGGATGACATTACTGTTTATTCAAAAAAACAGAAATAATCATTTGCAGAACTTAAGACAAATTTTTGAACACTGTAGAAAATATGTGAATTCATTAAATCTGGAACAATATTTTTTCCCTCTTAGTGAAGGGAAAATTTTAGGATTCATTGTGTTAAAAAATGGAATTTATATTGAACATGATAGAATAAAAGAAATTTCATAAATTTCTCCACCATATAACAAAAAAAACATGCAATCATTTTTTGGATAGATCAATTTTGTTAAAAGGTTTGTCCCTGATTTCTCATAAACTATTTTTTCATTATAACAAATGATTAAGAAAGACACATTTTTTAAATGGGGTCATCTTGAAAAGAAATCATTCTATTTAATCAAAAAGGAAATTATCAATGCTCCTTTTTTAAACACTCAGAATTTCTCTGATCATTTCAACTTATATACCTTTTCTTCTTCAACATCTTATGCCAATGTTTTGACACAAATTAATAATAAAAAAATTGAAGCACCCATCTCTTTTTTCAGTTCAAATTTTTAGGGTGATGAATTTAATTATTTAGGAGTAGAAAAACAAGAATTTGTTGTATATAAATCTGTAAAACATTTTAAACTTTTTCATCTAACAACACACACGAAAGTAATAGTCTCATTCCCAGAAGTGAGGCAATTAGTAATGCAGAAAAAATTAGGAGAAAAGAGAGAAATTTGGGCAACAACTCTGGAGCATTACAATATTGAAATTAAACCAGCCAAAATTGTGAGAGGGAAAGGTTTCTGCAAACTACTTGCAGGAGAATCCAACATACCAGCCGAAGGGGACATAGGTAACAATGAACACATTCCTAAGGTAAGTGTAATTGATGTTGAGTCTCAATACGTTGATTGATTTTTTTTTTTTAAATTGGATATTCTCCTCTCAAATTCAATCATGAAAGAAAAAGAGCTTTACAATTAAAAGCAAGTCACTGTGAGATTGTTGATAACGTGTTATTTAGGAGAAACTTTGATTCCATATTGTTAAGATGCCTTCAAAATTCTGAAGTACAAACAATTCTCCATGAACTTCATGATGGACCAGCAGGCGGAAACTTTGGAGGAGATACTACTGCACATAAAATCTTACACGCTGGATACTATTGGCCCACTCTCTTCAAAGATACCCACGCATACGTAAGGAAATTCAAAACATGCCAAACTGCTTCTGGAAGACAATGAAAACCAATCTTGCCTTTGCAACCAGTCAACATCGAACAACCTTTTGAACAATAAGGACTAGATATTGTTGGGACTCACAATTGACCTATTTTTGACCTTATCTTTTGTCGTATTATTATCCTTTTGCAGTCATAAGTTGAAAGATTTTATTTTATAATGACATAATGACCCCAAGGTACGAAGTAACCTCCCGCATATCTATGTTTAATTGTTTATTTCATATTCGTGAATATCTTTATACTTATCCTTGGAAATGCTGACTAAACTGCCAAGTAATTGCCTTTAGCTTGCAGGAATTATAATGTATAGTTGTTGTAACACCAGAAACAGCAACTACGCAGTTGCTGCAACACCAGAAACAGCAACTACGCAGTTGCTGCAACACCAGAAACAGCAACTACACAGTTGCTGCAACACCAGAAGCAGCAACTCCGTAGTTGCTACAGTCAGCAACAACAATCACCTAAAGCAAGCTATTTTGTAACAGTCGCGAATAACAGATGGCAACTATTTAAAGAACCCTGACATGGCATAATCAAGCAGAGGTCTAAAGCAAGAAGAACACAGTCAGCATGGCCTAAATTAGGAACAGCATGGGGAAATGGCAAAGGAATGTGAAGATCCCGAGAAGACGGTCGAAGTCAGTTACCCACTGTGTAACAGCCAGATCTCAAGAAAGAACGTATTATCATACTGTTGTAACAGCGTTCTGAATTGCTTATTTTTGATAAGATGGGTTAATTGAATGGGCTGTAATACTTTATTGTAATAGATGTCTCCTCTATAAAGAGGAGACATCTACATGAAAAAGGGATTAGTCAGTGTCTATGGTCAGTCTGTAAGAAGAGATCTTGAGAACATCAGCAAGTCTGAACTTTATTGTATTTAAATCTTTTTGGCAGATGAGTATAAAACTGTTTTGAGCACTTAATCCAGTCTTCGTTTTCCTGGGGAATCTTGTGAGAGGGACTGGGCCCACCTTCTTCACAAGATTCACCCATTTACTTCCTTGTCAAGTGTGTAAGTGTG
Source organism: Pinus tabuliformis (assembly GCA_031772625.1). Lineage (NCBI taxonomy): Eukaryota > Viridiplantae > Streptophyta > Pinopsida > Pinales > Pinaceae > Pinus > Pinus tabuliformis. The sequence goes on along the minus strand of CM062810.1, from coordinate 253,895,618 downwards.
CAATAGTTTCTTTCTGGTACTCTGCTTGGATTTGATAGCATTACCTCTAGTATTCTCTGTTTTTCTAGTACTCTATTTCATTAATCATTTGAGTTTGTTTCTCACCGGTGAATGAGAGTGCAGTGTGCATTAGTAATCTGATTACAGAGGCAGGTGCTGAACGTCCCCACTTGGAGGATAGGGTCCTGATCCTCTGCCAACAGAGCGTCCATCATTCTGCTTTCCAAATTTGTAGTTTTAATTAATTGCTTTTACTTTAACAAGTACTGTAATGACATAGCGTAAGAATCACGTATACTACAGATTTTCAATGCTTTTAGATTTTGAGTACATACAGTACGCAGTAGCCTTTGGAATAAAAAGACTTTCCCTGGTTGACAATTAATGTGGTACTTGAATGTTTAATTCATAAACAATTCAACTAGCCAACATTTTGGCGTCGTTGCCGGGGAAGGAAACTAAAGAATTCTAAAAGCATTAATGGTTTCTTTGTGAAAATAACAGGTGTATGAGAGGACGCAAGAAACCTAATTTTACAGGCGACAAAGGAGGAAGGAAGACTTACATCGACGAAATCATCTCTAAGGCCGAAGCATCACAGAGGACGAGTTCCCGGAGACCTCAGATCCAATACTCCTCACAAACAGACCAACAGACGGAGGAAGTAATAGGACCTAAAAGGAAGCTGGAAGCACCAGAGTACACTGAGGAACCGGTAGAAGAAGCTGAAGAAACAGAAGACACAGAAGATAAAGCGAGTGATTCAGGGAAAAGACCAATGGAGGATAACAGAACAGAAGGGAGAGGGGAAAACTCGCTCTCTACCCTGGAATTCCCTATTGGGGAGCTCCCGAGAGGAACAACCCCCATGAAAAATATTCCACTCTCGACATTACCCAATTTTCATGGGTTATCCTCCGAAGACCCGGACGAATTCCTCTTTGAATTCGACATACTGTGTAGAAGCTATGATTACATAAGTCCTAATCAGAAGCTAAAGTTGTTTCCAGCAACATTAAAAGGGAACGCATTGAGGTGGTTTATGAGCTTAGGAGCTTAGGCAATCACCACCTGGGACCAGATGAAAGAGGGATTTCTGGCCAAGTATCAAGACTACTGCCGGACAAGAGAAAGAAAGGAAGAATTGTTTAAAATGGTCCAGAAAGAGGACGAAAATTTGGAAGATTTCGTGGAAAGATTACAGTATAATCTGCAGCGCTCTGATCATCCTAATATGAGCAAAGACATTTTGAAGACCATACTGCTGAAAGGGGTAAGAGATGATTGCCTGGACATGTTGAACATGCTTAGGAAAGGGGACATTTCCAAAGAACCCTTTGATGAAATTATTAAGCTCTGCATGAGATGTTCAAGGGGAGCGGCAGGCAGATCAAAAAGCAGAGATAATGTGTATTCAAGGGTTCAGAAGTCAGCGAGTGGAGGAGCAACAAGAGCTGAGATAGGTAACTTATTAGAAGAATTTAAAATTGAAATGCTAAGTTCTTTTGCTTCACAAATTGATGCTCTGCAAGTCAAGAAGAAACAGGCAGAAGCAGAAGCTGCTCTGGCAATTTTCTGTTCAAAATGCAGAGAAAAACATCCACTCAGAGAATGCCCACTGGATAGGATACCTATATGCACAATCTGCGAGAAGGATCATGAAACACAGCAATGCCCCTCTCTGCCTGGAATCAAAGCAGCACTGCAGACAACTGAAGAAGAAGCTGAAGCAGTGTACCTAATGACACAGAGGAGGCAATGGCCGCAAAGACAAGGTACGAGCTCTAATACAACATTCAATCGTTGGAATAATAATTCTCCTTTTTACCCACCCATGAATCAAATTCAATGCCCACCCTTCAGCAACCAAATATTCCTTTTCCTAACCCTACTATGTGGAATCCTTGGGCTCCCCAGCAACCATATTTTAGTCAATGGAACCCAAACTGGGCAGCCCAACAAATACCTTTTCCTCAACAACAACAATCTCTTTCCTTACCATCTAATAATCCTCCGAATAATCAGGCAATGAGACCACAGCTGCCTGTACAACCTAACCCCAATCCAAATAATAATAAAGCCCTGCAAGTTATTGACATTCAAAATCAGCCTATCTCTCCCCTGCAATGTAATGATATTCACCTTCGTTCAGGGAGAATAGTCAAACCTATTATAGATGATATTACGGACTCTGACAAAGAAGAGGCTAGAAAAGAGAAACCAGCTAACCATAGTGCTGACACAGCAGAATCAACACCTAACAATAATGACCAAACAGTAGATCCACCATTCCCTGAAAGGCTGACTCTCACTAAAACACCTGAACAACCTACCTTCAATCTTTTAGGAGAGCTACAGAACTTGTATGTCAAAATCTCATTATTGCAAGCACTAAGGGATGTTCCTATATATGCTAGAACTATTAGAGACATTTGTGTGAAAAAACCTAGAAGGAAGGCTAAAGACCCCCTCACAGTTCATGTGATGGGGGAATTAACTGCCTTAATGACTGAAAAAGATTATCCCGTGAAGTATGGTGACCCTGGTCACCCTACAGTAATAGTCCAGGTCGGAAAAACCTTTATCTCTAAAGTCTTAGTAGACTTAGGAGCTGCAATAAATATCATGACACTCAAAACAGCTCAATTGCTCCAGCTAAAAAACTTTATCAGGGAAACTCCAACTATCTTAGAATTAGCTGACCGTTCTACGATCAAACCTGAAGGGGTCATTGAAGACCTTATAATCTCTGTAGAATCCTGGAATTACCCAGTCGACTTTGTGGTATTACAAACTAAAACAAAGTTGGGGGTCATCCGTTGATTCTAGGGAGACCTTGGTTGGCTACAGCTGATGCTTTCATCAGCTGTAGATCTGGATCAATGACCATCTCCAATGGACAAGAAACTAAACAGCTGACCCTCTATCCTTATGCCACTCCCATGATTAACAGTGACAATTCCATATGGGTAGACTATGAGGATGAGGAAACCCAACCGATATTAACTATTGGGCAAGCTTTGACTTTTAAAGACTCCACCGAAGATGAACTAATTAGCAGTTTTATTTCTGAACCCTCTTCGGTTAATCCAGAAACATTTAACCACTTCGCTGCAATCCTACAACCTGAATCCCAGCAGAATATGAAAGATGAAAACTTATGCCAGACTACATTAGGCAACCCTTCCAAGAGCACAACAGTTGAAATTGAACCTGGTAAAACGCTGAATATAAATCCTGACTTGACTGATGATGAAAAACAGAAATTAATAAAGTTACTCCAAGCAAACAAAGAGGCATTTGCATGGGACTACACAGACATGAAAGGGATCTCCCCTGAATTATGTACTCACCGTATATATATTAAGGAGGGATCCCGGCCAGGCTGTCAACCCCAGCGAAGAATGAACCCTAACCTTAGAGAAATTGTGAAGGAGGAACTCCAAAAACTTTTAAATGCAGGATTCATATATCCAATATCTGACAGTGAGTGGGTTTCTCCACTCGTAATTGTACCAAAGAAGAATGGGAAATGGCGAGTATGTGTAGACTATAGATCATTAAATAAAGCAACCCAGAAAGATCATTTCCCTTTACCTTTTATTGATCAAGTATTGGATAATCTAGCAGGTAAGAAATTCTTCTCATTCTTGGATGGGTTTAGTGGATACAACCAAATTAGGATTGCACCCCAGGATCAGGACAAAACCACATTTACCAGCCCATGGGGAACTTTTGCTTATAGAGTACTTCCATTTGGGTTGTGTAACGCTCCAGCGACATTTCAGAGAGCGGTGATAGGAATCTTTTCTGATATGTTAAATGATTCATTAGAAATATTCATGGACGACTTTACTCCTTATGGAGTGACCTTCGAAGATTCTCTGCAAAACCTTGAAAAAGTACTTAAGCGGTGCATAGAAGCACACCTCGCTTTAAGCACTTAAAAGTGCCACATGATGATGAATCAGGGTATTGTACTAGGTCATTTCATTTCATTTTTAGGAATTCAAGTCGACCCAGCTAAGATTCAGGTGATTCAGAACCTTCCTATCCCCAAAACACAAACTGAGGTGAGAAGTTTTTTAGGACATGCCGGATATTACAGAAGATTCATTAAGGATTTTTCTAAAATAGCTTCTCCTTTGTTCGTGTTATTAATGAAAAATGCTAAATTCAAGTGGACTGATGACTGTGAGAATGCATTCAATAAACTTAAGCATCAGTTGTCTGCAGCTCCTATTTTGAGAGGACCTGATTGGGCATTACCCTTTCATATTTCCTCTGATGCCTCAGATACGGCAATTGGAGTTGTCCTGGGTCAGGAAGAAAACAATCTCCGCTATGCTATCTATTTCATCAGCAAAAACATGACACCAGCTGAGCTAAATTATACAGTAACTGAGAAAGAATTTTTAGCAGTTATTTATGCTATTAATACATTTCGGCATTATATTACTGGCTATACTACCTTTGTGCATACTGACCACTCGGCCATCAAGTATTTAATGAATAAATCAATTACCAATGCTCGAGTCACCAGGTGGTTATTACTATTACAGGAATTTGATATCACAATTGTAGATAGGCCAGGAAAAGAAAATGTAGTTGCTGATTTTTCTTTCTCGTTTAAAGACTGATGAAAATGTTCCAGTAGATGATTCTTTTCCTAATGAGTATCTATTTGCAGTATCTGCTCACTCACCTTGGTATGCAGACATTGCCAATTATCTAGTTGCAGGAAAATTACCATCACACCTATCACACAGGGAAAGAAGGAAGATCATCCAGCAAAGTGCTAGGTACAGCTGGATAAGCGGGTGTCTGTTCCACACAGGAATAGATCAAGAAATCAGGAGATGCGTTGGGGAAGACGAGATTTATGACATACTGAAAGCTTGTCACGATGGTCCTTGTGGAGGACATTTTGCAGATAAAAGAACAGCTCACAAGGTACTTAGAATGGGTTATTACTGGCCATCACTTTTTAAAGATGCTAGAAAATATGTGAAGGCTTGTGACAGCTGTCAGAGAATGGGCCAGCCCAACCATAGGGATGAAATGCCACTCAACCCCCAGGTAACTCTCGAACCCTTTGAGAAATGGGCATTAGATTTCGTAGGTCCCATTAATCCTCCATCTAATCAAAGAGTTTACATTTTAGTATGCACAGATTACATGACTAAATGGGTAGAGGCCAAAGCACTCATTAAAGCTAATGAAGAAGCAGTACTAACATTCTTATTTGAAGAAATCTTTGTTAGATTTGGACTACCCAGAGAATTAGTCACTGATGGAGGACCTCCTTTCAATTCTCATGGTTTCAAAGATACGCTCCAAAAATATCATATCAAGCATAAGATGACCACACCATACCACCCCCAAGCAAATGGGCAGGTGGAAAGCACCAACAAGGTCATAGAAGCTATCTTAACAAAAACGATAAAGGAGAATAGAAGGGACTGGTTTCAGCGCTTGCCCGAGGCTCTTTGGGCCTACAGAACCACTTGGAGAAACACAACAGGATTTTCACCCTATGAATTGGTTTTTGGAAAGAATGTTATTTTTCCTGTAGAGTTTGAGATTAAAACCTTAAGAACTACCTTAGCTGTTAACCTTGATTTAACTGATGCACAGACAGCCAGGTTGCAGCAGTTGCAGGAATTGGATGAGAAAAGACTGGATGTCGTCCATCAAACAACTATGATACAGCAACAAAGGAGCAGATGGCATGACAGAACCATTAAGCAAAAGTAGTTCCAGAAAGGTAACTGGGCTCTACTTTATGATTCACGTTTCGAGAACTTTCAAGGGAAGCTGAGAACAAGATGGCTAGGGCCGTATGAAGTGGATACTGTTTTCCCAAATGGAACGGTTAGACTATTAACAATTGATGGAAGCAGAACACCACTGTTAGTGAATGGCTACCGACTTCAGTTGTATCAGTGGCCGGTTTCCAAAGAGGAATTTAAAGCCACTTGCATGGCAATAAAACAGTATTCTTTTCCAGGGGAACTTGCTGTCCCTCAAAGCACTTGAATTTCTATTATTTATGTAATTTTTAGGATTAGACATTTTTTTTAGAAACTAATAAATCCTGCCAAGGATTGCGATATTACATTTCGGTATTTGCAGATGTTAGCATGGGGAAGTAGCTGAGAACAAAAGCCTCGAAAGGAATTACTGTGTGGACTCCGAATTCTTGTTGCTGCAACACCACTTCCTGTTGCTGCAACACCAATTCCTGTTGCTGCAACACCATTTCCCGTTGCTGCAACACCATCCCTGTTGCTGCAACACCATTTCCCGTTGCTGCAACACCATCCCTGTTGCTGCAACACCATTTCCCGTTGCCGCAACACCATCCTTGTTGCTGCAACACCATCCTTGTTGCTGCAACACCATTCCTGTTGCTGCAACACTAGTTCCATTACTCCAGCACATTCCCCGTTTTCACAAACGTTTTCCCCCAATCCCTGTTGCCCCTATGGCAATTTTCTGTTGTTGCAACACCAGTCCCGGTGCCACGATATTGCTTCCCGATCACGAAATATCCTTCCCAGCAAAATTCCCTCACGAACAAATCCTGATAAAACATACCACCCTTCGTGATGATTACAGCACCTTACTATCACTTCCCGTCATTATCATTACAAATCACCCATATTCCCGTGCTTTCAGATCCGCGGTAATTATTATAATTTGACAGCAGACAAGAAAAGACTTTTTGACGCAGAGATCAAAAAGGTAAAGTACGAAGGTACGCACGTTTATGAATGAGCATTAAATAATAGATAAGCGGAAAAAGGTTGATAGGTCCGTCAAATGATTGCATTCCCAATCATATCATTTACACGTAGGAAGGGGGGGGATTACCAAAGCAATGCTCATAATGGCAAACCATGCCAACCACCACCACCCTTAATTCTCCCGGTTGTATGTAAAAACTACGGCATGTTACCATTTGTGATGTATACTCTGAGTTGAAATCGGTAGCTCGGCTCTGAATTCTGAAGATTTACCGAGACAACAGCCATGGGAGGAACCCTCATTACTCATGAACCAGCCACGACAGCAGTCCTGGAACTCTTTCCGGAAATTTACCAAATTTTCTTGCAAGCTGGATGGATAGAATATTTCAGGAGACTTCAGGACTTTGACGAGCAGCAAGTCCTGGAATTCACATGCAATTTGACAGAAGGATTCTCGGTCGTCCAAGGAATTCAAGTTCCAGTCACGGAAGAAATCATAGCTGAAGTCACCGGACTCCCAGCCACTGGTACACGGTGGTTCAGCAGAAAGCACCTGATTCTGAATGCACAGCAAGACTTTCTCCGACCAGGCGAGGAAGTAGAAACCAAGGGCAGAGGTGTAGCACTGCGGTCGTTACCTCAACCATGGCCAAAAGTCACTGAATTCATCAAGCAATATCTGACGTGCGAAGGTCGTTACCAGGTAATCTACCAGCACGACTTCGTCCTGTTAAATCACTTAAGAAATGGTCAATTATTGAACATGCCATATTATTTGTTGGGTTGTCTCAAAAATATGGCACGATATGCTATGAAAGCGAAGCATCCAGTTCTCTCCCTAAAACACCATCGCTTAATCCAATTGCTGATTAACAGAGCTCTCGCTCTAAACATCCCTCCACCCCCCATTAATCCCCATCTGGAGGAAGGAATTCCACAGCCTGAGCATGAAGGTCCTCATCAAGAAGAGGAAACTCTTCGTCAAGCTGAGGACACACCTCAGCAAGACCAAGAGCTTCCTCAACAAACGGACGACATGCCTGAACAAATCCCTTTGGAAAACCCTCAGCAAACAGAGCATATTCCCGAACAACCCCAGCAAATACCCCTGCATGTTACTGAGAATGAACAAGCAGCAGCGGAATTAACCACATCTCCCAAAAGAACCAATCCCTCCGCTCCCATACTCAGTATTTCTACTGATGATTCCGACGATAATATCCCAATTACTCAGCTTAAACGAAAAATGCAGCAGGTAAAGAAAACCCCAGCAAAAATAAGAAGAATTAGGGTTTCAACCAAAGCACCTACTACCCTGACTACTGTCCCTACCTTAAAGGCTAGCAGAAAGAGAAAAACACCTCAATTCCCTGCTTCCCTACCAAAATGAAAATCGGTAGTAGTTGAATCCCCTAATTCCTCCAGTTCACCACCCATCTCTTTAAAAACCCGCACCCCAGCCACTCCTCGAAATCCCTCTCCCTCACCCACAGAGGCTGAGATGCAGAGCGTTCATAGCTTCGTGGCATCATATCTTAAGACATCTAATACACAAGAACCAGCTGCCGACACCCAGAGTGATAGTGACCAAGTGGCTGCAACACAAGAAACAGCCACTACCCCTGGTGACACACAAGAACCACCTGTGGGGAATACTGATCAAATTGACGAAGCAGAACCTCTGCCTCCACTGGAATCTACTGTCCCACAGGATCAGCCTACTATACCCGCCCTGCAAGAAGAAATTGATTTTCTGAAATCTCAGATTCAGGACTATCAGGAAGAGATAATAAGGGTCAGGGAAGCATATCAGAAAGAATTCAGCTTGCATGTTTTAGCAAGAGTAGCGTCTGCGGCAGAGAAAAGTAAAGATAACGAATATATGTGTACAAATTGTGGTGAAATATATACTCAGGCAGGATATAAGGTAGTACAAGAACCAATGAAGGAAGCCTCTGCTGCTGAAAATGAAACAAAGGAGTCTGCTGATGCAGAAATAGAAATCCCACAATTCTCTGCTGAGATAGAAAGACATGTTGCTACACAAGAACCAACAGGATCTTCAGAAGAAATGCAGGCAGAAAGACCTGTTGACACACAAGAACCAACAGGATCTTCAGAGGAAGTTCAGATAGAGAAACCTGTTGTTACACAAGAACCAACAGGATCTTCAGAAAAAGTGCAGTCAGAAAGACCTGTTGACACACAAGAACCAACAGGATCTTCAGAAGAAGTGCAGTCAGAAAGACCTGTTGACACACGAGAACCAACAGGATCTTCAGAAGAAGTGCAGTCAGAGAGACCTGTTGCTACACAAGAACCAACAGGTCATCCAAAGAACATGCAGGACCAAGATCAAGAACTTACTGACACACAAGAACCAGTAAGTTCACCTGAAACTGCACAAGATCAAGAACTTACTGACACACAAGAACCAGTAAGTTTACCTGAAACTGCACAAGACCAGGAGCTTACTGACACACAAGAACCAGTAAGTGTTTCAGAGACTGCACAGGAACAAACAGAGGAGCTTGCTGACACTATGCAGGAAGAAAAGAAGGAGGAGAACAAGGATTCACCCCGGCCTACCCAATCTGCTATGCAAGAAGAAGCTACACAAGAACCAGGAAATGAAGAAAGAAACATTGAAAGTGTTATGGAACAAGAAGAAGATATAGAAGAAAATGAGGAAAAAGAGACAGATTCACCCCGGTCCACCAAAATTACTTTGGAGCAAAATGGATTAGTCCAACAGGAGGAAGAAACTCTAGTCAGAAATGAAGAGAGAGATGTTGGATCATCCCAGCCCACTTCAACAGAGCAGATGACCCTGATTGATGCCTGTATGCAAACAGAGCTTCCCACTGTTAGTGATGCATGTATAGAAACAGAAAGTTTTCAGGAATTAAAAGGTAGATGGTGGAGAGAATATCAGCAGTCTCAAGGCAAAGCATTCGAACAACAAAAGGGGACCTGGTTTGATCATGCTTATAAGAACTGGGAAGCACTGGAACAGTGTAGGGCCCAGTATAAACAAATTAAGGAACTGAAAGACAGAATGTCCCAGATGTTTGAGTTATGTCAAAGAATGCTTGCCACAAGGAAACCCTCTTTTAACTATGCTACATTTTTGAGGGAAAGACTTGCATTTGTTCAGCTGAAGGCTATCAAAGAGGGGAGGCCTCATCAAGTGGTCACAGCAGAACAGTTTATGCAGACCTTTGCAGAGGCACCCAAAAGCGATCAAAACCTGCTATGTGAACTATACCTCCATAATGAGGCCGTGTCTGAAGAAACGAACATGAACATGATACCTGTAGTTGGTGACATACAATTGAGAGCCTTCATCTCCTTTTTGGCTAATCAACTTACCTGGCAGAATGCCTATGTCTCAGGCCACCAGAACGAACAGAATTGTCTTCTGTGGATTCGAGCTGAACCACAGAACGCTGCCACTTTCATTTCACAACACTTAAAAATGGTAAGCGATCCTGATATGAAGGATCATGTCATGAGACTGCAAACAGAGGTCCTAACAGACTGTCAGCATTATGTAAAGACCAAAGCATCCTTGGCTGTTAAAGCAAATAAACTGTTTTGGGATAACTGCCCCGCAGAAAGGCAGGAATATCACCCGTATAACCCATCAAATCTGCAGGTAGCACTTTCAAGGGTACCTCAGTATGTTGAATGCATGCAGCGTTGTGCTGAAAATTGGATGGGTTATAAATTTAAATTCCCACTTTTATGGTTGTCTGGTGATCAGTATAAGGGCTAGTTTGGACTTTCTAACAGAGAAGAAGCAGCAGCATGGAAGCATATACGAACTGTTTTTGGTTTCAGAAACAAGTTTGATGTTACTCCCTACAGCTATTGTCTTAGTAATCTGCATTGTTTGTCCCAGTTCTCCGACTCAGACTCAGAGTAGCCATTGCATGGGGACATGCAATCTCTTCAGTTGGGGGGTATGTTGGGACTCACAATTGACCTATTTTTGACCTTATCTTTTGCCGTATTATTATCCTTTTGCAGTCATAAGTTGAAAGCTTTTATTTTATAATGACATAATGACCCCAAGGTACGAAGTAACCTCCCGCATATCTATGTTTAATTGTTTATTTCATATTCGTGAATATCTTTATACTTATCCTTGGAAATGCTGACTAAACTGCCAAGTAATTGCCTTTAGCTTGCAGGAATTATAATGTATAGTTGCTGTAACACCAGAAACAGCAACGACGCAGTTGCTGCAACACCAGAAACAGCAACTACGCAGTTGCTGCAACACCAGAAGCAGCAACTCCGTAGTTGCTACAGTCAGCAACAGCAATCACCTAAAGCAAGCTATTTTGTAACAGCCGCGAATAACAGATGGCAACTATTTAAAGAACCCTGACGTGGCATAATCAAGCGGAGGTCTAAAGCAAGAAGAACACAGTCAGCATGGCCTAAATTAGGAACAGCATGGGGAAATGGCAAAGGAATATGAAGATCCCGAGAAGACGGTCGAAGTCAGTTACCCGCTGTGTAACAGCCAGAGCTCAAGAAAGAACGTATTATCATACTGTTGTAACAGCGTTCTGAATTGCTTATTTTTGATAAGATGGGTTAACTGAATGGGCTGTAATACTTTATTGTAATAGATGTCTCCTCTATAAAGAGGAGACATCTACATGAAAAAGGGATTAGTCAGTGTCTATGGTCAGTCTGTAAGAAGAGATCTTGAGAACATCAGCAAGTCTGAACTTTATTGTATTTAAATCTTTTTGGCAGATGAGTATAAAACTGTTTTGAGCACTTAATCCAGTATTCGTTTTCCTGGGGAATCTTGTGAGAGGGACTGGGCCCACCTTCTTCACAAGATTCACCCATTTACTTCTTTGTCAAGTGTGTAAGTGTGCAATAGTTTCTTTCTGGTACTCTGCTTGGATTTGATAGCATTACCTCTGGTATTCTCTGTTTTGCTAGTACTCTGTTTCATTAATCATTTGAGTTTGTTTCTCACCGGTGAATGAGAGTGCAGTATGCATTAGTAATCTGATTACAGAGGCAGGTGCTGAACGTCCCCACTTGGAGGATAGGGTCCTGATCCTCTGCCAAGCGTCCATCATTCCGCTTTCCAGATTTGTAGTTTTAATTAATTGCTTTTACTTTAACAAGTACTGTAATGACATAGCGTAAGAATCACGTATACTACAGCTTTTCAATGATTTTAGATTTTGAGTACATACAGTACGCAGTAGCCTTTGGAATAAAAAGACTTTCCCTGGTTGACAATTAATGTGGTACTTGAATGTTTAATTCATAAACAATTCAACTAGCCAACATTTTGGCGCCGTTGCCGGGGAAGGCAACTAAAGAATTCTAAAAGCATTAATGGTTTCTTTGTGAAAATAACAGGTGTATGAGAGGACGCAAGAAACCTAATTTTACAGGCGGCAAAGGAGGAAGGAAGACTCACATCGACGAAATCATCTCTAAGGCCGAAGCATCACAGAGGACGAGTTCCCGGAGACCTCAGATCCAATACTCCTCACAAACAGACCAACAGACGGAGGAAGTAATAGGACCTGAAAGGAAGCTGGAAGCACTAGAGTACACTGAGGAACCGGTAGAAGAACCTGAAGAAACAGAAGACACAGAAGATAAAGCGAGTGATTCAGGGAAAAGACCAATGGAGGATAACAGAACAGAAGGGAGAGGGGAAAACTCGCTCTCTACCCTGGAATTCCCTATTGGGGAGCTCCCGAGAGGAACAACCCCCATGAAAAATATTCCACTCTCGGCATTACCCAATTTTCATGGGTTATCCTCCGAAGACCCGGACGAATTCCTCTTTAAATTCGACATACTGTGTAGAAGCTATGATTACATAAGTCCTAATCAGAAGCTAAAGTTGTTTCCAGCAACATTAAAAGGGAACGCATTGAGGTGGTTTATGAGCTTAGGAGCTCAGGCAATCACCACCTGGGACCAGATGAAAGAGGGATTTCTGGCCAAGTATCAAGACTACTGTCGGACAAGAGAAAGAAAGTAAGAATTGTTTAAAATGGTCCAGAAAGAGGACGAAAATTTGGAAGATTAGTGGAAAGATTACAGTATAATCTGCAGCGGTCTGATCATCCTAATATGAGCAAAGACATTTTGAAGACCATACTGCTGAAAGGGGTAAGAGATGATTTCCTGGACATGTTGAACATGCTTGGGAAAGGGGACATTTCCAAAGAACCCTTTGATGAAATTATTAAGCTCTGCATGAGATGTTCAAGGGGAGCGGCAGGCAGATCAAAAAGCAGAGATAATGTGTATTCAAGGGTTCAGAAGTCAGCCAGTGGAGGAGCAACAAGAGCTGAGATAGGTAACTTATTAGAAGAATTTAAAACTGAAATGCTAAGTTCTTTTGCTTCACAAATTGATGCTCTGCAGGTCAAGAAGAAACAGGCAGAAGCAGAAGCTGCTCTGGCAATTTTCTGTTCAAAATGCAGAGAAAAACATCCACTCAGAGAATGCCCACTGGATAGGATACCTATATGCACAATCTGCGAGAAGGATCATGAAACACAGCAATGCCCCTCTCTGCCTGGAATCAAAGCAGCACTGCAGACAACTGAAGAAGAAGCTGAATCAGTGTACCTAATGACACAGAGGAGGCAATGGCCGCAAAGACAAGGTACGAGATCTAATACAACATTCAATCGTTGGAATAATAATTCTCCTTTTTACCCACCCATGAATCAAATGCAATACCCACCCTTCAACACAATGAACTTTCCACTTATGCAGCAACCAAATATTCCTTTTCCTGACCCTACTATGTGGAATCCTTGGGCTCCCCAGCAACCATATTTTAGTCAATGGAACCCAAACTGGGCAGCCCAACATATACCTTTTCCTCAACAACAACAATCTCTTTCCTTATCATCTAATAATCCTCCGAATAATCAGGCAATGAGACCACAACTGCCTGTACAACCTAACCCCAATCCAAATAATAATAAAGCCCTGCAAGTTATTGACATTCAAAATCAGTCTATCTCTCCCCTGCAATGTAATGATATTCACCTTCGTTCAGGGAGAATAGTCGAACCTATTATAGATGATATTACGGACTCTGATAAAGAAGAGTCTAGAAAAGAGAAACCAGCTAACCATAGTGCTGACACAACAGAATCAGCACCTAACAATAATGACCAAACAGTAGATCCACCATTCCCTGAAAGGCTGACTCTCACTAAAACACCTGAACAACCTACCTTCAATCTTTTAGGAGAGCTACAGAACTTGTATGTCAAAATCCCATTATTGCAAGCACTAAGGGATGTTCCTATATATGCTAGAACTATTAGAGACATTTGTGTGAAAAAACCTGGAAGGAAGGCTAAAGACCCCCTCACAGTTCATGTGATGGGGGAATTAACTGCCTTAATGACTGAAAAAGATTATCCTGTGAAGTATGGTGACCCTGGTCACCCTACAGTAACAGTCCAGGTCAGAAAAACCTTTATCTCTAAAGTCTTAGTAGACTTAGGAGCTGCAATAAATATCATGACACTCGAAACAGCTCAATTGCTCCAGCTAAAAAACTTTATCAGGGAAACTCCAACTATCTTAGAATTAGCTGACCGTTCTACGATCAAACCTGAAGGGGTCATTGAAGACCTTATAATCTCTATAGAATCCTGGAATTACCCGGTCGACTTTGTGGTATTACAAACTAAAACAAAGTTGGGGGGTCATCCGTTGATTCTAGGGAGACCTTGGTTGGCTACAGCTGATGCTTTCATCAGCTGTAGATCTGGATCAATGACCATCTCCAATGGACAAGAAACTAAACAGCTGACCCTCTATCCTCATGCCACTCCCATGATTAACAGTGACAATTCCATATGGGTAGACTATGAGGATGAGGAAACCCAACCGATATTAACTATTGGGCAAGCTTTGACTTTTAAAGACTCCACCGAAGATGAACTAATTAGCAGTTTTATTTCTGAACCCTCTTCGGTTAATCCAGAAACATTTAACCACTTCGCTGCAATCCTACAACCTGAATCCCAGCAGAATATGAAAGATGAAAACTTATGCCAGACAACATTAGGCAACCCTTCCAAGAGCACAACAGTTGAAATTGAAACTGGTAAAACGTTGAATATAAATCCTGACTTGACTGATGGTGAAAAACAAAAATTAATAAAGTTACTCCAAGCAAACAAAGAGGCATTTGCATGGGACTACACAGACATGAAAGGGATCTCCCCTGAATTATGTACTCACTGTATATATATTAAGGAGGGATCCCGGCCAGTCTGTCAACCCCAGCGAAGAATGAACCCTAACCTTAGAGAAATTGTGAAGGAGGAACTCCAAAAACTTTTAAATGCAGGATTCGTATATCCAATATCTGACAGTGAGTGGGTTTCTCCACTCGTAATTGTACCAAAGAAGAATGGGAAATGGCGAGTATGTGTAGACTATAGATCATTAAATAAAGCAACCCAGAAAGATCATTTCCCTTTACCTTTTATTGATCAACTATTGGATAATTTAGCAGGTAAGAAATTCTTCTCATTCTTGGATGGGTTTAGTGGATACAACCAAATTAGGATTGCACCCCAGGATCAGGACAAAACCATATTTACCAGCCCATGGGGAACTTTTGCTTATAAAGTACTTCCATTTGGGTTGTGTAACGCTCCAGCGACATTTCAGAGAGCGATGATAGGAATCTTTTCTGATATGTTAAACGATTCATTAGAAATATTCATGGACGACTTTACTCCTTATGGAGTGACCTTCGAAGATGCTCTGCAAAACCTTGAAAAAGTACTTAAGCGGTGCATAGAAGCACACCTCGCTTTAAGCACTGAAAAGTGCCACATGATGATGAATCAGGGTATTGTACTAGGTCATTTCATTTCATTTTTAGGAATTCAAGTCGACCCAGCTAAGATTCAGGTGATTCAGAACCTTCCTATCCCCAAAACACAAACTGAGGTGAGAAGTTTTTTAGGACATGCCGGATATTACAGAAGATTCATTAAGGATTTTTCTAAAATAGCTTCTCCTTTGTTCGTGTTATTAATGAAAAATGTTGAATTCAAGTGGACTGATGACTGTGAGAATGCATTCAATAAACTTAAGCATCAGTTGTCCGCAGCTCCTATTTTGAGAGGACCTGATTGGGCATTACCCTTTCATATTTCCTCTGATGCCTCAGATACAGAAATTGGAGCTGTCCTGGGTCAGGAAGAAAACAATCTCCCCTATTCTATCTATTTCATCAGCAAAAACATGACACCAACTGAGCTAAATTATACAGTAACTGAGAAAGAATTTTTAGCAGTTATTTATGCTATTAATAAATTTCGGCATTATATTACTGGCTATACTACCTTTGTGCATACTGACCACTCGGCCATCAAGTATTTAATGAATAAATCAATTACCAATGCTCGAGTCACCAGGTGGTTATTACTATTACAGGAATTTGATATCACAATTGTAGATAGGCCAGGAAAAGAAAATGTAGTTGCTTATTTTCTTTCTCGTTTAAAAACTGATGAAAATGTTCCAGTAGATGATTCTTTTCCTGATGAGTATCTATTTGCAGTATCTGCTCACTCACCTTGGTATGCAGACATTGCCAATTATCTAGTTGCAGGAAAATTACCATCACACCTATCACACAAGGAAAGAAGGAAGATCATCCAGCAAAGTGCTAGGTACAGCTGGATAAGCGGGTGTCTGTTCCACACAGGAATAGATCAAGAAATCAGGAGATGCGTTGGGGAAGACGAGATTTATGACATACTGAAAGCTTGTCACGATGGTCCTTGTGGAGGACATTTTGCAGATAAAAGAACAGCTCACAAGGTACTTAGAATGGGTTATTACTGGCCATCACTTTTTAAAGATGCTAGAAAATATGTGAAGGCTTGTGACAGCTGTCAGAGAATGGGCCAGCCCAACCATAGGGATGAAATGCCACTCAACCCCCAGGTAACTCTCGAACCCTTTGAGAAATGGGCATTAGATTTCGTAGGTCCCATTAATCCTCCATCTAATCAAAGAGTTTACATTTTAGTATGCACAGATTACATGACTAAATGGGTAGAGGCCAAAGCACTCATTAAAGCTAATGAAGAAGCAGTACTAACATTCTTATTTGAAGAAATCTTTGTTAGATTTGGACTACCCAGAGAATTAGTCACTGATGGAGGACCTCCTTTCAATTCTCATGGTTTCAAAGATACGCTCCAAAAATATCATATCAAGCATAAGATGACCACACCATACCACCCCCAAGCAAATGGGCAGGTGGAAAGCACCAACAAGGTCATAGAAGCTATCTTAACAAAAACGATAAAGGAGAATAGAAGGGACTGGTTTCAGCGCTTGCCCGAGGCTCTTTGGGCCTACAGAACCACTTGGAGAAACACAACAGGATTTTCACCCTATGAATTGGTTTTTGGAAAGAATGCTATTTTTCCTGTAGAGTTTGAGATTAAAACCTTAAGAACTGCCTTAGCTGTTAACCTTGATTTAACTGATGCACAGACAGCCAGGTTGCAGCAGTTGCAGGAATTGGATGAGAAAAGACTGGATGCTGTCCATCAAACAACTATGATACAGCAACAAAGGAGCAGATGGCATGACAGAACCATTAAGCAAAAGTAGTTCCAGAAAGGTAACTGGGCTCTACTTTATGATTCACGTTTCGAGAACTTTCAAGGGAAGCTGAGAACAAGATGGCTAGGGCCGTATGAAGTGGATATTGTTTTCCCAAATGGAACGGTTAGACTATTAACAATTGATGGAAGCAGAACACCACTGTTAGTGAATGGCTACCGACTTCGGTTATATCAGCGGCCGGTTTCCAAAGAGGAATTTAAAGCCACTTGCATGGCAATAAAACAGTATTCTTTTCCAGGGGAACTTGCTGTCCCTCAAAGCACTTGAATTTCTATTATTTATGTAATTTTTAGGATTAGACATTTTTTTTAGAAACTAATAAATCCTGCCAAGGATTGCGATATTACATTTCGGTATTTTGCAGATGTTAGCATGGGGAAGTAGCTGAGAACAAAAGCCTCGAAAGGAATTACTGTGTGGACTCCGAATTCTTGTTGCTGCAACACCACTTCCTGTTGCTGCAACACCAATTCCTGTTGCTGCAACACCATTTCCCGTTGCTGCAACACCATCCCTGTTACTGCAACACCATTTCCCGTTGCTGCAACACCATCCCTGTTGCTGCAACACCATTTCCCGTTGCCGCAACACCATCCTTGTTGCTGCAACACCATCCTTGTTGCTGCAACACCATTCCTGTTGCTGCAACACTAGTTCCATTAATCCAGCACATTCCCCGTTTTCACAAACATTTTCCCCCAATCCCTGTTGCCCCTACGGCAATTTTCTGTTGTTGCAACACCAGTCCCGGTGCCACGATATTGCTTCCCGATCACGAAATATCCTTCCCAGCAAAATTCCCTCACGAACAAATCCTGATAAAACATACCACCCTTCGTGATGATTACAGCACCTTACTATCACTTCCCGTCATTATCATTACAAATCGCCCATATTCCCGTGCTTTCAGATCCGCGGTAATTATTATAATTTGACAGCAGACAAGAAAAGACTTTTTGACGCAGCGATCAAAAAGGTAAAGTACGAAGGTACGCACGTTTATGAATGAGCATTAAATAATAGATAATCTAAAAAAGGTTGATAGGTCCATCAAATGATTGCATTCCCAATCATATCATTTACACGTAGGAAGGGGGAGGATTACCAAAGCAATGCTCATAATGACAAACCATGCCAACCACCGCCACCCTTAATTCTCCCGGTTGTATGTAAGAACTACGGCATGTTACCATTTGTGATGTATACTCTGAGTTGAAATCGGTAGCTCGGCTCTGAATTCTGAAGATTTACCGAGACAACAGCCATGGGAGGAACCCTCATTACTCATGAACCAGCCACGACAGTAGTCCTGGAACTCTTTCCGGAAATTTACCAAATTTTCTTGCAAGATGGATGGATAGAATATTTCAGGAGACTTCCGGACTTTGACGAGCAGCAAGTCCTGGAATTCACATGCAATTTGACAGAAGGATTCTCGGTCGTCCAACGAATTCAAGTTCCGGTCACGGAAGAAATCATAGCTGAAGCCACTGGACTCCCAGCCACTGGTACACGGTGGTTCAACAGAAAGCACCTGATTCTGAATGCACAGCAAGACTTTCTCCGACCAGGCGAGGAAGTAGAAACCAAGGGCAGAGGTGTAGCACTGCGGTCGTTACCTCAACCATGGCCAAAAGTCGCTGAATTCGTCAAGCAATATCTGACGTGCGAAGGTCGTTACTAGGTAATTTACCAGCACGACTTCGTCCTATTAAATCACTTAAGAAATGGTCAATTATTGAACATGCCATATTATTTGCTGGGTTGTCTCAAAAATATGGCACGATATGCTATGAAAGCGAAGCATCCAGTTCTCTCCCTAAAACACCATCGCTTAATCCAATTGCTGATTAACAGAGCTCTCGCTCTAAACATCCCTCCACCCCCCATTAATCCCCATCTGGAGGAAGGAATTCCACAGCCTGAGCATGAAGGTCCTCATCAAGAAGAGGAAACTCTTCGTCAAGCTGAGGACACACCTCAGCAAGACCAAGAGCTTCCTCAACAAACGGATGACATGCCTGAACAACTCCCTTTGGAAAACCCTCAGCAAACAGAGCATATTCCCGAACAACCCCAGCAAATACCCTTGCATGTTACTGAGAATGGACAAGCAGCAGCGGAATTAACCACATCTCCCAAAAGAACCAATCCCTCCACTCCCATACTCAGTATTTCTACTGATGATTCCGACGATAATATCCCAATTACTCAGCTTAAACGAAAAATGCAGCAGGTAAAGAAAACCCCAGCAAAAAGAAGAAGAACTAGGGTTTCAACCAAAGCACCTACTACCCCGACTACTGTCCCTACCTTAAAGGCCAGCAGAAAGAGAAAAACACCTCAATTCCCTGCTTCCCTACCAAAACGAAAATCGGTAGTAGTTGAATCCCCTAATTCCTCCAGTTCACCACCCATCGCTTTAAAAACCCGCACCCCAGCCACTCCTCGAAATCCCTCTCCCTCACCCACAGAGGCTGAGATGCAGAGCGTTCATAGCTTCGTGGCATCATATCTTAAGACAGCTGATACACAAGAACCAGCTGCCGACACCCAGAGTGATAGTGACCAAGTGGCTGCAACACAAGAAACAGCCACTACCCCTGGTGACACACAAGAACCACCTGTGGGGAATACTGATCAAATTGACGAAGCAGAACCTCTGCCTCCACTGGAATCTACTGTCCCACAGGATCAGCCTACTATACCCGCCCTGCAAGAAGAAATTGAGTTTCTGAAATCTCAGATTCAGGACTATCAGGAAGAGATAATAAGGGTCAGGGAAGCATATCAGAAAGAATTCAGCCTGCATGTTTTAGCAAGAGTAGCGTCTGCAGCAGAGAAAAGTAAAGATAACGAATATATGTGTACAAATTGTGGTGAAATATATTCGTTATCTTTACTTTTCTCTGCTGCAGAGTTGTTGAAAAAGTACTTAAAAACTACGGCATGTTACCATTTGTGATGTATACTCTGAGTTGAAATCGGTAGCTCGGCTCTGAATTCTAAAGATTTACCGAGACAACAGCCATGGGAGGAACCCTCATTACTCGTCAAAGTCCGGAAGTCTCCTGAAATATTCTATCCATCCAGCTTGCAAGAAAATTTGGTAAATTTCTGGAAAGAGTTCCAGGACTGTTGTCGTGGCTGGTTCATGAGTAATGAGGGTTCCTCCCATGGCTGTTGTCTCGGTAAATCTTCAGAATTCAGAGCCGAGCTACCGATTTCAACTCAGAGTATACATCACAAATGGTAACATGCCGTAGTTTTTACATACAACCGGGAGAATTAAGGGTGGCGGTGGTTGGCATGGTTTGTCATTATGAGCATTTCTTTGGTAATTCCCCCCCTTCCTACGTGTAAATGATATGATTGGGAATGCAATCATTTGATGGACCTATCAACCTTTTTCCGCTTATCTATTATTTAAAGCTCATTCATAAACGTGCGTACCTTCGTACTTTACCTTTTTGATCGTTGCGTCAAAAAGTCTTTTCTTGTCTGCTATCAAATTATAATAATTACCGCGGATCTGAAAGCACGGGAATATGGGTGATTTGTAATGATAATGACGGGAAGTGATAGTAAGGTGCTGTAATCATCACGAAGGGTGGTATGTTTTATCAGGATTTGTTCATGAGGGAATTATGTTGGGAAGGATATTTCGTGATCGGGAAGCAATATCGTGGCACCGGGACTGGTGTTGCAACAACAGAAAATTACCGTAGGGGCAACAGGGATTGGGGGAAAACGTTTGTGAAAACGGGGAATGTGCTGGAGTAATGGAACTAGTGTTGCAGCAACAGGAATGGTGTTGCAGCAACAAGGATGGTGTTGCAGCAACAAGGATGGTGTTGCGGCAACGGGAAATGGTGTTGCAGCAACAGGGATGGTGTTGCAGCAACGGGAAATGGTGTTGCAGCAACAGGGATGGTGTTGCAGCAACGGGAAATGGTGTTGCAGCAACAGGAATTGGTGTTGCAGCAACAGGAAGTGGTGTTGCAGCAACAAGAATTCGGAGTCCACACAGTAATTCCTTTCGAGGCTTTTGTTCTCAGCTACTTCCCCATGCTAACATCTGCAAAATACCGAAATGTAATATCGCAATCCTTGGCAGGATTTATTAGTTTCTAAAAAAAATGTCTAATCCTAAAAGTTACATAAATAATAGAAATTCAAGTGCTTTGAGGGACAGCAAGTTCCCCTGGAAAAGAATATTGTTTTATTGCCATGCAAGTGGCTTTAAAGTCCTCTTTGGAAACCGGCCGCTGATATAACCGAATTCGGTAGCCATTCACTAACAGTGGTGTTCTGCTTCCATCAATTGTTAATAGTCTAACCGTTCCATTTGGGAAAACAGTATCCACTTCATACGGCCCTAGCCATCTTGTTCTCAGCTTCCCTTGAAAGTTCTCGAAACGTGAATCATAAAGTAGAGCCCAGTTACCTTTCTGGAACTACTTTTGCTTAATGGTTCTGTCATTCCATCTGCTCCTTTGTTGCTGTATCATAGTTGTTTGATGGACGACATCCAGTCTTTTCTCATCCAATTCCTGCCTGCAACCTAGCTGTCTGTGCATCAGTTAAATCAAGGTTAACAGCTAAGGCAGTTCTTATGGTTTTAATCTCAAACTCTACAGGAAAAATAGCATTCTTTCCAAAAACCAATTCATAGGGTGAAAATCCTGTTGTGTTTCTCCAAGTGGTTCTGTAGGCCCAAAGAGCCTCGGGCAAGCGCTGAAACCAGTCCCTTCTATTCTCCTTTATCGTTTTTGTTAAGATAGCTTCTATGACCTTGTTGGTGCTTTCCACCTGCCCATTTGCTTGGGGGTGGTATGGTGTGGTCATCTTATGCTTGATATGATATTTTTGGAGCGTATCTTTGAAACCATGAGAATTGAAAGGAGGTCCTCCATCAGTGACTAATTCTCTGGGTAGTCCAAATCTAACAAAGATTTCTTCAAATAAGAATGTTAGTACTGCTTCTTCATTAGCTTTAATGAGTGCTTTGGCCTCTACCCATTTAGTCATGTAATCTGTGCATACTAAAATGTAAACTCTTTGATTAGATGGAGGATTAATGGGACCTACGAAATCTAATGCCCATTTCTCAAAGGGTTCGAGAGTTACCTGGGGGTTGAGTGGCATTTCATCCCTATGGTTGGGCTGGCCCATTCTCTGACAGTTGTCACAAGCCTTCACATATTTTCTAGCATCTTTAAAAAGTGATGGCCAATAATAACCCATTCTAAGTACCTTGTGAGCTGTTCTTTTATCTGCAAAATGTCCTCCACAAGGACCATCGTGACAAGCTTTTAGTATGTCATAAATCTCGTCTTCCCCAACGCATCTCCTGATTTCTTGATCTATTCCTGTGTGGAACAGACACCCGCTTATCCAGCTGTACCTAGCACTTTGCTGGATGATCTTCCTTCTTTCCCTGTGTGATAGGTGTGATGGTAATTTTCCTGCAACTAGATAATTGGCAATGTCTGCAT
The DNA here is from genome assembly GCA_031772625.1 of Pinus tabuliformis. Classification (NCBI taxonomy): domain Eukaryota; kingdom Viridiplantae; phylum Streptophyta; class Pinopsida; order Pinales; family Pinaceae; genus Pinus; species Pinus tabuliformis. The sequence goes on along the minus strand of CM062810.1, from coordinate 253,872,676 downwards.
ACCAAGGTGAGTGAGAAGATACTGCAAATAGATACTCCTCAGGAAAAGAATCATCTACTGGAACATTTTCATCAGTTTTTAAACGAGAAAGAAAATCAGCAACTACATTTTCTTTTCCTGGCCTATCTACAATTGTGATATCAAATTCCTGTAATAGTAATAACCACCTGGTGACTCGAGCATTGGTAATTGATTTATTCATTAAATACTTGATGGCCGAGTGGTCAGTATGCACAAAGGTAGTATAGCCAGTAATATAATGCCGAAATTTATTAATAGCATAAATAACTGCTAAAAATTCTTTCTCAGTTACTGTATAATTTAGCTCAGCTGGTGTCATGTTTTTGCTGATGAAATAGATATCATAGGGGAGATTGTTTTCTTCCTGACCCAGGACAGCTCCAATTGCCGTATTTGAGGCATCAGAGGAAATATGAAAGGGTAATGCCCAATCAGGTCCTCTCAAAATAGGAGCTGTGGACAACTGATGCTTAAGTTTATTGAATGCATTCTCACAGTCATCAGTCCACTTGAATTCAGCATTTTTCATTAATAATACGAACAAAGGAGAAGCTATTTTAGAAAAATCCTTAATGAATCTTTTGTAATATCCGGCATGTCCTAAAAAACTTCTCACCTCAGTTTGTGTTTTGGGGATAGGAAGGTTCTGAATCACCTGAATCTTAGCTGGTTCGACTTGAATTCCTAAAAATGAAATGAAATGACCTAGTACAATACCCTGATTCATCATCATGTGGCACTTTTCAGTGCTTAAAGCGAGGTGTGCTTCTATGCACCGCTTAAGTACTTTTTCAAGGTTTTGCAGAGCATCTTCGAAGGTCACTCCATAAGGAGTAAAGTCGTCCATGAATATTTCTAATGAATCGTTTAACATATCAAAAAAGATTCCTATCACCGCTCTCTGAAATGTTGCTGGAGCGTTACACAACCCAAATGGAAGTACTCTATAAGCAAAAGTTCCCCATGGGCTGGTAAATGTGGTTTTGTCCTGATCCTGGGGTGCAATCCTAATTTGGTTGTATCCACTAAACCCATCCAAGAATGAGAAGAATTTCTTACCTGCTAAATTATCCAATACTTGATCAATAAAAGGTAAAGGGAAATGATCTTTCTGGGTTGCTTTATTTAATGATCTATAATCTACACATACTCGCCATTTCCCATTCTTCTTTGGTACAATTACGAGTGGAGAAACCCACTCAGTGTCAGATATTGGATATATGAATCCTGCATTTAAAAGTTTTTGGAGTTCCTCCTTCACAATTTCTCTAAGGTTAGGGTTCATTCTTCGCTGGGGTTGACAGACTGGCCGGGATCCCTCCTTAATATATATACGGTGAGTACATAATTCAGGGGAGATCCCTTTCATGTCTGTGTAGTCCCATGCAAATGCCTCTTTGTTTGCTTGGAGTAACTTTATTAATTTCTGTTTTTCATCATCAGTCAAGTCAGGATTTATATTCAGCGTTTTACCAGCTTCAATTTCAACTGTTGTGCTCTTGGAAGGGTTGCCTAATGCTGTCTAGCATAAGTTTTCATCTTTCATATTCTGTTGGGATTCAGGTTCTAGGATTGCAGCGAAGTGGTTAAATGTTTCTGGATTAACCGAAGAGGGTTCAGAAATAAAACTGCTAATTAGTTCATCTTCGATGGAGTCTTTAAAAGTCAAAGCTTGCCCAATAGTTAATATCGGTTGGGTTTCCTCATCCTCATAGTCTACCCATATGGAATTGTCACTGTTAATCATGGGAGTGGCATGAGGATAGAGGGTCAGCTGTTTAGTTTCTTGTCCATTGGAGATGGTCATTGATCCAGATCTACAGCTGATGAAAGCATCAGCTGTAGCCAACCAAGGTCTCCCTAGAATCAACGGATGACCCCCCAACTTTGTTTTAGTTTGTAATACCACAAAGTCGACCGGATAATTCCAGGATTCTACAGAGATTATAAGGTCTTCAATGACCCCTTCAAGTTTGATCGTAGAACGGTCAGCTAATTCTAAGATAGTTGGAGTTTCCCTGATAAAGTTTTTTAGCTGGAGCAATTGAGCTGTTTCGAGTGTCAAGATATTTATTGCAGCTCCTAAGTCTACTAAGACTTTAGAGATAAAGGTTTTTCCGACCTGGACTGTTACTGTAGGGTGACCAGGGTCACCATACTTCACAGGATAATCTTTTTCAGTCATTAAGGCAGTTAATTCACCCATCACATGAACTGTGAGGGGGTCTTTAGCCTTCCTTCCAAGTTTTTTCACACAAATGTCTCTAATAGTTCTAGCATATATAGGAACATCCCTTAGTGCTTGCAATAATGGGATTTTGACATACAAGTTCTGTAGCTCTCCTAAAAGATTGAAGGTAGGTTGTTCAGGTGTTTTAGTGAGAGTCAGCCTTTCAGGGAATGGTGGATCTACTGTTTGGTCATTATTGTTAGGTGCTGATTCTGTTGTGTCAGCACTATGGTTAGTTGGTTTCTCTTTTCTAGCCTCTTCTTTGTCAGAGTCCATAATATCATCTATAATAGGTTTGCCTATTCTCCCTGAACGAAGGTGAATATCATTATTTTGCAGGGGAGAGATAGGCTGATTTTGAATGTCAATAACTTGCAGGGCTTTATTATTATTTGGATTGGGGTTAGGTTGTACAGGCAGTTGTGGTCTCATTGCCTGATTATTCGGAGGATTATTAGATGGTAAGGAAAGAGATTGTTGTTGTTGAGGAAAAGGTATCTGTTGGGCTGCCCAGTTTGGGTTCCATTGACTAAAATATGGTTGCTGGGGAGCCCAAGGATTCCACATAGTAGGGTCAGGAAAAGGAATATTTGGTTGCTGCATAAGTGGAAAGTTCATTGTGTTGAAGGGTGGGTATTGCATTTGATTCATGGGTGGGTAAAAAGGAGAATTATTATTCCAACGATTGAATGTTATATTAGAGCTCGTACCTTGTCTTTGCGGCCATTGCCTCCTCTGTGTCATTAGGTACACTGCTTCAGCTTCTTCTTCAGTTGTCTGCAGTGCTGCTTTGATTCCAGGCAGAGAGGGGCATTGCTGTGTTTCATGATCCTTCTCGCAGATTATGAATATAGGTATCCTATCCAGTGGGCATTCTCTGAGTGGATGTTTTTCTCTGCATTTTGAACAGAAAATTGCCAGAGCAGCTTCTGCTTCTGCCTGTTTCTTCTTGACCTGCAGAGCATCAATTTGTGAAGCAAAAGAACTTAGCATTTCAGTTTTAAATTCTTCTAATAAGTTACCTATCTCAGCTCTTGTTGCTCCTCCACTGGCTGACTTCTGAACCCTTGAATACACATTATCTCTGCTTTTTGATCTGCCTGCCGCTCCCCTTGAACATCTCATGCAGAGCTTAATAATTTCATCAAAGGGTTCTTTGGAAATGTCCCCTTTCCCAAGCATGTTCAACATGTCCAGGAAATCATCTCTTACCCCTTTCAGCAGTATGGTCTTCAAAATGTCTTTGCTCATATTAGGATGATCAGACCGCTGCAGATGATACTGTAATCTTTCCACGAAATCTTCCAAATTTTCGTCCTCTTTCTGGACCATTTTAAACAATTCTTCCTTTCTTTCTCTTGTCCGGCAGTAGTCTTGATACTTGGCCAGAAATCCCTCTTTCATCTGGTCCCAGGTGGTGATTGCCTGAGCTCCTAAGCTCATAAACCACCTCAATGCGTTCCCTTTTAATGTTGCTGGAAACAACTTTAGCTTCTGATTAGGACTTATGTAATCATAGCTTCTACACAGTATGTCGAATTCAAAGAGGAATTCGTCCGGGTCTTCGGAGGATAACCCATGAAAATTGGGTAATACCGAGAGTGGAATATTTTTCATGGGGGTTGTTCCTCTCGGGAGCTCCCCAATAGGGAATTCCAGGGTAGAGAGCGAGTTTTCCCCTCTCCCTTCTGTTCTGTTATCCTCCATTGGTCTTTTCCCTGAATCACTCGCTTTATCTTCTGTGTCTTCTGTTTCTTCAGGTTCTTCTACCGGTTCCTCAGTGTACTCTGGTGCTTCCAGCTTCCTTTCAGGTCCTATTACTTCTTCCGTCTGTTGGTCTGTTTGTGAGGAGTATTGGATCTGAGGTCTCCGGGAACTCGTCCTCTGTGATGCTTCGGCCTTAGAGATGATTTCGTCGATGTAAGTCTTCCTTCCTCCTTTGCCGCCTGTAAAATTAGGTTTCTTGCGTCCTCTCATACACCTGTTATTTTCACAAAGAACATTAATGCTTTTAGAATTCTTTAGTTGCCTTCCCCGGCAACGGCGCCAAAATGTTGGCTAGTTGAATTGTTTATGAATTAAACATTCAAGTACCACATTAATTGTCAACTAGGGAAAGTATTTTTATTCCAAAGGCTACTGCGTACTGTATGTACTCAAAATATAAAAGCATTGAAAAGCTGTAGTATACGTGATTCTTACGCTATGTCATTATAGTACTTGTTAAAGTAAAAGCAATTAATTAAAACTACAAATCTGGAAAGCAGAATGATGGACGCTCTGTTGGCAGAGGATTAGGACCCTATCCTCCAAGTGGGGATGTTCAGCACCTGCCTCTGTAATCAGATTACTAATGCACACTGCACTCTCATTCACCGGTGAGAAACAAACTCAAATGATTAATGAAACAGAGTACTATCAAAACAGAGAATACCAGAGGTAATGCTATCAAATCCAAGCAGAGTACCAGAAAGAAACTATTGCACACTTACACACTTGACAAGGAAGTAAATGGGTGAATCTTGTGAAGAAGGTGGTCCCAGTCCCTCTCACAAGATTCCCCAGGAAAATGAAGACTGGATTAAGTGCTCAAAACAGTTTTATACTCATCTGCCAAAAAGATTTAAATACAATAAAGTTCAGACTTGCTGATGTTCTCAAGATCTCTTCTTACAGACTGACCATAGACACTGACTAATCCCTTTTTCATGTAGATGTCTCCTCTATAAAGAGGAGACATCTATTACAATAAAGTATTACAGCCCATTCAGTTAACCCATCTTATCAAAAATAAGCAATTCAGAACGCTGTTACAACAGTATGATAATACGTTCTTTCTTGAGCTCTGGCTGTTACACAGCGGGTAACTGACTTCGACCGTCTTCTCGGGATCTTCATATTCCTTTGCCATTTCCCCATGTTGTTCCTGATTTAGGCCATGCTGACTGTGTTCTTCTTGCTTTAGACCTCCGCTTGATTATGCCACGTCAGGGTTCTTTAAATAGTTGCCATCTGTTATTCGTGGCTGTTACAAAATAGCTTGCTTTAGGTGATTGTTGTTGCTGACTGTAGCAACTACGGAGTTGTTGCTTCTGGTGTTGCAGCAACTGCGTAGTTGCTGTTTCTGGTGTTGCAGCAACTGCGTAGTTGCTGTTTCTGGTGTTACAGCAACTATACATTATAATTCCTGCAAGCTAGAGGAAATTACTTGGCAGTTTAGTCAGCATTTCCAAGGATAAGTATAAAGATATTCACGAATATGAAATAAACAATTAAACATAGATATGCGGGAGGTTACTTCGTACCTTGGGGTCATTATGTCATTATAAAATAAAAGCTTTCAACTTATGACTGCAAAAGGATAATAATACGGCAAAAGATAAGGTCAAAAATAGGTCCATTGTGAGTCCCAACAGATATCATAGGTGAGATCGCTCTTCATTCTTCTAAATAACATAGATATATTATGACTGCTACAGATTACTTCACTAAGTGGGTGGAAGAAATTCTGCTAAAAGTAGTCAATTGTAAATCTGTTATTGAATTTATTGATCAATTTATCATTACAAGATTTTGTTTTCCTTTTGCACTTATATTTGATAATGCATTTTATTTTTCGGGTACCATATGATTGAATTTGCAATTGGGAGATGTTTTGAACTCAAATATTCTGCTAATTACTATCCATAGGGAAAAGGTTTGGCAGAATCCACTAATAAAAATCTCCTTAGAATAATCAAAAGAATTGTTGATCAAAATAAATAAAAAAACTCGCAGAAGGCATTAATATTTGCTCAATAGGCTGATAGGATAACTCAGAAGGCCTCTATAGGCACTTCTCCATACAACTTAGTATGTGGGAAGGAATTCATCATTCCATCACATTTAGTTGTTCCTTCATTAGCCCTAGTTTAATTTATTGAAGAAACACCTTCTTCTTCCTTGCAATTAAAAAATTCACAAATCATGAAACTATAAGAAGAAATGGAAAACGCTAAACTCACACACACCAAACATCAACAAATGGTGAAAGATTATTTTGATGCAAGTTCAGTCACACAAAGATCCTTTGAAGTTGGATATCTAGTTCTCAAGTGGGACAAAGCACATGAAGAAAAAGGGAAACATATCAAATTTAAAAAACTATGGCTTGGTCCATTTCAAATTGTTGAACAAATAAGCCCATCTACATTTATACTTCAAGAATTATCAGGAAAGAGAGATTATCTCCCTATAAATGGGCTCATCTTAAAGAAATTGTTTTCATAGGAATTAAAAAACAAAAACAAAAACAAAAACTTCCATTGTACATCTCACTGCAATCTATTTACTTTTACAAAATTTGTTAATAAAATGTTAAGTAGTACTCTATTGACTTTTCAAACATCTCATGAAGTTATTTTAATTTTTTCAATTTGAATATAGGAATTTTTTAAAGAAGTGGTTACCAAAATTGAAAACTAAATGAAAATTATATAACTTTGAAATTTTTCCATTAAGTTGTAAAATATTTAAAAACTTCAAAAATTATATCATTTTACTCTAGTTTCAGTTAAAAAAAATGTTATTCTTAAAAAGTAAAGACTCTCTGATGACTAAAGCACTTTCAACTCGGATTTGTCATCCAAAACTCTTAAGGAGTCAATAATCCTCCTCATCAATTAAAAAGGAAATTTTTTAAAGTGTAATTCTAAAATACAATAAATCTAAAAAATAAGAGGTCTCATCACGAGTTTGCTTACCATGTTCATAGGGAACCAATTAAACTGACATTACCACATTGAACACCAAATCAGGGTAATGGCTTCTGATTTTTAATTGTAAGACAAGGGATCTCATTACGAGCCAACTTGTTCAATTTTAATTATTACCAGTGAATGACATTGTCATTATCTGGCCACCAAACTAGGAAAATGATTTTTTAGCATAAAAAAAGAAAAAAATAAAAATAAAATTTACCTCTAATTATTGCACTATTAAATGGATGGGACATTGGATTCTTGTTGGTTAAAAGGTAACCCTTTCGAGGCTATGAACGCTTGCTGGTAGCAGTGGCTCTATCTGTGATGAACGAGACATTACAAACTAAGCCATAAAAGCCCCCTACTTTATTTTTATAAACTGATTAATGACTGATACAAGTAAATAGGTGTTTTTCATTCACGAAAGGTTATTTAAAAGAAATTGCAATTTAATGAGTTTTATAGTGAGAGTAATTTTATTTATCTAAATGTTTGAAAAAGTAGTTTCCAATTCCTAAATTATTTTTACTAAATCTTTGAAGAAATATATCATTTATCAGAGATCACTAGTTCTTCCAGTGAATCACCAATTGTTGTATTGTTCAAAAAACCCTATTTTAATATATTATAAATTTCCTATGAAATTTATTATATTAAAATAGGGACCCTTTAGTTTTAAAAATACTTTGATTTGATTTCTTTAAAAACAAAAAATTAAAAAATGGAAAATCAACACAAAAAATGTTAATAAAATCCTATAATTAAAGTTTAATACTTAGACTTTTTAATTAAAACCCAAGTATTAAACCTTGATTAAAAAAAAAAAAAAAAAAAAAGACCAAATTTTAAATAGCACCCAAAACCCATATCACACTTAATCTCTTAAAGCCCTAAGCATTAAAACATGGGTTATTTAAACAAAAAAATCAAAATAATCAGATTTTATTATTTACTGCTACCCTGCATCATATATAAACAATACACTAAGGTAAGACCCCTCTGTTAATTCACTTGTGATTGTGATATGATATCGACCTGACAATATCACAAACTTCACTTCATGAAAATCTCGCATTTGCACAATCGGAAGAACCATTGCCCAACTCTCATTACCTATCTCTTATGTGATTGAGATAGCTGGACCGAACGAAGTCATACACTCCAGTCGATAAAATCCCACATCCGCGCAATTGCAAGTTCCATAGACTTGATGTTCGTGCAACCAATTGTGATATGCGATTAGCCCGAACCAGATAGGATTATAAATGCCATTTCATACATCCCCACGTCTGTGCAACCGCAAAATCCACTGTGCTTAAGTCATTCCTCATTCGCTCTGAACACCGATTGCGATATGATTTGAGAAAGCCCGCTTAAATCCTAAGGGCTCAGCAGAACCCCCCTTAACTCTAGCCATCTTATCCTCCATCTACTCCATTGCGGTCTCATGATATGCTCATTCTACTCATTCATGGAGTTGCGCCAACCACTAGGCTTTAGGAAATGTTGGGTTCGGGTTCGGAGTCCAAAGGAACCTGATAGTGGCCGCGTGGACATGCAAGATAGCATGGAAGTGACAGCGGGCGGCATTGCTAGATACGGAGAAGAGCACTCGTCGAAGTGCCTGGTCGTGTAGGGCAAATAGCAGCCGCCCATGAGTCTTCATCACCCGGGCGGCATACTGAATCTTCTGGAAGACAGCGATAGCTCGGGAGTACAATGATACAATGAACGGATGTTGCGGTGAGACCTACTGATTCTAAGCTAAAGTCGTGTTGCTTCTCCATTTCTACTCGTGGTCGAGACATTCATAGTGATGATGTTGAATAGCAGATTTGAAACGCTTCTTATAGTACCGCATTTCGCTATTTCTGAATGATGGCAGCCGAACGAAGTCATACACTCCAGTCGATAAAATCCCACATCCGCGCAATTGCAAGTTCCATAGACTTGATGTTCGTGCAACCAATTGTGATATGCGATTAGCCCGAACCAGATAGGATTATAAATGCCATTTCATACATCCCCACGTCTGTGCAACCGCAAAATCCACTGTGCTTAAGTCATTCCTCATTCGCTCTGAACACCGATTGCGATATGATTTGAGAAAGCCCGCTTTATATTTTTTTTGAAGTATGTCGAGTCTAAAAGCGATTGCGATTTGGTCTTTCTTGTAAAAATAAACAGCTCATATCTAATCTGTGTTAATGAACGATAAAGAATATTTCAAACCCCTTACGCTCAATTTTATGTTTCTCAAAAGGGGGGTCCGAAAAGTTGTTTTCTCATCTAGCCCTATATCTACGTGTCACTCATTTGTTCTTTCGGACTCCTCTCTTTACAAACCACTTACCAATTCGAAACCCCTCCAAAAAAAACGCTAAACCTCCCCTTTTCATCAGCATATGTTTTACAATCTGCGATAAGACCCTTTCCACTGCCACGTCATCCACCACATCATATTTCCACATGGATCTGCCACATCATAGTGACATCACCATCACGTCATCTTGCATATCACAAATCGCAAGTCTTTTAGCCACTTCTTATAGTCTGTCACTCCATACCTGCGATTGCGATATTCTTGAGTATTGCAATTGCGATATCTATGTGTTTTGTGATTTGCGATAAGTCTGTAAAGTTTGCCTTTCTTATCATAAACCTCACTCTGCATTCGTCTCCATGATATTTGTGTTCAGGATTTATTACGCTCTACATTTTTCCTGATTTCTTGCAAAAAGTAATTTGTTTCAAATGAAACTCGCTTATTAGTCTCATTTAATTTTTACCTATCTATTCTTGTTTTCCGTGTTCAGGTTCAGAATAGAAAAGGACAGTTGTACCAATAAGTGGCAGTTCAATTCAAACTAACGGACAAACATCCAGATAATCCAATGGAAGAAACAAATCTTATGAAGACTAAAAATCACATTCAGAAATTTCTACCACAAAAATGTTTTCTTTAAGCATTATTGAAGGGTTCTGTTTAAATGTCCTCAATACTCCACACAATACATTCAGTTGTTTTTCTGTGATTTGAGCTTACTTGTTATATGAAATTAAGGTCTTGAATTTTATGAAGAAAGACTTAGAAATCTCACACTATTGTGCTTTAATATTTTTCTTAATGGAATGACTGGAACATTGTTTTAAGAATTTTCATAAAAACATTTGAGAAGTTGCATTTCTATACTCCCAAAATCATCTTTTTGAGAAGGACTAAACTATTGTTATTTCTTTTATGAGCTGAGAAATGTGCATCTGGTATTTCTATCTTTGTGCCTCTATTTTGTTCATAAATAAATAGTGATTTTATCTTTTCAAATTGCTTATTACATCATATTTAAAGAACAATGCTACTTGTATGCATTTCTTATCATGCTGCCATTGATATTTTTAAATACATGTTAAATAATTTGCTTTGATATTCTAAATGTGATATGAATTGTACACATTATTTTGATTAACTATTTAATTAAATAATCATCTTGAAATATTTTCATTTTCGCTAGTGTTTGAGCAATCTATATTGTCATTTACTAAAGAAAATCATTATAAATTGCATCTAAATAAATGTTAAACAATCTCAGGTTATAGAATAGATTAATGCATATGTCTTCCATTTGATTCATTACTACAAATCCATCTATTTCACTCCAATATAAGCATTACACATTCATTCAATCACCTTTCATTGGAAAACTGGTCCCAACCTATCTAGTCAAACCACTACCTAAATGGAGAAGGAGTTGTCTTAACGTCCAGATTGGGTGGTTTTCTCCCGTATTGATGCAGTAACTTTCGAGGCCTCAATAGGTACAAACACTAGGGCAGAGATGATTGCATTATAGAGCTTGTTGTGGTTTTCGAAAAGAATTGGGATACTAAACATTCTCATTTTCAGAGACTCACTGACCATCATCCATGGTTTTAAGGGAGTTTCACGGTTTGACCCACCAGACCTTCGGGGATGGAGGGAGCGCATCTACGTTTTACTTGGTCTTTTTGAGAGCTATACTTGAAACATATTTTCAAGGAGGCTAATCTAATTGTCGAAAGTATCTCCAAATAGGGGTTGCACGATCCAAAAAGTATCATGTTCTATAGTACTACCAAGGCACGCAAATAGGGGTTGCAGGATCCAAAAGGTATCATGTTCTATCGTACCACCAAGGCACGCAACTTGCGGGAAGAAGGATAATTTGACTTTCTTTAACTAATGGATTTTTGTGTGTTTTAATGGTTCTTTTTATGATGTTTCTTTGCTGAACCTTTATAGACATTTGAGGTGGCAAGACATATATAGTTTGAAAATGAATGCTTTTGCTATATGGTAAGGAGTGATATGTTTTTAAAACCCCCATTAAAATGATTGTAGATGTTTTCATTCGCAATTAACATCGCTGAATTTTTGCAAGCTTCAAAAAAGATGCAAACTTTGATGTAACTAGTTTTTAATTTAATATATATATCCAATTAGTTTTATTCTTTTGAAAAAAGATACCAAAAAATAATATAATCAAATGATAAAAAGAAAAATAAAATCAAATTAAAATCCAAATCAATATCAAAAGGGAGTAAGGTTCAATGCAATAAGGGAGACCATTGACCAAATGACGGGAGACGGATGAAGGATTTCGGAGGTAGGAGGTTTCGACCTTGGGCCACCTAGGCCGATGGCCTAGGTTGCTGCAGCTCAGGCTCACGGTAGGGTTTGGCAGTTTCCGTAACGGTATGGGCAGCGACATCCGGTGGATACCCCGAGGCGCAAGTCGTGGTAAGGGAGTTTTGTTAGAAGGGTCGTTTAGGGTTAATGCAGGGTTTAACTCCGAAACGGAAGAGGTTAGCGTCAAACCGGAAGGGGTTTTGGCTTTTCGCTGTTTGTTTTTCTGGTGAGCCGGCGGTCGACGTTCCCAAGCAGCTCGACAGTAACAGGTAACGGGCCGCTAGCGGTGTCAGGGTTTGGTTTTTTTACTGTTTTTTCTTTACCATGGTGAAACCAAATGAGTCTGTTGACCTAGACCCGGCTCCTGAGGACATTCTGTTGGTGTGGGGAAAAGAGGTAATTGCCCAGAATCTAGTCAAGTTTTTCGGGTCAGATGGCAGCCATGCACCCGCTGATCTGTCTGTAGAAGGCGTGTGGAGCATCAAAGGTTCAAAAGGTCGGTTAGGGGAAGATCTGGGTTTGGCCGGGCTGAGCTTCAAAGGAAAGAAGGATATCCTAGCACCGGTTTTCTCGGAGAAAGACTCTCATCAGGTTCCAGTCGGCTCTCAGGGCTGTAAAAATAGACTTCTCTCAGGTGCAGTCCGTCTGTCAGGGGGGCTCGAGGATATCATCAACTTCCAAGCAAATCAGGGAGTATGGAGGTCAGTTGGAGGGGATTTAAGCCCTGGAAGATCTACAAAGGAAGGGAGCAGCCAGCCATATGTTATTAGGCGCTCACCCCTTAAAGAGTTGCCCAAATCTTGTTTGAGCAAAGCAGGTTTTACCATTGAGTTAAATGAGGCTTTGAAGGCTGGGAAGGTTGGGGAAACCCTAAGTGACGGAAAGGAAGCAGAGATTCCGGGGCTCGGCACATATGATAAGGAGGGTTTGAAAGGTGGCCGCCAGGTCTCTCATGATGACATAGCTGTCCAATCTCTTGCGGCAAGGCAGCTTGGACATCAGGAATCGCAGGAAATTGCAGTCCAAAGCCCTTTAGGAGGGGAGGAAGATCCTAATCAGGATAAGGTGGGTAAGTGAAAGAAAGAAAAACCCTTAAAGAAGAGGAAGTTTGATAATCTGGTTCTTGGCATGGACGTTGAGGTGGAAGATGCATTAGTAGTGGCGGAATGTACCCTAGTGGGTAGAGTTAGAGGGAAGGCTTTGTCTGGAAAAACATTGAACCAGTGGGCTGAGACCCAATGGAAGGATTCCCTTGCTAATTCATTTAGAATTGCTGTTCTAGTGAAGGGCTGGTTCATGGCCAGGTTCGAAAAAAAGGAAGATGCTGATTGGGTTGCAGAGAGGAACTGGGCCTTTGGAAATCGCCCGATCCTGTTTAAGAGGTGGTCGCCACTATTTGACGCTAAGAAGGAGAAGGTGGACGAATTTCCAGTTTGGGTCAGAGCCCCCGGCCTTCCTCCTTTTCTGTGGGTGGAATCTGTTTTCAATTCCATAGGGAATCTGTTGGGTACTTACCTTGAAGCCGATATGTCTTTCCTTCACACTCATGAAAGAGCGATGGCCAGGATCCTTGTTCGATTAAATCCTAAGGAGGGACTAGCAGAATCCATTAATCTTCAGTATAGAGATTATGTGTTTGAACAGCCTTTGGATTATGAACACCTTCCCTTTAGGTGTCATAGATGCCATGAATATGGGCATCTGGCAAGGGACTGCCCTCTGGGAAATCGCAGAAGAAGGTCGCAGAAGAAAGGTGAGCAGAGGGAGAAGAAATTGAGGAAGGAGAAGGATTTCATGCCGGATGAACCCCAAAAGGATACTGAAATGGAGGAGATCCAGATCGAAAAGGAACCTGTTGTCAGTGAGGCCACAAAAATTGCTCTCGAAGCCACAGAGGCCCAAGCTCCCCTGGAGAAGAAAGCCTTGGAGACTCCAGCTGAAGAAACTGATATCGTGATGGAAGATCCTAACGGTATGCAACGTGACTTTTGTAATCCTCCTCCTTTCTCAGATTTGGTTGATAATCTCTCAAATGTTGAAATTCCTGTTAAAAACAGTAATATAATTGATCAGTTATCGATAGAGAATCTTATTGATGCAATTCCCTCCATTGATCTGAATTGCGAAGATGAACCTCAAACTAGCTTGAACCCTGACCCCTCCACTCCGTCTTGTCATTATAACTTAAGGTCTCTGGACAAAAGACAAGGCAAAGTGATAGAATCCCCTGACCCGATTGGAGGTTTAGGCCCTTCTTCGTCTCAGGTTTCCAAAAGGAAGGGTAGGGGTAGGAAATCAAACCTGTCAAAAGCACAGGTTAAAGCGAAGTTTGATGTTGCTGATGGAAAACAAATGTCCATCCCTGGGGCGCTTAGAGCAGCAAATCCCCCCGATCAGGTTGTAAAATGATCCTCTTATCCTGGAACTGTAGGGGTTTAGCCAGTAAACCCAAAAAACTGGCTTTAAAAGAGTTAGTTTCTCGTTATAATCCGGATATTCTTTTTCTTCAAGAAACCCTTGGCAGGAGCCTGGAGGTGGAATCTGTCCTTAGGATCTCTTTCCCAGGATGGGTTTTCCATGCCATAGATGCTGAGGGCCATTCAGGGGGATTGGCTATTGGTGTTCGAGAAGGTAGGTTGCAGATTAATAGCCTTTGGGGAATGGCTCATGTTCTGGGTATGGAGGTCTTTTCCCCTGAGATTGGTTTCCCTATTCTGATCCTAAATATCTATGGGCCATGTCAGGGGAGAGAGTCTTTCTGGAACAATTTTTTATCCAAATCGCTTCTGAAGGACCGAAGTTTGATTTTAGGAGGAGATCTAAATTTCTCAATAGGTAATGTGGAAGCCTAGGGTCCCTCAGCCAGGGAAGATTCGCTTTCGGAGTTCTTTGCAAACTCCCTCCTCTCTCATAATCTTATAGATGTGAATCTTATCAAAGTAAAGCCTACCTGGAGGAACAGAAGAGCAGGGGAAGGAAGAGTGGCAAAGCGATTGGATCGTTTTCTCATAAGTGAAGACTTGACAGTCAGCATCCCTATGTTCAGGCAATGGGTTGGTGAAGGGGGGAACTCTGACCATTTTCCCATCCTAGTGGAGTTTCAAAAGCCTCCACTTAAACCAGCTGCCCCTTTCAAATTTAATGCATCCTGGTTGCAGGAGGATTCTTTCAATACCCTTTTCAGGGACACTTGGAGGCATCCGGACAACTCTTCATCGGAGAACAAAGGGACCATGTTCATGGATAATCTAAAGAGACTCAAAAAAGCGACCATAGAATGGGCAAAAGCTAGGAAGATCAGTTAGAATGAGGCGCTTCCAAAATCGATGCTGAAATTAGAGCTATGGAGGATCCTGAGGCAGAAGGGTATGTAAATCAGGATTCGAAAGACAAGATCCTGATGCTAGAAAAACAGAGAAGCAAGATTTTATTGGACAAAGAAGAGGAGTGGAGGTTAAAAAGCAGGGCGATATGGCTGAAAGCTGGAGATGAGAATACAAAATTTTTCCATAACTATGCTAAAGGCCGGAAAAATACAAACACTATCTGGAAGCTAAAGGATCAGGATAGAAGAGAAGCTACATATTTTGAGGACCTTTCAACTATGGGAAAGAATCACTTCCAGAATCTGTTTACAGAACAAGAAGGGATCACTTTAGCAGAGGTAATCAGAACAGCCCAATGTTTTCCGCGCTTTGTTGAAGAGGAAGAAGCTGAAGGTCTAGTGGATGTGGTGACAAAGGAGGAAGTTGAAAATGTGGTAAAATCAATGGCAAAAGATAAGAGCCCAGGCCCAGATGGGTGGACTATTGAACTGTTCAGTCATTTTTTTGATGCAATTGGAGAAGAACTTACTGAGGTTGTGGAAGAATCAAGAAGAAAAGGTGAAATCTACCCCTCTTTCAATGCTACCTTTATAGCCCTCATTCCAAAAAAGGAGGACCCGGACTCCTTTGAAGATTTTAGGCCCATCTCCCTCTGCAATTGTGTTTATAAAATTATAGCAAAAATTATTGTTGTGCGCCTGAAACCGATCCTCTCAAGAAGTATATCAAGTGAACAATTTGGTTTTTTGGATGGTCGACAAATCCATGAAGCTATAGGGGTAGCTCAGGAGACAATTCATAGCTTAAGACAGTCTATCAAGAAAGGGGTTGTGATCAAGATAGACTTGTCCAAAGGATATGATAGGATCAGCTGGACTTATCTCAGGATGTTGCTAACCCATCTGGGTTTCAAGCTGGAATTTATAAACTGGGTAATGGGATGTGTAACCAGCGTAAGTTTTGCAGTCCTAATAAATGGGGCTTCATCTCAGTTCTTCAAAGGGCAAAGGGGACTGAGACAAGGATGTCCACTATCCCCATTGCTTTTTCTCCTAGTGGCAGAAGGGCTTAGCAGATTGATCTTGGAGGCAAGAAGAACAGGTTTGATAAAAGGTTTGGAAGTAGCTGTAAATATGTTCATCTCTCATCTCCTTTTTGTAGATGATATTTTATTATTTACAAATGGGAGCCTGAATGAATTGAAAGAACTAAAGAGTATTCTTGATCTGTTCATGAAAGCCACAGGAATGCAAATAAATTTCAGGAAGTCCCAACTAATAATGGAAGGTTTCAGCAGAAACGAATGTACCCACATCACAGCTATTCTTCCTTTTGAGGTCTACAATTTGGAGACTTCTTTCAAGTACCTGGGATTCTGGCTGAAACCAAATTCTTATAAAAAGCAGGACTGGAATTGGCTGGTGGCCAAAATTGAAGCAAAAATCAATCACTGGAGTTTCAAGTGGTTATCTAGGGCAGGCAGATTGACCTTGGTAAATTCAGTACTGCAAGCCATGCCAGTCTTTTGGGCAGCTTTGACTTGGATTCCAAAAGGGATCCTCCATAAGATAAAAAAGCTTTGCAGTAGGTTTCTTTGGTCTGGGTCCAAGGAGGATTCTGTTCTTCCCTGGGCAGCCTGGGATAAGATAGCTAGACCGAAAGATTGGGGTGGTTGGGGTATAAAGAATCTCAATGATTTCAGTATTTCACTGGCAGTCAAATCTGGTTGGAGGCTCATAACATCTGAGAATCTGTGGACAAGAGTAGTGAAGCGCAAGTATATAGATCCAGTTCCTCTGGAAGAATGGATCCGTGACCAAAATAAGAAAGGAAGGAATGTCTCAGTGGTTTGGAAGGCCACCACTGAAGCATTTAAAGTTATAGAGCAAGGTTTGGCTTGGCAGGTGGGAAATGGTGAAAATGTAAGGATAGGCAGGGATCCCTGGGTGGGATGTAATGAACTCTTTGCTTTGTCCCCAGGGCTCATCAGACATCTGGATTCTAAAGGCATTCTTCATCTACATCAGATTGAGAAAATAGGGCAGTCTTCCATTTGGGGGCAAGCTTGGAAATCGGGGGAAGATCTTGAGATCAGTCCTCTTTGGTGGAATGAGCGGCAGATCTTCATTCAAGAATTATCAAGATCCAATGTAAGAATAAGAGATAGACCTGACCAGTTGGTTTGGGCCCATGCTGAATCAGGATCCTATTCCCCGAAAGCAGGTTACAAATTCTTAATGTCAAAAAAAGGATGGGAAGACCCAGGTTGGTGGGCAAAACCTTTGTGGAAATTAAAATGTCCTAAAAAAGCCAGACTATTTTTTTGGTGTGTGCTGAAAATGAAGATTCCAACCTGGGACGTTCTCCAAGCAAGATTCAAACAAGGGCCCGGAAGATGTCCCCTATGCAAAGATGACTCGGAGACCATTTTCCATCTTTTCTTGGGATGCCCTTTCTCTAAAAAGGTGTGGGAGGAGGTTCAAAAATTACTGAAGAAACAACTAAGCTGGGATGGGGGAACCATTTTGACTGCTTGGGAGCAGTGGTGGAACCATTCTTCAGAAGGGAACTTGAGGAATCTCCCTCCCATTATCTGCTGGGGAGTATGGATAGCCAGGAACAGAAGTCTTTTCAATGACAGTACTCCTTCAGCAGAAGCTATAGCCATTCAAAGCTCAGCTATTTTTTCCAGTATCCCTGAACCAGAGGATTCAAGGAAAAAGCCTCAGAGCAGGGAGG
Organism: Pinus tabuliformis; assembly: GCA_031772625.1. Classification (NCBI taxonomy): domain Eukaryota; kingdom Viridiplantae; phylum Streptophyta; class Pinopsida; order Pinales; family Pinaceae; genus Pinus; species Pinus tabuliformis. The sequence continues at coordinate 253,854,952 of CM062810.1, read as the reverse complement.
AACAAATAAGAGCAGGCATCCCGTGGGCTTATTTTGATGGGGCTTCACAGAACAACTCAGCTGGGGCAGGGATAATCATTCATTTAAACGAATCTCACTCCTTAATGGCTTCAGTGGGTATTGGATCCGGATCAAATAATTATGCTGAACTATCAGCTCTAAAGCTTCTCCTCTGTTGGCTTGTCCATAGGCACATCTTCGCAATTCAGATTTTTGGAGACTCCTTGAATGTAGTGAAGTGGGTAAATGGTAACAGTAGATGTCTTAATTACATGTTGAGGCCACTTCTTGAAGAGATCTTGATATTAAAACAATCCTTTAATGCTTTTTCAATTGAACATATCTACAGGGACCGAAATGAAGCCGCGGATAAGCTTTCTAAAGATGGTCTGCAGCAGGCTGTGGGCATTTGGAAAATAACTGAAAAAATGCATGAACAGATCCGTGTGTCGGATCTCCCTCCTTATTCTTAAATGTTTCTTCTTATTTCTGCTGTTGTTTATCTTCTCTTTCTGTATATAGTAGCTCGTATCTTTTGTTTGTAATGGACAAGTTAATTTTGGACACTATGAGCCCAAGGTTTGCGGGCGTTTTTTTTGTTGGTGGGCTGTTTTCCTTTCAAGGAGGCCCACGGAACTGTTACTGTTTTGGTCTAAGTCTGTAAACTCAAAGACTGAGGCTTATGCTTGGATCCCAAAGGGGAAGCAACCTGTACCTGGTACAGGGGAACTGAAAAATTTTGAAGGCTATGGATGGTTTTTCAGATAAGCTTTATCCTTCTCTCGGTCTGCTGAGGAAGAAGTCCTCACAGAAACTGAATGCTTTTTGCATCTGCTTGTAACTTTTTATCTTTTCTATATAAAAAGTTCGCTTTTTTTCTCCGGAAAAAATATCAAAATAAAATAAACAAAACAAGATACCAAAAAATAATATAATCAAATGATAAAATGAAAAATAAAATCAAATTAAAATCCAAATCAATATCAAAATAAAATAAACAAAACAACGAAATAATTAATTAACTTTTATTGCGGAAGAATTTTTCCCAAATTAATTAAATTAATTTAATTTTTATAATTATTGGTATTCTGAGAATTTATTTAATTTTTATGTTAATTAATAAATTGATTTAGAAACTAATTATATATATAACCCTTTCCCCACATACATATATATATTCCAAAATATTAAGGTGTGGAAAAGTTTGTAAATTCTTTTCAAAAATTTACAAAGTAACTTCAACATATACTCCAGGTATAATAAAAAAACAGATAAGAAGGCTTTAAATATGAGTCCACCGGGCATCCATGATACAATCTTGGAATTTGCGGACAGAACAGACCATGAATTGATTTGAATCAAAATCTGAGGGCCAAACTTTCCCTTGCGGCCTGTAACATTAACTTCTGGTTTATTTGTTTCTCTGAAAAAGCCATTAGCCTTCCGGTTTAACGCGTCAAGGCGGCTGTCCATAAACCAATTTCTACACAAGAGGCTTTTGAACAAGAAATCAACGCAGCCACGGGTTGCTGGAAATCCGAAAAGAAGGGTTGGCAAATACTAATTTGTAAATTATAATCGGTTAAAAAATGAAAAAACTAATGCTGGAAAATTTAAATGCAGAACATATATATATTCCAAAATATTAAGGTGTGGAAAAGTTTGTAAATTCTTTTCAAAAATTTAAATATAGAATTTGGATTTATAAGCGTTGAGTGGATGATTTTTTTCAAAGTGAGCGTAAATCTGACTGCAAAGGGTTTATATTTCAAAACCTCTCAACACTTAATAGACGCAGTTTTATAGAAAGCAGAAATTTAAGCCACCACATATCAGTGCCTAGAATAGCTTTCCTGGGTACAGTGAACTTGCTGCGTCAAAATCCTGACCTTCGGGATTTTGAAATTAGAGAGATGAGAGCTAAGTTAATTGTTTGATTTTGTTTTTCGGTTTATATTTATAAGATCTAAAAAAATATTCCCTAATAAGATTAAAAAATATTTCTTAATTCTGAAATCTAAATAAATATAATCTATGCAAAATAATTTACTATGGATCCACATCTTACTAATTTAAAGGTAACCCATAAGAATAACCTGTCCAAATTTTTTTACCATGGATCCACATCTTCGATCGACGTCGTACTCTTTTAAAGGTAAACCATTATTTGTTTGCAAGGTCAACATTTCAAATCAATTTAGTGTAATCAGTCGAACATAAGGAAGCCCATGTGAGTTGGTATTGAACAATTACGTAATTGATGGTAACTAATATATTTTGTGTTATTAGTCCCTGCAGCCTGCGTCAGTGGACTATAGTCCCTGCAGCCTGCGTCAGTGGACTATAGTAATCCAAATATGAGGCAGTAACATTAGTACTAGGTAACGTTAACCTTAGTTTTTAATTCTATTTCATAATATTAATGTTTTTCAATCTATGAAATTGCAGGAATGATTTTCAGGACCAATCACCTATTTTTATTGTCTTATTTGGCCTTGTCCGGAGGCAGAGAGACTATATGCTTCATGTTTCTTTATATAATTTTGGTTTAATCACGTTTTTTAATATAATTTCGGTTTAATCATATTTTATTTTATTTTTTTGGTATTTCCAAGTAATCCGAAATACAGACTAATGCTAGTATTAGTTAGCTAGCATTAAATGTTTGGGATAATACTTGGGTTAATGTTTGGGTCATGTGACACAACCGCATCCTTCAACCCCTCATCCGCAACGATTTCATAGCTTCACCGTCATGAAAATTTAAAATTTCCCTGCATAAAATATTGCGGGAATTTGCGAGAATCAGTGTATTAAATTGCAATATTTACCACAGTGGATTTGGAATAAAATTTTCTACATCAAAATTTACCACAATGGATTTGCACTAAAATTTGCTACATGAAAATTTACCATAGTGGATTTGCACTAAAATTTGTTGCATGAAAATTTAGCACAGTGGATTTACAGAGGCAACATATTATCAATTCTTTTTTCTGCATGAAAATTTACCACATTGGATGTTATGCTCTTAACCTGCAAGACAATACCATAATACAGAATATGTGAAGAAAAATACCCAGAACATAGAATAGTGAGAAACAACATCAAGTGTTTTATTATTCAGAAAGCAATGTTCACTTGCCTCTTCGAGGGGGCAACCTCCAATAGAGCAGAGCTCAATTACAAAATAAGACACTACAAAATAAGACACGATGCTCCTCACAGGGAGTCTCTATCCTTTATATATGACTCATACATGCAATACCATGGTTCTTATTCATACCATCTATCTAATACCATGGCCCATTTGCAACTAACTGTGGTCCCGTCATTAATTGCGGGTTAACCACTTACAATTATTAATATGGGTTTTATTAACTCCTTACTTAACTATGACTATGACTCAATCCTACTACATGAATAAGGGGGTTAGGGTGGGACCCTGACATGCCCTCCCCCTTAAGAATAGCCTTGTCCTCAAGGCTGAAGCTGCAGAAACTGTTGAAGAATAGTGGCTGGTTCCCAGGTTGCATCTTTCGGAGATGTGCCTTTCCACTTGACGAGGACTTCCTTGATCATGCAGCGACGCAGGTGCCATTCTCATGTGTCTAGGACCTGTTCAAGTTGGAGCCAGATTGACCCTTCTTCATCCAATTCAGGTAGACTAGTTTGAATTCTGCAATTGTTCCCAATCACTTTCTTGAGGCATGAGACATGGAAAACTGGATGGATTTTTGCAGTGGGTGGCAAAGCTAGCTTGTAGGCCACTTCTCCAATGCGCTGAAGTACTTGATATGGTCCGTAGAATTTTGGAGATAGTTTTTGACAACCCTTTTCTTTGAGTGACGTTTGCTTATATGGTTGCAACCTCAAAAATACTTGATCCCCTTCTTGAAATCGACACTCTGAGCGATGCTGATCTACCTGTTGCTTCATGCGGTTTTGAGCTTGATGAAGATTCTCTCTAAGATGGGCGAGCATGGTTGTGCGGTTTTGTAGGAGTTGATCCACTGCTTGTACCTTGGAGCACCCCTTGATATAAGAAGTAGGGGAAGGAGAGAGTTGACCATAAACTACTTCATAGGGAGTCACTTTGGTGGTTGCATGATAGTTGGTGTTATACCACCATTCAGCTAGAGGCAACCACTGTACCCATCGATGTTGCTTTTCTGAAGTGAAACACCTAAGGTAGGTTTCCAGACATTTGTTGACAGCCTCAGTTTGACCATTCGTTTGTGGATGATAGGAATTACTGAGTTTTAGTTGGGTGCCTTGTAGCCTGAAGAGTTCTTGCCAAAATTTACTGGTGAAGATCGAGTCACGATCAGACACAATAGAAGTGGGCATGCCATGCAATTTGAAGATCTGATCCATGAAAGATTGAGAGACCAAAGTCAGTGTAAACGGGTGGGGTGGGGCGCAGAAATGAGCATACTTAGAAAGGCGGTCCACAACCACCATGATGACTGACTTGTTTCTCGACTTTGGAAGACCTGTAATGAAATTCATAGAAACCTCCGTCCATATAGATGCCGAGATGGGCAACGGTTGTAATGTGCCTGGTGCTTTGACTGTCTCCCCTTTGTGGCATTGACAGACATCGCATTCCACTACAAAAGTAAGGATGTCCTTTTTCATGCCTGTCCAAAAAAATGATCTTCTAGTGCGAGCATATGTCTTCTGAAAGCCTGAATGTCTTGCAGTGGGGGATGAGTGCAATTCTGCCAAAATGCGACTTTTGAGGGTGGATGTTGGTGATATTACGACTCTGTCCTTGTAGCGAAGAATCTCATCCTTCCACGAGTAGCCTTTGGTGGAATTTGGATCCGCCTGCAATTGAGTAATGATTTGGGAGAGCCCGGGATGTGAAAACCATTCCCTGTTAGCCTCTTCAATCCATTCTCGAATGGGAAGGGAAATTGCGAGTAGGGTATTTTCCTCCTCAAATTGGCAAGATAATGCATCTACTACACTATTTTCACACCCTTTCTTGTAAATGATCTCATAATAATATCCCAGCATTTTGGCGAGCCATTTATTTTGTTGTGGGGAGGATAGGTGTTGCTCCAAAAAATATTTAAGACTATGATGGTCTGTGCGGATTTGGAAACGTCGCCCTAGTAAGTAAGGTCGCCAGGTATCTACTGCATGTAAGATGGCCATCATTTCCTTCTCATAGGTAGATTGTCCCAGATTCCTCCCACTTAGTTGTTGGCTTGTGAAGGCCAAGGGTCGACCTTCCTGCATTAAGACTGCCCCAATACCCGAACCTGAAGCATCACATTCAAAGACAAAAGATTTGGTGAAATCAGGTAGTGCTAAGATTGGAGTGGAACACATGGCGTTTTTGAGAGCTGTAAATGCCTGTTGTGCATCATCATTCCAGAAGAATGAATTTTTCTTGAGGAGTTGAGTGAGGGGCTTCGTAATGCGGCCATAATTGCGAACAAATTTGCGATAATAGCCTATGAGACCCAAAAATCCTCTCAGGCTCTTCAAGGTCTTAGGTTGAGGCCAATCCTGCATTGCCTGGATCTTTTTGGGGTCCACCTCGACACCTTCTCGCCCCACAATGTGGCCCAAATACTCAACTTCTTCCATGCCAAAAGAACATTTGGACATCTTAACAAATAATTTATGCTTGCGGAGCAGTTGCAAGAGCAGATCTACATGTTGAAGATGTGTGGCCCAAGTGCAGTTATAGATGAGGATGTCATCGAAGAAGACAAGGACAAATTTCCTGAGATATGGTTTGAGAAGGTGGTTCATAAGGCTCTGAAAAGTAGATGGGGCATTACAAAGACCGAATGGCATGACTAGGAACTCATAATGGCCTTCATGAGTTCTGAAAGCAGTCTTTCGAATGTCAACTTCCTTCATGCGAATTTGGTGGTAGCCTGAGCGAAGATCCAACTTAGTGAAGAATTGAGTCCCATTGAGTTCATCCAACAAATCATCAACAACCGGGATGGGAAATTTATCTTTGACTGTCAACTTATTGAGGGCCCTGAAGTCTAGACACATCCGCCATTCCCCATCTTTCTTGAGCATCATGACCACCGGTGATGAATAAGGACTAATGCTGGGACGAATGACACCTGCTTCCAAAAGTTCCTTGATTATTTTTTCTATTTCATTCTTTTGGGTGAATGGATATCTGTATGGGCGCACATTTGGTGGCTGGGCCCCTGGAACCAAGGTGATGCTATGATCATGTTCCCCTCGCGAGGGTGGAAGCTCATGAGGCTTGTCAAAGACTGACAGATGGTTATTTAAAATAAATGAATTAACCTTTTCATTTCAATGGATGCATTCGATTTGAATTAAACTTTTCTGGACGGATTTAAAGCTTATGACAAACAGACATCAATGAATTCATCATTTCCACTAATATATGTCAAGTAAAGAATCCCTGAAAATTTCCCCAGAGTGATTTCTACTAAATGTTGTGGAAGAGTGTATGTAAATAATGACTAAATGAATTTTTCACAGATCATTTTCGACCGAATGCTATGGAGGAACATTTCTTAAGTTACCAACTTTTAACCCTCGCCTCTGTGTTTTAATCCAAAGAAACAGTGAAAAATGAAAAAAAAAAAAAACAAGATTCAATTCAAGCGCAATATATTACTCTCTTTTTTTGAAATAGTGCACGTTGATCCTCAAGAGAGGGGAAATCCGAGAGATGTGAGAGAGGGGAAATTATACTCTGAGACTGATTATTCAGACGGGGCATTGAAACATTTATCTTCATTGCATGTATTGAGACTGTCTCCTTCGTTTTGATGTTTCAAAGTCATGTGATCTTCAGCCTTAGCATGGGAGGAAGAAGAAGATCGGCAAGGGGTCTGTGGAGGTATTGTCGGAGATGACGTCTCACTTCCACTAGATTGACTGCATTTTTGTCGGTTGAAGGGTTGCTGAGGATGTTGACCATAGAGTCTAGAACTAGAATGGAATGACCTATTATCGCTCTGCGTCGGTAAATTTAATTGGGGATTTTGCAGATACATATCAAATGATGGCGCCTTTGAAGTAGCAGAAGCTGAAGCAGCCTTCAATCGACCCCTGAAAGTTCCCTAAAGCAAATGTTAAAATAGCCATTAAACTATTTTAAAAGCTTCTCAGAATTTGATTAACCTGTCTACAGTATAGGGTCCAATGAACCAGGTAAGTAAAGGAAGATCATAGACCTGTCCATTCGCTTTTTCAAAAATCTCTGTACACGTGCCTTCCTCGACTTTGAAAGCTCTGCAAAAATCAAGAAACCTCATGGCGTTTTCCTCACGCCTCTAAAATGTATTTCCTTCATAGTTGCTGACGATGCCTCGTCTTCACAGCCGCCTCTTCCGATCTTCATTCCCACTCTCACCATTTGTATGGTGTCTACTACCATGGTGCTCGGAGATCCGTCTCCCTTCAAACAAACAAAAGTGGAACTTAACCCAATCGATTAGGGCAACATAATATGGCAGCGCGGGTTCTGAAATTCAGAATTCCAATGTGGAGCGCCATTATACAATTCAAATTTTGGTGAAACCACTGGCTTAGAGATGAAACTTGAATATTGAGCGCGTTTACAAGTTCAAACTTGAATATTGAGCGCGTTTTCAAATTCATATAACACGACATTAATGGTTACAATATTGATACCTATTTATCAGCAATCGAGCTCATGTATTTTATTTCGTATGATAACATTCCATGGCAATTAATATCAGATGGTATGGGGAATGGATAGCATACGATACACCATACACGACATGCCATGATACACATGTTGCTCGTTTCAATGGGGCATCAATACAAACAACGAGATGGATGATCGCATTATGCATATGTCCATTACTATTAGTCAGGAAGTGTTGCCTGGAAATTGTTGGATGATCGCATTATGCATATGTCCATCACTATTAACCAGAAAGTAAGTGTTGCCTAAAAATTAAATAGATGTCAGAGTGTTCGTGCCCTGTGGTCTGTAGGGGGTGTATTAATGGAGCTATAGAAGTGGAAATAGCTCTTGCTCAGTTAATATCAACTCTTAATTCGTTGGGAAATAATTACTAATAATACTAAGTAAAATTATTAATAAATTTTTATTTAATTTAATAATATAAAAGATGTATAAATTTTGCAAAAATGTTAGTAAGGTTTGTCAGTGTAATCTAAGGCGAAATTATAATTACATAATAAAATCTCAAGAAAATTAATTAATAAAAAAAAAAATTACCTTTATAACGTATAAGTTTAATTTTTGCTCAAGCCTCATTTTATTTGATTGTCAACGTGCCTGATTACCTGCCCGCGGCCGGGAATACTAAATGTATAAGACAGAATATATTAAGAGTACCTTGCACAGAAATCAATACTAAATGTATAAGACAGAATATATTAAGAGTACCTTGCACAGAAATCAAATCAAAATGATGGTCCCCATCCGAATGGTTTGTATACGCCTCATCCGAATGGTTTGTATACGCCTTTTCCTATGCTCAGATTCTTTTTTCAAACATCATCCACTCAATTACACATCGACGGCATGTTTATTCAGGTGCAGCTTTGGCGCTTCCATCGGTTTTGGTCGAGCATGTTCCACTCCTCGACCGTCTGAGCCCATTTTGAATTGAAGGATTATAAGCTTGGTTTCACGATAAGAAAAGAACCTTGAGTATATCGTGGCAGTGCCTGCGAACCATCTGTTTCTACCATAGTTACTGAATTTGAATTCAGTTTCTAATTCGATTTTATATTAAAAAAATAGGTGGACTAAAATTCAATTCTTTGAAAAAAGGAATTATACATTTTAAAAATATTCAAATATATTATTTTTTTAATATTTTGAAAACTTGAAATTATCAATTAAAAAAAAAATATTGAAATCTTCGATTATAAAAATAAAATTTTGGGAAAAAATAATGTTAGTGATAAATAATTGGAAATAAAATTATATATTAAAACAAAATATATAGTCTTACATTTTAAATAACAAATTATGATTGTTTCGTATTTATCTATATATTCATCTAAACAATAAATTATATTATTTTAAATATAAATTGAATCAAAATCTAAGCATTTGAATTAACTATGTACAAGTTATAAATATAAATTACTATAGATTTTATTAAAAAGATGTCAAAGACTTACTATAGATTTTATTAAAAAGATGTTAAAATCTTTTCTCTACAAATTCTCATTGTATAAAAAATCAACCAACATTACTATTATTAACAATTGCCATTAACGATAGTCATCTCATGGATCCAGATAGGTTTCTGAAAATAAATTTCTCTCTAGAAATTTATAACCTTTTATCCCAGATCCTGGGAACAACACTTCTTAAGAGCCCTTATCGGGAATCTAATCTGGATTTTCTTGTGTTACAACCCCAGCTTTTGCATTGCCTTCGGCCTGATTAGATCCATACAATTCAGAACTTTAAATCAATGCATTACTCAACGAACCAAATCGAACCCCCAAATATTTGAACTTTTTCCACCAGTGCAACCGGTTTTGGTAACTATGGTTTCTATTGTGCCACAACTCTTCCCAACGAATTTTAAGAATTAGTGATTGTCGTAAGAATTATTGATTAAGAATATATTTATTTGGGCAAGTTACTAGGAGTCCACATTCACTTTCATTGAGATTCGCGGGGATTCATGGGACCCTTCCCACGAGCGACATTATACCCTCAGATTTCGTTTGTTTGGCTTTAGCACCGTATATTTTTTCCTTTGATTTCAGCATGATGGGGATGACTACAAGAAGTTAGGTTGTTGGGCTCCATTAACAAGCACTAAATAAGATATCACAGGAAACTCTCCTCCAATCTCTAAGGGTAACTCTCGACCTCCATAGGGTTTAGAGTAATCAGAATTTGGGATCACAGAATGTCGAGTGGAGGAGTATGGAGAGTTCGGAAGGTGTTATAGTGTATTTCTAACATTTTCTAAAGTATTTTGTATCAACAAAACCCAAACCATTTGACTCTAAATCAGAGGTTAGAGTATCTATAGCATATAGATGCAGGATTAGTCAAAGAGTTGAAGTATTATTTGGTTGTATTTACAAAGGCTTTGGTTCTGGGCCTAGGTGGTGAAGTTGTTGTTAGTATAGCAGGTTCACATTTGGATAGGGTTTAGGTCTCGGGAGATGGATTAAAGGGTGTTTTGTATTTAGGGGAAGTTATTGGACCTCAAGCACGATAGCTGTACGAGAATGGGACAACACACTGGTTGGCTTGAGTTACAAAGTGGTTCTATGGGGGAATAACCACTAGGTCCTTTGAATGTCATTCACAAGGCTAGGCTCTGTTGATTTCCCCTAAAAATGGGTAGGGTTTTGAAACGTATGATGAAAGAGGAGGTCTATGTAAAGATGCTTTGGTTACATACTAGGCCTATGTTTATTTTCTTTCCCTTGGTGGTTGTGGTGAATGAGACACCCAATTCCCTAGAAACTGAACCTAAAGGATGGGCAGTGTTGTCCACTCAAATATATCATGGATTTTCTTAGATGGCTATATGTCAAGGTGGTAATTTTCTCAACTAGGTTTCACATTCTTTAGAGCCAAGGGTATTTTACAAAAAACATAATGAGGAAGAGTTGATGGAGCCTAGGGTTTCTAACAACCCTCAAGTAAGTGGCCTATTTGGTCGGGCGTCAGAGTCTAGGTGTTCCTTCAAAACTAGCCAGGATATTCCGTTTCGACAGTATGTCGATTCACGAGCAGTATTGGTGACGGTTAAAAGACACCCCAGTGTTCTAAGAACTCGAGTAATGAAGCCAACCCTTACCTTGCTAAGTGATCTCGACATGAGTAGGGTGACCAGCTTGATGTCAAGGGAATTGGATGGAAAATTCTTCTACATTGTTACCAGCAAGGAGTAGATACTAAACTAGGTGACTCAGAATTAAAACCCTTTAATTGGTTGTACTCCAAGTGTCAGTCTATTCATGAAAAATTGGCTATATTATCCTTTCGTAGATGAAGGAGACCTAGAACTAATAGATGCCATGTCTCCAGAGATGGCATGTAGGCTTTAATCCATTTTCAGAGAAACCCAAGTCCCAAAATCTATGGGTTAAGCTGGTTGGTTTTCCTCTTCAACTTTGGACCCATCATATCATCAAGAAAATGGCCAATAGCATTGGTAGGTTCATGTATTTTTATGATTTATCTCTAGCAGCTTTTGACAAAAGTATCTTGTGGATATTCTTTGAATTGGATGTATACCTGGAATTGTCGTCGAAGTTAGAGATTGTACAAGGGAAAATTTCTTTCTATCAATCGTTGGACTTTTGGGATGTCATGTTCAGATGTACATGATGCCAAAAGATAAGTCACCTTAAAATGAATTGTTCGATCAAGACAAGTAAGGGTTACAAACACAAGATTCTACTTGAACCATATTTCAGTCAAATTCCTCTGTGGGGTGTTGAAGATAACTTGACAATTTTAATGAGTTAGGCCCTTCAAAATCTAGCTTGATGGCGTGGGGTTCTAAATCTCGTTGGCATGGGGAGGTCCCTTCTAGAGGTTGTAAGGAACATTAGGTATCCTACGGGGTTGTTGTCATTCACTAGCGGATCCTCTAATGTTGGTGGAAGATGATGTGGGAGCCATTTGGGAGTACTTTGATGGCAAGGTTTTGTAGGGTAATAAGGCTTCCAGCGAAGGCCATGTTGTAGATGGGGGACCTTCCAGTGCAGTTGTTGTGTTTTCTTGCCATGGTTTTGTAAAGGGGGATTTCCCACTTTCTTCAAGTTCGATTGGGATTGTAGACATAAAGAGTCTTCTACTCTCTACATGTGGGGGTGTGCCTACTTCTTCTAGTGATTTTGCAATGGATTCCCACTTCACATTGTGCATGGACCTCTACTGGCCCTTTATGTCATAGAAATGTGGTCAAAGGAGTTTCCGGCATATCAGATGACACATGCTCTTAGATTGAAAGATTGGGTTGACTATGTTCCTCCATCTCCTGGGAAATACTCTACCCTCTCATAAGCTTTCTTAGGTAAGTTAATCCAAGCTCTTTCTTTTGTAGAGAATAGTTTTCTTGACAATTTTTAATGGAACTATTCCCTTTCAGTAGTTGCAAACCTTTTTGTTCCCTTTTATGTTGTTAACCTTGATTACAAAACTTAATCTCTTAATTGTTTGTATAATGTAAACCTTCCAACTATGAGTAGGAAATCTTCTTATCCTATTAGGCAATATCATCCTATGGCTTCATTAAAATGTCAAAATACTCTTTTAAAATATTATGGCTCCCCTCAGACATATTTGTTTACCTTGGGTCTCTTAAGTCATTCTGAAACTTATAGTCCCTTAGTAAGGTTCTCTAATCCACCTCCTCCCTCTGATCAGACTTATTGTCCCCTGAGTTCATATCTTTTTACAAGCCCATTGAGGAGGGACTCGTTTGTACCTAACTCTTATCGCTTGGTCCCTACCTATAAGGACTCCTTAAACCTCTCCCTTCTTAATATTTTCCATTCCCCTCACTCTTTGGTTGTAGGTTCCTTGGATCTGAACACTCTATTTAAAAATGTGACTATTAGAAAGAAAAAATAGAACAAGAAAGAGCTTGCTCATGAAGGACTATCTAAGGAGGGATTTTTAAGGAGTTCATGAACCTTTTTAATAATCATAGGGAAGTTAGAGTGTAGAAATGCTCTTGTGATAGTTCCTCATGAATTTGATGTGTTTTAATAACTAGGGAGTCAGGGGCCCTCCTAAAAATTGTCCTTTTAGGAGACTTATCGGTCTTCATAGACCTTATTTATTCTTTATCCACGAAATTATGACATCAAGTGATAAATCCACGGAGGAGTTTCACAAGTTATGTCCTGCGTGGTATATTTATGTTGTGGATGCAATGGTACGTTCTAGTTTTCTCTTGGTTATGTGGAATCCAATGGATTTTATTTTCAAACCCTTTATTTCGAAGGTTGGAATAATTTTGGAAGCTTATTTAAGAGGTCTAGGTAGCCCTATCTTGATTTTTGATTGTTATGGGTCATATGAGGTTAGATAGAAGTTTTGGGAATAGATTCAGGCTAGTGGGTTGTTGCTAGAACATTGTCTTATTTTAGCTAGGGACTTGAATTTCACTACCTCTACTAGTGAAATTTGTGGCTTAATGCTCGAATTTATCCTCTAGATATAGTATTCTCTCAACTAATTCAAGATTCAAATCTTATTGATGTCTACCCAAACCCTCTAGCCCCTACTTCGAGGAATGGGTAGTCAGGGGATTAAGGGATATCTAAAAGACTTGATCACTTTCTATTAGTTGAACCCTTGGCTAATAGTATGGGTAAATTTCAGTCTTGGATTTCTTCAGAATGTATTTTTGATCATTTTAATACCCTCCTTCAATTGGATTTTGATGCTTCTACCATCAAGTATCCTTTCAAATTTAATCACTCTTGGATAAAAAAGTATTCTTTCATCTACTTGGTTAAATCCTATTGGAAGAAGCTACCAGTTGGACCTCTTTTTTATGCCATGGAGTCTTGGGTTTCAAATTGAATGAACTTATAAACATGCCAAGATCTAGGAAAAGAATAAAAAACATGAGAGGGAAATGGATTTGGGCTCCATTGAATTAGAGTATGACTCCACATTTCAATCCTATATATCCTTGAAATTTTCTGATGAAGTGAAAATGGCATGTGTAATCTAGCAGAGAGGAAAGCCCATTTACTTAAAGTTAAAGATGAGGAATGAAGATTTAAAAGTATATATATATATATATATATATATAAAGGAAGGAGATGGAAGCATAAAAATTTCCATAAATTTGCAAACTGTAGGAGAGTTTAAAATTGTTGACACCTAATATTTGGGATTGGGTGCACATTGTAAATAATGTAAATAGTAAATAATGGAGAATAGGAAAATGAAGAGATATTGGAAGATGAAGCCCAAGAGTCTCTCTCTCCTTGTATATAACCATGAGAAATCTTAATGAATAAACAGAATTTGAATTGAGGAGCTACCTCCTGGCCTGACATGGTATCGGAGCTAGCTCCCATAATTAGTTTTCTGCATTGTAACTCCTGTTTAGTTTTTTACCTCCACACAGTTTTCTTCCATATTATGTCCCAAATTTTCGGCATTGTAACTCCTCTGCCATCCTGTGCTATAGACTCTGGTTTCCATTTGCATTGTGAATAGTGACAAGATTCAAGCCATCCTTGTTTGTCGACCACTCAATTGGAATCCACACCCCGCACCTACAAATGACCGAGCATTATATTGTCAACATGAATGTTTCTTGCCATGATGAACACTACTTGGTGGGAAAGTTGTACAAAGCTATGAAGATTAAGGTATTTTCTATGTATTTTGAAGTATTACTTGTCCAGATGAATTTGGAAGGATTTAGTTGTAAAGGCTCTAAATTTGTGACCTCAGAGAGCTTAACGATTATAAATACTTCGAATTTGAGGAGGAAAAATTTTGTTTTATGGAAAAGTAGTCACGGTTTGTGTCGGCTAAATTTTTTTGCATATATATGTCTCCCTGACTCCTTGGTATCTCCCTGATTTCTTGGTATATATGTCACTTCATATACCTTTGTTGTTGTGTATACCTCTATTGTTGCATATACCTCCCCATTGTTGAATCCCCATATGACCATTATTTTATCATTGTCAACAATGCCACTGCTCGGTATCAGTTGTATTCCCTTGTGCCCATGTCATGGTCAACGCCCTACATCACATTCTGAACGATGCCTCCATTGTTTTATTACCACAGTCGTTGCACTCACATAACCTTCATTCCTGCATTACCTCGTTGGTATACCGCTGTCCCTCCCCATATAGGTTAATCCCCACATCAACCTTTCCCATATAATACCCTCCCCATATTAACCTTCCCCAAGTAACCACCACCCCAAATATTACCTCTGTCCCATAAATATCAGATTGCATTTTTTTTGCATTCTAGCCACTAGAACTGCATTATTTTCCACAATAAGTACAATTTTTTTGGGGTATACATTTTTTAAATGCATTCATTGATCTCTATATTTGGAGTAGTTCTCTCCGGGAAAGAGAACTATCCAGAATGTTCACGGAAGATAAAACACACTCTCATTTTCAATGAGTTGTGGAAAGGAGTTTGTGTAGGAGAAGGAGATAATGAACCTACGAAGCCCACCTCAAATAAAGAATTCGCCATTTGGGAAAACAAGAACAACAAGGCCTATGCATTGATTGAAACATCTGTAAATGAAGAGGTGAGTCACCATATTTTACCATTTTCAAATGCTTTTGAAGCCTTATAGAAGTTGAAGGAACTCTATGACTCGCACTCTGAATTTGAAGTTGTCCAATTGATGATTAAATTGCTCAGTATTGAATTAAAAAATGATGACCCTCTTGCTTTGGAATCAGAAGTAAGATCTATTATGCATGATATCGAAGTCACTAATATTGAACTAGGCATTCCTCTTATAGCTTTTTCCAAGGCACTTTATCCCACTTATTCAAATTATCTTGAGTCATTGCAAGCAAATGGAAACCTCAAAGAGATTACCTTTGACTCCCTTGTGAAAAAGTTTGTTGAGAGAGAAGGCTTTTGGGAAAATGATAACTCCTTAGTCTTATGAATAAGTTGTGTGTCTTGCACAGAGAGAAGGATCATGCTGAAAATTCTTCTAGAGGAAGAGGTGGTCGAAGAGGAAGAGGAAGAATAAATTTCAGACGCAGGGGGGGAAGACACTCTCAAGGAGAAAAGTTTGATCTTCATTGCATATGTTGCAATAAAGATGGATCACATGGTGCATCCACATGCAAGTTGCCTTGCGACAAAATTGAGAAAGAAAGAAATAAAGCCAAAGCTAAAACCAATGGAAAAGAGAAAGTTAAAGCACCTGAATCCACTCACTATGTTATGGCACATTGTAATATTGGAGTAAATGAAGACTTGCTTAATGTTTCACTTGCTTCTTGGAAAAATGATTGGTTGCTTGATTCAAGAGAAACTTGCCACATTACTTTTAGAAGATATTTTTTGAAGAATTTACTGATAATGTTGATGGAGCAGTATACTTTGCAGACAAATCAAAACTCAAGCCATCATGGCTTGGCACAATGAAACTCAAATTTCCCGGTCTTCCAGACTTTCTTCTACATGATGTTTTATATCTCCCATAGCGGAAGATAAACTTGATGTCCTTGGTCCACATCCGCCAGCAAGTAAACTCCATTCATATGCTTGATGGCAAGTTTGAGGTCAGAAAAGCATCAGATCACTCACTTGTCATGACGGGGATAGAAGAAGAAAGACTTATGAAGCTGCATGGTACCTCTACTTGTGCACAAAGTTTCTCATACAGTTCTCATTATGATGAAGGTACATTTCCATGAAGTCTTTTATGGCATGCTAGATTTTGACACTTGAACTATGACAACCTTTGCTTGTTGAAGAAAAACGGTATTACTAGTTTGCCTACAATTCCTATGAAACTTAAGCAATGTGATGTGTGTATTCTAGGAAAGCATAAAAAACAGTGTTTTCATGATTCACATTCTAGAGCACATAGAAAAGTTGAACTCATTCATTCATATTTATGTGGTCTAATGCATGGTCCTTATGCAAATGGAAATAGATATATGATGACATTTATTCGTGACTACCTCAGAATGTGTTGGACTTATCTATTGAAGAACAAATCTGATGTTTTTCAAACAATCAAGAACTTTCATATATGGATTCAAAATGATGCACAATCTCATATTGGTTTTATTCGCATTGATAATGGAAAAGAATACACTTCAAATGAATTTGAAAACTATCTTCACCAACATAGGATCAAACATCAAACAATTGTGCCTTATAATCTCCAACAGAACGGAGTAGCTGAAAGAATGAATAAGACAATCTTAAATATGGTATGCTTTATGATGTTTTTCAAGAATGTAAAATTGATGTTTTTCGTTGATGTAGTTATATGTGTCGTGTATGTAAAGAATAGATGTCCATCTCATGCTATTAGAAACAAGACTCCTTATGAAACGTGTTATGGTCACATTCCTTCAGTAAAGCATCTCAGGGTCTTTGGTTCCACCTATTATGCCTTGATACCAAAGGTACGAAGAAACAAACTTGGTGCAAGGAGTCGTAACTGTACCTTCTTGGGGTATTCAAATACCTCCAAAGCATATCGTCTCTATGATGAAGTTAATAGTAATTTTGTTGTATCTAGAGATGTAATCTCTTGAATCTTCCAAAGTTGACAGTGTTGTTGAGTGACATCTTGATTGCTTGGATAGATTCAGACATGCAAAATCGTTCCAAGAATTTGATTATCAGATTCCACATATTGAAGAGGAGATTCCTATACTGGATCAATATGTGGAATCTTCTTTTGAAGCACTCTCTCACCCACATGAATTTCTAGCCATTGGTGATACTTTGAGTGATGTGATTGACAAAATTGGGAGACTCAATCTTGATTCAGTCCTAACTTAGTCAACTGAGTAGCCTGGGCCATCTCATAAAGGTCCTCTAAAATGGCTGACAAAGACACTTGAAAGTGCTCATCCTGATGAGGTTGGAAAGACAAGAACAAGAAATTCAACCAAACAAAATGAAGGTGATGTAGATAATTCTGATTCACCTATTCATATGGATGTTTCTTATGATTGTGAACTAAATTTGTCTATAGATTTTGAACTAAATTCCTTCAAAGAAGTCACTTATCATGATGAATGGAAAGAATCAATGCAAAAGAAGTATGATTCTTGATAAAGAATGACACTTGGAAGTTGGTTGAACCTCCATTGGGAACCAAACCAATTGGCTGCAAGTGGGTCTACAACAACAAGTATAAAGCTGATGGCTCACTTGACAAGCACAAAGGTAGTATTGTGGAAAAATGTTTTGCACAGAAGGAAGGGATAAATTATGAGGATACTTTTCCCCCACAACAAAATCGGCTACCATCCGGACCCTTTGCCTTGGCAGCTCAGAACGATTGGAAAGTCCATCAAATGGATGTAAAAATTGCTTTCTTAAATGGAGATCTGAAAGAAAATGTTTTTATGTCCTAGCCAAAGGGACTTTTTTTGAAGGGACATGAACATAAAGTATGCAAACATTTGAAATCCTTATATGGCCTCAGGCAAGCACCATGAGCCTAGTATGAAAATTTAACTGAGCATCTTCTAAAACCCAACTTCAAACATTATGATCTCGATGATGCAACTTTTTTTGTCTGGAAAGTTGGCAAAACAATTGTATATCTTGTGTTATATGTAGATGATCTTTTGATAACAGGAAACAATGAGAACAACGTTGCATCCATAAAAAAGGAATTGAGGAAAGGTTTTAAAATGACTAACTTGGGCTATGTTCACTACTAACTTGGTATTGAAGTAACTCAACATCCGAAGTATACATTCCTCTCTCAAAATAAGTACATTGGAGATATTTTAAATAGGTTTGGCATGGCTGAGTGCAATCCTTTGACTACTCTAATGGGACATAACTTAAAGCTCACATCCATTGAAGAAAAATAATTTGAGGATGTAACAAGGTATATACATCTTGTAGGAAGTCTCAACTACTTCACTACTACCAGACCGGACATTTCATTTGATGTTGGAATCCTCTCCAGGTTTTTCCAAAAGCCTTGTGAGGGACATTGGTCTGCGGCCAAATGAGTTCTAAAGTACTTGAATGGAACCCAAGACTTTGGACTCAAGTATACACAAGTGGGCGACTTTAGCTTGATTGGATGCTCTTAGTCAGACTTCGATGGAGACAAAGAAATTGGGGTATCTACTTCAGATTATGCTACGAGTCTTGGATCACGATATTTCTCTTGGGGATCATGCAAACAATTAGTTCGAGCAAATTCCACAACAGAGGAAGAATATGTGGCAACAGTTGAGGAAACAAAATAAAATATGTGCCTCAGGAAAATTCTGGAAGATTTGCAGGGAAAACAAGTACTTTCAACTCCACTCGTGCTTGACAACACCTCTGCAATAAAGTTGGCCAAGAACCCAAAGTTCCATGATTGAACAAAACACATGAATACAAAATACCATCTGATTTGACATCATGTTGAGGCCAAGACAATCTATCTACGCCTTTTTTCCACTAATGAGAAGATTGCAAACATATTCATCAAAGCACTTGGAATTGAAAAGTTCGAAAGATTCAGAGTGATGCTTAGACTCACCAAAATCCCTTCAAATTAAGGTGGGTAATGTTGACACCTAATCATTGGGATTAAGTAAACATTTGTAAATGATGTAATTAGTAAATAATGGAGAATAGGAAAATTAAGAGACATTGAAAGGTGAAGCTCAAGAGTCTCTCCCTCCTTGTATATAACCATGAGCAATCTTAATGAATAGACACAATTTGCATTGAGGAGTTACCTCTTCGCCTAAAAAAAAGTCTATTTGGGATATTAAAACTTCTAATGGAACCACTTGTAGCTTACAAGAGGATTTGGAGAAGGTTGCAAAGGATCAATTTTCTAGCCTTTTTAAAGACCCTTGTAATAATTTGCTTACAACTCAGCTACAAGTTGTACAAAAATTTCCTTGTTTCTTATTTGAAAAGGAATTGGCCTATATAGGTGCCCTATACCTTTGGATGAAATCAAATCAGTCTTAAAATTCTCTACTAAATATAAAATCCCTGACCCTGATGGGTGGTGTTATCATCAACTTTTCACCTTTCCCTAAAAGGTCCAAAGGATATATTTATCAGTTCGTTATGAAAAGTCATGGTTATGAAAAGGACTTATAATTTTTTTTTGTAAATTGCTATATAAGCCTAGGTACATGCCAAATAAAGTCATTTCACCTAACCCTAAGCTTTCGCTAAGTTTTTTTCAACCAAATTAGTGTATCACAAGTCAATAGCTCGCGTTACAAAATAATTTTGTAACACTCACCGAAAAAAAAATAGGCTTTTGAGCTGCCAACTCTATCATTTGAACTCCCTAAGTGGTTTTTCACAAATCCCTATCCATTTTCATCCTTGATGTGACATATAGCTACATTTTAAATCCCAAGAAGGAAGTTTAAACTCAAACCCTAAAACACCCAGTTTGCCCTAAAACAGTAATTTCCACCAAACCCAGAAATTTGTTTACAGTGTGCAAGAAGGTCCTAAAACTTTTCGCAACATCCGTCTAGGGTGATTCAGGGTTGTGAAAGTACTTGAAGCATCATAAATATTTACAAGATGGAAATATCAAGCCATGTGAAGCATTTTGAGCCCGGTGGAATGTACTTTGAAGTTTATCCAGAAATGTTGGCTCTGTTCGGAAATGCAACGTGGGAATCAATATTTTAGTGCTTCAACGGACACATTACAGTGTGCAAGAAGGTCCTAAAACTTTTTGCAACATCCGTCTAGGGTGATTCAAGGTTGTGAAAGTACTTGAAGCATCATAAATATTTACAAGATGGAAATATCAAGCCATGTGAAGCATTTTGAGCCCGGTGGAATGTACTTTCAAGTTTATCCAGAAATGTTTGCTCTGTTCGGAAATGCAACGTGGGAATCAATATTTTAGTGCTTCAACGGACACAAACTAGGTTGGTGTCATGACTTCATATACTCTTTTGATGGTAGTACAACATGAATTATAACCCTACAATTTCTAGTCACTGAGGAATCCATTGCAGAGGCCACGGGTTTTCCTACTGAGGGTGAAAGATGGTTTAAAAAGTAGAGATTACAGAATGTGGACTTGAACTTTTTCTTGAAGGAACATTGTTAGAACCAAGACTGGAATGTAGGAGTCCTTTAGAACATGTTGAAGCCCAAATAGTCTAATGCTCTCAGCACTGTGTATCTCATCTTCACTTATGAAATCATGTACTCTAAAGCTTATTTGTATCACATGAGGTTTTTATGTCATTTAATAGGTTTTAATAAGAAGAATTTGCCATATTTTCTTCATCAAAGATTGTTGAATATGTCTACCAAATCTAGAACCAAACCTGAGCTACAACCTCATGACATTTTTTATCACGGCCCGATAAAAATACTATATACTCACGAGTTGAACAAGGAGGTGGAATGACTAAGACAAACAAACATGAGACAACTTGCACTGAGAAGACCAAGGAGAGGTCAAACTAAAGTTTCTATCCAAACCCTAGCCCAAGAAACAAAGGGAGAGCCTAGCCATATCCCTATTGAAGAACATATTTAGAACCTTGTAAAGGAACCAGACGTTAGGGTCTATGAGAGGATAAAAAGAAGACAGTAGAAGTTAATGCTGGAAGAAGAGGAGGCAATGGCATACAACAACAACAAATGAAAAAAGGAAATAGAAAATGGAAACAAAGGATGAGGAAATAGAAACAGAGCCCGGGATTTACTGCAGAAAGCCTCACACTCACCCTACAAACAAAATTACACTGAGTTTAAAGGAAAAAATAAAACCTAAGCTAAAGGAAAAATGATTGTTGATGAAGGTGAAAAGACTGTATGAGTTTCAAAGAGTTTCAAATGGTTTTTGTGACTGAGGGAGTGCAGAGAATACGAGTGAACACATGGTAAATAGCCTTAAAAGGAGAAAGCAGTTACAAAGGGCAGTTGCATAGTTTCATCAAAGTTTATAGGTTCATGTACCAGATTTTCTACTTAGATGGAATATGAGTTGCAATTCTAGATATCAATCCTACAAGCGAGTGAATAGTTCTATATCCTACATTGAAACTATGACGCATCCTTGTTCCATAAGAATAGCAGGAGATACATTCAACATTTTCACAAGATACTTTGACCAATGTTGTGCGCTAAATAAAGATCCGAATAGATAAACGGATTGGGTTTTGATTATGTTTTGTTAATTAAATCCTCATATATTGTAAATATTTTACAACCATTTCTACCAAACTTTGTGGATCTTATCTTTTATGTATTTTCGCTATATTATACATAAAAAGAAGGAAGGACGGTTTGATTTTAATGAAGAGATTGTTATTGTTTGTGTGTTTTCAAAGCTTTATTAATTTACAATTTGCCAAGATCAGAGGATTTTGATCATTGACACACAGATTCTTGTGATGGTATCTCTTAGTCTGTATTCTCTACATGTTTTTGTGTTTCTCCCTTTGTAATATCATTTGAATGTACTGTCTTCAATATTTGAATGAGAATAAATGTTACAGAAATCATCCTTGTTTTGGATGCTCTGTATCATATATTCAAATATTTGAACTCCTCTCTTCTAAATCTACTTTAGGATTCATCTCTTATGCCCCACTGTGGTGGATTGTTTTTCTATTTTCCTCTTTTAGCTACAATGGTGACTTGAAATGTTTAAGGTGTGTCATCTACCTTTCCTTTTTAAATCCTTGATCATATAACCAGTATCTTGGTAAGTTGACTTAAAACCTAGCTTGTTGACTCCACTTCCCAATGGACTATCTCCCTCATGCTCAATCAAACCCTATTTCAATACAACTCAATTGAAGATCTAACCATTGTGTGAATGTACACTCAGTTACTTTAGTGATTAGTCTATTAGAGAGAGCCCTCTGTAAATTGAAGGGGCTAGCCTTCAATTTGTAAGATTTAAATTTTACCCTAGAGAGTTTTTTGTTTGGCCAAGAGGAACTTTCTGAGTGATAACAGGGGGACTATTGAGTTATACATTTCTTTCTTTGACTTGATGATGGGGAAATACATTCTTTAAGTAGTGGAGGAGGTTAGAACAACTTGGTTTGTTTTTGGGGGCATTAATGGCACTTATATTGCTTTTATCGCCAAATGCTCCAAGTCTAATGCTTTTACTTATTTTAGATTGATTCCTCTATTAAATCTAATTACAATGTTTTTGCAAAGATCATCTCACATAGATTAAAAAGCAAGCTCACTAAAATGATCTCATAGGAACAATTTGGTTTTCTCCTTGCTTGTGAGATTCATGATGCCATAGGTCTAGTCCAAGAGTGAGTTCATTCTATTAAGATAAAAAATATTAGATCCATGGCATTAAAAATGGACTTGGTAAAATCATACTACATAGTTAAGTGGGACTTCCTTATGTTGTTACTCCTCCAAATGTGTCTCAATTTCAAGGTCACAAAATGTATAATGGGATGTGTACAATCTACAATTTTTTTTGTGTTAGTGAATCACTCTCCAACAAGATTATTCAATAATTCAAGAGGCTTGAGACAAGGGTGCCCCCTTGTCTCCCCTGCTATTCCTTCTTGTGAAAGAAGGCTAGAGTAGAATGATCATTAAAGATAAAAAGTAAAGCCCTTTTAGAAGGGGTCAAGGTGTCCAGGACACTATATGTTACACATCTCCTATTTGTGGATAATGTTTTTCTTTTTCGGGAATGTATGGTTGCTAAATGGGATTTTTTTATTCTTATTTTTCTCAGAATTGTATCTACTTTCTGTCACGCATCTGGTATGGAGATTAACATTCAAAAATATATTTTCCTTCAGATAAGGACTTTGGGACAGACCCTAGCCTCTATTAATTTTTTTTTCTTTAAGGTGGAAGCATTAGAGAAAGGATTCACATATCTAGGCTATCACTTGAAACATAATTGTTACCACTTGGAATATTGGTCCTAGTTAATTAAGAAGGGAGAAAGAAGAATGCGTAATCAATGTTACAATTGTCTACATATGGGAGGTAGAAGGATTCTGGTCAAGTCCATGTTGTAGATTATTTCGGTGCATTGGTTAACACTCTCCAAGATGTTGAAATCCATTATAAGTAATATCAAATAATGTATGTTTAATTTCCTCTAGATTGGTAAAAAGGAAAAGGAAGGTATTCATTTGGAAAAATAGGATCTTTTATCAAAACCTAAGTGCCTTGGGGATTGAGGCCTCAAAAGTATACACTAATTTAGTTTAGCCCTCTTAATGAAGAGTCTTTAGAGAGATTTAACTAGTTCTAGTCTCTTGAATCACATTATCAAGGACAAATATTTTAAAAATAAGTTTGTCATTGACTAGTTGAGATACTCTGAAAAGAAGGTAAATATCTTTATCTATATCACTTGGAGGGGTTTGTTGGAATCACACCCTTGGCTCTCCAACATTCTTACCTGGAAGGTGGGTGAGGGTAATCGGATTATCCTAGGAAATGATCATTTCATAGGAGGTGTTGATTTTTATAAAAGAATCTCCAAAGTTGATTTATCTTTCAAACGCACATGGTTCGAATATATTGAACCATGTTAACTTATTTATATATTATACAACTCTCTCTAGACGCTGAAAAAACTTAGATGATCTAGTTTTACATGGGTCATTCGCTGTTGAATGGGATCTCTTTGTAAGTGACATTTATTGTAACAAAATTCCTCTAAATGATGAGGAGTACTCCATATTCTAGAGTTGGAATACCTCTTCATGCTACGCTTCTACTAGATTTGCTTATGAATATATCTCCTCTTCCTTACTGCATCACAGGGACATTTGGTGGATAGGGAATTATGGAAATGGTCTCTACCACAAAAAAAATCTAGTATTTTTGTTCGGTCTCTCTAGGTAATTTTATTCTTGTGTGGGATAATCTCCAAAATATGGGACTCATTAGAGCAAATGTATGTTGTCTATGTAATGCTAAGCCTAAAACTGTGGACCACCTCTTAATACATTGTACCTTTTCCAAGGATGTCTAGAAAGATGCCTTATCTATTATGTGTCTTGAAGACGCTAGATCCTCCTTTTCTTTCGAATCTTTCCTTCATTGGCGGAATTTAACGAAGAGCATATATAAAACCGTGCCAATCTTTATGGCCTGGGGCATATAGAAAGTGAGGAAATTTTCATATTTGAAGATCTAACCATCAAAATTGAATAGAAATTAAGGAATTCTTGAGATTACTAAATACCAAGAATGTTGGAAAATTATGTTATCCTATGTTATTTTTGTTTTTCTATGTTGGATTTTTTGACGATGCATCACAAGCAGATCTATGTGGTGGTGGTGCCTTTATCAAACTCCATAGAATTCATTCTATCCACATTTGGTTGACCCATGGGATTGGGAAGAAACACTATGGAAGAAATCATTCCTTGTTTGGCCCTTTTTTTTGCATCTTACAAAAAGTTTGCTTATTTACAAGTTTTAGTGATTTAAAATGCATAATTCACTCGTTGTTAGGATCTTCAAATTTATGAGTATTAAATTCGTCTTGCTGGAAGGAAAGGATTATAGATATGAAGGAAAAGAAATCAACATCTCTCTTTTCAGCTCATTCACAGAGAATGGAACACTTAAGACTCCTTACTGAAAATGATACTCTCCATAGAAAAAGACTATATATTTTTGAAGAATCGCAGAGTACCACTTTGACAAAAAGAGGAAGACTTCCTATTATCTTAGATTTTTAGTGTCCCATTGGCAAGAGTGAATATACAACTATGCTTTCACTAAGAAAAACTTGTTCAAACAGCTTATGTATTTTTTCCTTTGGATTAAGAATTCTTAGTATGTTGAGTGAATTCTGAAACATAAATGTTCCTTTGGTTTTTTATTGCTAAAATTAGTAAGCAGACTTATTACAACACATTAAATCTCAAACCTTATTGTATTTTTTTAGATAGTGTTCAGGAAATTCGTTATATGGGCACTGGTAGTTGTCTTAATATTTTGGTATTATACTTGTGCAACCCCTTTGGTGAATTTTTGCTTCAATTAAAATACAAGTTGAAATAATATAATCATAATGAGATGAAAAATTAAAATACAATTTGAAATAATATCATTGAGTCAATAACACATGGTGCCACGATGATACCTTGTATTTTTTTATCCCAATGCGCCGAGGGTTGGTTGTCCATTTATAGGTTTTAGCTTCTTCACGATCTATTGCTTTAAACGATATATTGTCAATGCCCCTTTCTTCGAAGTCCATGATGAGCAACAGACATGTCCTAATGTGACACCAATGTCCATTCCATATCAACCATGGCTACACAACCAACCCTTTTTAATTATTGCACAAGTATATCCATAAAGCAAATCCTCCCATGGCTAGGCACTTTCCGAAGTCCATCTTAAGCAACACACAGATAGGATAATATATACAGTTTAAAAGAATTTTACTCTCTTAAGAAAATTCCGTCCATCAATTTGAGATTTTAAATTTATGTTATCATAACCAATCATCCAACTATGATCCCAAAATTGAATTCAAAATGTAAAATAAAGGTGGCTTTGAGGCCAAATATCTCACTAAATTGGCATTGACGAGACCTGAAAATGAAATTTACTTTATAAATTTTCAAGACTACATATGCAGTAAATGGCTGCAATGTCAAGAGCAATATTTTAACCAGTAAAATGGGGCTGTGAGATTTATCTGTTTAGTAGTACTGCACCTACAAGCATCCACCATCTATCATATATGAAAAAGTGAAAGGTTGTAGCTGGTTATGATGGCTGAGCTGATAAGAGCGTCACCGCCTTACCCTGATGGAGCAACTTTAATACCCTGCATTCAGGAGATTAATGATATACGCATCCCTGCAACTGCAAGTCTTGAAAATATGGCGCTTCTTTCCTACGGTAACGGTCCTTATCGCCCACTCTAAACTTTGCTAAAACATGCAATTAATTCCACGATGCAGGAGAAACATCTGCTCCGATACTCGCGCTACTAAGTTGCTCAATCCAGAGAATATTGGCTTTATTGGATATTTGTTCAGTAGATATATTTGAAGGCATCACTTTTTTTTTTTGAAGGGGATTACTTCTTGTTCAGATAAATATAACTGAAAAGATCACTCAACCATTAATCCTAACTCATAAAAATAACCCAAAAAATACCTAAAACTCTACCAATAAAGATAACCCTCCCCGGCTGAATACGTTTCAAACATACCCCTAAAGATTAAAAAAAAAAAAATTGCCAAATTTTAAAATCCAATTCGTGTCAGATGTATAGTATTAACGCTCGTAACCAGCACAGAAATAACCGATGCGGCCACGATAAGAACCGTAAAGCTTAAACTAGCTAACGCAACACTTGGCCTTGTGTTCATCAGATAGCTCTGCAACAACCCCATCATCTCGCACACTTTGAAATGGTAAGCCGGATACAATTTCTTCTCCCATTCCATCCATTTTGACTCTAAGTACTCTTCTTCAGCGGGGTCCCTTCCACCATTTCTCTCCTCTTCCTGTAATTTGAGCTGGTTGATCCGCCTTCTCAGAAGTGACATGTTAGCATCCACGATACTCCTTCCACCCTCTGCACCATCCAAAGAAAAGCTATCTCATATTTCCATATCACAATTAAAGATCATTACTCAAAAAAATCTGTAAACATGAAAATAATTATGTAGTTGTTTTTAGTGTGATTTTTTTTTGAAAGTTTTCAGTTTTATTTCTCTAAAATTTGACTGGAATTTATTGAAATCACAATTTTGATGAAGTAATTTTTAGAAATCACAATTTTGATGAATTTATTGAAATCACAATTTTGATGAAGTAATTTTTGCACAATTTAAGTGCCCTAAATATTTTTCAAAGTGATGAATCTATATACAGTCAAAAAAACCAGTTTAAATAATACAAATCAAATTTTCACTTCAAATTGTTCGGCCAACACCAAAAATCTAAAAAATTACATTACAATATTTATTAACCAAAAATCTAAAAAATTAGATTAGAATATTTATTACCTCCGCCAGAATCGTACTCGGCACTGGAGCTTGCCCTAACCACATTTGATGGCAGCAATTGCTTTCTCTCCGCCATTGAAACTCTCTGTAACGTCTGTCTGTGAAGAGGGAGCAGCATAGAGGAGGTTATTTGCAGGTGCACATTTCCACGACAGGGCTTGAGCGGTAATGCTGTATAAAATCCTGTAGCTCTCATAGCCATTATCGTTAAAGGGAATGAAACTTGTCTCAGTGGATGCAACGAAGGAGGTGTTTACATTTATATTTATAATTGCGTGGCTTCCTTTCTCTGCCGCTGCTTCTTCTTCTTCTTCCCTGCTGCCACTAAAATTGCGTGCAGTGGAAGCTGGAAATGGTCGTCCTGGGTGAGTGAATTGCGTGTGTGAGAGTACAGCATTTAGCACGCTTTCACACATTGAGGATAGGATTCCCACATGCTATCGAATAATCACATGGCTCCTGCGCGTCATACATCGCTTTCTATCGCGTTCACATCTGAATCTGCTCACTTTTTCTTTCCTCATCCTCGTTGCTGTCGGCCCTACAAGCCAACTTGCACTTCAGTTTTACGATGTCGTTTATCTGCAGTATGGACCTTCCATCCCACCTTATCCACTCCTGGAAATTCAAAGAGTGGTTGATATTCTACTGTCCACTCAAGCTAATCTCAGTACTAATGTCATTGTAATGTATGAGTACTATGGAATAATATCTCAAAATTAGCACAATCACAGGCCGGGATAGAATATTTTGTATTAAAGTTTTTGTGATTTATAATGAATTAAGTAAAGTTTTTTTATTTTTTTATTAAATTTTTTGTGATTTATAATGAATTAAGCAAAAAAAATTTGGTAGAAATTATATAACATTTTCTATATTAAAATTTTTGTGATCTATAATAAATTAAACAAAGTTTTTAAAAAAAATCATATAAATTTTTTTGACTAACACAACACACTAATAAATTATGTGTGATTTATCATAAAAACAAATTACTTTTTAATTAATCTTATATAATTATAATTTTAATTTTATGTCCATCAATGAAATAGGGTGGCATTTTCTTATTGGTCCTAAGAAATTTCAAATCCCAGTACAATCACTTTGGAAATGAGATTGAAATTCGTACAATCATTTATAAATGTGGTTGAAAGATGCGAGGTCTCAGTTAATTAATCTTATATAATTATAATTTTAATTTTATGTCCATCAATGAAATAGGGTGGCATTTTCTTATTGGTCCTAAGAAATTTCAAATCCCAGTACAATCACTTTGGAAATGTGATTGAAATTCGTACAATCATTTATAAATGTGGTTGAAAGATGCGAGGTCTCAGTTCGAGGAATTTTAAATAATAATATAATGAGTAAATGTGGTTCATATAGGTTTATTAGTATCATTTTATTTTTTTAAAATTAAAGATTATTTTAACAGTTAGTATAATCATTTATTTGTAAATTATATATTTTAGGATTTTCTATATAATAATTTCATAATTATATTAGATAAATGTAAAAAAATAAATATTTATTTATATAGTGTTATATTTGCTATTTGTTATTTTATCAAGATAATATTAATTATTTGAGATTTTGTATCTTAAAAAATATTAATATATCAACTTTTGGTGTAACTAACTTATTTGCATTTCTAAATCTATGTTTACATTTTTCACATATACTTAATACAATTATGAAATTATTATTCAAATTATCAAATGACAAATGACATTATGATAAAATAACAAATTCATAATTACTATCATAACAAATCCAAGTTTACTTTTTTACATTTATTAAGATTATGAAATAACTAATAACATCATAATAAAATAACAAATAACATTTATAAATATTTTTTATTTTGTTAGATCTTAAATTTTTGTGATCCATAATGTAGTAAGCATGTCTTTCCA
Organism: Pinus tabuliformis; assembly: GCA_031772625.1. Classification (NCBI taxonomy): domain Eukaryota; kingdom Viridiplantae; phylum Streptophyta; class Pinopsida; order Pinales; family Pinaceae; genus Pinus; species Pinus tabuliformis. Next base: position 253,825,364 of record CM062810.1, on the reverse strand, counting down.
ATTAATTACATCAGTATTATTTTTTATTTATTTATCAATAAATATCTTATTATACATGTGTAAAACAAAATTAATTAACAATTTAAATTTTATATATAAACATTTTTAATTTTTAATTAACTATTTAACAAAATTGTTAAACAATACCAAAATATATATATATATATATATATGTCCCATTTTTTTTTCCAATATTACCCTGCCATTCTATTTCAAAAATAAAAATAACTATCTACATTTAAAACACAATTTACCACCACCAAATGAAAAACCATTACTCTTAAGTTCTTCCAAAAGATCTATTTTTAATTAATGTTGGAAATTTATGAAAATTCCATAACAGACAGACAACAAAAATGCTCTGTTTTTATACTCTGTTTTAACACAGAAAACTCAAAAAAACAGAAAAAAAATCGTTCTCTACCCTGGTGTTGCAGCAACGCAAAAAAAAAATATTTTCTGAAAACTGAATTTCAACAGTGCACAGCAAAAGGGACGTTGTATTCATGTATAGTACTTCCTCTAACAGAGGGATTTCTACAAGGCTACTTTAAAGACAGTTCAATACAAAAAAAAAACTTCATGCTGTAAACAGAAAATACATTACTGTGTCTGCACTGCTGTACATTACAGAAAACAAAATACTCTGTCTCCTCTGAAAAATCAACAGGTTGTTTTTCACTGCTGTGTCTGCACTCTGCATTGCTGTGACTGCACTCCTGTGCATTTACAAAACCCTCTGTTTCTGGTTAGAACTAATGTTGCTGTAACACTCTGTTTCAGCTCAGAACGCTGCTGTAACACGCTGCTGTAACACTCTGTTTCTTCCTTGAAACATTTTACACTGCTGTGTGTAAATTACATTCATACATTCACGCTGCTGCATACATAAAAAAACTTCTGCACTGCTGTGCATTACAAAGAGAGCTCTGTCTCTGTTCCAAAAAAAAAACTAGCACACTGCTGTGTCTACATTACATTTTTCAGATTCAACAGAAAACTAAAACTTCACGCTTTTCCTTTTGCCGTAAAAACAAAACTGTACCTGTGAATTAAAATAAAATAAAATTAAAAATCCTACCTACATTTACCAACTACAGCAATAAATTACCATCATTCCGTGAGTGACCACCATTCCGTAATAAATTGCTGTGTAATGGCTGATTCAGGAAAAGACTGGAGCTGCGGCTGTTTAATGGCAGTTTCATCAATGTAGAGGTATGGCTATTGATTCATCAGTACAGGAGTATGGCAAAGGACAGGCCCTGCAGTTGAAAATAATATTTCAACACTCCCCTTTAGTTTCAACTGCTGGGTTATCAGTCATACCCAGACATTTCCTCAAAAATTCAAAACTTTTCTGTCCCAAAGGCTTGGTTAGAATGTCTGCAACCTGCTCCTGAGTTTTGCAATGTACTAAGACAATTTCTCCATTATTTACCAATTCTCTGATATAATGAAACCTTGTGTCAATGTGTTTCGTTCTCTTATGAAACACAGAATTTTTGGATACTGCAATAGCAGAACTGTTGTCACAATAAATCACAGTTCCTTTTACCTGCTCTTGGCCTAAGCTCCTTAACATCCTTCTCATCCAAACTGCTTGACATGCTGCTGCTGTAGCTGCCACGTACTCTACTTCTGCTGTAGACAATGCCACAATTGGCTGTTTCTTGGAAGCCCATGAAATGGCTCCTGAACCCATATGAAAAACATAACCGGAAGTGCTTTTCTGATCATCTACACTTCCAGCCCAATCACTATCAGTGTATCCAACTAAATTTGAACATTATGAAGTAGTATATAAAATTCCAAACCTTTTGGTACCATTGACATACCTCAGAATTCTTTTTGCTGCCTGCCAATGTGCTTCCTTTGGCCTCTCCATGAATCTGGAAATTAAACTAACAGCAAACATAATGTCAGGCCTAGTAGCTGTTAAATACATAAGGCTGCCAACAATACTCTTGTACAAACTAGGATCAAAATCCTTGTTGCTGTCCTCTCTGCTGAGTTTTAATCCCATTACTGTGGGAGTGATCGCTGCTTTGCATTCTTGCATGTTAAATCTGCCCAACACTTGATTTACATATCTAGCTTGTGAGATAAAAATTCCTTTTTCATTTTGATCTACTTCTATGCCTAAGAAGTATCTCAAGAAACCCATGTTAGTCATTTCAAATTCCTCTTTCATGACTGACTTAAAATTCTCAATGAGCTGATCATCATTACCTGTGAAAATAACATCATCAACATATAAGACAACAATTAAAATTTTATTATCTTTTTCTTTGATGTAGACGGTGGGTTCTCCTTCACACTTGTCAAATTCATTATCCAATAGATAGGAATCTATCCTGCTGTACCATGCTCTTGGCGCTTGCTTCAGCCCATAAAGAGCTTTCTTCAATCTGCACACTTTGTGCTCTTCACCTTTCTTCTCATAGCCTAGAGGTTGTTCAATGTAAACCTCTTCCTTTAACACTCCATTTAGGAATGCTGACTTCACGTCCATTTGGTAAACTTTCCACTTGTTTTGAGCTGCTATGGACAACATTGCTCTCACGGTTTCCATTCTTGCAACCGGTGCGAAAGTCTCCTCATAATCTCTCCCATATTGCTGCTTGTACCCTTTGACAACCAGCCTTGCCTTGTGTCTTTCTATTTTACCTTCAGCATTGCTCTTGGTCTTGTAAACCCATTTCACTCCAATGACTTCTTTGCCTTTTGGTAGCTCAACCAAATCCCATGTTTTGTTTCTTTCTATGGCATTCATCTCCTCATCCATAGCTTCTATCCATTTCTTATCTTTAATTGCATCTTCGAAATGAATAGGGTCTTCAACATGACAATATAAAGCAAATAAAGAATTCATACCTTCATTTGCTGCTTCTTGTTCATAAATTTCATTTAAATTTTTGAACTTCTTACCTCTTTCATTTGGTGTATAAGTGCTTGAAGAAGCACTTGAATTTCCTCCTTGTGGTGTGCTTGAAGAAGCACTTTCATTTCTTCTCAAGGGTGTCTCTTGCTGTTCTGTTGTTGGCGCTGCTGTTTGGAGTGTTTCAGCCACTTCCTCATCATCATCATCATGAGACAAACAGTTTTTAACATTTACTGTTTTCTCTATGCTTCCATCCCAAGCTTCCTCCTCAATGAACTGAACATCTCTGCTGACAAAAAATTTCTTGGTAGATGGGATATACAACCTGTAAGCTTTGGATTCTTCACTGTATCCAATGAAGATACATTTCTCCCCTTTGCTATCCAACTTCCTCCTTAGCTGATCTGGTATGTGTGCATAGGCCACACATCCAAAAACTTTCAAGTGCGTGACACCTTGCTTTCTCCCACTCCATGCTTCTTCCAGCACTTTGTTCAACACTGCTTTTGTAGGAGACCTGTTCAAAATATACACTGCACAATTTACAGCTTCAGCCCAATAATCATTTGGCAAATGCTTTGCCTTCAGCATGCTCCTTGCCATATCCATGATGGTCCTATTCTTCCTTTCAGCAACTCCATTTTGCTGTGGGGTGTACCTAGCTATAAACTGTTTGTGAATTCCTTTTTCTCTACAAAATCGTAGGAATTCCTTGGAGATATACTTACCTCCTCTGTCAGTTCTCAAAACTTTTATATGCAGCCCACTTTGGTTCTCCACAAGTGCTTTGAAATTTCGAAATTTCTCAAACACTTCACTTTTGTTCTTAAGGAAATATACCCAAGTTTTTCTTGTAAAGTCATCAATAAATGTTAAGAAATATTGGCTGCCTGCTGATGATGGAGCTTGCATCGGTCCACACAAATATGAGTGGATGATCTCTAAGGGTGCCTTTGCCCTTATGCTTTTACCTGATGGAAAACTTTATCTATGTTGTTTCCCCAAAATGCAACTTTCACAAAGGCTGTCCGGTTTCTCTATCAATGGTAATCCTCTTACCATTCCTTTTCTGCTTAACAAGTTTAGACCTCCAAAATTGAGATGTCCAAATCTCAAGTGCCACAACCAATTTTCATCCTTTGGCACGCTTTGGAAAGCCTCTTGTGTCATTGCTGCAATTTCTTCTTTATTTTTCAAATCTGCTCTTATTCTAAGAGGGAACATTCTGTTCCTTGTCATCTTCACTTCAGCAATGCATCGCTTGCTGGGTGCTCTGTCCATAATGGTGCATACATCATTCTTAAAGAAAACATTGTACCCCTTATGGACAAGCTGTCCAATACTCAAGAGGTTACACCTCATTCCAGGGACATAGTAGACATCTGCTATGGTTTTCTTTTCTCCTTGCTTTGTAAATATTTTAACTTCTCCTTTTCCCATAACAGAGATTTTGCTATCAGTTCCTAGTGTGACTTCTGATTTCACATTTTTATCCAGGGCAGAAAAGAAGGCTATGTTTCCTGTCATATGGTTGCTGCAACCTGAGTCTAAAAACCATATGTCTTCACTGTTTGTTTCAGCCATATTACAAGCTAACAGCACATTATTTTGGCTGATATTTTCACTAGTAATATTTGCATTAGATCTATTGATCATATCATGCTGTTTCTTCTTACATTCACTGGCATAGTGCCCATATTTTTTACAATAATAGCATTGGACATTGGATTTTTCATACCTTTGTCCTTGAGCATGATGTTGTCCTCTTTGCTGACTGTTGCCTTGGCCTTGGTTCTGATTTGGATTGCTGCCTCTTCCTTGAGCATTTGCTGGGCTATTCCTTCCACCTCTGTTCTGGCGTCTACCTCTTCCTCACTTGTTTCCTCTGCCTTGACCTCTTCCTCTTCCAAAAGACATCTGGGTCTTGAAGGCTTGCTCTAGAGATGAGTTTTCATTCCTACTCAACCTCTGTTCATGTGTTATCAGTGATGCATGTAGCTCATCAACTGAAAAGTTTGAGAGATCCTTTGTCTCTTCAATGGTGGTGAGAATCGCATCAAACTTTGAGGGTAAGACCCTCAATATTTTCTCCACAATCCTCCTTTCTTCAATGGTTTCTCCATGAGTCCTCATCTGTGTGATCAGACCAATCACATGTGTGAAGAATGAGTCAATGTTTTCTGACTCCTTCATGTTCAGATTCTCAAAATCCTTCCTCAACAATTGTAGTTTTGCTGTCTTCACTCTCTCCATGCCTTGATAGGCTGTCTTGAGAGTTTGCCATGCTTCATTAGATGTCTTAGCTGCTGCTATTCTTGGAAATACACTCTGGTCCACTGCTTGATACAACAATACAATGGCTTTTGCATCCTTCTTCCTATTGCTCTTCAGCAGATCTTTCTCTCCCTGAGTTAAGTTGTTAAATTAATTTTCATCTGCTGGTTCTGCAAACCCAGATTCAACTAATTCCCATAAATCTTGAGAGATAAACACGGCTCTCATGGTTATGGCCCAATAGTCATAGTTTTTCCCATTAAACTATGGGAGCTGGGTGTTAAACATACCCATACTAGTGTTGGTGCTAGCCATTCTTTCAATACTTGACTGTGTAAAAAAATCACTGACTGACTTCACTCTGCTGGTGAAGCTGCTACAGCAATAAACCCTTCCTTCAGCTTCTTTGACACTTCAAAGAGCCTGGACTAGCTCTGATACCATGTTGGAAATTTATGAAAATTCCATAACAGACAGACAACAAAAATGCTCTGTTTTTATACTCTGTTTTAACACAGAAAACTCAAAAAAACAAAAAAAAAATCGTTCTCTGCCCTGGTGTTGCAGCAACGCAAAAAAAAAATAAAAAAAATTCTGAAAACTGAATTTCAACAGTGCACAGCAAAAGGGAAGTTGTATTCATGTATAATACTTCCTCTAACAGAGGGATTTCTACAAGGCTACTTTAAAGACAGTTCAATACAAAAAAAACTTCATGCTGTAAACAGAAAATACATTACTGTGTCTGCACTGCTGTACATTACAGAAAACAAAATACTCTGTCTCCTCTGAAAAATCAACAGGCTGTTTTTCACTGCTGTGTCTGCACTCTGCATTGCTGTGACTGCACTCCTGTGCATTTACAAAACCCTCTGTTTCTGGTTAGAACTAATGTTGCTGTAACACTCTGTTTCAGCTCAGAACGCTGCTGTAACACGCTGCTATAACACTCTGTTTCTTCCTTGAAATATTTTACACTGTTGTGTGTAAATTACATTCATACATTCACGCTGCTGCATACATAAAAAAACTTCTGCATTGCTGTGCATTTACAAAGAGAGCTCTGTCTCTGTTCCAAAAAAAAACTAGCACACTGCTGTGTCTACATTACATTTTTCAGATTCAACAGAAAACTAAAACTTCACGCTTTTCCTTTTGCCGTAAAAACAAAACTGTACCTGTGAATTAAAATAAAATAAAATTAAAAATCCTACCTACATTTACCAACTACAGCGATAAATTACCATCATTCCGTGAGTGACCACCATTCCGTAATAAATTGTTGTGTAATTGTTGATTCAAGAAAAGACTGGAGCTGCGGCTGTTTAATGGCAGTTTCATCAATGTAGAGGTATGGCTGTTGATTCATCAGTACAGGAGTATGGCAAAGGACAGGCCCTGCAGTTGAAAATAATATTTCAACAATTAAATTGCTAAACAAAGACATTGAATTGTACCAAAAAGATTTCCAGGAAGCAGAGGTGGGTGAAGGCGTAAACCACATACGGTGCGTTTGCAATTTCCCCATATTTGAACAGCGGTACAATGTAAGAAAAGAAGACTCTATTACTTGCACGCCCACTTCGACCCTGAACAGACACGACAGTAGAGGGCTGTTCGCTCCTCGGGAGACCAGCTTTGGCTCTTCGGGTTAGCATAAGCTTTTAATAATCATTATTTTTGGATTTTCTACACTTCATCCAAAAGGCATGTTTTCTAGAGAACAAGAGGATTGCATTTAACACGGGGTATGAAATGTGTTTGTGTTTGTGAGAGATATTAACAAATTTGTTTTTTTGTCCTTTTGGTTTGGGGGTGGTTGTGGAATTATAATTTTATAAGATATTTAGTAAGTGGTTTTATTTCAAAATAAAAAATAAGGTAAGGAGATTTCAGATTTTGTGGATACAAATCATTTTATAAGTAAAAAATGTTTATTGGGGCATTTTAAAGCTCAGACTTGCTCATTTTAAATGAGAACAAGGAAGAAGAAATGAGTCCCAGAGAATGAAAAGAAATAAAAGAAACAAAAATAAAAGGAGTCAACCATTTACAGTCTCACATTTGTGCCTCTTACTTGGTCATCATAAGGCCCAGAATTTTGGAAGCCAAAGAATAGGGAAGAGACCACAAAATTTCAGGGATGACACTTGCAAATCGAGGTTTAATGGAAGGTAATAGGATTTTAAAAGAGCAACAATGCTACAAGAAGCTTTAGAGACAAGAAAACAATAATGAGAAAACAGTAAGACAACATGGCAACCCATGAAAGAATCAATCGCAACAAACAAGAAAGTGATAGTCTCTAAAGAAACTCAGGTGGATACAAAAATATCTTAGCAGATCATCCTTTCCAAAAAGAAGGCAAAAGAGAACAAGAGGGAAAATATTCCAAAATAAATCAAAACTAGAGTTGAGGACACTAATGGTTACATGAGGATGGAGGAGAAATAAGTTGTAAGTGCACGTAGAATATGGGAAAGAGAACATGAAGAAAAAAAGATTGGGAAACAAACTTTATTATTAAAAGAATAAGAGACTGTGGAAAGAATGAAAGCACTCTCAAATTGAAAAAGGAGACATTACATTGTAGGGGGGAAATTTGCCAAGCAGGGAGGGTGGGAAAGATATGTGAAGAGAGGCCTCGACCCATAAAAGTAATTGTGGCAAGTGTGCAACAAAAACACTATCTTTTATGCAAAAAAAACTCTTGAAAGACTCACACTTTTTCTTAGATGAAGATCTAACTAGCAAACAACAAGAGGAGAGAAGAGAAGAAGTGGACAAAATTAGAGCGGTAAGAAACGAAGGAAAAAAAGCATGATTGTAGAATGGTAAAGTAGTTATTGTGACAAAGTTGGGAAAGAAGCTCACAGTAAGGAAAAAATAGTTAATTTTATAATAGGGAGGAAAACAACAAGATCAACATGGATGAAATGAGGTGAAGACTCAAATTTGAGTCTTCAGTGTCAAACTGCTTAGCAATCAAATCCTACCCAGGTCTACCTAATTCTAGTTTGTTGGAATTGTAGAGGTTACTCTTGGAGGAGGGGACTTGGGAAAGGGCCTATTGCAGAAGGTAGAGACATAATTTGTTTCACAGAAACTCATGAACAGGATGGTTGTAAAACTCCTATGTTTGATAGTTATTTGAAATTAGCAGTTTGGAATTAGGCAACAGAAAATGACAAAGGGTATGGAGGAATACTGGTTTTAGTGAAAGAAAAAGAAGACCGTCACATTTATTTAGTGAAAGAAGATACAAATAAACAATATTTAAGGTTCAAAATAACAGAGGATGAGAACCACATAAGAATTTCAGCATGATATTTTGCACCTCAAGTCTCAAAAACTTACAAAAATAAGGGGCTAGACAACAAAGACCTATATGTAGATTTAAAGAAAGATATTTCTGCGTATTCTCAAAAGGGAGAAGTTATTTTAGCAGGAGATTTCAATGCCAAAAATACAAATCAACAGGCTAGTATTTTTTGTTGCTAAGAGGATCACAATCTGGCTCATTGAAGAGAAGAATCCCTATTATGGTTGAGATGTTCAGAAGATGAAAAAGTTAGCAATCATTTTGGAGAGGAGTTGTTCATGCTGTGTGGTGCTTTCAACTTAATTATCTAAAATAGTCTGGATAGATGGGGAAGATCTAGGAACTTTACTTGCAACACATACAATGGAGCAAGTGTTGTTGACTATGTTATTTTTTCACAAAGTTTAATAGAAATGATAGATGAAGATAAGATTAGAGAGCATGTGTCATGTTGACAGTGTTGGACCCTCCAACATTCAGGGGATCACCCCGGTATGAAGTCCCAACTAGACATCACACCATTTTGTGTGGGAGTCCCATCGGGTATGATGGCCCAGTTGCCATTATCTTAAATATCTGCCTCAACTCTTACTTGTCAGCATAGGAGAGTGGTCTGCTTTGTCTTCCAGAAATGAGGTTCGTGTGCATGGTGAGAGTAAGTGTTACTTGCGTCAATGGTTCTTTCACTTTAGAGGGAGAGAGGGTGAGAGTGAGCCCCAAGTCGGTTAGGAGAAGTCCCAACTCTGCTAGGAACACATAACACAACAGGACATGCACAACTTCCGGTAGAATAGTCCACATGGATGCAGCAGTCACAACACACAGGGCAAAATAACACGTATAACACTCAACAGATTAGTCTGCACGAGTGCAATTGTTGGTATAGCAAGTTTTACATTAAAGGTCTATCTGATGTCTGGGAGAGTAGTCTACACAGGCGAGACAACATTAACAGCTTATACAACACATTTCCATTAACATATGTGTATTACAACAAGTGAATTAGTTCAAGTGTTAAATACAAGTTTGAGAAACATGCATTAAAAATGTTAAAGATTAGTCTTACAACATATACAATAAATGTGTGAAAACGTGCCGGCTTGTTAGCAGGATTCTGAATTAAGCGAAAGTTCCAAGACACATCGTTACACCATACATCACTAATCCTGTGTGAGGGGCGTTGGAGCCACTACTTACTCCTCAAAGAAAAGATAACAGAGTCTCTTGGCTATGTGGGAGGAGCTGAGGTGAAAATTTCTTTGCATGTACAAATGAGGGGGTATTTATAGCCAAGGGTAAAACTGACCCTTGTGGCTATTCGACTACCCTCATGGCTATTTGGCTTCCATGGCTTTTCAACTTTACATGACTCTTTGTACAACAAGTGGGTTTCTTAGACTTCCATGTTACATTACATTGATTGACAACATGGCCCATAGTAGAGATGTGGATGACATGACTCATGACACGACTCAACATAATAGTGCTGGTACATCGATGCTACTGCTAGAGTGGATGTCGAGCTGTAGTGCTTCTGGGTGGTGGATGTCTTCATGGTGTGTCACAGCTTCACCTCCGCATGACAAGGTGGACGGAGTCTTCGATGGTTGTTGGTTCGCTTGATGTTTCTTTGGCATGTTGCTCCTTTCTTGTATATTGGAAGGCTTGACAGGTTCATCTATTCACGAAAGGTGCATGTTCGTTCGTTCATCCATCCGTGAGCACATCTTGCATGTTTTCTCATCCGTCCATCCGTGAACACATCTTTACATGATCATTTGTTCCCGAGCACATCTCTTCGCATGCATCATTCGTTCGTTCGTTGGTGAACCTGTCCTTCTACATGTGCTCCCTTCATTCATCCCATTCATCCTCGCATCATGTTTGTTGGTGTACTTGTACCTGTAGTCACTCATGGCGAGATGACATAAAATCCAAAAAACTCTTAGTATACCATGATACATGACCATCTTAGATGCAGGTGACTTGGAGAGGTAACAAGGTTGTGAGGACGGATGGAGGCTCCGGGCATTGGAGATGAAAATTGCTCAAGAGTTGTTGGGTGATGGAGAAGGGCAATTTCGATTGATAGTGACTGTCCGCGAGGTCTGGGCCAATTGGAGGAAAAAACTGCGTAGTTTTTGAGGGGAACATCCTAGGTTGCAGGAAGGTTGGACAGGAAAAATCTGCGCAGTTTCTGAAATGAGCGGGCAATGGGGCTTGGCAACACAAACTGCACAATTTTTTGGAGGAACAGGCTGGGCTGCAAGGAGGCTTGGCAGACATAAATTGGGCAATTTTTTAGATGAACTAGCTGGGAGCCTGACAGCCAAAATTGTGCAATTCTTGGAGGGAACTCACAGCTAGCTGCTAGGTTACTAGCAACAGAAACCGCGCAATTCCTGAGGGGAACTTGCAGTCAGCTGCTCACAACTTAGCAGTGGAAACTGTGGGATTCCTAGAGGGAACTCGCAGTCTGCTGCTGGGAGCTGCTGGTGAGAGAAATTGAACTGATGCTGGGAGGCTGACCTTCTTATCATCTCTACGCAATTTCTTAGTTGAGCGGACTGCTGGGCAGCAGAGGGCCTCGTCATGAAGATTGCGTAATTTTCTGGATGAGCAACCGGTGGAATGTCGGGAGGGCTAGCTAGAAAAATTGGGCAATTTCCTAAGAGAGGCAGGGATGGGCACATGGTGTCTGTCGGGCATGTCTGCGCAATTCTCTTAGTCAGTAGAGTGGGCAATAATTGCAGCCTCTGCGCAATTTTTGAGGTGAGTGAGGACCAGGGTGGCTGTCGGGTCAAACTCTCTGGTTGACCAGCGTGAAGGCAGATTGATTTTCTTGTGAGCATCGAAGCTTGAAAATACTTTCTTGGTGCTTCTGCATTGTTTTGGGTGATAGTCGATCGAGTTGATGGCGGGGTGATGGTCCGGCTATCAGAGGGGAGTTTGGTTGTCAGAACTTAATCAAAATGACTAAGTGCGTGAATGCGTGAAAGATGCATATGTTATCATGCAACAGACACTTGCATTACTCGATGACGAGACGACTCAAACCTTGTAGACACATATGTACAACATGATTGACCGACAGTGTAGGCGACAAGTGCGACACTTGTGATTGATCGTTGGTTAATCGTGATGGCGCTTGTGCGACAATGAATGTGACTCCCAGTGTGAGTGCTACAAATGTTTTCATAGAGAGCACAACAAGTACACACGAAGCGAAGACTTTGAGAATAACCAGAACATGGTCGCAAGCATGACTTTGACATCAACATGCAAGACTTGGTGAAATGAACAAGCAAGGCGAATGTGAAGACTCACGTGAGCTCACAGAGTGAACCCAAGTGTGTGTAGTCATCAAGTGAAACTCTTAAGGTAGGCTCCGAAATTAGGTGCAGGCCAAAATTTTGGAGGGTGGTTATAGCCGCTACAACACTTGGCGACACACTCGTAGAATTCTAGCTTCTCTATTTTGGTTCATTGACAGCACAGGGCCTTGGTCTTTCAGGGAGTATTGAATCGTTGTGTGGGTTACTTTGGCTTCAACATTTACCCCATGGACATACATGGTTCACCTTTTTCCAACGTAGTCAAACACAATCAAAAGTTCAGCTTGATCACAGCCTTTCGAATTCGTGAAGTATAGTTCAACTCACGAGTTGAAGATTTTCAGAGTATAAGTTTTCATCTTTAGTGTTGCTCCGCTGCCAGCACGCCTGGATAATACCCCAACGGAATCACAAAGGAACACACACATTACTCCACTGCTAGTGAGCCTGGTCAGTACCCCGATGGATTTGCATGCTTCACCTCTCTGCGCAGGAAGCCTTTCTCTTCTTTCGCCTTCGTATTTTTTTAAAAAAGGACTGTGCATAGGCGCTTATTTATTTTGGGGTGGAAGATGGATCTCGACTTATTGAGAGCAGAAGAGGTTGTTCCTTTAGAGAAGCATGTAAGACCTCTGACATAGATTTACTTGTTTATATTTTCCCCTTCTCTGTTTCTACTAGTTGGATGAGCTTGAACACACAAAGTAGAAGGTTGAGTGTAGGCATGAGGCTTCCCAATGTAGACATAGGCTCATGGTTGGACCAAAAATTCCCTTGCAGATGGCTCATATTTTTCGTCAAGACTTCAGCGGCTGAAGGTTGTAACCATGCACATAGAATATGGACACAAGATTGGCCAAGTGTTGCAATGTCACAAGTCTCTTCCTATTTTAGCCACATACTCTATTCAAAAGCCAAAACGTAGTAGTTGGCAGCACTTATTTCTAGAAAGAAAAGCAAATAAGATGAAAACAACAAGCAGCAAGCAGACTATGTAGATGGCACGGGGCGTAACCCGACCTATTGGAAACAATGCTTGAGATCTTGGCCATTGGAAGGAAGGTTTTCAACCCTTCTACTAAGTGACTGCAGACAGCATGTGTGTGTGCCACGTTTCTCATGGACCAGTATAAGTCCATTGGGTTCTGCTACCGGAACCTGGTGGTATTCTAAAAGACATTTAAGTGAAGATGACACCACTGCTTCAAATACTTCGTGCAACATTAGCTCAGCTGATGGCACGGGATAGTTGTTTTTATTCCTGGAGCGGTTCAAGTTCTTGAAATCAATGCATAAGTGGATTTTCCTGGATTTCTTATGTGCAAAACTTAAAATACAAACCAACATATGATGACGAACTTTGTAAGTAATCCAATCATCCAAAATCTTAGTCAATGTTTTTTGCAGAAGGAGTTCAAACGACATATGTGTTTTACTTGGCCTTTTCTGCAATGGCTTGGCTCCTCCTTTCCCTGGAATTCCATGTTTCATTACTCATGTGTAGTGTGTACTCAGGTCATCACATACCCATACGGACACATCCCGGTACTATTTGATTAACCAGTCAAAGACTTGTCGTTGTTGCAGTGTGTAGTTTTTACCGAGACTGACTATCAGATCGTGATTGGTTCCCAGGTTGCTCTGTTCATTCGTAGTGGTGGACCCGTGGGTTCTGTTATTTCTTGGCCCTTGACAGAAGTTCTGCAAATCATAGAGCATGTTGAGAGAAACCACACCCTTGGAGATGGGGTTGCCTTTCTTGCCCTCACCGATAGTTTTCAGGGGTTGATCGTGCTTACCTTCATCAGTTGGTATGTACTTGAAAGCATCAACGCTGTTCGCGGGGTGCAATATCACTTTGAGTGTGAACACATTGAGGCTGATGGTCCCGGTCCTTGAGCTGTCATGTGTCTTTGATTCATCAAAATCCATGGCCCATAACTTGTTTGTACACAAACCTTTTGACATGCTAGTATTGTCGCTACTACTATTGCTACTCCTACTACTAATAATGTTACAATGTGCTATACATGTTTCATTTCCATCTATTGGGCAAGGAAGGAGGCCCAACTGTGTGTCAAGTTGGGTTGGAGTTGGCCATGCAGCATAACACTCCAATGTTGTTTCCAAGAGGTCGTTGCTAAACATGAGTTATACGAAGGCCAATGGTTCATTCTCGTCGTTAAGGGGAGTGACATTATGCTCCATATACTTTAGACATTACCCATATTTGGTTGCATTTTCCCTTATACAGAAGTCACGTGTGCGACTAGCCTATAGCAAAATATCCATCGAGTTTGTTGGACCTGTCTCTATTGAGTAGTAGACCGTATGCTTTCGGGATGTCCACAACAACTATGTTGATGCATTCGTGGACTCGACTGTAATGAGATAGTCAGATTATCATAGCTAATATTTCACCAATGGATGGTATTGATGTTCGATCAAGTTGGATGATCCACGTGGATGTCTCGCTCCATTATGAATAGATCCTTTTCATAATGGAGAGCGACATAACATTGGTTGCCACACCATCATCAACCAAGAAGTTGTGAACATTTTAGTTAAAAATTTCAAATGATAGCAGGAATGGAGGGAAACTTAAGTTCGCTTCTTCCATTCGGAGTGTGTTGAGCATGGTGGAAAGTTATATGGGAGGTGTGCTTGCTCCCTTGCTAGTAGCGGCTACATTGTTTGTTGTTGTATGTCCCAATGTGCATATCACGATGTCTCGCTGACTCTAGATCTTGGCTAACTTGAACAAACTGATGTTTGCCCAAGTTTTCTTCATGTCATCTACAATGTTGTATTCTAGAGGTGGTAGACTCACCGAGGTGTCCTGGGTAGAACGAATGTTCGTGTTGTCCGGAATAGTGTTTTGCAACTTGCTTCTCATGGATGTACTCTTGTCCATCGCTGTCTTCCCAAACTTGTTTTTTTGTCTTTGTTTATTTTTTTTTTGTTTTTGTGTTCTAAGAGTATGATTTTGAAGTTGTTGTATTTTTGTTTTTGTTTTTTTGTGTTTTTGTTTTTTTTTGCTTTGGGATAGTCGGTGGGTCAGCCTTCCTCATTATTAGTGTCATCTTTTCTTGCATTTCCCCAATTGTAGAGGAAGCCCCTTTACTCCTAAGATTGTAACAGTCATTTTGATTTTTGGGCTGCTTCTCAGTGTTCATCTTTGACATTGCTTGCGAGCACTGATATGAATTCACCGCATGCCTGTAAATTGAGGCTTCATCAGATGCAATACCTTCATCATTATCTCTATCATTCGGCTACTCTTGTACAATTGTTTTAGCGAACCAATTGCTGCCTGATGAGCTGCTCCCCTGTCTCTGTCTGGGCAGATGGCTGCTTGCAGATGTGTCTGTTTTCCATTGTTTAAGCTCGAACACTTATGTCATCAAGTTGTTGACGAGGTGAGTGATGGTTTCAATATCATTTGCTTCGTTGTCTCTACCCCTGCTCGTCATTGCTTGGGACTTCCTGCTCTCATATTTCGAGTGTTTTGTTGGTTCATCATCCTTGATAGCTCCAATTGCACACAAGTATTTCTCTACAGTGATAGCCTCTTCGCAGTTTTCCAAAAGTGTTGGTTTCACAGCTCTCTTGACGAACTACGTAATGTTGGTTGGCAGTGCAGACATGTAGTAATCAACAGTGATGGAGTCATGAGGTTTGGTGTCCATTGCAAATTTGTTCAATAGGTGTGTAAACCTCTGGTTGAAGTCTTTTACCTTTTCTTTCTCCTCCATCTACAGGATCCCCAATTCTTTCAGTAACATAGTCGGGACCTTGTCACCAACAAAACATTCAAGGAACATGTGTTTGAATGCACCCCAGTTCTATATGGATTTTGGTGGAAGGTTGTGATACCATGCAACTATGCAACCATCCAAGGTACATGGGAACAATGTAAAAGCTACATCGTCATGCCATACCTCAAGGGTCTGCAGCTGCATGTAGAAGTTATCCAAATGGTCTTCTGCCTCCACCATGTTCTCAAGGTCAAACTTGATGTTCATTCTCTCTGCCCACTTTGGCATCTTGTGCAAAACAGTTGTGAGAGCCAATGGTCCTTGAGTCATCCATTCTAGATTTGGGTCATCCATCTCCTTTCCTTATTCGTCCTCCTCTCTTTTAGATCTAGATGGTTCTGGCTCTGAGTCCATTGGTTTGTCTCTGCCTCTGCCTCCTGTGTTGCCTTCCCCTCCGCCTCCTGTATTGGAGTTTGATCTCAAGATCAAAAGAGTGTCTTGTTCACCTTGCTAGAATATCATAGGTTCCTCTCTATCTTTAATAGCTTCTGCGAGACCTTCAATTGTGGCAAGCACTGCTTCTTCCACTGATGATATAAAAACTCCTGTAGGATTGGCTTTTGGTTTTCTTGATGGGTATGGAAGATGTTGTATGCCTAGGATCATTTCGACTGTTTTCGTGAACTGGCAAGTGATGGGACGAACAGAGCGAAGTTGATGATACAGAATCTCATGGTCAATCTTAAGAGGTGAGGAATAACCAATTGCAGAGTCGCGTGCAAGTGAGAGGGAGTGTGAGTTATTGCCTTGACTTGATGGTTGATGAATGAGTGTGAGAGGATGTTCAGCCATATACAACTGCATGCCCTCCTTCTAGCGCCAGAAATTTTGACAATGTTGGACCCACCAGCATTCATGGGATCACCCCGGCTTGAAGTCCCAACTAGACCTCATACTGTTTTGTCTGGAAGTCCCATCCGGTATGATGGACCAGTTGCCATTATCTTAACTATCTGCCTCAACTCTTACTTGTCAGCACAGGAGAGTGGTCTGCTTTATCCTCATAGAGTGAGGTTCGCATGCCTGGTGAGTGTAAGTGTTACTTGTGCCAATGGTTCTTTCACTTTAGAGGGAGAGAGGGTGAGAGCGAGCCCCAAGTCAGTTGGGAGAAGTCCCAACTCTGCTAGGAACACACAACTCAACAGGACATGAACAGCTTTCGGCAGAACAGTCCACACGGATGCGGCAGTCACAACACACAAGGGAAGATAACACGTATAATGTTCAGTGGATTAGTCTGCGCGAGTGCAATGACTGTTATAGAAAGTTTTATGTGAAAGGTTTGTCTGATGTCGAGGAGAGTAGTCTACACAGGTGAGATAGTGTTAATAGCATATACAACATATTTCAATTAACATATGTGTATTACAACAAGTCAATTAGTTCAAGTTTTAAACACAGGTTCGAGCAACATGCATTAAAAGTGTTAAAGATTAGTCTTAATATAGATCCAATACATGTGTGAAAATGTGTTGGACTCTTAGCAGGCTTCTGAATTAGGCGAAAGTTCCAAGACACATCGTTACACCATACATCACTAACCTTGTGTGAGGGGGGTTGCAGCCATTGCTTACTCCTCAAAGAAAAGATAAAAAACTCTCTTGGCTATGTGGGAGGAGCTGAGGTGAAAAGTAATTTGCATGTACAAATGAGGGGTTATTTATAGCCAAGGATGAAACTGACCCTTGTGGTTGTTCGACTACCCTCATGCCATGTACTTTCGACTTTACATGACTCTTTGTACAATAAGTGGGTCTCTTGGACTTCAATGCTACATTACATTGATTGACAATATGGTCCATAGTAAAGATGTGGATGACATGACTCAACATGATAGTGCTGGTACATTCGTGTTGCTGCTAGAGTGCATGTTAAGCTACAGTGTTGTTGGGTAGTGGATGTCTTCATGGTGTGTCACAGCTTCACCTCCGCATGGCAAGGTCTGTGGAGTCTTCGATGGTCATTGGTTCACTTGATGTTGATTTGCCATGTTGCTTCTTTCTTGTATGTTGGAATTCTTGACATGTCCGTTTGTTCGCGAAAGGTGCATGTTCAACTGTTCGTCCATCTTTGAGAACATCTTGCATGTTTGCTCGTTCGTCTGTCCGTGAACACATCTTTGCATGATCATCTGTTCGTGAGCACATCTCTTTGCATGCATCATTCGTTCGTCCATTGGTGAACCTGTCCTTCTACATGTGCTCCCTTCGTTCATCCCATTCGTCCTTGCGCCATGCTTGTTGGTGTACCTATACCTACAGTCACTCATGATGAGATGATTTCAAATCCAAAAACTTCCTAGTCTACCATGATACATGACCATCTTGAATGCAGGTGAGTGAGAGAGGCAACAAGGTTGTGAGGAGGGATGGAGGCTCTGGGCACTACTGATGAAAACTACTTAAGAGTCGTTGAGCAATGGAGATGGGCAATCCAGATCGAGAGTGAATGTTTGCAAGGTTTGGCCTAGCTGGAGGACAAAACTGTGCAGTTTTTGAGGGGAACAACCTGGGTTGCAGGAAGGCTGGGTAGGAAAAATGTGCATTGTTTTCGGAATGAGCGGGCAGCAGGGCTTGGTAGAAAAAATTGCACAATTTTGGGAGGAACAGGTCGGGTTGTAGGGAGGCTTGGCGGATAGAAATTGCATAATTTTTTGGAGGCACTGACCGAGAGCCTAGCAACCAAAGCTACACAATTCTTGGAGGGAACTGGCATTTGGTTGCTGGGTTACTAGCAGCAGAAACAGTGAAATTCTTGAGGGGAACTGGCAATCAGCTTCTGAGAGCTTGGTAGCAGAAACTATGCAATTCCTAGAGGGAACTGGAAGTTAGCTGCTAATGAGAGAAACTTCACTGATCCTGGGAGGTTGGCCTACTGATCATCTCTACGTAATTTTTAAGCTAAGCGAACTGTTGAGCAGCAGAGGTCTTGCTCATGAAGATTGTGCAATTTTCTAGATGAGTAGCCAGTTGACTGTCAGGAGGGCTGGCTGGAAAAATTACTCAATTTCCTAAGAGAGACACATATAGGCACTAGGTTTCTATCTGGCCTATCTACACAATTTTATTAGTTAGCAGAGAGGGCAATGCTTGCAGGCATTGTGCAATTTTTGATGGGAGTGAGTCCTGGTGTGGCCGCCAGGTCAAACTCTTCGGTTGACCAGCATGAAGGCAGCTTGATTTGCTTGCAAGCAACGCAACTTGAAAAGACTTACTTGGTGCTTCTACTCGGTTTTGGGTGACAGTCGATTGAGTTGATGGAGGGATGATGGTTTGGCTGTCAAAGGGGATTCCAGTCGTCATGACATCATCAAAATGACTAAGTGTGTGAACAAGTGAAAGATGTATATGTTATCCTGCAACACACACTTACATGACTCGACGGCGAGAGGACTCAAAACTTGGAGACACATATGTACAACATGACTGAACGACGATGTAGGTGACAAGTGCGACACTTGTGATTGATTGTTGGTCGACTGTGACGATGCTTGTTCAGTAGTGAATGTGACTCCCTATGTAAGTGCGACAGATGTTTTTATAGTGAGCACAACAAGTACACACGAAGCGAAGACTTTGAGAATAACCAGAACATGGTCGCAAGCATGACTTTAACATCAACATGCAAGACTTGGTGAAATCAACAAGCAAGGCAAATGCGAAGACTCACGTGAGCTCATGGAGTGAACCCAAGTGTGTGTAGTCATCAAGTGAAACTCTCAAGGGAGGCTCCGAAATTGGGTGCAGGCCAAAATTTTGGAGGGTGGTTGTAGCCACCACAACACTTGGCGACACACTTGTAGAATTCCAGGTTCTCTGTTTTGGTTCATTGATAGCACAGGACCTTGGTCTTTTGGGGAGTATTGAATCATTGTGCAGGTTACTTCAGCTTCCCCATTTACCCCATGGACATACATGGTTCACCTTTTTCTAACTCAATCAAACACAATCAAAATTTCAGCTTGATCACAGTGTTCCTAAGTCATGAAGGGCAGTTCAACTCACGAGTTGAAGATTTTCAGTGTATAAGTTTTCATTTCTAGTGTTGCTCAACTACCAGCAGGCCTAAACAGTATCCAGGCAGAGTCACACAAGAACACACACATTGCTCCACTACCAGTGAGCTTGGTCAGTACCCTGGTGGATTTGCATGCTTCACCTTTCTGCATAGGAAGCCTTTCTCTTCTTTCGCCTTTGTATTTATTATTTTCTTTATCTTTTATTTCTTTTAAAAGGACTGTGCATAGGCACTTATTTATTTTGGGGTGGAAGAGGGGTCCCGAATTATTAAGAGCAGAAGAGGTAGTTCCTTCAAAGAAGCATGTAAGACCTCTGACATAGGTTTCCTCATTTAGATTTTCCCCTTCTCCATTTCCACTAGTTGGATGAGCTTGAACGCACAGAGCAGAGGCCTGAGTGTAGGCATGAGGCTTCCCAGTGTGGACACAGTCTCGTGGTTGGACCAAAAATTCCCTTGCAAATGGCTCGTATTTCATGTCAAGACTTCATTGGCCGAAGGTTGTAACCAAGCACGGAGAAGACAGACACAATATTGGCCAAGTGCTGGAGCGTCACAAGTCTCTTCCTATTTTAGCCACATACTCTATTTAAAATCCAGAACATAGTAGTTGGCAACACTTATTTCCAGAAACAAAAATAGTAAAATATCAAGCAAACAAAACAAACATAAATAAAAATAGTATGGAGGACAAACAAAGTTTAAAAAAGCATAGTAAGAAAAGAAAAAAATATGAAAACAACAAGCAATAGGCAAACTATGTACATGGCACGGGGCGCGGGCTGAGCTACTAGAAACAGTGCTTGAGATCTTGGCCATTGGCAGGAAGGTTATCAACCCTCCCACTAAGTGATTGCAAACGGTGTGTGTGTCTGCCAAGTTTCTCATGGACCAATATAAGTCCACCAGGTTCCGCTACCAGAAAGTTGTGGTATTCCAAAAGACCTTTAAATGAAGACAATGCCACTGTTTCAGATACTTCATGAAACATAGGCTCACATGATGGCACGGGGTAGTTTTTTTTTTTTTTATTCCGGGACCAGTTCAAGTTCCTGAAATCAATGCGTAAGCGGATTTCCCAAGATTTCTTACGTGCAAAACTTAAATTAGAAACCCACGTATGATGACGAACTTTGTAAGTAATCCAATCATCCAAAATCTTAGTCAATTTTTTCTGTATAAGGAGTTCAAACGACATTTGTGTTTTACCTAGCCTTTTCTGCAATGGCTTGGCTCCTCCTTTACCTAGAATTTCATGTTGGATTACTCACATGTAATGTGTACTCGGGTTATCACATGCCCATACGGACACATCCCGATACTGTTTGATCAAGCAATCAAATACTTTCCACTGCTGTGGTGTGTATTTTTTACCGATATTGACTATCTTCGAATCGTGATTGGTTCCCAGGTTTCTTTGTTCATTCGTAGTGGTGGACCTATGGGTTTTGTTGTTTCTTGGCCCTTGACAAAAGTTCTGCAAATCATAGAGCTTGTTGAGAGAAACCACACCCTTGGGGATGGGGTTTCCTTTCTTACCCTCAGCTACAGCTTTCAGGCGTTGGTCGTGCTTACCTTCATTAGTTGTTATGTCTTGAAAGCATCAACATTGTTCGCAGGGTGTAGTATCACTTTGAGTGCAACCACGTCGAAGTTGATGGTCGTTGTCCTTGAGTCGTCATGTGTCTTTGATTCGTCAAAATCCATGGCCCATAGCTTTTCTGTAAGACCGTTTGACATGCTAGTACTGCTGCTACTGCCACTACTAATAATGTTGCAATGTGTTATACATGTTTCATTTCCATCTATTAGGCAAAGGAAGGAGGCCCAACGGTGTGTCAGGTGGGGTTGGAGTTGGTCGTGTAGGATAACACCCCAATGTTGTTTCCAGGAGGTAGTTGCTAAACATGAGTACTTCAAAGGCCAACAGTTTGTAGCAAAATATCCATCGAGTTTGTTGGAGCAGTCTCTGCTGAGCAGTAGACCTTATGCTTTTGGGATGTCCACAACAACTATGTTGATGCATTGGTGGACTCCACTGTCATGAGATAGTCGGATGATCACATCTCATAGTTCACCAATGGCTAGTACCAATCTTCGATCAAGTTGGATGATTTGCGTGGATGTCTCGCTCCATTGTACATTGATCCTTTTCATAATGGAGAGTGACATGACGTTGGTTGCCTCGCCAGAATCAACCAAGTAGTTGTGAACATTGTAGTTAAAAATTTCAAATGATAGCAGGAATGGAGGGCAACCTGAGTTCACTTCTTCCATTCGGAGTGTGTTGAGCACGGTGGAAAGTGATCTAGGAGGTGTTCTTGCTCCCTTGTTGGTAGAGGTTGTGCTTTCCATTGTTGTCTATCCCAATGAGCGTAGGAGGATGTCTCGTTGACTCAGGATATTGGCTAACTTGAACAAGTTGATGTTCACCAAGTTTTCTTCATGTCATCTACAATGTTGTATTCCATAGGTGGTAGACTCACCGAGGTGTTCGGGGTAGAATGGATGTTCGTGTTGGCCAATAGATTGTTTTGTAGCTTGCTACTCATGGATGTACTCTTGTCCACCACTGTCTTCCTAGACTTGTTTTTTTTTTCTTTTGTTTTGTTTTGATTTTTTTTTTTTTTTTGAGGTGGCCAGTGGATTAGCCTTCCTCATTAGCAGTCTCATCTTTTCTTGCATTTCCCCAAGTGTAGGGGAAGCCCATTTACTCTTAAGATTGTAACGGTCATTTTGATTTTGGGGCTGCTTCTTGTTGTTCATCTTCGACATTGCTTGCGAGCACTAATATGTGTTCACCACATGCCTAGAACTTGAGGCTTCATCAAGTGCAATACCTTCGTCATTATCTCTGTCATCCGGTTTCTCTTGCACAATTTTTTGAGCGAACCGGTTGCTGCTTGATGAGTTGCTTCCCTGTCTCTGTCTGGGTGGATGGCTACCTATAGATGTGTCTGTTTTCCGTTGTTAAAGCTCGGAAACTTCTATCATCAAGTTGTTGAGGAGGCGAGTGATGGTTTCAATATCATTTGCTTCCTTGTCTCTACCCCTGCTCACCACTGCTTGGGAC
The DNA here is from genome assembly GCA_031772625.1 of Pinus tabuliformis. NCBI lineage: Eukaryota > Viridiplantae > Streptophyta > Pinopsida > Pinales > Pinaceae > Pinus > Pinus tabuliformis. Next base: position 253,802,641 of record CM062810.1, on the reverse strand, counting down.
TTCCTTCTCGGATCTTTGGAGTCTTTTGATGGTTCATCATCCTTGATAATTCCAATCACACATAGCTCTTTCTCTACAGCGATATCCTCTTCACAATTTTCCAAAAGTGTTGGCTTTGCAGCTCGCTTGATGAACTGTGCAATGTTGGTCGGTATTTCAGACGTGTAGTAATCAATAGTGATGGAGTCATGAGGTTCAGTGTCCATTGAAATTTGTTCAATATGCGTGTAAACCTCTCGTTGAAGTCTATTACCTTTTCTTTCCCCTCCCTCTTCAGGCTCGCCAATTGTTTCAGTAACATAGCCGGGGTCTTGTGATCAGCGAAACTTTCAAGGAACATGTGTTTCAATGCACCCCAATTTTTTATGGAGTTTGGTGGAAGGTTGTGATACCATGTAGCTGCACTATCGTCCAAGGTACATGGGAACAATATACAAGCTATGTCGTCATGCCATACCTTGAGGGTCTACAGCTGCAGGTAGAATTTATCCAAATGGTCTTCTGCCTCAATTGTGATTTCAGGGTCGAACTTGATTTTCATTCTCATCGCCCGCTTCGACATTTTATGCAAAAAAGCTAGGAGAGCTAATGGTCCCTGAGTCATCCATTCTAGATTTGGGTCATCCATATCTTCTCCTTCTTCGTCCTCCTCCTCGCTTTCAAAATCAGATGGTTCCGGCTTTGGGTCCATTGGTTCTTCTCCGCCTCTGCCTTCCCCTCCACCTCCTATAGCGGAGTCTTCTCTCAAGATCAAAAGAGTGTCTTATTCGCCTTGCCAAAAGACCGGAGGGTTCTCTCCATCTTCAATAGCTTCTACCAGACCTTTAATTGTGGCAAGGACTACTTCTTTCACTGATGATACAACAACTCCTATAGGAGTAGCTTTTGGCTTTCTTGATGTGTATGCAAGATGTTGTATGCTTGGGATCATTCTGACTGCTTCCACGAACTAGTGAGTGATGGGACAGATGAAGAGAAGTTGATGATATAGAATCTCATGTTCAATCTTGGTAGGTGAGGAGTAACCAACTTCAGAGTCGCGTGCAGGTGAGAGGGAGTGTGAGTTACTGCCTTGACCAGATGGTTGATGAATGAGTGTGAGAGGATGTTCAACCATATACAACTAGCTGTCATCCTTCTAGTGCCAGAAATGTTGATGGTGCTGGACACGCCAATATTCAGGGGTCACCCCGGTATAAAGTCCCAACTATACCTCACACTGTTTGGTGTGGGAATCCCATTCAGTATGATGGCCTGGTTGCCATTATCTTAAATATCTACCTCAACTCTCACTTGTGAGCACAAGATAGTGGTCTGCTTTGTCTTTGAGAAGTGAGGTTTGTGTGCCTGTTGAGTGTATGTGTTACTTGTGTCAATGGTTCTTTCACTTTAGAGGGAGTGAGGGTGAGAGTGATCCTCAATTCAATTGGGAGAAGTCCCAACTCTACTAGGAACACACAACACAACAAGACATGCACAGCTTCCGGTGGAACAGTCAACACAGATGCGACAATCACAACACACAAGGGAAGATAACATGTATAACACTCACCGGATTAGTCTGCATGAGAGCAATGGTTGTTATATAAAGTTCTACGTGAAAGGTTTGTCTTATGTCCAGAAGAGTAGCCTACATGGGCAAGATAGAGTTAACAACATATACAACACATTTCCATTAACATATGTGTATTACAACAAGTGAATTAGTTTAAGTGTTAAACATAGGTTCGAGCAACATACATTATAAGTGTTAAAGATTAGTCTTACGATAGATACAATACATGTGTGAGAATGTGCTGACCTGTTAGCAGGCTTATGAATTAAGTGAAAGTTCTAAGACACATGATTACGCCATACATCACTAACCTCATGTGAGGGGAATTGGAACCACTTCTTACTCCTCAAAGAAAAGATAACAGACTCTCTTGGCTATGTGGGAGGAGCTGAGGTGAAAATTCCTTTGCATGTACAAATGAGGGGGTAATTATAGCCAAGGGTGAAAGTGACCCTTGTGGTTGTTCGACTACCCTCATGATTGTACAACAAGTGGGTCTCTTGGACTTCCATGTTACATTACATTGATTGAAAACATGGCCCACAGTAGAGATGTGGATGGTATGACTCATGACACGACTCAACATGACAGTGCTGGTACATTCGTGCTACTGCTGGAGTGCATGTCAAGCTACAGTGATGTTGGGTGGTGGATGTCTTCATGGTGTGTCACAGCTTCACCTCTGCATGGCAAGGTGCATGGAGTCTTTGATGGTTGTTGGTTTGCTTGATGTTTCTTTGGCACTTTTCTCCTTGCTTGTATGTTGAAAGGCTTGATAGGTTCGTTTGTTCGCGAAAGGTGCATGTTCATCCGTTTGTCCATCCGTGAGAACATATTGCATGTTTGATCGTTTGTCTATCTGTGAACATGTCTTTGCATGATCGTCTGTTTGTGAGCACATCTCTTCGCATTCATCATTCGTTTGTCCATTGGTGAACCTATCCTTCTCCATGTACTCCCTTCGTTCATTCCATTCATCATTGCGCCATGTTTGTTGGTGTACCTGTACCTACAGTCACTCATGGTGAGACGACATCAAATGCAAAAACCTCCTAATATACCATGATACATTACCATCTTAGATGGACGTGACTGGGACAAGCAACAAGGTTGCAAGGCCGGATGGAGGCTTTGGGCACTGCTAATGAAAACTACTCAAGAGTCATTGGGTGATGGAGATGGGAAATCTAGATTGACAATGACTGTCCGTGAGGTCTGGCGCAGTTGGAGGAAAAAAATGCGTAGCTTTTTAGGGGAACAGCCTGGGCTTCAGGAAGGCTTGGTAGGAAAAATCTGCACAGTTTCCGAAATGCACGGGCAGCAGGTCTTGGTAGCAAAAACTGTGCAATTTTTTGGAGGAACAGGTTGAGTTGGAGGGAGAGTTGGCAGACAGAAATTGCACAATTTTTTGGAGGAATTGGCCGAGAGCTTGGCAGCCAAAACTGCACAATTCCTAGAGGGAACTGGCGGCTTGCTGCTAGGTTACTGACCGTAGAAACTACGCAATTCCTGAGAGGAACTGGCAGTCGGCTGCCGACATCTTGGCAGTAGAAACTGCGCAATTCCTAGAGGGAGATGGTAGTATGTTGCTGGGAGATGATGGTGAGAGAAATTGCACTGATGCTGGGAGCTGCTGGTGAGAGAAATTGCACTGATGCTGGGAGTTCGGCCTGTTGATCATCTCTGTGCAATTTCTAAGCTGAGAGGACTGCTAGGCAGTAGAGGGCCTACTCATGAAGATTGCACAAGTTTTCGGATGAGCAACTGGTTGACTATTCGGAGGGTTGGCTGGAAAAATTGTGCAATTTCCTAAGAGATATAGGGACAGGCACTGGGTTTCTGTCCAGCCTATCTCCACAATTTTCTCAGTCAGTAGAGAGGGCAATGCTTGTAGCCTCCGCACAATTTTTTAGGGGAGTGAGTCCCAGGGTCGTTGCTGGGTCAAACTCTCCCGTTGACCAGCATGAAGGCGGGTTGATTTTATTGCAAGAAGCACAGCTTGAAAATACTTCCTTGGTGCTTCTGTGCTATTCTAGATGATAATCGATTGAGTTGATGGCAGGGTGATGGTTTGGCTGTCAGAGGCAAGTTCAGTTATCAGAACTTCATCAAAATGACTAAGTGTGTGAACAAGTGAAAGATGCATAGTTATCTTGCAACACACTTGCATGACTCAATGACGAGACGACTGAAACCTTCCAGACACATATGTACAACATGACTAACCGACGATGTAGGTGACAAGCACGAAACTTGTGATTAATCGTTGGTCGACCGTGATGACTCTTGCGCGATAGTGAATGTGACTCCGTGTGTGAGTGCGAAAGATGTTTTCATAGCGAGCACAACAAATATACACGAAGCGAAGACTTTGAGCATAACCAGAACATGGTCACAAGCATGACTTTGACATCAACTTGCAAGACTTAGTGAAATGAAAAAGCAATGTGAATGCGAAGACTCACATGATATCACAGAGTGAACCCAAGTGTGTGCAGTCATCAAGTGAAAATCTCAAGGGAGGCTTCGAAATTGGGCGTATGCTAAAATGTTGTAGGGTGGTTGTAGCTGCTACAACACGTGGAAAATAAAATCAGACCATAACTTAATTTTTATAAAGCTAACTTGGTAAGAAGAAAGGCAGCATTGGAGGAAAACCCAATGTTCTTAACAATCGATATCAAGGGGAAAAATTCTTCTAACACAAGAAAATTGAAATCTTTTCGAAACAATATTAGAGAGATCAATTCATAAGGGGAAGAATGGTTCCCAAAGCCTCAACAATCATGAGTTAACAAATATAATTTAGGGTGTAGTGCAAAAGAGAAAAAAAATAGGAAATCATAATTTCAAATTATTTTCCTGTAAATACTTGGTTTGATGAGGAATGAAAAATGGCAAGGAAAACCTTGGAAAATGAAGGTGAACAAAATATGAATGTAAAGTTATGTAAGTAGATTTTAAAATGAAAAAAATATGAGTTCACGCAAACAAGACGAGAAGATTCAATGTATCTAGGCAAGAATAACCCAAAGCTTTTTTGGCAGGAACTTCAACCAAGGAATAAGTAAACTGAAAATAATATTATAGCCAAACAAAGTTTTGACTATGCAAGAAAACTCTATGAGAAAGAATCAAAGGATGAGCCTCCTCCTAGGATCAACACAACTACGGATATTTTCACATTACAGGAAGAGGAGACATGAATTAATAAGTTGAAAACAAGAAAGCTAAAGGACTTGGCTAAAAATCAAGCAGAATATCTAAAATGGGGAATGAACATTCTTGCGCGGCGCATCATGGAAATATTAAACAACATCATTTATTAAGAGTTCCCAAGAGATTAGACAACTAGTCTAGAAATACCCCCTTTTAAAAGTGGAGACGTTTATAATCCTTACAACTATAGAACCATTATGATAAATCCTTTGTTTGCAAATCTCTTTAGTGGCATAGTAGAAAATAGAATCAATAAGTGGGTAGAATTAAAATAAAAGAAGGCAAAAGGGAAAGTAGGTTTTAGGCTGCAACATTCTATAGTAGATCATGGTATCACATTGAGACACATTATTGAAAAGCTTTGTGGGGACAAAGAAGAAGTATTTTGCTGCTTGGTTGACTTGAAAAAGGAATTGGACACGGTCCCTAGAGATAAGTTGTGGAGTAGAATGGAACAACTTGAAATTCCTTTGCATTATAGTGCCACTATCCATAAGCTTTATGAAGAGGAGAAATTCAAAATTAGGACTTCAACAGACATTTCAAAAAGATTTAGAAGTGACATCGGAGTCAAGCAAAGATTCCTTTTATCCCCTACTAATTTTTGTTTATATATTGATAAATTGGAGGAGTGATTAGATCTACAAGGTGGGGATGGTATTCAGTTGGGGGTGTTTGTGATAAAGCTTATTTTATATGTTGATGACCTTGTATTGATTTCTAAATCAACCCATAGATTGTAGATTCACCTATATGCCCTTAAGAAATTTTTTTAAAGTAGTGGGGATGCAAGTCAATACCAGAAAGACCAAAATAATGATTTTCTAAAATAAAAGGAAGCATAGCCAGCATACATTCTTCTTTGAAGGAAAAATTCTTGAAGAAGTAAGTGAATAAAAGTACCTTGGGATTGATTTAAACAACAAGCTTAATTGGGAGGACTACAAAAAGAAGATAATTTTGGGAGGGTGGAAAGCATTATATGCTTTTCAAAAGAGATGTAGAGAGGCAGAGTTATGGGATTCGAAAATAATTAAAGTGCTTTTTGGGCTCCTAGTTTGTACATTGATATTATATGGGTTTGAACTGTTGGCTAGCAACATCCATGTCTCAAAATGCAAGCAAATTGAGAAAATCCAAAAACATTTGATCATGAGAAAGTTCAAAATAAAAAGTTTGTTTCCTTATGAGATAATGTTGAGTGAAATAGGAGAATCTCCCATTGAAGAAATTTCTATGGTGCTTCTCATAAGGTACCTAAAAAGAATTGATAAAATGGGAGTAGGTAGATGGCCTAAAGTTATCTTCAATGAAGGCATGAGTGAAAGAAATAAATCATGGATGAGACAAAACAACAAATGGATGCAAAATTGGCATATTTACCTCAATTCCTGTCCCATAAATAGCAAGGAGTTAGATAATTTTGTTATGGAGAAGTTCTATAAGAGTATATGGGGAGAAGAGTTGGGTACAAAGAAGAAATACTATGTTCAAGGATTCAACCCCACTTTTGAACTCCAACAAAAAGAGTACATTGGAACTAGCATTCCATGGAGAGAAAATATTCTTATTCCTTAATTAATAACTAACTCACATCAACTTCGGTATGAAACAGGTTTGTGGAAAAGACTTCAAGACACTTGGGAAGAATGAGTGTGTACTTTTTTCACTTCTGGGGCAGTGGAATCGGAAAAACAACTCATTTTGGAATGTAATGCTTTCAGAGACATCAGAAACACTTACGACAATATGTTAACATCGGTTCCTTGGCATTGTCTTTTCAGTTAGGGGACTGTTAGAAGGTAGGGTCAACTCATCATTAATTTGAGTAAGAAAAGGATTGAATTTCAAAAAGAGAAAAACAAGGAGGATGATAGTCCTATAAAAAGTTAAAATTTCTTTCATTCATTAATGATAAATTTTGAATATCAACTTTAAAATTTTGATCTTCATAGTAATGACAATTTATTGACATATGCATAAGATTTACTATATTATATGCTAAATTACATGTAGTTAATATCTAAATTAACACAAAAAAAATAAATAATTATGAAGTAAACACAATGCATTATCATACTAGAAACTGTGAATGGCACATTAAATTTAAAAAAAAAAAAAAAAAAACCTGGTGAATATCATAGCACATTAACCTTAAATAATAATCATAGTATATGAAATTTATCCTTTCATATATGATCATATATTGTTTATATATCTAAAATTCCCTTTTGACATAATATTTGGTAATTACGCAATTGGTGGAGATTTATTTTTATAATAAAATATAGAAAATTATGTAATTTTATGAAGTGAATGTTTGGTTTTTTATTTATGCATATTTTTCACTTTATCTTAAATTCAGTGAAAAATTAGAAAATTGTAATTTTAATTGGTTGAGTATGGATAACGTTTTCCATAGTATTGACTAGCAATTGCGCCTAAAGGTGTAAAGATACATCTAAGGAATAGAACATGTCTATGATGTTATTGCAAAAGAAAGATAACAACTTAAAGGGTGGAGGATAGAGGGGAGTAAATGTGTTCAGGATTGCAACAGTCTCACACTTGTGATGCCTGTTTGACAAATGTTTCTAAAATCACCGTTTTAGGCTAAATCATTATTTCCAATCATACCACTATGTCAAAATATGATATATGTATTTAGATGCAGGCTATAACATGTAGGGTAATGAGGAGAAACATTACCATAGGTCCTGGTGGCATTGACTAGGGAAAATTTTAAGAAACCCCCTAAATTTATATGTATAATAAATGGGTGAATCCCTATGATATATAGGAAAAATGGAAGGCGATTTTATCAATAATATAATATGTATATATAATTTTTTGGCGAATCTCTCACCAAATTATATTATCTTGTAAAATCATGGCGACCCTTTCACTAAATTATAAAATATTGTAAGATCTTGGTGAAACTTTCACTGAGTAAACTTTTTTTGAATCTTAAACAAATTTATAGAACATTGTGAAGTCTTGGCGATTTTTTTGATAAAGTATAAAACCATATACGATAATAGGAAAGCATATTCATTAAACTGTAATATACTAACTTATATGTTTGGAAAAAAGAAACATAATTTGTTCTTCCTAAGGTGGGCCAGTTGTTTCTTTTGAGTTAATTATAGTAAACATGCTATCAAATATGTTTGTATAGGCTTGGGAATCGAACATCATCTATAACTGTAATAGAGTTGAGCATGGGTCTCAATCACGAGATATTTTTGAAATTTGACCTCACCCATCATCATACCCAAAATATTTTTGTTTTGGGTAATTCTCCACAACATTATCTAAAGTAAAATTAAACAAATATTTTTTTACTGTGAATATTTGACTCTTCTGAAACATACTTATGCGTTGCACACCTACTGATAGATACCATTAAAAGTACGCTAGATTTGGAAAATATTATAAAATGTGGAAAATTTTGATTCACAGTACAACGTTACATCCATAAATAATATATTTAATATTCATCAATAACACCCACATCACTAGAAAATGTGAAGGCAAATGGTATATAAATAAATTATAAAACTGCTCATAGAAAACCCTAATGATGGTCCACTATAATCTGAATTTTGCAGCTTTATAGTTGTTCCCGATTACAAGTACTATATAACACAGTTAAATTAAATAAATGCTATCCTAAATATTAGCTAATGATGATGCTAATATGCTTCTTCAATGAGCTTTGAAAAATATCTGAAGGTGAATTGTACACTATGTTGCCTGGTATACACACGTACCATAACCTGCAACACAAGAAAATGTGAATCAGTTCATTATATTGAAGTTCTTGCCAATGGAAATGACATATAATTCTTTACAAATGCAATGAAGCATGGCTTAAAAATGAAAGATCCCAACGTAAGATCAATCCCAATGTAGGATCCCATTGAAAGTGAAGTGTTTTTTGTTTTTCAGATTACAAATTGGAAGGTTCCCTAGTAATTGTCAAAGAATTGAACCTCGACTAGGAAGTGCCCTTACCAAGTTAAAATGAAAGTTCTCAATGTAAGTGAAGTGCTTATTGTTTTTTAACTTACAAATTGGAAAAGTCCCCTGGCAATCTGGTTAAGCGAGGCTTATATAACCTCAATATTATTTACCTATCCTACCAGTCTAGTTTCCCCATTGGCAGACCAATAGGGTAGAAAGCACTCCTTTGTAATACCTCTTTTGATTAATGATATTTCAAGCTTTAAACAAAAACAATAGAAAAAACTTAACATATCATGTCGAGATTTTGTTTGATTGATAGGTACAATTTTAATAGCGTCATGACAAAGGAGTTCAATAGTCAATTATGACAATATTGAGGTACATAGAGGGCTTGGTGCTCTTCATTAAATGCTAGTTCCATATCCTCATACATGATAGAATCCAATGGAATTGTTGCAATCCCCCTAATCCTAAAATCCTGAAAACTGTTAAGTATGTTGGAATTTAAGTGAGATTTAAAATTCTAATTTCTCTATATGAAATCCAATGAGGTCAAAACCACTCTCAAACATCATGATTCTATTAATGGTAATGTTAAAATTTTATTTATCTTTCATTTTCATCATTTTACTTTAATAATTTAACATTATCATTACATGCATAACATTAGTAGAGCCCTAGGCTTCCACACTTATAACTTATTGTTTTCAAGAACGTATAATATATAATTGACAATTAAATTTAGAACATATGATATATCTAGAGAGAGTGGGGAAATAATGTAAAAATGTGAACAAAAAGGAGAGAGGGGAAATAATGTAAAAATGTGAACAAAAATAGAGAGATAATAAATATAAAAGTTAAAAGGAAATTGAAGAATAATTAATAATTGATATTAAAGAGAAATTTAAGTAGGGGCAAAAAATGGGGCAAAACAAAATGGAAAAAAACTAAAGAGATGAATTATTGGGATAGGTGATGGATAACAGAGTTCCATGACTGGCTTTTCCTACCATCTTCCCTGTTGAAATTGTTATGATGTTTTTTTATTTTGAGAGCTTCTCAAATGGTTCAAGGATTATGATAAGGAACAAATGTCATGGGACAAACTAAATTCGTAAATGCAACTCTCTTCAAAAATTCATTTTACAATAATATTTTTTATCGCAATTACAGCATTACCTTTGTTGTAGCTTGGTCGTAACCTTAAAATTAGATTATTATTATTATTATTATAACTTTAAAAAGGCTCACAATGATCAATGGTATTCTTAACTTTGTTGGTAAGAGAATCCTAAACATCCATCTTCAACCATTCACCATTCAAGCACAACATCCTTATGATATCCTATAGCTTGGTTAATTGTGCACCTCTACAATCATTCAACCATAATTCATACCTCACATAAAAATATGGTCCCCTCCAACCTCTCTAGTTGAGCCAAGAGGCTCATTTTACAACCTAGTATGATGTGTAACTCTGTCCACTTGTCATAAAAGTTGAAATTTTACTCATGTTGGCTCAAATAAAATTTTTAAAAAATATAAAAAATTAAAAATTAAATAACTATACAAAACATTTAAATAATGTCGGGTGATAAAAAAAAATTGCACGTGAAGAAATTGGATCCCTCTCAGATCATATTAGTTTCATATTTAAAATGGATCTATGCTCATTGTATAGCATTCTTACTCGTTGGCACACAACCTACAAGTAGCTTTAGACTTTCTCCACTGAGATTAGAAAGGTTATTGAGCATAGGGGATTATAATATTTCGTGGCCTTGAAAAAAAAAATCAATCTAGATTTGTTTTAATTAATTATATCATACTGATTTCTTTCATATGACCGACTAAGTAATTGGAAAATAAAGAAATGCAAAGTTGAAATTGAACTTGAAATATAAAACCCTCTAGCAGCCACATTATTATAATGCTTGAATTTTTAGTATACGAGTATGATTTTATAAAAATACCATGTAATTGGTCCATAAAATGTCACACTTAACACTCGCTTGATGGCAACATTCATCTAATATTAATTTGACCTTATTCAACGCCTGCCTTTTAGGGCCATGTTCGTTTAATAGATAATACTAATAAAATAAATATAATTTGACCTTATTCAACTCCTTGGGTTTTAGGGCCACACTCATTCAATATATAATACTAAGAAAAGTAATATATTATAAGTGCGCTTCAGATCTATAATTCATTCCTGCAACATTATGGTTGCAGATAGTTTTTCTGCACCATCCACTCAAAACACCAATCGTTTAGAACATTACATTTTTCAATTTCTAGTAACCCTATCCAAATGTAGCAGATCCATACACTTGTAGCTACACCTTACTGAACCTCTAGTAATCTGACATTGATACACCTTGATATTCCCATTCATTTGTCCACTCTCCTTTTTCTCATAGGACACTTTTTTTCTTCAATTTTTGCGATGTCACTAGTGTTAATATTGATGATGTGTGCCATTATGTGGACAATAACAATCCTTCTACATCTACCATTGTATCCTCTAAAATAGCAACAGGAACCACATTGCTGACTAAAAATCTAGCCAAACCATCAATGTTGTCTACGAAAGGAAGCATCTTTGACTTCCCCTTGGTTTTCAAAAAGGAAAATAAGACTAAAAGGTCCAAGATATTAGTGACCAAAAATATTTACATTAAACTGGCACCTATCCATTTGAAAGCAGGATTTCAAGACAGATACCTAGTCTTGAAGATATATATAGGATAGGGAATACCTACTTTCCATAGCAGAGCAAGGAAACAATGGATAATGGTGTTGAGTTAGGATCAACTATGTATGTTGAATAGAGCTACACTCTGAGGGCATGATCTTCAGGATTATTTCTAATGCACAAGGTCGATTATTAATTTATTTATTGATCCATGAATTTGCAACTTCCCATTGCACTCATAAAGAATATTTTTGATAGTCTTAAAAAGAAATTTGACCATACAAAAACCTACGGTAAAATTTTCATTTGCATGAAAATGTCATTTTAGGCCAGTGTTGTTGTGTGACTCATGGGAGACCCATGAGTCCCTACAAGTCTGTCCAAGTCTCTAGTGAGGTGAGTCTGTTTGAAATTTTGTAGAGACCTTGGCGCAGGAAAATGTACCACCATAAACTATTTATGTTCATTAATGGTATTGTTGTTGGGTGTGGAGCCTGATTATCTTCTATATTCAAATGTCTCAGCCAGATGTATACCCCAGGAAGACTACACACCCCTCCACCCAGGGGGGTACGCGGGGGTTCGGGCGTAGCGCCCTCGAAGCTAAAACAAAATGAAAAATTGCCTTGTAAAGGTCTAGTAATTTCTAGTCAATCTGGGCCGTTCATTAGGCAGATGATCTGACAGTAGAAGTTATGTTTAGTTTAGGGTTTTTTGCCCTAGAAGGCAACCCCTCACTATATATGAGGGAATTGTATTGTGTCTATGCATATCTGTATTATGAGTGAGGAAGAGAGAGGAGATTGAGAGCGAAGAGGGTGTTACAGCGGATCTGCTGTAGGTTGTATCTCTTCAGTTTGCTAGATAATATAATAAAAGAAGGACTGTTTGTTTCTCTGTGGACGTAGCCCAAACTAGGTGAACCACGTATATCTGTGTCTCTCTTGTTTTATGTGTTTATATTTCTGCAATTTTTTATGTGTTCCATTGCTCCGTAATAATATGTAATTTTCTAACAACTGGTATTAGAGCCGAAGGTCTATTTGGCTGATAAACTTGCAGGAGAGAAGGGTTCCTGGTTCGAGTGGGAGCAATGGCGGAAGATGGTAGGTTTAGGGTCAAAAAATTCAATGGCCAAAACTACCAACTGTGGAAGATGCAGATGGAAGATTATCTGTATCAGAGAGATCTGTACCTACCATTGAGTGCAAAGACAAAGAACCCGATGAGTATGATAGACACAAAATGGTGTACTCTGGACAAAAAGTCACTTGGAACAATACAATTGTGCCTAGTGGTGTCGGTAGCGTTTAATATTTCAAAGGAAATGACAACACAAGGTTTAATGTCGGCATTGGCCAAACTATATTAAAAACCGTCGGCCTCAAATAAGGTATTTCTTATGAAGCATTTATTTAATATGAAGATGTTAGAAGGTGGATCTGTTGCAAATCATTTAAATGATTTTAATACTGTTACAAGTCAATTAAGTTCTGTAGGGGTAAATTTTGATGATGAAGTTAGGGCTCTGTTATTTATGTGCTCATTGCCAGAAAGTTGGAATGGTCTAGTTATGGTCGTTAGTAACTCTGTCTCTGGATCTAGTACTTTAAAGTTTGATGATGTTGTCGGTGAAATCCTTAGCGAGGAAATGCGACAGAAAAGCTCCAGTGAGACATCAGGTAATTCTTTGACTGCAGAGGCTAGGGGAAGAAAAATGGAAAGAGGAAAGATCCCAGGATATCGCAGTAAGTCAAGAAAAGGCAAATCCAAGTCCAGATCGGGGCTAATGTGCTGGAAAAATGGGAAGAAAGGAAACCTGAAGAAAGACTGCAAGTCTTGGAAGGGAAAAGAAGGAGATGCGCAACAAGAAACTAATCATGAAGCAAATGTAACAGGTGATGTGTTACAAGATGCTTTGATTCCTTCATTAGAAAATATTATTGATGCTTGGGTGATAGATTCAGGGGCCTCATTCCATGCCACTCCTGATAAGAAACATTTTCATGATTATGTTCATGGAGATTTTGAACAAGTTCGATTGGTTGATGATAAACCCTATCAAATTGTTGGAATGGGTACAGTTTTCACAAAACAGCAAAATGGAAATCAGTGGCTATTAAAGAAGGTAAGGCATGTTCCAGATCTGAAGAAAAATCTGGTTTCAATAGGGCAGTTGGGAGGTGAAGGTTGCGTAACTACTTTCACACATAAAACCTGGAAGGTCACTAAAGGATCCCTGGTAATAGCGAAAGGAGAAAAGGTAGGTACATTGTATTTATGCAATGGTATTTCTAATTCTGGTAATGCTTTAACCTCTACTGGAGAAGATACGACATTATGGCATCATAGGCTCGGGCACATGAGTGAGAAGGGGATGCAGATTCTTTACTCAAGAAATTTGTTGCCAGGTTTGAATCATGTTGATTTAAAATTCTGTGAGAATTGTGTTTATGGAAAACAGAAGAGAGTCACCTTCCTTAGAGTTGGGAATGAAAAGAAGAGTGAAAAAATAGAGCTTGTGCATACAGATGTATGGGGACCTGCTCAGGTATCATCTCTTGGTGGCTCTCGTCATTATGTTACTTTTATTGATGATGCAACCAGAAAAACCTAGATTTATTGTATTCGAAATAAATCTGATGTATTTGATACTTTCAAGAAATGGAAAGCTTTGGTTGAAAATGAGGCAGGGAAAAGGTTGAAGTGTCTTAGATCAGATAATGGAGGTGAATATTGCAGCAAATAGTTTGATAGGTACTGTTTAAAGAATGGAATTCGCAGAGAGAAGATAGTTCCAGGAACACCACAAGAAAATGGTGTGTCAGAAAGGATGAACAGGACAATCATGAGGCGTGCAAGGTGCATGAGATTGCATGCAGGATTGCCTTTACAATTTTGGGCAGATGTTGTAGATATTGATGTTTATCTAATAAGCAGAGGGCCTTCAAATTCCTTGGATGGTGGTATTCCAGAGGAGGCATGGACAGGTGAAAAGGTAAACTACTCATTTTTAAAGACTTTTGGTTATGAAGCCTTTGTCCGCATTAATAAAGAAAATAGAACAAAGCTTGAGGCAAAATCAAAGAAATGTACCTCTATTGGATATGGTGTTAATGATTTTGGTTATCGCTTATATGATTATGAAAATCACAAAATCATTAGGAGAAGAGATGTAATATTCAATGAAAAGGTCTTGTATAAGAATTAGTTGCAGGAAAAGAAACAGGAAAAAGAAAACAGAGAATACACAATGCTTGACGATATCACAGGAAAAGTGATGGTACCTGAAAATCATAATGATCAATAGCCAGAACAACAACTACAACAGCAACAAGCACTTCAAACACCTGAAAGTGGTGTTAGAAGATCTACCAAGATAAGTAGACCCCCTGAAAAATACTTTCCTTCATTATATTGTGTATTTTTGACTGATTCTGGTGAACCAGAATGTTATGAAGAAGCAGTGCAGGTAGAAACCAGGAAGAAGTGGGAGCAAGCCATCAAAGAAGAGATGGACTCCTTAGCACATAACTAGACTTGGGACTTAGTCACATTGCCTGTAGGTAAAACAACATTGCAAAATAAATGGGTTTACAGGCTGAAGGAAGAAGATGGAGGAAAACAAAGGTACAAAGCTAGACTTGTAGTGAAGGGGCTTGCACAGAAGAAAGGTAGTGATTTTGATGAAATATTTTCCCCTGCTATTAAAATGACTTCAATCAGAACTATTTTAAGTCTAGTAGCAGTTGAAGATTTGCATCTTGAGCAGTTAGATGTAAAGACAACCTTTCTCCATGGGTATTTGGAGGAAGAGATATATATGCAGTAGCCACAAGGATATGAGGTAAAAGGGAAGGAGAAACTAGTGTGCAGGTTGAAGAAGAGCTTGTATGGCTTAAAACGGGCTCCAAGGCAGTGGTATCTAAAATTTGACAGGTTTATGTCTGAACAAGGTTATACTAGATGTCACTCTAATCATTGTGTTTATCTTAGAAGGAAAAATGATGGCAGCTACATTATATTGTTATTGCATGTAGATGACATGGTTGTTGTAGGTTCTAACATGTAGGAGATAAATGTGCTCAAAATAAAATTGGCAAACTCATTTGCAATGAAGGATTTCGGTGCTGCAAAACAAATCCTTGGTATAAGAATAACTAGAGACAGGAAGAATCACAAATTAACATTGTCTCAAAGTGAGTACATAGAAAAGGTGTTGAAAAGGTTTAATATGCAGAATGAAAAACCAGTTAGTATACCTTTGGCTAGCCATTTCAAATTAAGTAAGGAGGCGTGTCCCAAGCCTCAGGAAGAAATGGCTCATATGTCTAAGGTTCCATATGCATCAGCAGTTGGAAGCTTAATGTATGCAATGGTATGCACAAGGCCTGATATTGCACATGCAGTGGGAGTTGTAAGCAGGTACATGAATAATCCAGGAAAAGAACATTGGATGGCGGGGAAATGGATTCTCAGGTATTTGAGAGGTACCACAAATCAAGCATTATGCTTTGGTGGTTCAAACATTTCTCTACAGGGATATGTTGATGCAGATATGGCAGGTGACAAAGATAATAGGAGGAGCACTACAGGATATGTATTTACTGTAGGTGGAACAACTGTCAATTGGGTTTCAAAAATCCAAAGTGTTGTTGCACTTTCAACAATAGAAGCAGAGTATGTTGCTGCTACAGAGGCTAGTAAAGAAATGATTTGGTTACAAAGGTTTCTGGATGAATTGGGTAAGAAGCAGGAGTTGGGCAGGTAATACAGTGACATCCAGAGTGCCATAAATCTTGCAAAGAACTCTTCATTTCATTCCAAGACTAAACATATACAACTCAAGTACCATTTCATACGGTTAGCATTGGAAGATGGATAGTTGAAGTTGGAAAAGATACACACTAACCAGAATCCTGCAGATATGCTAACAAACGTTGTAACCAGGGAGAAACTGAGAATCTGCTCAGTTTCAATTGGTTTTCAAGTATGATGAAGAAGGTGAGAAACAACTAGGTCCAAAGTGGAGTCATCATCTAGCAAATGAAGCAACGGTGGAGTTGCTATAATCAGTCTCCAAGTGGGAGATTGTTGGGTGTGGAGCTTGATTATCTTTTGTATTCCAATATCTCAGCCGGATGTATACCCCAGGAAGACTATACACCCCTCCACGCGGGGGGGTGCGAGAGGGGACTTATCCCCCTCGCGAGGGTTCGGGGGGGCTAATCCCCCCCGGTTGGGGGGTCCGGGGGCTAGCGGTCCCCTAGTGAGGGTTCGGGGGCAGCGCCCTCGAAGCTAAAAACATGTGTTAAATTGCCTTGTAAAAGTCTAGTAATTTCTAATCAATCTGGGCCATTCATTAGGCAGATGATATGACGGTAGAAGTTATGTTTAATTTAGGGTTTTTTTCCCTAGAAGGAAACCCCTCACTATATATGAGGGAATTGTATTGTGTCTATACATATATGTATTCTGAGTGAGGAAGAGAGAGGAGATTGAGAGCGAAGAGGATGTTACAACGAATCTGTTGTAGGTTGTATCTCTTCAGTTTGCTATGTAATATAATAAAAGAAGGACTGGCTATTTCTCCGTGGACGTGGCCCAAATTGTGTGAACCACATATATCTGTGTCTCTCTTGTTTTATGCGTTTTCTGTGCTTATATTTCTGCAATTTTTTATGTGTTCCATTGCTCCGTAATATATAATTTTCTAACAATTGCGTTATGGAATAATCAGAAGCAATCAGTTACAATAGTTTCTAATGTTGAAGCAGGGCATGCTTTACATAATACCATTAATAATGAAACTTTACAAAATGCTATATCATCTATTGGGGAATTTGGGAAAACTATATTTGGAGTTGATAGAGGGTCTTTTGACTTCAGTATTTTATAGGTACATTTAGTTTTACAATTTGAGATGCACATCAATATCTTCAAATCACACACAAAAATTGCGTCTTATGTTTGACATCAAGTATAACAGTTTCCTTGGATCTTATGATCTTCATGTTAAAATTTAATCCTATGTAGAGACAATCAATATCTATTAGTCTCCACTACAAAAGATAGAATTCTCTTTTCCTTCTCACATTCTGAATGAAGTCTCTAAAGAGTTATGACACTCATGCTCAACTGCTTCTTGATTTTTCTTTCGAAGTGTCGAACACAATGACTAAACAACCTATTTTCCTTCACCTCAAATTTACCACCATGAAAATTTAAGAATGGAGATGTCAAAGGTGCCTCCACCTAAGTTAAAAACTAGGATTGTCTTATTTTTATTGGAAGAATAAAAATCTGTGTGAAATCCATAGGCTATACTTGTAGTTGTGAGTTCATTAATAATTTTCATTACACTAAGACCAATAATTTTTGTCGCATCTTTGGTAGCCCTCCTCTAGAAAATGTTAAAATAGGTAGGCACAGTGAGCCCCACATTTTTCACATCACAACCTAGGAAACCTTCAACTATATTTTTCATTTTCATTAAAATCATAGAAGATATCTCCTCAGTTGCAAACTATTTTGTCTCACCTTTGTACTCCACTTGGATGATGGGATAACCATTTTTTCCTGCAGAAACAATGAAGGGGCAGTGTATTGTGTCACTCTATACACAAGGATCATTGTATCACCCTTAGATGAGTCTCTTGGCAATGAAGACAGGGTTTTGGGGATGAGTTGACACCTAATTTTTGGTGGAAACCAAGGATAATTTTAGGGGCGAATGTTCGCCCTTTGGCGAAATTAAGGGGTTTTAAATTTTTAGTGGGCGAATATTTTGTATCATAGTACATTTTTACAAATCACCTCAAATAGCCCACCTTATTTTAAGGGAGAGGGTAAAAAAGGTAAATTTAGCCCTTGAAATTAGGACTTACAACCTTCCATTCGCCCATTTTCAAGAATAGGTTTTATTTAAGTGAATCCATTCGCCCATTTTCAAGAATAGGTTTTATTTAAGTGAATCCTATGAGCCAAATACCATATTTATAAAAGAGGTATGGTAGATTAATAAAAATATAAATAAATGAGAGGTATGGTAAATAAATAAAACATTTTTTATATTTACTCCATAAGTCACCTTATATACATACATGTAACAGTGTAAACAAATAAAAATATAAGTAAAGTAGAGGTATGGTAAATAAATAAAACGTCTTTTTATACTTACTCAAACGGTATGGTAAATAAATAAAAATATAAATAAACTAGACGTATCGTAAATAAATAAAACCTCTTTCTATATTTAGTCCATAACCCTCGTTCTATTTATGAAGGCTGAAGAAAGAGGTTTTATTTAAGTGAATCCTATGGGATAAATACCATATTTGTAAAAGAGGTATGGTAAATTAATAAACATATAAATAAACGAGAGGTATGGTAAACAAATAAAACATTTTTTTATATTTACTCCATAAGTCACCTGATATTTACGAACACTCAAAAAATGGATTATATTTAGGTGAAACCTATGGCCAAAATACTATGGGACAAATACCATGGACTAGATTGTTACTAATACCATGCAAAAAACCATTATTAACCCTAATATTAGAATTAATAAAAATAAAAATGGCACATGGTATTGACCCATGGTATTCACCAAAACGGAACATGGTATTGACCCATGTTATTCACCAAAACGGAACATGGTATTGACCCATGGTATTCACCTCGAATGTAGCCTATTTAAATGGGGGAATTAAAACAGCATGTAGCCTATGCTAAGATTCACTAAGACTTTACAAAGTTTTATTACTTAGTGAAAGACTCGCCAAGGTCTTACAAGATTTTATAATTGAGTAAAATATTCGCCATGCCTGGTGAGAGATTCGCCAAAAAATTATATATACATATTATATTATTGATAAAATCGCCTTCCATTTTTCCTATATACCATGGAGATTCGCCCATTTATTATATTTATAAATTTAGGGGGGGTTCTTAAAATTTTCCCTGGTGGAAACTCCAACCAATATTTCCAATGGGGTGAAAGAAAACATGGAAGGAGTGGTTACGTTTCCCTTATCATCATTAAAAATAATTTCATTTTTTTCATGCTACCACATTGTTATCCATGAGTAAGATGTTCCCTTATCAAGGAAAATGGCCCAGCATTCCTTAAGGAATTTTGGAGAGACATGTTCCAACCAGTCTCCAGTGGACCCACAACCTCCATTGTGGCCTAAATACTTTTCCTTAAATTCCTAGACATATTATTGATTGCACTAATTTCGAAAACCATGGCTTTGATCTAGATTGCCTAGCCAAGATAACAACAATTTCAACTCTATCAATTTTCATCTGAGGCTAGTGTACTACATTTTTGTAATCAAGATTTATGATGATCATAGACAAGACAAAATCATCATTTCCTGTGTTACTCATTAAGAATGACTGTAGAATTCCAAGTTTAAAAGACTATAGCCTAAAATAAGCCCACCAAAGGTAAGCGACCAAGAAAAGAAAACTCAAGCTAGCAATAATGTACATTAATCAAAACCCTAATAGATGGGTGGTAACTTCCACGAAGAAACATTTTTCAAACTCAAAGAATTCCCATGATTGTATTTTGATTAGATTCAATCAAAATGATGAAAGCAAGATACAACCAAGAAAATTTTGATAGTGGCAAATGCTGGTATCAGAAGAGGTTAATATCGGACCTGCTAAAAGATGTTAAAGCTTGTATAGGTTGCACCCATGTATTTGTAGTAGTATCCAGCAAACGAAACCTCACCATAGGCTTACTCCATGTCTGCTTGTTCGAGTCCAAGACATGAACATCGTTTGTCTAGCAATTGTCATTGCCATAGCCACCAAAAACATAGAGAAAACAACCATTCTTGACCGAGTTGCAATTGTGGTTTGTATTACAATTTACAAATAAGCTCCGCTTAAGCCTCTTCAATTGTTGTTTATCAACTAGTTACAATGTTTTGTTCGAAATTCTAGAAAACAAAACCTGTAGCCCATTGAATATAAGCATTTCCTATTAAATGAATCTAAACAACACTCTACAGTTCCACTGAAATTAAGTTTCAAACTCAGTACTCAAATCTGTTGTCACTCATATATCAGACTTCAATATGTTTATGTAAACAATATGACAGTCACCCAAAAATGTATGACACAAGTAAAAAGATCCCTACCCAATTCTTATAATGATTAACCAATGAAATTAGGCAATTTGTCAATGATTTTTTTTAACTCTCAAATAATTTTTTTACCACTTTTTAGGGAAAGATCAGACTGCACACTGGCATCAATTGGTAATCAATCGTTGTCACCGTTTAGATGAGACTGTGTTTAAAAAAAAAAAAATGTGTCTAAACCTTAGCATAACACATCCAATAGAATAAACCACGCAAGACCAAGTCCTGAGACTTGTAACGTTAAGCATAATTTAAACACGACGTGATCGTGGGCCGAAAAATCTAGCCCTTCATAGATTTAAAAAAGAACGAGCACTGGAGCCCACCAGATTTGGCGCCCATACAAATTACCAATTTAGGTGCCAATTTAGCACTAACGTCTATGCATGACACAGAATCAACAACATCTTTGATCTGTAGCTTCCAATCATTGATCGATGGGGTGCGGTAAATGGGGTCGAAGTTCGTATGGCGCAGTGATAGGAATGGTAGGCTTGCGTATTATTGGGATATTATTGGGCCTGCATTGTTTAAAATACAATAAATATCATGGATCCATATGGAGGATATGGCCTAGTTCAGTGCACAGTTTTATTTGTTTCACTTTAATATATAATCACCTACGCAGTCATATTATTTTATCGGTAAGCTGAAGGTTAAGGTAATCCAACCACAATGATGCAAATAGTTACTATGCAATCATTGTTGTAATCATAAGTATGTACGTATTTCAAATAAAAATATCTAAATTAATAATGTATATAAATAGCAAAGTTTTAAGCATGTATATATAAAATCACTAAGTTAAATTATTAAGTTCCGATACTTTGTTATATATTCAAAATTGTTATATATTTCCCATGCATATTTTGCTTTTATTTCCTTTCGAAATAATGGCAGAATGAATTTTAGATATCAGTAATAGATTTCTTATCTTTACATTCCATAATAAATAACGTATCTATTTCTCTATAATATTTTTATTGCATAATTAATTGGTTAGAGGTTGAATTTTTTTAATTATGAGAATTATGAAGTGTAATTTTTTTTATTTTTATTTTTTTTGCTAAAGCAACCGTCAATATTTCTAATTCATTAATCCAAAAGAAAAATTACATATTGTACATAAAACCCGATCCTTTACAAGAACTCAGGAAAAAGGAATCCCTGCCAATGACCAAGACCCCCCACCCTACTACAGTGATCACCAGACTTATGAGAAACAAACATGGAAAGGCTACAAGAACCCCCACCCACTAGGGAAGTTCCGAACAAAAAAAAAATGCACTCCTTAGAGCCAACACACGACCACATACACCCCCGACCGCACAAAACCCACACACCACGAAAGAGGGAAAAGATGCGCTAAACAGGATGAATGGATAAAGCCCACCTGGCTCCACAAAACAGCACGTTCGATCCCAACCGTTGATCCTGGCTGCTGGATCCAATGGCTAGGAATCACATCACGCAACCTAACCTGACTAAACGATAGTGTGTGATTGAGGGTACTTTCAAAGTCAACCACCCTGCCACGTGTTGCAATCCCTATGGGATCGCTCCCGAAACTGCAAAACCACAAACCGCTTATGAATCGTGCGATCTCCGGAAAACCAACCATGGCATGGTTTTCAAGCTCGAAAGTTGAAAGGCAGAAAATTCCAACTGCCAGAAAAAATAACCTTGCATTCAGCCCATTCTTGCTATGGAACTTGAACCCGATACTATGCTTGTTTGGGAAAAACCTAACAAATTGTCTTCCAAAAAAATGGGGACCCCATGCAAATGACTCCGGGATAAAGTGAGACATAACTTAGCTTGCCCTTCTACCAAGTACATACTGATAGGTTGTGTATGTTCTTGCCAGAAAAATCAATTCATGCTTGTCATCCTGGCCCGATATCGAAACACTTCTCTATCTTTTGCAGCTTGTTCATTGCAGAGAGCCTTTAAACAGTTTTGAGGTATCTCTTGCCACTTTTTCGCCATCTCACAATCTGCATTGTTCACCCCTTGGTTGGCTACAAGGTCTGCTAGTTTATTGGCAGATCGTCGAACATGGTTGAAACTAACCGTTCGAAGCCCCTGGAGGTGAACATGGATTCTTTGGTAGACATGGATTAGTTTCCAGTGATTAGAGACTTTCTCCGGCTGAGTACTGCAGTTGATTCTTTTCACAGAGTTAATGGTAATCTTTGAGTCTGCTTCTACAATGACATTTGAGCCATGGTTCTGAATCAACAACTCTAGACATCGTTCCAGAGCCATTAATTCTGCCATATTATTTGTGGCTCTTCATAAATGACAGTGGAATATAAAGATAATACTGCCCTCTTCATCTCTTGAAACTCCTCCAAAACCAGTTGTTCCCGAGTTTCCTTTTGAAGCCCCATCAATGTTGTATTTCAGATAGCCTTTCGGTGGAGGTTGCCAGAAATCCTTCTCTGTATCCATAGTTATGTCCTTCCTGATTAGTCCTTGGGGAATTATCCCTTTCATCCCCAGTAGTCTGAGAATCCTCAACTCAGTCTCAGAGGAGGGATTTTTGGGGAGATTGCGTACTATGGAACTGACTGTCTCCGAGAGCTGTTTTAGGATTGGATCAAATAGACTATGAGGGATAGCCTTTTCATTCTTAAAAATTCTTTTATTCCTTCTTTAGAAACATTCCAGATAATGAAGCTTGGTGTGAAGGCCCAAGCCAAATTAAGGAACTCATTCTCCGAATATTTTCCTCTCCACTTTTTTAGGGTATTTGTGATACTACTTCTGTCCCTATCTGTCTGTTGGAAAATGTTAGAGAAAGAATCCCACAGTCAGGTGGTATAAGAGCAGATGTTGAGAATGTGCTCCATAGTATCCTCCTGCTCTTCACAGAGCTGGCATCTGGAAGGCCCCATAACACCCCTTTTCCTAATGTTGTCCCAAGTTAAAATTTTCTTATGATGAACCAACCACATGAAAAGCTTGATCTTCATCCAACCTTGGTGCTTCCAGAGGTACTGCCAGGTCTTTTCTGGAATGTTGTAATCAAGCCCAAGGAGAATACCTTTAGCTTCCTTAAGATTAAAGGTGCCTTTGTTGTTATTGCCCCATCTCAATTGATCCTACCCCTCTGTTACTAAAATCATTCTTTGTTTAAGCAAGCTCCCAAGAGCCTTTGCTTTAAATTTTATGGGGCTATCATCTTTGCAGTCAATTTTTCTCTAGCTTCTCCACTTTCTGGAGATCTGAGCAAGATCCTAGAAATCCTTAACTTTGTTTAACCCTTGGGAATCTGTTTCCTGCTTGAGGCTTAAAAAATCCTCTGTTAACAGCGTTGGTTCTTGTTTCCATTTGTTCTCCCAAAAGAGTGCAAAATCTCCTGCTCTGATTTCCCAGAGGATGTTTTTTTGAACTAGGCTTCTCTTTTCCCAGGCTCTATTCCAGATGTGAGAGCTTTTTAAATTTCTAGACATTCTTATGAGATCATTAGTGTGCCAAGAGCTGGCATATTTCTCTTTCCAGATCCTTTCCCGCTGGGCTTTTGGCCCTTGAACCCATCACTACCAAAGCTTGGCTCCTAGAACTTTATAAGAATCTCCTGATCATCCAAGCCTAAGCCCCCATGGCTCTTAGGTTTACAGATTTTATCCTAAGAGACCAGGGCCCATTTCTTCTTTGTTTCTTCCTTACCCCAGAGGAAATCTCTTTGTATATTCCTGAATTTCTCTAAAACCCCTTTGGGAGCTGGGAGGGTTGATAACATGAAAACTGGGATAGATTGCAGAACCGCCTTTGTCAGAACCAACCTACCTCCCAGGTTCAAGACTCTGAAGGTCCAATTTTTGACTCTGTCCTGCAACTTATTAAGCACCGGTTCCTAGATACTCTTGTGCATTGGTCTGGCTATGAGAGGAATTCCCAAATACTTTGTGGGGAGGGAATCCCTTTGGAAGCGAAGAATTCTTGAAATATTTCTCTGAATAGCAATGTTAGTGTTTAAGAAGAATATTTTTGACTTAGAGAGATTGACTTCCATTTGATTTTAGGTTGAAGCTTCTTTGACTGTGGGGATTCCTTGTAGCATGGTGTCATCTACAAATTGTTGGTGAGTCAGAACTTGACCATTCTCAAATAATTGAAGACCTTTGATTTTTCCCATTGCCTTGGCATGCTTAATGGACCTGCCAAGTCCTTCCATCATGAGAATGAAAAGAAAGGGAGAGAGAGGGTATCCCTGCCTGAGGCCTCTAGAAGGAATGAAGATCTCTGAGGGAGAGCCATTCACCAAAATTGAAAAGCTGGAAGAAGTCACCAAAGCCATGACCCATCTGACCCAGTTGTGATCGAACCCAAAAGCAGTGAGAACCTTCTTGATGTAAATCCAATTCACCTTGTCATATGCTTTGGCAATATCCAATTGCATGATCATCCCCACCTGCCTTTTACTGGTAAGTGTGTGAACCACCTCATGGGCTTGAATAATGTTATTTAATATTTGTCGACCCTCCACATAACCTGCCTGTTCCTCTAACACTAAGTAAGGAAGGAGAGGTTTTAGTCTATTTGCCACAACCTTGGATATTATCTTGTATACCACATTACATAAAGCTATGGGTCTGTACTTATCTGCAGTTTGAGCTGAATCCTGTTTGGGGATCAAGGAGATGAAGGAGGTGTTGAGGGCTTTCAGGATAGTTTTGCTACCCCTGGAATCCTCCACCACATTCAGAATATCCTGTTTGACAATATGCCAACAATCTTTAAAAAAATCCACATTGAAACCATTCGGGCCTGGTGCTTTGCAATTCTGCATGTCTTTGAGAACCTCGCTTACCTCCTCTTCAGTAACAGGTCTATTGAGGTTAAAATTGTCCTCTCTAGACACCAACTTAGGGATATGCCTTATAATTTCCCTGATGGATTGTTCCCTGTCTGGATTGTTTTCTTGAGTGATGTTTCTGAAATGCTTAACAAGCACAGCTTCAATATTCTTATGAGTGTTCTGAAGCTCCCCATTCTCATCCTTTATTGTAGAGATTTTGTTGTATGCTCTATTAGCTATAGTGGATCTGTGGAAAAATCTTGTATTCTGCTCTCCTTCCTTGAGCCATTGAACTCTAGACTTTTGCTTCCAAAATATTTCCTCTTATTTGCATAAATTTTCCCATTCTTGATGATGTTTGTCAGCCTGATCATTTTTTATTTTGTCAAAGCCATCTTTGATCAGTGCCTGGTTGAGTTCCTAAATTTTTTATTTCCAATGATTTTTTGTTCACAAAAATGTTACCAAAATCCTTCTTTTTTCATTCTTTAAGCCTGAACTTGAAATTCTTTAGTCTTTTATGAAGGAGGTACATTTTTGATCCCTGGAATTTCAAGTCTTCATACCACCATTTTTCAATGTTACTGATGAAATCCAGGTGGGAGAGCCAGATATTCTCGAATCTGAAGGGCCTATTTCTGGGAGAAACCATACCCTTGATTTCCAGTTGAATCATCCAGTGATCGGAACCTCTAAAGGGTGGGACTCTTGCTGTCATTTCTTTATCTATAAGCATAGGCTTCTCTGAAAACATGAATCTGTCTAATTTAGAGGCTACCTGTGCCTCACCTCCTCTTTTATTGTTCCATGTAAAAAGGCCATTGATCAATTCTGAATCAACCAATTTCATATCATCTGTGAATGATTGGAATGCTAAGGAGTCTTTGTTTAGCGCTTTGGTACCTCCTTTTATTTTTTCCAAAAGAGATTTGATCATATTAAAATCACCTCCCATGATCCATGGAATCCCAGCCTGTCTGTTCCTGAGATCTATTAGGGATTCTAGTAATTTGAGTTTGTCATCTATTCTTTGAGGACCATAAACATTTGTGACCAGGAAGGTTTCCGAAACACCCACAGGTTGAATAACCACTAATAAGTAATTTCTAAATGCTTCTACATCTATTATGCTGATTTTTTGGGGGTTCCAAAGAGTTAGAATGCCCCCTGCTGTGTTTTCAGCTTTAACCTGTAGAAACTCAAATCTATTGAGCCATTTGCTATGAATTTGTTTTATTTTCTGAATGGAACATTTCGTTTCTTGGATGAAGATCATATCTGGCATTTCTTGATTCATTATATAACTAAGCATTCTTTGTTTTCTTATACTACCTAGACCTCTAATATTCCAGGATGTGAACTTCATAATTCAAGATTTGTAAAGGAGTAATTGGTTAGGTCTTTCATCTTACTCGAGTCTATCATTAACTTTCCACACTCCATCAAGAGGTCCTTCTGCTTTTTCCTACCCCTCTTCTTTCCTGCATTTCTAGTAGCTAATCCTAGAGTTGATTTCATTATTTTCACACCTTTGTACTCCTGCTTGTCAATGGTTTTTCCTTTATCTAACCCCCTTCCCTGAGTTTTCCATAAAAACAATTGTTGAATTCTGTTGCAATATTCTTGGGGTACTGAATCTACCCCTCCCGTGTTTCCCTGCATCAGGAACCATTCCAGATCTAGGTGTTCCTTATCTAGAATTTCCTGACATTCATGATCCTCTAGATCTATTTCACTCTGGGTCATTTCCTGATCCATCTCTAGTTCTATTTCACTCATCATAGTTTCTTTCTTATTACCAATCTCTTGTGTTGGGTTGCAATTTTCTTCCTTTTCCTTTTCATTAGGGTCGTCCTCCATAGATTGGTCTTCATTTGCCATTTCTTCATTCTCTTCCAGTGCTTGATACCTATTTTGACTAGCCTTTTGACCCTCATTACGATGTTGCTTTGGTCCTTTTTTACCTCCTTTTCCTCTACTTACCACTTTCTGAAAGCTTTCTATGTCCTTCATTGCATTAGGTTTGCTCTTGTTGTCTACTCTACTAAGAGGGAAATCTCTGAACAAGTGTCCATGTTCGTGGAATTTATGACATCTGAACGGGATATGCTCATAGTCCATAGTTTGCACGCATTCCTCATCAAAAACTTCCAAGATGACTTCATCTGGAAGGGCTTCTGATAGATCCATTTCTACACATATCCTTGCATGGGAAGTGTATTTTCTCCTTGTTATGGCTTCCGAAGCTTTAATAAAACAACCTAGTTT
Source organism: Pinus tabuliformis (assembly GCA_031772625.1). Lineage (NCBI taxonomy): Eukaryota > Viridiplantae > Streptophyta > Pinopsida > Pinales > Pinaceae > Pinus > Pinus tabuliformis. The sequence continues at coordinate 253,774,958 of CM062810.1, read as the reverse complement.
GTTGTCAATGGCCGCAAGCGATTCAATTTTCCAGTAATCAAGAGGTAGAGAATAGAGCCTTACCTAGACAGGTACCGAAGTGAAAGTCTCTCGCTCTGGAACAAAGTTCATCATCCAAGGCCGCATATAGAGGCCAACTATTGCATAAAAGTAGGGTCCTCCTTCGAATATTATGTCTTTATCTTCAATGCTTGTGAACACCAAGGTGAAAAATCCCTTTGACCCAAGATGAAGATCGATGCTTCCTTTAGGTTTCCAGTGGTACTTGATCCATATCTGTAAAGCCTTTTTCGCGGGCCATAGTCCCATGAATTTGCATATTATAGCGTAAGTCCCCATATGTTCCATGTGTGCCTACAGTGCAGGATCGTTTAACACAACTCTAGCAGTGATCTCCATTTTGGGTATGCACGGTCCCTTTTGTTTATTGTCCCTTGTTCCCTGGCTTTTGTCTTCTTCCTCCTTATCTTTAGTGCTGACATTTTCCTTGGGCCTAACCCCATCTGTCTCCTTTTCATTATTATTTTTTTCTTCTTCCACAGAACTTCTAACATTACCCGGTGGGGACTTGCCTTTGCTAGCAACGGCATCCTTGTAGAAGGGAGTGGAGCTCCATCCTCTGCGGCCCTCCATTAGGAGCAAGCACTGAAACTCTCATAAACCCTCAGAAACCCTGGCTGCGCGTCTCCTCTGCTCCTCCCGCTCTCTCCTCCTCCATCAAGTGAGTGTAAATTTTTTTGTTAATGTGAGTTCAACTGAAATTATTTTTTAACTATTATAAAAAAAAAAAATTAAAAAAATGTTTAAAAAAAATTAAATTAATATAATATCTTTAAAAATTTAATAGTTCTTAATAGTTGCAAAATATATATTATTAGTAAGGCTCTAAAGCGATTTAAATAATAGATAATAATAATCATAATAATAATAATGCAAAATGAAAGCAAGTTAAGAATATCTCAAAAAGAAAATGAAAATAAATTGGAATGGAGAGTGAGTTGGTTTTTATAGAATATATTTGGAATATATTCTAAGATTCTATATTATCTCATATTATTATAATTTAGTGTCAATTTTATTTATCTTTATTTTATTATTTAAAAAAAAAAGTTTTAGTTTTACTCGTTATTAAAATGGATTTCTAAATTTAGTTTTACTTATTCTTAAATTGGATTAATTTTTATAAGATGTAAAATTTTAGTAATTTAATATCAATTCCACTGAATTTGTGAACAATCTTGACAATTTAAAATGGAAAGAGGGAATTAGGAATGATAATGTGTATAAGGTAAGATATTATGTATATATGAAGTGGAAATATAACTACTTGATTAATAAATCTATATGGTAGAGGACTCATTGGACCACATAACGTAGCTCAGTGGATCAAGCTTAAAGATCACATAAGTACCATGTAGCATGCTAACATTGACAAGGTCAAGAGTAATAGATTAAGTTGTCTTTAGTGTAAATTTTAAATATGGATTCAAACCGTCGACCTTAACAACACTATTACTTATCGCGAGGACAATGAATTAGCTTTGGAAAATACATTCTTGTTTCTGTAAAACTTTAGACTTTAGAATACTTGTAACTCTAGTTCAACAATCTTCATGGCATGCATCTTTGGACTGGCTTGACAACTTTCATCCAAAAATGAGTTGAAAATTCCTTGAGTTTGAATTCTCTAACTCTCTAACTCAAGCATATTGTTAACACCTACAAATTCTACTATGCTTCAGATTTATCATTTCTCTGATAATCGAATAGGCTTTTCTCCCAATTCCTCCACATAAACTTTTAAGAGTTTCATTAAAGTTATTTATTTATTTATTATTAGATATACAATGGTAAAGAGTCCGTGAAGAGGTTTGGACCAGAGTTTGATGGTGATGGTCTTATGTTGTGATGCCAGGCTTTGGTTTTTTTTTTACAGTAAGAATGCAGTAACTCAGGTAGTTTGTTCAGAGTCCAATTTTATCCCTGCAAAAGCATTGTGAAAATTATTGTGTTGGTGGGAGAGCCAATAGTTTATATTCATCACTGGATGAAACCCATCAGAATGATGTAAGAATGCATGTTACATATGCTCTGGATGAAGTTTCCACAACAATGCATTTGCAAAGATTGCCATTGTATATCTAATAATAAACAAATAAATAACATTACTAAAACTTTGAGAAGTTTTTGTGGAGGAATTGGGAGAAATGCCTGTTCGATTATTAGAGAAATGATCAATCCGAAGCATAATAGAATTTGTAGGTGTTATCAATATGCTTGAGTCAAAGAGTTAGAGAATTCAAACTCAAGGAATTTTCAACTCTTTTGGATGAAAGTTGTCAAGCTAGTCCAAAGATGCATGCCGTGAAGATTGTTGAACTAGAGTTACAAGTATTCTAAAGTCTAAAGTTTTACAGAAACAAGAATGTATTTTCCAAAGCCAATTCGTTGTCCTCGCGATAAATAATAGTGTTGTTAAGGTCAACAGTTTCAATCCAGATTTAAAATTTACACTAAACAAAACTTAATCTATTACTCTTTACCTTGTCAATGTTAGCATGCTACATGGTACTTATGTGATCTTTAAACTTGGTCCACCTAGCTACGTTATGTGGTCCAATGAGTCCTCTACCATATAGATTTATTAAGTAAGTAGTAATATTTCCACTTCATATATACATTCTTACCTTATACACATTATCATTCCTAATTCCCTCTCTCCATTTTAAATTGTCAAGATTGTTCACAAATTCAGTGGAATTGATATTAAATTACTAAAATTTTATATCTTATAAAAATTAATCCATCCCTAAAATTAATCCAATTTAAGAATAAGTAAAACTAAATTTAGAAATCCATTATAATAACCAGTAAAACTAAAACTGTTTTTTTTTAATAATAAAATAAAGATAAATAAAATTGGCACTAAATTATAATAATATGAGATAATATAGAATCTTAGAATATATTACAAATATATTCTATAAAAACCAGCTCACTCTCCATTCTAATTTATTTTCCTTTTCTTTTTGAGATATTCTTAACTTGCTTTCATTTTTCATTATTATTATGATTATGATTATTTATTATTTAAATAGCTTTAGAGCCTTACTAATAATATATATTTTGCAACTGTCCATGGGGCTTTGGATTGACGGTGAATGGGTGCGTTGTTAAAGCACTCCTTGCGATAGCTCACTGGTTCAAATCCCCCGTGGGTACTTAGGTTAGTCTTATATATATATATATATATATATATATATATATATATTGCAACTATTAATTTTTAAAGATATTATATTAATTTAAATTTTTTGTTTTTATATTATTATTTTGTTTTTTTTATAATAGTTAAAAAATAATTTAATTCCACTCACATTAATAAAAAAAATTTTACACTTCATAATTCTCATAATTAAAAAAAAAATTAACCTCTAACCAATTAATTATGGAATAAAAATATTATAGAGAAATACATACGTTATTGATTATAGATTGTAAAGATAAGAAATCTATTACTGATATCTAAAAGTCATTCCGCCATTATTTCGAAAGGCAATAAAGGCAAAATATGCATGAGAAATATATAACAGTCATTCCGCCATTATTTCGAAAGGCAATAAAGGCAAAATATGCATGAGAAATATATAACAATTTTGAGTATATAACAAAATATCCTAACTTAACAATTTAACTGAGTGATTTTATATATACATGCTTAAAACTTTGCTATTTATATACATTATTAATTTCAATATTTTTATTTGAAATACGTACATACTTATGATTACAACAGTGATTGCATAGTAACTATTTGCATCATTATGGTTGGATTACCTTAACCTTCAGCTTACCGATTAAATAATATGCCTGTGTAGGTGATTATATATTAAAGTGAAAAAAATGAAACTGTGCACTGAACTGGGCCATATCCTCCATAAGGATTCATGATATTTATTGTATTTTAAACAATGCGGGTCCAATAATATCCCAATAATGCGCAAACCTACCATTCCTATCACCACGCCATATGAACTTCGACCCCATTTACCGCACCCCATTGATCAATGATTGGAAGCTACAGATCAGAGATGTTGTTGATTCTGGGTCATGTGTAGATGTTAGCGCTAAACTAGCACCCGACTTGGTAATTTGTATGGGTGCCAAATCTGGTGGGCTTGGGTGCTCAGTTTTTTTTTTAAATCTACGAAGGGCTAGATTTTTCGGCCACGATCACGTCGTGTTTAAAATATTCTTACCGTTACAAGTCTCGGGACTTGGTCTTGCGTGGTTTATTATATTGGACGTGTTATGCAGACAATTTTTTTTTTCAAACACAGTCTCATCTAAACGGTGACAACGATTGATTACCAATTGATGCCAGCGTACGATGAAGAAGGCTTTTGGTGACAACCTTAATAGGTGTAAGTCTCCTTTCATGAAAGTTGGATAGAAAGCCACGCGCTCTATCAGCTGAGTTTAGACGGCTAGGTTTAAATCGCAACATAACTTAGGTTTTGCACATGTTATATGATTTTAAAGTAATCTGTTCTCAAATACTGCAACTTTATTCACCTAGCAAGTACTCATGGCATCATGCTGGCTGGAAGCATTGATCAAATAGCATTCTGTTTCTCTGTACCAACCTTTTGTGGACATTGAACATGACATTTGAGCCTGTGCTCTGTTTCCTCCAAATTGCAACCAGTGAACCGTTGGGTTCTTATTGATTTAAGCTACAGCCATTCTTCTCTCTCTTTTGCTGATTTGTGAATCACTGACATATAAATATAGGTTGAAAGAGTCAGATAAGTTAATATACATTAATAGATAACACATTAATTATCTCAAGTGTCTTGGTTTCTATTCTATATAATTTTGAGGACTGATATGGATTGATTGCAGAAGCGTGATGTAGTTTACAGAGGTCTGATTACATTTGATTTTCAAAGCTGATGCTTATATTGCAGATAGAGTGGATCCTTGGAGTGCTCACAATGTTTGCTTACGATCTAAAGTATTGATATCATCTCTCTGTATTTGGAATATTATCCTGAGAGACCTCAAAGCCTTTTTGCTGTGACGCATTTATTAGATCTGAAGTATATTTACCGCAGACCTTAATCACAGTGAAAACACATGAAAATAAGCCCAAAAATCACAGAATATCACATAATAGTCATATGTTGATATGTTGATCATAGGTGTTTTGGCTATTTTTGGATGATCAATTTGACTACTAGAGGACTGACTCATTTGTTGCAGGGGTCTGATGTAATTTTCAGAGTAAGCTGATATCCCTCTACAGTGGTGTCTTCACATTACGTTTGGCATTTAAAATTAAATTTTGATAATTAGTTTGCCTGTCTTTATGATTTCATGACTAACATGCATGCTATTGAAGTCTGTTTTGGAGCTAGAGCAGTATGATCTTTCCCTAAAAAGTGGTAAAAAATTTATTTGAGAGTTAAAAAAAATCATTGACAAATAGCCTAATTTCATTGGTTAATCATTGGAAGAATTGCGTAGGGCTCTCTTTACTTGTGTCATACATTTTTCGGTGACTGTCATATTGTTTACATAAGCATCTTGAAGCCTGATATATGAGTGACAACAGATTTGAGTACTGAGTTTGAAACTTAATTTTCAGTGCAACTGTAGAGTGCTCTTTAGATTCATTTAATAGGAAATGCTTATATTCAGTTGCTACAGGTTTTGTTTGCTAGAATTTCGAACAAAACATTGTAACTAGTTGACAAACAACAATTGAAGAGGCCTAACCGGAGCTTATTTGTAAATTATAATACAGACCACACTTGCAACTTGGCCAAGAATGGTTGTTTTCTTTATGTTTTTGGTGGCTATTGCAACGAAAATTTCCAGACAAATGATGTTCATGTCTTTGACTCGAACAAGTGGACATGGAGTAATCCTATGGTGAAGTTTCATTTGATGGATACTACTACAAATACATGGGTGCAACCTATACAAGCTTTAACATATTTTAGTAGGTCCCGAGAGTTATTAACCTCCTTTGATACCAGATGTAAGAACCTTAAATTCAAAAAAAAATCAGAATATGTAATTTAACATTAAATTTAAATAATTAAATTAATGAAAACCAACCTGTTTGCTTTGTTGTGAAGCTCTACTGTAAGTTTTTTACTGTAATTTTGTCCTGGCTGCAATTTTTGTAAAGCCCTGGCTGAAGATGCTTCTAATTTGCTCCAATTCCCGCTCCCGTTACCAAAAGACCAAAACGTCCCACCAAACTGAGTACAACCTAGGTACTCAGTCTAGAATGTTTCTCAATTGATGCAAATTGTTCCCCCGTGCCCAAAAACTTCAGAAACAAACAAGGCTCAATCCTTACTATCTGTAATATCTTGTTACAAATTTTACTCCTCTCAACTGCTTCCCCGTTTCCCCCCAACAGCCAAAATATTTTCTTTTCCCCCTTGGAAACCCTTCTTCTTCTCTTAAATAGTAGAGGTCCCTTCACCTCTACGCATTAGTTCACCCTCTTTATAAAAGAATATTATTTTTTGTTAAACGGTGGTTGCCTCATCATGCTTCTTGCATTTAATTGAATCAGATGACTTTACAACATAGGGTGGAATCACTTTTAACTATGACGGTTGGTGTTTTGATTTACTAAAATAGTATATAGCCATAATGATTTAAATATTATTTTATTTTTATAACATATCAGATTTAATAATAAAGTTTATGGATTTAGTTTATTTAATATACATTTTGGGTTATATACGAGCTGGTAAACCTATGAATAAACTCAACATTTTCACTATATTTCTTACTAAATGTATATTCATTCTATTTACGAGAATTAGGTATTTAATTAACACTTTTGATAATTAATTCATTTATCTTATATTTAGACATTCTTCATGAGTAGTTGATATATATACTAGTGCAATGTATATGATGCATGCATATGTAGCTATCATATGCATACCTCACATGCATGCTAATATTGCTATGCTGCTCGTGATTCGAGATAGGTTGTTACATACACCCCTCCTTTAGAAAACTTCGTCCCGAAGTTAAGGGTTTATAGAGTATATCAATAATTCCTTTAGGGTATGTAAGGATTGTGTTTTGTGATTGAATTTTCATTTATAATTGTGAGGAAACTTTAAAATTTATGATTTAAACATTGATAGGTTTATAATTTTAATAGTTAAGCCTGACCCTGACCAGACTCCCAAGCTATTCTAGAATCATCCTATCCTTCCTAATCTCTTCCGCTTCCATCCTATCCATCCTCTACTAGAGTGTGTCATGGCATCAGCTATACTGACTAACCATTCATAGGCTCTCAAGGGTATCAGCATCGATTATATCAACCTGATTGCCCAGTAGGCATCTGACAATCATCATCACACATCTAGGGGAGCATGATTCACACAGTCCTCCCATGACTCTAGGTTTTGGAGGATAAACGGTGGGTAATACCTCCACCCCTCCTAGTGGGACCAGGGTCAACACCCTATCATGGAATCTCTTTGAGCCTTAATTGTTCTGAAGTTTTTGTCATCACGTGGTCATCTTGGTAACGATGTTATCTGTAACATAAACACTTGTCCATACATTATAACATATGCATTAATATATTCAAAATAAATAATTTATGTATAATTCATACATGTTATCTACAATATAACATACTTGGCCATATCTAGCTCATGTTATTAGCTTTCATATTAACATGTAATTATTCTTTTATTTCTAGCTCATTAATCATATCCATATGCATCAATGAGACAAATTTATAGATATCTTAATTCATAATATAATTCATGATTTAGATTTTATAGCAAGTTTCATATTGGTATTTATATCCTAACAATGTTAATTAAATGAAGGTTGTAGAGCATTTGAAAGAACATCACAAGATGGAAGACAATTGAAGTCGTGTACTGAGTAATGCATCATAATTTCAGATTGAAGTAATTGTAAAATTGGTTCTCATTGCCACTTGAAGTTGCATAGTTAACAGGCATTAGAATTTAGGTTTGATATGCCCAATTGAGTAGATAACTTGATCTTTGTGCTTACTTGGGCATGCCTTTCCTCAGCACATATTTAGCATGCGAATCTTGGTAACAATATGCGAGTTGGATAAAGCTTAGTTGGATGGTTTGGTCAAAAGGTTGGATATGCCCAAATTTTCGGCACATATATGTTTCTGTTATGTTCTAACCTCTCTGAAAACATTTGTTCAAATCGTATTTTACCTGTTCTAAAATAGAGGACAACCTTTAAATCTTTGCTTAATGACCTGGAAAGTATTTAAGCAATATGATTTGAAATATATATATATATATATATATATATATATATATATATATATATATATATATATATATATATATATATCTGTCTGTGTGTGTGTATAAGGTATATATATATTGCAATTACTGATAAAAATATTTCTTGAAGGAATGGCTATTCCCATATCTTGAAAATGGTATTGAGTTAAGAGTTAATTATTAAAATAGTTTATTTAACATTTAATATCCTTGTAGGTGGTGCAGAGTAATCCTTTGTGACTTTGCTTGGGCCATTTTATTGTAATGAGTCTGAGCACACAATGTGGAGGAAAACTTCGTCATTGAAAACTTAAAAAAAAATTAAAAAAAAAACTATCAAGGAAGCAACAGTAGTAGGGTTAGATGTGCCATGCATGACGGAGAAGTTGCTAACAAAGATGAAGAAGAGATTGAGAAAGAAAAATTCAAGTTCAAGACTTCAGAGATTGGTGTTGAATTTCCAGCAAGCCAATGAGCACCAATTCCATCTGCTAGGTAAGCCCACAAATTCCATTGTTTCCATGGTTCTGAGTGTAGTCATTTAATACCCCAATTCCACAAGCAATCTTATTTCTACAAACTAGTTTGGAGTAGGATTATTTTCACAAGTTCACTATGCATCTCTCAATTCGAAGTGTAATATGATTTCAACCATCAAAAGAATACAAAAAAAAGGAAAAATGGTGAGCGAGCCATCTTAGTGATTTATTTGCACAAGGAATGCTAAACATGGATCAAAATCAACCAACCAAGGCCTGGATTTTTATTTACCATTTCAGTGAATTTACATAGTTAACACGAAGTGCAAATCATGCCCATAAAATTAGAGTATGTAACCCCAACGCATATTCATTGGAAGCATAAAACGTAGAGTGACATACACTTACAGAGTTGGATTTCTCCTTCTTTCACTCTTCACATTAATCTTGCAGATACAAAGCTTGGCAATAACATTTGTATTCAACATGATTTTCCAACCAAATTTCATGAAGCATCTCTCGGCATTACCTTGCCTAAGAAATTGACTTTAAATAGAATGCCAACACATACACAGATAGTGTCATTTTGGGAATCTCACAGTCTCTACTCATGCTTCCTCTGAAATCATATTAGAATAGACATTCATGGCAATGTTATAACAGGGAAGTATTCATGTCATTCATGGAGACTCCAATTTATAAACATAAAATATTCGATAAATAAAACCATACTTCATTACTTGAGAGCAGAGATATTTTATTCATCAACACATAAAAATAATTCTAGAATAGAAAGAACACCACTTATCTTATAAACAAGTTGGTTATGACATGTCAAAAAAAAAAAAAAACAATCCATTGTGATAAATGCCTAGACAAATCATTGATTGCACTAATATATGAAAACATGGCTTTTGGTCTAGATTTCCTAGCCAAGATAACAACAATTTCAACTCTAACAGTTTTCATCTGAGGTTGGTGTACTGCATTTTTGTGATCAATTTTTATGATGAGGACAAAAAAGCGACAATCAGCATTTCCTTTGTTCTACGTTAAGAAGGATCGTAGACTTCCAAGATGAAAAGACTATGGCCTAAAATAACCCTACCACAGATAAGGGCCCAAGAAAAGAAAACTCAAGCTGGCAACAATGTACATTAATCAAAACCCCAATAGATGAGTGGTAGCTTCCAGGAAGAAGCATTTTGCAAGCTCAAAGCATTCCCATGATTGTATTTCGATTAGCTTCAATCAAAATGATGAAAGCAAGATACAACCAAGAGAATTTCACTTATAGTGAAAATAGCCATAAAGTTTTTCCCAGTGCCCCAAAAACCTCATTTTACCATAATTTCCAACAAGCTAATGAGCATCAATTCCATATGCTAGGTAAGCCCACAAATTCCATTGTTTCCATGGTTCTAAGTGTAGTGGTTTAATGCCCCAATTCCACTAGAAATATTGGTTCTACAAACTAGTTTGGAGTAGGATTATTTTCACAAATTCACCATGCATCTCTCAGCTCAAAGTGTAATATGATTTCAACTATCAAAAGAATACAAAGAAAAATAGGAAAAATGGTGAGTAAACCAGCTTAATGATTTCTTTGCACAAGGCATGCTAAAAATGGATAAAAATCAACCAACCAAGGCCTGGATTTTTCTTTAACATTTCAATGAATTTATATAGTTAGCGAGAAGTGCAAATCATGCCCACAAAAGTAGAGTACGTAACCCCAACACATATTCATTGGAAGCATAAAACATAGAGAGACATACACTTACAGAGTTGGATTTCTCCTCCATGCACTCTTCACATTATTCTGGCCAAAAATACTATGATGCGCAAGGAGATACAAAGCTTGGCAACAACATTTGTATTCAACATGATTTTCCCACCGAATTTCATGAAGCATCTCTGGGCATTACCCTGCCTAAGAAATTGACTTTAAATAGAATGCCAACACATACACAAATAGTGTCATTTTGGGCATCTCACAGTCTCTATTCATGCTTCCTCGGAAATCATATTAGAACATACATTCATGGCAATGTTATAATAGAGCAGTATTCATGTCATTCATGGAGACTCCAATTTATGAACATAAAATATTTGATAAATAAATCCATACTTCATTACTTGAGAGTAGAGAGTTTATTCATCAACACATAAAAAATAATTCCAGAATAGAAAGAACACCACTTATCTTATAAACAAGCTGGTTATGACATGTCATGAAGAATAGAAACAAACAATCCATTGTGATAAATTCCTAGACAGATCATTGATTGCACTAATTTATGAAACTATGGCTTCTGGTCTACATTGACTAGTCAAGATAAGACCAATTTCAACAATATCGGTTTTCATTTGAGGTTGGTGTGATACAATTTTGTGATCAAGATTTATGATGAGGAAAAACAAGAGACAATCATCATTTCCTGTGTTCTGCAATAAGAAGGACCGTAGAATTCCAGGATGAAAAGACTATGGCCTAAAATAATCCTACCAAATATAAGGGACCAAGAAAAGAAAACTCAAGCTGGCAATAATGTACATTAATCAAAACCCCAATAGATGAGTGGTAGCTTCCAAGAGGAAGAATTTTTCAAGTTCAAAGCATTCCCATGATTGTATTTCAATTAGCTTCAATCAAAATGGTGAAAGCAAGATACAACCAAAAGAATTTTACTTATAGTGAAAATATCCATAAAAAATTTATCAGTGTCCCAAAAACCTCATTTTACCACAATTTCCAACAATCTAATGAGAATCAATTCCTTCTGCTAGGTAATCCAACAAATGCCATTATTTCCATGGTTCTGAGTGTAGCGGTTTAATACCCCAATTCCACCAGCAATCTTAGTTCTACAAACTAGTTTGGAGTAGGATTCTTTTCACAAATTCACTGTGCATCTCTTAGCTTGAAGTGTAATATGATTTCAACCATCGAAAGAATACAAAAAAAATAGGAAAAATGGTGAGAAAACCGACTTAATTATTTCTTTGCACAAGGCATGCTAAAAATGGATCAAAATCAACCAACCAAGGCTTGAATTTTGCTTTACCATTTCAATGAATTTACATAATTAGCAAGAAGTGCAAATCATGACTATAAAAGCAGAGTATGTAACACCAACATAGATTCATTGGAAGCATAAAACGTAGAGAGACATACACTTACAAAGTTGTATTCTTCCCTCTTGCACTCTTCACATCACTCTTGCCAAAAATACTATGATGCACAAGGAGATACAAAGCTTGGCAACAAAATTTGTATTCAACATGATTTTCCCACCGAATTTCATGAAGAATAAATGGGTGTTACCCCGCCTAATAAATTGACCTTAAATAGAATGCCAACACACACACAGATAGTGTCATTTTGGGCATCTCACAATCTCTATTCATGCTTCCTCGTAAATCATATTAGAATAGACACTCATGGCAATGTTATAATAGAGTAGTATTCGTGTCATTCATGGAGACTCCAATTTATGAACATAAAATATTTGATAAATAAAACCATACTTAATTACTTGAGAGCAGAGATAGTTTATTAATAAACACAAAAAGAATCCAAAATAGAAATAACACCACTTATCTTATAAACGGGGTGGTTATGACATGTCAAGAAGAACAGAAACAAACAATCCATTATGATAAATGCCTAGACAAATCGTTGATTGTACTAATTTCTGAAACCATGGCTTTTGGTCTAGATTGCCTAGCCAAGATAGCAACAATTTCAACTCTATCAGTGTTCATTTGAGGTTGGTGTACTACATTTTTGTGATCAATATTGATGGTCAGGTCAGACAAGAGACAATCATCATTTCCTGTGTTCTGCATTAATAAGGTCAGTAGAATTCCAAGATGAAAAGGCTATGACCTAAAATAAGCCTACCAAAGATAAGGGACCAAGAAAAGAAAATGCATGCTGGCAATAATTTACATTAATCAAAACCCCAATAGATGAGTGGTAGCTTCCAAGAAGAAGCATTTTGCAAGCTCAAAGAATTACCATGATTGTATTTTGATTAGCTTCAATCAAAATGAAGAAAGCAAGATACAACCAAGAGAATTTCACTTATAGTGAAAATAGCCATAAAGTTTTTCCCAGTGCCCCAAAAACCTCATTTTACCATAATTTACAGCAAGCTAATGAGCATCAATTCCATTTGTTAGGTAAGCCCACAAATGCCATTTTTTCAATGGTTCTAAGTGTAGTGGGTTAGCAATATTGGTTCTACAAACTAGTTTGGAGTAGGATTCTTTTCACAAATTCACCATGCATCTCTCAGCTCGAACTGTAATATGATTTCAACCATCGAAATGATACAAAGTAAAATAGGAAGATGGTGAGCAAACTAGCTTTACTATTTCTTTGCACAAGGAATGTTAAAAATGGATCAAAATCAACTAACCAAGGCCTGGATTTTGCTGTACCGTTTCAGTGAATTTACATAGTTAGCGAGAAGTGAAAACCATGCAAATAAAAGCAGAGTATGTAACCCCAACTCAGATTCATTGGAAGCATAAAACATAAAGATATATACACTTACAGAGTTGGATGTCTCCTTCTTTCACTCTTCACATTACTCTTGCCAAAAATACTATGATGCACAAGGAGATACAAATCTTGGCAACAACATTTGTATTCAACGTGATTTTCCCACCAAATTTCATGAAGCATCTCTAGGCATTACCTTTCTTTAGAAATTGACTTTAAATAGAATGCCAAAACATACATAGATAGTGTCATTTTTGTCATCTCACAGTCTCTATTCATGCCTTTGCAAAAATCATATTAGGATAGACATTCATGGAAATGTTATAACAAAGCAGTATTCATGTCATTCATGGAGACTCCAATTTATGAAATAAAATATTCGATAAATAAAGCCATAATTCATTACTTGAGAGTAGAGATAGTTTATTCATCAATACATAAAAATAATGTATAATAGAAAGAACACCACTTATCTTATAAGCAAGTTGGTCATGACATGTTACAAAGAACAAAAACAAACAATCCATTGTGATAAATGCCTAGATTGATCGTTGATTGCACTAATTTATGAAACCATGGCTTTTGGTCTAGATTGCCTAGCCAAGTTAACGACAATTTCAACTCTATCAGTTTTCATCTAAGGTTGTTGTACTAAAAATTTGTGATCAAGATTTATGATAAGGTCTGATAAGAGAAAATCATCATTTCCTATGTTTTTCATTAAGAAAGATTGTAGAATTCCAAGCTGGAAAGACTATGGCCTAAAATAATCCTACCAAAGATAAGGGACCAAGAAAAGAAAACTAAAGCTGGCAACAATGTACATTAATAAAAACCCTAATAGATGAGTGGTAGCTTCGAGGAAGAAGCATTTTGCAAGATCAAAGCATTCCCATGATTGTATTTTGATTAGCTTCATTCAAAATGATGAAAGAAATATACAACCAAGAGAATTTCACTGATTCTAAAATATCCATAAGGTTTTTCCCGATGCCCTAAAAACCTCATTTTACCATAATTTCCAACAAGCTAATGAGCATCAATTCCATATTCTAGGTAAGCCCACAAATTCCATTATTGCCATGGTTTAGAGTGTAGTGGTTTAATAACCCAATTCCACCAGCAATCTTGGTTCTACAAACTAGTTTGGAGTAGGATTATTTTCACAATTTCACTGTGCATCTCTCAGCTCAAAGTGTAATATGATTTCAACCATCAAAAGAATACAAAGAAAAATACGAAAAATGGTGAGCGAGCCCTATTAATGATTTCTTTGGACAAAGCATGCTAAAAATGCATTAAAAACAAACAACCAAGGCCTGGATTTTGCTTTGCCTTTTCAACTGACCATTACCCTGCCTAAGAAATTGACTTTAAATAGAATGTCAACACAAACACATATAGTGTCATTTTGGGCATCTCAAAGTCTCTATTCATGCTTCCTCAGAAATCATATTAGAACAGATATTCATGGAAATGTTATAACATAGCAGTATTCATGTCATTTGACTTAGTTACTGGAGAATCCACAGTAAAAACCATTTTCCGTCAATGTTTCAAATCCCAACCTTGATCCATCGTCAGGACTTCTTGAATGCTTGATAGTAGAAGAGCTCAAAAGATATAAACCACAGATGTCTTAAATCCAGATTCATGTCATTCATGGAGGCTCCAATTTATGAACATAAAATATTCGATAAATAAAACCATACTTCATTACTTGAGAGCATAGATATTTTATTCATCAAGACATAAAAAGAATTCCAGAATAGAAGCAACGCCACTTAGCTTATAAACAAGATGGTTATGACATGTACAAAGAACAGAATCAAACAATCCATTATGATCATTGATTGCACTAATTTCTAAAACCATGAACAATGTAAACTTTGAAACGGGAACTGATACTGTTACCCGTTTCGTAGAGATAGCTAAAAAGTGACTTGATTTTGAAAATGGGTGATGTAGAACGCACATGTTTTTTCTAGAGCATAGTTTTTGGCACTTTAGTTTTTTTTATGTACATCATGTTTTAGAATGGTAGTGATTTTCATGCTGATTTAAAAAAGTGAGCATTCTGCATCACGCTCCTTTTTTAAAAGCCTTGTTTTTTGGCTTTAAATTTTTTAATGTATAAAATGTAAATAATTATTTAGTAAATTTGATAATTTTTGAAGTGGTCGTTTTCTTCACATTTTCTTGTTTTTTATTATAATTTTAAATTATTTTTCGTGAGGTTTTTACTGTTTTGCATTTTTAAATTAGAAGGTCGATATTTAGACTTTTCGATATTCTACATATTTATACATCCTTAATTAATTTTTCAATCGACATGAAATAATTGTTTCTAAAAAACAATATTTTTTAACAATGGACATAAAAATAACAAATTTTAACTTAAATATAACTAAAAAACTACACGTTTTGATAATTTTTTGTTAGAATTGACATGTCAAAATCACAATTTTTATACGATAATTTTAACTAAAAATGGTTAAATAATAGCTTTTTCTATGAATTTCATGTCAAAAAAATAATAAAAGTCACTTTTTTTTTTTTCAAAAAATAATGATTAACTTAAAAATCAATGCAAAAATCACATATTACCAATTTTGAACGTATAACAACCCTAATTGAGTGTTTATTCTTCTCATAAAATGTCAAAATCAAAACATTGCAAAGCTTGATTTACAAGCATAACTTAAATTTAATCAACAATGTCACGTAATCCAAACTCTTCGTCCTCTAGAGTTTCATCATTGTCCTCTTCCACAATATTTTCTGTTTCATTTTGCTCATTTTCCTCTTCTAATGGGTCTTTGATGTCTGCGAAACTCCCAATGTATGTCTTTCCAAACATTCCATGTAATGGTGGTTGGGGTTCCTTTGCCTTTTTTGCCACACGTGATTCACTAAAGTCCCCTTTCTTCAACCCAATTTCTTGCATTGCATCTGGAAGAAATTGAAGAGCATTAATTCTTTGTTGAATGAAATTGCACTGTACTGGATCTTTTTCAATTGCAATGAAATTTCTTCCTTTTTGAAGGCAACATGCTAGTGTTGTACCTAATTTTCAAGCACAAAAGAAATAATGAACTAAATTAGTACAATGACATATTAATTAAAAAAATAACATATTGAAATTCAATTCCATATAATAAAACTTACCTGAGCCAGAAAATAAATCCAAAACCCAATCTCTTTCATTTGAACAAATGTCTATAAGATAGTTAATCAATAACTGTGGTTTTTGATAAATGTTAACTATCTCTCCTTTTGCTTCTTTGTCTTCATATGTTAGTTTTCTCACAACAACATCATAACTCAGTGTTTGGCTATGACTCTTTCTGTCTACCCAATTAAAAATCATAGACATATGGCTATCATCTTTTGCCCAACTATCAATATGAATGAACTCACAATCATTTATAAATTGTTGATCTTCATTGTGAAGAAGATTTGACTTTTCCCTGTAACATGAAATAGTAAAAGTTAAATTAACTTGTACATAGATAAACTTTTCAACATTAATCAAATATACATTTTAAACGTCTTACCATGTAAGCTGCATCCTTGAATTTGTTTTCCCCTTGAAGCTTGACAATATCATTGCCAATTGTGTGTCTGAATGAAATGTCACAAATCTCCATAATGGTGATGACGTGACTTCTACAAATCCCGCAACCACTTTACTAAAAGCTTGATAAGTATAAGGGTCACTATCATAGTCAATGTTTGGAATATTGAAACCATGGGGAATATATGCAATGACTAGGGCATAATCCCTTTTAGGTATGAGTTTAGCAATGTCTTCACAATCACCTTGTATTACTTGATATTGAATAGTGTCTAGCCCATTCCAAATGAAATGATTAAGAGTTGGATCAAGTTGAATATCCTTAATACGTTGCTTCCTCAGTCTTTTGATCTTTATTTTTTCGATAAAGGTTTTGAAACTATCTGGCACTCCATTATCATCCTTCCTCATCTTTTATAAAATAAACAAATATATGTGTAAGTTATAAATTAAAAATAGTACACAGGTGAATAAAAATGAATGTATAAATCAAGATACCTTTTTAAATGCAAGATAAAAAGCTTTTAATGTTGATGTAGAACTTGAATTTGGATAGTTGCGTACGACATCATCCCAACTATCTTCATTCAACAATCTAACCATTTGTTCTTGAATTTTCATGTAAACTTTGTGACTGCATAGATAAAGTAACAAAAAGTTAATATAATGATATGTATAACAAATACTACCAAGAACAGCATGTTTTATTTAAAATATAATTATAATCTAGAAATAAATAAAAATATTTCAAGAAACTTACTATTGAAATTCTTCAAACATTTCTTCCAATGATAATTCCCCTGACCTCACACGAGATAATATTGTTTTGACAATTTTCTCATCTTTCACTCCTTGCATCGCCCTCCAAGGTGTGATAGTCATATCGTCTGGAAGATGTTTCATTTCAGGAGCTAATTTACTGTTGCCACATACGAATGGCTTAGACTTTTTGACCTTCTGGTTTTTAATGGCAATGTCTTCCCACATGCCAAAAATCTCATCAATCAACCTCCAAACATCTCTAGTTCTAAATGCTAATTGGAAAATGTTATCAACACCTCTGAATAAATCACTATGTTTGCTGCCCTTTCCACCTTTTGGATTGGTTTTCTCTTCAATTTGATATCCTATTTCCATACAACATTCCTCTCGGAACTCTGCAGTAATTTTTGTCCTATCCCCGCCACATTTTTCTTCAAATTCACTATGAATAAATCTAACCCTTTGGATGAAAGTCATAGACATCCTATATTCATTATCTGAATTATGATCCCATGCCACTAACTTTGCTTCTGTAGCAGATAAACCAGCGTAAATGATACATTTCATTGTTTCAAAACGTGGGTTATTAGGATATTCCTCCATCAATTGTCTTTGAGCTTCTACAGAATGGTTCCCCCCAAGCACATAATAATTGTATTCAAAACATTTTGACTTATCAAATGCTTCTTTGTTGGGAACTTGAAGTGGATCAACAAGAAGCACATAACTAACCACATGAGCATATGGATTGTACCTCATCAATGTCTTCAAGTTGTGAACATGCAGATGATGTGGCTTTCTAACTTGATATTGACATTGTCCTTCACTTGCTTTATAGGTTTGCCTGACATTAAGCTGAAATGTGCGACCACCATCAATTAAGTTTCTCTTTGTCAAATTCTCTCGAATGACATTTTGTTTTGTTTTGATAATGCCATCTTCTAAATCAGCTCCTGGTGTAATGATTTCTCTACTTTCTTTTGAAGTTTCACTAGGTTCTTGACTGCTGGTAATGACTGCTTCAAAATCATCAACTCTACTTTTCTTGGTCATAACATTCCCACCAGAGTTATTCTTGGGCATTGTTACTTTTGGATTTTTATGGCTCTTCTCAGTTCCAATGTCATCTTCAGTAATGACAACATATGTTTCATCGTCAATTTCAACTTCATCATTCTCAAAAGTAACTTGTTTACCCTTGCTAGATTTATCCACCAGAGACCTTTTTTTTCTGATTCTTTGGATGTAGTTTTGTAGCATTATCAATTACTTCATTCTGCCTATTTTCCATATTTTCTTCTGACACTGAGTAAAAACTGCTGACAACTTTCATGATATCATTCTCAATGAAATGAATGCCTCCCAACCTAATTGAACAACTTTCAACGAAATTCTGCCAAACAAAATATCATATGTCAATAAAAAACAAAGTTAAAAAATATAGTGAGACACTTTAAAAAACGCAAAATACAAATATAAATAATAATACTTATGATGTTTTGTGTCATCTCATTTACGATTTGACTACACAACTTTGTAGATACCTCTCTCATGTCATACAATGAATATGATAGTTGGTATTTAACCCTTTCATGTGACTTGGGAGCTTTTGTAAGTACGTAAACAACTTCAGTGTCCGGTACCGAACACATATCTACGACTCTTCCCATCACCTCAAAAATTCCATTATCATTCGGTGTATCGATATATAGAGATATATTCACATTTGCGCTTTCTCTTTCTTTCACATACCACATTCTTGATGGAAATTTCACCTCTTTCGAATTCTTCCAGTTTGAAATCATCTTCTTATCACTTTAGGCACTTGAAAGATTTGTAGTCATGAGCTCAGGTGGAGTTCGTTCACCAATGTTTCTTTTAGATGCACCTTTATGAGTCTTTGGTCCAGAAATATTCACTGAAATTCTCTTTGATGCCATTTTCCTGAAAAATAGAAACACATAAATCAGTAAATAATAAAAACATATTAACTTAAAGTAACAACGAAAACATATCATAAATTTTAATCGACAATCGCCCCACCCACCGCCCCTCATATTCCAAAAGGACATGCATTAACATTCCAGTGTAAAAAAGTAAATCACGAATAAAACATTTTGCTCGGGCACCCTCACCGACCCACCCCCCCCTGCACAGCATGGGCGCCCTCACCCACCCACCCCCCCAAGCATCCCAACCCCCCCACCTCGGCGGCCGGGCACCCCGGCCCAACCCCCACAACCCTCTCCGGCTCGAGCGCCCTCACCTGCCCGCCCACCCCAACTCTCTCCCTACTCCGCCCGCCCGCCCGCCCGCCCGACCGACCCAAGCGCCCTCACCCACCCCTCCGGGCGCCCTCCCTACCTCTCCCCCAACCCGCACCCCCTCACCCGCCTGCTCCAACCCTCCCGGCGCCCCACCCCTCTGGGCGCCCTCGCCCACCCGCCCGCCCTACCCCTCCGGGCGCCCTCACCCGGCCCCCCGCCCGGCACCCTCACCCACCTGCCCGCCTCACCTGAACCCCCTCCGCTCGGGCTCCCTACCTCTTCCCACACCCGCCCACCCCGCACCCCCTCACCCGCCCGCTCCAACCCTCCCGGCGCCCTCACCCCTTCGGGCGCCCTCGCCCGCCCGTCCGCCCAGCGCCCTCACCCACCCACCCGCCTCAACCGAACCCCCCTCTGCCCGGGCTCCCTACCTCTCCCCCAACCTGCCCACCCCACACCCCCTCACGCACCCCTCACCCACCCGCTCAACCCCTCCCGGTGCCCTCGCCCGCCCCCCCGCCCGGCGCCCTCACATACCCGCCTGCCTCACTCGAACCCCCCTCCGCCCAGGCTCCCTACCACACCCCCTCACCCCGCACCCCCTCACCCGCCCGCTCCAACCCGCTCGCCCCGCCCCTTTAGGCGCCCTCGCTCGCCCGCCCACCCCACACCTCTGGGCGCCTTCACCTGGCCCCCCGCCCGACGCCCTTACCCGCCCCTCGCCCGGCACCCTCACCCACCCGGCCGCTTCCCCCGAACCGCCCTTCGCCCGGGCGACCTCGTGCAGGCACCACCCGGGCTGCCCGCGCCCTCGCCCGCCAGGCAGGGCGACCCTGCCTGTAAGGTCCTCGAGCTTAAGCGTTGTTGGGCGTCGGGCAAGGTGACGTGCACGACGGGTGCGGGTGCGGGCGACCGGCGAGTCGAGCTGCATGATGGTGCGCAGGTGGGCGCGGGCGCGTGGGTGGGCGCAGGCACACGAGCGGGCATGGGCATACAGGCGGGTGAGCCCACACAGCGGTGCGACGTTTCTGCGAGTTGCTTGCGACGATACTGTGAACAGGTTTGCGACACTTATGGAAAAGTGCATGGAACGATGGACAACTTATATGCGACTTGGAAGGAGGCTGCGTGAGGACAAAGCCGACTTGTTAATGGAGAGATATGGGCATATTACAAGTGGTTGTGGGGTCGGCCATGGGGCTGCACACCCCATATAAAACCCATGTAATATGCATATATATAAGTGAGCATGGAGGCTCATTTCGACAACACATTCACTCCTCACATCTTCATGGAGTTCAAAGAAGTGCGCAGAAATAGAAGAGAGATGCGCATATCTCATGCACTCATCTCTTAAGGCGTTGCACACTTGGAAGGTGAACAGGTCGAAGGTTGGCAAGCGTGTCCGGGGTGAATTCTAAAGTACAGTTTTGTGTAGGACTTGGCTAAGGGATCTTGGGTGGCTCGGGTGAGCACCTCCCTTCGTGCAAGGGTGCACAAGATGTTGTAAAAGGCAGGTTGCCTATCTATTGTAAAATTTGGTTAAGTGTGAGACTTGGTTTGGCCAAGACACACTGGTGTATTGTAATATGATATTCTTAATAAAATTGTCGGGCAGACTCACATTACGGGGAGTTTCCCCTCCCCTTTATACTTGTTGCAATTGTTGATTTTCTTGTATAATTGCATGATGATAATGAATGAGTATGGGCTTCATTAAGTATAAAGGAATATTGCTTTTACTTAGTTGCGAAACATAAGCTAAGTATGTTAATGTGAAAGTAGGCGTAGTCCACGAATGTTAGTATTGGTGAAAAGAACGTGTTCGGTGGTGTCGCACCTTGCTACAAGCGGTTGGAAGACTACCGCAGGTGTAGGGGCATGACAGTTGGTATCGGAGCTCGGTTGGAGCTGGTGTTGGAGCAGGGTTGCTCGTGACGAAGTGCAAGTGTGGGTACACTTGGAAACTTGACAGTTGATTACAGTGGAAGCAGGTTTAGCAGAGGTGAAGCTCAGTGCTTGGACTAAGCTAAACGACAAGGCATGGCAAGTTTGGGAGAAGGTGGAAGGAAGCTCTTGCTTACCTTGGATAGGTTGAAAAGGTTGAAGGAAGAGAGGCCCCGAATCCGGAAAGAACTTGAAGCCTTGGAAAAGAATGTTGAAGACGAACTTCTTCAACTTGGTTGGACAATGGAGCAAGATGAAGTTGCAGATTGTGCTAAAGAGGAAGCCATGATGATTGAAGATGTTGCAGACATGACCATGATGGAGGATGAACTTGAGGATGATCAAGTTGGACCAGGATCATGCGGTTTGCAGACATGGATGAATGAGGAAGAGCCTCATGATGATGTTGAAGTAAGTATTGGTACTTGTGTTTCATTTGGGCATTTGGTGGATGGACCATATGCAGGGAAGGGCAAAGCCAGTTTGCCGATGCTAGGGAGGATCTTACCATGGATGACTATGATGGAACCTTGTATGGAGAAGCAAGGATTGTCGATTGTTGCAGGACTTGTTGGGGTTGTTTGTGACCTTGTGGTAGAAGGTACAAAGGCCCTTGACAAGGGAGGAACTTGATGATCATTGTGGAGGATTGGGTCATGCTTTAGCCATATGGAGATTGGCCAAGTGCCTGGCATGACTCATGGACAGATTGAAGGGCACACATTTGATGATGTTTGGGTGGACTTCTCATGGCCGAGACCAAGAGATAGTCTTGGTGGACACTTTGGTGGAGGAGCTAGGATGAAGGGACTCATGACATGATGATATGGTTGGGTGACCGAGTTCACTAAACCGAAGATTGAAGACTTGGATGAGGATGACCGATGGTTGTGATGAGTCTACTTGGTTGGACTACATGGGCAACTTAGTCATGGACATCAGGTTGGAGGCATGGAGCATGGCAGTCTTATGCAGGGACATTATGTGGGAGCACTTGTAGAGGTGTCACTTATGGACATCCAATGAGGAGTGCCAAGACAGGGATGTTGTGCAGGTGGAATTGCTAATGTGACATGGAGACATATTACTTATGAGCCTATGGAAAGGTTGTACACTCTTGTGCAACAAGGCCATGGAGTTGGATGGAGTTGTGAGCAGACCATGGAGCATTCCTACTACATGGAGAGCTTAGGCATCTTGCAGAGACCTTTGGGCCGAGACTTGTATGCTTGCTAGGATGTTGGTTGGGGATGACTCATGGAGCTCATGATGACATGAGATTGTTGTGACTTTTAGGGACTTCATATATGGTGGACTTAGAGGATTTGATGCATTGAGGAGCTGAGGTTAGGAGACTTTGATGCAGTATGGGATGCATACTTTCAAAGTACATGTATGGGCATGGCTTGGAAGAGTGACTTGATGTAGAAGATAGATATGAGACACTTTGGAGTGATGGAGTTACGATGATGATGGTGCCTTGGTGGCTGCACTTGGGCATGGGTTGAGCCGAGACTCAACTACTTGACACATGGATAGATGAGACAAGTGCATACTTGTTTCGATGGTAGACTTGAGGGATGGCACATTGTAGATATGATGAAGGGGTGCTTCATGGACCTAGATGTGGCACATCGAGAGTCGGGTTGAGGAGATGATCTCTTCACATGGAGAAGACACACATGATGATGTTGGATAGATGTGGCTGATTTCACATTAACACCAAACATCATGGACAGCATGTTGCAGATGAGGTGGATGGAGTTTCCATGGACCTGAGCATGGATTATGGAGATAGATTCTTGATGAGTCAAGGATGTGACAGGATGTTTTGAGAAACGACGGATGGTGGCATGAGGATGTTCACTCTCATGGTTTGAGCGTGGCAGTTGGACTGGCCATCCGACTAGTTCAGGCATGAGGTCCGGAAGTGTACAGAGATGTGTTGGCATTATGTTGGAGTATCATGGCAGCAGTTCACATGAGGACACATGATGAAGACAGGAGGTCAGTAATCATGGATCGAGATGACATCTGATGGAGCGCATACCGTCGAGGTGCATACCTTGGTATGGTGAGCTTGGTGGCAGTTGGTCACTAAGTCGAAGCATGATGGAGACGAGGCTCTACATATGTTGCAAGGATGTTTGCTTTGTGTGGAGGAGTCAATCTTGGTGGATGGCTACCAGGATGGTATGTTGTCGAGGACGACAACGATTTCAGGTGGAGGAGGATGTAAGGTCCTTGAGCTTAAGCGCGGTTGGGCGCCGGGCAAGGCGACGTGCACGACGGGCACGGGTGCGGGCGACCGGAGAGTCGAGCTACACGAGGGCGCGCGGGCGGGCACGGGCGCGTGGGCGGGCACGGGCACACGGGCGGGTGAGCGCACACGGCGGTGTGACGTTTCTACGAGCTGGTTGCGACGATACCGTGAACAGTTTTCCGACACTTATGGAAAAGTGCATGGAACGATGGACAACTTATATGCGACTTGGAAGGAGGCTGCGTGAGGACAAAGCCGACTTGTTAATGGAGAGATATGGGCATATTACAAGTGGTTGTGGGGTCGGCCATGGGGCTGCACACCCCATGTAAAACCCATGTAATATGCATATATATAAGTGAGCATGGAGGCTCATTTCGACAACACATTCAATCCTCACATCTTCGTGGAGTTCAAAGAAGTGCGCAGAAATAGAAGAGAGATGCGCATATCTCATGCGCTCATCTCTTAAGGTGTTGCACACTTGGAAGGTGAACAGGTCGAAGGTTGGCAAGCATGTTTGGGGTGAATTCTAAAGTGCAGTTTTGTGTAGGACTTGGCTAAGGGATCTTGGGTGGCTCGGGTGAGCACCTCCCTTCGTGCAAGGGTGCACAAGATGTTGTAAAAGGCAGGTTGCCTATCTATTGTAAAATTTGGTTAAGTGTGAGACTTGGTTCGGCCAAGACACACTGGTGTATTGTAATCTGATATTCTTAATAAAATTGTCAGGCAAACTCACATTACGGGGAGTTGCCCCTCCCCTTTATACTTGTTGCAATTGTTGATGTTCTTGTATAATTGCATGATGATAATGAATGAGTATGGGCTTCATTAAGTATAAAGGAATATTGCTTTTACTTAGTTGTGAAACACAAGCTAAGTATGTTAATGTGAAAGTAAGCGTAGTCCACGAATGTTATTATTGGTGAAAAGAACGCGTTTGGTGGTGCCGCACCTTGCTACAAGCGATTGGAAGACTACTGCATGTGTAGGGGCATGACACTGCTTGCCGGGCGAGGGTGTGGGCGGCCCTGGTGGCGCCTGCACGAGGGCGCCCAACCTCGTTCAAGCGCCACCCAGGCCGCCCGCGCCCTTGCCCGGCAGGCAGGGTCGCCCTTCCTGCCAGGCGAGGGCGCGGGCGGCTCGGGTGGCGCCTGCACGAGGGTGCCCTCCCTCGTGCAGGCACCACCCGGGGCGCCCGCGCCCTCGCCCAGCAGGCAGGGTCGCCCTGCCTACAGGGCAAGGGCGCGGGCGGCCCGGGTGGCGCCTGCATGAGGGCGCCCAACCTCGTGCAGGCGCCACCCGGGCCGCCCGCACCCTCGCCTGGCAGGTAGGGCGACCCTACCTGTCACGCCCCCAATTCTTTTTTTGTTTAATTGGGCGGGTGCGGCACCGCCTAAGTTATTAAGATGTTCCATCGTTAATAAACTTTGCGAACTACGCCTTAACAATTCATAACCATTACGAATTTATATCATTAACGTGCGGAAACCATTAATAATACACAATAATAAATCAACACATCAATAATAATAATCAACACGACAATATAATAATAATCTTCTTTTATTATATTTGTAAAGTTTACAAAGTCGGGAGGGCGCCCGCCCGTGCACGACCGCACGGCGGTCTTGCCAAATCTCCACCGAAACCAAGTTACAACATATAACACCCAACTCTTGTGTCGTCGGGCAGGCGGGCGCACCGTGCACGAACCCACCGCCAATCACACAACGAGCCAATATAATGTGCAACCGCACGAACCCGGCGTTGGGCGGGCGGGCGCACCCCATGCACGACCCACCGCCAACACACAACGTGCCAATATAATGTACAGCCGCACGAACCTGGCGTTGGGCGGGCGGGCGCACCCCGTGCACGACCCCGCCTTCGCCTCAACCCAAAACTAAGTGCGATGTAGTGTGGGCGCCGTGCACACCACCGAAACCCAAACCTCGACCTCGTCTCGTCCTTCGCCCGGCTCGGCGGGCTCATCCATCGACTACGGTAATCTGCCCTATCTCCGAGTGCCTTACCCCTTTGTGCGATGAGAGATGATTGATGTCTGATGCCTCAAATGAACCGCAGCTCGTCCAAGTATATACGCTCCAAACTGTGCGTTTATCCTCCTGGCCGACACTACAAAGTGTAAAGAATCGCCACCATTCGCTCCATCAACCGTTGGCTTGACTCGCTTTCATGGTCGGCTTTAAACATAAGGCAAGCTGCCTTATAAGTAGGCGAACGCTTTCACTACTATGCGCACATCTCACAAATGCTCATCGCGTTTCATGAATCGCTCACAACCATACTTAGTTATTTTCATGAGTCGGAGGAGCGCGCGCCCAGGCAGAGCCGCAGGGCGTTACATCCTCCCCCACCAGAAGTCATTGTCGTCCCGACAATTCTTGCTCTCCTCTTCAACTTCCTGTCATACTTCACGATCTTGTCCTTCCATCTCCAAAGTGAATCTTCCATTTCCCAGCTCTCTTCCTCCGGTGCATCTTTCCATCTGCAAAGAAATTCCCGTCGCCGGTGGCAACCAACACCCGTAGTTCTGAGACTCACAATATTCTCCAACTCTAGTCCTGGTCTGTCCACAATCCCAGCTGGTCCTCTCGTCGGTTCAACTCTCTCTGGATGGTCTGAATCAAGATGACATCTCTTCAACTGACTCACATTAAAAACTGGGTGTTTCATGTTCATATGGTGTGGAAGCTCCAGCTTGTAAGCAGCTTCCCCCACTCTCTTCTTCACTCGGAATGGTCCCTCATACTTCCGTGTCAGTTTGCTCGTCGTCCCCTTGGCTGGCTGAAACTTCTCTCCGGTAATCCTGAGAAACACCATTTCCCCCACACCGAAGTGTGCTTCCCGTCTTCCACGATCAGCATACTTTTTCATCCTCCTTGCAGCCTCGTGCAAGCGTAACCGTGCTAACTCCAAGGTCTCCTCCCAAGCCTTCATGAACCTCTTTGCATGAGGACTTCTCAAGAAGCCTCTCGTCACTACGGTATGCGGTGCAACCGGCATCTGCCCATTCACCAACTCAAATGGGCTATACCCCGTCGCAGAACTCTTTTGAATATTGTAGCTAAACTGAGCAATATCCAAGAGTTCGGGCCAATTCTTCTGATCAGCCGTCACATAATGTCGCAAGTAGTCCTCCAGCAATGCGTTGATTCTCTCGGTCTGCCCATCTTTCTGCGGATGGTAACTTGAACTCATCAACAACTCTGTAACTTGAACAATGTGGTCCAAAATCTCCCTGTAAATCGCGGATCTCTATCCGACACAATACTCAATGGCATCCCCCAATACTTCACTATGTTCTTAAAGAACAACTCCGCTGTCCGCTCGGCTCCACAAGGTATCTTTGTAGGAACAAAGACAACATACTTGGAAAAACGATCGACCACGACCATAATCCCATTATACCCCTGCACCTGTGGTAACTGAGTGATGAAGTCCATCGAGACACTCATCCATGGCCTCCCTGGAATCGGTAAAGGCTGCAACAGTCCTCCTTGTCTCTGAGTATCCGATTTGTCCTGCTGACAAATGATGCACGTACGTACATACTCCTCCACATCCTCTCTCATCTTCTCCCAAAAGAATCCTCTTTCCAACAATGCAAAGAACGACGCTGCCCTGGGTGGCCAGCCCACGGAGAATCGTGGCACTCCTTCAAGAGGTGCCTCCTGAGTCCAGATGACTTTGGAACATAGAGTCGGTTTCCAAAGAACAAGAACCCGTCTCGTAGAAAGAACTTTCGTGTCTTCCCCTCCTTTATCTGCTTCACTATATTCTGTGCCAAAGTATCGGTTTCAACACTTTCCTTGATCTTATTCTGCATCTCTTCTGACATCTGAACTCGACTCCTACTCCTTGCTGCCCGTTCTTCTTCCTCCTCCAATGCTGCAAGTTGTCCTTTCCTGCTAAGGGCATCTACTACCGCATTGTGTCTACCCGGTCTATACTCGATAGTCATGTCGAATTCTGCCAAGAAGTCCTGCCAACGAGCTTGCTTCGCAGAAAGCTTCGGTTGTGATGCAAAATAACTTGCTGCAACGTTGTCAGTCTTGACAACAAACGGCTTCCCAATCAGGTAATGCCTCCACACATGAAGACAATGGATGATGGCAGTCATCTCCTTCTCATGAACCGGATACCTTTGTTCTCTATCCTGCAACTTCCGACTCTCATATGCCACCGGATGCCCATCCTGCATAAGAACCCCTCCTATGGCAAAATCTGAAGCATCAGTGTGTACCTCAAACGGTCTCTCGAAGTCAGGCAACTTCAGTATCGGTGTTGTAACCATCCTCTTCTTCAAGTCATCAAATGCCTCTTGACATTTTCTCGTCCAACTCCACCTCTTGTCTTTCTTCAATAAGTCTGTCAGTGCCGATGTCACCTTAGAGTACCCCTCTACAAACTTCCGTTGGTAGTTGGTCATGCCCAAAAACACGCTCATCTCATGGACATTCTTCAGTTCAACCCAGTCCTCAATCGCCTTCACTCTACTCGGCTCCATCCGTATGTAGCCTTGACCAACAATATGCCCAAGGAACGGAATCTCGGTCTGAGCGAACACACACTTAGACTTCTTCAAGAACAACTGATTTGTCCTCAGTGCCTCGAATACCATCGCCAAGTGTTTCTTATGATCCTCCATGTTGTCACTGAACACCACTATATCATCCAAGTATACTACTACGAATGAATCCAAGTATGGTCGTAGGACATCATTCATCAGAGTGCAAAACGTAGCATGAGCATTGCACAAACCGAATGGCATAACAAGGAACTCAAAGCTACCATACCTTGTTACTATCGCGGTCTTCTTCTCGTCTCCTTCAGCTATCCGCACCTGATAATATCCATGCCTTAAGTCTAGCTTGGAAAACACTCGGGCTTTCGCAAGCTTGTCAAAGCAATCAGCAGCCAATGGCAAAGGATACCTGTTCCTTACCGTCTGTTTGTTCAATGCACGGTAATCACAGCACATCCATAGCTCATTCGAATCCTTCTTCCGCTGGAACAATACCAGAGCTCCATAAGGGGACCTTGAAGGTCTAATGAAACCTGCCTCAATTAACTCCTTTAACTGGCGTTTCAATTCCTCCAATTCAGGCCCTGACAATCAATAAGGTGCTTTAGCCGGGGGTTGCTTTCCTGGCTCAAGCTCAATGCTATGGTCCACTGCACGCCTTGGTGGAAGTTTCTTCGGAAGCTCATCAGGCATCAAATCCGTATACTTGGTAAGCACATCAGATATTTCAGCTGGAACAGGCGTCCCCACTCCATCACCTTCAACATCCTTGAACATCACCGCATATGTCTCCATATTTGAGTCCTTCATAGCCTTTTCCAAACTCAGTGCCGAAACATGCTGCACCTTGACTTCCTTCCTTTTCCTATGAGTGGGCAAAGTCCAAGTTTGTGACTGTCCAACCAGCACCACCTCATCACAGAAGGGGACAACAATAGCCTTGTTGCCCTTCAAGAAATCCTGTCCGAGTATCATATCAAAGTCATTCATCTCCATCACCGTGAAGTCCAGCTGACCTTTCCAGTCTTTTATCTGCACAGGTACATCGTGTACCAATCCCGCCACCTTAGCTCTAGAGTTCACTGCCTTGACCTCCATGTTCGATGGGGTGATCGTCAGCCCAGCCTCTTTTGCTAACCGTGTCGTCATGAAGTTATGTGTGGCACCCGTGTCCACCAGAGCTTGAATGGTCTTGCCATGAACCATCAAGTCCACGAAACCCAGACTGTTCATCCATGATTTCTCCATAACCTTATCAGCTTCACCTGTCATGAGCAACCCTGCTCTATCAGGCTTCACCATATCATCTTCGTCACGAGCAACCTTTGCTCTGATACCACCTGTCACGCCCCCAATTCTTTTTTTGTTTAATTGGGCGGGTGCGGCACCGCCTAAGTTATTAAGATGTTCCATCGTTAATAAACTTTGCGAACTACGCCTAAACAATTCATAACCATTACGGATTTATATCATTAACGTGCGGAAACCATTAATAATACACAATAATAAATCAACACATCGATAACAATAATCAACACGACAACATGATAATAATCTTCTTTTATTATATTTGTAAAGTTTACAAAGTTGGGAGGGCGCCTGCCCGTGCACGACCGCACGGCAGTCCTGCCAAATCTCCACCGAAACCAAGTTACAACATATAACACCCAACTCTTGTGTCGTCGGGCAGGCGGGCGCACCGTGCACGAACCTACCGCCAATCACACAACAAGCCAATATAATGTGCAACCGCACGAACCCGGCGTTGGGCGGGCGGGCGCACCCCGTGCACAACCGACCTCCAACACACAACGTGCCAATATAATGTACAGCCGCATGAACCCGGCGTTGGGCGGGCGGGCGCACCCCGTGCACGACCCCGCCTTCGCCTCAACCCAAAACTAAGTGCGATGTAGTGTGGGCGCTGTGCGCACCACCGAAACCCAAACCTCGACCTCCTCTCGTCCTTCGCCCGGCTCGGCGGGCTCATCCATCGACTGCGGTAATCTGCGCTATCTCCGAGTGCCTTACCCCTTTGTGCGATGAGAGATGATTGATGTCCGATGCCTCAAATGAACCGCAGCTCGTCCAAGTATATACGCTCCAAACTGTGCATTTATCCTCCTGGCCGACGCTACAAAGTGTAAAGAATCGCCACCATTCGCTCCATCAACCGTCGGCTTGACTCGCTTTCATGGTCGGCTTTAAACATAAGGCAAGCTGCCTTATAAGTAGGCGAACACTTTCATTACTATGCGCACATCTCACATATGCTCATCGCGTTTCATGAATCGCTCGCAACCATACTTAGTTATTTTCACGAGTCGGAGGAGCGCGCGCCCGGGCAGAGCCGCAGGGCGTTACACTGCCTGCTGGGCGAGGGCGCGGGCGGCCCGGGTGGCGCCTGCACGAGGGCACCCAACCTCGTGCAGGGGCCACCCGGGCCGCCCGTGCCCTTGCCCGGCAGGCAGGGCGACCCTGCCCGCCGGGCGAGGGCACTGGCGGCCCGGGTGGCGCCTGTACGAGGGCGCCCCCGCTCGTGCAGGAGCCACCCGAGCCGCCCACGCCCTCGCCCGGCAGGCAAGGAGATTCCCGGAATTGCCCTGCCTGCCGGGCGAGGGTGCGGGCGACTTGGGTGGCGCCTGCACGAGGTTGGGCGCCCTCGTGTAGGCGTCACCCGGGCCGCCCGCGCCCTCGCCCGGTAGGCAGGGCGCCCTGCCTACTGGGCGAGGGCGCGGGCGGCCCGGGTGACGCCTACACGAGGGCGCCCAACCTCGTGCAGGCGCCACCCAAGTCGCCCGCACCCTCGCCCGGCAGGCAGGGCAATTCCGGGAATCTCCCTGCCTGCCGGGCGAGGGCGCGGGCAGCCCGGGTGACGCCTGCACGAGGTTGGGCGCCCTCGTGCAGGCCCCACCCGGGCCACCGGCACGAGGGGGGGCACCCAACCTCATGCAGGCGCCACCCGGGCCGCCCGCGCCCTCGCCCGGCAGGCAGGGCGATTCCGGGAATCGCCCTGCCTGCCGGGAGAGGGCGTGGGCGGCCCGGGTGGCGCCTACACGAGGGCGCCTGTCACGCCCCTACACCTGCGGTAGTCTTTCAACCGCTTGTAGTAAGGTGCGGCACCACCGAATGCGTTCTTTTCAACAATACTAACATTCGTGGACTACGCCTACTTCACATTAACATACTTAGTTTTTGTTTCGCAACCAAGTAAAAGCATTTATCCTTTATACTTAATGAAGCCCATACTCATTCATTATCATCATGCAATTAACCAAGAACATCAACAATTGCAAACAAGCATAAAGGGGAGGGGAAACTCCCCGTAATGTGAGTCTGCCCGACAATTTTATTAAGAATATCAGATTACAATACACCAGTGTGTCTTGGCCGAACCAAGTCTCACACTTAACCAAATTTTACAATAGATAGGCAACCTGCCTTTTACAACATCTTGTGCACCCTTGCACGAAGGGAGGTGCTCACCCGAGCCACCCAAGATCCCTTAGCCAAGTCCTACACAAAACTGCACTTTAGAATTCACCCCGGACACGCTTTCCAACCTTCGACCTGTTCACCTTCCAAGTGTGCAACGCCTTAAGAGATGAGCGCATGATATATGCGCATCTCTCTTCTATTTCTGCGCACTTCTTTGAACTCCACGAAGAAGTGAGGAGTGAATGTGTTGTCGAAATGAGCCTCCATGCTCACTTATATATATGCATATTACATGGGTTTTACATGGGGTGTGCAGCCCCATGGCCGACCCCACAACCACTTGTAATATGCTCATATCTCTCCATTAACAAGTCAGCTTTGTCCTCACGCAGCCTCCTTCCAAGTCGCATATAAGTTGTCCATCATTCCACGCACTTTTCCATAAGTGTCGCAAAACTGTTCACGGTATCGTCGCAAGCAGCTCGCAGAAATGTCGCATCGCTGTGTGCGCTCACCCGCCTGTGCGCCCATGCCCACCCTTGTGCCCACGCCCGCCCGCACGCCTGCGCCCGCCTGGGCGCCCTCGTGCAGCTCGACTCGCCGGTCGCCCGCACCCGCGCCCGTCGTGCACGTCGCCTTGCCCGGCACCCAACCGCGCTTAAGCTCGAGGACCTTACAGCGCCCCTTGTGCAGGCGCCACCCGGGCCGCCCGCGCCCTCGCCCAGCAGGCAGGGCGATTCCGGGAATCGCCCTTTCTGCCGGGCGAGGGCGCGGGCGGCCCGGGTGGCGCCTGCACGAGGGCGCCCCCCCTCGTGCAGGCGCCACCCGGGCCGCCCGCGCCCTCGCCCGGCAGGTAGGGCGATTCCCGGAATTGCCCTGCTTGCCGGGCGAGGGCTACCCTGCCTGTCGGGCGAGGGCGCGGGCGGCCCGAGTGGCGCCTGCATGAGGGTGCCCCCCCTTGTGCAGGCGCCACCCGGGCCGCCCGCGCCCTCGCCCCGCAGGCAGTGTCGCCCTGCCTACCGGGCGAGGGCGCGAGCGGCCCAGGTGGCGCCTGCACGAGGGCGCCCCCCTCTCTTGCAGGCGCCACCCGGGCCGCCCGCGCCCTCGATTGGCAGGCAGGGCGACACTGCCTGCCGAGCGAGGGCGTGGGCGGCCCGGGTGGCGCCTGCAAGAGAGGGGGGCGCCCTCGTGCAGGCGCCACCCCGGCCGCTCGCGCCCTCGCCCGGCAGGCAGGGCGATTCCCGTAATCGCCCTGCCTGCCGGGCGCGGGCGCGGGCGGCCCGGGTGCGCCTGCACGAGCCCCGCTCATGGGGTTGAGGGAGGGTGGGTGAGGCCGAGGGCGGAGGGTGGGTGAGGCGAGTGGGCGAAGGCGGGTGAGGCAGGTGGGTGGGTAGGGCGGGTGGGTGAGGCGGGCAGGTGGGGCTGAGGGAGGGTGGGTAGGGCGGGGGGGCGGGTGAGGGCACTCGGGGGTGGGTGGGGCGGGCGGGTGAGGGCGCCCACGGGTGGGTGGGGCGGGTGGGCGAGTGGGGCGCGCGCGGGCGAGTGGGGTGGGCCGGCGGATGCGGGCGCCCGCAAGCGGGTGGGCGAGCGGGTGAGGGCGCCCGCGGGCAGGTGGGGCGAGCGGGCGGGTCGGGACGGGCGGGCGGGTCAGGGCGCCTGCAGGCGGGTGGGGCGGGCGGGTCAGGGCGCCCGTGCCGTGGGGGTGGGCGGGTGAGGGCCCTCGGGGGTGGGTGGTGCATGCGGGTGAGGGCGCCCGAGTGTGGGTGGCCTGCCCGGAGGGGTGAGGCGCCCGGGTGAGGGCGCCGGGAGGGGTTGGGCGGGCGGGTGAGGGCGCCCGGGCCAGGCGAGCGGGTGAGGGGGGCGTGGGTGGTTCGACCGGAGGTGTCACGCCCCCAATTCTTTTTTTGTTTAATTGGGCGGGTGCGGCACCGCCTAAGTTATTAAGATGTTCCATCGTTAATAGACTTTGCGGACTACGCCTTAACAATTCATAACAATTATATTATTAACGTGCAGAATACACAATAATAATTCAACACAACAATAATAATCAACACGACAACATAATAATAATCTTCTTTTATTATATTTGTAATGTTTACAAAGTCGGGAGGGCGCCCGCCCGTGCACGACCGCACGGCGGTCTTGCCAAATCTCCACCAAAACCAAGTTACAACATATGGTACCCAACTCTTGTGTCATCGGGCAGGTGGGCGCACCGTGCACGAGCCCACCGCCAACACACAACGAGTCAATACAATATACAACCGCACGAACTCGGCGTTGGGCGGGCGGGCGCACCCCGTGCACGACCTCGCCTCCGCCTCAACCCAAAACTAAGTGCGAACCGATATAATATACAGCTGTGTCGTTTGGGCGGGCGGGCCTGCCCGTGCACGAACCCACCGCCAACACACCCGAGACAATCACCACACCAACTCGGCGTTGGGCGGGCGGGCACACCGTGCACGACCCTACCCGGCCACAACCCGGTCTAAGTGTGATACCAAACGCGGGCGTTGTGCGCACCACTGAAAACATCAACTCGTCCTTCGCCCGTCCTTTGCCCGGCTCGGCGGGCTCATCCGCTGCGACTAGCTACGCCTGTCTAAGTGCGCACTACTCCTTAGTGCGATGAGAGCGAAGAGCTTGTTGATCGATTGACCGATGTCCAAATGAACCGCAGGTCGCCTGAACTTATACGCCTCCAAGCTGTGTGTATCTCCTCCTGGCCGACGCTACAAAGTGTAATAACTCGCCACCATTCGCTCCATCAACCGTCGGCTTGACTCGCTTTCATGGTCGGCTTTAAACATAAGGCAAGCTGCCTTATAAGTAGGCGAGCTCCCCCATTACTACGCGCATATTTCACATATGTTCATCGCGTTTCATGGATCGCTCGCACCCATACTTAGCTGTTTTCACGAGTTGGAGGAGCGCGCGCCCGGGCAGAGCCGCAGGGCGTTACAGGAGGGGTGGGGCGGGCGGGTTAGGGCGCCCGGGTCGAGCCGGGCAGATGGGTGAGGGGGGACGGGGTGGGTGGGCCGGGCGAGTGAGGGGGCTCGGGCCGGGCAGGCGGGTGAAGGGGGGCTATTAGGGCGCCCAGAGGGGCCGGGCGGGCGGGTGAGGGGGGGCGCTGTTAAGGCACCCGGAGGGGCCGGGCGGGCGGGCGGGCGGGCAGGCGAGGGGGGGTGCGGAGCACCCACGGGTGTTAAGAAAATGAGGTTGACCTGGCCCACCATGCTCATGATTTTTCATGAAACTAATTTAATATAAAAAATTTCAAGAAAAAAAATTTAACTTACCTTTTAATTGCGAGAATTCTTCGTTGATTATGTTGTTGATAGCGATTTAGCTGCTCCACAAATTCAAAACCTCTTTCAACGATTTTCAGAAAGCCTGGATGTGATGTTAGTAATAGTGATAATGAAATTTTAATATGTAAGTGAAGTTACAAGGATGTTTTACTGTACAGTTAATATGGGATAATTTGTTTTACAATATTATAAAGTGAATATTATTGATTTGTTTTACAACGGGTTGAATGTGGGATAATTTGTTTTAAAATATTTTAAAGTGAATATTGTAGTATTGGAAAGCGAATATTATATGGTTTAACTATTATAATAATTGTAGAAGTTGTAGTGTACAATTTTAATTATGATTTCATAAAAAAATTTAGTTTACATTTTCCAATAAATTGTAGAACAAAGTAATAAACGTAAATAAATTTAACAGACTTTTTGGAGGGAAATATTTTCGCGAAACTTTTTGGAGGGAAATATTTTCGCGAAATTTTTTGGAGGGAAAATTTCATTCTTTAAGCTATATAATATCTTTAGGAGACTCTCCATTTGTATCATTCAACATCTTCTATTTGAAAGGGATGGATTGTTCTGATAGTGAAGTTTCGATTTATACACCATCAACTTCTTCATCGCGTAACAACTCTATTCATATTGATGAACATAGCAGGAATTCTTCCACTATGAATAGAAAGTCACTTCTTCCACTTAGTCCTAATTCTAAGGACTATGAGAGCAACACTGATGAAAGAGGGGATGGAGAATTTCAAATAAATAAAGAGTCACAGATTCCACTTAGTCCTACTTCTAAGGACTATGAAAGCCACAATGATGAAGAGCATGATGGTGAAGTTCAAAAGAACAGAGTGTCACGATGTCCACTTAGTCCTAATTCTGACGACTATGAGAGCAGCAGTTTTGAAGAGCATGATGGTGAAGTTCAAAAGAATGGAGGGTCACGGTGTCCACTTAGTCCTAATTTTGAGGACTATGAGAGCAGCAATTTGACGAGCATGATGGTGAAGTTCAAAAGAATGGAGTGTCACGGTGTCCACTTAGTCCTAATTCCGAGGACTATGAGAGCAGCAGTTTTGAAGAGCATAATGGTGAAGTTCAAAAGAAGGGAGTGTCACGGTGTCCATTTAGTCCTAATTCTGAGGACTATGAGAGCAGCAGTTTTGAAAAGCATAATGGTGAGGTTCAAAAGAAGGGAGTGTCACGGTGTCCACTTAGTCCTAATTCTGAGGACTATGAGAGCAGCAGTTTTGAAGCGCATGATGGCAAATTTCAAAAGAATGGAGTGTCACGGTGTCCACTTAGTCCTAATTCTGAAGACTATGAGAGCAGCAGTGATGAAAAGCATGATGTTGATTTTCAAAAGTATGGAGTGTCAAAGTGTCCACTTAGTCCTAATTCTAAGGACTATGAGAGTAGTAGTGATGAAAAGCATGATGTTGATTTTCAAAAGTATGGAGTGTCACGGTGTCCAGTTAGTCCAAATTCTAAGGACTATGAGAGCAGCAGTGATGAAGAGTGGGATGATGAAATTCAAAAGATTGGAGTACCACAGTGTCCACTTAGTCCTAATTCTGCGGACTATGAGAGCAATAGTTATGAAGAGCGTGATGATGAATTTCAAAATAATAGAGTGTCACTGTGTCCTCTTAGTCCTAATTCTGCGGACTATGAGAGCAGCAGTGATGAAGGACAGGATGATGCACTTAGTCCTAATTCTAATGAGTATAAAGGTAGCAGTGACAAAGGACGGGATGTAGCATCTTCAATAAGTAAACAGTCACATTTTCAACGTAGTCCTAATTCTATGGACTATGAGAGTAGCACTGGCAATGCATATGAGGAAGAATATCCATTAAACATCGAGTCAGATTTTCCATTCAGTCCGAATTCTAAGGACTACGACAGTAGCACTGAAGAAGCAGAAGATGAAGAATATCCTCCAAGTCAATATTTGAAAAGCAGAGATGATCATAGTGTGGATAACATTCCTCTTAATGATGATGAAAAGCCTTATACAAATGATGATCAGATGATGGAGATGTTGCCAAGAAACATTGTATCAAGGAGTAGGAGCAGACCTTTTCATATCAATGCAAGTTGTTCTAGTTATACAAGGGGTACAGCAGAATATCTGACGAGAAGAAGTTCTATCAGTGCTCTCATTTCAAGTGAATGTT
The DNA here is from genome assembly GCA_031772625.1 of Pinus tabuliformis. NCBI lineage: Eukaryota > Viridiplantae > Streptophyta > Pinopsida > Pinales > Pinaceae > Pinus > Pinus tabuliformis. Next base: position 253,737,327 of record CM062810.1, on the reverse strand, counting down.
GCCAAAAAGATTGCTTGAAACATATGGATTTCAAATTTGCATTAGAAAGCAGGAAGAGATATTTGTCAATGAATAAAAGCATGCAAAATTCATATTTAGTTGGGTGCATGCAATCTACATTGTCAGGTTATGATTATCATATTGGGACTTTTTTTATCTGTAGAAAAGGTTTCAAAATGTTTCATTCGATTGGGAATTTTCGTCTCTCGAGAATTCAAGAAAATTTGGAAAAGGATCCCACATTTTATTCAGAAGTACGTCATAGGAGACAGTTTGGTCCATTATCAAATACTGCAATGTCATGGATGAAAGATTTCTTTTCAAAGCATGGAGAGTGTATGCCAAATGGAGAGACAATACATATTCCAGATAATTTTTCAAGACGAGAAATCTACAACTTATATAAAGAATATGCAGAAGGTGCTGAGGGACATGGCCAGTTTATTACATATCAATATTTTGTGAAGGTATGGAAGAAAGAATTCAATAATGTCCGTATTCCTAAGAAGACAAGGATGGGGATTTGCAGTACATGTGCTTCTCTTAAATCAAAAAGGGACAAAAGTGAAGGCTTAGAAAGAGGTAAGTGTTCATAACTTTAACTTTTAAAATTGTATAGTCATCAACTATGAAAACATATTTCTTAATGAATCTCTTTTATGTTGTGTAGATTTAATTGTCAAACAACTTCAGGAGCATCGCGAACAACAAACAAACGAAAGGAAGAAGTTGTACAAGCATCGAAAAAAGTGTTATGATAATCCGAATAAATATTTGGGTTTGATAATTGATGGTATGGACCAGAAGAAAACACTTTTACCACATTTTGTTCGCACACCCAAAAATTTATAGGAGGAAAACTTTATTCAATTTCACTTGGTCGGTTGTATGGTCTTCAATGGGAAAATGTTGCCAAGGGTGTACTTCACAGCTCCAAATATTCATAATGATGCAAATCTGACCATAACTATAATTCATTATGTGATTTCTCATTGGTCTGGTAATCTTCCTGAAGTTTTGTATATACAATTGGACAACACTTGCCGTGAAAACAAAAATCAGGTTGTTTTTGGATATCTAAACATGCTTGTTGAATTGGGAATTTTTCAGAAGGTAAAGGTTGGTTTCCTTCTTGTTGGGCACACTCATGACCATATTGTTCAGATGTTCAGTTGTTTTTCAGTCACATTGACGAGGAAGGAAGTTGGTAGCTTGCCATCACTAATTGAATGTATTAAGAAATCATACATGCCAGAGCCTACTTTTGATGTGTTGGAAGAAACTATTGACATGCGAAGGTTTATTCTGGGATCATTTGGTGAGGGGAAATGCATTGAACAACTTAATGACATTAGCTTCCAACATCAATTTCGTATCAAAAAAATTGATGGGAAAACACTAATATGGGGCAAGAAGTATTCAACTACTACAGAATGGGCACCGTCATCAAGATTGCAATTTTTGAAGTTCATTCCAGATCATCCAATATTTGCATCAAAAATATTTTTATTACAATCAGTTGGTGAAGTTCAGAATGCACGTAGACAGAACAGGGCTATAAATTATTCTGATTTCCTGGAAGAAATTAAAAAATGTATTAGATATACATATGAGTACTTTGACATTGCTGATTCAGTTTGGTGGGAGTCGTTTTTCAATAATCAAAGTGATATCATTTCGACAACAATAAATGAAGATATACCTTTGAAAAATCCATTTATTTGGCCACATAATGTGTCGAATGAACATGAGGAAGTAAACATTGTTGAACAACAACAATCTCAAGGTATTATTAATTCTTCATAGGCAGAGGAAAGAGAGATGTATATTGGTTCCAGAAGATCTCGTGCACAACGTGAAGCCATGGAAGACCTTTATAGGGGTTCAATATAGGATATTAAGGAGGGTTGCATGATTGCAGTGCTAGCAGATGGAGATCCCAATGGCTATCCATTTTGGGTTGCTAAAGTTATAAAGGTCTTTATAGAAAATGAGGATGTTACAAGTGTTGAAGTACATTGGTATGCCACAAATACACACCCATTCAATGGTGTGTATAAGCCAGAGATGGTAGTTGACAAAAAAAATGGCGGAAAAAGAAAAAGAAAGGGTACAAATGTAAATCGTCGCCGCACAGACATATTAAAATTGGAGGATGTAGACATACTTGTTTATGACTTCAATTTAACAAAGAAAGGAACTCTTCACTTCAAGACGATAGAGATTCTGAAAAGGTTGTTACCAGAAGGAACAGTGTTGACATGGGAGTCACTTGAAACCAGTCGTAGATCTAGAAGAATTTTGAAACCTGAAATGTTGGGCATGCATGTGGACTCAGATGGGGCACTAGTTGATGAAAGAGAAGAATATGGAACATCTTCGTCAGCATCCAGTCACTCATCTGAAGATGTGAATTCTGATGGTGTGCCAGAAAACATGAGTGATTTTGAATAATTGTTTAAGACAGTTTATATAATTGATGTATGCATTGTATCTTCAAATAAAATTAATGTTTTCCATATGGTGTTAAATGAGAAGTTATGAGGCATTTTTATGTTGTTGGATTATATGTCTTAGTTATGATAAATTTTATTGTTTAAAATATCTACAATGCAATATTAAATTAGGTATATAAAATATGTTTTATTCAATATACAAATAATGACTTTTGAATGCATTTAGTGATGTAATTTGTTCATAATGTCATGGTTTTTTTTATTTTATAGTTGAAAAAATTTCAATTTTTTTTGTATCTAGCATGTTATGGTTGAAAACATGTTAAATTTATACTTAGGAAAGAAAAATGATATTCTACCAAAAACATTAGTGTGTTTTTTCCCGCATAAACAACTTTGTTTGACACATAAAAATTTGGTTTTATTAGCATTTTTTTTAAATACTGAAAATTGACCCTAAAAAAAAAATCATTGTTCCAGTGTCATCAGTTTCATTTTGAAGCTATATTTTGCACGAAAATTTCATAGTAAATTTTGTAGTCACTGCCAATTTTAAAACATGTTCAAAATTGACGCCTAAAAAATAAAAACATCGTTCCAGTATACACACTTTTCGTTTTGAGCACTGTTTTTGATGTTTTTTGGGGGTTTTTTGGCCAGAGTTCCCGTTTTGAGTTTATAGTTCCCGTTTCAAAGTTTACATTGTTCATGGCTTTTGGCCTAGATTGCCTACCCAAGATAACAACAAGGTCAACTCTATAAATTTTCATCTGAGGCTGGTGTACTACATTTTTGTGATCAAGATTTATGATGAGGACAAACAAGAGACAATCATCATTTCCTGTGTTCTACATTAAGTATGACATGTCACGAAGAACAGAAACAAGTAATATGTTGTGATAAACCCCCATGAAGATCATTGATTTCACTAATTTCTGAAACCATGGCTTTTGGTCTAGAATTCCTAGCCAAGATAACAACAATTTCAACTCTATCAGCTTTCATTTGAGGTTTGTGTTCTACATTTTTTGTGATCAAGATTTATGATGAGGATAGACAAGAGACAATCATCATTTCCTGTGTTCTGCATTAAGTATGACATATCATGAAGAATAGAAACAAATAATTCATTGTGATAAAGGCCTAGACATATCATTGATTGTACTAATTTATGAAACCATGGCTTTGGTCTTGATTTCCTAGCCAAGATAACAACAATTTCAACTTTATCAATTTTGATCTGAGGTTGGTGGACTACATTTTTCTGATTAATATGTATGATGAAGACAGACAAGAGACAGTCATCATTTCCTATGTTCTACATTAAGTATGACATGTCATGAAGAACAAAAAGAAACAATCCATTGTGATAAATGCCTAGACAGATCATTGATTGCACTAATTTTTGAAGCTATGGATTTTGGTCTAGATTGTCTAGCCAAGATAACAATTTCAACCCTATCTATTTTCATCTGAGGTTGGTGTAGTACATTTTTGTGATCAATATTTATGATGAGGAAAAACAAGAGACAATCATCGTTTCCTGTGTTTTGCATCAAGTATGACATGTCACGAAGAACAAAAACAAACAATCTTTTGTGAAGAGATCAATGCTTCCCCATTTAAAGGTATTTAAATATTGGTTCTAGGATGTGTTTCCTTGTAATGGTTTCTTTTTCCATTCATGCCATATTTTGGATAAATATTTAAGCCTTTTTATTACGAACAACTTGTAATTGTGAGTGTCAAAACACAAATGAAACAAGTTAACATAGTCATTGTGCTAGAAAAGAGTTTTGGGGCCTTCATGACAATCATAAATACACATCCCATTTTCTTTCTACTTACTTGAATAGTTGAATTGAATACAAGAGAAAAATTTTGTCCATTGACTAAGTTGTTTATGAGAAATTCGCATTCCAAATTCCAATTCCTCTTGAAAGGAGTCATCATCCAAGGTCATCAAATCAACAAGGATGCAAAGAGATGTTGTTGTAAAATATAAAGCCAAGAAATCATATTGTTGCAAGCATCTGCGAGCACATCTATACTCTGGTGGGGATATCGCTTTATGTTGAAATTTCCCTACTTTGAGTTTGGATTTTCTTGAGCTTCGTGGTACATCCAATCAGAAATGTACTGAGGTGGAATGGACTTGTTATTAGAGGTCAGATATTTGCCATTATACACCAGAGGGTTTGTGATCTTTGGTGGACAGGCTACATACAAAATGATACAATGAAACCCTAATTGCCCATGAATTGAATTTTTCAACATACAAATGTTTTGATCCCCTATTGCGTCTGCATTTACAAATTGTCTTGGAAGCAAAGGCAAAGTCCCAATAATATAGACTCATAACATGGATGGGGGCTTTGTTGCCTACCTGCCATGGTCTGGCTCTCACTGGGGCAGCATTAAAGTAATGATTTTATGCTAAGTGGTCGCACACTATTTCCTAAATAAACTAACTCAACATGAAACAAAAAATGAATAGCTCATTTACTTGAACCATACTCACATGAGCCATGCTAAGGCTAACTGAAAACTAGTCAAATAAAATAAGGGAATTAAAGGAATCGACTCTTGCAGCATATCGCTTCAGGCTCTCTTGCAAAATCCCCTTCACAGAGCTTGTGTTGTTGCTGCTACTACTTAGTGAGTCTCTGTGAACTATCTTGAGCACAATGTTGTTACTCTTTTCTCCCTACATTGTCTCACTCCATTCTTGGGAACTAATAGCCATGGACTAACTAATCCTGACCCAAAAGGTTTCCTCCACATGCATAACTTGATGTGTTGCAAATAATTCTCTAGCAGAGGCAGACATGAAAGACACCAAAAGATGCACCAGTTTGAATTTGCCTCCTTCATGTTGTTGACTTGGGTTTGAAGCACAGATACTATACAGAACATGAATATCACATATGTAGAGTGGCTGACTTGGGCTTGAATCGCAGAGAATATATAGAACAAGAATATCACACATGGAGAGCACCTCTAAGACAGAAAATTAGTGAGACAGGGACCCCTACACACAACTCAATAATGAGGAGGATTGTAGTATGAAATTTATACAAGCTAATCAAACAAAAAACCCTTGAATTAACCCTACCCTCGAATTCCAAGAATGGTAGAGGGCGAAATAGCCCCTACTCAGTTTCATGCCTGGAAATTGGGTGATTAGAAGCAGATCCGACATGAGATTGGGGCGATTGAAGAAGTCCGCCATGCAAACCAGGCGAATCTGGGCTTCATGGATTATTTGCACCTTTTTTCATGGGCTAAAATATAATAAATATTTATTTATTTTTTTAAATAATTTTTGGGCTAACTATAGAAAATGGGTGTAATATAAAAAAAAAATTGCCTCCAAAATATAAAACCCCTTAAATTTAATTTCGCCCATGGCCTAATATTTGCCCCTAAAATTTTCTATGGAATTGACACACGAAAAAAAAATTGCACAGAGAGAATGACTAAAGTCAGTGTGTGTTGATAATGGGATTAAATAAAGAGCATTTTTCACTCAAGTGACCTTCAAATTCCAGTGTGTTGATAATGGGATTAAATAAAGAGTGTCTTTCACTCAAGTGACCTTCAGATTCCAGTGTGTTGATAATAGGATTAAATAAAGAGCGTCTTTCACTCGAGTGACCTTCAGATTCTAGGATATTCTACAATCAAAATAAAGAAGGGGGTTTGATTTATAATTTTAGCTCTCTCCTTTTAAATTTTTTAAATTAATTCGATTTTCTTGGAGCCATTAATTCCAATTTTAAATTTAAATTTAAATTCTGTTTAGCAAAGATTTGTTGGAATTGCAAATTTATGTGGTGTATTTTACACAATCAAGTGTCCAACTAAACTTTCAAGGCATTGTATCCATTTATGCATTCAAAAATACAATTTTAAAATTGAGAAGTTGCACATGCTATATGCATATATAGAGACAATATAGATCCATTTTGAAGAGGATTAAATCTCTTCACGTGCATACGTTTTTTTTCCCAATTTTACACTCTAAAAGAAGTTTACATATCCGTGGTTAAAATGGATCTAAAGCAAAATTTTGTTCTTTAAATCTTCTACCTCTTAGTTTTTGTTTTTGTTTTTAATAATTTTATTGATTAAATTTATATAATTTTAATGTTATAAGTTTGAATTTATTTATACCTAAATAAATAAGCATTTTAAAAAACATAAAATTGCAATTTGACTAAAGAATAGAACATGTTTTTAAATTAAATTTATTTATAGTTAAAAATATATTTAAAACAACATAAAATCACAATTTAGGGATAAGTTTCACAAGTGTACTTGGGATAAGGAGTTAGGGAGAAAGAAAAAATACTATATTGAAGAGTTTAATCCCACTCATAATCATCAACAAAAAGATTACATAGGCACCAATATTTCTTGGAGAGCCAAAATTCTTATTGCTCAGCTAAGGACTAATTCTCATCAACTTTGTTGTGAAATAGGGCACTATAGAAGACCAAAATAATTGTGGGAGGAAAGAGTATGTAGTTTTTGGTCTTCTGGAAAAGTGGATAGAGAAAAACATTTCATTCTAGAATGTGAGGCCTTCAAAGACAAATGGGAAATTTATGTAGATATTCGGCAACTAGCTCTTGGGGTAAAGGAAATCTTTAAATATATATATAATTTAATGTAAATCTTATCATATTTATTAATATGCTAGCATCAAGGATAGTGTAAAAAACCATGTTGAAAATGGCTTGTTTAAATCAAATTTAACTTAATATCTTTGTTCTTGTTCCATGTATTGGGAAGCACTACATCATAGATATCATGGATTTTTATGTGAAGCTCCATAACCACATCGTAAAAATGGCGCTCAAAAAGGCCCTAAAAACTATGGGAGGAAAAAGTATGTATTTTTTGCTCTTCAAGAAAAGTGGAAACAAAAAAGGTATGTATTTTTTAGAATGCTATGCCTTCAAGGACAACAGGGAAAGTTATGTAGATATTCTAGCAGCTAGCTCTTGGGGTAAAGGAAATCTTAGCATCAAGAATAGTGTAAAAACCGATGTTGAAAATGACTTGTTTAAATCAAATTTAATTTAGGGTGTTTGTTCCTTGTATTGGGAAGCACTACATCATAAGGTACATGGATTTTGAAAGTGAAGCTCCATAACCACATCCTAAAAATGAATATATTTAGTTGGGGTAAAGGAAATATTTAAAAATATATAGTTTAATCTAAACCTTATCATATTTATTAACATTCTAGCATCAAGAATATTGTAAAAAACCATGCCAAAAATGGTTTGTTTAAATCAAATTTAATTTAAGGTGTTTGTTTCTTGTATTGGGAAGCACTACATCATAGGTATCATTGATAGCACTACATCATAGTTATCATGGATTTTGAACGTGAAGCTCCATAACCACATCCTAAAAATGAATATATTTAGTTGGGGTAATGGAAATATTTAAAAATATATAATTTAATGTAAATCTTATCATATTTATTAATATTCTAGCATCAAGAATAGTGTAAAAAACATGCCAAAAATGGTTTGTTTAAATCAAATTTAATTTAAGGTGTTTGTTCCATGTATTGGGAAGCACTACATCATAGGTATCATTGATAGCACTACGTGATAGTTATCATGGATTTTGAACGTGAAGTTCCATAACCACATCCTAAAAATTAATATATTTAGTTTTTATCTATGATATATAAATAAATATTCGAGTGCACATTACCTATGTAAAACTCTTATACCTTTCCTAGTTCTAAGATGAAGATAAGTCATTACATTTTAATAAAGTAATAACCCTTTTCTTGGAAATGTTTTTTGAGCCTACTTATTTATATTTTATTTTCAATATTATATTATAGCAATGCATATTTATTTCTTATTTCTTAGTAATTTAAATATGTGATATAATTGTTAAAAGTAAGGTTATCAAGCTTTTATTAATATAAAGATTTAAATGCTGAATTTTTTAAAATAATGATAATTAAAAGTGAATTTGATTAACTAGAAACTTTTTATAAATAACTTAAAAAGTAATTATATTTAAAAAATAAAATAAGTATAATGTATTTTTTTAAATGGAAATATTTAATTTAAATGAAAGTGAGTTATTTAATTGATGTGATAATTTTTCCATCACTTGAATGTTAACATAGTTAATAATTTTGTTATTATGCTTTAATTTTTTTTAATAATGAGTGAGTAAACATTTTTTCGGTTTTTAATTTGAAATAGTAAGTAAACACTCCTCACTCTTGATTTGAAGGAGTACCTACTAAGTATATCTTTAATAATGACTGAGTAAACATTTTCCCCATTTTTAATTTGAAACAATAAGTAAACACTCTTCACTCTTGATATGAAGGAGTATCTACTAAGTATATGATATGCATTGATAGCTTAGAAAAAATTCACATTATTGAATTGTTTATTTTACATATATTTGTTTTGTTTGAGGAATGGAGAAATTATAAATAAGTATAAATATAAAGGACAATATATATATATATATATATATATATATATATATATATATATATATATATATATATATATATATATATATATATATATATATATATATATATAACAACGGTTAAAAGTATGTATTTCTTTACAGAGTACAACAGCTATTCCTATGAAGGTCTCAAACAAAGGCTGCAGGAGTCAAAAGGAACTACGACAGCCAGGAGAATATAGGAGTTAAATCAATGGAGATTACATCGGGACACTCCACCAAAAACCCAGGCAAGAAAAGAGGAAGAAAGAGACAGAATGAACTTCTGTCAGAGTGTGGGAAACTCATGATTAATTCAGGTAAGATGAAAGATCTCACCAGTTACTCTTTCACAAACCCATCATTATGAAGCTTACAACCTGGAATATCAGAGGACTAGGAAGTAAAAGAAAACAAAGGAATCCCAGTAACATAATAAAAGAAGAAAAACTAGACATGGTGTTTATACAGGAAACAAAATGCTGAGTAGACAAGATCAGAGAAATACATAGAAAATGGCTTATCAAATATGAGTACCTAGAAGTCAAAGCAAACAATATAGCAGAGAGAATTCTTACCCTATGGAATCCTTAGAAAATTGAGATCCTGGATGCTGAGGCATCCAGAAACCACCTTTCAATGGTTATATAACCTTTAGGGGACAAGGATTGTTACATGATCACAAATGTCTATGGTCCTCAACTTCTTGAAGACAAACTCAGGCTCCTCATCTCTCTAGAGGAGCTAAGAGAGAGAAACCCAGTAATCCCCTAGATTCTGGGAGGGGATTTCAACATGATCAGATCGCTCACAGAGAAAAAAGGAGGGACCAGAACGCTTGGAAGAGACTCAATTGCCTTCCAGAACTTCTTAAACAACAAGAGACTGGTGGATATGGACACTATAAATGGTACCTTCACATGGAATAACAAGAGAGGAGGAACTTCCCAAGTTGCTTTGAAATTAGACATGTTCATAATAGCGGAGGAACTCCTTCTCTTCGGTCATATCATGACATATTTTATCCTTCCTTTCGAAGGCTCGGACCATTGGCCCATCCAATTGGAAGCTTCATTTATTGGCACCCTAAGGAACATACCTTTCAAGTTTGAAAATGTCTGGCTCACTCACCATGACTTCATCACTAATATTGGAAAATTGTGGGCGGAAGACATGCCCATCCAAGGCACAAAAATGTTCATCCTGCAACAGAGACTCAAACACATCAAGCTAAGGCTCAAATAATGGAACAAAAATGAGTTCGGAAATATTTTTGAAGCCAAAAGAGAAGTGGAGAAAAAATTACAGGAAACTAATCAAATTCTCATCACAGAAGGCTTCACAGAGGAAAGGAAAATGCAAGCGGACTCTCTTCAACAAGAATGGGACAATAGATGCCAGTAGGAGGAAATATTCTGGCAGAAATCAAGAGTACAATGGATTAAAGAAGCAGAGAGAAATACTAGGTTCTTTCACAAGTCCACCATGAAACACAGGGCAAATAATCGAATCACAAAACTCATAGATCCTCAAGGGAAAGAGTTAAATACTCACAAGGAAATGGAATCTGTCATGGTACAACATTTTCAAAACATAGCAAAGGATACCATTGCAGACATATCTTAATTCACTAAGATCTTCACTTAGCATATTCCAAAACTAGTAACCAGGGAAGATAATTATAATCTCAACAAGTCAGTAACAGAAGAAAAGGTCAAAGAAGTAATCAAAGAGATGCACAACAGGAAAGCTCTAGGCCCGGATGGTTTCAATGTAGACTTCTTCAAAACATGCTGGGAAACTATCAAACAAGACATTCTTGATGTGGTGGAGGACTCGAGAAATTAAAGAACAGTTCTGAGAGCACTTAATGAATCCTTCATAGCATTAATCCCTAAACAGGAAAAAGCCATGACACCAGATAGATTCAGACCCATAGCTTTGTGCAATGTGGTGTACAAAATCATTTCCAAAGTTATTGGTAATAGACTCAAACCTCTTCTTCCAACACTCGTGTCAGAGGAGCAAACTGGATATGTGGAAGGTAGACAAATTCTCAACAATATCTTTCAAGCTCACGAAGTGGTTCATTCCCTCAAGACCAATAAGCAAGCAGGTATGATAATACAACTTGACATAGCGAACTCTTATGATAAGCTAAGCTAGTCTTACATCATGGAAGTTCTTAAAGCTTATGGCTTTGACCACAACTGGATAAAGTGGGTCATGGCCCTGGTTACCACAGCTAGTTGTTCAATCCTTCTTAATATCTCTCCATCCAGAACCTTTACACCATCGAGGGGCCTTAGGCAAGGATATCCTCTCTCCCCATTCCTCTTCATTCTCATGATGGAAGGATTGGGCAAAGCGATCAATTCATCCAAGGAGGAAGGAAGAATCCAGGGACTAAAACTTACTCAGAATGGGGATACATTGAATCATCAACAATTTGTGGACAACACTATGCTGCAGGGCATACCCATAGTCAAGGAAGCCAAAGCTTTCAAACAAATCCTGCATGATTTTGCTATGGCTGTTGGCACTGAGGTAAGCCTCACAAAATTGAAAGTTTTCTTTTTCAATACTGATATTTCTATTCAAAGAAATCTCTCTAGAATTCTCGGCTTTCAAAGAGATCATCTTCCCTCCAAATATCTGGGAATGCCTCTCACTGATAAACCTCTGAGTAAGGAAGTTTGGGAGTTAGTTACAAATAAACTGAAGGACAAAGTCAACAACTGGACTAGTAGATCCTTGAATTTAGCAGGAAGGCTAATTCTTACAAAGGTTGTACTACAAACCATTCCAATTTTCATGTTTTCAGCCCTTCCTGTCCCAATAGGAGTTTTACAGCAAATCAGGAATATCCAAAGAAACTTTCTTTGGGGTAAAGGGGAAGAGAAAAATAAATGGGCTCTAGTAGCATGGGACAAGCTCTGCAAACCTAAAACCCATGGTGGTTTGGGTCTCCACAACCCGGACACTCTAAGAAAATTTTTGGGGGCAAAACTTTGGTGGAGATGGCTAAAGGAAATGAGAAACCCTTGGGCTAAGCTTTGGAAAAAAAATATGCAACGGACTGGAAGGAAAGGGACCACATTCGAATGATAGGACACATCAAGGGTTCCAATATTTGGAGCAATGCTTGGGAGAACAGAGCCTTAGTTCAGAAACATAGTTTCTAGGAGATCAGAAATGGGAATCTAGCCTAGTTCTGGGAGGACAACTGGCAGCAGGAACATAACCTCTATAGAGAAGGACTGGACATCATCAAAAATGATACCATTAATAAAGGACTGAAAAGGGTAAGTGACTTTTGGGATCAGTCAAGAGACACAGGTAAATGGAGAATTTGGAAGGTACCAGATTACAATGAAGAGACCCCTTTGAAGGCCCAAGCTAAAGTTCTTGAAGTGATTCTGGAAAAGAGGCAAATTTTAACTTCAACCTCGAATGATCTACTAAGATGGGGGAGAAACAATGAGGGCATCTTCAACCTCAAAGAAGCCAAAATAATAGTCACTGGACTTAACTATCCAAGCCCTAACAAGACTTGGAAAGACCTTTGGAACAACCCACACTGGATGAAGATCAAACTGTTCATGTGGCTGGTACAGCATAAAAAGATTTTGACTTGGGAAAATCTCAGAAAGAGAGGTTTTGTTGGTCCATCAAGATGCCAGTTATGTGGTTTGCAGGAGGAAACTATAGATCACCTTCTCAACCTCTGCTATTTCACCTCCACCTGACAAAATTGGGTGGCCTCTATCTTCAACCAAATAGTCAGGAATGAAAATGACATTACTGAAACTTTAAAGAATTGGAGGAAAGACTTCTCGGATAATGAGATAGTCAATTTAGCCTGGACTCTGATTCTAGAATTTTTTATCTGGGATGTTTGGAAAGAACGCAACAACAAGATCTTCAAAGCTAAATATGGTTCAACACAAAGCATCATGGCTCAGATCCTAAAACAGCTCAAAGAAACAGTTAATTCCCTTCTGAAGCAACCTCCTGAGAAACCCCCTGGTCAACGGGATGCTCACATTCTCGAACTGTTGGGGCTCCAGTCACATGTCCCTCAGGGCATAAAAAAGAAAGCAAGGCACATATCAGAAGGAAAGGCTTTCTAGCAACCCCTTCCCCATGGCTTTTCGAAATTCAACATAGATGGAGCCTCAAAAGGAAACCCTGGGGATGCTGGTTACGGAGGAGTCACAAGAGATGAAGAGGGCAATATAAAAGTCATCTTTCATAGCCATTTGGGGAGGGCAACTAACAATATGGTAGAACTCATGGCCATTGATAAAGGCTTAGAAATTTTGATTGAGCACAATTTACATAACATAATCATAGAGGTAGACTCAGAATTAACAATTAATTCGGTCAAAAGGATAAGCATTGGCACAACACCAAACAAAGTTTCGAACCACTGGAGACTTTCACAGGTCTATCGCTGAATTCAATCTCACCTAAGAATACTTAGAACTCTTATCTTTTTTCATGTGCAAAGAGATGCCAACAGAGTGGTAAACCGGCTAGCTAATGAAGGGGTACTATGCACAAGAGACAAAAAGTGCTACTCATGGGAGTTGGTTCCTACAAGACAACTGTGTGAGGAGTGCTACACTCTGGCTCGTGCAGACAGGGAGCATTATCAGTACATGAAGGGGAAATAGCCAGTTAAAAATTAAGAAGATGGATGTTAAGGGTTTAACAAGCAGGCGACTCAAGAATTGGTATATTTGGGTCTCGCAGATGGATGTAAGACAGAGGAGAAAGAGCACAAAACCAAAAGGTGGCACCAACAACTTTGCTACAATAAAAGCTGGTTTTGCTACAGTTACAATGGTTATCAGGCATCTGCATTACCATAAGTGGTTTTACATAAATGCTTCCGATGCCACTAACCATTCAACACGTGGCTCAAGGAGGAGAGAGAATACCGCCTTCATCGGGCGAGTATTCCTCGCTCTTCTTTCTAGTCCAATATCCTTCATAGCCGTAGGATCCAGTGGTAGCATATCTATGGCTAAGGTTTGTTGTGCTTGTAGGTGGGACCGAGATATCCTCCTTGCACGTTCTGGCTCAGGAGTGGGTTAGGGGAATTTTGGGCAGAACAACTGCTCAATGGTTATCTACCTTGCGGAACCGAAATATTTTCACAGCGGGCTCTATTTCTTCTTCGGGTCTGCTTATTGACTTTTTGATTTCACCTGGTTTGGTTTAGAAGGTTGCTCGGTTTTGTGGGCCCTTAGACAAGTTCTCGAGCAGTTGGCTTAGTTCCCAAAGCACAGGGCGCCAGTTAACTCCTTGGCATTCTACTCCTTAGGGGGTGTTGTATTTTATGTAACCAATTCTTTAGCTTCATATGAATAGAAGGTCTGATTCTTACTTCAACAAAAAAAAAGAATATGTATTTCTTTGGTAAAATGTTATAGGTTCAAATTCAAAGAGGATTAAAATATGTATATCTTTATAAACCTTAAATGAAAAAACTCTATATATCAATTTAATACCTAATTTAGCCATAATCTTAAAATTAAATTATCATTAACATTATTATTATTTTTCAAAAACATTAGAAATAAATAAATAACAAACTTAATTTTAATTTAGATATTAAAAAATAATTAAATATAATACTAATAAAAAAATATTTTGAAACATATATATAATGCCAAGATTGAAAAATATAGGTTTCATGCTAGATAGAAAGATACGTTTGTTGGAAAAGAAAGAAAAGAAAAGGAAATAATTATAATATTTATTTTTTGTAAGTTGAAATTTTGATTAAGGATAAGGAATATACATGGATATCAAAAAGAATATCACCCTCACCAGGTTTGTTGACCAATGCAATGACCATACAACATACAAAAAAAAAAATTACCAACTGAGAGGTCCAGACCCTGAGAGGTATTACATTCCACAAAACTAACAAAACAAGGAATACACTAGTGAACATATTCAATCTTTGGATGTGATGGAAGTGGGGTTTTCTGGCCCAGTACTTGGGGGAGGTGCCAGAAGATACATGCAGTTGACATGGTTCTTGAAGTGAGCGAGCCAAGTTTCGAGCTTTTCCACCTTTTCATTTAGCAAGTTCTGGTCGCACCAAACTACTATCACTGTCTCACGAACATGGCATTGAAAGTATTGGAGCTACTTGAATTTCAACATGATAGCCTTGTGTTCCTCTCTGCGAGCTAGATCATGGGCATCCAGATGAGAAGAAATGGAGTGAAGCAGCGTGAGAATTGCCAAGGAGGGACCTATTCTCCCAGAAGATGTCCTTCTTGTGGAACCAGAGCGACTGTGGTTGGAGCGGCCACGTGTTGTCGAGCCTTGAAGTTGACCATGCTTGTGACTTCCCACACTTGCATCATGACTTAGCTTCGAAACTGTTTTTCGATGATCACCCACTCTAGAGGCTATAGACAACCTGCAACTGCCACAGGTGCCATGACCCCCACAACTAGACCCTCTCACTCCCTGCTTGGAGCTACCTTCCTGAACAACTACCACATCACCTTGAGCCTTGACCGCCGGAGAAATTATAGGCGAGGAACAGAGGGAGGGCTTCATTGTGGAGCACCAAAGGGATATGCAGAACCAAATAGGAGGGATATCACTGGCTACCCAGAACCAACCGAGACCAGTTGTAGACTAGAGATAAAAGTAGAGCCAATGCCAAGAGCAGCACCACCCTGAATTTTCTACCTAAGGTATATCAACCACCCAAAACCAACTGAGACTAGATGTTGGCCAGAGGGAAAAGGGGAACCAATGCCAAGAGCCTCTCCTCCTTGAACTCGTCACCCAAGAATAGCCAGACCAAGCCAGAGAGGATAGAAGCCCACATAGTGGAAGTCAACGAGAAAGAAGCAGACACCCGAGGTGAGTTTGAAAGGAAATAGAAAGTGAGCACACGAGCCAGAGTAGAACAACGAGGGAAGAGCTAAAACCAAAGTCCTTCGTAAATAGAAGACAGAATGCAAGAAATCCTAGAGACCATCGACATCTTAAACCCAGTGTCACCACCCCGAGAATAGAAGCACCTCTGGCATGCCCATAAATACGAAGGTAAGAAGTGTACATTTAGCACCAGTCAATCCTAAAACTTCCCCGAAGCAACCAAGGTAGAGAAACACAGGAGTAGAGGCAAATTCAGAAGGGGGTCGGCCAAAACGAATGAAGTAGATTCCACCAAAGAATTTTGAAGGAGGAAATTTTCTTAGGAAGTTAAAATGAACGAGAGGGCAATGGTTGAGGAACTCTTGTGGTGAACCAAATAGACTACCACCCTGAAGTAGACGTCGATGAGGATGCGAGCAAGGAGGGAAGCATAACCCACAACAGAGCATTTGGCAACCGGGGGAGATGAACTCTGATGGGATATAGCGAGAGGATTAATGAAGCCATCATGTCAGCGAAAATGCAGACCGGAGAGACATAACTGTTCACACATGTGAACAAAGACATAATAACTATAGCGTGGTGGACGGGTTGCTTTCCTACCCTCGTCCGCCTTGTACCTTTTACACTTAACATTTGTCACATGATGGGTGGATTTCTTTGTCTAACACCCCCATCGAGGAGGCATCTTCTCTATCGATGATGTGGCGGAGTGCATCCATCGTCTATGAGTGATGAGGAGGCGGCCAATCAGAGAGAAGCTCTTGATTCTGTGATCTCAACCCCAGGTTGTTAACTTGTTAGTTGCTTGGTTTCCTTGCTACCTAAAGTGTTTTGTGATTATGTATTCAAAGGAAGGTAGATAAGCCTAAAATCATTCACAGATGTGTTCCAACCGCCAACTCTTGATCACTTTCTCCAGAGGGGAGCCATTTATCAATTTAGATATGAAGGTGATGGCCAACTGTGAATCCCCTGAAACTTGGAGGCATGAGATTCCTAGTGTTGATGGGATATGGAGACCATTTTCTAAGGCTAGGAATTTTGTGACATTTTTGGTGGAGAAGTCGCAAGCTACCGTGAAAACTTTGAGATTTTTCCCCTCCGCGTCCCGAAGAAGACCCCCTAGCCCAACAGGGCTAAGATTACATTTAGATGGTCCGTAAAATATTAGTTTCACAAAGCCTTGAGGGGGACAAAGGAAGTTGTCTGCTAAGGGTGAGGGCCTTGCTTGCTGACTGTGTGGGGTTGGGGGGGAAGCGGGGAGGTAGAGATCAAGGTCCCAAAGTATTTGGGTCTCCTAACCATTTGCCTTCCAATCATCACCTTCCCAACATTCCACGAGGATGGTATCTTTCATATTACGCTTGGTTGCTAACCAAATATGGTTGATTTGGATAAGGTCTGAGTGGAATACTACTTTATTCTTAGCTTTCCATATGTTCCATAGAGTGAATCTTTGGGTTAGGCGCCAAGCTCTATTGACTATTGGGTTTCGGACCAGGTTCCATTTCCATAGCTCTAGAGATTCCTTTAGGCTATTGGTTGATTAATCTTGGGTGCCAAAAATATTTTTGACAAGCTTCCAAAGCTCTACTACCACCAAGTAGGAGTTCAAGAGATAATTTGTTGTTTCTTCTTCCTTCATACAAAGGGGGAAATGAGATGGACCTTCAAATCCTTTCTTTCTAATCTTTTCCCTAGATAATAGTTTTCCATAAGCGATCATCTAGAGAAAGAATGCAACTTTAGGGCAAATCCTTGAGTACCAGATTCATTTCCATTAAGGATTAGGTTTGGGAAAGCCACTAGTAGAGAGAATGGTGTCAGATTCCTTTAGAGATAACATACCACTAGATCGGTAGCCCCATCGAAGTTTGTTGGGCTCATTAGATGACAAAATACGTCAATGCTGAATACATTGTAATATCACGTCCCACGAGAGGGGAGGATCATGGTTGGGCCAATGACCAGGCATTTTCCATTCCCTCTACTTGGAGGGGGGTTTTGAAGCAATCCATAAGTCTCTAACATAAACCGCCCTACACTAGTGTAAAAGGCTCGAATTTCCCTAAGATCTTCCTAAAGTGCCAACTTAGGATGTTGCATCCATGCTTCCTCCAAGAATTTTTCGTTGCCTCCATTCCAAACCTCCAAGAATCCATGCTTTTGTATTAAATGCCTGTTTTCCTTGGCCAGGGTCCAAATGGAAGAACTAGTTGGTAAGGGTTGAGGATCTGACAGAGGATCCTGAATGTAGTGTTGACCATATTTTTGAGCCCAAAATGTTTTCCATGTTTCTTGTCCTCCTTGGAGCCATCTCCACTAGATATTAGTGCCAAGTGCCTACAATAAAGTCTTAGAATCTTTCTAGCCTAGACCTCCATGAATTTTGGGCTTGCATAGCTTGTGCCATGTAACTAGGGACTATTTTGTGCATGTCTAAGCACCTGACCATTGGAACTTGCGGAAGATGAGCACTAGGTCCTTGTAAATTTTCTCAGGGGATGGAAGAATTGAGAGCTTGTAGACTGGGAATGCTTGCAGGACAGATTTGAGTAGGGTGAGCCATCCCATAGAGTTTAGGAGTTTGAAGGTATAGCTAGAGAGCTTGCACTCTAGGTGAGTCAGAAGGTATTTCCAACAAGAAGTTCTCAGGGAATTAGGGATGAGAGGAATCCCTAAGTAAGTGTTAGTCAAAGCACCAACTCTGAAGCCCAGGATTCTGGCTAAATGAGTATGGATTCCCCTTTGGGTGTTGAAGAAGAAAATATCAAATTTATCACCGTTCATAATCATGCTAGAGTCTAATTGAAAGGTTTCAAGGATGGAGTTAAGATGTTGGGCTTCATGAAGAGTAGGTTTTCCAAAGAGGAGATAATCATCCACAAATTGTTGGTGGGAAATAGGGGAGAAATTGGGGAAACTTTCAACCCTTGAATGAGACAACTGAGGGAGGCAGATTTGATTAGTATGCCCAATGCTTTAGCTACAATGATATACAAGAAATGGAAGAGGGGATCCCCTTGCCTAAGGCATTTTGAGCCCCTAAAGGGTCAGAAGGGAGAACCATTGGCAAGGATAAAGTAAAAAGGGGTTTCAATCATGGATTTGATCTAGGAAATCCAAGAGTGAGAGAAGTCGAAAGCATAAAGAATGGAAAGGAGATAGTTCCCATTTATGTGATCAAAAGCTTTTGACATGTCTATTTTAATGAGAATACCTAGATATTTGGAGGATTTTAAAGAGTGAACCATTTCATGTGCAGTGATGGTATCGTCCATTATTTTTCTGCCTTCTACGAATCTTGTTTTCTCAAGGCTAATGATGTGCTTCATTAGGGGTTTTAGTCGTCGGACAATAATGACTGATATAATTTTGTAGATAACATTACAAAGGGATATAGATTTGTAACCATTGGGATCCACCACTTCTCCTTTTTTTGGAATAAGTGTTAAAATGGTGGCATTTAGACCAGATCAAATTATGTGATAATGATGGGCTTCTTCAAATAATGCATGGATCTTAGCACCCAGAAAGGGCCACCAGGATTTGTAGAATTTTGAAGTGTAGCCATATGGGCCCGATGCCTTGTTTGAGGGGAGGTCTTTAACCACTTCTTCAACCTTGAAGAATGAGATTTTTTGCATCAGAGCTTCTTTTTTCTCCTTTGTAACCATTTGTGGGATACATTGTTAGATCTTTGAGACGGCTTCCCTTTTGTCCTCTTGGGATTCCTGAAGGATTTCCTGAAAAAGGTTGATTAGTTCTTCAGTGATGTATTCATCATGGACTATCCTTTGGACGTTTTGGCTATTGAGGGAGAATATTTTGTTGACCTACTTGTTCTTGAGAATTGTGTGATGGAAGAACTTTGTGTTCCACTCCCCTTCCTTGAGCCACTAGACTCTAGATTTCTTCTTCCAGATAATTTCTTCTTGCTTCCATCGTTGTTCTAGGGCCTCTAGGAGCCACCCCTTGTCAGCTGCCAGGTCCTTTGTCCTACCACCAAGAATGATTTTTTGTTGGATATCCTTCATTTCTTTCTCTAGTGCCTTTTTGTCCTTGTGGATGTTGCCAAAGTCATAAGTGTTCCAGGGTTTAATACATTTCTCTAGCTCTTTTAGGTTGGGTTGGAAGGTATCCATGAGGTTGTGCCTGAAAGCAGGGATCTCCTTCCACCATCCTTCAAGTTTTTGGATGAAGTCGGGTATTTCAAGCCACAAGGATTAAAAACGGAAGGGCATGTTCCTTAGAGCCATTCTAAGATCGATTTCTATCTAGATAGGCCAGTGATCAGAGTCGAGGTATGGCAGGATGGAAACTTGGAGATACAAATCTTGTTGGAGAATATTATTAGATAAAAGAAAATGATCAAGCTTCGAGGTGATCTGGTGCTTACCTCCCCGACGGTTGTTCCAAGTGAAGGTATTGTTGTTGAATTTGATATCTGGCATATCGAGATCTTGGATTGTTTCTTGAAAGGATCTTGAAAAGGGGTCAATTCTTCTAAAACCTCCTTTCTTTTTGCTTAGATTCCTGATCATGTTGAAGTCCCCATAAATATTCTAGTCATCAGTGGCCGAATGCCTTTTAGTTTTAGTAGACCAGAAAGGAAGTTGGCCTTTTCACCAGGGATTGTTGGACCAAAAACCCTTGTCATCCAGACTTGAGCTATGGAGACATTGCATTCAAATTGGCCAGAGAGACTATGGGGAAAGGCAATCCAAGACTTGAATTGTATGGATCTGGATCCCAAATGAGGTCCAATCCTCCAGTTGTGCCTTTTGCATGCAGCTTGCTCTTGGCTAGCAGTGATGCCCTATTTCTTCAAGTTTCTCTTGCGACACCTTAGTCTCCCGCAAAACTATAATACCAGGTTTCTCCTAATGAATCATGTCTTTAAGGTGCCTCAATTTACCCTTCGAATTGAGGCCCCATATATTCCATGAGATAACTTTCATTGGGAAAGAGGAAGAGATCGCTTAGTACTCTGTAAGGACATTTTCTTATACTGAGTTAATCAGGATCACTCTAGATTCCTTGATGACCTCCCTTATGGGTTTTCTGCCTTTTCTCCTCTTTTCCAATCCTGAACTGGATTCCATGTGCTGAGTGGAGGCTTCGCCCTTAGGGATAACTAGGGCGGATTGAGGGGGAGGTCCAGGGGGTGCTTTTCGATGTTCCCATTCTTTGAACATTTGGTGGAATTGATCGATCATCTCTTTACAAATGTCCATAGATTCATCTTTATCTCAGTTCTTGAGGAAGGCCACCATGACTTGTTCATCTGAATTAAGTTGGTCCAACTTGGTGTCCACCTTTAGGGCTTGCTAGACTTGGGCAAGGACCTTTTTTATCTCTTTTCTTTCAAACTGAGCCTCTAGGGATTTTTTCTTATTTGTGTGCTTATTTTTAGGGTTTTCTACATCGGCTTCAACTTCCATTTCCTGTTGTTGTTGAGGAGATTTGGGTGGGGGAGTTGCTCCTTTGTTTCCGCAGGATCTTCTAGGAGGGCAAAGAGGTTCTCAAATCGCCAATGAGAGGCAGTCTAAGGAGGAGGTGGGGGTGGGGGGGTGTGAGCACGATGCGCTCTCTTTTTAGATGCGCTTCAGCTAGAGATTTCTTGGAAGTTTTCTGAGGAGGGAGGGGCTAAGGTTGCCATGTTCTCCTTAGGCTGATGGGGACAATCCCAGAAGAGGTGTCCATATTCATGGAAAATGCGACATTTGACTGAGATGTGCGCGTAGTCCAAAGGTTGAGACCAAACATCGTCTTAGTATTCAATCTCCACTGATTTTAGCAGTGGTTGGGATATATTCATGTATATGTTGGAAATACTGAGAGAGGGGTGAATCAATATTGCTCAGAAATTAGCACTTTTAAATATTTTCAAAGCATTAGTTAATCTTCAATTATTATTAATGTTTATGAAGTAATAACAATAAATAAAAGAACACAGTAGGCACAAGAATTTTTGGTGGAAATACCCCTTCGGGTCAAAAACCACCAAACACTTTTCTAATAAATTTTTTAATCTTCAGCCCCAACTAAAATGAAAGCAACAACTTCCTAGAATTCTAGAAAAGTAGTCTTCTCCAGCTCCCACTAAAAGGACACCCCAATGCCCTGGTTTCTTCAGTACTCAACTAAATGGATGTCCCAACACACTAGTGATCCTCAACTTGCTCTAGCACCACCCTACCACCCTGAAGTGTTTGCAGGCCACAGCCTATAGGTGACTCCATTCACCTTCCTAGCACCTCCCTGCCACCCTATAATGATTGAAATAAGAGAAGAGTGTGGATTCCTGTATCAGGGAGAACGATCCATGATACAATATGATTTACAATGATTTTGACCGAACACCCAATCACATTATGACCTACAACCCAACCATGAAATCATCCCAACAGAGACTTCTATACCTCCCAATAATGCCTTTTTGACTCTAGGTAGATTGACTCTTTTACAATAATGACTCTTCCAATGATGACACTTTTACAAATGGCTCTTTTACAACTTTACAATGATGACTCTTGGCCTTGATACTTCTTCACAATATACGGATGGTTGTCATGTCTTCAAATGATGTCCCATTGCAATGCTTCCTTTGATTTGATACTTCTGCTCTTGAATTCTTGCTTGAAGTTTTACTTGAATGTTCTTCTACATGCATGCAAAAATTTTCCCCGTGAAACCAATCCCAAAACAAAATAAAATATCATTCAACTTACCTCTACCTGCAAAACACATGTAAGTGCATAATAATGAATAAATACAAGTTAAAGTTGCAATGTGTACCTAAAGTTGTGCTTGTCACTTTTGTTGTTGACTTTTTTCAGCAGTAGACAAAGACTCCCACTCTTGATATAGCCCTGGAATCTATGCAAGACTATATCCAAAAATGACCTAAAGATATATACAATAAAAACTGGTGACAGATCCTAGACTTGTGATAGACCAAGTTCTAAGTACAACAATAGAGACCATTCTATCAACTATGACAAGACAAGTAACATGAACTTACAACATCATATATATTTAGCAAACTTGGTGTAGCATCAATAATATGTAGCATAAAATGTGTAGTATCAAGAATAAGACATTAAAAAAACTAATTGTGACATATAGAGACATAAATATATAACCAAGACACTGTATATCTTACATTGTCCTGCAAAAACATATGCTAGAGATGATACTAAAAATTCAAATGTAAACACTAATCATACATACCTTGTTGTAGGAGACTTACCCTTGACTGTTGATGTGTGGTCCTTACTACAGTAATCCTTGAATGTATGCTTTTTCTTTCCTTCTAGGAGCTCGATATTGAATCTATTTTATCTATGTAATTTTGGATCTCCATGGTCTGAAATTTCATCTTATGGTATCTGTCTAAGTCCTATTTCCAACCCCATAGGTCTGATCAAGATTGGATTCTTCAATAATGAGTTATGCCCAATATCCCACGATGACCTAATTATAGCCTCGTTGCATAGAGTGAACTGGTACAAAGTACCATGTGTCATTGTTGCAACCTTCGGCCCTGAAATGATATCCAAGAAACTACAGTTCGTCCTCTTTTTGTAACTATTTACTAAATTTGAATCCAATGCTCAAAGAGAAAGTTATGATAATTTTTCCAACATCACCTGTTTGACATGGAATTCGAGAGCCTGCAAAAACCCTAGCTTCCTCAGATCATATCTTTGAAAATGTAGCGAACCAAGATCATAAATTCGGTCACGAGGTTCATCAAGATTTCGGATCAAATGGGTTTTGATTTTAGCTTCTGAAGCTTCACAGAAAAATGTTATAACGAAAATTCCACGATTTCCTGTTTGAAGCCACAAAATCCCTACTAGAGGAGGATATGAAGGTCATTATTTATATGAATGTCTTGAGTTGAGAGGATCCTCAACAAGTGAATGTTGGAGGGATTTTATGGAAAAAAAAACACTATTAATTATTTACTATTCAATGACCACAACCAATTATGAGTGCCATGCCATAACCCCATAGGGTTTTAGCCAACTAACTGGGGTTACTAACTTCAAACACGAATATCTCTCAAACCGTGAAGAATTATGTGACGTGCCATATATCAGTGGAAACATATCAATGAGTAGAATCCATCCAGAAGATCCTTGACTCATAATAGAGTAAGTTGTCAAGTAAAATTTCCCATGAAAAATCTGGGTAGCCCTTGGTGTTACTTGGGTTGACACCAATGACAACCACTGATCAACAATATACACAATTCCAGGCATGGGAGGCGAAACTATGGCGTCTAGTGATTTCTGAGATTTGCACAAAGTTTCCAATGGAGTAACCAATTGATTCTAGGATTTCCTCTTCCCAGAAATATTCAGGTAGGGAGTGGAGTCTGACCAAAATTGGAGCCGCCAAAAATTGTTCCTTCTCTAGGTTGTAGCAGGGCTCCCAATGTCACATGAAAAGCCCAACATTGTTCATGAAATAGGGTTCGTTGTCCATAACTCTTCATCTGTCCTCTAGATCTTTAAAAATAACTGTGAAGAAGCCTTTGGGTGTCAGCCAAAGTTTGATCGAGGCTTTTGGTTTCAATTTTAGCTTAATCCAGTGGAGAATATTCGTTTCCTTGGGCCCAATACCCATAAATTTGCAGATAGTGGCACGATCTTGCATAAACTGCCGAGATTGAGCTAGGTGATTGTTAGGGATAACCACTCGATGGTTTTTTGTTTCCTTCGGGAAGCAAACGCCCTTCAGCTTGGATTTCCATTGCACCCCCAGAGTAGGAGAGGCGGGTTGCTTGTTCTTTTGCTACCATGCATATTCGAAAGGACCAAGAATGGGTCACTGGTTTCCGAGGAGGGAAGATTTGAAGGAGGGGCAACCTCCCCCTCCCCCAAGAGGAGCAGACATGGGTCTGATCAGTGAGATGGAAGGAGTGCGTTAGAGCTGATGAAGATACGTGTGCATGGAGAAGATTAGATGCCCAAGATTCATAAATATGCAAAACCCTAGCATGCTAATGTTGAGAAGGATTAATAAATCGTATAAAGGTTAATTTGGTCTTGAATAAAGTTCAAATAGATGAATTTCTGGTTGTAAAAAAAATGGAATTTATTTTTAATATTTGTGTAGTTCTTGCTATATTATATAGACCTGAAGTTTTCATGTTACAACATCTCTAGAATATTATGAAGAAAATTTAGAAGCATTTTATAATTTACAATTTTAAAATTAAAAACAATATTTATTATATTATCATTTTCATTTAAAAATAATTTCTTATTAAAAATACAATTTAGTTAAATATATAATATTTAAACAGAAAATAATTACTATGAAAAACAAGAATCTTCCTAAAATTACTTCAAACTCTAATCATTTATACTTTGAAGAGAATATTTGTATTTAAATTAGCTTTAAAATATATACAACAAATTCTTTAAAACTTCATAATAAAACATAATATAAAACAAATTCTTTAAAACTTCATAATGAAACATAATATAAAAGAAAATCATCCTATTTAATAATAAATAAATTATTAATATAAATCAAGTCATTCCTTATCCATTTTATTAAAATCTAGTAAATCAAAATTGATATAATAAAATTACTTCAAACTATAATGATTTATACTTTGAAGAGAATATTTGTATTTAAATTAGCTTTAAAATATATACAACAAATTCTTTAAAACTTCATAATAAAACATAATATAAAACATATTCTTTAAAACTTCATAATGAAACATAATATAAAAGAAAATCATCCTATTTAATAATAAATAAATTATTAATATAAATCAGGTCATTCCTTATCCATTTTATTAAAATCCAGTAAATCAAAATTGATATAACTAATAACTAGAAGTAACATAAATGCCATAAATGGTCATATTTAAACTCGAAAAATATGAATTTTAAATTACAATATCAAAATTATTGAAATTTAATATTTACAAAATTAAAACACTTTCTGATCTCTAAAAATAAAACTGATGTAAAATTAAAATTAAACTTCATATGAATTCTAATTGAATTAAATGATTGATTGAAATAAATCCAAATTTAACTGCAAAATTGTATTAAATATGGGGAACAATCGATTTTTACCAATGTTCTATCAAGACTCTGGGATGGGTAGACGCGGGTGCGGGGAGACGCACAAGGGGGACGTGTGGGAGTACTGTCAAATTTTAAGGAAATTTAAAGGGGACCGGGGGACGTCGAGATATATATATATATATATATATATATATATTTCAAATTCATATTCAATAATGAAAGCATAAATACAATGATACATACACAATTGAGTTAAGTAATGAAATACATTGATCCATATTCATCATCCTTACTAATACATACATGATTAATCCATAGGCCATGAAATTCAATAATGAAATATTCTGATACATATTCATCAATCATTATTCACCATTCTAGAATCTATATTCATTTAAAAATTAAATTCATGATTCATCACTCTAAATTCTAAATTGATTTAAACTTAAAATTGATCGTTCATCATTCTAGAATCTAATTAGTACTAAGAAAAATAGACTATAATAGATACTGAAATCTAAACACTGGAATAGTAAATTGATATAACTAAACTCAAAAACAGTGGAGTGATGAGTCTAAAAGTCACTCTAAAGTACACAGAGGGTTTGGTGCTCTTGATTAAATACTAATTCCATACCCGTGTACATGAAAGTGATCGAATCCTGAATTCCTGAAAAACTGTTAAGTTTGCTGGATTTTGAGTGAGACCTAAAATTCTACTTTCTCCATATGAAATCCAATAAGGTCGGAACCACTCTGAAACATCCTGAGTCATGGTAATGTTAAAAATTTAAGTAAAAGGATGAAAATAAAAGATAAAGGAGAATGTCACTTTTACTTTAAGAATTTAACATTACCATGAATTGCATAGCATTAGTAGGCAATATGATCAAATACTAGGTTTCGTCTGTCATTAATCATTGTTTACAAGCAAATTTAAGGGGGGGATGCATAGCCCATTTTGAGCGGGGGCGCCCAAACGTCCCCCTTTTGGGGAGTCACATCCCCCACACTGGGGAAACATCCCCCCTTGCATCTCCCCACGTCTCTCTAAAAGGAGGACATGGGGAAATGTTTCCCTAGACGTCCCCGGTCTCGGATGCGTGGGGTGCGAGGGGTGCGCACACCCGACCCTGGGGGACGCATCCCCATGGAACATTGATTTTTACAGGAAGTGACACCTCGAACTACCACCCTCTTAAAAGTGCAGTCCCCACTTACTGAAAAAAAAGTGCAGTCCCCAACGATAATTGGACCATTTACAGAGGAGGATCAAAGAATTTTTAATGGATTCCTTCTAGACAAGCTTTCATGGGGAAATGAAACTACTTTGAAGATGCTAATGTTGGAACTTGAACCGTACGTTTCTCCACAAATGTGAGATTTAAACATTCTGTCCTTTTGGAAAATTTGGCCTCTCACTCCACTTGTGATTTAGGACGAGATTCACTGCAAGTGCCGAATACAAAAATCAAGATTGAGGTCGGAGCGCTCTTTGGCATCGTATGCGGCATGGTCAATGGGTGAGCTCAGCGGGCGGTCATTTTGAAAAAAATATTTGGAGTGATTTACAGAGGTGGAGGAATTGTTTGGATGGCCAAAAGTGGTTGGAATTTGGGTAAATTTTTTCTTAAAAAATCTTGTAAATGCAGCATTTGAATTATGTTTTTGATGGTGGAAATGGATTCAGCACTATCAAAAACCTGGAGAGCACCTAAAATTATAAAGTTTGACAGCCTTTACTTAGATTTACAAAAAATTATACCGTCTTCCAACGCTTTCCAGAACGCTTTAAATTAACAAATAAATATCATTTTAATGAGCAAAACAACATATCAATAGATGTCAAACCAAACAAAGATGAAAAAAGGTTAAAAAAAACCACCTTTAATGTAAATATATTTTCACATTTAAAATTATACTTTAAATATTTTAATTTTAAGAGAATTATATATATATATATATATTTAAAAAATAAAAAATAAACAAATTATATATACAAACAATTTATTTTAATTCCCCATGGAGTGTTATAATATATATATATATATATATATATATATATATATATATATATATATATATATATATATATATATATATATATATATACTTTATTAAAATATTTAAAAAATAAACATATTATATATAAGCAATTTCTTTTGATTCCCTCATCGAACAAGGCATGGGATTTGTGCCTACCATCCTCGATTTAGTTATTACGCATTGATGAGAGAAGGACATAGTTGGGTTCCTGCATGCACGAGCATGCGGTCCTTCAATTAGCGGAGGCTCTATGTAATGTTGTGGATGGGTGGTGAAATAATTTGGGAAGGAAAGGAATGGGCCGAGGTGTAGTCCTCGGAGCCTTTGAGTAAATTGAATGCAAAGGTTACTTGTGGCGAGACTTTGGCGTAGTGGAAAATTGTAGTCTAGACTAGGAGGGAAGGAATTCTTAAAATTTCTTCCTCGAAGTAACATGCCTTTAATTTGAAAAACATTCTAATGTCATTAATTCATTCATAAGTTCATTACACTTATTCTAATCGCATCTTCGTTATACTTGGGCTCCTTTTTTAGTCGCTCTGGTAGTTTTGGTCACCCAGGCCTTGAGTCTCAGTCTCTAGGTGTTGTTTGCTTCATGTGGTCTGAGGAAATTGTCAAGATTTCGAGATTGATTCGATGTCCATTTTGGTGTGAGCCTTTTCTCTTTGGTTTGAGTAGAAAAATTACCTGGAAGAGTTGGTCTGTCGGGATTTAGTCGTGTGGATAGGTGAGTATAGTGCTAGGTTTGGATTATTGTTTGTGGTTTCTTGGGTGTAGAAGCCTCTTGTTCCTTGGGTGGTGCCTTTTTTGTTCAATGGTCAAGGACAAAGAGTCTCTCGCTAACCAAATGTTGTTCTCCACCCTCTCTAGTGGGTTCTCATCAAAACTAAGGTCATATGTCTGGTGCTTTTGTGAAGAGATAATCTATTGGTATCATAGATTTGTAGAGGGTGGGTCAAGTCGGTCTTTGTGTCCTTTTGCAAGCAGAGGAATCCCTTGCAGTGATTTTGAGGAGCTCTCTCGTGACTCAACGATGTCACCAAGGAAGAGGATGAGTAACAAGACGAGAGGAGGTGGTAGAACCCAGCTAAGGCATCATGGGGAAAAGCTATTTTCCCATGACTCTGTGGAAACTTATTTCAATGCTATTTTTCCTTAAAGTCATTAGGATATCCAACAATTAGAGATAAAAGTTGGAGAGGAAAGGTAGTCCCTTTCAAACTCGAAGTTGTTGGAGGATATGTCAGTTTGGGTGTTGCACCCTGGGCACACCAGGTGTTACACAGTGTTTTGTCACTATCCCTATACTCCCCGTTCCTCGATCCTATAGGACCTCTACAATGAACTCTATATGCTTTCCCATCACGAAGAGCATGCCTTTACATCCCTATTCATGATCATAACATTCTCCTCTTGCATCATTTCCAAAGAATATTCCTTCAGTCCCAATTTTCAAGATCGACGCTAGTGACTAGTTCCTTCCCCGCGCCGATTTGTAGAGTTTGAAACAAGAACTAGCTCCGTACGGCGCAAGTGAGCCCTTCATCACTCGCACTAACCCTCTTTTGGAAAGTTTTAAAAAATGGAGTTGAAGCTTCCAGGCCTAGAAGCTTCGTGAACTGAAGTCTGGTAAATTATTTGGTTAGATAGAGCCGAGGGAGTCTGTTTGGGCTCCTTTCCCCTATAAAGATGGAACAAACCAAAGAGATAAGCCCTCTCCCATCATAAGAGGAACCATCTCCCCTCCATCAAAGCTATATAATCTCCTCCTTTTCCAAGCTGAACTAGTCTTTTTTGGAGCTTGAATAACCAACAAGATATATATAGCTTTTTTCCTTCTAGTTTATGTGTGTAAAGGTAGAATAGTGTGTTTGGTTTGGTTTGGGACTAAGGGGAAGAAACCTTAAACTTCCATTGTTGAGGCTAACCATGAGATGCTAGAAGTGGTGTTGGAACCCAAATACGACGGAGGAGACCTGCAACGTCAAGGCTTTGGTTGTATCTCTTTCTGAGCTTTATATTAATACAATTAATGATTTATTTCCTACATTGAGTGTCATATTACATTTGATGGCTTAAGAATCCTTGAATTTTTAAGTAAATTGAATGCGATTGTATGCTATTATGTTTGTTGTTGTCTCTTGCGTATTTGTTTCAAGTATTTGAAGAAGAAGAACGAAAGGAAGCTAGAGCAAAGGAGAGATGTCATCATCAAGTGGAGTAGCATTCTAAGAGGTAGGCCCTCTTATTCAATTCTAGTTTAAGAAAGTTTTCATTAGGTTGTTCTGCTTGCGGCTAAACCCACCCTAGGGCTAGAGGGATCACCTCTATCCACAAAGGAGATTTACCTACTCCACAAATTGACGACTCCGCTAGGGAGCCATCCCTCTCTTTTGATTGTTTTTCATTTCGTGGTTTGTGTGAAATTTTGTTGTATCACTCTTTCCCTTTGATTTTTTGTGCTTTTCCTACTTTACTTCTTTGGTTCTGAAATTTAGAGTGACAAGTCTAGTTTTGAGATTTAAAAATTTTCATTTTTTCCTTCAAATCCTCGATCAGTGCATTTTATTTTCTAATAGTCACGCTAACCAGCGTGAATTTCTCTAAAACAATCACGTTGTACCCCTTAATGGCGCTTTTTGTCAGTTAAGCAATCATGCCGGTTCCTATAGGTGAAGATCAAAGTTTCTCCTAAATCATAACCAGTGTGTCTTGCCCTCATAATTTCTGCCTCTTAGCCTGTTTTGGCTTGTTCTCCATGGCTAGAAAGCTTCGTTAGCTTGTTAGTCTTTGAATGGTTTGTGGCCCTAGGGCATCTAGGTCATTGTCCATTCAGCTGTTTGTGTGCTCAACAAGTCAAGTGGTTGGTTAAATCCTCCTTGCATTTTGTGTTCTAGTTCTTTTTATTCCTTTGGTTTCAATTGAACAAGGTTGAAAAGTTTTGTTTGCTCTTCTCTTAGTTAAACGTCTCTTTCCAAGCATAGATTACAATTTCTCATCTTGTTTCTATTGAGTCTTTGCATGATTGATTTGGAAAAGAATTCTCTTTTTCGTGCTTCTGCATATGATTGATGTTCATTGTTTGAAAATTTTTCATTGAAGTGTTTATATGAGAGCTTCATTTTATCATTCCATTGAAAAATACATCATTCTAGTTTGCTGAATTGATATGTTGCATTAAGTAGCATCATTTAAAGCTATAATTGCATCATCATTTTGCATTCGAAAGGAAATGAACTTCCTTTACCATTGAAAGGACTAGTTAAAGTGCATTTGATAGGAAGATAGGAAGTGGAGGGATTTTTTCATTATTTTGTTTTAAAAAAATGTGACATGGTGAAGAGTCATCTTGCTTTTAGTTGTTTGTTTGTTGCATTGATTGTTTTCTCTACTCTCATTAGCGTAAACATTCATCAAATTAAAAGGGTTTTGTCTCATTTAGCTGCATATTTCGAGTCACATCGATAGGGCCTGAAACTGAGACATAATTTCAAGATAAAATTTAAAATGTATTCAATTAACCTAAGGCGCATTTGAAACCTAATGCTCACATTTTAGAGGTCTAGGCTATAGACGTGTTCCGACGTCTTTAAACCTAGCAACTTTCATTCGCTTCAGCACTATACAACGCTAGTACAGACTTGTTCTCCCTGTATCGTCATGTATATAAAGAGAGACCCCACTAGGTTTGCAATCATTTATCCACAGGAAGTCAAGTCTGCCACCTTCTAAACGTGATACACCAAACACAACATTCGGGGAGATTTCCTACCCGTACTTCTCTGTTCACTAGGAGCTATTATGCAATTCACGGTTACGTGGTAATCCTTTTGCCTAGATTATCTCGAGCAATCATTTTGGTCTTTTTGACTCTCTAAATTTAAAATATCATCGAGCACTTGTCCTTTCGAGATTGTTCAAACTGAAAGTGATAGAGTCATCTTTGCCTTTTTCTCGACTCTTAAAACATGAAAGGCACTATTCTATTTCAGTGTCTTAAAAAATTGTTGCCCATGATTGCATTATATTCCTGATAGCCTTTTTCTAGACCACATCGTGAGTATACCTTTAATACATTTTGAAGAAGGCCTAAAATTAACCTCTTCTCGCTTGTTATTTGAGACAAAGTCATCGTAGCAAAACCATCAGGTTTTCCTAGTTCCTCTTCCACTCCTCCATATGAAATATCATATGAGGAGCCTCTTCCCAAACTCCTGCAGTCACTCAAGGATCAATGTGTTGAACTTGGAATTGTTATGAGTATTCAACCTTTGTCATCTCGTCCTCCCCCATTAGATACTGGATCACCTTACGAATCTGGCCTGGAATCTCTAGATAATCTTATCGAGACTCCCGAGAGTCCGCCAACTCCTAAAGGTCAGCAAGGATTGGTTGTTTTCCTTCGAATCCTTTGTTCGATCCTGTTGTGATATCACCACAGCATTCGTATATTCTGTACCATCAATTGGGTATTCCTTTGGAATTATCCCATCGAACATATTCTGTTGTCCGTCGTCATTTGTTTCCACCCATGGAATCAGAAGGCGATATTCCAGTCTCCTCTCCAGGTCACTCGGAGGTTTCTACTACACACACTCCTCATGTTGTTAATGAATAGGGATATCAATTCCCTCTTGAAGGTTTCCTTTACACGGGAAGCATTCCAACTAGCATTTACCCTAAGCATAGCGGGCCTTCATTGCCGCATGGTTATACCTCTCTAGCTTAGTTGGTTTCAGGCACTCCTAGTGCTTCATCATTGTATCACAACCCTATTTGGTCGTCTGGCACTATGTCTACCTCAGGTCTTTTCATTCAGAACCCGACCTCTCAACCAAATGTGCATACTGCAGTCAATTTCGTTTCGGTGCAACCCACCATTCTGAATCCACTCATTTCATTGTTTCAGCCGACTCTTCCAGTTCAACCGACGGTCTCGGTTCAAGTCTCTATAAGTTCTTCGAACCCTCGAGTAAGTCGACAAGCTGTATCAATGCCTGGGGGGAAGATACAAATATCTCTGTGATTTCTGGTGCAACCAATGCGAGTGGCTCACAAACTCACATAGTTGGAATGAACCAACCCTGTTATGGTTCTATTCCGAACCCTGTTGGTCCTTCTATATTGAGTAATGTCCAATACCAGCATCCAAACCCTGCTGGTCCGTCTGGGTCAAGAAATGTCCAGTACCAGCGACCGTATGTGGCTCAAGGTCCTTTCCAGCCTCCTTATGTTCCATATGGTTCACAATCGATTGTAAATCTGCCTTACATCCCTCAAGCTGGACCTTATGTTCAACCTGGTCCGTCCACCGTGCCTAGTGGATATGGTCAGATCCAATTCAGGAAATTTCAAGGTATTGCTCCAGGAACTATTCAAGTACCTTTGACGCAACATCAGCAACCCTTGCAGCAGCATGGGCAACCCT
This sequence comes from Pinus tabuliformis, assembly GCA_031772625.1. NCBI lineage: Eukaryota > Viridiplantae > Streptophyta > Pinopsida > Pinales > Pinaceae > Pinus > Pinus tabuliformis. The sequence continues at coordinate 253,703,905 of CM062810.1, read as the reverse complement.
TGCAATAGCAAGGGCAACCTTCGCAGCAACAAGGGCCATCCTTGCAATGGCAAGGGCAAACAATGAAGCAGCAAGGACAACTACAACAACCGTAGGGCTAACCCTTGCAATAGTCACAGCAAAATTTGCAGCCACAGATGCAGTTTGTTAACCCATATTCCCAACCTATTCCTTCACAAGGTCAACCTCTGTAGCCGCAAGGACAAGTTTTGTAGCACCAAGGCAAGCCCTTGCAGCAACAAGGTCAACTTGGGCAGCAACAACCCTTGTACTCATATCAACAGGGTCAACCTTTGCAAGGCCAAGGTCAAGTCCTATAGCAATAGGCTCAAAATCGTTATGTACAAGGGCAACAGGTTCAGAATCCTTATTTCCAAGGGAAATAGGTGCAAAATCATTATTTCCAAGGGCAACTGGTTCAAAACCTTTATGTCCACGGGCAACAGGTGCAAAATATATATGTCCAAGGCCAACAGGCTCAACAACCTTTTAACCTGTATGTTGCTTATCAGTAGCATATGGCCGGAAAGTATCAAGGCTACCTAGGTTATAATCCTCCCTACAGGTAAGGTAACCTACAGTGCGGGCAAAATTAAATTCCATATGGACAAAATCCTCCACAATGGGGACATAATCCTTACCAACAAGGATGGGTTCTGCAGTCCGGGCCTGCTCAGAGGCCCCAAATACCTTTTAATACGCAATTGCCTTTCTTGGTGACGTTGGAGCTTCTAGATGTTTATAGACTCATGAATGATCCCATTATTCATTTGCCATATTGGCCTCCAGTCTCATCCAAGATTCCGAGTGATTGTCTGAAGTTTGAAGGGCAAAGGAGGATCCACAATCCCACATGATGACATATCACCTCTGGTGCTCCTCTAATTCATACATTGATGATTCTATTCGTCTTCGACTTTTTCAACGAACTCTCACAGGTTTTGCAACCAAGTGGTACATCGAATTACCTCAAGGTACCTACAATGACTTTAACACTTTCTCTATGGATTTCCTCACAGATTTTCAGCTGCCAATTTGCTATGAAACTGGCACCCATCTACTTACATCCCTCAAGCAAGACACTGCGACCCATATCTCTGACCACATCTATGAATGGAGGCATCGCCATTGCCTGATCAAGTTTGAAATTGATGATCAATTGTTGACTAAATGGTTTACCAAGTCATTCATCAAAAATATTGTTGAGGACATAGCTATGGGTGGCTGTGTCACTAAAGAGCAAGCCATCACTAGTGCCCAGTATTTAATCCTCGTCTACTCGCAATATGGCATGTTATATGATATATTACTCGATGCTCCAAGACCATCATCCGATCTAACAGCATCAAAGTCTCCGGCTACCCCACATGTTGGTGGAGTGATTGGTTTCGTGTCTCAAACTCCTGTGAAATCTTCTTCCAAGCAAAAGGTGGTCTCAAACACTCATTCTAATGATCCCTCTCGAAATTCACCTGGTCTTGGTAAAGCCTCTGAGGTTCACGCTGTCCAGTCTACCGTATCGGACAAATCCTCTAAAGGTAAAAATAAGGGCAAGGGAAAATTGAAAGCCGATGCCCCAAAATAGGGCCCTCCTAAGTCGTCTACTGGTGATGCTTCTCAAAGGAAGACCAAGTATCCATGCCTCATCTGTGAGGAGGATCACTATACTAAAGATTTTCCTCGATGGTCTGAAGTTAGTCGCATGCTCAAATGGGCCCCAGCTATCTTGAAATAGCCCTTTCTGTCCTAGCATACCCAAATGGTAAACCAGCCTCAATCTTCCGCTTCCTCAGGTTTCGAAGTGTTTATGATGAGTACGCCTATAAATGGAGCTATTGCATCAAAAGATTATCAAACACCTACCCCACCAGCAGGGAAAGAGAAAAAAGGTGCCCCTTCCTCATGTATCCTATATTTTTTTGGTCCTCTCCATATACAGTGACGTAATCTTGATTTTGCTATTCTACCACCCTCTTGGGGTGTGCTGTGAAAGTCCTTGTACAATCTGAATGCTTAAGCCACTCAACATTACAAGATTGTTGAGGATTTGGCTCAAGCACCATCAACTATGTCTGCTCTTGAGGTCCTTCCAAGTTGTCCTTCTCAGCGGAAATCGGTGCTATTGGCTATTGGAGGTATTGATCCATATAAATCCAATCTCATTTGTTTTGATCTAGAAAACCACATTCCACGCTTACCTCATCAGATTGCCTTTCTCATCCAGGTGATCATTAAAGAGAAGACAATTCACAGGACCGTGATTGATGAAGGTGTTTCCACCTACATCACGTCTGTCTCTTGTTGGAAGGCATTTGGTTCTCCTACCTTGAACCAATCACCTAACACGTTGGAAGCTTTTGATGGGTGTGATTCTCGACCATTCAGTTTCCTTCTGAATCTTTCCATTACCTTGGAAGGAAAGATAGTACATGTCGAAGTAGAAATTGTGGATGCTAGTCTTAATTATAATCTTCTACTCGGACAGAGTTGGACCCATTCCATGCATGTTGTGGCCTCTTCTCTATTCTGTGTGCTCCGTTTTCCCCATCAAGGGAAAATTGTCACAGTCGACGAGTTGTCTTTCTTCTCTTCGTCTTCCTCGGATGGCAATGTTATATATATGAAGCATATCGGTGCTCCTTATGAGAGTGTGGGGGTTGGTCTTTTTAAAGATCTCACCTTCATGGGTATTTTTCCTCTCCCACCTCCGCATGTTGCCTCAGTCAACATGATCTCGGTTAAGTCTGATCCTTGCGTCATTCCCTCTCCTAATGTTGTTGGTACATGGGGTGATGTCGTGTTGTTAATCCCTACCGAGATCAATTATGTGAAGATTGTTTCGGCTTCAGCTTCAGTACCTACTGAACATACTGTTTCAAGTGCATCTCTTGACACGTATTCTCAATCCCCGTGGCTTGGTTCTTCGGATTCCCCTGATCCCTTAACCAAGACTTTTCCCTCTGACAATAGTATCATGGACATAATGTCTCTGGAGGAAGCACCATGGAATGATACTCATCATCGTTCCTCGTTCTTCCCTAGCCCGATAGTCATGTCTACCTATCTTGAGAAGTTCTCTTCTCGTTTCCTGACCCAACCACTACAAATGCCTATTATGACTCATGAATTTTGGTTGGAAGGAAACATGGGTAATATTACCCAAACGATGACCATTGACATTTCTGTTAAGCTGGGTATCGTTGAAAACATTCATATTGGGGTTACCTATTCTCCTGATGAGATCAAGCTCTATACTTTTCTTTTTCAAGAATTTCGAGATGTTTTTGCATGGTCATATGAAGAAATGCCTGGAATTGACCTAAGTATAGTTGTGCACGAGATTCCAAGTTATCCTAACACGAAGCTCGTTCAACAACGATTTCATCCAGTGCACCATAAAAAAGTGGCTGCCATTAAAGGGGAAGTTGAAAAACTTCTCAATGATGGATTTATTTATCCAATGCCTCTGAGAGATTAGGTGTTGAATATTGTACTGGTGAAAAAGAAGCAGGGCACCATTCAGGTCTGTGTTGATTATCGCAACCTTAATCATGCCTGTCCAAAGGATAATTACCCCACTCCTTTTATAAACTAGATCATCGATGAATGTGGTTGGAGAGAAATATTTTCATTTATGGATGGTTTTTCTGGTTACAACCAGATAAACATTATGCTGGCTAATCAAGATAAGACTGCCTTTATATGTCCGTAGGGGACTTTTGTGTATATAAATCTCCCTTTTGGCCTTGCGAATGCTGGGGCAAATTTTAAAAGAGCAATGGCATATGCTTTCCATGACATTAGAAACATCGTTTAGCCTTATTTGGATGATCTTCCTGCTCCACGTAAGCGCCACGACCATCCTGACCATCTTCGAAAAATATTTCTTCATTTTAGACATTACAACATTTGGCTGAATCCGCATAAATGTGTCTTTTGCGTTCAATTTGAGCACCTGCTTGGTTTTATTGTTTCGAAATATGGAATTCATCTTTATCCTCTTAAATTCGAGGCTATTGTCAATCTACCCCCTCCCTCTTCGTTGCATCAATTACATAGTCTACAAGGGAAAGAAAATTTCCTTTGTCGTTTTGTGCCTAACTATGCTGAGCTAGCTTCAAGGTTCACCCGGTTGCTTAAGCAAGGGATTTCATTCATTTGGGATGAGGTTGCCCAAAAATATTTTGATGAATTAAAATTTGTCCTCATTAATGCTCCTTTTTTGCACCCTCCAAACTATCATCATGATTATTTTCTCTATATAACTGCAGCCTCTAGCACCATTGTTATGGTGTTTGTGCAAGATGATGACGAAGGTCATTAACATGTTATTTACTACCTCATCTGCAATCTCCTTGATCTTGAGATGCATTATGCTCATGTCAAGAAGTTGGCTTTGGTTGTCGTTCAGGCTGTTTAGCGCTTTTGGCATTATATTCTCTTCTGCACTACAACTGTGATTTCTGAGTGTAACCCCATGACTTACATTCTGACTCATCTGTTACTTGAGGGCAAGTATTCTAAGTGGATTTTCATCCTCTAGGAATTCAATTTGGTGTTTACTACTACCAAATCCAAGAAGTCACTTGTATTTGCTGAGTTTATTTGTTCGCTTCCCTCTGTTTATCTTCTAGTTGGTGCTGATGAGCAGCCCCCGGACGAGACTCTTTTTCTGATTAGCACTCGCAACCCTTGGTTCGGTGATATCATCATGTATCTCCAAACCTGTACCTTCCGGTCTACATTGACCAAGGATGATCACCGACGCATTCGGCATCAATCCCAACCTTACCGCATTATTGGGGATACTTAATACCGCATTGGTGTTGATTCAATTCTTCGCTGATGTTTAACTTTCGTGGAGACTGAAAGAGTCTTGAATGATTGTCATTGAGGTGCATGTGGTAGTCATCTATTTGGCTATTCCACTGCTCAAGAGATACTTCGTGCTGGTTACTTCTTGCCCTCTATCTTCAAGGATTGCATCCTTTCTGGTCGCAAATGCCATGAGTGCCAGATTTATTAGCAAAACATGTGCGCCCCACCCACTCTCCTTCACCCCATTATTACCATTGGTCCCTTTTCCAAATGGGGCATTGACTATATGACATGTAACCCTCGTTCGGCCCGGAGGCATGGGTATATTATTGTTGCTGTGGATTACTTTACCAAATCGGTTGAAGCGATGCCTACATATTCATTTGATGATAAAACGGCGGTGAAATTTCTATTCAATCACATTATTTCCAAGTTTGGAGTACCTCAAGCCATTGTCACGGACCATGGCTCCCATTTTTGCGATTACATGATGGCTAAGTTGAATTCTATGTTGGGCTTGCATCACGATGGCTCACCCCGTATTACCCTTAGGCCAATGGCCAAGTTGAAGCTGTAAACAAGGTTTTAGTTACGATGCTTCAGCGCACCATTGGGATGCACAAATCAAATTGGCATCTCATGAATTTTTCAACTCTTTGGGCTTACCATACCTCAACCAAAGATGCAACTAGATTCACACCTTTCCAGCTCATCTATGGTCTGGAAGAAACTTTACTGATTGAGAGTGAAATTCCGTCACTCAGGTTGGCTATCGAACTACTCCCTGAAACCTTGCCTCAAGAAGAGTGTCTCTTGTATTTGGAACGACTAGATGAAACCCATCATCTCGCTCCTTTAGTTATTGAAGCATAGAAAAAGTGGGTTAAGTCCCATTTTGATCAGTCAGTTTCTCCTTGTGCTTTTTCTAAGGGTGATTTGGTCCTGCGATCTGACCAAGCTAATGATAAGCTGGGGGCAGTTAAATTCAAACCGATGTGGCATGGGCCCTATATTGTCAATTGCGTGCTACAAAAAGGGTCCTATGAGCTGATTGATTATGAGGGAAATCCCTTATTCAAGCCTCGTAATGGGTTGTATCTCAAGAAGTACTATGCCTCAATCATCTCACATAGCTACTTTTGTACATAAGTGTGTTATTCATTTTTGTGCAAGTTTGGTTTGGTGTGTTTTTCAAGCATCTTTCTTGTTTATTATGTCTTCACCTGCTTTGCAGATGTTTGTGACTCCTTACGTCAATTTCGTTGATGGTGATTGTCATAGTACCTAGAATCTATCTTCCACGACATGGGATATCTACGCCCCTAATGGTGAGTTGATTGATCTTCAAGGTATTTTTTTGGGTCAAACAACTAATAACATTGCTGAGTATAGCGTAGTTATCGAACTCTTGTCAAAATCCATTGCTCTTGACATTCAGGAAATGGTTGTTAACCTCGATTCACAACTTGTTTTACTTCAGCTCAATGGGCAATATTCCGTCAGAAACCCTCACATATTGTGAATGTATTTGTGTATTCGTCTATTGGAAAGAAATTTTGATTACATCACATATCATCACATTCCTAGGCATATGAATATGTTAACAAATGGATTAGCTAATTATGTGTTAGACAGATATTTGCGAAACATGTGAAAAAACAAAACATTGTATCAATAAAAACATGATATATAGATGTTGATAATGTTTGATTGTCATACAGCATAAACCCAAAAAATAATATATGTGTTCAAGTACATCTGTGGCTCGCAGGCCTCAAAATTGTAAATGCTAAAACTATGGACTACTCAGCATGGTGCTCATGATAGCACATCACTGCTCATACTACGTGAGTCACTAGTCCGCGGATCCAATCTGACACCCCCACTGTGTGCCTTTGATACTGGCGTGGGATGTCACCCACCCAGGCATACTCCGGGATACCTCTCATCAATCCCTCAAGGTTCTGCGTAATCTCCTCCTCGTTATCGACTCCTTCTTGATAAGGAGAAAGCTCAAACTGCTGAGAAACACGTCTAGCGATCAGGGACATCCCAGTTGGCCGCTCTGTTCCTACATATGCAATTACAAAATTGAAATTTCACGAATACATATATTTCAAAAACAATAAAAAATCAAAAACTTAATTTTTTTTTGCTTACCTCCATCATCAAAATATTATCCCTCTGGGAGTGGCATGTCAGGATCGTCGTGGAAGTCACTACCACTATAAGGCCAATCCTCTACCACGATCATCTGACGCATCAACCATGAAAATAAGGTGGACTTGTATGGCATATGTTGGCCCCCACCAGTTCTGGGCATCATTTCACTCCAACGAACCATCCGTGGGTCTCGTGGCAATGGGGGGTTCACCTCTGGTAGCTGATAGTGAAATAGCGGGATCTACTCTAGGAAGAAAGTCACCAACACAGAACCATACCCACATTGTTTCAGGTTCCAAGCCTTGGCTTTAGATAACTGGCGCTTCATGTTTACCTTCATGTCTTCTACCCAATTGAAAACAGTGGGTGTTGTGTAGTCTATAGCATACTGTAATTTGGATTTGTTGGACTCATTCAATGCCTGAGCCCCAGTAACTCTGTTTATGGTCAAGAGCGGCACTTTCAACACAAGGTCGTTAATAATCATGCTCTCAACCTTGCCACTTTTTTATTTCAGTGCTTTTAGGCAATGTTTTGGCAACAACATGTTCACACTTGCCCCAATGGGCCTGGACCCATACAGATTGATTGGTTCCCCTCTCCAAGACAGTCCGGTGATGAAGTATATATCTAAAGTCTCTAGCTCCAACTCTTGGTCCCGGATCACGAGGACTTCTCGCCCAACGTCTCAAAGACTAATCAAGTATTGCAACAACTCAGGTTGAGCATGAAGGCCCGGTGTAAGGAAGAATTTGAGAAACCCGTAGTTTCTCAAAGCATCCAAAAAGTTTTGATTTTCCAATGCTTGTGCAAGAATTGCCTCATGCTCACGTTCTTTCCAATAAACAATCTTTTCACTGTAATTTTCCTACAAACACCATAAAATCAAGTCAACATCAATCCTTGGCTAAGAAATTGTGGATTTAAAGCAAGGAAATCGGGCCAAAAATCAAATTTATCTCCTTTCTGCGCTAACACGACTATTTTAAAAATAGTAGTGCTGATGACGCAAGTGACTATGTTAAGCAGCCCTCAATCAGCGTGATCCTGAGATTGGATCTCACACCGATCGAGGGTGAATTTATTTTGTTCAAACCTCCTCCAAAAATCCAAAAAATGGTTAAAAACTGGAAAAAAAAGCATCAAAATGAAGCTAAGGGTCTCAGCTCTTACCTGCAACTGACAGTTCATCAAACGACCTCCTGGATCTGCCACAATATGCTTCTAAAAATCTAGGGCACAAATGGGTAAAAAATACTCCAAACAAGGTAAAAAGGTAGATGGTAAAAAATAAATTACTTTTCCCCTTGTTATTCACTTTTTCATGACATTTTAGGGTTTTGAAAGCATTTTTCGCATATTTTTACCTTAGAAATCGGATAATGTGCTTGCTTATTATGTAGTGACAGGTGATGGATTGTTGATGATGGTGTTGAGTCATGTTTAAGCTCTTTTCTCGACTCGTAAAAACTCAAATGAAAAGATTGCCGAGTATTTTTCCCTTTTTGACTCGTTCAAGAGAATAAAAATGGGGGGTCTGCTTTCATCTCTTTTCCAACCCTTAAAACATGAAAAAAATGCCGAGCTCTTGTCATTTTTGAACTCGTTAACGGTTGTGAAATTTCATTTACTCAGTGTATGTTTACCCATTTTTCCGGCTGGGATAAAACTATTTAGAAAAAAGGTACTCCTTGACTGACATGGTCAAGCAATTCTCTCAAGTATTATTTTCTACCTTTTCAGGCCTGAGAGACACAAATGTATGAAAAGGGACCTTTTGTATTTTTCTTTTCTATTTCTTTTTCAAACTCTCTAAACATGAAAAAGATATCGAGTTACACCTTTTTCGGACTCGTTAAACTTAAACGACATCAGATTCATCACCATGACAGACATAAGCTTCTCCTTCCTAGGGCTCATTAATCTTATTAGGTCTGATTCATTCAAATGATGGACTTACAGTGAAAGTACATGCTATCCCCTTCAAGCTTTCGATAAAAAATAATTGGAGTACCTGCCAGAAATGGTGGGGGAAAATGGGAAATTTCCATCGGTTGTGTCAGCAACTCACTCCTGACCATGACACTTTCTGCTTCATGTCGGGTTCCGATATCCTCACTTCATCGTTGACTTTCCTAGGTTGAGCCACTCATTTTTGCCTTTCCATTTGATATTTTCCATGTCGTCATGACCTCAGATCCTATGGATCCAAAAGCTGCCAAACTTCGGATTCTGGTTGTTGCTATGTTCAAGAGTTATCCTTCTATAGTTACACTCATTCCCCATTCTCTGTATCATCCAAAATCATTACATCCCTTTGTCTCGTGTCGATGATGTGGGATAAATCATGGCCCTCCTTCGATAAGGTCACTTCCTATTGACTTCAGCTCATTATCCGGGAAGTTGGCCGAGAGACTCCTTTCTGGTACCTTAGATCTTACATGCCCTAATGGCAAGTTCTTCACACTCAACCACAAGTTCGCATCGTTGGATTTTGATCGAGTGATTTTATGGGTGTTCGACTCCAATTCCCTATTCACATTCCATGGATTGCACTGCTGGTCCCTTGAGCTCCATCGTCATTATTGGTGGTTTCTCTCACGCTTGTTAATGGTTCACATCATTGACAGGTAATCAAGTGAATTTATAACATGTTCGAATTTGACACATCTATTCACATGTTAGAATTTGTACTTTGATCGGGTCATGTTAGAGTGCAAGACCCTGGGCTCAGATTACTAAAGTCCAGGTTGCAGGAAGATGTGACATGATCATGCTGATATACATGTCTCTTTCAGATGGATGGTTGTGACCATACCATGAGTTCTTATATGTGATCCTTCTCATTATTGAATGGTTGTGACCATACCTTGTGTTCGATATGATCCTCTTTGCTAGATGGTTGCATCCATACCTTAGATCCATTTACATGATCTTTATATGGATGGCTATGTCCATACCATGATTCATGTATCATTTATCATAGTTTTAGTGATGTGAATGTATCTATGCTTGCTTGAAGGTTTTTCGTTGACTATCTCCGGTTCCACGCATCTACTTGTAAAGAATTTCACCCCTCACTGTAGTTCGGCCTTTACACTTTAGGGGGCATTTGTTACATAGAATTTTGTCACTCTCCCTGTACTCCCCATTCCTCGATCCTAGAAGACCTCTACAGTGAACTATATATGTTTTCCATCATGAAAAGCATGCCTTTACATCCCTACACATGAGTCTAGAACATTCCCCTCTTGCATCATTTCCCAAGAATCTTCCTTTAGTCCCAGTTTTAAAGACCAGTGCTAGTGATCAGTGCCTTCCCCACGCCGATTTGTAGAGTTTGAAACTAGACCTAGTGTTGTACAACGCAATTGAGCCCTTCATCACTCACGCCGACCCTCTTTTGGCAAGTTTTTAAAAATGGAGTCAAAGCTTCCAGGTCTAGAAGCTTCGTGAACGGAAGTCTGGTAAATGGTTGGGCTGGATAGAGCCAAGGGATCCTATTTGGGCTCCTTTCCCCTATAAATATGGAACAAACCAAATACATAAGCCCTTTCCCATCATAAGAGGAACCATCTCCCCTCCATCAAACCTATATAAACTCCTGCTTTTCCAAGCTGAACTAGTCTTTTTTGGAGCTTTAATAACCAACAAGATATCTATAGCTTTTTTCCTTCTAGTTTATGTGTGTAAAGGGAGAATAGTGTGTTTGGTTTGGTTTGGAACTAAAGGGAATAAACCTTAAACTTCCATTGTTGAGGCTAACCATGAGATGCTAGAAGTGTTGTTGGAACCCAGATACGTCGAAGGAGACCTACAACGTCAAGCCTTTGGTTGTATCTCTTTCTGAGCTTTATATCAATACAAATAATTGTTTATTTCCTACATTGAGTGTCATATTAAATTTGATGGCTTAAGAATCCTTGACTTTTTAAGTAAATTGAATGTGATTGTATGCTATTACGTTTTCTATTGTCTCTTGTGTATTTGTTTCAAGTATTTGAAGAAGAATATTGAAAGGAAGTTGGAGCAAAGGAGTGAGGTCATTATCAAGCATAGTAGTGTTCTAAGAGGTAGGCCCTCTTATTCAATTCTAGTTTAAGGAAGTTTTCATTAGGTTGTTCGGTTTGCGGGTAGAACCACTCTAGGGCTAGAGGGATCACCTCTATCTGCAGAGGAGATTTACCTACTCCACACTAAGGGTAGACGTAAGTAGCATTTAATTTCAGTAGAGCTCCACTGGCAAATGAAGACATTTCTAGCCCTAGTATTGAGGGATAAGTAGTTGGAAAAATACAATATTTTCCCCTCATTGGAGGATATGAAGAGAATGATCAAGAACTTGAGGTTCTATGTGGATACAATTGATGCTCAATAGGTGCATATGGAGAGTCACATTGAATGTGAAATAAATGGTGGTGACTATACGGATCCCCATGGCTCTAGTGTAAGGGTTCTAGCCAATATGTCATCCTTAAACAATGAACAATTAGCATGGATGGTGGATAGTGAAATTTGGGTCTCATGAAGTTTTTGGTTTTTCTTTTGAAAGGTCACTTGATGGTGTTCAGGTCTACAGATGATGGCAGAATAGAATAGTCAGGATTGTGTGTTTTTGAGGTTTGGTTATGGTTCTCAGTTTTAGTATTTGAAGTTGTATTTTGTATCTATTATTTTACGTTTCTGTTGTTATGTGATGGCTATGTTTTTCATGGTTTGTTGGTGGATGGGTTGGCAATGGTGATTTCATTAGGGGAGTTTTGACGTCTAAAATGGGCCTCCTAAGGAAATTATAAAATAATAGTGGAAATAATAAAATAAGATTAGGTTACATCATCAAATTTTAGAGAGAGAAAAAAAAGAAGAAAAAACTACTTTTTCAACTCGTATGTTCAACTTATCTCCCCTTTGGGTTTACTCAAATTTCGAACAGGAACACTTGTTGGATGTAGAATTTGATTCCTCATCCAAGGATTACCCATGTAACTTTTGATGGACCCTGCTACATGAAAAATTAGAAATACATGAAAAACGTGATTGCAATCACGTTTTTCATGTATTTCTCATTTTTCGTATAGTAGGGACCATAAAAAGTATGCAACATGGGTACTCCTTGGACGAGAAATGAAATTTTGCATCCAAGGAGTACTCCCTCTTGAAATTTAAGTAAAACCTTAGGGATATAGGTTTAAAATACAAGTTGAAAAAGCAGTTTTATTATTTTATTATATTTTAATATTTGTGCTCTTTTACCCCAAAAATGGTGAATCATCCACGAAGGTTGACAACATAATCTTGAATCCTATTGGTTCTTATAAAGTTTATTTTGGTTGTACGTTTTTCTTAGGAGGCCCATTTTAGACCTCAAAATTTCTCTAATGCTCCCTTTGTTAGTCAATGGTTTTTTTGGTGGCATTTTGGGAGGGTCATGTCCTGGAAGTTTTAATGGCACGGTGATTCTCTAGTCACAATGTATTGGTTGTTGTTTTTTTATATGTCTTCCTGGGTGAATAATAGTGTGGGAATTAGTTTCATTCGTCCCCTTGACGCCTTTGGCTCTTGTGTATATCTTGTATCAGGAAGGTTCAAGGCCTGTTTAGGAAGTGATGTATTTTTATTTTAGTTGGATGGTTTATGGATATTATAGGTGACAGAGGTTGAGACCTAAGTGTTGGTGCTCCCTTTTTGCATCACTTATTTTCTATGTAATACAATTTGTTTGAAGTAATACAAATATCTATTAGTTCACAAAAAATAATTTATTTTAATTATTAAATAAAATATATAATTTCTTTTAATTATATAATTTGCATGATTACTCTACACATTGTGCATTGTGTTGGGCACAACAGAGCATCATTGTGGGGAAATGACCCCATGTTTATGGTAGTTTCATGGGGAGTAATTCCCCCCCCCCCCCCCCTACTCAAGGGGTTCCCATGGGAGAAAGGAAAAAAAAAGGGTAGCTTTTGCATCCATTTTTTAACAGATTTCAACACACAACTTTTCCCTTTAGTTGTTTTTTTTTGCATGATGGTTTGTCCCATGGTTTTGTAGGTTTTGTTAAAGAACTATGATTGTATTATAATCCAAGGTAAATGGATTTTCAGTTTATGGATGTTGCGAGATATATATCTTGTATTAGAATACTTGTAAAGAAGAATATATTGAAAACTCTTTTTGGTTTTCCTAGTTTGGGTTTCTAAGGCAAGATCTTTGTGTTAATATGTATGTTTTAATTGCACATTTTCTATTTCATTTAGAATTTGTTTCATCAATTAACTATATAGGGTTAAAACCTACATTTGGTATTAGAGAAATTTTGGTTTCAATAGGTACACTTTTGGGTTTTTCTCGGGACTATCGTAGACCCTGTTATAGTTGGAAATTTACAAAATCAATTCTTATGGTAAAAAGAAATGGTAAGTAGTTCAAAGATATAGATCAAGAAAATCAATTGGCATAGATTTTAGAGATGGAAGCTCAAAATCGAAAATCCGTTGGTGGACAAAAATTAGTGGATTGTTGTGTATTTTGATACTACACCAACAAGGATGATGGCAAAATATTGGACCAAGTTGGATCGAAAGGAAAAGAGAACAATATGTTTGTGTCTCTCAAATTCAGTGTTACTGAATGTTTCAAGAGAAGCTATAGAAAAGGAATTATGGAACAAGTTAGGGATTTTGTATCAATCTATGTCCCTGGTGAATAAATTATTCCTATGGAAAAGGTTGCATAACCTAAGGGGGGAGGACAGGGACTTGTTAACGGACCATGTAAACACCTTCAACACTATGGTAAGTCAACTATTATATATTACTATTAATATTTTAGATGAAAATAAGTGTTTCAATTTATATTTCTCTTTACCAACCTTGTGGGATAGTTTGGCTATTGTTATAGATAGTAATGCAACTTCTTTAAGTTTCAATGGTATAGTCTCATCCTTGTTATAAAAGGAAATGAGACAGAAAAACATGGAAACCTAGAACAAACATGCCTTGTATGTAAGATGACACTCCCGAAATAGAAAGATAAATAATTCCTCAAGTGGGAGATCTAGATCTATATGAAGATTTAAATCTCTAGTAAAATTCATAAAGGTATGTTGGATATGAAAAAAAAAAGGTAAGTACAAGAATATTGTAAATCCAAAATTGTTGAGAAAGGAAAAGGATTTGATGATGCTCATTCTATAGAAGAAAAAACCTCCTTAAATAGAGGATGTGATGTGTATTAGGATTCTTTAAGTACATTTAGATCATGCGACATGGTAATTAGTAGACTCTGGCACATCCTTTCACATGACTCCTCACAAGTAGTGGTTTCACAAGTATGAAAGATATGATGGTGGTGATTTTTTCTTGGGAGATGACTCAACAACCAGAACCATAGGATGAAGAAAATTCAAGTTAAATCTCATGGGTGGAAGGATTATAACACTCCATGGTGTTCTGAACATCCCAATATTGACATAAAATTTGATTTATGTAAGAAAGATGAGTGATACAATGTAAAAAAAAATGTCTGAAGAAGATAGTTGTAGGATGGTTCGAAGAGCAATGTTATTGTTGAGGGGAGTTCATATTGAAACTCTATATAATCTATTGGAAATCACTCTTACTTATGGGTGAACTAGTTCCATTGTTATTGGAAGTGTAGAGGAGGATGGAAAAAATCATACAACCTTTGGAGAAAAAATTATGTTATGGCATCAAATATTGGGACAAATAGGAGAGAATGGAAATTAAGTATTACATAGTAATGGTGTGGTAGAAACTATTTATAACTACTCTCTGGATTTTGACTTATGTGAACATTGTTTATATGGGATGAAAAATTGGGTAAGATTCTTCTATAGTTCTACAAGGTTAGAGGGAATAAAAAACCTATTTAAATATAAATTCTTGAAGGATAACTCGCCAATCCTTAGGAAAAATTTGAGCCCTATTTGTGCTAATATAAGGTAGTCATCCTAAGACCGGTTTGAAATTTTTTAATCATTTAATCTAGAACAAAGGTCACCTAAGGTAGACTGAACTTAGCGTTATCTGTGATAGGTTCAAACTTAATAATATTTGTGGCCTCCTTTCAAGACAAATCTCTGGTCTGAACTCTTAAGGCATGATCAAATCGATTAATGACAAGATTGACGCAGTTTAAAAAGGTGATTAAGATCACTTGAGTTTGAAGTTAATAAATTTTGTTAAAGTATCCGAGTTGAAGTGTAATTATACCTTAAATTTTGTTGAATTATTTGAGTTGAAGTGTCAACCTCTTGATATTTTGTAGAAAACCTTGATTTTTAGAAACCCCTTGACATTCTAGAGTAGACTTTGATTTGTAGAAGATCTCAAACATTCTAGAGCGGACTTCGATTTGTAGCATACCTCTAATATTGAGTCTTGAAGAAGGAATTAGCCTTTTTTGAAGTAAGTTGTAAGGAAGCCTATTCTATTAATGATCTGAGGTGTGAGTTGTATTAATTTCATATTGGACATGGAAAAGGGGAAATACTGAATTTGTTTGAATATTGTTGTCTTTGGGTCAATGTCCTTAGTACGGAAACATAAGAGGTTTTATTTATTTATTTTTTATTCTATAGTTTGTAGGGTGGTTCTATGGAAGGAATTGTAGCTTTATTTAGGAGGTTGTCACCTCCTTCTAGAGGATGTTGGTAAACTAGGGATTGTAGCAACTTCCAATAGTGTTTGGTAAATATTTTTTGGGTTGTAGCCCTTCTAGTTGTAGTTGGTGAACGAGAAGTTGTAGCTTCCAACCTTGTTATATATAGATATAGATATATATATATATATATATATATATATATATATATATATATATATATATATATATATATATATATATATATATATATATATATATATATTGTGTTAATTTGATGTGATGTTATTGATTAACTAATTTTATACTTAAATTGTTAAAATGTACGAAATAGTAATTCACCCCCCCCCCCCATCTGAATTCCAACATTCATCTCCTTATCATTGGTGGGATATATTTGGACAATATTAGAGATTGATTCACTGTGATAGGGCATTGAATGTCCCTGATAAGTGAGCACTACACTAATATCATATTCAAAGGCATTTGTTCAATCTCAAATGGTCATTGTAGGTTTGGAAAGGTGAGGATTGGTGCAAAGAAAAGGTTGTTTTTCAGATCATAAAATTCCTTTTTTTGTGACTCAAATAAAAAACACTTTGATTTTTCTACCCCCTTGGTCACCTGACTTAAGGGTCAAGCAATATAATAGTACCACAACATGAATCTTCAACAGAATTTAGTAAGGCTCAAGAAGATATGAAGATTTGTTAGAGTTGGGCTTGCTAATCATGAATGACTTAGATCTTGGTTGGATCCACGTGAATTCCTTGTTCATCAATAATGTAGCCTACATATTAGACCTTGCTCATGCCAAAGGACCATTTTTCCAAGTTATCACATAGTTTGTGTTTCCGCAGAGTGTGAAGGACCAATTGAAAATGTTGCAAGTGTTCTTCCCAAAAAACATTAAAGATGAGGATATCATCTAGATATATAACCACAAAATAATTGGTGAAAGGCCCCAGGATATCATCCATTAGCCACATTAAAGTTGTTGGGGAATTCATCAAACCAAAGGGCATGACCAACCATTCAAAAATACCCTCCTTGGACTTGAAAGTAAGCTTCCATACATCAACTGACTCTATTGGGAATCGATTGTAGCCAAACTTCAAATCAATCTTACTGAGGTACTTGGCCCCCTTGAGCTAGTTAAGAAGTTCGTTAATCCATGGAATTGGGTACCAATTCCTAACTATTATTTTTATCAAGGCACAATAATGAATGTAGAGTACCTAGATCCCATATTTCTTCTCCATGAATAAAATTGGGCTTCCACGGGGTGAGGAACTTTTCAGATGTGTCCTTTTTGAAGTAGCTCTCGGACCTAGCACTTGATTTCCTCATTTTCTAAAACAAAGAGGTGGTAGATTAGCCCATTAGGTAGAGGTGTACCGAGGGTCAAATCAATTGAATGCCTGAGTTAAAAATGCAGAGGTATAGTGAAAATTGACTTCTATTAATAAATGGAAGGTGTTGAAATTGTAAAACTGGAGAATGAAACAAACTAGCTTGAATGGTGGTAGCTTATCTCTGGGAAGAGATGTGAAAACTACACACATTCACTGAAGTGAGTTATAGTGACGCTGAAAGGCCCTTTTTAACCCTAGGAGATGAAACACCAAAAGACTTGTGGGCCCCATTGTGGCCAGTTGGTACATCAACTTCCTAGGCTCATAACTTTTGTATGTGATATATGTTTGGCACACTCAATAGTTTGTTGCAAAAGGTCAAGTATATTATTACAAAATTTGACCAACCTAGTATTTTCCTATGGCTATAGTGTGGGTCCCTACCATGTCAAAAAAGCATCACATAGGGCCTCAAAATGGCCCTAAAAATTTAGGCCCTGAAAAATTGTAGAAAAACTGCTAAGATGGAGAATTGTGCTAAGAGCTAGTGGAGTAGGTGGATTTCCACCTCTATCCACTTAGATAATTCCTCCCCCTTAAGAATGGTCTCCATTGTTTTGAGTTCCCCTATTATATGGGGAAAATTCTACTAAATTTGGCTCCTAGTGATCCACTTTCCTTGGTGAAGAAGTTGTCTGACTTTCACAACCTAGTAGAGTTGGATTTGTTGTTGGAGGGTATCCTTTGTCTTCATGTTGAGATATATAAATCAAGTGTAGAAGTATATGTGCATAAAATATAGTGTATAGAAGCCAGGGATGTGTGTGGAATAAAGGATGTGTGGGAGAATAGTTGTGTGAAGGGAATGCATGTGCGAAGGAAGGACACAAACTTTAACCTGCACACCTAAAATTGGAGATGCCAATTTTTTTTGTTATTTAATCTTAAAAATTAAGACAATAATGCAATTGAACTTTGCCAACATACAAAGAGACCAATTCAGTTGCAGAACATGGTAATAGTGAAATTTTAAACTTTTCCCATTTCATACTACTAGCATAACCACATTAATAAATGTCGTCAATATACGTCAATATGAATATATCAGTACATCATATTACTACCACCATAATACTCTAAACTACAAAGTAAAACCGTTTAGTTCCTTAATGTAAGTCTCCTAAGCATGTGCACATGCATTAATTTTCTCAAATCCTAGATATGGGATAAAAGAAATAAAGGAGGTGAAACCCTCGTTATAAGAGAAAGACAAGAAAATTGGATATAAGATAAAGAATAAAGATTGGAAACCCTCACTATGAGATAAAAAAAGGGAAAATGAAAATCATGGATCCATCTCAATGCTAAAATTACTAACTAAAATATTCATAAATAATTATGAATTCAAGTTCAAATTGATGCCATCTATAGCCACCTCACAAAACTAAGAATCTGTGATCCTAAAATTTAAATCAAATGTTGCTCAAATAACTAAGATTTTTTTGTCATAAAAATTTATATCAAATGCTTTAGAAGAGAGAAAAAGAAAAACATAGCACTTACCTACAGGAAAGTCTACATTCGTCTGTTGTGCATCTATTTTCCTATATGTTTTGTGGTCCCATCAATGTCTTGTCATTTTCAGTATCAGAATGATTGAAAAAACAAAATTTAATTTCATTTTTACGAAAATATTTCATATAAAAAATCAAACAAACTCTAAACATTGACATCCTCCCACTTGGTCGTCATTATCCCTACTTACGACTTCTTTGGCTATATAATTTTTTGACAACTTATTTTTTTATTTTCACACACTCCTCTCTCATATTAATAAAGAAAATCTCACAAACAAGTGAACATAAATCTAAGATGGAAAACAAAAAAGGAAATAAGAAATGCAATATAAAAGGTAAAATGTATTAAATCAAAATAAAATCAACACAAACAATAGAGAGGCATGACCATGCAAAATATATGGGAACAAAAATAATTCAAATGCATGTCCCCTGCCTCCCTCAATTGACTCTCTTCTCCCATCTCAGTACACCTATGCTCTTCCTCCTCTTTTTAAGACTTTGTTGTCTATATTATCATGTATCTAGCTATCGAACTTCATTAAGATTTTGTTTCTAAATATAATTTCCCAAAACATCCAAGTTAAAAGATGCTTCATTTGTAGTCGAATAATGTATATAGCATGAAAAAATATCATGTAGAAGCTGAAACTTTCATATAATCAATGCCTCCACATCTCTCCAACCGAAAGGATTGGTGCCAACACTATTTTCAGAGCTTTCAACTTCAGCCTTTAAAGATGTTGAAGTTGAAGATTTTTCTCCCACGAATACCATCGAACTGAATTCTTTTACTTTGA
The DNA here is from genome assembly GCA_031772625.1 of Pinus tabuliformis. Lineage (NCBI taxonomy): Eukaryota > Viridiplantae > Streptophyta > Pinopsida > Pinales > Pinaceae > Pinus > Pinus tabuliformis. The sequence goes on along the minus strand of CM062810.1, from coordinate 253,684,564 downwards.
GCATCAGTAACCCACACACAATGTAGTAAAATGACCCATCACCCACACATCCAAATTGATGGTCCATCACCCACACATCCACATAGAGAATTGAGGATGGAGAGTGTAACACACCCCTCCCACAATTACCTGCTTTTGCAAGCTTTCTCAGGTAAACATGAGTTGATTGTCACCATGAGATGACTCGACCTCCAAGTTCCACTTATGGAAGTGGGGTTGACTAACTGACAACTTACATCCATCCCTCAGGGACTATAAACCACACAGGACCCTGTAAACTATGTCAGGTGATCAATCCCTGAGCTATAACTCTTTATTTATGAACTAACCTCCCAATTGAAACCTTGACACACTGTGTTTGTGTCTATGAGGCTCCAACTGCATCCATAAACCAACCTACATGTGGTTATAGCCCAAAAATCCATGTTTTTTGCCTCCAGTCATGAGATATATGCCACTTTTTCAAGAAAGCCTCTAGACCAATTCCCAGAACTTCTCATAACATTCCAGAATCAAAAATAAAATGATGACAAGGCTAACCATTCAAAACTTGAACAAGATCTTGACCTAGCCATGTGTAATCCATGATAGACATTTTTTTAAACATATGATAAACATATAAGCTACGAGTCATGAATGCATATCTAATCATAAACTTTTTAACTTCATCTAAGAATCGCTAAGAAGGTTCAATGCCCTATCAAGCTAGCTACAACAAAACTCTTTAGCTAATGCATTCATCAACCATTCAATAAACTTGCAAATCATGAACAAGATCCATAGCCTGATCACATCATAGAACCATGATTATAATCAACATATAACCATAATATAAACCATGAAAAATCAGCCATAAAATCCACATAATAACAATTACAAGTCCTCATACATTCACAATAGGAAAATATCTTATTAACTTATGAAAAAGCCACCCGAGTCAGGGACTTCCATGCACCACATGACCATAGATTGGGTTAAGCCAAATATTTATTTTAGCCAATCGCCCCCATGCCATATTCTAAGCATGAATGTGGGATCTCATGGGATAAACCAAGGCATAACCGAACATGGATTCGAAAGGTTAAACCACCTCCACCCTCAAGCTACTATGATCTCACCTAAATCGGTCCCAAGATCACAAAACCAAACCAAGCCTGGATGCCTCAGAATTCCACCACCATACCTTGAGGAATTTTCTTGTCTCCACCCAGTTGTCAAGGGTTTCATGGAGAAACCCATCTCCACCCTTACCCTTGGTATTTTCCTAAGACCACCTCACTTGGTTCCAAAACCTTCCGACAATCCACAGCTCATCCAAAAATGAATCCCATCACACCATGTATATCGAGGAAATGGAAAGGCAAGGCTAAAACCATTTCCAAACCCAGAAAAACCCATGTCAATGGCAACAAATTAACCCAATAAACAAATTTATGTACCATGCATTCACATTCTAAGAAGAAAATCGCACATGCAACATGTTACCTATGAAATCCTCTTGTTGAAGTTGATGATCCAGCCTTCCCCTTTATTTCCTTCACTTTCCTTTGCTTGTCCTTTTCATTTTTTTGCTTTCTTGATTTCCTTCCTCCAAATCCATTTGGATGCTAAAGTGCTCCAAGAATTCTCCAAGTGTGCAAGAGTGTAAGAGAGCCAAAAGCTAAACTGAAAAAAGGTAAGCCAAAAGCAAAAATGGAAAGAGTTGTGACTTGTTTCTCTGAATTCTTTTTACCATTGTTGTCTCCATTTTTATTAATTTTCCTCTAATTTCCCTTGCATGAAAAATTGTGTCTCTTCACCTTCATTTTCTCATATTTTCCTTTATTTCTCATAATTAAATTCCATTTATTGTGCCTTTTCTTTTGCCAATTTCCATAGCTATTAATAAACCAAAAGTGATTCCCACTATAATATTTGCCCAAAATTAGCTTGGCATATGTGTCCCATGATCTTAGTCTTATTTTTCCTTTATTATCCTTTATTACATGAAACTTTAACCCAGGATTGTTACAAACCCATCCCCCTTAGAGGAAAACCATATATATATATACCAAAAATCATTTTCTTAAACTAGAAAATAATGAAGGATCCAAAGTTTTCATTTTATCATCCATCTCCCATGTGGCTTCATCGGGCCCAAAGTGCTTCCACTACACTTTAACTTCATTGATTGCTCGATTTCAGAGCATGAGTTGTTTATGTTGCAATATACATTGAGGATATGGCTAGAACTCTCCCTCTGGTTCCACCTACAATATAGACCTAGCAATCACATGATCAACATCATGCACATATCTCTTAAGTAATGAAACATGGAAAACATCATGCAGTTTCATTGTTGGTGGCAGTGCAAGTCTATAGGCCACTAGTCCAATCCTCTTAAGGATCTCAAAAGACCCGCAATATCAAGGTGTTAGCTTGGAACATGATCCAATACTCAAGGATCTCCTCTTGGGATTAATGTGCAATTATGCATGCTACCCAAACTGAAACTCCTTAAATGTTTTGTGTTGTTTTGTATAACTCTTCTACCTATCCTTTGTTGCCTTCAAATTCCTTTTGATAACATGCATCTCGTGTTCCATCTCTTCCAACATTTCTAGTCCAATCAACACTCTATTTACTATATTACTCCATCTAATAGGAGTAATACAACTCCACTCATAACGAGCCTCGAATGGACTCATCCTCGAGAATTCATGATACCCATTACTATATGCAAAACCCACCAGTGGAAGATACTCATCCCACTTCCTCTATTGATGCATGACATACATCCTCAACATGTCCTCAAGAATCTCATTGACCCTCTTTGAATTTCCATCTATTTATGGATGATAAGCCATATTGAAAGCTAACTCTATCCCCAAACGTGCAAACAACTCCTTATAAAACTTGGAATTAAACTTAGCATCTCTGTCTGATATGATATTCTTGGGAACACCATGTAATCTCACTATCTCCTTGATGAATGTCTAAGCTACCTGACTAGCTGAATTAGTAGAATTCACTACAATGAATTGAGATACCTTACTCAACCTATCAACCACAGCCATGATGGAATCATGTTGCTTCAATGTCCTCGAAAAACCTGTAATGAAGTCCATGAAAATGATCTCCCGTTCCCATTCCGGAATTGGAATAGGTTGTAGTAAACTATCTAGGTGCTTACACTTGGCTTTCACCTGCTCATAGTCCAAACATCTAGCAACAAACTCAACCACCTCTTTCTTCAAGTTTAGCCAATTATATAACTTCTTAACATCTGTCAATATCTTCTAGTTTCTTGGGTGACCTGATACTACATGACATGAAACTCCCTCAAGATAAGATTCTTGATCTCACTATTATCCAACACATAAATCTTGTCCTTAAATCTAAACGAGCCATATGTCATTAGGTGATACTCCTCATCCCTATCACCTTCACCCTTCTACTAAAATCTCTGCTTCAAGTACTGGTACCTCTCATCATATTTCCATTTCTGCAATATCTTCTCTTACAAATCTGTCACATAAGAGCTCATAGATGAAATATGATTTACCTACACTCTCCTACTAAGAGCATATGTAACCTTTTTCTCCTTGCTTTTGATGTATCTGATCTTAAAATAAAACTCATTGAGAGTAGACAACCATTTAGCTCATCTGGAATTCAGATTAGGTTGTTCAAACAAGTACCTCAGTCCACTATGATCACTCATAAGAATAAATATATTTCCAAGAAGATAACGTCTCCACATCTTCAAGGCATGAATGATAGTTGCCAACTCAAGATCGTGAGTCACATAGTTCTGCTCATGCTCATTCAACTTTCTTGAATCATATCATACCACCTATCCTTCCTGCATCAAGACTCCACCAAGTCCTTCCTTGCAAGTATTTGTACATACCACGAGCTCCTTATCGGGATATGCAGTCTTCAAGACAAGAGCATTTGTAAGAAAATTCTTTAACTACTTAAAACTAGTTTCACACACCTATGTCCATTCAAATCTCTTTCCTTTTCTCTGTAAATGTGTAATAGGATATGAAATCCATGAGAATTTCTTGATGAACCTCATTTAATAACCTACTAGTCCCATAAATGATCTGACCTCATCCACATTCCTAGGAGTTGTCCACTCCATGATAACTTTAATATTTTTTGGGTCCACTCCTATACTTTCCTTGGAAACAACATGCCCCGAGTAATGAACCTAAGATTGAAAGAAATTGCACTTGTTGAGCTTGTATCTCTCAAAAATATCAACATTTTTTTTAGGTGCTCTGCATGATATTCCTCATTCTTAGAATATATCAATATAGCATCAATGAACACCATCCCAAACTTTCTAGATAAGGACACAACACATTGTTCATCAAGCACGTAAAAGTGGTTGGAGCATTAGTAAGACCAAAAGGAACCACCACAAACTCATAATGCCCATACCTGGTATGAAATGTAGTCTTGTATATATCTTCTTCTTTGATGTGCACCAGATGATATCATGATCTCAGATCAATCTTTGAAAACACCGCTGCTCCCTTTAGTTTATTAAACAAATCAGAAATCCTTTACAATGGATACATGTTCTTGATATTCACCTTGTTCAAATGCTTATAATAAATGCACAACCTGAGATTACCATCCTTCTTCTTTACAAAAAACATTGATGCACCCCAAGGCGACACAATTGGCCTTATGTATCACTTATCAAACATTTCCTTAAGCTGCAAATTCAATTCCACCAACTCTGGTGAGCTCATCCTATAAGGTTCCTTTGATGTTGTTGTTTCTACTAGTACCAACTCAATAGACAAATCCAATTCCCTATGAGGTATTAACTCTGAGATCTCTGCAATAATTACATCCTAAAATGTTGGCTTGTTGGGGCCTGACCCAGGTTTAGAGTTAATTAGCCAAACAAATCCCTATATTATTGGCCCTTTTGGCAACAGTCCGCGGAATGCAGACTGAGGTCTCACTCGAAGCAGTATGGCGAGTATGCTAGAACCAAGTTTCTGCACCCTCGAGATGTTTGAGGGGTTTATTTAGTCCAAGTGTGAATACTTTCGCGTAGGTTACTCGCCCCCTTCCATGACTTGCGAGGCCTTCGCGCCCTGTTATATTTGCCTTTGCGCAGCCTTACCCAGGGGCTGTGGGGCTTTCACACTGCTGGAGAAGTGATCTGCACTATTTCCCCAAGTCACATCATGGATCTTACTTATCTTCTTATAACAATTAGTTATCTTTGCGTAAACAGATACCTTCTATTAGATTTACTTATTCAAGACATTCATATAAGTTCACACAATAAATAAACAGTAAACTTGCAAATTCATATCCAATATACTTCAATGTGTAAAACACAAAAAGATATGTAGAAATATGGTAACACTTCTCTTTATTAATGCTTCCAACGGTTACAGACTCAACCTGCCCTACGCACTTAGTTGCAAGGGTCCATGAACTCAGTTGCGGACTACTAGGCCTCTGCGCACTTAGCTGTAGAGCCTTCCCCTACTCTACGACCCAAAGAAGCGACTCTACACTTTGGCTCAATGCTTCATGGATTGATTTCCTTTGATCCTTGTTCCTTAGATGTCTTTACACTTAGAGCCTCACTCTATTTATACAATCCCATGGTCCGCGGACCATGGGTAGATCTCTCAACCTGACATTACATTACAAATATGAGGGCGGACAACCCTATGACTCTATTACAACTTCACACTCCACGCCCACAAATCGCAGAGTCTTTATAATGGACTTAGTAAAAACTTGGGCTTTAAGCCCCAAAAATTGCTTTGGGGGGATCCCAGACCTAACAGGCCCCCAACACAAACATCGTGACTCGTCCTCGAGTCACTCTGTCGGTGTGGAGATATTCGCGCGAAGACCTCTCAACTCTGCTCGGACAGCTCCAAGGTCGGCAACGCACTCAGAAGTTTCCTATTGTATCTCCTGTATGCGTTGTTCAAAGACTGCAGTGTCGGAACTGCTCCTCTGTATCTCTTCCTGTGTCCCCTGCATCTGCGTGAGCTTGCCTTTAATTTTTGTTGTGATTATGAAGGCCTCGTCGATCCAAAGCTGCAAAGGCACATTCAAAACTGCTTCTTTGTGTCGCCCTGCATCTACTTTCTCTTTAAGTGCTTTTTCCTGTTGCATTCGTGGAGCCTCTGAGTAAGGGTCACCGTTTATGCGGTCCCTTTGATGTTTTCATACTGCTGCTATAGCTCACACGCCTCTATTTCTAAGCGTTGTATGTTCGAGTCCTCCTACAGATTGGTGAGGACAGCAAACGATTCTTCCAACATTCTGGTGCAATCCCTTACTACACTGTTGATCTCTTCCATCCCAATGGTGCTGGCGCATTGTTCCCTTACTTCTGGAGGAGTTGAAGGTTATGCCTTCAACTGCAACTTTGCTATCTGAAAGTTCAGCTCTAGCTTAACCTTGGCCCTTTCTTCTCACGCCTCGTGCACCCTTGTTGCTAATCTCTAGATGCACGCCTCTGTTGGTGCTTCTGCTAGAATGGCCAACTCAGGGACCATCTGGTAAGCTTCGTAATTACCTGCACCATCTATCTGTTCTGAGACACGACCTCGTCATGATACAAGCTCAACTACTCCATGTTGATCCTCTGTTCACTCAATACCTGCAGAGTGCAGCTCTCCCTAGCCCGTAGTTCTGCAGTAATCCCATCCTATAGAACATAGAGTGTCTCCCGAGGGAGCACAACCATGTTGATCCCTATGCCTTTCAATGTACTGATAGTAGGCCTTTTGGCCTCATTTGTTGTAACCAGTGCCCCTTCTGGCAGCATTTTTGTGTTGGTTGTACGAGCATGCAACATTTCCTTGGCGACAGCTATTCCTTCTACGAGGCCAGTTGAGAGAGTACCAACCTGAGGAGTGGATACCTGCAACTCCTGAATCTATGCTCGAAGGCCCCCCAACACAATCTAATTCTCCTTCGCAAAGTTCTGGAGGGCCTCTGTGGTGACATCGTGCACTGTCTCTTCCATATCGTGCAGATCCCCCTCAATAAGGGTGATCGGGTTGATAGACAGCTTAGATTATTTTACCTTCTTTTGCTGACCCATCCGCTCGCTCAGGCACTGGAGCTTTAATTGTGTTGACACTGTTTGTTGGTCACTGCCACCCTCCTCTACCTTTGTTTCTAGCTCTTGCTCCTGCTCAGGTGAAGGCGACTTTCGACCCTCGCATGCCTTCTGTGCTGCTGCTGCAGCCTTTTGTTGTTCTGTTACTGTCTGTAGAGAGTCCGACGCCTCCTACGCCTTCTTTCCTTCTCTTTTCCACCAACTACGCCACACACACCTTTCCCTCCTCCTTTTTCTGCACAATAGATTTTTCTAGTGCAGAGATGTTTGGAGCGTGCCACTCCGATGGCCTTATCTTAAGTACATTGAATATCACATCATCTCTGGCTATATAGGGTAGTCCGTTCCACTTCTTTGCAGGCTCCTTGCGTGCCCTGAGGTAGATGTGATGAAAGTCTTCTTTAAACTCTGTGAAACTGTGCAGGCTATTGTAGATAGTGGGTGATAACCGCGGCTTTCAGTTTATCCCCATTCTGATGTTCATCTCCATGAACACCCAGAATATTTTACTGTTGTGAATTCGATTTGTGTCTTTAGTGGGCCACAACGAAGTGTACTTCACGACCTCTGGGAGATCCCTTGTATTGTGGGGAACTAGCTATCCTCAGGAAATTCCCTAGCAACCAACACTATGGACAGCAGAAGCTATGCATAGTGAAAAGTTTTTTCCTCGCGGCAATTTTCCAGGAACTCCTTGCACACGAATTCAGACTAGTTAAACTGGACCCCCTCTGCGCACTGTTCGGCAAGTGCCACCACTGGTGCAAGCACCTCATCCACGCAACACTTCCGCATGACCTTACCCGCCAATATTTGAGTCGCCACTCTAACGGCTTTGTTGTTGATACTGGATATCACATAGCCCCTCTTTTTCTTCTTCATCTTGTATTTCTTTTTCATGGCCTCCACGATGGCCAAATCACTGCTCTTCCCCTCCAAAATGTTTGTTGGGTCTTCTCCTTTACACGACAGTCGGGTAATTCGATGGATTAGGTGGTCCGTGATGGGGATGGGCTCCTCCAACCATAAACACCCACCATGCACCAGGGATAGCAACTTCCTGATGATAAAGATAGTCACTGGGATGCAATGGTAATGCGACACCCAGAGTAGGTTCAATAACCCTATCTTTTCGACTCTGTGTAACCACTTACACAGCTCTAACACTATAACTCCTACCATGATGTGTTTCTTTGGCTTCATGAAGTGCACGGCTGCCAAGTGAGGGAATTTCTCGTGGTCATCAAGATCCCAGTCTTCAAATTTTAATCTCGGTACCCTTCCCAAGTGCGTTCCTTCAAAGATGATATTGTCCGGGAGGAATGGAGTCCGCAGAGAGCTCTTGCTTTCATTGAGGTTCTTGGGCACCTTCGCCTTCCCCTTCCGCAGAGGGACATACTCGGACAACTTACTTAGAGGGACTGCACCCTCGATTTCTTCCTCCATGCCCTAGTCCTCGTCCTCTTCAATTATGATATCCTCCAGGTCTTCTTCCTCCTCATCGGTTTCCAGGTTAGGCGCTTTCCTTTTTTCCTCCATTGTTAATCTGGTTCGCAACGGGTTTCGAGGGGACACACGCACTAGAATCATTGGCTATTTATCTTTCTTCGGTCTCGGCGTGCATGGTGATTTAGGAATTTCTGCAACAATCTCGGCGCTCTCACAAGCATCTTCTATGGTCATGGCCTATGCGGCTTCTTCGGCGGTCATCTCTGTGATTTCTCTGGCTTCTTCAGACGCTGCCATCTTGTTCGTCCAGAAATCTCTCAACCGTTCAATCAAGGGCTCAACCAACGCTCTCCATAGGACAAAACAGGTCTCAGTTTGGAATACTCAGGGCACACGACAGCTCAATTCGCAAATGACCAAATGTTGTTTGTTGGGCAGTCCTTTGTAATTTATAATGCCTTTTGAATTTGAATTCCACCATTCCTCCCAAATCCGGTCTACTAATGCTCCCTTGGTAGCAGATTTTCCCAAATCTTGTCCATAAAGCTCGTCTTGAAAGCCTGTCACCCGCTCCATTTGGTCTCAAGTCAAGCATCACATTGTAAATAGTGACTACAACAGTCACTTTCGAGCCAACCCATGTGATAGCACAACCCCCTTACACAGTCACAAACCTTGTGAAACTTTGCTCTTGCGCGCAACCCCAACATCGCGCAGCTCTCGGGAAAAGTAGTTTATAGTCCCGTGCCTCCTTTCAACTACCTAGAGCACTAAGACTGTACTTCCCATGGCTAGTCAGGTGGCCGCGCCACATATATATGGTTTCAACCAGTCATCCATCAATTTTCCTAGAAAAAATCCGCCTTTTATTTTTACTATTTGTGTCAGACACTTTACCATCTGCATCATGCCACCATGGGTGATCCTTTTAGTAATATACAGTCCAATCTAAGGCATCAATCTGATCATCTATCGGTAGTAGTCCCCAAATTCGTCATCATAGTCGTGCACACCCTGGTTTATCACCCTGATTTTCTTATCGAGAAAATCCTTCTTTATTTCTTCCTCAAGCTTCTTGACTTCCACTTCCACCAAAGCACTTTTCTCCCTTAGCTGCACCCCTTCTTTCATGAGTTCTTGGAGCCTAATATCACCCTGTCAGATTTCTTCCTCAAGTCCCAAGCGTTCTTCTTCATTCAGCTACACTATTCCTTTTTCCAAGGCTCTGCGAACCATCATATCTACCGGCACTGCTATGCATGGACTAGGCACATTGTACTCTATTGGGACTACATTGGTTGCTCAAGAGGCCACCCTAGAAGGCGTCTGCCCCATCAGTTTCTTACACGTTGTCCTATAGGCCCATAGAACTACTGGTACGCGCAGGTTCCAATCACTCCATTATGCATTATATACCCTGTTCAGTACTTCACACACTTTGTTAAAGGCTTCTGCGTGGGTAACCTTTTGCACACTCGTTCTTTCCATAGTTCTGCATCCCAACCAGAGGGACCATTCATGAAATTGCCTCGCCAACACCTGCTTATTAACCGTGTTCTCAAACGTGAAGTCCATGTGCATCCACGTAGGTTGTTTACCATATTCCCTTACCCACCTAGACAGATGCGTGCGCGAATCATCACGTCCATCATTCTAGTCTGTTAATCGCATCTGAGGCTTCCCAAAATGCATGTGCATCATTCACCTACATTCATGCCAGTCCTTAAAGCTTCCTTGGTGCGTACCCCACCACCTCATGGGTGTAGGGCGTAGTACCCATTTCAAAGCCTCGGAACGTTGTTGTTACGGAACCTCTCTTTCAAATCTATTCAGGAAATCATCTACCTCACTTAACCGATCATAAGTAGGTAGCTCCCTCACTTCTGTAGATACGTAGTGTAGAGATCTTGTCATCATATTACAGTTCAGCATGGTCACCTCGTGCATCCAGTTCTGCCATTGCTCTATTTCATCATTAGAATCCGATGTACAGGAGCTTTCACGCTCCCATGAGATTCATCCATCCGTGGTGGGATTTACCCAGTCTTGATCTCACATGGTTATCTCGTAGATGGAGTCTAAGTCGTCGTAGCTTTCATAGTCACGCACTGGCTCCATGTAGTGCAATCCTTCTACAGGGTCCAAAGGTACGACTACGCGCAGAGACTTTTTCTCAAAAATCATCTTGCGCTTCTTCACATTTATAACCCCGTTCATTTCAGTGGCCCAATCTATTCCTAATAGCGTGGGGTAGGGATTTTTGTCATCAACAATCTCTATCACTTCAAAGTCTACTAGTGCACTTGCTCCTTCAATATCCATAGTGATTCCCTGCAATCTCCCCATAGGTATGATCTTTTGTAGGTTTGCCATTCGCATATGGATAGGAGACCATTGTAGCACAGGCCTTCCGATGCGTTCCCATATCTGCTTCGGCAGAACGTTTATGTCCGATCCTAAATCTAGAATCACTTGGTCCATCTCATATTCTCCAATCTGTGTGGTCAATCTCATTTCTCCTCCCGCCCTCGTCGCACGCTTTCCAATCTTTCGAACTACGCGTGGTTCTCCTGGCGTGGTCCCAGCGCATCTATTTATGAGTTTGTGCAATCCCTTTACAGCCTTGATGTCGCGCGGTAGCTTCATGCATGTTTTTATGAATGTCATGAGAATCAATGGGTCCATTAATGGCTCCAGTCTGTCTTTGCCTCCTGTAGTGGAGCCATCAGCAAAGCTCTTCCTAGCTTCCACGAAGGTTTCCTTAGTGCACTTCAAATCAAACTCTGGTTATTTCGTTAGAGCCTTGCAAACCCAAGTACTATCTTCCGGCTCCTTGCCTTTATCATCCCCTGTTGTAGTTCCACCTTGGAGCACAATGTTCATGTTAGGGTCTTCCTTGTGCATCCCAGACCTCTTCATTTGCAGGTTTTAAATCGAGGGAGGTTGGAGCACTCCCTTGTCGCGCAGCCTCGCTATCAGTGTGGGACAGTCCTCTGTCTCATGATCAAACAAGGTACAATACATACATGATGGACACGTAGGATTCATACAATCATGGGCATAATGTTCTAGCCCCCTGTAATTGTAACATATCAGCTGTCCACAACCTCTTCTAGGTCCTTCCCCACCTCAGCCTCGTCCGCACCCCTGAAATCCGGTTCGTGCCACTCCTTCTTTCTGGTCAAGGGGTCGCGTTTCAGCCTGAACTCTATAGGTGGGAGTCCTATCTATCATCAGCTCATAGATTCTATAGGTGCGCTCATTGTGTCCAAAAGATCTACAAAAATTATAAAACAATTGTTGCCAATTCTGCATGTACTTCTTCAACAAATGGCAGTTGTCCGTAGCATGCTTTCCTCCTATTTGACAAATCACGCACCCTAAGTAGGTTTCGCGCTAGGTCCTTCTTGTGCCTCTGGTCTTAATGACATCGAGCCTCCTCCCGTAAAGTAATTCACAAACACTGGGCAGTGGTCCTTGTCATGACCCTGACCATTACATTTAACACACCATAACTCTTTGCGCACTTCTAGGCGAGCTGTCCTGTCTTGTTTCAAACTCTGCATCTCAAGGCGTAAGTTTTTCAAATGCGCATGGATTTGCTGAACTCCTAGGTTATGATCCTATATCGGGGTCTCATGCAGCCTCATCATGATCTCCAAGGCCTCTGCCTAAGTCGTTAACCTTTGTTGTGACAGTGTGTTCCTTAAATGCGGCGTTAGCGATGCTACAAACCATTCGCGGTGTCTTCCATCCGTCAAATTCATATTAGCTTCGCGAATTGTACACTTTAGTCTCTGATCTAATTCCCAGGGGTCTCACCTGCTAGCATCATGATCTCCTTGAACCCAATGATCGACTGTGCCTTTGACTTCGGCCTGCTAAATTCTCTTCTCAGCGCAATTTGGATATCCGCGATCCCCGCATTCGAATTGTCATTAGAATGCTTAATATACCAGGTCAGTGCGTGATCCTATAGAGCACTAACCAACGTTGCTTTCTTTATATTGTCATCTGTAACTCCCTACGCTTCCCATACAACTTTTATCACGAACCAAAATTGGTCTAGATCTTCATTTCCTACTCCCTTGAACACCGACAACTTTATCGTGCTTTCCATATTGCTTCGCGGTGGTGGCGGAGGTGGTACGGGCGAAGATGGGGGTGAAGGCAGTGAAACTGGTGGTGGTGTGGGTGGGGTTGGTATGCACGGAATCCTCTGCCTTATCAAATTGATCACACTTCTTGGTGAGACCTTCGCGAGCTCCTCCTCGACCCCTCGCAGAGGTGAAATCAGGGGGCTAGTTTCTAGTTTTTCACTACCTTAGTTTCTGTAAATTCTCCCACTTCGCATAGCCCCGAACATCAATGTATTCGCATAATCCACTTTTCACACAATAGAATTTTAATCCAAGTGTTTAGAGACTTAACGTACTTACCTCGTGGCCCTTTGAGGAAGCGTCGCTCTGCCTCGCTATAGATGACTGAAGTATCTACCATGAACTCACTAATGAATTGTCTTATAATTCGATCGAGCCAGTGATCAACAGCATGCACGATCTTATCCTCTAATGCTTCCAATTTGTGCACCAACTCTGGGGTCCACACAATATGACTGTCGAGCTTGCACCTTCCTTGGTTATCTGCTAACTTCGCGATCTAGTAATACAACTCATTAGGGAAAGATGCGAAGACAATTTCGTAGATCTCTGTGTACAGGTAGTAGTCTAACCACTCTTCTTTTGATAGTCGTGGATTCCTATTCTCCTACGTCACAAACTCGTGAATTTTCCTGTCCAACCAACCTTCAATTTCTTTCTTAGTTGGATTCCAATGATACGACATTAGACATCTCTATGCAAATTACAGTCCCGACAACGGAACCATTTGTTGGCTTGTTGGGGCCTTACCCAAGTTCGGAGTTAATTAGCCAAACAAATCCTTGTACTATTGGCCCTTTCGGTAACAGTCCACGGAGTGTGAACTGAGGTCTCACCCGAACCAGTATGGGGGGATTCTTGAACCAGGTTTCCGTACCCATGAGATGTGTGAGGGGTTGATTTAGTCCAACTGTGAATACTTTCAGGTAGATTACTTTGCACCCTTCCCTGGCCTATGAGGCCTTCATGCCCTATTATATTCGCCTTCGCACAGCCCTACCCAGGGGCTGTGGGACTTTCGCATTGCTGGAGCAAAGATCTACTCTATTTCCCCAAGTCACACCATGGATCTTACTTATCTTCTTAGAACAGTTAGTTATCTTCACGTAAATAGATACCTTCTATTAGATTTACTTATTCAATACATTCATATAAGTTCGTGTGGTAAATAAACAATAAATTTGCAATTCATACCCAATATACTTCAATGCTTAAAATAGGAAAAGATACACAGAAATATGGTAACACTTCTCTTTATTAATGCTTCCAACAGTTACAGAAGAAACTTGCCCTACACACTCAGTTGCAGGGGTCCACGCACTCAGCTACGAACTACTAGGCCTCTGCGCACTCAACTGCAGAGCCTTCCCCTACTTTACGACCCAAAGACACGACTCTACACTTCGACTCAATGCTTCATGGATTGATTTCCTTCTGTCCTTGTTCCTTAGATGTATTTACACTTAGAGCCTCACTCTATTTATACAATCCCATGGTCTGCGGACCATGGGTAGACCTCTCAAACCGACATTACATTACAAATATGAGGGCGGACAACCCTATGACTCTATTACAAATTTGCGCTCTATGCCCACAAATCGTGAAGTCTTTATAATGGACTTAGTCAAAACTTGGGCTTTAAGCCCCAAAATTTGCCTTGGGGGGATCGCGGATATCCAAATTGCATTGAACAGAGAATTTAGCAGGCCGAAATCAAAGGCGCACTCGATCATTGGGCTTAAGGAGATCACGATTCTACCAGGTGAGACTCCCTGGGAATTATATCAGAGACTAAAGTGAAAAATTCACAAAGATAATATGACTTTGACGGATGGACAACACTGTGAATGGTTTGTAGCATAGCTAACACCGCATTTACGGAACTCACTATCACAACAAAGGTTAACGACTTAGGCAGAGGCCTTGGAGATTGCGATGAGGCTGCATGAGACCCTGATACAGGATCCTAACCTAGGAGTTCAGTAGATCCATGCGCAGTTGAAAAACTTATGCCTTGAGATGCAAAGTCTGAAACATGACAGGACAGCTCGCTCGAAAGTGCGCGAAGAGGTATGGTGTGTTAAATGTAAGGGTCAGGGTCATGATAAGGACCACTATCCAGTGTTCACGAATTACCTCATGGGAGGAGGACCGATGCCGTTAAGACCAGAGGCACAAGCAGGACCTAGCGCGGTGCCTGCTTTATGGTGGGAGATTTGTCAAATAAGAGGAAAGCATGCTATAGATAACTACCATTTGTTGCAGAAGTACACGCAAAATTCGCAACAATTGTTCTGTAATTTTTGTAGATCGGTTAGACACGATGAGCGCACCTGTAGAAGTTATGAGATGATGGTGGATAGGAGTCCCACCTACAAAGTTCAAGCTGAAATGCAGCCCCTTGACTAGAATGAAGGAGTGGTGCAAACCAGATTTCAGAGGCGCGGATGAGGCTGAGGTGGGGGAGGACCTGGAAGAGGTCACGGACAGCTGATATGTTACAATTGAAGAGGCCCAGGACATTATGCCCATGACTGTACGAATCCTACCTATCCATCATGTCTGTATTGTACCTTGTTTGATCATGAGACAGAGGATTGTCCCACATTGATAGCGAGGCTGCGCGACAAGGGAGAGCTCCAACCTCCCCCGACTCAGAACTTGCAAATGATGAGGTCTGAACCGCACGAGGAAGACCCTAATGTGAACATTGTTCTTTGAAGTGGAATTACGATAGGGGATGATAATGAAAATCAACCGGAAGATAGTACTTTGGTTCGCAAGGCTCCGACAAAAGAACCAAAGTTTGATTTGGAGCACACTAAGGAAACCTTCATGGAAGCTAGGAAGAGCTTCGTTGAAGCCTCCACTGCAGGAAACAAAGATAGACCAGAGCCAGAAATGGACCCATCAATTCTCACGACGTTCCCAGAAACATGCATGAAGCTACTGCGCGACAGCAAGGCTATAAAGGGATTGCAGGAACTCATAAATAGATGCACTGGGACCGCACCAGGAGAACCATGTGTATTCCAGAAGATTGGAAAGCATGCGACAAGGACAAGAAAAGAAATGAGATTAACAGCATAGATTGGAGAATATGAGATGGATCAAGTGATTCTAGATTTAGGATCAAACATGAATTTTCTCCCGAAGCATACATGGGAGCGCATGGGAAGGCCTACGCTACAATTGTCTCCTCTCCAGCTGTGAATGGCGAACCAAAAAAATATCATACCTATGGGGAGATTGAAGGGAATCACCGTGGATATTAAAGGAGAAAGTGCACTAACAGACTTTAAAGTGATAGAGATTGTTGATGATAGAAGTCCCTACCCCACGCTATTAGGAATAGATTAGGCCATTGACATGAACGGGGTGTTAAATCTGAAGAAGATCAAGATGATTTTTGAGAAAAAGTCTCTGCATGTAGTCGTACCATTGGAGCCTGCAGAAGGATCGTGCTACACAGAGCCAGTGCACGATAATGACTTAGACTACATCTACAAGATAATTGTGCGAGAGCCAGATTGGGTAAATCTCACCATGGATGGACGAATCTCATGGGAGCACGAAATCTCCTGTACATCGGATTTCGATAAAGAGATAGAGAGATGGTAGAACCGGTTACATGAGGTAACCACGCTAAACTGTAATATGATGACAAGATCGTTGCATTGTGTATCGACAGAAGTGGGGGATCTACATACTTATCATGGGTTAAGTGAGGTAGATGCTTTCCTGAACATATTTGAAAGAGAGGTGCCAGAAAAACAACATTTCGAGGCTTTGAAATGGGTACTACGCGCTACAACCACAAGGTGGTAGGGTACGCACCAAGGAAGCTTTGAGGACTGGCGCGAATGCAGGTGAATGATGTGCATGCATTTTGGGAAGTCTCAAATGTGACTAATAGACAAGAATGATGGATGGGATGATCCGCACACACATCTGTCTAGGTGGGTACAGGCATATGGTAAACAACTTGCACAGATGCCCATGGACTTCGCGTTCGGGAACACGGTCAATAAGCAGGTGTTGGTGAGGCAATTATGTGAATGGTCCCTCTAGTTGAGACAATGAACTAAGGAAAGAATGAGTAGAAGGTTACCCACGCAAAAGCCTTTAACGAAGTGTGCAAATCACTGAATAGGGTATATAATGCGCAGCAGAGTGATTGGGACCTACACATACCAGAAATTCTATGGGCTTATAGGACAACATGCAAGAAACTGACAGGGCAGACACCTTCTAGGGTGGCCTATGGAGCAACCACTGTAGTCCAAATAGAGTACAACATGCCTAGTCCGCACATAGCATTGTTGGTAGATATGACGATTCACAGACCCTTGGAAGAAAAAATAGCATAGCTGAATGAAGAAGAACGCTTAGGACCTAAGGAAGAAATATGACAAGGTGATCTTAGGCTCCAAGAACTCATGAAAGAAGGGGTGCAGATAAGGGAGAAAAGTGCTCTGGTGGAGGCAGACGTCAAGAAGCTTGAGGAAGAAATAAAGAAGGATTTTCTCGATAAGAAAATCAAGGTGATAAAACAAGGTGCGCACGACTACGGTGATGAATTTGGGGACTACCACCGATAGTTGATCAACTTGATGCCTTAGATTGGACTGTATATTACTAAAAGGATCACCCAAGGTGGCGTGATGTAGATGGTAAAGTGCGCAACACATATAGTAAAAATAAAAGGCGGATTTTTTTTAGGAAAATTGATGGATGACTGGTTGAAACCCTATGCATATGGCGTGGCCACCTGACTAGCCATGGGAAGTACAATCTTAGTGCTCCAGGTAGTTGAAAGGAGGAACGGGACTATAAACTACTTTTCCCGAGAGTTGCGCGATGTCGGGGTTGCGCGTAGGTGCAAAGTGTCACAAGGTCCGCGACCACACAAGGGGGGCTGTGCTGCCGCGCGAGTTGGCTAGAAAGTGACCGTTATAGTCACTATTCATGATGTGATGCTTGACTTGAGACCAAATGGCGTGGGAGGCAGGCATTTAAGATGATATTTATGGGCAATATTTGGGAAAATCTGTTGCCAAGGGAGCATTAATGGACTGGATTTGGGGGGAACAGTCGAATTCAAATTCAAAAGGTGATATAAATTACAAAGGGTTGACCAGCAAACAACACTTGGCATTTGTGAATTGAGCTATTGTGCGCCCCTTGTTCTCCTTGATTTTGATGTATCTACTCTTGAAATAAAACTCATTGAGAGTATACAACCATTTATCTTGTCTGGAATTCAGATTAGGTTTGTCAAACAAGTACCTCAGTCCACTATGATCACTCAATATATTTCCAAGAAGATAATGTCTCCACATATTCAAGGCATGAATGATAGTTGCCAACTCAATATCATGAGTCACATAGTTCTGCTCATGCTCATTCAACTTTCTTGAATCATTTCATACCACCTATCCTTCCTATATCATGACTCCACCGAGTCCTTCCTTGCAAGAATTTGTACATACCATGAGCTCCTTATTGGGATATGCAGTCTTCAAGACAAGAGAATTTGTAAGAAAATTCTTCAACTACTTAAAACTAGTTTCACACTCCTCTGTCCATTCAAAACTCTTTCCTTTTCTTTGCAAATATGTAAGAGGATAGGCAATCCGTGAGAATTTCTTGATGAACCTCATTTAATAACTTACTAGTCCTATAAATGATCTGACCTCATCCACATTTCTAGGAGTTTTCCACTCCATGATAACTTTAATATTTTTTGGATCAACTGCTATACTTTCCTTGGAAACAACATGCCCCAAGTAATGAACCTAAGATTGAAAGAAACTACACTTGCTGAGCTTGTATCTCTCAACAATATCAACATCTTTTCTAGGTTCTCTACATGATATTCCTCATTCTTAGAATATATCAATATAGCATAAATGAACACTATCCCAAACTTATCTAGATAAAGACGCAACACATTATTCATCAAGCACATAAAAGTGGCTGGAGCATTAGTAAGACCAAAAGGAACCACCACAAACTCATAATTCCCATACCTGGTACGAAATTTAGTCTTGTATATATCTTCTTCTTTGATGTACACCAGATGATATCATGATCTCAGATCAATCTTTGAAAACACCGCTGCTCCCTTTAGTTGATCAAACAAATAAGAAATCCTTTGCAATGGATACATGTTCTTGATATTCACCTTGTTCAAATGCCTATAATAAATGCACAAGCTAAGATTACCATCTTTATTGTTTACAAACAACACTGATGCACCCCAAGGCGACACAATTGGCCTTATGTATCACTTATCAAACATTTCCTTAAGCTACAAATTTAATTCCACCAACTTTGGTGAGCTCATCTTGTAAGGTTCCTTTAATGTTGGTGTTTCTACTAGTGCCAACTCAATAGGAAAATCCATGTCCCTATGAGGTATTAACTCTGAGATCTCTGCAAGAATTACATCCTAAAACTACTACAAAACATGATACATCTTTAGGACTTCATCATCCTCCACATCCTTCATTTTGTCACTGGAAACATGCACTGCAAATAGTACACATCCTTTCTTGCAATTGAACTTTTCCTGCATGGTCTTAACCATTCTCACTAATGTAGGCTTCTTCTTTCCCTGCAATATTTTCTTTCCTCCATCATTATACAAGCACTTAATAGGCTTCCGCTAACAATATACCTTGGTCCTTTGAGAAACAAACCAATCCATAGTGAAAAGCATACTATATGAACCCAGAGGAAGCACATTTAGATGTGTTTATGTAGGAATACCATTTAGGTCAAATGCACAAACTCTCACCCAATAATGAACTATTCTCTTGGTCCTTGTAGCAAACTGCACCAACCAAAAATTTGCATACACTTCTTTATTCAAGCCGTACTTATCTACCAAGTCAGGACTAAATAACTATAATTATATCCAGGATCAATCAAAATGGAAACAACTCGATCAGAGAGTTGACCCTCCATCTCAATAATGGATGTCTGATGATCCATCTTCCTGTTATCAAGTGATACATAAATCCTAGGAACTCTCTAACCAACATCCCCAACTGTCTGCGCCTTCTAGGAACTGTAGATCTAAGGCCTACCACCTTGGTACAATGGACAATACTTCTTACGATGGCCTTTGCAACAAATCCAAAACTGCAATGGTTCTCTACCACCACATTTATTTTTTTGCTCTCCAGGATGAGCTCCATATCCCTTCTCAGTTTCATTAAACTTCTAGTAAGAAACCACATTTTCTTTCTCACCTACATACTAACGTCTTTTTCACTTCTGAGGCAATTTTCCTTTAGGCTTCTGATTACCTTCTTAATATCGCTTAGGCTCTGAATTTCATTTATATTACTCATAAAAATTCTTAGATTTCCCGATGACTTCCTCTAATGACTAAGGCTCATCATACTCAATCTGATCCTTGAATGCTAATGTCAGTCCGGAGATGAATATTTTAACCTTCGTCTTCTCATCCTTGAGATAGGCACATACCTCAACTAATCCAGAAACTTATTTATATACTCTTCATCTATTATGTAACCCATATTCAACTCATATAATTCCTTGGACTTTCCCTCATAATATCTCTCATATGAGTATTTCTTCCTGAAGAGTCTTTTAAACTCATTCCAACTCAACTCTTCTACCTTGCTACCTCTCACACGCTTCACATCTTCCCATGAGATATTTTCTTTACCCTTGAGACTGAAGATCATAATCTTGGCTGTCATATTCTCTATATAATCATGCAATTTGAAGAACTTCTTCATCCCAAATATCCATGCTTCAACATCTTCTAGTTTCTTCATCTCTCCATAAAAAGTAGGAGGCTTGAATTTCTTGAACTCCTCTCGAATATACTTCTTCTCACTCCTCTCATAAGGATGATGGAGGTGATGACTATGATGTCCCTTAGGACCAGAACTAGAATAGAACCCATAAGTACTACCTCTCCTATCACATGTATCCAACCATCTGCCACCTTAGCTTGTATCATCTTTGTCCAACCTGTATCTTTATCGAGACTTGCTACCATATGCCCCATTAGTCCTCTCCTCTTGTCCATGACTAATCCTTAGTTGTCCCCGCCTCCACAAATATGGCTCTTAAGGATCACTGCATTAACCTTGACTTGATTTTATTGAGCTATGGAAATCCTTTCCTATGTCTCAATAAGCATATTGTTATCTGCCTTGCAAATTCTGATGTATGCATTCAAAATTCTCAATGTATCTACTATATTAGGAGAATACTCATCAACTTGCCACTCAACTAATTTGTAAGGAGAGTCACATGAATTTTAATCCCCCACTTTTCTCATCATCTCTGATCTTCTTCTTCCTACAAGCATACCATTTTAAATAAAACAAATAGAAAACATGATCAAACCATACCTTAATGAATTTCAGGGCACATTCTTTTATATGCACAAGTTAGTCTAGATTAACACTATACACACACACACATATAGCATCAACCTGTCAACATCTCAGCATCATACATGTTGAAACAAAATTGCAATAATAACCACATGGATGATAAATGTAACCATCCCAATGCATGCATATTAGGCACATATATAATCGACATGCATGCATAACTGTATACATTTACCCCAAGGTCCAGTGTTGTAACCTCGCTCTAATACCACCTTGTAACACACAGTTACCCGCTTCTACAAGCCCTCCTAGGTAAACATGAGCTGATTGTCACTATGATATGACTTGACCCCCAAGTTCCAGTTATTGAAGTGGGGCCAACTAACCAAAAACTTATAGCCATCCCTGAGGGACTACTAACCACACAGGATCCCGCAAACCAACTCAGGTGATCAATCCTTGCGCTGGAACTCTTTTTCTCTAACTTTACCTCCCAACCACATACTTGCCACACTATGTGTGTGATTATGAGGCTCCAACAACACCCACAAGCCTTCGTGCATGCGGTTAAAGCCCAAAAATCTCTATTTTGTGCCTATGGTTGCGAGAACTATGCCACTTTTCCAGGAAAGCCTCCAGACCACTACCCAGAACCGCTTGTAATTTTCTATAGTCATAAATAACATGATGACAAGGATTACCATTCAAAACTTGAAAAAGATCTTGACTTAGACATGCCTAATCAATGATAGACATCTAAGTAAGGTTTTTCTTTAAATGGATGACCAATGCATTAAACCTTTAAACATATGTAATTTCTAAGTATTTCTGGGAAAAATGAAGGGTTAATTTTCATTCCTAACATAATTAATACTTGAATTGATTTGGAAAGCACAAATAAAGAAGGTATAAATTTTTAAACATTCATATTGAACATCTCATTTATCATATACAATAGATGCATGTAGAAGTTTTATACATGGAAAAGAAACACGTTCAAAAGATGACAGAAGGAAAAAATTATAATATTTAGAGGAATTAACTAATACAAGTTGTTCAATTAGTTAATCTCTTTTAATAATTATAAATTTACAGGGGCTTTCAGGGAGATTGTTATTCAATCTAACCTTGCCCAAACTCCTATGTTACCTTGAACATGTGCAAAAATAAATATAAAAAACATACATCATAACAAGAAAAAGTCACATAGATACACAAGTTGTTCAGAATGAATCCAGAATCCTTCAATTATCTTGAGAAATAGCTTTGAACATTACAAGTATGTCACTGGTTCATTACAAGGGTTTATCCATGACTTCTTTGAACTACCAAATACTTATAGAATCTAATTCCAAAAATATATTAGATCTAAACCAAAAATTATTACGAAATGAGATAATATCTGATTTTTTTATTTATTTTTCAAAAATAGAACTAGAAAGTAGTTATTCAAAACTGATCGAATAATCAACACACAATTTAAGGGTGTTTTTTGATGACTATTGCCTTTAACTAATTTTTTTTCTTTTTCCTCCTCTTTCTCAGCTTACTGCTCCTCCTTTCTTGTGACTGGTCACTAAATTCCTTGCATCCTATTTTAATTGATGATTTCAAGTAACTTATCTCATCTTTTTTCATCCAAGATAAAAGTTAAAAAATTAAATAATTGTTACTTTCCTATATGCCTCATCGACTTCTACGTATTTTTCTAAAGTTGGCCTAGCGACGAACAAATGGTTAACTTCATGTTGAATCAAAATATCATGCTCTAGGCCTTCTAAGAATTCTTTCCCACTGATTGTTCCTTCGACTTTAGAAAATTTGGTCTTGTCTGTTGCTATCCGATGTAATTTGTAATGATAATCTTCTAGTGGAATCAACTGAAAAGTAGAAATTCGTAAAGCTGGAAGTCCATTTCGATGTAGAATATTGAATTTTCTGTGAAAATTTTTATTCTGTGCATCCAAGTTTTGACACTTGTGTTTTAACTGTAACATCAAGTTTTTCTTTGTTAAAAATCTTCTTACCTCTAGGAGAGTATCAGTTCTGTCCTCAATTCCAAATTCTTCTTGTTCTTCTTTATTTTTAGAATTGAGTACTTTAATTATTTTATTAGCTTCTCCATGCATGTGCTCCAAATCTTCTTTGATTCCTGTGATGACTTCTTTTGATCTTTGCATAATTTGAATAATTCAAAAATAATTTGAATAGATGTTCAAAGTTCAGTCATAGTAGAATTTATATCAATCCAAATTTTCTCCTTAACCTCAGCTAATGTCTGTGTAATTAATGACTCATTCTCATATTTATCTATTTGTCTGGTTAATCTAAAATTTTTCTTAACTTCGGCCAAATATGTGTTATTGGCCCTTATATTGTCATGTTGAATTTTTTCCATTAGAGTTCTAAGTTTTTCAATTTCAATATCTTTCAATGACAAGTCTTGTATAGCTTTTGCAACTACTCTACAGAATTTTGGACA
The DNA here is from genome assembly GCA_031772625.1 of Pinus tabuliformis. Lineage (NCBI taxonomy): Eukaryota > Viridiplantae > Streptophyta > Pinopsida > Pinales > Pinaceae > Pinus > Pinus tabuliformis. The sequence goes on along the minus strand of CM062810.1, from coordinate 253,660,984 downwards.
ATGGGATCTGTCTCTGCTATAGACACTATGGTTTTAGAAATTCCTACTGTTGAAGTCACTGTTGTAGAAGTTGTTGCTCCAATACGAAGTTCTATCTCTCTTTCCTTGATTACATTTTCCATTTTTGCTTCCATATTCTGTATTTGTATGTTCTGCTCAACAATCATTCGAAGTGTGTTCTCCTTCTCCTTCTCTAACTAGTTGGATTCTTAAGCCCATGGATGTTTAGTTATTGGCAGCTTCAACTGTTTCCTCAAATCTTGAATATCAACATTTCTGCTTTTGATTATTTCCTCAGATGCCTTTATATCTTTAGGATGTAATCCTAATTTTATAACTAAATCTTCAAGCCCTTTGATTTTAGTGTCTTTTGCTAAGGATGCCATATTTTCCAATTTTAATTGGGAATGAATGTTGTTCAAAGAAGTCTGTAGCTTAGAAGTTTCCATGGCAGAACTTGTCAAAGATGAATATATCATTTCTCCTACTTGCTTATGAAGTTCAATATGATCAATAGGATGAATTTGCTTGGTGTCAAATGAAAACAAAGAAGTTTTATAATATTTAACACTTTTAGGTATAGGGACCTTTGGTTCCAAAAATGCTAATTGGAACTGACCTTTTTCACTGTCAAGGGCAGAAATTAATCTAGTCTGAGTTGTGGAAGACTGCTTCTAGAACTCTACATATGTGGAAGACTTTAGGGCCTCATTTTTCTTCTTCATTTCTAAGAATTTTGCAAAATACTTTGCTGTTTTGGCGAAGAAGGAGATGAAGGAGAATCTAATGTAGCTTTAGGAATTTTCTATAATGAAAAAGGAGACTGTGTTGATACTATTGAAAGCTCTTCGTAAGTTTGAGCTTCTGAATATTCTTCTTCAAGATTTATAGTTTTCTTCCTTTTGAATACTTTAAATGTTGATTTATGTAACTTTGACCTTGCTAGAGATACACATTCTCTTGGTCCCTTTATCTCCTTATTTGTCACCCTTGGATTTTCTAATGTTTGACTAGAAATCAGCTCATCAATCTCCTACAATGTATTCTCTACCCATTATTCCCTGTTGGCATATTGCTCAATTTTAGGTTTCGTTAGATGCATATGTGTTGTATATTTATGAGCAATTCTTGTTTATGATATTACTCCTAATGGATCATATGACCAACTAAAACTCAACTTAAACTTCATCTCGTTGTTATCGGGAAATCTAGTGTCCACTCGGAACTGCTAGTCCCACTAAGACTGGTAGCTATCTTAGAAACAAACTAACTAAAACTACTTTCATTTTCCTTTATGAGAAGTAGATAAGAGTGGAATGAAGGACACCAACCTTAGTCTTGCGCTTGGTTCCTTGCTCAGTTCCTCTCCCTTTTGACAGATCCTTACCGCTTCTCCTTCGTCTACCCAGCTTCAAAGAGCACCTGTGGAATCAAAGCAGCATAATACTATCGCAGAATAGAGATCTACAATCATAAACAATATAGGACTAGATGTATATTGACCACACGAATGCATATATCATCAAACATACAAGAATGTGGAGGAAAACTTGAATAACTTTATTAATATCAAGAATAGCAAAGAAGATTACAACCAATTGTTCTGACCCAACGTCATCCTCCAGCATGAAAGCCCTTCCTTCACCTCATGAAAAGCTTAGATCACCCAACACTATGATATTCCAACAAGAAACCAACAACACTTCCTTACAAGATACAAAATTCCAGCCTCTGGATCTCTGGGATGAGGGATCCATATATAGATGATTGCAGGGGGGTGAGTCAGCGTCTGGGATTTTGATTAGTGTCCTCTCTCTGATATTTCTTGATTCCACTTGGAGATTGATGATCGATTACTCATCCTTGGGCGAATTCAGAGAGGCAAGTGTCACAGGAGAAGTTTCTAGAAGATTCCATGATCATCCACCTCGCAAACTGTCTCTGCAATTTTTCCAATCTCGCCCATCGCACCCTACAGAAGGGCTTTTCAGTATGCATCGCACCCTTTTCACTGGGCAGGTGGGATGCATCGCACCCTTAGCACTGACCAACCTGTATGGTCCAATTTTGACCACTTTTGAGCAGTTTCCTGTGGAGAATTTCTTGGAGATGATGTAATCAGCTGACCTTGTTCTTTTAGGTTATGGAACAACAGTTTTAGGGGCTTAGGAGCCCTTGGTTTATGGACATGTTTGATTGGGGTTGCAGTGCCCAAAAACGTCTATAACAGTTGCCCCCTAAAGCATGAGGTCGTTAATCTTTTGATGTCGGGTGAAATTCTTTATCATGAGGATCTGAAGTTTTTTCGAGCTGGAAGGCAACCTGTAATAAGATATAATACAATACATTATCTTCATAATATTTTTCATGATCTAGCTGAGGTGGGCATTCCCATGCTCATATTTCTAAATTCATTTTCATGTACATAATACAGACAATCGTCTGTGCAGGAGACCGATGATTCTGATAGAGTCATCATCCTTTGATTCGGATGATCATCTGTGCAGCAACAATGTACATTTGATGTCTTTATTTTCCTTAATATATCACAACCCGGATGGATGAAACTAGATCTGGGGTCTTCAAACTCGTTCAATATTCACTCAGAGTACAAGTCGATCCATGTGAAAGATGTTCTGGAGTCAAACATGGAAAGACATTGCTTGATTACTAGCCAATGATCTAAGCTGTTAACAGGTGTGAGAGGAATCACCGATAATGATGATGACCCTCAAGGTACTACAGTACAATTCGCGTGGTGTGAATAAGGGACTTGGTGTCAAACACCGCGCAAAATCTTTCGGTCGAAGGCCATTGATGTAAACCTGTCGCCGGAAGTGAGAAACTTGCCATTCAGGCATGCAAGCTTCAACATACTAAAAGGGTTGTTCCTAACTCAACTTCTTGGATAATGAGCTGATGTCGACAAGAAGCGACCTGCCGTAGGAGGGCCTTAATGAATCCCACATCTACGACACGAAACAGAGTAAATGATTTTGGAGGTGAAAACAATCTGATGATACAGGATTCAGGGTGGCGATCATGAAATAATGGAGCGTGAATGTATTGCAGTGGATGAGACACAGGTGAATTCTCTTAGTGACTTCTCTTGAACATACCGGTGACACTGACATGGATTGGTAGCGTTAACCCCAAATATGGATGGTGTGATGGACCAATGGTGATATGACCAGTGAACGGAACAACCCAACCTGACTCGGATGCGGAGTGAAAGTGCCATGTTCAAGAGCGACTTGCTACCAATAAAGTTTCTTCAAGTTTTCTTCCCAATTTTTCCCCAGTCATTGCTGACCAGTACCTCTTTATTTTTGTCAAGCTTGAGGAGGATAACATATTCTTGTTCTATAATTTACCCTTCGGGTAAACCCGTCGCTATATTTTAACGAGCCTAGCGACAGTGAAACTTGTTCTTGTTTGTATGGACAAGTTTGTCGCTATTCGGTTTAACGAGTTTAACGACAAAGATAACTCGGTCCTTTTCAATTTTAGAGAGTCTGAAAGGGACGTAAAGAAAACTCCAATAATCCTTTTTCATCATATAATCCCTTAAGTCCGAAAAATTATAAAATAATACGAAAGGGATGAATTTTTCAGTAATTTTAACGAGCCGAACAAGACAAGCGCTCAATCTTTTTGTGTAATAATCCCTCAGGTCCAAAAATATTAAAATCTAGAGGAGGGATAGCACTTCCGGTCGCTTTAACGAGCTGGAGAGGCCAATCGCTCGGCAATCTTTTCATATTTTACGAGTTAGGTGAAAAGAGCTTAAAGGAGACTCGTTTTTTGAGGAACGAGTGATAATTTTAGGTAGCAACTGGTTCCAGGTAAGGTTTGGAATTTTCCAGTCACGGCAGTGTCACAAGGATGGCTAACAAGATCACTCTTCACAGTTGTTCCTCAAAAAGGGGCAAACAATCAAATGGAGGTGAATGATCGGCTAAAATAGAGTGGAGGTGATGATGAGAACACGACCAGGGCTCAAAAGCTGATGATAATGCTTTCACAATGGTTATTTACCAAAAATTGGTTCATTTTTTAACGAGCTTAAACTTTGGGGGAACATTTGCTCATTTCTTATGTTTAATTTTTAACAAGCTTGAACTCCACATAAAAACTGCTCATGCTAGTCGTATAATAAGGATATCTCATCTAAGATGCCATTTTTTATGGAGCTTGCACCTTTCAAAGCTTTGCCCCAGATCCTTTCTTTATGCAAGTTAGGAACGACTAATCCTACGAGTTTAAAGGGTTGAGAAACTACAAACTAAGAAAATAAATGGTCGCTCTTCACTTGCAAGCAAAAAGGTTTGCATGCCCCCAGCTGTAGCGAAAAGTTTCCAGGTTACCATATGAAAGCTTCCCATCCGCGTTGCAGACAAAATGCTTCCTTGGCGATGTCTACCAAAATGGACAAAGGTGAGTGGCACGGTCACCTCCACTCACATAACTTTAACGGGGGAATCTTATTCCAATCTAATCCCATTTTCCTAAACGGACGGGTTTGTCAGACTAGTCATATATCCTCCGCGGAAACCTACCCTATACCCAAGGTTTTCCTGCCGAAACAGACCAGGGTGCATGTCCCCTGGGTTTCAGTCATGTCCTCCCGAATCACTCACGCTCTTCAGGTGGACGGACTAGAGATTGATGAGACATTCCTTGCGTGAAAAGACCATTTAGGGATGGTATTTGACTATTTTCTTTGTGTGAGCCGGGGAACAAAAGCTGGTTTACAAGCTTGACCACTCGTCCTTCATGCGGAAAACACATTACTCTAAAGAGTGAGGAGACAACGGCTCCCATGTAATAAATATAGTCACACCCAAGGAGTAGATTATAATCTAGAGGTCCTCGGACTACCATTACGTTCATGTAAATGGTTTTCCTTCTCAATGTTATGGGAACATTGGGAAGGATCCCTAACGGTCGACTAGTTCCTTTGTCAAAGCCTATCAGATTTCTCATCTCAGGCAGAAGCGATGGCAAACCAAGCGCTTCCCAAGAAATTGAGGAAAGGATACTCGCAGAAGCCCCTTCATCTATAATGGTACTGACCATGATCATTTTGTAAGCTTGTACAATGATTCGGAATGGTACATTGGCTGGTACCCGGGGTCTGCCTAGTAGATTCCAATCGAAAGAAATGACTAGGTTGCTTGGAGGTGGGACCGAATAGATGGCTGGATATGACTCTGATGAACTTCCTTCCCGCAGTAAAGGAACGGGTAGACTCCCCCCATGTTCATCGGAGTTTGTGTTTACGAAAATAATTTGGACGGTGTTGTTCTCATTCTCTTCGATGATTGTGTCATCTGAAGATAGACCTTCTGAAGACAAGACCGGGTCGACTGCCGCCTCAACCTTTTGAATTTTATCTAGTATGGATTCAGTGGGTTTATCTTCAATGACATATGCTTCGACCGACCACAATGGCGTGTCGGTCGGATTTTCAACTAGCAATGGACTCGGCAAGAGTTTCTTGTATCCAGGAGGAAGCCATAGTGGCGAAGCCAGACGGTTATCCAAAACTCTTTTAGCTTCGTCTAAGAAGGGACAACGGTGGACGGCGTGATCACTTTCACACAATTTACAAGGAAATTTACATTTCCTTTTTTTTTCAAATGCTTCGTTTTCACTAGTTGATGGTGTACTTTCAACATGGTCTTCAGAGGTTGATGACACCGAGTTATGCAAACGAGGAGACTAGACCCTTAAGATCCAAGGGATTCAAGGACAATCTCGATGATAATGGTCTCCTTTGCAAATGACAGATGGAGATTTAGGCTTGGACAGTGCAGTGTGTGGATTTTCACTAGAAGATGCCCGGTTACCCCTTTTCGCCTTTGGCTCCTTCTTCTTCTTCTCTTTCTTCTCCTTCCCTTTCTTCTCCTTCTTAGTTACTTGATTTTTGGCCTTACCAGCTTTATCAAGCGAAGAGGAAGGAGGGGAGGGAGAATCGGATGAAGTAGAAGGTTGGGGGGTAACTTTAGTATCATCCGGTTGCTGACTTGACTTCTCAAGAATCACGGTGTTCTGAACGATAGAGGTCGAGAAGAGCCATATTTGCAAGCCAATCATCAATCCTGGAAGTGACAATGTGGCCATATGAGGTGCACCAACATCTCCCCAAGAGGAGAAAGGACTATGATTTCCTCCAAGGGGAACTCCTTGGTTGGTGGAATCCATTTTTCTCAACCTAAGACCAATGCGGGAATGGTGATATTATTCCGATTAAAATAAATTTTAGACGCTTTGACACAGCTTGTTTTTTCAGTTTTTAAGAGTCGAGAAAAAACAAAAGATGACTCTAGTCGCCTTCGATTTTTAATGAGCCTGAAGTGACAAGTGCTCAGATGGACCTTTTCCTTTAAGGAGTCTGAAAAGGAACGAAAGAGACTACTCTGGAAATCTAGACAGAGGGATTACCAAACCAATCGCAAAACTGCAGAATACTTTTTATGGTACGGCAATCAATCTTCCCAAATGCTATGTTCAGTGCATTGTGATCGATAGGGTGGCAGACACAGCTTCCTATGGATAAAGGATGTAGCCTATTGTGGTCTCCCAATATATACTCGACGGTACATGGGAGCACAAGTCCGTACTGGCACTTGTTGTCTCGAAGAGGAGGAATCACCCAACCAACAGTGAAAGCGACAGTTACCAGGCTTTATGATGCCGGAATATGTCTCTAGCCTAGACTTCTAGATGTTGTGTGTTAGGTTCCAAATCGTTTTTAGGTTCATTAAATTTATTTTACAGTTGATCTTTCTTAAGAAATTTGCCTTTCAGGTTCACCGCGTGATGTAGATGTACAATTCATAAAATTCAATCTAAGATGATAAACAATCGTTTATTCTTCTTTTTGCAATGAAAATCCTAGCTACTGAAGAAAGAGAGATGATATTCTTTCAACATAGAGAAGAGAGCACACACTAGATGCACTTTCCTAAATCAAACCAACAAGCAGTCTAAATGCAAATGCACATGCATGTATTTATTTTCAGCTTTCTTAATGTGTGAATTACAAGAAGAATGCTAAGTACAAATCTGAATTATCTTTCAAAGTGACAGTACTAACAAATTTCTCTTCAAAAATGAAAGGAAGATAATGACGACACTTTACTATTTGAATTGAAAACTGCTTTTGACACTTGAAAAACTACTAATTCAAATCAAATACAAGAGTAACTATATAATCAACCATCAAGAACAATAGAATTCTTTTCTTTGACTGTAAACAACACTTGCGACACTTTCAAATCAAAAGCGACAGTTCGATTATGCTACTACTTTGTAAAAGAGAACTAAAAATGGTGGAAAATACATAAAAACATCCACAGTTCTTTGCCCAATGGAGGCAGAAGGATGGAAAGGAAGGGGGTTTCCACAGTGGTATATTGATCACAGACAACAAAACTCCTTAATAGAGCTGAAGAGAGCGAACACAGAAACCAAAATCTGAGGGTAGAAGAGGTCTTGTCTGATCAACGCACCTGCAACATAGGGAAAGTGCGATGCAGCGCACCTACTGCACACGGGAAGTGCAATGCATCCAGATTCCCAAGAGTAAAAGGTGCGATGGTCTAGGGACGAGACTTCAACTAGGTTCCGGGTCACAGTTTGCAGCTCAGTTCAGGGATTTAGGCCGGGCAAGTGATGTACAGTAAATAGAAATCACAAGGGCTGATCTAATGCGGTTACTAGAGCCACCTCTAGGGCAATTAGAAAGTTTGCAAATTGATTGTTCAGTTTATAAACAAAACCCAGAAATAGACTAAAGCAGCATTGATCTACTTTGCACTTGCATAGCAAATGCAGTTCGAAGGCTAGCTGGCTTGACTTCAGGCTCCGTCTGTAAGTTTATAAAACAAACAAATATAGACAAACAAACAATCTATTCGCTTCCCAGCAGAGTCGCCATTTTTTTATCGAGAAATCTAGTGTTCACTAAGAGCTACTAATCCCACTAAGACTGGTAGCTATCTTAGAAACAAACAAACTAAAACTACTTTCATTTTCCATTATGAGAAGTAGATAAGAGTGGAATGAAGGACACCAACCTCAGTCTTGTGCTTAGTTCCTTGCTCGATTCCTCTCCCTTCTGACAGATCCTTGCCGCTTCTCCTTTGTCTACCCAGCTTCAAAGAGAACCTGTGGAATCAAAGCAGCATAATACTATCGAAGAACAGAGATCTACAATCATAAACAATATAGGACCAGATGTATATTGACCACACGAATGCATATATCATCAAACACACAAGAATGTGGAGGAAAACTTGAATAACTTTATTAATATGAAGAATAGCAAAGAGGATTACAACCAATTGTTCTGACCCAGCGTCATCCTCCAGCATGAAAGCCCTTCTTTCACCTCATGAAAAGCTTAGATCACCCAACATTATGATATTCCAACAAGAAACCAACAACACTTCATTACAAGATACAAAATTCCATCCTCTGGATCTCTGGGATGAGGGATCCATATATAGATGATTGCAGGGGGGTGAGTCAGCTTCTGGGATTTTGATTAGTGTCCTCTCTCTGATAGTTCTTGATTCCACTTGGAGATTGATGATCTCTTACTCATCCCTAGGCGAATTCAGAGAGGTAAGTTTCACAGGAGAAGTTTCTGGAAGATTCCATGATCATCCACCTCCCAAACTATCTCTGCCATTTGTCCACTCTCACCCATCGCACCCTACAGAAGGGATTTTCAGTATGCATCGCACCCTTTTCACTGGACAGGTGGGATGCATCGTACCCTTAGCACTGAGCAACCTGTATGGTCCAGTTTTTACGAGTTCTGAGTAGTTTCCTGTGGAGAACTTCTGGGAGATGATGTAATCAGCTGACCTTGCTATTTTAGGGTATGGAACAACAATTTTAGGGGCTTAGGAGCCCTTGGTTTATGGACATGTTTGATTGGGGTTGCAGTGCCCAAAAATGTCTATAACACTCGCTCAATAAGTCATTGACCTCTTTCTCTAGGGCTCTGGTGTTGACTATGAATGGACCAACCTGCGTTTTCAATTTAAACTAGGCTTTTTGTTTTCTGGAAACAAAATGAACCTCATACATGTTCATGATTTTTCTAATGTACTCAGGTGTAAAAATCCTCATGGGGAGGAACACTAAAAATTTGTATGGTTGAAGCTCACAGCCATAAATCCTGATTTCAGTGAAATTCTGGTATAAATTCCAGTCTCCAAGCTTAGTCTTCTCGCTCAGATACAAAATTCTCTTGATCTTCTTTGAAACCCTAGGGACTGCATCATTGTTTAACAAACCATTAGTTATATACAAGAATTTATTAACAAGTTCACTGAAAGAAAACTCTTTAGAGGTTTTTCTCACTAAATATGTCTAATGTATCACTGACTGAGGTTTACATTCAGCATCCAACTTTTGTAAAGGAAATTTGGATATTTTTGATTGATTATATAAGAACAAGTAAACCAAGGTTGAATAATTCTTAAATGATCCTTTAGGGCCAAAATTTAAAAATTGATCATGAATTATATCGGGATGAAACTAGCTGTAGTTGAACATAATTGAAGGTTTTATTACCGAAAGAAAACACTCATAGAAAGCCCAAAATGACTTCATCGACCCACTAATAACTAGGATATCCTAACAGACAAGACACTAAGGATATAACCTACATCAACATCTCTGGAAACATTGCATATGGATAAGGGGGTTGGTTTGCAATGGGTAATTCTGAGTTTTCTGGTAAAAATGACTCAAATATGTGAGCTCTTTATGAGAAATAAAGTTTTTGACAGATTTCCATTAGATCATCAGAGGAAAAAGGGTGTAAAGAGTCTTCAGGATTTAGCTCGAGGCCTTGGAAAATTGACTTAACTATTATATGGAAAAGAGTTCCATTGTTCTGAGCGATTACAATTCTTTGAATAGGAAGATATCGTGCTCCACACCATGCTACGAATTTTGGAAAATGATGGGTTTTAGGTATACAAAACTGGGGTAGCAGGGATTCCAAAAACAAGAACTCACCACTGATGTCTTCGTGCTTTTTAAATTCCTAATTGTGAAGTTCATACAAATCGAATTCACAATTGGTCTCTACAATTTTAAACTCGGTGTCAACTAGTGAGAGTTCATCCAAATTAATGACAAGGGGCAATAGGGGATTATCTGCAAGGACTTTTGATTTTCCTTTATGGGAAGCCATTTAGGAAAAACAAAAATATTGAGAAGATCCAGAGAGAGTTACCCAAAAATGTGGTGGTTGGAGGTCATTGTCTGTTGGGATTCTGCATGTAGTGTCGCTCTATACATTGCAGTGACAAGAAGAATTGGAAAATGACTGATTTGAACAGGATAACAATGTTTATTAGGAGTGAATAATAGTTTCTTTGTTATCTTTACCATTATTTGTGCAGGGGATTAAATTCATATGAACGTTGGAAGGAGATATGAATGAGCAACGTGAAATGAACTTAAAAAGGAACGCAACAAATTACAAATATAACCATAAATATGGAGATGCAACAGAAATAACACTCCATTTCATTAATATCAAATACTAAAATATGCTTACAAATGGAATGGAAATAAACTAGCTCAAGCGATGGTAGCTTATCTCAGAGAAGAGATGTGGTGGCTACATGCCTCTGAACTGTGTTACAATGAGTCTCAAGGGCCTATTTATTATTGAACAAGGGAAAACCCTAAACAACCAAAACTCTAACCTCAGGAGATGGAACGCCAAGATTTTATGGGCCTTGTTGGGGTTAGTTGGGCAACGAACTTCCTGGGGTCATAACTTGGTCATATTATCGCTATTTGGCGTGTATGGTACCTTGTTGGAAATATCTCTCTGAGTGCTACACGATTTGCAATAGACAACTAAGAGCCTGCCGCGGAACTCAAAAAATTGTCATTTAATGGGTTAAAACCACTCTGGAAGTTCAGGAACTGAAAAACTAAAAAAAATAGTAAATGCTACAATAAACAAGGAAACTGATGAAGCCAACTATAGGTCTAGGTGGAATAGGCAGGTGGCCACCAATATCCACCTATATCAGTCCTCCCTCCTTAGGAAGCAATGGTCCCCATTACGTGTAGAGCCTCGATGGGGTGAGGAAATTTTTGTTGAATATGGTCCCTAGTGAACCACTTGCCCTCATGAAGGAGTTAGTCTGCTATGAAAACTCAATATATATGGACCCTCTCTTGGCGAGTGTTCTTGATTTATGTTTCCATGATTTGATTAGTTTTGGCTTATTGCATGCAGTATGGGTTTGGCTCTGTTGGTGTGAGTTGTTTTGCAATGTCGAATGTGTCTAGGAATGGTGGAAAGTATGGCCGAAAGTGGTCTACATTGAACTCTTGGTGCAGACCAAGGAATGGTGGAATGCTGAGATTGAATTAATTGTCCCCTATAGCTTTAGTGATGGTGTATGGCCCATATCGGAGTGGGTAAAGCTTGCGGTGGGGTCCAGAGAGGCTCTCCTTATACAAATGAAGCCAAACTTTCTAGCCCACCTAGAACTTGTGTAGCACCCGATGTTGATCATGGCACTACTTGTGCTTAGCATTGGCTTTGTCAAATATATCATGGACCTAATAGAGGATGTGTTGAATGCACTCAATGAAGATGCTATCCATGTCTGCTTCAGAATAGATGTGCACCTAATCGGCCTGAGTAGATGCAAATGGTATGGCCACATCAATGGAACATAATGGCTGAAATACCAACCCTACCCGAAAGGGGTTGTGGCCCGTTAATATATGGAGAGGATTGTTGTAGATGTGTTGGAAACAGGGGAGGATTTCATTCCATGTACATGGATCCTTTGATTTGTACATGTGCAGAATGTGTATGATCATCCTATTAACACCCTCTGTTTGGCCATTAGTTTTGGGGTGGAAAGTCGTGGACTTAGTAAGTTTGGTACATAACATCGACCAGAGATTTGACCAAAATGCACTTAGGAATATGCTATCCCGATTTGAGATAGTGGAATGTGGGATCCCAAAGTATACCCACACTCACTCAAAGAAGATCTTAACAGTGGCCTCTACTATGAAACTCTTCTTGCAAGCTACCATAATGGCCATTTTAGAGAATCGATCGATGACCACGAAAATGAAATCGTTGTCATTCTTAATTCAAGGAAGGCCCAACATGTAATCCATGGGGATGGATTCCCAAGGTCGACTAGGAGTAGGAAGAGGAGTATATAGGCCTTGCTTCTTGATGGTTCGTTTGGCAATGACATAAGAAATGTAGGATCTAATGTGCTTCCCAACATCCTGATGAAGGTTCAGCCAATAAAAATACTTCTACAGTACTACCACTATTTTTCCTACTCCAAAATGTCCAATGACCCGACTGTAGCATGCCTCCCAAATTATCTTGGCATGCTTGCTTGAAGGAACACATATGTGTCCCAGGTGGCATAACAATATATCTTGGAGGTGAAAAATTGGAACTTTCTTACCTTCCAAGAGTGTATAGTATGTACTGCAGAATTCTCGATCGCTCTTGTAATGATGTGGTCACCCTAAAATCTCGTGCCCACAGGAATCGAGCATAGTGATCAGCACCATGACTGGTGGTTGGCTGAGGTAGTCTGCAACATTATTAGTGTTGCCCTTCTTACACTTAATGTTCAAATGGAATTGTTGTGGGTATGTGGACCATTTTTTATCACGATCATTCTATGTGGATGACCATTTCCTTCCCCAAAATGTAATTCTTCCATTGACAGCAAGCCTTCACAATGGAATACATTTATTTGTCATATGTGGGATACTTTTCAACTATGTCTAAAATTATCTCGCTATGCTAAGCCATCATATGCCCCTGCTGAGTAAAACCTGCACCAATAGCATAGTCGAAGGCATATGCCTCAATCTCAAATGGTTGTTATAGGTCTAGTAATGTGAGCACTCATGTAGAGAAAAGATGATGCTTTAACTCAGAAAACGCCTTTTGTTGGGTTTCAGACCAGAAGAAATTTGCTTTCTCTATGCCCTTGGTGACTTGACTTAGTGGTCTACTTATATGACAAAACCCCAACATAAACCTACGGTAGAAATTGGTAAGACCCATAAAGTTGTAGAGCTCTGTTATAGTGGTTGGGCCTGGCTAGTCTTGAATGACTTGTATCTTGGTTGGGTCCACATGCACACCCTGCTCATCAATGATGTACCCCATATATTGAACCTAGGTCATGCCAAAAGTGCATTTCTCCAAATTGCCACACATCTTGTGTTATCGCGAGGTTCTGGAGGACCTGTCATATATGGTGGAGGTGATCTTCCCAACTTTGCTAAAGATCAAGATGTCATATAAATGCACCAGTATGAATGCATTGGTGAAGGGTCAGAACATGTTGTCCATCAATCTCATGAAGTTTTTGGGGTCGTTCATCAACCCGAAAGGCATGGCCAACCATTCAAAAAGGCCCTCCTTGAATTTCAAGGTAGTCCTCCACACATCATAGGGTTCCATAGGCACCTGGTGATAACCAGAATTCAAGTCAATCTTGCTGAAATATTTGGACCCCTTGAACTGGTCCATAAGGTCATAAATCTATGGAATTGGGTACCTATTTCGGAAAGTTATCTTGTTCAATGCCCGATAGTCAATACAGAGTCTCCAAGTCTCATCCTTCTTCTGTACCAATACAATCAGGCTCCCACAGGGTGATGATCTTGGCCTGATGTTCCCTTTTTGTAATAGCTCCTGAATCTTCCTTTTGATCTCATCGTTCTCTAGAACATAGTGCTGATAGAACATTCCATTGGGTAGTGGCGTGCCCAGGGTCAAATCTATGGAGTGCTTGACCTGAGAGTGCAAAGGTACCCCTGTAGGTGACGAGAAAATATCCCTATACTCCTCCACGACATTGTCCATCTGTTGCTATTTTGCAGAGGAGCCTTGTCTGGAAGTCATGGCCACAATCTTCTTCTTGCCCTAAGGGTGAATCATAAGGTAAACAAATTTCCTAGTCTATGAAATGGTCTTACTGCATTGGTTTGCAGAGATCAAGGAGATGGCAGTAGGCGGGGCTACCTCTAGTATCATGCACAACTTATTTTCCAAAGTAATAATCAAAGAGAAAGGTCTAGACTCATATATAACATGCTACTTCTAGAAGTATGGTTTTCCTAATAATACATCAAAAATTTCAAGAGGAGAAACATCACACAATACCTCATCTGTGAAGGGATTGATATTGTATGGAAGGTGACACTATTGACTGACACAAAGATCTCTTCCTTGGTGAATCCACCCGATGGTGTACATTTGTGGATGTATTTTAGTTTGTAGGCCCAACCGCTTCATGACCTCTACTGAAATGAGGTTCTTTTAGCTCCTGTTGTCGACAATGAACTGCAATGAAAACCCTTCACCCACATCTATGAGTGGAAGAGGTGTTCCCCCTCCTTTGGATCTTCAAGCTCATTCTTCTGGACCCTGGTGGTGGCTACGGTGGCCACGGTGGCATCGAGCTCTGTGTCAATTATCTTCTTCCCTTTGTCACTCCCCTTGTTGGGTTTTGACTCAAAGTTGTAACATGTCTCTCATTTGGAAGCCTTAATCTTGACAACCAGTGACTGCTTGGTTAGACACTCACTTGTGTTGTGAGTGGAGCTCTTATAGAAATCACACCATATAACCGTGTCCTTCTTTATCTTCGTGATGTTTCTCTTTGCTTGTGGATTGGGGTGCCTTTACCTTGCTTCAAATTCATAGATTCAAAGTCTCGCTTCTTCGATTTAAACTTACGCTCAATCTTGACACTCTATCGGTACGTCATGTTGAGTGAGGAGATGTCTAGAAACTCCATCCCATCCTGGATGTACCTATGTAGATAGTCGTGGTAGATATTCGCGGTAGATATTCACTCAAAATCCTTAATACACAACTTCGTGTGAAGGGTATCAAAAACATTAGTAAACTCCGGCACGTCTTGGTCCCTTCCCTATTGCAGTGTGGTCCACTTTATGTATTTATGCTCATAGCTCTTGACAGAGTAGTACTGCTCCTTGATGGCATCCCAAAACAAATTCCAAGTGGGTGCAACTAAAAATAGTGAGGGTGCACTTTCTTCCTTCTTCTCACATTAGGTTTCCCACCAATCCTTGACATGGGGGGTGGATTTGAGAAGTGAAAAAGTAATCTTTTCCCCGTTGGAAAAATCATGAAGATAAAAATATTCTTCTAATAGATTTAACCATTTATCTACAACGTATACATCTATATGACCTTCAAATATGGGGATGTCAAAGTTAACTTGTATCTTAAAGGGTGTGGCATTTCCATAGTGGTTGTTGGAAGGAGATGCATCGCCTTTGGGTAGTTGCTGAAGGATCTGGGTAACGTTTTCTATCATCGCATTCCTCTGTCGCTCAAGAGGCTTTTCGAGAAATATTTTAAAATGATATCCTTCCCGCTCATATTTCTTCTCTTCTACCATAGGACGTTGTCAGGATTTACAAGGATGGTCTTGCAAAGGTTTGACCAACTCGAGCCCTAACTACTTATATCTCGACCTCATTGGGAACATGTAAATAAAAACAGAGAAAGAAAAAAATGCTCTGATATCACTAATCCGAAGTTAAACAGGAATCAAAAAATTATAGATACAACCATAAATATAAAGATGCAACAAAAATAACACCTCATTTCATTAATATCGAATAATAAATTATACTTACAAATGGAATTCAAATAAACTAGCTCGGGCGATGGTAACTTATCTCTGAGAAGAGATGTGGTAGCTACATGCCTTTGAACTATGTTACAATGAGGCTTAAGGGCCTATTTATTATTGAACAACAAGGGAAAACCCTAACCCCAGGAGATCGAACACCAAGAGTTTGTGGGCCTCGTTGGGGTTAGTTGGGTAGCCAAATTCCTAGGGTCATAACCTGGTCATATTATCTTTATTTGGCGTGTAAGATAACTTGTTGGAAAGAAATATTTGACTACTATAGGATTTGAAATAGACAATAAGGAGTTTTCTTCGGGACTCAAAAAACGGTGTTTATGGGGCCAAAACTACTCTGGAAGTTCAGGAACCACAAAAATTGATAAGAATAGTAAATACTGCAATAAACAAGGAAACTGATGAAACTGACTGGAGGTGTAGGTGGAATAGGCAGGTGGCCACCAACATCCACCAGGATCAGTCCTCCCTCCTTAGGAGGAAATGGTCCCCATTGCGTGTAGAGCCTCCATGAGGTGATTAAATTTCTATTGAACCTAGTCCCTCGTGAACCATTTGCCCTAGTGAAGGACTTGACCTAGTTTGACAAATCGATATACTTGGAACCTATTTTGGCGACTGCTCTTGATTTGTGTGTCCATGGTTTTATCAGTTGTGTCCTATTCCATGGAGTCTAGGTTTAGTTGTGGTGGTGTGAGTCATTCTGCAATGTCGGATGTGTCCAACAATAGTGGAAAGTATGGTCAAACATGGCCTACATTAAACACTGGGTGCAAACCAAGAAACGGTGGAATGTTGAGCTTGAAGGAATTGTCCCCTACATCTTTGGTGATGGTGTATGGCCCATATTGGAGCGGGAAAAGCTTGCGGTGGGGTCCAGTGAGGCATTCCTTCTGCAAATGTAGCCAAACTTTGTCACCCACCTGGAACTTGTGCGACACCTGATGTTGTTCATGGTGTTTCTTGTACTTAGAATTGGCTCTTTCTAATATATCATGGACTTGTTGACGAATGCGTTGAATGCGCTCAATGAAGTTGTTAGCCCTGTGAGATTTAGACTAGACATGAGCCAAATTGGCCTAAGTAGCTACAAATGGTATGGCCACATCATTGGGACATAATGGTTGAAATCCCAGCCCTACTTGAAAGGGGTTGTGGCCCATTGAGCTATAGAGAGCTCTATTGTAGTTGTGATGGACATAGGGGAAGCTTAATTCTTATTTTTGTGGATTTTTCTAGTTGTACATGTGGAGAATGTGTACGATTATCCAGTTGATGACCTCTATTTGGCTATCACTTTGGGGTTGGAAATTCATGGACTTAGTAATTTTGTTATCCAGTATCGACGCGAGACTTGACCAAAATGCACTTAGTGACCTGTTGTCCCAATATGATAAAATGGACTTTGGGATCCCAAAATGTAACCACACTCACTCAAAGAAGAGCTTAGAAGTGTCCTCTACTATGATACTCTTATTATAGGCCACCATAATGGTCATTTTAGAGAATCTGTCAACGTCCACGAAAACACAGTCATTTTCATATTTAATAGAAGGAAGGCCCAACATGTAATCCATGGATATGGATTCCCAAGGTCGACTAGGAGTAGGCAGAGGAGTAATATGCCTTGCTTTTTTTATGGTTGGTTTGGCAATGGCGTAAGCAACGCATGATCTGTCATGAAACCAGCTCACAAAAGATAGAAAAGATAGATCAATGCCTTAGAATTCAGCCTCTTCGAGGGGGCAACCTCCTTTACATTACACAAATGAATCATTCTTTGATGATTCAAATGAAAAAACCTCCTTTCTATATATAGGAGTCTAAGGAGTCATAATATAACCCATCTGACCTAACAATAATAATATATAGCCACAAAAATAACAATAGAGGGATTCTATGGGGCACAGTAATAAAAATATGGGGACAAATAGGGGCACAATAATATTAATAAGGGATACAACTACAATAGTAATGGGATAATCACTAGTATTATAGGGACCTAACATGCCCCTCTCCTTCAAAAAAGTGTTGTCCTCAACGCTTGAGTAGTTCTGGATGCTTCTGTATAAAATTCTCATCCTCACATGTGGAATCTTCAGCGGATAAGTTCTTCCACTTGATGAGATACTCCGAAATTGATCGATTTCGTAGCTGTCGAGTTCTTGTTTCTGTGACTGCTTCCGGTTCCAATATAATTTTTCCTTCCTCATCAATTTCTGGAAATATTGTTTGAACTGGGAGCTTGTCACCTATAACCTTCTTTAAACATGAAACATGGAAAACTGGGTGCACTCGAGAAGCTGCAGGAAGCTCCAATTTGTATGCCATAGTACCAATCTTTTGCAACACCTTGTACAGACCATAATACTTTGGTGATAATTTATTATCCTTCTTAGCTTGCTTGAGGGACATTTGTTTATATGGTTGTAGTCATAGGAATACCCAATCACCTACATCAAAACTTCTTTCGCTGTGATGTTGACCTGCATATTGTTTCATTCTATTCTACGCCAGTACGAGGTTATCCTTTAAAGGTTGGAGGACTTGTTGTTGATGTTCGATGTGATGTTCCACTGCTTGAACCTTAGAATTTTCTCGTAAATATGATGTGATGGATGGTGGCTGATATCCATAAAGTGCCATAAATGGGGTCATTTTTGTTGCTGTATGGAAGGAAGTGTTATACCACCATTCGGCCAGAGGCAACCATTTGACCCATTGTGTCTGTTTATCAGTTACAAAGCAACGAAGATATCCTTCCAAACATTTGTTTACTATCTTAGTTTTCCCATCAGATTGAGGATGTAAGATGAGCTATGAGCTAACTGAGTACCAAGACAAGAAAATAATTCTGTGCAAAAATTTCCAGTGAAAATGGGATCTCTGTCACTTACAATAATCTTTGGGTTTCCATGTAGCTTTTGAATTGTTTCCATAAATGCAGTAGAAACTGTATTGGATTTAAATGGATGTGATAATGCACAAAAGTGTGCATACTTGGTAAGTCTGTCAACTACCACCATGATGACACTCTTTCCCTTAGACTTGGGTAAACCTGTGATAAAATCCATTAAAACCTCCTCCCAACGTTGGCTTGGAATGGATAAAGGTTGTAATAGACCCAGGGTCTTAATTTTTTCAACTTTATTTTGTTGGCAAACCAAACATTCCACCACAAACTTTTGAATATCCAATTTAAGGCCATCCAAAAAAATTCCTTCTTAACCCTGTGGTAAGTTTTTAAAAATCATAAGTGCCCTCCTAAGGGAGAAGCGTGCAATTCCATAAGAATCTTTTGTTTGAGTTGGGAATTCTTACAGAGGTATAAGCGATCTCTGTACGATAACGAGTCATTTTTCCAGCTAAATGTATCAGATGTACTGGAATCTTGTTGTAACTTTCAAATAAGTGCCCACACTTCTTCATCATTTTTCCATTTCTCCCTTGCTTTGTTTATCCAATCTGGTTGGATAATAGAAATGGCACACAACAATGATTCCACATCCTCATCCTTTCTTGAGAGTGCATCTGCCACCACATTTTGCTTCCCTTTTTTGTAGATGATTTCAAAGTCATAACCCAACATCTTTGTGACCCACTTTTGTTGCTCTTCAGAGGATAATCTTTGTTCTAAAAAGTATTTAAGGCTATCATGACTCGTTTTTACCTTGAAGTGTCTTCCCATTAGGTAGGGTTGCCATTTCTTAAGTGCATGTAGTATTGCCAATATTTCCTTCTCATAAATAGCTTTGTGCAAAAACTTTCCCTTGATTGGACGACTTTCAAAAGCAATGGGTCTTTCATCTTGCATTAAAACAGCACCAATTCCATTTCCTGAAGCATTACATTCCACAATAAAGGTTTTTGTGAAGTCCGATGTAGCTACGACCAGTGCTTGGCACATTGCCTCTTTAAGATGTTCAAAGGCCTTTGTTGCTTCTGGAGTCCATGAAAATGCATCTTTCTTTAATAATGTTGTTAGAGGTGCTGCTATTCTCCCATAATGCTTAACTAACTTGTGATAATACCTTGTCAACCAGAGAAATCCTCGCAGATGCTTTATGGATGTGGGGATTTTCCATTCCTTAATGGCTTTAATTTTGCTAGGGTCTACCTTAAATCCTTCATGAGATACAATATGACCCAGATATTCCACCTCTTGTACTCCAAAGAAACATTTGGATCTTTTTGCATATAATTGTTTCTCCTGCAATAGTGGTAGCACCCTGTCAACATGTTCAACATGATCCTTCCAAGACTTACTCTAGATTAGTATATCATCAAAAAATACTAACACAAATTTTCTAAGGAATTCATCAAACCTTGAAATGTAGAAGGTGCATTGGTAAGGCCAAAAGGCATGACCAAAAATTCATAATGACCCTCATGAGTTCTAAATGTTGTTTTCGGAATGTCTTTAGTCTTCATTCTTATTTGATGATATCCTGAATGAAGATCCAACTTGGTGAAGTAAATTGATCCATGCAATTCATCCAGTGTTCATCAATGACAAGAATGGGAAACTTATCTTTAATAGTGATCTTGTTGAGATCCCTATAATCTGGACACATGCGCCATGATCCATCCTTCTTGTGCATCAATACTACTGGAGCAGAGAAAGAACTTTGACTAGGTTGAATTATACTAGCCTCTACCATTTCTGCAACCATACATTCAATTTCACTCTTTTGGGCATAAGGATATCTGTACTGCCTGATGTTTGGAGGAACACTTCTTGGAATCAGATGAATAGCATGATCATGATCACGAATAGGTGGGAGGCCTTTGGGAGTCTCGAATACCTTGGAATGATTATCCAAAACTTTTTGGAGATCTAGAGAAATAGATGATTCCGATGTGGAAACATCTAGCGAACATAATTGTGCAATTACACCTCTTTGTTCCTTTTTTAGAAGCTTGGTCATACTGTTAGAGCTGATTATCTTTCCCGGTTTCCCTGCAATACCCCTTAATTCAACTTCCTTTCCTTCCGCAGAAAATTTCATGAAAAGTTCTTGAAAATTAAAAGCTAGTGTACCCAAGGATTGTAGCCATTGGACTCCTAGTACAAAATCAGCACCTCCCATTGGAATGGAAAGCATTGGGATAGTCAATACATTTTCTCCCATGGATAGCTTGATATTATGGCACTTTCCAGAGCAATTTATTGTTCCTCCATTTGCAACCATCACTTGACACTCCTAATCAAATGTCTCAAAACCTTTTGGTTTCTTGATGTACATTTCTCCTCAATAACACCATTGAGAAATGTTATTTTTACATCCATATGGTGGATATTCCACCCCATTTGCGCAACTAGTGCAACAATTGATCTAATGGATGAATACTTTGCTACGAGAACACAAGTTTCTTCATAGTCAATTCCCTCAATTTGAGAGAATCCTTTGGCTACAAATCTGACCTTACACTTCTCTATGTTTCTGTCTACTACATGCTTGACCTTAAAGATCCATATCAAACCCAAAATTTATTTATCTACGAATCTTGGGACCACTTCCTAAACACTTTTCTTCATGATGGATTCGTATTCTTCCACCATTTCATCAACCCAAACTATTTTCTCAACTTCTTCCTCAAAAGATCATGTATCAGTCTCTACAAGCTCAATCATTAGATCCATGTAGCTATTGTAACTCTTAGGTGACCTCCTTTATCTACACAAATTTGAAGGAGCTCCAAAATTCTTCCTTGCATCCTACACCAATCTATCAGCTTGCCTAGTTATTTTCCTACCTTCTCTGGATGGTTTTTCTTTAGTGGATGTCTCCACTCTACCTCCTCTTTGATCCTCCATTTGTGGCTACTCCAAAACTTCCTGAGGCTCCTCCTTTGGAGATAAAATCTCCTCTTCTAGTAGGATATGAAGCTCCCTCTCAAGAGAGCATCTCATTGCTTTCTCCTCATGAAACATTACATCTCTTCACACAAATGTTATTATGAGGGAAGGTAAGTACACTTAGTAATTTTGCTGAGTTTCAGTATAACCCACAAAAACTCCCAACTTTGTTGTCAGCTCAAGTTTCTTCCTTGAATATTTGGTGACATGGAAATAAACAAAGGCCCCAAAAAATTCTGAAATGAGACACATCCATCTTTCTCCCCAAGAAATCCTCCTCTGTGTAATCATGCCAAGAATTTAATGAGGACTCTGGTTTATAAAGTATACCCCTTTGTTACATTCCTCTGCCCACAAATGCAATCACAAACCTTGGTCATGTAGCATATCTCTCGCAACTCACACAATGCTCTTGTTCTTCCTCTCACCTAACCCATTCTCCTGTGGGTTTTTGGGAGTTGTCAGTTCCCTTTGAATTCCTTCTTTGACACACATTTCCTTGAAGTCATTCGAAACATACTCACCTCCATTGTTGCTCTTGAGAGCCTTCAGCCTTTTTCTGGTCTCTTTCTCAACTAATGTCTTGAATTCTACAAGCTTTGAGAATGTCTCATCCTTCTTTTGCATGAAGAAGATCCAACACTTCCTTGAGAAATCATCAATAAAAATATCATAGTACTTATGTCTGGTAGTGGAAGCTGTCAAGAAGGGTCCACAAACATTAGAGTGGACTCTCTCAAACACTGCATTTGATTTTTTATCTCAATCATGGAATGTGGCTTTTACATACTTCACCAAGGTACAAACCTTGTAGACATCCTACTACTAAAGTGATCCTTTAGGGAGGCCAGTGGTAATTTTATGCATAATTTTTAAGGCATCATGATGCAAATGGCCCAATCTGCTATGCCAAAGTTCACCAACATCATGAATCTACACTTTCTCTACTTACTGCTTAATTAAACACGATCTTCCACATTAATTTTATAGAGGTTCTTCACACGAACCCTAATCTAATTCACCTTCCCTATAGCTACTGCTCGTCCTGAGTTCTTCTTTCTAGACTTTTTGTATGGAAACTTTGTAGCATAGTGCCTGATATCATGACAATTGAAAATTTTTATTTTGGACAAGTCTTTCTTCTTCCCCCCTTAGCTAGATTATGGTTTGGTTTGAGATTTCTTCCCTTTTCCATTCTTACCATTTCCAAACAATACAAATTTTTCTTCATCCTCTCCCTTGGATGAACTATCATCTCTGGTATTTCACCTAATTTCTTCTTATACCAAATCATACCATAAGCATTCCCAATTCGGTAATTTATCCCTCCCATTCACCAAGTCCTGGTAGCTATGCCAAATTTTGGGAAGGCCTAGAAAATCTAGGCTCACTAGGTCATCTTCTGCAACATTCACACCAACCCCTCGAACCTCATCGTGAACTTGTGTAAATCTGGTGAGATACTATGGAATAGTATCATTCTTCTGCATCTTAATGTTTCGAAGTTTATCTTTGAGGGTCAATTTTCTATGGTCACTGTTATTCTCGAATAGCTCAGTTAGTGCCTTCCACATTGCGAAAGGAGTTTCTTTCCCATGGATATTTGAGACAATGTGGTCTCTCACTCCCTCCAAGATTATTCTCCTCGCCTTGGCTACATCTTTCTTCCATTGGGCTAGGTTTTGGGCATCAACTGATCCTGGTTTTGGAATGTTTGTCTTGACATAATTCCAGCAATCCATTGTCATCAAGCACTTCCTCCACATGATCCTTCCAGGTAATGAAATTCGAACTGCCTTCCAAGGCATACTCCAATTTCAATCCATTGGAGGCCATTTTCCCAACTTTGAGGAAATCCTACTACATTGAAGATACAAATTTGAACCTTCTGAGGAACAACTTTGAAATTCTTGTTCTATTGTGAATCCTGCTCCAATACCAAGTAGAAATATGGTGATAGAATTGCAACTACTCAAGAAATTTAATCTAAATCAAGAGACACAATTCTACTCTATTGCTTTGAGGAAATTATTTCACAATTTAAAACAACATTTGAAAACATGCATTAATCACATACACAAGTACACATATTTATAGAGGGGAAACCAACTGGTAAAAAACCCTGAAGCCTGCTTGCATTAATCAGATGAATAAAGAATGTATTATAATAGCTTTCTCGCTCTGAGCTCAACCTACAAGTGAATAACCCTTCTCTTTGCTCAATTAAAAGCTCTGGCCCAGATTTAGTCAATTTCTGCCTCCACATAAGCTCCTATTACCTTGCACAAATCCTGAGGAATTAGGCCCCTATCTTTTAGTAATTTTCCTCCAATTGATTGTGCAATTACCAAGGTTGGATCTCTGAATGCATGCGACACTTGTACACTCAAGATTAGTCTACAACTGATATTACACTACCTCGGAATCTCAACCACAGTCAAGGAACTCGAATTCTCTCCATATACTAGCTATTTTTGGTTGATTGACGAGTTAATGGGATGATCACTGAGTTAGACTATTGTCCTACTACACAACTAACCTCCAACTTGTTCTATCAACAGTTAGAACTAGTTTAACAAAACATAACTAGAAATGACTAAACTGGATCGCTACAAATTAGCAATCACACATGCATAATTGAACTCCAATCCCTCTAACTCGAATTTACTCAGACAACTGAGTGACAAGAGCCATGTCACCTCTATTAAATACCTCCAAGTTGTTTGTTGATGTGGAAATTTCAAATTTACTCAATTTGACCAAGGCTAAGTCAAGTTGAGCCTTACTTGGTACACTTCTAAAAAATATATCTACCTAGATCACTCCTACCTCCAAAGAAGGAATAGTCTCCATTGCATTGAGTTCCCCCATCAGATGGGGAAACTTCTACTGAATTTGGATCCTCATGAGTCACTTGCCTTGATGAAGAAGTTGTCACATTATCACAACTAAGTAGAGATGGATGTTTTGATCACGGGTATCCTTTTTCTTGGTGCCCATGTTTGGATTTGTTTTAGCATATTCATTGTATTCAATATTGAGCTCTATAATAGCCAATTTCTTTGCTTCCTCCAAGGTGACCAACAAAGGTGGATAATATGGTTGAAGCAACACCACATTGAAAATTGGGTGCAAGCTACAAAATAGGGGAATGGTCAATTCAAATGCATTGTCACCACAGGGGCTTCATTAGGGGAGAAATACCGTATCACATGCATTCATATTGGGGGATATATATTAAGGAAAAAATGACATTATATATTAGGGGATATATAATGGGTAAAGGAATTTTATATTGGCAAGTATAAAAATTGGAGCTCAAAGTTAATGAAAAAATATAAAGGGGTATAAAAAATGTTCATGAAAAAATGGATACCTACAATATCTAGTGAAATTATGGTTTTTTAAATTTGGAAGGTGTATTGGTTTCATATTGGTAGGGGGTTAAATAATGTGATTTTCATAGGTAATTTCCAATATGTAGTCAAATTAAGGGTATTGTTTAGTATGCTATGAACATATGTGACCCGTTATTGCCACCCACCACCTTTATGATTGTGTATGACCCATATTAGAATTTTTTGAGCTTCCTATTGGGTCTTGTGAGGTACTCTTTTTGTAAATGTAACCACACCTTATAGCCAACTTGAAACTTATGTGGAACCTTCTGTTGGTCATGTTGCTACTTGTACCTGGAATTGGCTTTTTGCGGGATATCATGGATCTGTTATTGGAGGTTTTGGATCCATTCAACAAATTTGGCTATCCTATTTGCCTTGATTTGAGCGCGGGAAGACTCGATTGATGAAGGTACAACATGCATAGCCACATCAATTGGGGCAAATGGTTGGAACCCCAAACAAACCTGAAAAGGCTATGGAAATAGAGTTTTAGAGGGATTTGTTATACCTATGTTGAACATATGGAAGGTTTTCATCATATGTGTGTGGGTGCTTGATGTTGTACATGCACAATATATGCAAAATTATCATATTGAACACATATATTTTTCCATTTGATCAGGGATGAAAGGTAGTTGATTTGGCCAACTTGGTATCCATGAGACACCATAGGATGGACCAAAAAGTGTTGAGGAATTTTTTGTCACTATTTGAAATAATGGTCTGAGTTAGCCTGAAATGAACCCAAACATGTTCAAATAAGATTTTAGCCTTGGGTTCAATTGTGATACTCTTCTTGCACGATGCCAAAATGGTCATCTTAGAGAACTAATCGACCACCATAAACATTCAATCATTGTCATGCTTGGTGGATGGTAAACCTAACATGTAATCTATGGAGACCGACTCCAAGGGATTGTCCAAGGTAGGTAGAGGAGTGTACAACCCCTATTATTTTATGGTTGGTTCAGCAATGGCACAAGTGGTTCATGATATGATATACCATTAGACATTCTATCAAAACTTTGGCTTGGAGGAATACTATTGAAGTATTGTTATTGTCTTCTCCACACCAAAGTTCCTTACCACTTGATTATAATGTGCCTCCCAGATAATCTTGGCACACTTGCTTGAAGGAAGCCAAAGGTGGCCGAGGTACCACAACAATTCATCCTTTAGGTGGAAGTCTATAACTTTCTTTCCTACAATTAATTTCTGATATGTGGCAATGAATTTCAAGTTAATATTGTATAATCGTGGCCACCAAGACGTCTCGTGCAAATAAGAGTTAAGAACTATGGTTATTAAGCATAAATAGGGGACGACTAAGGTAGTTTGCATTGTGATTGGTGCTACCCTTCTTGTATTTGATGTTCAAATGGAATTGTTGGAGGTATGAGGACCATTTTTATGGAGATCATTATGTAACTTCCCACATGTCTACACAAACTATAAAGGCCTATTATCAATGTGGATGATCATCTCCTTCCCTAAAATGTAATATTTTCTTTGTCAACAAGCTTGCGCAATGGAGTTCATTGTTAGAAGAATTTATCATTGATGTTAAAAGGTGGATGGGCCAACATTCGTTTGATGTTTTTTGTGCACAAATCAAGTGAATTTACTGAACCAAGATCAACCCTATTCAACCATGATCAAATATGGTTAGAATGGTTGAATATGGTTAACCAAGATCAACCATGGTCAATCGTGACGACCATGATCAACCATTATTTACCATGGTCAAACATTGTCAGCCAGGATTAACCATGGTCAACTAAGGTCAACCATGGCCAACACTAGTCAACCAAGGTCTTTTAAGGTAAACCAATATTAACATGGTTAGAATGGTTGATAATGGTCAACCAAGGTCAACTATGATCAACCTTGACTAATCATGCTCAACCATGGTCAACCATGATCAACCATAATGGTCAATCGAGGTCTTTATGGTCAATGATGGTCAACCATGGTCAACCATGCCCAACCAAGCCCAACCATGGTTAACATGATAAACCATTTTCAACCATGGTCAAACATAGTTTAATATGGTCAACCATTGTCAACCATTGAAAACCATGGTTGAATATGGTCAACCATGATCAACCATGATTGAGTATTGTCAACTATGATCCACTGTGGTCAACCATGATCAAGGTGTTTATGGTTTAATATGGTCTACCATGATCAAACATGTTCAAGCATGGTCATCATTAGTCAACCATAGTCAACCTATTAAATTACATGCTCTATCGACTCATAATGACCAACAATGGTTAGAATGGTTGAACATCGTCAACCAAAGTCTCTATCATTATGGTCAACCATAATAGTCAATCAAGATCTCTATGGTTGAATATGATCAATAATGGTCAAAGCTCCTCAACCATGGTCAACCCCCAATTAACCATCTCAACCATTAATTTAACATTTTTTGTAACATTAACATTAAGATTAATGCATAGTCAACCTTGCCAACATTGATCAACCTCGTCAACCATGGTTAATTAACTCACCCCACACATGTCGGCTATAGTTAGCAGAACTACCTTTACTAATATGGTTGATATATGCCAATAAATATAATTTTCACTAATCTTATGTCAACCATAATGTAATTGTGCTAATAGATATCTCTAAAATTGTTTTTCTCAAAAACATTTTAAATTTATTATTATTTTTCTTTTACCTATAACAAACCTCATATAAATATTATAGATATTTTATGTATTTATATTTCAAATTTTATGAACTATTAAACCAATGGATAAAAATAGAAAACAAAAATTATAAGAATAAATTTATTGTTATTATGTCAATGCACTCAGATGAAATAAAATATATTTATATTTTTTAAAATATTTTAACTAAATTATATATATAATTTTAATTTTAAGAAGATAAATGATATATATATATATATATATATATATATAAACTTGTAAAGTTTCAAGTTATGGATCAACTGTAGCATTTCAAAATTTTGAAGTGCTCTCATTTGAAGATCCCCTTCAATTCGAGGGTTTTAAAAATTAGGGAATACATTTAAAATTTGAAGTTGCTCATCAATTTGGGAGTTTTAAAAATTTAGTGGAAGTGGGTAATGACGTGCAGCCTTTAAAATAATGTTCAATATATAACGAGTTAAAAAGGGAAAAACAAATTTTTGTATGCTCCTTTGTCCATTCACCGACAAACTACGGGCACCAGTTTGAACACTAGCTCTGAGGGTTTGAATTTCCAAACAGTCTCACTCATTAAACTTGGTTTTAACTTTTCACACCACTTTAGCTTATCTTCAGAGTTTCAAAGAAAGATCTCCATGATTTTGTAAATTTTTTAATTATATTTGAAAACAAATCACCCAGTAACGGTTCCATCCCTGCTAGAACTTACTAAGGCACTAATGCTCCAAATTTCAAAGATGACGACACTCTTACAGAAACAATCCACCAAACAATAAAAAATTAAGAAAATTAAGAATAAACCAATGAAATGCTTTTACCCATTAAAAAAACAAACAAATGAAATGCTTTTAGAGGATTTGGATGAAATTTGATAAAAACTTTATTCGATAATTTTTTTTTGGAAATACAGGTTATATGTGTAAGTTTTGAATTTTAGCTATTTTAAAAATATTAAATTTATTTCCATCGTTAAACAATTATTTAAATATTCTCTTTAAATTAAATAATAATTAAAAAAAACCACAATATTCTTTAAACAAAAAAACAAAAAACACCAAACCAAAATTCCAATTGCCAAATCCTAACCTGCTTAGACGAGTCAAAAAATATATATATAGTTCTCAAAATTTCAATTTATACATCTTTGACCTCTGACCAGGTCAAATTCTAAACAATATAAACCCAAAAAACGGAACATAATACATTATTCCAAAGTATCATCCAACTAATTTGAAGACAAATTTCATTAAAAAATTATCATAATAATATTCAGGCTTTCACGGTGGACAAGTTCGAAGACTTTCAAGGTCATGATAATTTTTAACACGCAATAAACTCACAAATTACAATACAACCTGTTCAATAAATCGGTGCTGAAATTGCGTCATGCGTAATATGGTCATCTTCCCTTGGCTAACCACTGTACAAACTTTACATTACGATGCTGTTAAGCCCATAAGACTAGATCAAACGCCACTCTGGATGATGCTGTTGCCACTAAATTGGCCAACAAACAGTCTAGAAAGCGATCCGCTGTAATTGCCAAAAATCAAGCGCCAAATCGAGGCAGATGAATATTATTAACGCTTATAACCAATTCAACCATAATTGATGCGGTCACGACGACAGCCATGGCGCTCAAAGTAGCGAACGCAACAGTTGGCCGTGTGTAAATCAAATAGTTGTGCAATAACCCCACCCCCTGGCAAATTCTGGAATGATACATGGGATATAATTCCTTTTCCCAATCCATCCATTTTGGTTCTAAAATTTCTCCTTCCTTATGAAACCTGCGATTTTCTCTCTCCTCATGCAGTTTCAGGTTGTTGATACGCTTTCTCAGAAACGGCATATTAGCATCCACTATACTCCTTCCACCCCCTGCGCCATTCAAAAATGAATGAAGTACGTTATAAATCTGCATTCAATAGTTACCACAATTGGAAACATTAACAGTAAGCAAAGGGTAATTAAGTCTCATGATTACCGCTGTCAGAGTCGTAATCTGGTCCAAAATTTGCTCTAACTACATTTCTTTGCTTCGATTGCTTTCTTTCCGCCATTGATGCTCTTTGTAACGTCCTTCTGGGAAGCAAGAGTAGCCCGCGACAGATAATTTGCGGCTGGAGAGCTCCATGAGAGGTCCTGGGCAATAATACCATAATATTACTTGCAGCTGCTGCACCTCGTATATCCATAAAAATATGATATCCTTTTCTTACTCGGGTTTACGATCCTCTATTGAAACTCTACAACAACTATTTATACGGCTAATTAACGCCCTAGAGAACTTCTAAAGGAATGAAGCTGATCTCTACTCGAAGAAGCAGGCAAAATGCTGACATTTATAATCATAATTGGAAGGCTCCCTTCCTCTGCTGCTTCCTCTGCCCTGCTCGCATTGCGTACAACAGAAGCTCAACCCTTTGCGCGTGCACTGTATAGAACATAGGATTCTTAACTTATACCCTAAGATTATTTCATTGATAAATACACGGTGTCTTCCGCGTTCTCTGTGTGAAATTAGTGAGTTGTCCTTGTTCGTCGTTGTTGTCTCCACTAGTGAAGTCCATCATAAAATCTGAGACATAACTCAAGAGGAGCCACTATAAGATCATGTATATAAAAACTACCTTTAATTGAAGAAACGTAAGAGACCATGACGAGAGCATTTGAACGCGAGAAGGTAAAGCTCAAATTATGAAAACTGCAGGTGAAGATTCTGTGATCTTTCTTCACATGCTTTTCAAAATTTTGCTTTAAGGTATACAATAAGC
Source organism: Pinus tabuliformis (assembly GCA_031772625.1). NCBI lineage: Eukaryota > Viridiplantae > Streptophyta > Pinopsida > Pinales > Pinaceae > Pinus > Pinus tabuliformis. The sequence goes on along the minus strand of CM062810.1, from coordinate 253,630,522 downwards.
TCCTGCTGGCGATGTGATTAATTATACTTACGTTATCAACAACTGACGCGGTTTTGATTGGTTTCTGGTTTTTATAATAAAATTGAAATGATAACGCAGTGTCTGTGGGGTCATGTTAGATTATGGAACAATCAGCGCGTTGTACCGTCATTAATGAGATAATCTTCTATTCTGGAAATATTTTAGGGAATTTTGTAGTTTAATTTTGTATAAAACTACACGACGAAGCTTTTATTAGGGTAAGTTCATTTGTTTTATATTATACAGTTAAAATTTACAAATGAACTGCAGCACAACGAAGCTTTTTTTGGGATAGGTTAATTTGTTTTATATTATACAGTTAAATTTACAAATGACCTGCGGCTACGGAAACCAGGCTATCGGTTAATGAATTGTTCTAAAAGTTATGAGCAGCATATTTAAAGTCTATTGTTTACTTATTGTCCCTGCAGCCTGGCCGGACTAAGCATTCAGTTTAACATTAATTTAGTAAAATATACTAAATATTTTTCTGGTTTCTTAAAGTATAATTTTTTTTTTTCCTTCACCAATCAGAAGCCAGCCCCGTAGATGAGCCAAGCAAGATGCCCCAAGCAATCATCTGACAAGCCTGATCCCTGCATGAAGATAACCCAACCGAGATGAGAAGCCAGCCTCAAACCCCCACCCTCTCGATCCCAGGCCTTCAGCTTTATTCATATTTATCTGTAATATTATTGGCATTTATTTTAACATGTTATTAGCCAGTGACTAATTTAACGGGTTATGATTTATTATTTTTCTTTATTTTTCTTTAATATAATTGTTTTATAATAATTTTATATTATTATAAATTATTTTAACATGTTTTTTTTTTTTTTTTTCACCTAGGTGGAAAAACCTATCAACTCAGGTGTCAAAACCAACAGTGAGGACAACCATCTCTGGTTGCTATCCGCGAATGTCGGTTTGACTCATCATAGTTAGATAGGAAAACCACGCCACCTGAAATAACCCGCTGGTGGTCCGTAAGGGAGCAGGCTCATCACATGTTATTAGCCAATGCACAGTGTAACTATTATTTTTCATTATTTTTCTTTAATATAATTGTTTAATAATGATTTTTCCAGCACCAGTACTAAAGCCAAAGAGTTATATATTTAAATATTAATTTGTTCCCATCAACGCTTTACTTACTAGACAATTACTAAATAGAAAATAGGTAGCATAGGTAGTTGGTGTTGTGTCTCTCACTGCACAACTAATAAATAAATGTTTAGTGAGAGACATTTATTATTTTTTTTTAATATAATTAAACTTTTTTGGTAGATAAAGATTATATAGATAGATATATATAATTGATATTGAAAAGAAGGATAACATGTTCATACTTATTTATTTAATATTGAATGATGACAATTTTTTACATAATGCTCATATTATAGTACACATGTCATGTCATTAGAATATAGATTGATATAATGAGAGTTGTACAAATTGTCCATAGGTTATTTTTACATATTTTTTCAAATTCATATTTTTTAAATTATTTTTTTGTAAATTAAAAAATAAAACCCATAAAAATGGTCTATTCAATACTTTACACTAGTGAAAAAATGGATTTTTTTTTTTTTAATTACAAATTTTTCAAAATATTTATATTTATTGTACATAGTATTTAGGCATATAGTACAAAGTAATTAATAATATAGTACACAAAAGTCAATTCTTATCATCATTACACAATAAGAGGGGAGACATTTTAACCAATCATATTTGAGATAAATATAAATAAATTTTAAAATAATAAATTTAATTTCATAATATTAAACTTTGGATAGATTTTAAATTTTTTTAAACAAAGCAAAACTAATTAGCAAGAGTCAACGAAAAACTAAATAAGTTATAAGTATAATAATATAATATTTGCATTAAAAAAATGAGTAACAACACAATTATATTGTTTAAATTGAATTTAATGGTCTATAAACTATTTCAAATGAAATATTTCATTTAAATGTTCTATATGTTATTTTAATATTGTGTAATAAACAAAATGTAAAAGAATATATGAAAAATTTAATCACATATTTCTAATAAGAAATTATAATGAATAAAATATAGTATTTAGTTTTTATATTTTTTTAAAAATTAGTATATTATGATTTAATGTTACTTGCTAATTTTTATTTAGTTATATAAAACATAAAGTTTTTATTAGAATTTTATGTTTACAATCATTAAAATGACAACATACATAATCTTAGTTGATAATATATATTTTTTAATCCATTACTTTATTATTTTTTTATTTAATAGTTATAATTGTACATTTGGTTAAAATTTCCACATTAAAATATTCTCCAATTTATTTGGAATTTGTTTGTAAATAAAATATGTATAATTATTTATTTCTTTGAAATTGTTGTATCAAATACTCTTCAATTTATTATAATTTTTAAAATTTGATATATTCTTTAATTTATTATATTATTTTTGAAAATTAATATGAAATATATATAAATAAATTATGAATATATCTATAATGTGTATGTTTTTTTATTATATTTGAATAAAGCTTTTATCAAAATTTAAAAAAAATATTGAGCTTTAAAGAAAAACAAACCATACAGACCATATACTCAAATCTCATCGACGGAAGGCTATTGTAGTTGCCTTTAGTCATGCCACCAGAGGATGAGAGGCTACACAAGTTCATGTCATTTACACTCGGACCCCATGGATACCTGTATCCATTCTACCAGTGCGGGAGCTAAGATACCAATAGCCATGCCCTACAATTCCATGTCAGAAAAGCGACAAAGATTGGTGTTGAAACCATGGTGATTTTCAAGAAAGAGGAATTGAACAAGAAAAGCAAAATTAAGCTCTCAATTGGTGAACCAACCCACTCCAAAGCAACCCCAGAGTAAAACTAAATGGTGCTTGCAATACAACTGAAGCTATCTGGATGAACAAAACGGTCTCCTAGCTTGTTCTTACCATAATTTCCTTTTGTCTAGCCTACGTTGAAACTAGAATTTCTTATGGGTGCTTGTTATTTGAATTGATAAGACGATTCAACATGTGATCAACCTTTATGCTGTTTTTTTCTTTCAAGAGATCACTATAAAGCAATCTATTTTGTGACATCATTATAAAGCTTACATAAATGATAAAATCAAAGATTATGTTTACTTGAAAACTGAAAACCCCAAAAATGCTCCGAGACAAATAAAAATGACAAGAACAAAAAGTAAATAATATATTAAATCAATCTCTTTGACGATATCAAGTTGGAGTGAAATTCTCCCTAGAAACTTACTGGCACATAAAAACATGTTAAAAAATTTATCGACTTATATACAACATGTGATAGTAATGACAATTTCATCCATAATGTGTTAGTAATTTACTTCATATTACTTACATTAGATTATCCAACAGAAAAAATAATTAGTCGATTCTAGTTGTACTTAGTTTATGAAACTACAATGATACGATAGAAACAAAAAGAAAAAAATAAATTAAGGGATAATATTTGCCATTGGCTAATTGTCAATTTTTTTCCCAAAATATTTCAGGATTGAAAGAAAGAATTTGCATAGATTTATATGGGATTAAATTGTGCTCTCGAGGCTACCAAGAGTCATAACCTAACAGTTGAATTTTAAGAAACATATTATTTTCTTACATATGATAAATCCATTATTCCGATTAGTTTTTTAATAGAGATTCTTGAAGTTTGTTAGTTTCTTTATCAGGGATTCTTGAAATTCATTAGGTTTCGGCTATAAAATTTAGGAATAAAATACACAACTGCTGCAAACAACAACCAATTAAAAAAAAACTCCAACATTGTCTCAAGTAATTGTCATTTTAGATGGGCCTACATATATTGTTATAATTTAATTGTGTAGTCACGTCAACTTGCATGAATTTTTTTTACCGAGGGAACCAAGCTTATCTACAACCTACATGTTTTTGAAATTCTACTCCAATGCCAGCGTGATTCCATTTTTGTAAAACATCATGACAGATGTAACTGTCGTCAGCATGCCTTATGGAAACTAAATTATACATTTGGTGGCCATGCAAAGCAGGTGATATTGATTCATGGCAAAGACACATATCACATCATTCAAATTCGAAGTAACTGCATCTTTTCAACGTCTGTCCTAAACCACCCCCAAACTCATGGCAATTGCTTTTGTCAGGAATGTAAACAATCAACAACTGTGGGAAACTCCAATGGCCAGGGTCGAGTGAACTAGGGTAGCTAGTTCTTTGCATTTTAGAGGTCACCAGGATGAAGTAGTCATGCAATGGGTTTTAATGGAAGTTGTACCTCCAAATCAGTCCTACATGTTACATTACAAAAAATATTATTTCCCCTGATACTTCTCAGTGGGGTTATTTAATACGCAGTCTCGATGCTTTCAGTGCATAACTGGCAAACGACAGTGTAGTTTCAATTTGTACATGCAACGTCCATCAATTTTGTATATAAATAGCCCCTGTTTCCTTTGGGAATGTGAAAATGGGATGCCAGAGATTCATGGATTTCTGATTAGATGGGCATTTCCAGAATCAAGAACTACTTGTTTCTATTATCGGGTTTGATTTTCATAGTATTGTAAGCTGAACAACGTATTTGCAATGCCAATGCCAAAGGCTATTAGTAGTTCACTTTTGTATTCAACATGGCTTGTGTCGATGGTGCTCCTCATTTCATATTCCCAACAATTACAGTCATTTGAGATTCAAACTCTACTGAGAATTCAAAAGCTTCTAGAGTTTCCTATGGCATTGGATGGCATGAGCATGATCTGATATTCACCCTATCAATGACATCAGTTAAAGATTTATTAAACTAAGGTATTACAGACTCATGTGCTGGTGTGTGTTCTGTGTTATTGAAGCAACAGATCAATTAGATTGCCAATACACAAACAATAAAATGGAAAGACAACAGAGAAATACAGTAAGCAAACACAAAGACACAAACAATTTTTAATAAGGAGCTCACCCTATGCTCCAGGGCTACGTCTCCGGTCTAGCTTCAGTGGTGGCCTTGTTTTATTGTGCCTTTGGGCAGAGAGTTTTACAATACAGGGACTCAATGTGAGTTCTCCTGGAGTAGATTCGCTTGGCAGGGTGGTCTTGGATTCCCCAAGCCACTAGAGTACACAGACTCTTCTTCTTCCTACTAGCTCTGTGACCTTCTGGTCTACAATGGCAAGAGCCCAATGTGGTGCTCAGCCCAGAAAGATCCCCTAGGGGATGGCTTGAATCTTCAAGCTCTATGGTGCTTGATGTTGTTGCTGATCAGCTCGGCCCTCTGTATCCTCTGCTCTGCTTTACCATTCTTTGTGTTCAGTCTTCCTTTCAGGGTTCACTGCTCCACTTCTTTGTCTCTTAACTTCTGTCTCTCTGTGTCTAACTCCCCTCTCATTCAACTGCCTCTGTTCATGGATTTAGCCATACGATCCCTATGCATGTTCGGTTTCTCTTCTGCCTCTGTCGATTCAGCTTCTGTAGTTGCGTTGGGAGTTCCCTGTTCGGCATCATCATCAGCGCTCAGGGAGTTGCCACTTGTCTTCCTCTCAACAGTGCCAGCATGCTTCGTCGGTTCGTTTCTTCAATTATGTCGTGGATGCGTTCTTCCTCCACCGTGGTGGTCAAACGGATTCCAAATCCCTTTAAAATGCGGCTTAATTCCCTGTCGATTCCGCTTCCTTCCATTGGGCACGATCTCAGCCGTCCAATCTGGGCCCTCCAGATCCAACGCCATACGCACGTTTCGTGCGGTTGACTTGCTCGACCGATAGTGCGCAATCAACAATGGTTTTCTCTCACCTCTGCCTGCCACGCGTCGATCGTTGTATGGAATCGCTCCGCTTTCGTCCAAAACCTCTTACCGTTTAAGGGTGCCCCAATCAAAACCGTCGGTTTCCAGAGTGCGGGTCCTGCCTTGTACGATTAGCGCTTTTTCCCTTTTCTGCCCACGGTCCTCCGGTTCCCCCACACGACTGAGTGCTTGGGCTTTCCCATTTTGGCCCTGTTCGCCCAGCGATGCGCGCATCAAAATCACCTCTTTTTCCCATTCTGGGGCTCCCAGGGGCTACTTTGGCCTCCCACGCAGTCTCCATGGGCCTCGGTCAGCGCGCTTTGACCGAGGTCCTCGTCGTTCCACGTTGGATGCCATTGCCACTGGTTCAGGGTGTTTTTGATCACTGTTCTGAAATTCTTTAGAGATTTGTTCGACCTGATATAGTCATGGTTCTTTGACAGTCTTTTATGGATCCAATTCGGATCATGGCCTTCCCACTGAAAAAGCTTTTGGACCACCAAAAGTTGGTTTTTAAGCATCGACTAAGTGAGGATATTGTTTCTTCACTTGTCCAATCTCAATCCACTTTGCGCTACTTGGCTTTGAACCTTTGAGCCCAATCTTGAGGTACTCAACGTCTCCCCTGCGCGTTGTCCTCACCTTCCTATCTAGAACTGTGTCTTCCTGCAACTCATTAAGATACTCAGGTAGTAGGTCATCAATAGAAGGCAATTGACTTTGCTCTTCAAGGTCCTCAATCATTGAAGGTTCAAACAATCTCAAGCAATCTGCATTTACGACTGAGTACATGTGCATGTAAGTTGGTAAATCAAGGTGGAAAACATTTTCACAAATCTTTTCAAGTATCCTAAAAGGTCCATACCTGATAGGCTTTCGCTTTTTACCTTCACCTTGCATCCTGTCCTTGCTGATATACAGCCAAACGTGGTATCCAACTTGAAAACTATGCTCCATCCGATGCTTATCATGCCTAGCCTTGTACTTGGCCTGGCTCTTTTCCAGTTGTTCCTGTACCACTTGGTGGATCTCCTAGATCTGTTCAATGAACCTAGTTGCTTTGTCCACATCACTGTGTCCTTCAACCATGGTGTCTTTACCAAAGACAAAACCCAAAGGAGACCTTGGCATGAAACCAAAACAGGTCTCAAAAGGAGATCTCTGTGTAGAAGAGTGTTTGGCTCTGTTGTAAGCATGTTGCACATAACACAAGTGTTCATCCCAAAGCCTAGGATGTTTACTGCAATATCCTCTCAGTAACTGGATCACGGTCCTGTTTACTACTTCTGTCTGGCCATCTATTTGTGGATGAAAAGTTGTGCTTTTCTTCAGTTTGGTGTCCATCAGTTCCCACAGAGTAGACCAAAACTTCCCCTCAAATTGGGTGTCTCGATCAGATATAATGGAAGTGGGTAATCCAAAATGAACCTATACATGTTCAAAGAACAATTTTGCAGTCTGTTCGGCTATAATCTGTTTACAACAAGGTATCAAAATACACATTTTGCTGAAACTATCCACAAAAACATATAGATAATCATGACCTTTCCTAGATTTAAGCAGTCCTCCAACAAAATCCATGGAAACACTTTCCCAAGGGTGAGAAGGAACTAGCAATGGAGTGTACAAGCCTAGTTTTCTATTGCTGGGCTTGCTTTTAGCACACATGGCACACCCTCTTACATGCCTAGAAACTGACTCATTAATTTTCGGCTAATAGCATAATCTTTGCCGCTGTGAAACTGTTTTACTTACTCCAAAGTGCCCTGATATCAGAGAAGTGTGTGCCTCCCTAATTATCTTTACTCTTTCGGTTTGTGGAATGCAGAGTTTCCCACAATGGTATAAGAGTCGGTCCTTTATATGATAGTCCAATTCTTCTACTCTTTTGCCTTGACTCAAAGTTGCATATACATCTTTAAAGTCCATATCCTGGGCATATTGTTCAATGTAGCTTTCATGTAACACAGAATTATGCTTAAGTATGGTAGATGCATTTATAATGGGTATAGATAACATGTCTGCAACCTTGTTATGTATGCCCTTTTTATATCTAATGACTAAATGAAATTGTCATAGAAAACCCATCCATTTGTAATGTCTTGATTGCTGCAACTTAGTTTGGGAGTGTAGATATTGAAGTGGCTGATGATCAGTATGTATTACTATCTCTTTTCCCATTAAGTAATGTTTCCACTTTTTCACACTCTAAACTAATGCATACAATTCTTTATCATATGTAGGATAGTTAACTACTGCAGGATTAAAAGTATCAGAATGATAACATATGGGTTTATTGTGCTATGTCAACACTGCTCCCATGGCATAGTCATTGGCATCAGTTTGGATCTCAAATGGTCTTTGTAAATCAGGCAGTGTTAGTACAGGTGTTGTACTAATTTTCTCTTTCAAGGTGTCGAAGGCTTTCTGATGTTTGCCTCCCCACTGAAACACCTTATTCAATCCTGTTAAAGCATGTAAGGGAGCTGCAATCGAGGAGAAGTTAGAAATGAACTTCCTCCAATATTATGTTTCTCCTAAGAGGCTTCTCACTTCTGTAGCAGACCTGGGTTTAGGCCAGTTCACAATGACTGCCACTTTAGAGGGATCTCTTTTCGATTCACCTCCCCCTACTATATGACCCAAATATTTTAGAGATGTTTTGCCAAATTCACATTTTGAGAGTTTAACATAAAGTTTTTCTCTTTTCAAAACATCCAATGTCTGGTTAGCATGCTTTAAATGTTCTTCCCACATTTTACTAAAAAATGTCATCTAAATACACAATAACAAAATCATCAAGAAAAGGTCTGAGTACATCATTCATTAATCTCATGAAAGTAGTAGGAGCATTGGTCAAGCCAAAAGGCATAACCAGCCATTCATACAATCCCTGATTTGTTTTGAAAGCAGTCTTCCATGCATCTTGCTCTGCAACTCTGACCTGATGGTATCCACTGTGCAAATCCAGCTTGGTGAAATAAACAACTTCCTTCAATTGATCTAAAAGATCATCTATGTGAGGAAGGGGATAACGATTCTTGATTGTTATCTTATTCAATGCTCGGTAATCTATGCACATTCTCCAAAAGCCATCTTTCTTTCTTACCAAAACGATTGGTGACCCACATGGTGATGTGCTAGGCCTGATGAAGCCCTTCTCGAGCAACTCCTGCACCTACTTCTTGATTTCAACATTCTCTAAAGCAAACAACCTATACATCTCAATGTTAGGCAATGGAACATCTTGCTGCAAAATAATATCATGTACTATTCCCTTTTTGGGTAGCAGACCTTTAGGTTCTTGAAACAAGACATCATACTCTAAAACAACCTTTTCTATATCAGGTTGCTTTTCAGCATTACAGCCCTCAAATACATTGGTTTTATCAGGTTCCTTTTCCTTTACAACCATCAATAATAATTGTTTGCATGAATTAATCATTCTTTTCATCTGTCCTGAGTTTATGAGAGTGTAATTACTCTTGAGCTTATGAGCTCTTACAAAGTATTTGATTCCATCTTTGACAAGTAGACACTTGTTCTCAGCTCTATAGAAAATAGCCTTTCTATCATACAAGTAATGACTTCCTAAAACAATTCCACATATATCCAAAGAAATTATCTCTAACTCAACCTCATCTACAAATGTTAACCCAAAATAAAACTTGAGTTTGCACTGTCTAGTCACTTGTAGTTGTGCTTTATCATTCAACCATCCTAATGGGTATGGTTTCTTGTGAGGTGTAGTTGCTAATCCCAATTTCTTTACAATTTCTTCAGAAATTAAATTTACTTATGAGCCACTATCAAACAAAGTATCAATCTTTTGGTTTTTGGAAATAACTCGAATATGGAAAAGCTCATGCCTTTTTCTCTCATTTTCTTCATCAATAACAGATTGAGCAAAATTACTAGTAGCTGCTTCAGAATTCTTACCTTTTATACCTGTGGCTGCTATGGTTGTTTCATCTCCCGAGTCTGACCCCAAATCTTTCTGAATAGCTACAGCTGTCTTCTTCTTCTTGCCCTCGGACTTCTTAGGTCTCAGCTCTGGATGCAGAATCCAACAATGCTCATCATCATGCCCCTCCTTTTTACAATGAGTGCATGAAGCTTTAGCTTTCTGTGCAGTGTTAGCCTTCCTTGCCTTCCACTTATATTTTCTTTTCTCCTTGCTCTTGCTTACAGTGGGTTGGGATGGTCCCCCAACTTCTGGATTTCCATTCTTTCCTTTAGCTTCTAGATGAGTAGCTTGTACAAATACCTCATCTATACTAGTGGGATTAAACATGAGGATGGTATGCCTCATGTAGCTGTGTAGACCACCAATGTACTTCGAAAGAGTCTCTGGTGAGTCTAATGAGATACCCAATATCAATGCTCTCTTTTTGAACTCTTGAGTATACCTTTGCACACTTGGCCCTTTCAACTGCCGAATAGTTTGCCAACTCATCATGGCTTATTGCATGTAGGCCAATGGATAGAACTTCTTTTTGATTGCAGAAACAAAGTCACTCCAGACAGAGATGGTCTTACCGTGTCTTTTCATATCATCTTGGGTTTTGCCTTCCCACCAAACCAAGGCAATGCCTCCTAGGCGTAGGCTTGCCAGCTGAATCTTACTCTTGTCTGAGTTTATGTTCTGTACCCTGCAATACACATCAATCTGTCTAATCCAATTGTCCAACTTTTCAGCATTCATCTCTCCATCATATATAGGCAAATCAAATTTAACATCTAACTTAATCAAAGATGCTTTCTTATCATGCACAGGGCTATTAGGAGGTGTGAGAAAGCTTTCCTCTTTCCCCTTTCCTTTGGAGTTGTCATGGAAGTGAGACTCATCTTCTTCTTTATCTTGTTTAGAGCCTGATGCATCTTCCACCTTTTGCTTTCTAAAGTCTCTGTACATTTCTTCAACCATAGACTTTATAGCTAGGAAACTCTCTATGAATTGAGCGTTTGGCCCTATATAACATTCTTCTAACATTGTCTTTCGAGAATAGACTCTCCCAATTTCAGTATTAGTTTCCACCAACTCTCCTTCTCCTAATTTGAGCTTTGATCTTATGAGCATTCACAGTTAAACCAACACAAGCTTGTCTAACCTTACAGCCTAGAGCTCTGATACCACTTGATTTGATATTCACACTATGAATGACATCAGTTAAAGATTTATTAAACTAAGGTATTATAGACTCATGTGATGGTGTGTGTTCTGTGTTATTGAAGCAACGGATCGATCAGATTTCCAATACATAGACAATAAAATGGAAAGACAATAGAGAAATACAGTAAGCAAACACAAAGACACAAACAATTTTTAATAAGGAGTTCACCCTATGCTCCAGGGCTACGTCTCCGATCCAGCTTCAATGGTGGCCTTGTTTTATTGTGCCTTTGGGTAGAGAGTTTTATAATACAGAGACTCAATGTGAGTTCTCCTGGAGTAGATTTTCTTGGCAGGGTGGTCTTGGATTCCCCAAGCCACTGGAGTACATAGACTCTTCTTCTTCCTACTAGCTCTATGACCTTCTGGTCTACAATGGCAAGAGCCCAATGTGGTGCTCAGCCCAGACAGATCTTCTAGGGGATGGCGTGAATCTTCAAGCTCTCTGGTGCTCGATGCTGCTGCTGATCAACTCGGCCCTCTGTCTCCTCTGCTCTGCTTTACTGTTCTCTGTGTTCATTCTTCCTCTCAAGGTTCACTGCTCCACTTCTTCGTCTCTCGACTTCTGTCTCTCTGTGTCTTACTCCCCTCTCATTCGACTGCCTCTGTTCATGGCTTTAGCCATTCAATCCCTATGCCTATTCGGTTCCTCTTCCGCCTCTATCGATTCACCTTTTGCAGCTATGTTGGGAGTTCCTTGTTTGGAATCATCATCAGCGCTTAGGGAGTTACCACTTGTCTTCCTCTTAACGGTGCCAGCATGCTTCGTCGATTCGTTTCTTTAGTTACGCCGTGGATGCGTTCTTCCTCCACCGTGGTGGTCAAACGGATTCCAAATCCCTTTAAAATGCGACTTAATTCCCTATTGATTCCACTTCCTCCCATCGGGCGCGATCTCAGCCGTCTGATCTGGGCCCTCCAGATCCGACGCCATACGCATGTTTCACGCGGTTGACTTGCTTGACTGATAGCGTGTGATCAATGGCAGTTTTATCTCACCTCTGCCTGCCATGCATCGATCGTTGTATGGAATAGCGCCACTTTCGTCAAAAACCTCTTATCGTTTAAGGGCACCCCGATCAAAACCGCCAGTTTCCAGAGTGCGGGTCCCGCCTTATACGATTAGCGCTTCCAGAGTGCAGTTCCCCCATGTGGCTGAGTGCTCAGGCTTTCCCATTTTGGCCCTGTTCGCCCAGCGATGCGACTAGGCGCTAATCGCGTATCAAAAATCACCCCTTTTTCTCATTCCAGGGCTCCCAGGGGCTACTTCGACCTCCCACACAGTCTCCATGGGCCTCGGTCAGCATACTTTGACTGAGGTCCTCGTCGTTCCACGTTGGATGCCATTGCCACTGGTTTAGAGTGTTTTTTATCGCTGTTCTGAAATTATTTAGAGATTTGTTCGACCTGATATAGTCATGGTTCTTTAACAGTCTTCTATGGATCCAATTCAGATCAGAGCAATACAACAGGCTTTTGTGGGATTCCTCCTTCTCCATATATTACAGTTGTCTACCATGAAAACACCGCAACCGAGCTGCTTATTATTGGCGAAAAATCTTCTCCTCCTGTTAATTTTGCATTTTCTACTTCATACCAGACCTTATAACTAGCCTTTTCAATAGATTCTTTGTTCGTCACACTCACCAAGCTCTATAGTCTCAAAGCTCTATCCTTACTCTCCCTTGGCATATGGGGTCCTCTTTCAAGCAAGCTGGACCGCTTATCATCTTTGGAGATGCTAAATATAAGCTCAAATTTCATATATGGAAGCATCCCATACGAGCTCTCTCATCTGAGAAAAATTCAGAGATTCATTCTGGATGATAACATGTTGAATGGAAATGTTCCAGACTCGTTCAGTGCTCTTCCAGACCTAGAATTCTTGAGCTTGAAGGACAACAGGCTAAGTGGGCATTTGCCTCCTTCACTCAGTAGCGTGCAGGCACTCAGAGTCCTAGTTCTATCGGGTAACGATCTCTCTGGTGATTTGCCTGATCTGAGCGTCATGCCAAATCTCCAAGTACTAATTTTAGAAGGCAACAAGCTTGGACCCAACTTCCCAATTCTTGGAAAGGGGTTGGTTCGGGTGTCCTTAAGCAAAAACAGGTTCAGCGGTTGCATTCCAAGTTATCTTAAAACATTGAATCAATTACAGGATCTCGATGTCTCATTCAATGCTCTAAGTGGTTTAACTCCACCCACTTTATTTTCCTTGGCTGCCATCAGGCATTTGAATTTGTCAAGCAATTCCTTAGGGGGAACACTTCCTCCCAATCTATCTTGTAGGAATAATCTTGGGTTTGAGGATATTTCTGCAAATTATTTGGCAGGAGAGTTACCTTCATGTCTAATGCCTAATTCCATTCAAAGGATTGTTAAGTTCACAGGAAATTGTTTGGTGACCAACGTGCAACCTCAGCGGGATTCTTACTATTGCGAGGTTGCGGAGGCCGCTGATGTGTCCAAGGAGGATCCTAGAATCGATAAAAAGAAAAAATAGTACTTTGTGTGGTTTTGGTGTTGCTTAGAAAGTCACAATATAAGAAGGCAATTAAGTAGAATCAATCAAGAAAACTAGTGCCAGAATATGCTTCGAACGACATATCATCATAATTTCTTGTCAATGCAAGTGAGTTGTTTTATTTAAAGTTTTTATATGCGTCTGTTTTTGTTTTTACTTTTTGGTGATTAAATTTTCAAAACTGGTTTTGATCTGGTATTTCTGTTCACCATTGGTATGTACTTTGTGTGTCAAGTAATTCAGTGCACTTATACTTCGCAGTGTAAAATATATGCAAAACAATTTTTTTTTTAATGTGGAAAAATAACTGGCCAATATGACGAGTATTGACTTGAGATTCTCTTCATACTCTGGAATATTGGACACCACCATTATGTAAAAGCTAGGGACACTAAAAAAATCATGTCTCTCTAGGTCCTCACTAAATGCCTAAATCAAAATCAAACATTGGCCTTAAAACTGGTTGATATCATAAATACCAGAAAGTTTGAAATTAAATGCTGCCCCAAGGAGTGAGCTAAAGCTACATATCATCTTAAAAATGTAAAAAAAAATAATTTTTCAATAACTACCTACCATATAGTGCCCACGGTACCACCGTTGCAGCTCATTTATGATTTGTTTTCATTAAAAAAACTTGCACCAATATTGCAGTAGAGACATAGAATGAATGTATTTCATATTAGGTTTATTGCACCCTTCTTTTTCATGAAAGTTTAAATTTGTGTTGAGTCATCCATGGTTGTTGCTTGTTGTAAAAAAATTGGATATCCATAAAATTAAGGGACTTGATGTTAAAAAACAAAACTCATTTCCTCAAATTTATGACTAAGAGTTCAATAAATCGAATCGATTCAAACAATATGCACTGTCAATTGTTGTTTCGAGCCTGCCAAGGTTCTGGATCACTATCCTCTTTTCTTATGTACTACCCAGCCAAAAATTGTGTGATGGTAAACAAATCACTAAACTTTCTTCTTATTTTTCTATTCAACAAAAAGCTCTCTGATGCTAAATGGATCATAATCCTCTCTTTTATGTGCTACTCGACTAAAAACTCTCTAATGGTAAACACCTAAAACCTTTTTTGTTGCTTCTAGTTTTTTACAATTTGTGACCATGTTTCTCTGTTTCTGTCTTTGATATGTCACATATTTTATAGAGCTACAATATAAAACAAAAGAAGCTTCATAAATGAACCCACAATGCAAAAGACTTTGAGTCACTTTTGAATTTTCTGTTAAATAAAATGAGTGCTTACTTTTGAATTTTTTGTTAAATAAAATGAGTTCTTACTAGATTCTTGCTCGCCCACAATGCAGAAGACTCGGTGTTGCTTTCAACTTTTCTCTTCAAATACATATCCAAAGAGGGATGGGATATAAAATCAAAAATACTTCATAAATAACCCACAATGAAATAGGCCATGTGTCTCTTTTTTTTGTTAAATAAAATGAATGCTTATTGGATTTTTTTCGGCTGTTGCTAAATAAAATTAACGCTTACCGGATTCTTTTGGCTTGGATTGGAATGTTCACCAATTCCTTCTAAGCATGGTTTTCTCTCGGCCAACAATACATATACCTGAACGGGAGGAACCATAAATAGTGATCCAGAGGCAATAAATAGCAAGGAAGCATATTTATGAGTAATGTACCTCAATTAATTGGCATTCTATGTGTTTTGACAGAACATTAATGTGGCCATACGATTAAGTTTTTAGTTGTTCCCTCAAATGCTATGAAATACATTGGGAGAATCACTTCATTAAAGCCAGAAATCTTCTAAGGATATTGCATCATTAGATTTCGAACTCTTTGTACCAAATTTGTTTAGGAGAATCATTTCATTAAAGCCTGAAATCTTTATGATAATATAGGTTTCGAACTCTTTTTTCATGCTAATTTCGTAGCTATCGGATTTCATTGATTTTCTTTGTTTGTTGCTAAGGAGGCACAACTATTTAATGGGGTAGCTTTCAAACTCTTTTTTCATGCTAATTTCATAGCTAGCAGTTTTCATTGATTTGCTTCACTTGCTGCTAAGGAGGCGCAGCTATTGAAGATTGTCTCGATTGGTTGTGCGGGAGTTAAACAAATAACTGACGACAATGAAAATTAACTGCTTCGTAATTGATGATATGATTTTACACATTGCAGATTCAATTTCATATATTATATAACTTTTTTTAATCGTACTAAAGATTAAGTTCATAGTAAGAAACAATAAAGCCTAATGTATATAAAATTTATGCATATTTAAATAAATAGCTATTGAAACATATATTTATTTATTTGTAAATAGTTATAAAAATGATTTACAATAAAATGTCACGTCACTTATTTATTTATTTGTAAATAGTTATAAAAAAATTACAATAAAATGTCATGTCACTTGTCATTTTCTACATGTTGCAAATGAGTTGTCATTATTTAATGAGGAGTCTGAAATAATCATTACTAAATAAGAACCCCTCTCTTTTGCACCAATAAGAAATTAAATAAATTTAATTTAATAATTATAAAAAATAAATTATTTATAAATTCTAATGTTCACTTTATATATGAATTTAATTGAAGAATCAACTTATTTTTTAATACGATTATACTCTAACCTGCAGGGATAATAACTACGCTCTAATATTATTTCTATCAAATCAATGTACATGTAATAAATTAATGATTATCAATATATCAAAGATTCAAACGATGCCCGGCATAAACCACTTTTCTCGTCTCGGCTTCATAATTTCATTGATAGTGCCATTTGTGTGTTCTATTATAGTTATTTGACTGCCAAAACACCCAGTAAAAGAGATGGAAAAGGAAAATCGAACAGAAAGAAACTTGAAGGAAATTTTTTGCCTTTGTAATTAAGGCAATCTGAAATCTTTCCCAAATTTTATATTTAAAATGTCCTATTAACTTATTAAGTGATTCTCTTAAATAGTTGTATTACTAAATGTTACAGGAATCGCCGTGGACAAAGTAAAGTGGACAAAGTAAAGTACAGTAAATTGTTGGAGTCACGATTGTCATTACACCAAAACCCGCAGGTGTTAGTAAACAGGTACATCCCTAGATTTAAGAACATGACACGAAACACACATGGAGCATTGGATTATCCTTCTACACCGCCATTAACGGGGAGCCCAACAATCTCCCCCGCAATGCAAGCCAGATGTGTTTCAAATTCGAGACTTTTGGCTCTAATACCACTTGTTGGAGTCACGATTACTGTTACACCAAAACCCGCAGGTGTTAGTAAACAGAGACATCGCTAGATTTAAGCACATGCCACGAAACACACGGAGCGTTGGATTATCCTTCTACACCGCCATTAACGGGGAGCCCAACATAAATGACTTCTCAAGAATTTTCTAAGTTTATCATCTAAATTACTTTGTGACCGAGTTCCCAAAAAATGTAATCTCATTGTGTGCTTTAAACTGAAAATTTTGAAAACGATTTTAGGCCTGCAAATAGGCATCGGAGATCTGCAAATAGGCGTCTGAGATCCAATATTACTGTTATTAATTTGTTATTAATTTATTAATTATGCAAGTATACATTTGATTTTTGGGTAATGAGAGGACTATCTCCCATATATCTCTATGTAGATATTGTTATTAATTTATTAATTATGTAAGTACACATTTGATTTTTGGGAAATTTGGTCGATCTGCCAGATATCTCCATGTAGTTATTTTGATGGTAACAACTATTAATTCAACTGAGCTAAATTAAAAACAAAATTAAATGTCATAGAATTACGTACTAACCTGTGCCAGTTTGTGCTCTCCAACCTACCAGATATCTCCATGTAGATATCTTGATGGTAACAACTATTAATTCAAATGTGCTAAATTGAAAAAAAAAAACAAAAAATTAAATGTCATAGAATCAGTTACTAACATGTGTGAATTTGTGCTCTCCAGTGTGCAAGTTATTATTTTGTGCAAACCCGTGTTAATTTCATTTCTGCTCTCCACCTTCATTTTTTGTTAATTTCATTTATGCTCTCCACCTTCATTTTCTAGTCTAGACCTTGCAGTGGAACTCGTGTTAATTTCATTTCTGCTCTCCACTGTCATTTTCTACTCTGGAATAGTGACATTTTCTGCTCCGGAACAACCACAGGCGGTTCAAGCAATGCGTTGCAAGTTTGAAACAATTGTAGCATTGGATATGATTTCAGGTAATTCTCAATAACCAAAAATCACACTTTAAATTTCCTATCATTTGAGTTTTGCTCCATAAAAGAAAAATAAAAACAAGTTGATTTCAATTTTAGTCCATTATGGAAATTATGGAAAGTTTCTTGTATTTAATTTACAATTTAGCTCATTTTAAACTCGTTAGTCTGACAAGCCTTATCTATATTTTGGGTTTCTTCAACAGATATAAGTTGCAGTGGGGGGTACATTTGTGAGATTTCTCAGTTGGAGAACTATTTGTTCCGCTTCATTATTATTATTTGATTGATCTCGGCCATAGTTTTTTGTCCCTTGAAATTTTCTTTGTTCTTGTTCGTTATATGAGACCACAGGTATTTCCGAATAATTTCATGGCTAAAGAAATTCTCAAATGTTCGGACTCACTATTGTTATAGTCAGAGTTGTTATTAATGTTGGACTAGATTCATCGACTTTCATGGCATCTACTTTCTCTCTAGGAGTTATCAATAGACCTTCATTATCTATCGGTGTGGGAAATGCTACGCCTCTCAACTCTTTTGAGGAGTTGCAATGATCTTCCCTATTCTGCATTTTCTTCCTTTTGTATTCTTGTTCTATAATTTTCTTTCGTCATTGTTGTCTCGTCTCTTGCTATTCTTTTGTATATCAGTCAATTGTTTATATTGTTGATCACTATTTGGGTAGTTATCTTCTTATTGTTTTTTCCTCGAAGTCTGCATTCTCCTTTCCAACCTTATTGGTTATATGTACTTCTCCAACTTTATTTCTTTTTTTTCATTTTTATTCTTTATTTCTAACAATCCGTTACCCCCCTCCCATGACGACCCAACTTAGTGTCAGTTCGCAGAGAGGTATCTGTTGGCCATGATTATTTGCTTAATAAATAACCCTAAGCTTCATTAGTATCTTTGTAGTGAGCATCAAGAAATTTTCGCCAATTGGTTTGATCTTTCTTCCATTCGGTATTGGTTGGTATCCATAACAGTGGCCAATACTTGACAATATGTCTTGCACCTTTCTCAAGAATAAAATTGTGTAAAAGGGTAGGGATTGTGTAAAAGAAATTGTTGTGCATGTCATCCTAGAATCTAGTCTTGATACGTTCGATTAAGGTCTGGTCTTCTACTGCTTGATCTTTGCAATAGTCTTCAAGAATCGACTCAAGACACTCATGTAAATTCGTTTGAGCGTCATTCAACAATATGAGCAACATTTGAGCATCAGTTTCATTCTAAGGTTTTTTCATGGGCAACGTGGCCATAGTACTTCTTAATTTCGATTGGGGCACCTTTTATAAATTGTTCATGCACTTTCATAAAGAAATTATCTCTGGCTTCCACAAATGTTAGATGATTTCTGCGTGTGTGGTCCTTTAAATAACTATTTATCTTTGCCTCCCACCATAACTATATCTCTTCTAATGTTAACATGTATGCTCGCATGTTCTGTGACTCAAGTTTTGACTACCGACAATGAAACCAATGTTGTAATATAACGAAAAGCATGCATAGTTACCAGTAGACAGACATCAAGTAAACACATGATAAGCATAAAAAATATGTAAAGAGACACACTAATGGAGAACCAGTAGAAGAGCACAAATATATACTTATTATATGTCGAAACCAAAACCAGAACTAATACATCGTATACAGACAGACATATATATAGATTGTCAAGACAATTATGTTAGCCTAATTGTCTGACCTAACATGCTACTTAGTCTATCATTAGTTATCCTTCATTACATTCTGAACTTGTCGGCCATTTCATTGCTCGCTCTCTCTATTTAATACACAATTTTTTCATTTGCTTGTTCTCGACCTTTGTCCTCGCGATGGATCTTGGTTTAGACTCGAAACATCGGCAATTAAAAATGTTACTGTGGAGAAATTTCTGACATCACAAATTCAAGATCATCCCCACAAAATTCTACAAACACTAATAACTTTGGCTAGTCGGTTGAGCTGACTAGCTCCTCCAACACCATCCTACCTTCAAACATATACCTACCAGCCCTTCAAATTTCTTAAGAGTCATGGGGTAAGCATGTCTTATGGTTCAGAGTAGGATAGATACTCTTTTGAAGTTACAGAAAGAAAGGAGGAAAGCTAAAGAAAAAATTGTCATTCATTAGAGTTGTATCAATCAATGGTTTGATAAGAAGACTGCGAGGAAAAAGGCGTTTAGTGTGGGAGACCTAGTATTGAAGTGGGATAAATCCCACGAAGAGAAAGGGAAGCACACTAAATTCTAGTCCCTGTGGATTAGACCATTTGTTGTTCATGACAAGCTTGGCCACCATACTTATCGTCTCCAATCTTTGGATGGGAAGATGGATTCTCTTCCTATCAATGGCCAAGATCTTAAATGATATTTTCAATAGTAGCCTAGGGTTATGTCCCTACCTGATGTACATATCCCTTTTCTTGTCTTTAGTTTGTTTGTTTTTTCATGTTATGTTCAATCTTTTCCATTGTCTTTTGTGTTGTCCTTGTGAATAAAACCTGATGTGAAAGTGTTTTGTTTGGTTCCAATGCATGTGGAAAAATGAAAAGGGCTTGTGACACTACAACATTTAGCTAACCTTCATCCCTTCTTTATCTTGGTTTATATATTTTGTTCAATGACGTCTTAATGGAAAATATGATCCTTTTGTAAGGAGAGCTTTGTGTAGAACCATGATACCCGTATCTATTCTAGGAACCTCATTTTTTAGCTTGATTTTGTAGTGTTTCGGTGCTTTGAATGCTGATCCAATCAAATAGAGAAGGACAAGGGGAAAATCTATAATGAGCAAATCTATATCAGAGGTATATAAATACTTCTTTGAAGGAACAACTTCTTTTGCTCTCAATAAGTCAGGATCCATCTTCCACCCCACTGAAATAAATAAGTGCCTTAACACAATCTTATAAATAAAATAAATAAGGGTGAAAGAAGAGAAATGATTCCTACGTAGAGAGGTGAAGCAAGTAACTTCGCCGGGGTACTGACCAGGCTCCCTAGTAGCAAAGAAATGCTTGTGTTTCTGTAGTGACTCCGCTGGGGTACTGTCCAAGCCTGCTGGCAGTGGAGAAACACCAGAGATGAAACTCAAACTCTGATTATATTATGTTGAAAAATGTACCTAATGTTGGTCTTCATAATTGTATTTGAGTCATGATGTAATGAATTTGTCAAAAGAAATAAAAATAAAATTTATTGTAAAAGAAATTGACTTATTAAAGCATGGGTTTCATACTCGAGTCAATGATTTTTACGTCAAATCCTCCACAGTAAGCTTCTAGGGTTTATGTCAAGATTCATTGTCCAGGCCATCATGTAATACACCCTTCTTCGGCTTCTTGAGTCAAGAAAGAAATTTATTATAATGTCAAATAAGTCATTTAGCCCCCGTCCACCAAGTCGACCTCATCAAGGGAATTCGACCTCACAGATTCACTATATATTGGATGTTATTCGATCTCATTTGTAACAACAACGAAGAATTTCAATGTGCAATCGCTGGAAGCAGTAAAAGAGAGTGAATCTCCCAAGGAGGAGGAAAACTTAGCGAAGGAAAAGGAAGTCTTTGTAAAGCAAAAGAAGTCGGATTTTTATTTCTTTATCTCACACGTGTGAAGAAGCAGAATTTGTAGGAGGGTCAAAATTGCAGTCTTGAAGCTGGACCGAAATTTTGAAGCAGTAGGGCCAAAATTATGTCTTTGATGCAATATTGAAGTAGTGTTGATTCAATGTTGTTGTAGTTGATCTTTGAAGTTTGGAAGGACAACTTGAGGGCTGACTTGGTGGAGGAGTAAGGTCTTTTGGTTAAGTCTAAGGTCTTCGTTTGCCAATCATGCTTAACCATGATCAACCATGATCAACCATAATGGTCATTCAAAGTCTTTATGGTCAACCATGATCAACCATGATCAACCATGATCAACCATGCCCAACCATTGTTAACATGATAAACCATTGTCAACCATGATCAAACATAGTTGAATATGGTCAACCATTGTCAACCATTGAGAACCGTGGTTGAATATGGTCAACCATGATCAACCATGATTGAGTATTGTCAACTATGATCAATTGTGGTCAAACATGATCAAGGTGTTTATGGTTTAATATGATCAACCATGATCAAACATGGTCAAGCATGGTCATCATTAATCAACCATAGTCAACTTATAAAGTTCCATTCTCTATCGACTCATAATGGCCAACCATGGTTAGAATGGTTGAACATGGTCAACCAAAGTCGTTATCATTATGGTCAACCATAATAGTCAATCAAGATCTCTATGGTTGAATATGATTAATAATGGTCAAAGCTCCTCAACCATGGTGAACCCCCCATTAACCATCTCAACCATTAATGTAACATTTTTTGTAGCATTAATGAAACATTAACATTAATATTAATGCATAGTCAATCTGGCCAACATTGACCAACGTCGTCAACCCTTGTCAACCATGGTCATCCATGGTTAATCAATTCACTCCAGGCATGTATGCTATAATTAGCACAACCACATTTACTAATATGGTTGATATACGCCAATAAGCGTCATTTTCACTATAAAAATGATGCTAATCTTATATCAACCATATTAGTAAATTTCTTAAATATGGTTGTGATGGTAAATATCTCTAAAATTTTAGTATTGTCTTTTTTTTACCTATAATAAATATCATATAAATATTATAAATATTCTATGTATTTATATTTTAAATCTTATGAATTATTAAACAAATAAATAATTTATTATTGTATTTTTTTATCTATAATAAACATAAACATCATATAAATATTGTAGATATTCTATGTATTTATATTTTAAATCTTATAAAATATTAAACAAATAAATAAAAAATAAGAACAAATTTATAATTTATAGGAATAAATTTACTGTTATTATGTCAATGAACCTAGAATGAAATAAACTATATCTATATTTTTAATATATATATATATAAGGTAAATAAACACTTGTAAGTTTATGGATCAACTTGAGTTTCAAAAATTTGAAGTGCTCTAATTTGAAGCTCCCCATCAATTCGAGGGTTTTAAAAATTACGGAATACATCTAAAATTTGAAGTTGCTCATCAATTTGGGAGTTTTAAAAATTAAGTGGAAGTGGGCAATGACGTGCAGCTTATGCTCATCAGAAACGGCATATTAGCATCCAGCCCCTGCGCCATTCAAAAATGAATGAAGTACGTTATAAATCTGCATTCAATAATTACCACAATTGGAAACATTAACAGTAAGCAAAGGGTAATTAAGTCTCATGATTACCGCTGTCAGAGTCATAATCTGGTCCAAAATTTGCTCTAACTACATTTCTTTGCAGCGATTGCTTTCTTTCCGCCATTGATGCTCTTTGTAACGTCCTTCTGGGAAGCAAGAGTAACCCGCAACAGATAATTTGCGGCTGGAGAGCTCCATGAGAGGTCCTGGGCAATGATACCATAATATTACTTGCAGCTGCTGCACCTCGTATATCCATAAAAATATGATATCCTTTTCTTACTCGGCTTTACGATCTTCTATTGAGACTCTACAACAACTATTTATACGGCTAATTAACGCCCTAGAGAACTTCTAAAGGAATGAAACTGATCCCTACTCGAAGAAGCAAGCAAAATGCTGACATTTATAATCATAATTGGAAGGCTTCCTCCCTCTCCTGCTTCCTCTGCCCTGCTCGCATTGCGTACAACAGAAGCTCAACCCTTTGCGCGTGCACTGTATAGAACATAGGATTCTTAACTTATACCCTAAGATTATTTCATTGATAAATACACGGTTTCTTCCGCGTTCGCCGTGTGAAATTAGTGAGTTGTCCTTGTTCGTCGTTGTTTTCTCCACTAGTGAAGTCTATTATAAAATCTGCGGCATGTAAAAACTAACTTTAATTGAAGAAGCGTAAGAGACCATGACGAGAGCATTTGAACGCGAGAAGGTAAAGCTCAAATTATGAAAACTGCAGGTGAAGATTCTGGATCTTTCTTCACATGCTTTTCGAAATTTTGCTTTAAGGTATACAGTAAGTTCCTGCTGGCGATGTGATTAATTATACTTACGTTATCAACAACTGACGCGGTTTTGATTGGTTTCTGGTTTTTATAAATAAATTGAAATGATAACGCAGTGTCTGTGGGGTCATGTTAGATTATGGAACAATCAGCGCGTTGTACCGTCATTAATGAGGTAATCTTCTATTGTGGAAATATTTTAGGGAATTTTGTATAAAACTACACGACGAAGTTTTTATTAGGGTGAGTTCATTTGTTTTATATTATACAGTTAAAATTTACAAATGACCTGCAGCACAACGAAGCTTTTTTGGGGGTAAGTTAATTTGTTTTATATTATACAGTTAAATTTACAAATGACCTGCGGCTACGGAAACCAGGCTCTCGGTTAATGAATTGTTCCAGAAGTTATGAGCAGCATATTTAAAGTCTATTGTCTACTTATTGTCCCTGCAGCCTGGCCGGACTAAGCATTCAGTTTAACATTAATTTAGTAAAATATACTAAATATTTTTATGGTTTCTAAAAGTATAATTGTAAAAGTTTTTTTTTTTCATATTTATCTGTAATATTATTGCCATTAACATATTATTAACATTAATTTAATAAAATATACTAAATATTTTTATGGTTTCTAAAAGTATAATTGTAAAAGTTTTTTTTTTTTTTCATATTTATCTGTAATATTATTGCCATGAACATATTATTAACCCAGGTCTAGTTTAACTAGTTATGCTTCATTATTTTCTTTAATATAATTGTTTTATAATGACTTTCCCCCTCCCATGATGACCCGACTTAGTGTTGGTTCGCAGAGAGGTATCTCTTGGCCATGATTATTTGCTTAATAAATAACCTTATGCTTCCTTAGTATCTTTACACTGAGCATCAAGAAATTTTCGCTAATTGGTTTAATCTTTCTTCCGGTCGGTATTGGTTGGTATCCATAACAGTGATCAGTACTCGACAATATGTCTTGCACCTTTATCAAAAAGGAAATTGTGTAAAAGGGTAGGGATTGTGTAAAAGAAACTATTGTGCATGTCATCCTAGAATGTGGTCTTGACACCTTTGATTAAGGTCTAGTCTTCTACTGCGTCATCTTCGCAATATTCTTCAAGAATAGACTCAAGACACTCATGTAAATTATTTGAGTGTCATTCAACAGTGTGAGCAACATTTGAGCATTAGTTTCGTTCTAAGGTATTTTCATGGGAAATGTGGTTGTAGTACTTCTCAATTTCGACTAGGGCACCTTTTATAAATTGTTCATGCACTTTCATAAAGAAATTATCTCTGTCTTTTGTAATTGTTAGATGATTTCTGCATGTGTGGTCCTTTATATAACTATTTATCTTTGCCTCCCACCATAACTATATCTCTTCTAATGTTAACATGTATGCTCGCATGTTCTGGGACTCAAGTTTTGACTACTGACAACAAAACCAATGTTGTAATATAGCGAAAATCATGCATAGTTACTAGTAGACAGACATCAGGTAAACACATGATAAGCATAAAAAATATGTAAAGAGACATACCACTGAAGAACCAGCAGAAGAGCACAAATATATACTTATTATATGTTAAAACCAAAACCAGAACTAATACATCGTATATAGACAGACATATATATTGATTGTCAAGACAATTATGTTAGTCTAATTATCTGACCTAACATGTTACTTAGTCTATCTTTAGTTATCCTTCATTACATTCCGGACTTGTTGGCCATTTCATTGCTCGCTCTCTCTATTTATTACACAATTTTTTCATTTGCTTGTTCTCGACCTTTGTCCTCACGATGGATCTTGGTTTAGACTCGAAACATCGGCAATTAAAAATGTTAGTGTGGAGAAATTTCTGACATCACAAATTCACTATCATCCCCACAAAATTCTACAAACACTAATAACTTGGGCTAGTCAGTTAAGGCGACTAGGTCCTCCAACACCATCCTACCTTCGAACATATACCTACTAGCCCTTCAAATTTCTTAAGAGACACGGGGTAAACATGTCTTGTGGTTTAGAGTAGGATAGATACTCTTTTGAAGTTACAGGAAGAAAGGAGGAAAGCTAAAGAAAATTTTGTCATTCATTAGAGTTGTATCAAGCGATGGTTTGATAAGAAGTCTGCAAGGAAAAAGGAGTTTAGTGTGGGAGACCTAGTATTGAAGTGGGATAAATCCCACGAAGAGAAAGGGAAACACACTAAATTCTAGTCCCTGTGGATTAGACCATTTGTTGTTCATGACAAGCTTGGCTACCATACTTATCGTCTCCAATCTTTGGATGGGAAGATGGATTCTCTTCCTATCAATGGCCAAGCTCTTAAATGACATTTTCAATAGCAGCCTAAGGTTATGTCCCTTATCTTGGTTTATATATTTCGGTCAATGACGTCTTAATGGAAAATATGACCCTTTTGTAAGGAGAGCTTTGTGTAGAACCATGATTGATTTGAAAATGAAACTACTTGTATTTGTTGTTCAAGGTATCCATTTCCATTAAATTATATGTGAAAATTGTTACTGATGTCCTGCAATTGAAACAAAGTGTTTTTGGTAAATTTTTTAGTCTTATGTGTGACGGAGTATTATTTCATTTTACTATTTAGCATATCAAATCTGAAAAACACAGCAAGATAAAATCACATAATATAACACAGTAGCTGATAAGGTAGTTCACCCCTCCTGGGCTACATCTTCCGGGTCCAAGGCTCTCAAATGGGCATGTCCTTGCTCTTATTAGATGCTCAAATTGGTTATACAATGATAAGAAAGCATAAACAAGAAAAATAAGCTGTGGAAATGAGTTCAAAACACAAAGAACAGTAAAGAATGGCCTGTGTTTCACCTCCAATGGTTAACCATAGCCCAATACAATTCCAACACTCCCTAGGCCTTAATAGCTCTCCAAGCTTATTTGCTGAAAAAGTACCTGAAGATGAGCTCTGATGGCTCTAAAACCTATACCATTGGCTCTGGAATGCTCAGAATACCCAAAATCAAAAAAAAAAATCACTCAAAAAGGTTCTCCCTCCTAAAAGTTATGACCTCCAGAAGTTTTGTCCAATCTGCCCTAAAGAAACTCCACTAAATCTGGAACTGGCAGTTAACTGGCACTATTTTTGGCAATTTCCACCAATTTTGTCTACTCCGCCAAGCTTAACCGCACAGTTTGGGTGGCATTAATGGTTAAGGTGGGTAGTGGTCACATGGACCGACTACCCCACCGCTGGCAGAACCGTGGAGCCAACGGTTATGAAACTGTGGCATATAACCGTGACCACCGCCATGTAATGTGAACATGCAACTGTAACCGTCGCTTAACCGTCGCCACCGGGTTTGACCTGTGGTTCCGAGCCCTGGTCTTATGGATAGGGGGCTGGCCCCTTTCCGCCCCAAACTTACCGTTGATCAAAATTCAAATATGCGATGTGACCATATGTTGTTAAGAACTACTGTGTAGGTGGGCCGGTCGGACCTGTGGGCTAACGGCCACCTGGCCCACGGTCGATTCCTGCAAACTCAAAATCATTTTTCCACAATAAACCTTTGGTCTTGGGGCCACGTGGCGGCCTCTGGGCAGGCCACATGACATCCCTTAATTGGCCACCAAAATCCATGGTATATCCACTGCAATCCGGAGTTGACAGGTGTAGAAACATGATTGGCCAGCAGGGAGTATTCTATGGAATATTCCAAGGAATATTCCCAGAATATTTTTTTAATATTTGCCAAAGTCAAAAGTCAACCCTAGTCACACTGATTTTTGAAGGAGATTGTAAACTTAAAACTTGAATAACTTTCACATATAGTCTCAGATTTGAGTGCCATTTGCAGCTACAAGATCACATCGACGAGGCATATCCTGTTGTTTTGGTTTCAACCAATTCTGAGAAATTCAAAATTTAAGCATTTTTTCCACTTAGGACATGATCACCTGATCACACCTCCCAAATGGGAAGCTTTTGGACCCCAAAAGTTCTCTGATTACCGCAAATGAAGACAAGGAGACTGATTCTCCACTCTTCCAACCTTGAATAGTTGAAATCTTCTCGACTTCATCAAATTGAGATTCTCATAAAAAGATAAATTTTCCCTTGAATTCACTAATCAACCGTTGCTAAAATTGACTGAGTCATGACGCAAATTCTTGAAATTTGCAGAACAGCAACTATATTTTGCAGAAAGCATATTGTTTCTACAATGGTCAAACTTCACAGAAGACTTAAAATAAAGTTCACCTTGCCAACTGTTCACATGGAAAAAAAATTCTGAATGAGCCCTATACTTGTGCTGAATCCCGACCAAGTTTTCTCGCCATACCAATCTTCCATTCTAAAACCAACAGTGACCCATGCTGAACTGTGTTCCCTCTTTGCTTGCATGCCTTTCCTTCTCATGGAATCTTGCACTGCTTTGCACCGACACTTCGTTCTCTGCACTGATTGACACCAAAGGTATCTTGTGCAACCTTTTGTCATCTTCTTTCAAAGATTAACTATGATCAGACTGAAACATATCATCATTTTTATCAGCAATAATATGAAAAGGAAATTGTACAAAATCTTGTTGTTTAACCATCAACAAATTCAGATTTTGACTTGCATTAACTAGCCTTTTCAATTGGCCTGCATGGATTAAAGAATATTCTAGCTTCTTCTTATGTGATCTAACAATGTACTCTTTTTCATCCTTCAACAAGTGATGCTTATTCTCATGGCAATGGAAGATTTCCTTTCTGTCAAATAAATATGGACTACCCAACACAACACCTATAATGTCAAGCGGTACTACATCCAGATCAACCCAATCAACATAATGAGCTGTTATGGTGAAGTGCAAGATGCACTTCCTTGAGACTTGTAAGTTTGCATCCTTGCATATCCACCCAAGTGTATAAGGCTTTGGATGTGGAATTGTCTCAAGTTTTAGCTGTTTGACCAAGTTTTCTGAGATGAGATTAGCTTGAGACCCACTATCAAAAAGTGTGTCTATCTTTGTGTGGTTTGAGATTATCCTCACATGAAATAGCTCTATCCTCCTCTTTTCATTTTGAGTTTCTTTGTGACAGTTTAATGTGCTAGAACTGGGATTTGTTTCTTGTACAACCTCTTTCCCCTTTATGTTCTTTAATACCATGGCGATACTTTTTGTCTCATCACCTGATTCAGACCCTAAGTCATGTTCAACAGTTGCTACAGTTTTTCCCTTTTCTTTGGTTTTGTCTTTGGTTTTATATTTCTCTGGTTTCAGCTCCGGATGAAGCTTCCAACAGTGGTCTTCATCGTGGCTTGTTTTTGAACAGTTCTTGCAAAAGAATTTCCCTTTTTCCTTTCTAGAGTTTGCAATCATTTTTCTTCCTTTGAATTTAAAATCACTATCCTCATTTCCATCAAAAGTGTTTTTCCCTCTAGTCTCTAAATGCGTAGCTTGTACACAAACTTCATCTAGACTAGTAGGATTGAACATAAGGATAGTATGTTTAAGGTAGTTGTGCAAACCACCTATATATTTCAGCAAAGTATCTTGACTTTGTAAGTCTACTCCTAACAACAGTGCTCTTCTCCTAAACTCTTGAGTGTATTCTTGAACACTTTGTCCTTTAAGTTGTCTAAAACTTTGCCAATTCATTATAGCCTTTTGTAATGAGCAAGAGAATCAATTTTCTTCTTAATTGCGGAAATAAATTCAGCCCATGATAAAGTAAGCTTACCATGTTTTCGAATTTCATCCTTGGTCTTGGCTTCCCACCATACCAATGCTGCTCCTTCCATCCTTAATGAGGCTAACTGAATCTTGGTGTCGTCATCATGTAAGTTCTGAATCCTTAAATAAACTTCCAACTGTCTTATCCAGTTGTCAAGTTTCTCTGCATTGACTTCATCATTAAACATGGTTAATTCAAATTTAACATCTAGCTTTAAAAATGGACTTTTTCCAGAAGATTTAGGCTTTTGAGGTTGATTTATCGAGGTAGAGGATGATGACGTAGAGGAAGAGGAAGAGGATGACGATGGAGATGGTAGATCGCCATTTCCTCCATGTCCTTTCTTTGAATTATCATCACCTTTCTTTCCTCGTGAAGAGCCCTCTCCTTCTTTCTGATGCTTAGACCCTTCTCCAACCAACCTATCATTCCTTTCCTAGTATAATATTCTTACCATCTTAGTCATGTCCAAAAAAGCTTTTCTGAATAACCGTTTTTCTTCTTTTGGATCCATGTCTTCAGGAACTTCTCCTTCCCTTTCAGACATACTTGAAGCTACTTCTGAGGCTTTTGAGGGGGAATTAGAAGGTGGAGATAATGGCACCCTGGCCTTCCTTGGTTGAGGATTATCTTGTGCTCTAACCAATTGTCCTTTCCCTCTTTGAAGTTCAAGCCTAGTAAGCATTAAAACTTGCAAAACAATCAAAAATATCTTTGCACAAAACTAATACTCAAAACTTGAGCTCTGATACCAACTTATCTGAAAATGAAACTACTTGTATTTGTTGTTCAAGGTATTCATTTCCATTAAATTATATTTGCAAACTGTTATTGATGTCTTGCAATTGAAACAAAGTGTTTTTGGTAAATTTTTTAGTCTTATGTGTGAAGGAGTATTATTTTATTTTATTGTTTAACATATCAAATCTGAAAAACACAGCAAGATTTTAATCACATAATATAACACAGTAGCTGATAAGGCAGTTCACCCCTCCTGGGCTACATCTTCCGGGTCCAAGGCTCCCAAATGGGCATGTCCTTGCTTTTATTAGATGCTCAAATTGGTTATACAGGGATAAGAAAGCCTAAACAGGAAAAATAAGCTGTGGAAATGAGTTCAGAACACAAAGAACAGTAAAGAATGGCTTTTTTTCACCTCCAATGGTTAACCATAGCCTAATATAGCTCCAAGACTCCCTAGGCCCTAATGGCTCTCCAAGATTCTTTGTTGACAAAGTACCTGAAGATGAGCTCTGATGGCTCTGAAACCTATACCATTGGCTCTAGAATTCTCAGAATACCCAAAATAAAAATAAAAATAAATCACTCAAAAAGGTTCTCTCTCCTGAAAGTTATGACCTCCAGAAGTTTTTGTCTAATCTGCCCTAAAGAAACTCCACTAAATCCAGAACTTGCAGTTAACTGGCACTATTTTTGGTACTTTTCGCCAATTTTGTCTGCTCCGCAAAGCTTAACTGTGCGGTTTGGGTGGCATTAATGGTTAAGGTGGGTAGTGGTCACATGGACCGACTACCCCACCGCCGGCAGAATCGTGAAGCCAACGGTTATGAAACCGTGACCACCGCCATGTAATGTGAACATGCAACCATAATCGTCACTTAACCGTCGCTGCCGGGTTTAACCTGTGGTTCCGAGCCCTAGTCTTATGGATAGGGGGCTGGCCCCTTTCCACCCTAAACTTACCGTTGATCAAAATTCAAATATGTGATGTGACCATATGTTGTTAAGAACAACTGCGTAGGTGGGCCGGTCAAGCCTATCGGTTGGCGGACACCCGCACCAGGGCCGGTTCCTGTGAACTCAATATAATTTTTCCACAATAAACCTTTGGTCTTGGGGCCACGTGGTGGCCTCTGGGTAGGCCACGTGATGTCCCTTAATTGGCCACCAAAATCCATGGTATATCCACTACAATTCAGAGTTGACAAATGTCGAAACATGAATGGCCAATGGGGAATTTTTGTGGAATATTCCAAAAATATTTTTTTAAATATTTGTCAAAGTCAAAAGTCAACTCTGGTCAAACTGATTTTTTGAAGGAAATTGTAAACTTCAAACTTGAATAACTTTCACATACAGTGTCGGATTTGAGTGTCGTTCACGGCTACAAGATCGTATCGACGAGGCCTATTATGTTGTTCTAATTTCAACCAATTCTAAGCAATTCAAAATTTGAGCATTTTTTCCACTTAGGACATGATCACCTGATCAATGATTCCCGTATCTATTCTAGGAACCTCATTTTTTAGCTCGATTTTGTAGTGTTTCGGTGCTTTGAATGTTGATCCAATCAAGTAGAGAAGGACAAGGGGAAAATCTATAATGAGCAAATCTATATCAGAGGTATATAAATACTTCTTTCAAGGAACAACTTCTTCTGCTCTCAATAAGTCAAGATCCATCTTCCACCCCACTAAAATAAATAAGTGCCTTAACACAATCTTATAAATAAAATAAATAAGGGTGAAAGAAGAGAAATGATTCCTACGTAGAGAGGTGAAGCAAGTAACTTCGTCCGGGTACTGGCCAGGCTCGCTAATAGCAAAGAAATGCTTGTGTTTTTGTAGTGACTCAGCTGGGGTACTGTCCAAGCCTGCTCGCAGTGGAGAAACACCAGAGACGAAACTCAGACTCTGATTATCTTATGTTGAAAAATGTAACTAATGTTGGTCTTCATAATTGTATTTGAGTCATGATGTAATGAATTTGTCAAAAGAAAGAAAAATAAAATTTATTGTAAAAGAAATTGACTTATTAAAGCATCAGTTTCATACTCGAGTCAATGATTTTTACGTCAAAGCCTCCATTGTAAGCTTCCAGGGTTTATGTCAAGATTCATTGTCCATGCCATCATGTAATAGACCCTTCTTCGGATTCTTGAGTCAGGAAAGAAATTTATTATAATGTCAAATAAGTCATCTAGGCCCCCTCCACCAAGTCGACCTCATCAAGGGAATTCGACCTCACAGATTCACTATATATTGGAAGTTATTCGATGTCATTTGTAACAACAACAAAGAATTTCAATGTGAAATAGCTGGAAGCAGTAAAAGAGAGTGAATTTCCCAAGGAGGAGGAAAACCTAACGAAGGAAAACGAAGTCTTTGTCAAGCAAAACAAGTCGGATTTTTATTTTTTTATCTCACACGTGTGAAGAAGCAGAAATTGCAGGAGGGTAGAAATTGCAGTCTTGAAGCTGGACCGAAATTCTGAAGCAGTAGGGCCAAAATTATGTCTTTGATGCAATGTTGATGTAGTGTTGATGCAATATTGTTGGAGTTGATCTTTGAAGTTTGGAAGGACAACTTGAGCATTGACTTGGTCGAGGAGGAAGGTTTTTTGGTTAAGCTTTGAAGTTTGGAAGGACAACTTGAGCATTGACTTGGTCGAGGAGGAAGGTTTTTTGGTTAAGTCTAAGGTCTTCGTTTGTCAATCATGCTTAACCATGATCAACCATGGTCAACCATGATCAACCATAATGGTCATTCAAGGTCTTTATGGTCAACCATGATCAACCATGCCCAACCATGGCTAACATGATAAACCATTTTCAACCATGGTCAAACATAGTTGAATATGGTCAACCATTAACAACCGTGGTTGAATATGGTCAACCATGATCAACCATGATTGAGTATTGTCAACTATGATCAATTGTGGTCAACCATGATCAATGTGTTTATGGTTTAATATGGTGAACGATGATCAAACATGGTCAAGCACGGTCATCATTAATCAACCATAGTGAACTTATAAAGTTCCATTCTCTATCGACTCATAATGGCCAACCATGGTTAGAATGGTTGAACATGGTCAACCAAAGTCGTTATCATTATGGTCAACCATAATAGTCAATCAAGATCTCTATGGTTGAATATGATTAATAATGGTCAAAGCTCCTCAACCATGGTGAACCCCCCATTAACCATCTCAACCATTAATGTAACATTTTTTGTAACATTAATATTAATGCATAGTCAACCTCGCCAACATTGACCAACCTTGTCAACCATCGTCATCCATGGTTAATCAATTCACACCAGGCATGTAGGTTATAATTAGCACAACCACATTTACTAATATAATTGATATACCCCAATAAGTGTCTTTTTCACTATAAAAATGATGCTAATCTTATATCAACCATATTAGTAAATTTAGTAAATATGGTTGTGCTCGTAAATATCTCTAAAATTTTATTATTGTCTTTCTTTTACCTATAATAAACATCATATAAATATTAGAAATATTCTATTATTTATATTTTAAATCTTATCAATTATTAAACAAATAAATGATTTATTAGTCTTTTTTTTACCTATAATAAACATAAACATCATATAAATATTGTAGATATTCTATGTATTTATATTTTAACTCTTATAAATTATTAAACAAATAAATAAAAAATAAGAACAAATTTACAATTTATAGGAATAAATTTCCTGTTATTATGTCAATGAACCTAGAATGAAATAAACCATATCTATATTTTTAAAATATATATATATATATATAAAAGGGAAATAAACACTTGTAAAGTTTATGGATCAACTTGAGTTTCAAAAATTTGAAGTGCTCTAATTTGAAGCTCCCCATCCATTCGAGGGTTTTAAAAATTACGGAATACGTCTAAAATTTGAAGTTGCTCATCAAATTGGGAGTTTCAAAAATTAAGTGGAAGTGACCCACGAGACGGAGGTTCAAATCTCGTTGAGTACATGGCCTGTTGTGTCTTGGCTAGAAGAGTAGGCGACCCCAGAGTGGACGTCTCGGCTCTTGTTGAGGCATAAGTTCTTGCTATGTGTGGCTTGCAGGGTGCTGCACCTAGCCTAGGTTTATAGTGGCAGCCAGTTGGATTTGATCCTGGGCCTGCCCAGGATAACTCTCACCAGTTACCGATTGTCCTAGTGTTAAAAAAAAAAAAAAAAATTAAGTGGAAGTGGGTAATGACGTGTAGCTTTTAAAATAATGTTCAACATATAACGAGTTAAAAAGGGATAATGCTTTGTCTTATTTACGGACAAATTGGGGTTTTCAAAACAATTTCACACATTAGATTTGACGGTTTTTCATCACTCCTTCGCTTATTTTCAGAGTTTCAAAGAAAGATATCAGTTGTTTTGTACATTTTTTAATTGTATTTGAGAAGCAAATGACCCACTGACGATTCCATCCCTGCTGGCGCCGAAACAATCCCAACAAACAATTAAAAAAAAAAAAATAATAATAAATTAAAAAAAAAAATGAAATGTATTTACCCATTTAACAAAAAAACTAAACGAAACGCAACGCTTTTACCGATAAAAAATAAATAGAATAATCCAAAGGATGGTTTTTTTAAGAGAGGATTTTGATGAAATTTGATAAAACTTTATTTGATTTTTTTTAAAGAAAAAGGTGTAAGTTTCGAATTTTAGTTATTTTAAGAATTTTTAAAAATGTTGAATCGATTTCCACCGTTTAAAAAATTATTTAAACATTCTCTTCGTATTAAATAATAATTAAAAAAAAAAAACCAACGTTCCCTTCAAATTACATAATAATTAAAAAAAACCACCAAAATTCCAACTTTTCTGATGGCCAAATCCTCACCTGGTTAGACGAGTCTATATATATATATATATATTTCTCAAAATTTCAATTTATACCTCTTTAACCTTTGACCAGGTCAAATTCTAAACAATATAAACCCAAAAAAACTGAACATAATACATTATTCCAAAGTATCATCCGACTAACTTGAAGACAAATTTCATTAAAAATTATCATAATAATATTCAGACTTTCACGGTGGACTAGTTCGAAGAGTTTCAAGGTCATGATTGTTGGGACTCTGGACACCACATATCTCCACAATGGTATGATATTGTCCACTTTGGGCCTAAGCCCTCATGGGTTTGTTTTTGGGCTTTACCCCAAAAGCCTCATACCAATGGAGATACTTGTTCATCCTTATATACCCATGATCCTTCCCACTTCTACCACTTCTAATCAATGTGGGACTTTGTTCGTATATCCAACAATCCTCCCCTCGAACAAAGGACCATCGAGCCTCCCCTCAAACCATCCGTAGGATTCTTCGCTCCCCTCTCTACCAACCAGGATTCTCCGCTCCAATGCGTTGGAAGCACACCTGTCTCGAGAGCTTGCTCCATCCCAGGTCAACTCCTCTTCACCGTGTTGGAGAACAAGACACGTCCATGAAGAATCCGGAGACACGTCCATGAAGAATCCGGAGCACACCGCCTGTTTAACCGAGCTCATCCACAGGGTTACAGGGGCTCACCATCTTTGTTCGGCATTCCGAGGATTCATCCACTTGGGTAACCTCGAACTTGGCCACTTGTTGGGACTCTGGACACCACATATCTCCACAATGGTATGATATTGTCCACTTTGGGCCTAAGCCCTCATGGGTTTGTTTTTGGGCTTTACCCCAAAAGGCCTCATACCAATGGAGATATTTGTTCATCCTTATATACCCATGATCCTTCCCACTTCTACCACTTCTAATCAATGTGGGACTTTGTTCGTATACCCAACAATGATAATTTTTAACACGCAATAAACTCACAAATTACAATACAACCTGTTCAATAAATCGGTGCTGAAATTGCGTCATGCGTAATATGGTCATCTTCCCTTGGCTAACCACTCTACAAACTTTACATTACGATGCTGTTAAGCCACTCTGGATGATGCTGTTGCCACTAAATTGGCCAACAAACAGTCTCGAAACCGATCCGCTGTAATTGCCAAAAATCAAGCGCCAAATCGAGGCAGATGAATACTATTAACGGTTATAACCAATAAAACCATAATTGATGCCGTCACGACGTGAGCCATGGCGCTCAAAGTAGCCAGCGCAACAGTTGGCCGTGTGTAAATCAAGTAGTTGTGTAATAACCCCATCCATCGGCAAATTCTGGAGTGATACGTAGGATACACCTCCTTCTCCCAATCCATCCATCCTGATTCTAATTCTTCTTCCGGATGAAACCTGCCATTCCTTTTCTCCTCTTGCTGTTTCAGGTTGTTGATACGCTTTCTCAGAAATGGCATATTAGCATCCACTATACTCCTTGCACCCCCTGCGCCATTCAAAAATGAATGAAGTACGTTATAAATCTGCATTCAATAATTACCACAATTGGAAACATTAACAGGAAGCAAAGGGTAATTAAGTCTTATG
This sequence comes from Pinus tabuliformis, assembly GCA_031772625.1. NCBI lineage: Eukaryota > Viridiplantae > Streptophyta > Pinopsida > Pinales > Pinaceae > Pinus > Pinus tabuliformis. The sequence continues at coordinate 253,593,833 of CM062810.1, read as the reverse complement.
ATTACCGCTGTCAGAGTCGTAATCTGGTCCATTTGCTCTAACTACATTTCTTTGCAGGGAATGCTTTCTTTCCGCCACTGATGCTCTTTGTAACGTCCTTCTGGGAAGCAAGAGTAACCCGCAACAGATAATTTGCGGCTGGAGAGCTCCATGAGAGGTCCTGGGCAATAATACCATAATATTACTTGCAGCTGTTGCACCTCGTATATCCATAAAAATATGATATCCTTTTCTTACTCGGCTTTACGATCTTCTATTGAGACTCTACAACAACTATTTATACGGCTGATTACCGCCCTAGAGAACTTCTAAAGGAATGAAAGTAATCTCTATTAGAAGAAGGAAGCAAAATGCTGACATTTATAATCATAATTGGACGGCTCCCTTCCTCTGTTGCTTCCTCTGCCCTGCTCGCATTGCGTACAGCAGAAGCTCAAGCCTTTGCGCGTGCACTGTATGCAGCATAGGATTCTTAACGTATACCCTAAGATTATTTCATTGATAAATACACGGTTTCTTCCGCGTTGTCCGTGTGAAATTAGTGAGTTGTCGATGTTCGTCGTTGTTGTCTCCACTAGTGAAGTCTATCATAAAATCTGAGGCATGACTCAAGAGGTGCCACTGTAAGATCATGTATGTAAAAACTACCTTTAATTGAAGAAGCGTAAGAGACCATGACCAAAGCATTTGAACGCGAGAAGGTAAAGCTCAAATTAAGAAAGCATTTGGACGCGAGAAGGTAAAGCTCAAATTATGAAAACTGCAGGTGAAGATTCTGCGATCTTTCTTCACATGCTTTTCAAAATCTTTGCTTTAAGGTATACAGTAAGTTCCTGCTGGCGATGTGATTAATTATACTTACGTTATCTACAACTGACGCGGTTTTGATTGGTTTCTGGTTTTTATAATAAAATTGAAATGATAACGCAGTGTCTGTGGCGTCATGTTAGATTATGGAACAATCAGCGCGTTGTACCGTCATTAATGAGGTAATCTTCTATTCTGGAAATATTTCACGGAATTTTGTATAAAACTACACGACGAAGTTTTTATTAGGGTAAGTTCATTTGTTTTATATTATACAGTTAAAATTTACAAATGACCTGCAGCACAACGAAGCTTTTTTTTGGGGTAAGTTAATCTGTTTTATATCATAGAGTTAAATTTACAAATGACCTGCGGCTACGGAAACCAGGCTATCGGTTAATGAATTGTTCTAGAAGTTATGAGCAGCATATTTAAAGTCTATTGTCTACTTATTGTCCCTGCAGCCTGGCCGGACTAAGCATTCAGTTTAGCATTAATTTAGTAAAATATACTAAATATTTTTATGGTTTCTAAAAGTATAATTAGTAAAATATACTAAATATTTTTATGGTTTCTAAAAGTATAATTGTAAAAGGTTTTTTTTTTCATATTTATCTGTAATATTATTGTCATTTATTTTAACATATTATTAAACCCAGGTCTAGTTTAACTAGTTATGCTTCATTATTTTCTTTAATATAATTGTTTTATAATGATTTGTCCAACACCAGCTCTAAAGCTAAAGAGTTATATATTTAAATATTAATTTGGTCCCGTCAACGCTCTACTTACTAGACCATTACTGAATAGAAAACAAGAAGTTGGGGACCATTACTGAATAGAAAACAAGAAGTTGGGGCTGTTTCTCTGAGTGAGAGGCGTTTATTAATTTTTTTAATATAATTAAATATTTTAAGGTAGATAAAGGTTATATATATAAAATTGACATTGAATAGAAAGATAACAAATTAATATTTATTTATTTAATATTGAATGATGATAATTTTTTTATATAACGCTCAGTACACATGTTATATTATTAGAATATAGATTGATATAATGAGAGTTGTACAAATTGTACATATGTTATTTTTACATATTTTTTTATTCATATTTTTTAAATTATTTTTTTGTAAATTAAAAAATAAAACCCATAAAAATGCTCTATTCAATTATAGTAGTGAAAAAATGGAATTTTTTATTTTAATTACAACCTATTTGTGTTTATGGTACATAGTAATTAATATATAATGTTATTTTTTAAATTATTTATATTTATTGTACATAGTATTTAGGCATATAGTACATAGTAATTAATAATAGAGTATACAAAATAGTCCACGGGGCTTTGGATTGACGGTGAATGGGTGTGCTGTTAAGGCACTCCTTGCGATAGGTCACCGGTTCAATTCCCCATGGGTACTTAGTTTAGTCTTAACATAGGAAAAAAAGAAAATAATAGAGTATACAAAATCAATTCATTACACAATAAGAGGGGAGACATTTTAACCAATCATATTTAAGATAAATATAAATAATTTTATTTAAAAATAATAAATTTAATTTCATAATGTTAAACTTTGATAGATTTTAAATTTTTTTAGTCAAAGCAAAACTAATTAGCCAGAGTCAATGAAAAACTAAATAAGTTATAGGTATAATAATGTAATATTTACATTAAAAAAATGGCTAACAACACAATTATATGGTTTAAATTGAATTTAATGGTCTATAAACCATTTCAATATTTCATTTAAATGTTCTATATGTTATTTTAATATTGTGTAATAAACAAAATGTAAAAGAATATATGAAAATTTTAATCACATATTTCTAATAAGAAACTATATGAATAAAATATAGTATTTAGTTTTTATATTTTAAAAAAAATTAGTATATTATGATTTAATCTTATTTGTTAATTTTTATTTATTTATATAAAACATAAAGTTTTTATTAGAATTTTATGTTTACAGTTTTTTTTATTAGTTATTAAAATAACAATATACATAACCTTAGTTGATAATATATATTTTTTTATCTATTGCTCTATTATTTTTTTATTTAATAGTTATAATTGTACATTTGGTTAAAATTCCACATTAAATATTCTCCAATTTATTTTGAATTTGTTTGTAAATAAAATATTTATAATTATTCATTTCTTTGAAATTGTTGTATTAAATACTCTTAAATTTATTATAATTTTTAAAATTTCATCTAGAATATGTTTATATTAAATACTCTTTAATTTATTCTATTTTTTAATTAATATGAAATATATATAAATAAATTATGAATATATCTATAATGTGTATGTTTTTTTATTATATTTGAATAAAGCTTTTATCAAAATTTTAAAAAATATTGAGCTTTAAAAAAACAGACCATACAGACCATATACTCAAATACTGTCGACGGATGGCTATTGTAGCTGTCTTTAGTGATGCCACTAGAGGATGAGAGGCTACACAAGTTCATGTCATTTACACTCGGACCCCATGGATACATGTATCCATTCTACTAGTGCAGGAGCTAAGATACCAATAGCCATGCCCTGCAATGCCATGTCAGAAAACCGAGGGAGATTGGTGTTGAAACCATAGTAACTTTCGAGAAAGAGGAATTGAACAAGAAAAGCAAAATTAAGCTCTCAATTGGTGAACCAACCCACTCCAAAGCAACCCCAGAGTAAAACTAAACGGTGCTTGCAATGCAACTGAAGCTATCTGGATGAACAGAACGGTCTCCTAGCTTGTTCTTACCATGGTCACATGAACGATAATTTCCTTTTGTCTAGCTTGCATTGAGACTAGAATTTATTGTGGGTGCTTGTTGTTTGAATTGATAAGAGGATTCAACATGTGATCAACCTTTATGTTGTTTTCTTCTTTCAAGAGATCACTATAAAGCAATCTATTTTGTGACATCATTATAAAGCTTACATAAATGATAAAATCAAAGATTATGTTTACTTGAAAACTAAACACCCCAAAAATGCTCCAAGACAAATAAAAATGACAAGAACAAAAAGTAAATAATATATTAAATTAATCTCTTTGACGATATCAAGTCGGAGTGAAATTCTCCCTAGCAACTCATTGGCACATAAAAACATGTTAAAAAATTTATCGACTTATATACAACATGTGATAGTAATGACAATTTCGTCCATAGTATGTTAGTAATGTACTTCATATTACTTACATTAAATTATCCAACAGAAAAAAACAATTAGTCGATTCTAGTTTTACTTAGTTTATGAAACTGCAATGATACGATAGAAACAAAAGGAAAAAAATAAATTAAGGGATAATATTTGCCATTGGCTAATTGTCAATTTTTTTCCCAAAAGATTGCATGATTGAAAGAAAGAATTTGCATAGATTTCTATGGGATGAAATCGTGCTCTTGAGGCTACCAAGAGTCATAACCTACCAGTCGAATTTTAAGAAACATATTTTCTTACATACGATAAATCCATTATTCAAGTTAGTTTTTTAATAAGGATTCTTGAAGTTTGTTAGTTTCTTTATCAGGGATTCTTGAAATTCATTAGTTTTCGGCTATAAAATTCAGGAATACAATACACGACTACTGCAAACAACAACCAATTAAAAAAAAATCCAACATTTTCTCAAGCAATTGTCATTTTAGATGGGCCTACATATATTGTTATAATTTAATTGTGTAGTCGTGTCAACCTGCATGAAATTTTTTTACCGAGGGAACCGGGCTTATCTACAGCCTACGTGTTTTTGAAATTCTACTCCAATGCCAACATGATTCCATTTTTGTAAAACATCATGACAGATGTAACTATTGTCAACATGCCTTATGGAAACTAAATTGTACATTTGGTGGCCATGCAAAGTAGGTGATATTCATTCATGGCAAAGACACATATCACATCATTCAAATTCGAAGTAACTGCACCTTTTCAATGTCTGTCCTAAACCACCCCCAAACTCATGGCAATTGCTTTTGTCAGGAATGTAAACAATCAACAACTGCGCGAAACTCCAATGGCCAAGGTCGAGTGAACTGGGGCAGCTAGTTCGTTGCATTTTAGAGGTCACCAGGATGAAGTAGTCGTGCAATGGGTTTTAATGGAAGTTGTACCTCCAAATCAGTCCTACATGTTACATTACAAAAAATATTATTTCCCCTGATACTTCTCAGTGGGGTTATTTAATATGCATTCTCGATGCTTTCAGTGCATAACTGGCAAACGACAGTGTAGTTTCAATTTGTACATGCAAAGTCCATCAATTTTGTATGTAAATAGCCCATGTTTCCTTAGGGAATGTGAAAATGGGATGCAAGAGATTCATGGATTTATGATTAGATGAGCATTTCCAGAATCAAGTACTTGTTTCTATTATCGGGTTTGATTTTTAGAGTATTGTAACCTGAACAATGTATTTGCAATCCCAATGCCAAAGGCTATTAGTAGTTCACTTTTGTATTCAACATGACTTGTGTCAATGGTGCTCCTCACTTCATATTCCCAGCAATTATAGTGATTTGAGATTCAAACTCTACTTAGAATTCAAAAGCTTCTAGAGTTTCCTATGGCATTGGATGGCGTGAGCAATACAACAGAATTTTGTGGGCTTCCTCCTTCTCCATCTCTTACAGTTGTCTGCCATGAAAACACCGCAACCGAGCTACTTATTGTTGGCGAAAAATCTTCTCCTCCTGCTAATGCTGCATTTTCTGCTTCATACCAGACCTTATAACTAGCCTTTTCAATAGATTCTTTGTTCATCACACTCACCAAGCTCTATAGTCTCAGAGCTCTGTCCTTACTCTCCCTTGGCATATGGGGTCCTCATTCAAGCAATCTGGACTGCTTATCATCTTTGGAGATGCTAAATATAAGCTCAAATTTCATATATGGAAGCATCCCAGACGAGCTCTCTTGTCTGAGAAAAATTCAGAGATTCATACCAGATGATAACATATTGAATGAAAACGTTCTAGACTCATTCTGTGATCTTCCAAACCTAGAATTATCGAGCTTGAAGGACGACATGCTAAGTGGGCATTTGCTTCCTTCACTCAATAGCGTGCAAGCACTCAGAGTCCTAGTTTTAGCGGGTAATGATCTCTCTAGTGATTTTCATGATCTGAGCGTCATGTCAAATCTCCAAATACTAATTTTAAAAGGCAACAAGCTTGGACCTAACTTCCCAACTCTTGGAAAGGGGTTGGTTCAGGTGTCCTTATGCAAAAACAGGTTTAGCGGTTGCATTCCAAGTTATCTTAAAACATTGAATCAATTACAGGATCTCGATGTCTCATTCAATGCTCTAAGTGGTTTAACTCCACCCATTTTATTTTCCTTGCCTGCCATCAGGCATTTGAATTTGTCAAGCAATTCCTTAGGGGGAACACTTCCTCCCAATCTATCTTGTGGGAACAATCTTGGGTTTGAGGATATTTCTGCAAATTATTTGACAGGAGAGTTACCTTCGTGTCTAATGCCCAATTCTAGTCAGAGGACTGTTAAGTTCGCAGGAAATTTTTTGGTGACCAATGTGCAACCTCAGCAAGATTCTTACTATTGAGAGGTTGCGGAGTTCACTGATGTGTCCAAGGAGGATCCTAGAATCGATAAAAAGAAAGAATAGTACTTTGTGTGGTTTTGGTGTTGCTTAGAAAGTCACGATATAAGAAGGCAATTAAGCAGAATCAATCAAGAAAACTAGTGCCAGAATGTGCTTCGAACGGCATATCATCAGAATTTCTTGTCAATGCAAGTGAGTTGTTTTATTTAAAGTTTTTATATGCATCTGTTTTTCTTTTTCTTTTTGGTGATTAAATTTTCATAACTAGTTTTGATATGGTATTTCTATTCACCACTGGTATGTACTTTGTGTGTCAAGTAATTCAACTCACTTATACTTCACAAAGTAAAATATATGCAAAACAATTTTTTTTTAATGTGGAAAAATCATTAGCTAGTATGGCGAGTATTGACTTGAGATTCTCTGCATACTCTAGAATATTGGACACCACCATTATGTAAAAGTTGGGGACACTAAAAAAATCATGTCTTGTCTCTCTAGGTCCTCACTAAATGCCTAAATCAAAATCAAACATTGGCCTTAAAACCGGTTGATATCATAAATACTAGAAAGTTTGAAATTAAAAGTCGCCCCAAGGAGTGAGCTAAAGCTGCATATCATCTTAAAAATGTAAAAAAAAATAATTTTGCAATAACTACCTACCATATAGTGCCCACGGTACCACCGTTACAATGCATTTATGATTTGTTTTCATTAAAAAAAGTGCACCAATATTGCAGTAGAGACGTAGAATGAATGTATTTCATATTAGGTTTAATGCACCCTTCTTTCTATGAAAGTTTAAATTTGTTTTGAGTCATCCATGGTTGTTGCTTGTTGTAAAAAAAGTGGATATCCATAAAATTAAGGGACTTGATGTTAGAAAACAAAACTCATTTCCTCAAATTTATGACTAAGAGTTCAATAAATCGAATCGATTCAAAGAATATGCACTGTCAATTGTTGTTTCAAGCCTGCCAAAGGTTCTGCATCACTATCCTCTTTTCTTATGTGCTACCCAACCCAAAATTGTGTGATGGTAAACTAATCACTAAACTTTCTTCTTATTTTTCTATTTAACAAAAAGCTCTCTGATGCTAAATGGATCATAATCCTCTCTTTTATGTGCTACTCGACTAAAAACTCTCTGATGGTAAACACCTAAAACCTTTTTTGTTGCTTCTAGTTTTTTACAATCTGTGACCATGTTTTTCTGTTTCTGTCTTTGATATGTCACGTATTTTACAGAGCTACAATATAAAATAAAAGAAGCTTCATAAATTAACCCACAATGCAAAAGACTTTGAGTCACTTTTGAATTTTATGTTAAATAAAATGAGTGCTTACTTTTGAATTTTTTGCTAAATAAAATGAGTTCTTATTAGATTCTTGCTCGCCCACAATGCAGAAGACTCAGTGTTGCTTTCAACTTTTCTCTTCAAATACATAGCTAAAGAGGGATGGGATATAAAACCAAAAATACTTCATAAATAACCCACAATGAAAGAGGCCATGCGTCTCTTTTTTCTGTTAAATAAAATGAATGCTTACTGGATTTTTTTTAGTCGTTGCTAAATAAAATTAATGCTTATTGGATTCTTTTGGCCTGGAATGGAATGTTCACCAATTCCTTCTGAGCATGGTTTTCTCTCAGCCAACAATACATATACCTGAAGGGGGGGAACCATAAACAATGATCCAGAGGCAATAAAGAGCAAGGAAGCATATTTATGAGTAATGTACTTCCATTAATTGGCATTCTATGTGTTTGGACAAAACATTAATGTGGCCATACGATTAAGTTAATAATTGTTCCCTTAAATGCTCTGAAATACATTGGAAGAATCACTTCATTAAAACCATAAATATTCTAAGGATACTGCATCATTAGATTTCGAACTCTTTGTACCAAATTTGTTTAGGAGAATCATTTCATTAAAGCCTGAAAGCCTGAAGTCTTTATGATACTGTAGGTTTCGAACTCTTTTTTCATGCTAATTTCGTAGCTAGGGGATTTCATCGATTTCTTCGTTTGCTACTAAGGGGGCACAACTATTTAATGGGGTAGATTTCAAACTCTTTTTTCATGCTAATTTCATAGCTAGCAGATTTCACTGATTTGCTTCATTTGCTGCTAAGGAGGCGTAGCTATTGAAGATTGTCTCGATTGGTTGCGCGGAAGTTATATTGGAGCTACATTTAATCAGCGAATTGATTACCTCGAAAGACAAATAACTAATGGCAATGAAAATTAACTCCTTGGTAATTGATGATATGATTTCACACATTGCAGATTCAATTTTATATTTTATATAACTTTTTTTTAATTGTACTAAAGATTAAGTTCATAGTAAGAAACAATAAAGTTTAATGTATATAAAATGTATGCATATTTAAATAAGTAGCTATTGAAACATATATTTATTTATTTGTAAATAGTTATAAAAATGATTTACAATAAAATGTGATGTTACTTATTTATTTCTTTTAAAATAGTTATAAAAAAATTTACAATAAAATGTCATGTCACTTGTCATTTTTTACATGCTGCAAATGAGTTGTCATTATTTAATGAGAAGTCTGAAATAATCATTGCTAAATAAGAGCCCCTCTCTTTTGCATCAATCAAAAATTAAATAAATTTGATTTCATAATTATAAAAAATAAATTATTTATAAATTCTAATGTACACTTTATATATGTTATTTACAATTCTTTGATCAACATAAATTTAATTAAAAAGTTAACTTATTTTTGAATACTTTATACCCTAACCTGCTGCAGGGATAATAACTACGCTCTAATGTTATTTCTATCAAATCAATAAACAAAATGTAAATGTAATAAATTAATGATTATCAATATATCAAGGATTCAAACAATTCCCGGCATAAACCACTTTTCTCGTGCCGGCTTCATTAATTTCACTGACAGTGTGATTCATGTGTTCTATCATAGTTATTTGACTGCCAAAACACCCAGTAAAAGAGATGGAAAAAGAAAATCGAACAGAAAGAAACTTGAAGGAAATTTTTTGCCTTTGTCATTAAGGCTATCCGAAATCTTTACCAAATTTTATATTTAAAATGTCCTATTAACTTATTAAGTGATTCTCTTAAATAGCTGTATTACTAAATGTTATAGGAATCTCCGCGGAATAAAGTAAAGTACAGTAAATGATTTCTCATGAATTTTCTAAATGTATCATCTAAATTACTTTGTGACCGAGCTCCAAAAAAATGTAATCTCATTGTGTGCTTTAAACTGAAAATTTTGAAAACGATTTTAGGCTTGCAAATAGGCATCCGCGATCAGATATTACTGTTATTAATTTATTAGGCATATTACTGTTATTAATTTATTAGGCTTGTAAATAGGCATCGGAGATCTGTAAATAGGCATCGGAGATCTGCAAATAGGCATCCGAGATCAGATATTGCTGTTATTAATTTATTAATTATGCAAGTATACATTTGATTTTTGGGCAATCAAGTCTATCTGCCAGATATCTCTATGTAGATATTGTTATTAATTTATTAATTATGTAAGTACACATTTGATTTTTGGGCAATCTGGTCGATCTTCCAGATATCTCCATGTAATTATTTTAATGGTAACAACTATTAATTCAAATGAGCTAAATTAAAAATGAAATTAAATGTCATAGAGTTACGTACTAGCCCGTGCCAATTTGTGCTCTCCAATCTACCAGATGTCTCCATGTAGATATCTTGATGGTAACAACTATTAATTCAAATGAGCTAAATTAAAAACAAAATTAAATATCATAGAATTACTTACAAGCCTGTGTGAATGTGTGCAAGTTATTATTTTGTGCGAACCCGTGTTAATTTCATTTCTGCTCTCAACTTTCATTTTTTGTTAATTTCATTTTTGCTCTCCACCGTCATTTTCTGCTCTAGACCTTGCAGTGGAACTTGTGTTAATTTCATTTCTCCTCTCCACTGTCATTTTCTACTCTGGAACAGTGACGTTTTCTGCTCCGGAACAACCACAGGCGGGTCAAGCAACGCGTCGTAGATTTGAAACAATTGTAGCATTGGATATGATTTCAGGGAATTCTCAATAACCAAAAATCACACTTTCAATTTATTATCATTTGAGTTTGGCTTCATAAAAGAAAAATAAAAACAAGTTGATTTCAATTTTAGTCCATTATGGAAATTATGGAAAGTTTTTTGTATTTAATTTACAATTTAGCTCATTTTAAACTCGTGGGTCTGACAAGCCTTATCTATATACTAGGTTTTTTCAACAGATACAAGTTGCGGTAGGGGGTTAGATTTGTGAGATTTCTCAGTTGGAGAACTATTTGTTCTGCTTCGCCATAGTTTTATTTGTCCCTTGAAAGTGTCTTTGTTCTTGTTCGTTATACCAGACTACAGGTATTTTTGAATAATATCATGACTAAATAAATTCTCGGATGTCCGGACTCACTATTGCTATAGTCAGAGTTGTTATTAATGTTGGACCAGATTCATCGACTTTCATGGCATCTACTTTCTCTCTAGGAGTTATCAATAGACTTTCTTTATCTATCGATGTGGGAGGTGCTACGCCTCTCAACTCTTCTAAGGAGTCACAAGCATCTTCGCTCTCACACTCCCTATTCTTCCTTTTTTTCCTTTGGTATTCTTGTTCTATAATAATTTTCTCTCGTCATTGTTGTCTCTTGTCCCTTGCTATTTTTTGTATATCAGTGAATTATTTATATTGTTGATCACTATTTGGGCAGTTATCTTCTTATTGTTTTTTCCTCGAAGTCGACATTCTCCCTTACATCCTTATCGATTATATGTACTTCTCCAAGTTTATTTCTTTCTTTTCATTTTTTTTCTTTATTTCTAATGATTCGTTAACCCCATCCCATGACGACCCGACTTAGTGTCAGTTCGCAGAGAGGTATATATTGGCCATGATTATTTGCTTAATAAATAACCCTATGCTTCCTTAGTATCTTTACATTGAGCATCAAGAAATTTTCGCTAATTGGTTTAATCATTCTTCCAGTCGGTATTGTTTGGTATCCATAACAATGATCAATACTCAACAATATGTCTTGCACCTTTCTCAAGAAGGAAATTGTGTAAAAGAAACTGTTGGGCATGTCGTCCTAAAATCTGATCTTTATCCCTTCGATTAAGGTCTGGTCTTCCATTGCTTGATCTTCGCAATATTCTTCAAGAATCGACTCAAGACACTCATGTAAATTTGTTTGAGTGTCATTGAACAATGTGAGCAACATTTGAGCATCAGTTTCGTTCTAAGGTATTTTCATGGGAAACATGGTCGTAGTACTTCTTAATTTCGACTGGGGCACCTTTTATAAATTGTTCATGCACTTTCATAAAGAAATTATCTCTGTCTTCTGCAATTGTTAGATGATTTCCGCGTGTGTGGTCCTTTAAATAACTATTTATCTTTGCCTCCCACCATAACTATATCTTTTCTAATGTTACCATGTATGCTCGCATGTTCTGTGACTCAAGTTTTGACTACCGACAATGAAACCAATGTTGTAATATAGCGAAAATCATGCATAGTTACCAGTAGACAGACATCAAGTAAACACATGATAAGCATAAAAAATATGTAAAGAGACATACTAATGAAGAACCAGCAGAAGAGCACAAATATATACTTATTATCTGTCAAAACCAAAACCAGAGCTAATACATCGTATATAGACAGACATATATATTGATTGTCAAGACAATTATGTTAGTCTAATTATCTGACCTAACATGTTACTTAATCTATCTTTAGTTATCCTTTATTACATTCCGGACTTGTTGGCCATTTCATTGCTCGCTCTCTCTATTTATTATACAATTTTTTCATTTGCTTGTTCTCGACATTTGCCCTCACGATGGATCTTGGTTTAGACTCGAAACATCGACAATTAAAAATGTTACTGTGGAGAAATTTCTGACATCACAAATTCACTATCATCCCCACAAAATTCTACAAACACTAATAACTTGGGCTAGTCGATTGAGCCGATTAGCTCCTCCAACACCATCCTACCTTCGAACATATACCTACTAGCCCTTCAAATTTCTTAAGAGACACGAGGTAAGCATGTCTTGTGGTTCAGAGTAGGATAGATACTCTTTTGAAGTTACAAGAAGAAAGGAGGAAAGCTAAAGAAAAAATTGTCATTCATTAGAGTTGTATCAAGTGATGGTTTGATAAGAAGACTGCAAGGAAAAAGGCATTTAGTGTGGGAGACCTAGTATTGAAGTGGGATAAATCCCACGAAGAGAAAGGGAAACACATTAAATTCTAGTCCCTATGGATTAGACCATTTGTTGTTCATGACAAGCTTGGTTGCCATACTTATCGTCTCCAATCTTTAGATGGGAAGATGGATTCTCTTCCTATCAATGGCCAAGCTCTTAAATGACATTTTCAATAGCAGCCTAAGGTTATGTCCCTACCTGATGTACATATCCCTTTTCTTGTCTTTAGTGTTTTTGTTTTTTCATGTTATGTACAATCTTTTCCGTTGTCTTTTGTGTTGTCCTTGTGAATAAAACCCAACGTGAAAGTGTTTTGTTTGGTTCCAATGCATGTGGAAAAATGAAAAGGGCTTGTGACACTGCAACATTCGGAAAAAATTCATTCCTTCTTTATCTTGGTTTATATATTTCGGTCAATGACGTCTTAATGGAAAATATGATCCTTTTGTAAGGAGAGCTTTGTGTAGAACCATGATTGATTTGAAAATGAAACTACTTGTATTTGTTGTTCAAGGTATTCATTTCCATTAAATTATATGTGAAAACTGTTACTGATGTCCTGCAATTGAAACAAAGTGTTTTTGATAAAAAATTTAGTCTTATGTGTGGAGTATTATTTCATTTTACTGTTTAGCATATCAAATCTGAAAAAACACAGCAAGATAAAATCACATAATATAACACAGCAATTGATAAGGCAGTTCATCCCTCCTGAGCTACATCTTTCGTGTCCAAAGCTCCCAAATGGGCATGTCCTTGCTCTTATTAGATGCTCAAATTGGTTATACAGTGATAAGAAAGCCTAAACAAGAAAAATAAGCTGTGGAAATGAGTTCAAACACAAAGAACAATAAAGAATGGCTTTTGTTTCACCTCCAATGGTTAACCATAGCCCAATACAACTCCAACACTCCCTAGGCCCTAATGGTTCTCCAAGCTTATTTGCTGAAAAAGTACCTGAAGATGAGCTCTGATGGCTCTAAAACCTATACCATTGGCTCTGGAATGCTCAGATTACCCAAAATCAAAAAAAAAAATTGCTCAAAAAGGTTCTCCCTCCTGAAAGTTATGACCTCTAGAAGTTTTGTCCAAGCTACCCTAAAGAAAATCCACTAAATCCGGAACTGGCAATTAACTAGCACTATTTTTGGCAATTTCCACCAATTTTTTCTGCTCCACCAAGCTTAACCACGTAGTTTAGGTGGCATTAATGGTTAAGGTGAGTAGCGGTCACATGGACCGACTACCCCACCGCCGGCGGAACCGTGGAGCCAATGGTTATGAGACTGTGGCATATAACTGTGACCACCACCATGTAATGTGAACATGCAACCATAATCGTTGCTTAACCGTCGCATCCGGGTTTGACATGTGGTTCTGAGCCCTGGTCTTATGGATAGGGGGCTGACCCCGTTCTGCCCCAAACTTACTGTTGATCAAAATTCAAATATGTGATGTGACCATATGCTGTTAAGAACAACTGTGTAGGTAGGCCGGTCGGACCTGTGGTCTGGTGGCCACCCGACCCAGGGTCGATTCCTGCAAACTCAATATAATTTTTCCACAATAAACCTTCGGTCTTGGGGCCATGTGGCGGCCTCCGGGCAGGCCACGTGGCATCCCTTAATTGGCCACCAAAATCCATGGTATATCCACTGCAATCCAGAGTTGACAAGTGTAGAAACATGATTGGCCAGCAGGGAGTATTTTGTGGAATATTCCCAGAATATTTTTTTATATTTGCCAAAGTAAAAAGTCAACCCTAGTCAAATTTATTTTTAAAGGAAATTGTAAACTTCAAACTTGAATAACTTTCACATATAGTGTCGGATTTGAGTGCCATTTACGGCTACAGGATCATATAGACGAGGCCTATCCTGTCGTTTTGGTTTCAACCAATTCTGATCAATTCAAAATTTGAGCATTTTTTCCACTTAAGACATGATCACCTGATCACACCTCCCAAATGGGAAGCTTTTGGACCCAAAAAGCTCTCTGATTACCGCAAATGAAGACGTGGAAACTGATTCTCCACTCTTCCAACCTTGAATAGCTGAAATCTTCTCAACTTCATCAAATTGAGCTTCTCATAAAAAGATAATTTTTCCCTTGAATTCACTGACCAATCATTGCTAAAATTGACTGAGTCATGACGCAAATTCTTGAAATTTGCAGAACAACAACTATATTTTGCAGAGAGCATATTTTTTCTACAATGGTCAAACTTCAAAGAAGACTTTAAATAAAGTTCACCTTGCCAACTGTTCACATGGCGAATTTTTGTTGAATGAGCCCTATACTTGTGCGGAATCCTGACCAAGTTTTCTCGCCATACCAATCTGCCATTCTGAAACCAACATTGACCCATGTTGAACTGTGTGCCCTCTTTGCTTGCATGCCTTTCCTTCTCATGGAATCTTGCACCACTTTGCACAGACACTTCGTTCTCTGCACCGATCGACACCAAAGGTATATTATTTAACCTTTTGTCATCTTCTTTCAAAGACGAACTATGATCAGACTGAAACATATCATCATTTATATCAACAATAATATGAAAAGTAAGTTGTACAAAATCTTGTTGTTTAACCATCAACAAAGTTAGATTTTGACTTGCATTAACTAGCCTTTTCAATTGGCCTGCATGGACTAAAGAAGATTCTAGCTTCTTCTTATGTGCTCTAACAATGTACTCTTTTTCATCTTTCAACAAGTGATACTTATTCTCATGGCGATGGAAGATTTCCTTTCTGTCAAATAAATATGGACTACCCAACACAACACCTATAATGCCAAGTGATATTACATCCAGATCAACCCAACCAACATAATGAGCTGTTATGGCGAAGCACAAGATGCACTTTTTTGAGACTTGTAAGTTTGCATCCTTGCATATCCACCCAAGTGGATAAGGCTTTCGATCTGGAATTGTCTCAAGTTTTAGTTGTTTGACCAAGTCTTCTGAGATGAGATTAGCTTGAGACCCACTATCAAAAAGTGTGTCTATCTTTGTGTGGTTTGAGATTATCCTCACATGAAATAGCTTGATCCTCCTCTTTTCATTTTGAGTTTCTTTGTGACAGTTTAATGTGCTAGAACTGGGATTTGTTTCTTGTACAACCTCTTTCCCCTTTATGTTCTTTAATACCATGGCGATACTTTTTGTTTCATCACCTGATTCAGACCCTAAGTCATGTTCAACAATTGCTACAGTTTTTCCCTTTTCTTTGGTTTTTTCTTTGGTCTCATATTTCTCTGGTTTCAGCTCAGGATGAAGCTTCCAAAAGTGGTCTTGATCGTGGCTTGTTTTTGAACAGTTCTTGCAAAAGAATTTCCCTTTTTCCTTTCTATAGTTTGCAATCATTTTTCTTCCTTTGACTTTAAAATCACTATCCTCATTTCCATCAAAAGTGTTTTTCCCTCTAGTCTCTAAATGTGTAGCTTGTACACAAACTTCGTCTAGACTAGTAGGATTGAACATAAGGATAGTATGTTTAAGGTAGTTGTGAAAACCACTTATATATTTGAGCAAAGTATCTTGACTTTGTAAGTCTACTCCTAACAACATTGCTCTTCTCCTAAACTCTTGAGTGTATTCTTGAACACTTTGTCCTTTAAGTTGTCTAAAACTTTGACAATTCATTATAGCCTTTTGTAATGAGAAAGAGAACAAAATTTCTTCTTAATTGCGGAAATAAATTCAGCCCATGATAAAGTAAGCTTACCATGTTTTCAAATTTCATCCTTGGTCTTGGCTTCCCACCATATCAATGCTGCTCCTTCCATCCTTAATGAGGCTAACTGAGTCTTGGTGTCGTCATCATGTAAGTTATGAATCCTTAAATAAACTTCCAACTGTCTTATCCAGTTGTCAAGTTTCTTTGTATTAGCTTCATCATTAAACATGGGTAATTCAAATTTAACATCTAGCTTTAAAAATGGACTTTTTCCAGAAGATTTAGGCTTATGAGGTTGATTTATCGAGGTAGAGGATGATGATGTAGAGGAAGAGGATGACGATGGAGATGGTGGATCGCCATTTCCTCCATGTCCTTTCTTTGAATTATCATCACCTTTCTTTCCTCCTGAAGAGCCCTCTCCTTCTTTCTGATGCTTAGACCCTTCTCCAACCAACCTATCATTCCTTTCCTAGTATAATATTCTTACCATCTTAGTCATGTCCAAAAAAACTTTTCTGAATAATCGTTCTTCTTCTTTTGAATCCATGTCTTCAGGAACTTCTCCTTCCCTTTCAGACATACTTGAAGCTACTTCTGAGGCTACTGAGGGTGAATTAGAAGGTGGAGATAATGGCACCCTGGCCCTCCTTGGTTGAGGATTATCTTGTGCTCTAACCAATTGTCCTTTCCCTCTTTGAAGTTTAAGCCTAGTAAGCATTAAAACTTGCAAAACAATCAAAAATATCTTTGCACAAAACTAATACTCAAAACTTGAGCTCTGATACCAACTGATCTGAAAATGAAACTACTTGTATTTGTTGTTCAAGGTATTCATTTCCATTAAATTATATGTGCAAACTGTTACTGATGTCTTGCAATTGAAACAAAGTGTTTTTGGTAAATTTCTGAGTCTTATGTGTGAAGGAGTATTATTTCATTTTACTGTTTAGCATATCAAATCTGAAAAACACAGCAAGATAAAATCACATAATATAACATAGTAGTTGATAAGGCAGTTCACCCCTCCTAGACTACATCTTCCGGGTCCAAGGCTCTGAAATGGGCATGTCCTTGCTCTTATTAGATGCTCAAATTGGTTATACAGTGATAAGAAAGCCTAAACAGGCAAAATAAGCTGTGGAAATGAGTTCAGAACATAGAGAACAGTAAAGAATGGCTTTTTTTTCACCTTCAATGGTTGACCATAGCCCAATACAGCTCCAACACTCCCCAGGCCCTAATGGCTCTCCAAGCTTCTTTGCTGAAAAAGTACCTGAAGATGAGCTCTGATGGCTCTGAAACCTATACCATTGGCTCTAAAATTATCATAATACCCAAAATAAAAATAAAAAAATCGCTCAAAAAGGTTCTCTCTCCTGAAAGTTATGACCTCCAGAAGTTTTGTCCAATCTACCCTAAAGAAACTCCACTAAATCTAGAGCTAGCAGTTAACTGGCACTATTTTTGGAAATTTCTGCCAATTTTGTCTGCTCCGCAAAGCTTAACCGTGTGGTTTGGGTGGCATTTTTGGTTAAGGTGGGTAGTGGTCACATGGACTGTCTACCCCACCACCGACGGAACCGTGGAGCCAACGATTATGAAACCGTGCATATAATCGTGACCACCACCATATAATGTGAACATGCAACCGTAACTGTCACTTAACCATCGTTGCCGGGTTTGACCTATGGTTCCGAGCCTTGGTCTTATGGATAGGGGGCTGGCCCCTTTCCGCCCTAAACTTACGTTGATCAAAATTCAAATATGTGATGTGACCATATGTTGTTAAGAAAAACTATGTAGGTGGGCCGGTCAAGCCTGTGGGTTGGCGGCCACCCGAACCGGGGCTGATTCTTGTGAACACAATATAATTTTTCCACAATAAACCTTTGGTCTTGGGGCCACGTGGTGGCCTCCAAGCAGGCCACGTGGCATCCCTTCATTGGCCACCAAAATCCACGGTATATCCACTGCAATCCAAAGTTGACAAGTGTCGAAACATGCCAGCGGGGAATATTCTGTGGAATATTCCCAAAATATTTTTTAAATATTTGTCAAAGTCAAAAGTCAACCCTGGTCAAACTGATTTTTGAAGGAAATTGTAAACTTCAAACTTGAATAACTTTCACATACAGTGTCGGATTTGAGTGTCGTTCACAGCTACAAGATCGTATTGACGAGGCCTATCCTGTCGTTCTAGTTTCAACCAATTCTGATCAATTCAAAATTTGAGCATTTTTTCCACTTAGGACATGATCACCTGATCAATGATACCCGTATCTATTCTAGAAACCTCATTTTTTAGCTTGATTTTGTAGTGTTTTGGTGCTTTGAATGTTGATCCAATCAAGTAGAGAAGGACAACCTTGGGAAAATCTATAATGAGCAAATCTATATCAAAGGTATATAAATACTTCTTTCAAGGAACAACTTCTTCTGCTCTTAATAAGTCAAGATCCATCTTCCACCCCACTAAAATAAATAAGTGCCTTAACACAATCTTATAAATAAAATAAATAAGGGTGAAAGAAGAGAAATGATTCCTACGTAGAGAGGTGAAGCAAGTAACTTCGCCAGGGTACTGACCAGGCTCGCTAGCAGCAAATAAATGCTTGTGTTTTTGTAGTGACTCTGCTGGGGTACTGTCCAGGCCTGCTCGCAGTGGAGAAACATCAGAGGCGAAACTCAGACTCTGATTATCTTATGTTGAAAAATGTAACTAATGTTGGTTTTCATAATTGTATTTGAGTCATGATGCAATGAATTTGTCAAAAGAAAGAAAAATAAAATTTATTGTAAAAGAAATTGACTTATTAAAGCATGGGTTTCATACTCAAGTCAATGATTTTTACATCAAAGCCTCCATTGTAAGCTTCTAGTGTTTATGTCAAGATTCATTGTCCATGCCATCATGTAATAGACCCTTCTTCGGCTTCTTGAGTCAAGAAAGAAATTTATTATTATGTCAAATAAGTCATCTAGGCCCCCTCCACCAAGTCGACCTCATCAATGGAATTCAACCTCACAGATTCACTATATATTGGAATTTATTCGATGTCATTTGTAACAACAATGAAGAATTTCAATGTGCAATAGCTGGAAGCAGTAAAAGAGAGTGAATTTCCCAAGGAGGAGGAAAACCTAGCGAAGGAAAAGGAAGTCTTTTGTCAAGCAAAAGAAGTCGGATTTTTATTTTTTTATCTCACACGTGTGAAGAAGAAAAAGTTGCAGGACGGTCGAAATTGCAGTCTTGAAGCTGGACCGAAATTCTGAAGCAGTAGGGCCAAAATTATGTCTTTGATGCAATATTAATGTAGTGTTGATGCAATATTGTTGCAGTTGATCTTTGAAGTTTGGAAGGACAACTTGAGGGCTGACTTGGTGGAGGAGGAAGGTCTTTTGGTTAAGTCTAAGGTCTTCGTTTGTCAATCATGCTTAACCATGATCAACCATGGTCAACCATGATCAACCATAATGGCCATTCAAGGTCTTTATGGTCAACCATGATCAACCATGATCAACCATGCCCAACCATGGTTAACATGATAAACCAGTTTCAACCATGGTCAAACATAGTTGAATATGGTCAACCATTGACAACCGTGGTTGAATATGGTCAACCATGATTGAGTATTGTCAACTATGATCAATTTTGGTCAACCATGATCAACGTGTTTATGGTTTAATATGGTGAACGATGATCAAACATGGTCAAGCACGGTCATCATTAATCAACCATAGTCAACTTATAAAGTTCCATGCTCTATCGACTCATAATGGCCAACCATGTTCAACCATGGTTAGAATGGTTGAACATGGTCAACCAAAGTCATTTTCATTATGGTCAACCATAATAGTCAATCAAGATCTCTATGGTTGAATACGATTAATAATGGTCAAAGCTCCTCAACCATGGTCAACCTGCCATTAACCATCTCAACCATTAATGTAACATTTTTTGTAACATTAATATTAATGCATAGTCAACCTGGCCAACATTGACCAACCTCGTCAACCCTTGTCAACCATGGTCATCCATGGTTAATCAATTCACACCAGGGATGTAGGCTATAATTAGCACAAGCACATTTACTAATATGGTTGATATACGCCAATAAGTGTCATTTTCACTATAAAAATGATGCTAATCTTATATCGACCATATTAGTAAATTTAGTAAATATGGTTGTGCTCGTAAATATCTCTAAAATTTTATTATTGGCTTTCTTTTACCTATAATAAACATCAAATAAATATTAGAAATATTCTATGTATTTATATTTTAAATCTTATGAATTATTAAACAAATAAATAATTTATTATTGTTTTTTTTTACCTATAATAAACATAAACATCATATAAATATGGTAGATATTCTATGTATTTATATTTTAAATCTTATAAATTATTAAACAAATAAATAAAAAATAAGAACAAATTTATAATTTATAGGAATAAATTTACTGTTATTATGTCAATGAACCTAGAATGAAATAAACTATATCTATGTTTAATATATATATATAAAGGTAAATAAACACTTGTAAAGTTTATGGATCAACTTGAGTATCAAAAATTTGAAGTGCTCTAATTTGAAGCTCCCCTTCGAGGGTTTTAAAAATTACGGATTACATCTAAAATTTGAAGCTGCTCATCAATTTGGGAGTTTCCAAAATTAAGTGGAAGTGGGTAATGACGTGCAGCTTTTAAAACAATGTTCAACATATAACGAGTTAAAAAGGGAAAACAAATTTTACCGGATTTGGCATTGTAGTAATGCTTTGTCTATGAGAAATTGCGGTTTTCAAAACAATTTTACACATTGAATTTGACGGTTTTTCATAACTCTTTCGCTTATTTTCAGAGTTCCAAAGAAAGATATCAGAGTTCCAAAGAAAGATATGAATTGTTTTGTACATTTTTAATTGTATTTGAGAAGCAAATGACCCAGAGACGATTCCATCCCGGCTGGCACCGAAATAATCCCAACAAACAATAAAATAAAATTAAGAAATTTAAAAATAAAAAAATGAAATGCTTTTACCCATTTAACAAAAAAAACTAAATGAAACGCTTTTACCGATTAAAAAAAATAGAATAATCCAAAGAATGGTTTTTTAGAGCGGATTTTGTTGAAATTTGATAAAACTTTATTTGATTTTTTTTTTTTCAAGGAAAAAGGTGTAAGTTTCGAATTTTAGTTATTTTAAGAATTTTTAAAAATGTTAAATCGATTTCCACCCTTTAAAAAATTATTTCAACATTCTCTTCGAATTAAATAATTATTAAAACAAAAAAAAACCAACCTTCTCTTCGAATTAAATAATAATTAAAAAAAAATCAAAATTCCAACTTATGCCAAATCCTCCTGGTTAGACGAGTCAATATATATATATAGTTCTCAAAATTTCAATTTATACCTCTTTGACCATTGACCAGGTCAAATTCTAAACAATATAAACCCTATATAGTTCTCAAAATTTCAATTTATACCTCTTTGACCTTTGACCAGGTCAAATTCTAAACAATACAAACCCAAAAAACGGAACATGATACATTATTCCAAAGTATCATCCGACTAACTTGATGACAAATTTCATTAAAAATTATCATAATGATATTCAGACTTTCACGGTGGACTAGTTCGAAGACTTTCAAGGTCATGATAATTTTTAACACGCAATAAACTCACAAATTACAATACAACCTGTTCAATAAATCGGTGCTGAAATTACGTCATGCGTAATATGGTCATCTTCCCTTGGCTAACCACTGTACAAACTTTACATTAGGATGCTGTTAAGCCCATAAGACTAGATCAAACGCCACTCTGGATGATGCTGTTGCCACTAAATTGGCCAACAAACAGTCTCGAAACCGATCCGCTGTAATTGCCAAAAATCAAGCGCCAAATCGAGGCAGATGAATACTATTAACGCTTATAACCAATAAAACCATAATTGATGCGGTCACGACGAGAGCCATGGCGCTCAAAGTAGCCAGCGCAACAGTTGGCCGTGTGTAAATCAAGTAGTTGTGTAATAACCCCATCCATTGGCAAATTCTGGAGTGATACGTAGGATACACCTCCTTCTCCCAATCCATCCATCCTGATTCTAATTCTTCTTCCGGATGAAACCTGCCATTCCTTTTCTCCTCTTGCTGTTTCAGGTTGTTGATACGCTTTCTCAGAAATGGCATATTAGCATCCACTATACTCCTTGCACCCCCTGCGCCATTCAAAAATGAATGAAGTACGTTATAAATCTGCATTCAATAATTACCACAATTAGAAACATTAACAGGAAGCAAAGGGTAATTAAGTCTTATGATTACCGCTGTCAGAGTCGTAATCTGGTCCAAAATTTGCTCTAACTATATTTCTTTGCAGGGAATGCTTTCTTTCCGCCACTGATGCTCTTTGTAACGTCCTTCTGGGAAGCAAGAGTAACCCGCAACAGATAATTTGCGGCTGGAGAGCTCCATGAGAGGTCCTGGGCAATAAGACCATAATATTACTTGCAGCTGTTGCACCTCGTATATCCATAAAAATATGATATCCTTTTCTTACTCGGTTTTACGATCTTCTATTGAGACTCTACAACAACTATTTATACGGCTGATTAACGCCCTAGAGAACTTCTAAAGGAATGAAAGTAATCTCTATTAGAAGAAGGAAGCAAAATGGTGACATTTATAATCATAATTGGACGGCTCCCTTCCTCTGTTGTTTCCTCTGCCCTGCTCGCATTGCGTACAGCAGAAGCTCAAGCCTTTGCGCGTGCACTGTATGCAGCATAGGATTCTTAACTTATACCCCAAGATTTCATTGACAATAACACGGTTTCTTCCGCGTTCTCCGTCGCTTTCCTGCGCAATTCGTGTAAATTTAGTGAGGTGTCCTTGTTGTTCGTTGTTGTTGTTTCTACTAGCTAGTCAAGTGTATTATAAAATCTGAGCCGTGACTCAAGAGCTGTGCCACTTTAATTCGAGAAGCGTAAGAGACCATGACGAAAACATTTGAAAGCGAGAACGTAAAGCTAAAATTATGAAAGCTGCAGGCGAAGATTCGGTGATATTTCTTCAATGCTTTTCCAATACTTTTAGGTATACGGTATGTTCATGCTATACAGTAAGTTCATGCTGGGGATATGATTCATTATAATTAAGTTATCAACAACTGTCACGGTTTTAATTAGTTTCTGGTTTTTTTTTATTATTAAATTGAAATGATAATGCAGTGCCTGTGGGGTCATCTTAAATTATTGAAAATCAGCGCGTTCTAAGCTCATAAATGAGCTGATTTTATATCCTGGGAAGTAATTCTGCGTAATCTTAAGAATATTCGAGCAGAAGCTAGTTTATTTTATACTATACGCTTAAATTTACAAATCATGCCCTGTAACGTGCAGTGACGGAATCTAGACTATCGGTTTTGAATTGACCTGAAGAGAAGATAAGGCAATTTTTGTCAGATTTAAAGTTCATGGTTGACTTATTGAAATGTCTGTGTTGTTATTATATTGAGTTATTTACCGATGCCACAACTTAGCTGGAAATGTTAAAATTTAGCTTTAATCTAGTTAGAAATTAAATTTTGCAAGAATCTAATTTTAAGAGTGTTTGACTATTTTTTTTTAATGTTGTAAATAGATTCAGCACTTACTCTGATATTGACAATTATGACTTATATATATAAACATTATTCAGTGACAGTGATATACTAGAATCTTTTCAAGCTTAAAGACTTAGCTCTCTTCTTTTTGGGAAGACTAGATTATGATTTTAAAAGCTCATGATGATTGGGACGTTTGAACTTCCATTGCATCCTTCTGAGATGCTTACATATCTAAGCAATATGACAAAGAAAACATATTTTTAATTTATTTTTCTTCGGGGAAGAAAAAATCATAGGTATCATATTAAAAAAAGATAACCATTATATAAGTTTAAATGACCATTAGTATGGCCATGTTGACCAATGCAATAGAAAAATAAAGAGCAACAACCATTCATCTAGTTATCTTTTCTTTATCTTGTTTAGAAGATAAAGGGGAAAGAATTTGTTTTCTTGATGGAAAAGTATTAGTTTGGGAAAGAACTGTAGTATTGATAAAGCTAGGGTTATTGGAGTTCGTGAAGGAAGTATTCACTGGGTTATCACTCCATCTCTTTAAGCTTTGGTTCATATGGAAATAAGTCCCATTGAATTATGTCATCGAAAGTATGGTCATCCCTACTCTTAGTCTACTGGTTCATGGTATCCCTGATACGAAGTTAGATCATGAAGGAGTGTGCAAGGGATGTTGTTTGGGGAAGCATACTAGAAATCCATTTTATCTTAGTGAATCTAGATCTAAAAAAATATTAGATCTCATCCATTCTGATGTATGCATGCCCATGTCTGACAAAACACTTGGAGGACATCTCTATTATGTAACATTCATTGATGATAATTCATGGAAGACATGGCTCTACCTACTCAAAGCTAAAGATGAAGTATTTGAGAAATTCAAGGAGTTTAGGGCAAAGGTGGTGTTGACGGTGTTGGACCTGCCAACATTCAGGGGATCTTCCTGGTATGAAGTCCCAACTAGACCTCACACTATTTGGTGTAGGAGTCCCATCCAGTACGATCACCCGGTTGCCATTATCTTAGAGATTTTCCTTAACTTGTGTTGTTCAGCACCTGAGAGTGTTATGCTTGTAACTTCAAGAAAGCGAGGTGAGTATGCATGGTGAGTGTGTAATGTAACTTTGTGTCTAGGTTCTCTTACTATAAGGGAGAGAGTAAAAGTGAGCCTCTAGATGAAAGGTAGTAGTACCACCCAGGGAGAGACACATGCAAAGACAACAAGGGTCTGACCAGCATCCAGCGGAATAGTCCACAATGGATGCAGCACTCGTTAAAACCAAAGTGTAAAGGAAAACATGTATACTGTCCAGCAGAGTAGTCCACAAGGGGGTGACGGTCATTGTAGCTGAGGAAAACAAGAATGGTATGTCTAATGTCTGGAGGAGTAGTTCACACGGATGAGACAACATTGATAAATAATAAAAGACATCTTCAACAGTGTATGTACTAAAATAACCGAAGTAGTTCAACTATCTTAGTACAGGTTAAGAAAACATGCATTACAAACGTTTAAAGAATAATCTTACAAACATATACAAAACATGTGTGAAAATGTGATGGACTGAGAAAGGCTTCTGAATTAAGAAAAAGTTCCAAGACACATCTATACATCATACATCACTAGCCCCAGTAGTGGGACGTTAGAGCCACTCCTCACTCCTCATAGAACATAATACAGAGTCTCAAGGCTATGTGGGAGGAGCCAAGGTGAAAAGTCCTTTGCTCATGCAACGAGGTGGTATATATAGCCAATGGGGATAACTGTCCCTTGTGACTCTTCGACTTCCCTCATGATTGTTTGACTTCCTATGATTTTTCAACTGACGTGACTCTTCAACTCCATATGTGTGTCTCTTGGAATTTCACATTACATTACATTTAATTACAACATAGTAGTGATGTGGCTAAGACAACTCATGACACAACTCGACATGACACCACTGACATGTACTCGCTAATTGTGGTGTCCGTGTCGACCTACTATGCTCCTTAGTGATGGGTGTGCTCTTGGTGTATCATGTCTTCACCTTCGCATGGAAAAGTGTGTGGGGTCTTCGATGGTCTTGGTCTTTGCTTGATGGTTTAGAAACATGTATCCCTTTCACTTGCTGCTCCATGTGCTTGGTACCTTCGTTCATTTGCAAGAAAGTCTTCTAGCATGCGCTCCTTCTTCATCCCGTTCGTCGTCACGCTATGTTTCATCAATGTACCTATTCCTGCAATCACTCGTGACAAGACGACATCAAATCTAGAAATCTCCTAGTCTAGCATAATGCATTGTTTTCCGTTTCGGGTGCAAGTGACTGGGAGAGAGGACAAGGCACTGAAACTGCGCAGAGCACAACTCAAGATGGGATCAGAGGCTTTGAAGCACTGATGGGAAAAACTATGTAGATGTCATTGGGAGGCAGATTTGTGCAATCTGAGACAGCAGTGATAACTTTAAAGTAGAACCCAGCTGGGCAAAATTGCACAGTTCCTGGGAGGAAGACAAGGCAGGGTGTTGGAAGGAACTGCTGGGCAATTCTGCATAGATTTCGGGATGAGGACTCGGCAGGTCATCTGGGGGTCCAGCTGGAAATCTGCGCAGTTTCTCTGAGGAAGATAGAGTGGGCAACAGGAGGCACTGATAGACATTTTTGTGCATTTTTCCAGAGCAAGGCTAGATCGGGCTGTAGAGAGTTGCTGGTCATAACTGCGCATTTATGCTCGAGACAGTGTCAGACGGACAGTTGTTGCATAGTTTCCAGAATGAGTGTAGAGTGGGGAAACAAGGAGAGAGCCAATCAAAACTACGCAATTTTCAAAGGGATATAAGTGCAAGGCAGCAGGGGGCCTACCAGTCAGACAATCTGTGCATATTCTAAGATGAACTTCTGGAGGAAGTTGATCTTCCCCAAGAAGGACTACATGAGTTTCTTTTTAAGGGGATGAGGAATTTGCATGATGGTCCAGACTCGGTCCAGATCTACCTTGATCCCACTCTTGGCAATGATGTGCCCAAGGAGGTTCCCCTCAGACACTGCAAAGACTCTCTTCTTGGGATTCAAGGATATCCCATACTTGTGACATCGCTCAAAGATCTTCTTGAGATGGTGCAGGTGGTCTGACTGTTTTCTGGAAAAAAACTGTTACGTCATCAAGGTAGACCACCATGCTCTATCCAATGAGCCCATGGAAGGCGATGTCCATAGCACGCTAAAAAGTTGCGCCTGCGTTTACCAACCCAAATGACATTCTTCGATAAGTGAACATACCCCACTTGGAACGAAATGTAGTTTCAAGCTTATCAGTTTCTGCTACCAAAACCTGGTTATATCTAGAAAAACCGTCAAGCAGAGATAACATTTCTGCTCCAAATACTTTCTCTAAGATGTGCTCCATAGTCGACACAATGTAATTGTCTTTGTAAGAGGCACAATTCAGATTTCGAAAATCAATGCATAGGCGGATCTCCCCGGACTTCTTTCTGACAAGAACTAAGTTTGAAACCCAAGTAGAATGAAAAAACTTGTAAATGATCTGAGCATCCAACAACTTAGTCAATTCTTTCTGTATGAGGGTTTCAAGTAACGGATGGACTTTTCTGAGCTTCTGTTGAAATGGATTGACCCCTTCTTTGATCGGAATGATGTGTTGGATTATTCATGTGTCATATGTTTTTAAGGCATCGTATGTCCACGTGAATACATCACAGTACTGCTTGAACATGTAGCCAAAGGATCGCCGCTCTTCCGGTGTGTAACACGTACCGAGATTCACGAACTTTCGATCTTTGTATGTCCCCATATTAATTTGTTCGTGAATCAGTGCGAAACTGTGGGTTTTAGTGTTCACGAGTCCCTTGAAGCGGTTATGCAAGTTATATATCTTCTTAATTGAAACCACACCCTTGGGGATGAGGTTGCCTTTACTGTCATCAGCTGTGTCATGCAAAGATTGCTCGTGCACATCTTCGTATATCGCTACATCCTTGAAGATGTCAGTGTTGTCCATGAAATGTAGTATCTATGCATCATCATAAAAAACACACAAATTAGTGATCTTGTCAGGGATAGATGGCTTATACAAAATTTCAACAGAAAATATACCCCTAAGCGGTGTCATCCTGGAAGCTGCATTTGCTAGAGCTTCTGCAACTGCATTGTGCATTCTTGGTACAAAGATGATATTAAAAGCTTGTAAATTAGAGATAAGTCGCCATACCTCTTGTTGGTAACTCTTAAGACGAGGTGAAACACAATGTATGGTGTTACGTACTTGACGTACCACAATCTTTGAATCACCTACCACTTTCAGCATAGCAACGTTGAGGCTGAGGGCTTTCTGTAAACCCAAAACAAGTGCTTCATATTCGGAAGTATTGTTCGTGCACTCGAACTCCAAGCGGCTTGAGACTAAGTGTTTCCTTTGCCTTGGGTCTATCAAAACACACCTAGCTCCAAAGCCATCCTGTGTTTTGGATCTGTCGAAATACAAGGTCCACAATTCATCTATATAAGGACCTCTTGTCGTGCTAGTACTACTAACATTATTACTACTACTGTTACAATGTACTGCATAGGTTTCATTTTCGTCAGTTGGACAAGGAAGGAAACCCAACTGTGTATCTAGTGGGGTGGGGCTCAGCTATGCAAGATAACACCCTAGCTCTGTTTCTAGAAAGAAATTGTCGAACATAAGTTATGTGAAAGTCAATGGTTCATTTTGACCATTCAAGGGAGTAATATTATGTTTCATATATCTCTCCGACAACACCCAGATCTGGTTGTTTCTGCCCTGGTATGAAATCCATAAGTGTGACCAGTTTGTAGAAAAATATCCTTGCAACTTGTTGGACCAGTCTCTGCTGAGCAATAAGCCATATGCTTCCGGGATGTCCATGATCAAAATGTTAATGCACTGATGAACTCGTCTGTTGGACGATAACTAGATGATCACATACCAGAGTTCACCAATGGTTGGTACACATGTTCGGTCAAGTTGGATTATCGGTGATCTGAAATCACGTGTAAATGATGTCAGTTAATTAATGAAGGTATTACAGACTTATGTGCTAGGGGGTGTCTATGTTATTTTATGCAATGGATCGATAAGATTTCAAAATACATAGACACTGAAACAGTAAGAGAATACAACAAGAAAACACATAAACACAACAAATTTAATAAGGAGTTCCCTAGTCCTCCTCGGCTACATCTCCTGGTCCAGCCTTCAGTGGTGGCCTTTCTATTCTATCTTAAAAAGCAGAGTTTCACAACAGTGAGCTCAAATTGAGTCTCACTTAATAGATAATGATCAATAGGGCTGTACTTGGATCCCCCAAGTCTCTAGAGTACACAGTCTCCCCTTACTGAAACTCGACCTCAACTGCTCTCAGTGGTATGAGTCCAACTTGGTACTTAATACCTGACAAGTATACACAAAGGAGTTGCTTGAACCTCTCAAGCCTTGTGTGGAGTTCATAGACTCTCGGACTCTCTGTCTCTATCAGCTTGATGCTGCCTTTGCCCTGCAGGTCAGCTCGACTTCTCTGTTCTCTGCAATTTTTGCTTTTCCCTCTCTTTGCTCTCTTTTACTGCTTCCTCCCCTCTCCGCTTTCTCTTTCTATTCGTGGCTTAAAGCCAATCTACTCCCTGACTATTCGTTTCTGCTTCCCGGCTCTCTGGATATCCTACCTTTGTTCACTGGAATTTACTTGCTCTGCGTCATCATCACTATAACACTTCACAAAGAGGTGGCCACCTGTTTCCCTCACAAACTGAGTGTTAGTTCTCTTTGAACGATCGTTATTTCCATTGCTCCAAGATCGCCCACGAAAACATTCCCCCTGCCAACTCATCGGTCATGCTGGATCTCAAATCTTATCTGCCTCAACTTATTTCCTTGTCGAATCCAGTCATCCATCGGGTTGCTTCTCTGCCATTGATCTGGGACCTCCAGATCCTACGGTATCCGTCCATATTGCGCGGGTAAGTAGCATTCCCTTTACCCGTGTTGGGTGTGGAGCCTGATTATCTTTTGTATTCAAAGCTATCGCACATTGGACCCTAGTTTGAAATGGGGGCAGCAATGCCGCCCGTAAAATATTCGCTGTAGGGGGGGTCCAAGGGGGGCGGTTGCGACATTCGGGGAGCCCCCCTCCTAGCGGGGGGTTTCGGGGGCAGCGCCCTCGAAGCTAAAAACAGCTGTAAAATTGCCTTGTAAAAGTATAGTAATTTCTAGTCAATTTGAGCCGTTCATTAGGCGGATGATCTGATGGTAGAACTTATGTTTAGTTTAGGGTCTTGTTGTAGTAAAAACACAACCCCCCCATTATTGATGTGTTCACTTCAAATAATGGGGACCCTTTCTATAAAATTTTGGTTAAACACCTTTTTGGATTTTTATTTTAGTTGATTGCCCTACGCTTTTGTTAATTTTTAGTTTTCTTTGGATTCTTGTTTTGATTGTTTTCTTAGAATCGATTTTTTATAAGCTTCCCATTGACGCTTGTTTCGCCTCATTTGGTCAACTGGTTCGAAAATGACACTCCTTTGAAGTCTCATCATTTATCTAGCCTGGGTTAAAAATGCATAAAATGTACAATATTGCATTTTGTAAATAAATTAGTTCAATAAGGTATTCATTTTAAATATTAACCCGTAGCGAGTTTTTACTAACATTTTTCATTTTTAGTTATGCGGCCAAATCATTAATTATCGAGATTTAAGAAATTTACTCCAATTTCCAAATCGAATCCTAATACCAAAAAATCCAAATATTCAAGTGGCTGTAGTTTATTTTTTTATTTATTTTCCAAGTGGCTGTAGTTTAGTTAATTTCATAACTAAATTTCATTAAAATAAAATCAAAACCAAAAAATAATATTAAATATTAATTTAATTAAATTCAATTAATATAATTTAATTAATTAAATTAAAATTTAATATAAAAAAATAAATAATATATAATCGCATCGGAGGTTTTATTCGCAACATATTTTACAAGCCCCCGATATATCCATAAGCCATACCCTCGATGCGATATCGGGTCGCAAATTTATTCGCAACATATTTTAAATCTCATAAGCCATCCCCGATGCGATATATCGCATCGGGATTTCGCATTATATTAAAAGCCCGACACCAAACTCGTGTCTCTGGATTTGCCGATGCGATAAAATACGGTGGTTTAACCTTAGTCTCATGAAAAGGTTTGATAATTGTTTTCTTTATCATATGTTTTGATATTTGTTTTTTTTTAAATCACTCACGTATGAGTGAAGTGAGGAAAGGTAAGTAAATATAAGGTAGGTATATTAGTTTAAAGATATAATATAAGATATTAAATTAATTTTTTAATATTTTAAATTAGTTAATATATATTAATTAATTAATAAATTTTAATTTAATCAGATTAATTAATTTATGATATTTAATTAATTTGATTAATTTAGATTTAAATATCATTTAGAATTAGTTTTTAATTAGATTAAATTTGTTTATGAATAGTTAATTAGATATTAATTAGTTAGATTAATGATTAACAATTAAATTAGAAACTAATTTAAGATTAGATTTTAATTCAAATTCTGATTTTTAGCCCAGCAACAGAATTTCCAGATTCATGCCAAATTTGACTCATCAACTTTGGAAGCCCATAGAATGAGTTTTACTTGGCCAAATGAGGCCCAGGACGGCTCATTGGAAAGAGAAAATCAAGGAGAACATTTTGGAGGAGGTTTCACTAACAGATTTAATCATTTATTGGGTCAAAAATCAGGCAGAAGATCAAGCTCCGAATTTTGAAAACAAAATCAATTTTCTGAGTTATTTTCTTCATTTTCATTTGTCCAAAACCTCTTCTAACTGCAGATCCATTGGTTAATCATATCTCTGGCCAATTAAACCATCCCAGGCATCAAGAGAAAGTTTATATTTTATTTTCAGTTATTTATTTAAATAGAATTTGATTGGATTTGATTTAAATGCCAGCAATGCCATGATTGATTTTATTGTTGCATTTTAATTTATTTTGATTTCTTTTTGCAGGAAAACAGTGGAAAGAATATGGAGAAAAAGATCTCAGTCAATGAGAATGCTCCAGCAATTGAAGATCATAATTTTGAGCAAGTAAAATTGGATTTAGCAGATTTCTCTTGAACAAACTCTCCTCTCCAAAATTCCTACACAAATATTATAAGTAATAGATTGCAGAATGTAATAAAGGGCTGCTCTCCTCTGCAATGCTGACTTCTAAAAAAGCACTACTGTAATAGGAATTCAGAGTTGTAGGAGAGAGAAGAGAAAATCTCAGATCTGGGGATTATTGAGGATTTTTCCTTTGTATCTTGGATTATGTATGAGGGGCAGAGTTTGCACTATTGTGGCTCTAGTTTTAAAGACAGAAGTTCAAGCAATGTAAAGGACTGTTGGAGACCAAGATCAGAGAAATGGATGCAATAAATTGGTATTTTTAATACTACTATTTCAAATATCAGTTTCATTTTTATGGTAACAGGAATGTGTCATTTTATTCATGTTTGTGCACTATTGTCAATATGAATAGTTTGTCTGAATGTTGTTGTCATGTATCTCTGTTCTTATGGATTAATTTCTGATTTCTGAGTAACTATTTACTCAGAAATCTACCTTATTAAAACTGATTTATTAAGTGGTAATATGTTGTGAACTATTTTCACATATTATTGTTTAGTTATTGGATTTGCTAATTTGATAATCAATATCATTTATGTGAACTACTTCCTGAGTGTTGTTGGTTTATTATTTCAGTTAAAAGGTCTCAATAGGATGTGTTTTGATATCCATAATATCAGTTAATTGAACTACTTCATTAACTTGATATTCATTATAAATAAGACATATCTAAATCCCAATACTTTAATTATCTTGCTCTTAGTTGGGTTAGATCTATATCTGCCTAATTAAGATAGGATTTAGATTAGTTTCTTTTGCTTGCATCATAGAATAAGCTTGCATTTAGAGTAAATTCTACATCCTTTTAAGTCCTCTCCTCAAAGAGGCAAAACTTTAGTTGTGGCTTGGCTGAACCCAAATCAGCTTAAGGGTCATTCTCTTGCCTGATCAGCAAGAAGAAGTGATCTGATGTCCCTGTCTATTGGTAGTTAAAGATACATTATAAACCAATAGCAATAGGGAGAAGGTAACTGGACCTAGTTGAACAGTCGGAGCCACCACACCAAACGGAAAAGGAGCTGCTTTAAGGTTCGGACCGGGTGGTTATCCCCCAATGTTGTTGCAGCGATTTTCGAGGCATCAACATTTTTGGCGCTAGAAGGAGGGCTGAGAATTTTGTCTATTGGAGTCTTTTCAACTTTAATATTTTATTTATTGTGATGGCTCCTCTTAAGCTCTCAATTTGGAGTTGTATCCATGGACGTGCATCCTCCAATACCCCACCCAAAGTGGTAAGACTCTTGTCTCAGGCAAAGTTTAATGGTAAGAGAAATTCTTCTGCTTTTAATCATGTCTTTCAATTTATTCAAAATGTTTCAAATTATGATTTTCAAGGAATTGATGAAGGCATCTTATGCAGAATTTTTACTCTTACATTTGCAGCAAAAGCCAGAAGCTGGTGTAGAACTCTTCCAGTTGCTTCAATCCACAGCTGGGATCAATTTGTTACAATTTTCATTTGTAAATTTGACGGCTATGATTATGAACAAGTATGTGAAGAAATTGAATATCTACGAAGGTTTAAAAATGAGTCTGTTAATGATTTTAATATGTGATTTCATTTGAATTGCTTAAGATTTAAAGATGAAGATAAGCCTACGGAAGAAGAATCATTAGATTGGTTTAAATATATTTGTTCTCTTCCAACCATTCTCAATCCATATGAAATTGATTCAAGCTTTGTTCCATCCCCTTCTAATGTAAATGAGAATCCCAATATGGATGTGCAAATAAATTGTGATGAAGTGGTTTCACAAAGCTTGAAAAATATTTCTATTCAAATGCAAGAAGACAACAGCAACAATTTTGGAGAAAAAGTCGCCTTGAAATCTGAAAGCTACTTTGAAGTAAATTCGGAAAATCAAATCACAAATCAACAAGTACAACCAGCAATCAAAGTAAATAATAAAATGCAAACTGCTGTACAAATTTCTGAATTTCTCCATGATGAGCAAATGTCAAAATCAAAGAAGCAAAGCAACGTTCTTCAAGAAAGCATACGCACACAAAGGAATGATCAACAATCTGAAATTTACAATGAGCATAATGCACAAGAGCTCTCAAACAGAAACAGTTTTAAATGCATTGTTTTAGGTTCACATTTTTCCCTTTATCCTGATATTTTTAATGATAGTAATTTTTCTCCTCTTGGTATCAATGATATTTCAGAAATTAAAAAGGATGATTTAAATAAATTACCATTTAATTTTTATCAAGATAAATAAACAATAATTGATCATTCTTTTGCTACTAATGAACATGAGATTTTTGTTCCTCCTTGTTTTGGTATATTAGATGAAATCGAAGGGAATTTCAGGCAATCTTGTGAAGTCATTTATGATGGTTACTCTGACATTGAGGATGTTGATTTCTATTATTCTCAAGAGAATCCTCATGATAAAATTCAAATAACATCTGAGGATGAAGAACGCTTCAATTTAGGAATTATCCCAACTAATCCTCATTTTAAAGCAGCAAATTATCTTCATGATTTCACCATTCAAGAAAACATTCCAATTTATGATTCATATAAGGATCAAACTCTCATTCCTATTCATAATCATAATTCGTTTTCTATTTCACAAATTGGAATTCAAAATTATTCAAATTCCATAATTCTGGCCATTCCTTGTGAAAATGAAATCATTTCAAAACAATCCCAATTGTGCTGTAACATTAGTTGTAAAAATAGTGATTTCATTTTATTTTTATTTCCCCACTTATTTTGTATAAAATCAATTTAATTTTTCAAATTTTCCACACTTTTCGCTGGCATATTGAATACCTTACTATCAAACACTCAATTGATGCATTGCCCAATTGGGAAATTCAAGTTTCATATTATAATCATCAGCATCAAAAGATATTAATATTCCAATTTATATCAATGCTAATGTTTCATCAAAAGCTTCTATCTTTTCAAAGGCAATGTCAACAAGAGAATGTATTTTTGCAATCTGGCCATCAATTCAATTCAATTAATAAATTGCCATTTTATTTGAAAGGCTTCTATCCATTTTTCTTTGACTCATTTGAAAATTGTTTGGAAATTTTTCCTTCAAGTAAAATTGTCAATGATTTAACATTTGTACATAACATTAACAAATTTTTTCAGGTCAAAGAATCCAAAAGCTCATCTTCACAATCTGGCCTGTTATCTCTTCCTTTGAACATTTCTCAATCCTTAATAGAAATCCATCCAGATTTTTATGATCCAATTGGTAGTCAATTGGAAAGGAAATTTCAGGAGAGAGAGATTTTAATTAAGTTCCTAACAATAACTGTACATTCTAATTTCATATTTATTTTCCTTAGTTTAGTCAAATTTGTATTTTTATTACTAACATTTGAACTGTACATAAACGCGGGAATAAAAATGAGAAAATCGCTACACTGGAAATATGACTATACCTAGTCATTTTCATGCATATGGTTAGAATAGGAGTAGAATTAATTTAGTTAGTTTGTTTTGTATAGATAATTTCTTTTTAACAGTTTTGTAGATTAAAAATAAAACAAAGCAATCAGCCTTCTCTTACATGTTCAGTGGAAACATTTTTCCTTATCAGAAAATTTTAATTCTTGCTTTCCTTTTTGAAATTTCTTATAGCAATATCTCTACTCTGCCTATTTTGAATAATGTCTTGATTAAATTCAATTAAAGTTGCACATGGCATCGATCGCTTCAAAGCCACTTTTCTTTATTTTGAGATTTCCTTCTAAGATTTTCTTTTAAAATTTATATGATAAAGGTTGAAGATATAAAAGCTTCATGATCTCATTATCCCATGAAATGTATGATTGTCTATGATAAGCTTAATTTTAATTCCATCATTATTAGTCAGTCCAACCTTTCACGGTAATCATATGAAGTTCATATTATCTTCCTCGGAATTTGCCAAAAGCTGATCTTTAGGATGTCCATTTTGCCTAGTGTACACATTCAAATCTGTTTTGACATTTTTCCTCAATTAGTGGCTTTATCCCATTCTGATCTTTAGTTTATTATTTGATGCTACAATACGCATCATATTTATTTACTAAAGGAATTATTAAACAGTCACTATAGCGATATAGATTTTTTCAAGCTAATTCGGAATGAGAAGAGGTAATAAATTGTTGTTTCAATTTGAAAGGGAAGACTATTTTCATATTTATTTCTGGTAAATTCTATATTTCCTAAACATGAATAAACAGATCTTATTTAGGCTGATTGCACACTTAGATTTAGAATAAATAATGAGATGATTTTAAACGAAGGGAAAATTTGATAAATCAAAGGAAGAATTTGAAGATTCATAAGGTAAAATTTGCAGACAATTTCCTTCCAGGTACGCATCTACAAGTTCATTTACATCTCTTATTAGTTCCTCTTTTCTTTAGCTTATTTTTTATTCTTGTTCTGTTTTATTTGCAGGTTTTCATTTGTTGTCAAAACTTGAAGTAAGCAGCAAACCCATTTCAAATTTGCAACAGGCTCGGGGAAATTTTATTTGTGATGCATTAGAATGTGAACATTTTTTTTTAATTTGCTTTCATTGATCATTTCAATTTAATTTTAATATTGCTGATGCTACGGTGAATACATATTCGCAATACTACCATCGCGTCGCTCAAATGCCATATCGCATTTCGCATATCGAAGCTTTGCAGTTGAAGTATACTTCCATTATCATAAATCGCCGATCTCTGATAATCGACTTTACCGATATTGCGATAAACACATAATTCTTGACCCGATATGAAATTCAAATCAAAGTCATAAAATTATCGCGTCCGTTTAATCGCAATAATGGTAAGAGCATATCTTTTAAAGGGCCGATGTCTCGGATCCGATATGTTATCAAATTTTCATTATAAAATTATCGGGTCCACTCTTCATCACATATCGGCATATCAAATATTGTTACACCATGTGCTTAAAATTGCCGATCGCCGACTAGCCACATCATTTATCGCATATCGGCATCGCAACAATCATATCGTGTTACATCGGGTACCTAAAGTTGCCGATTGCCGATTCGCTACATCATTCATCGCATCGCCGATATTGCAATCGTTTCATCACATTTTTATGCTCACATCACTTATCTGAATCTACGATGTGCGTTTTGCGATATGGGAAGCACGATGCAATTAATTCTCCGATCTCCGATATAATATTTCTTTAATGATGTGATCGCTTCATTTCATTGCACATGTTCTTATTGGCAATTTGCCATTGCAATCTCTGATACGATAGTTTCCAATGCATGCCTCTAAGCCATTAAGATTTAATCAATATATGGCATAGCAACAAAAGGTGAAGTCTTGCAAATTAAAATTCAATCATGATGAAGAGACATTTGATGCGAATCATCCAATATAACGATGTGTTATTTTAAAAGCTAGCTTGGGTAATAATTATGGTAAGAAAGCAGTTAATGACAAATTTGCAGTACATTTAAATCATTTTGATTTCTCATACATTTAAGTTTTAAATATATAATTCCATAATTAAAAAAGGAATTCAAGACCTCTATCTTCATATTTAAATTTTATTATCTTGGATTTGGTCTTGATTCTGGACAATTTATCAAATCATGGAGTTTATATGAAACTTATAATATTTTGAGAAATAGTCATTACTGCAAATTCTCTCTCATCTCTGATGCATTTCTTTTAATTTCAATTTCCTTGAACACTAAGCATTCCATTTTTACATTTTATTGCTTGCCTTAGTTTAAATAAAATAAACAATGATTTTGGGTTATAGGATTTTGGTTAGTTTGACTTCTTTATGTTTTTAATGATAATTAAAATAAGAAGTCAGCTAGTTTGGAGAAATTGATACCTTTCAGGTAAGATCAAAAGAAATTATCCAATGGTGAGATTCATGTACCCACTTTCATTAATTTCCATTTCATCACTCTAGTTTCATTTTTGTTTTTAAATTATGCTGATATAAAACTCTGTTTTGCAGCTCTCCATTTGAAGTTTCCAATCCTCCGCCAGATCATATTTTCGAAGTCCAAACTTTTCTCCAAGTTTTATTTCAATAAGCAGCAATAATCTTCATCGAAACAGCTACACCAGGAAGTTTCTGAACCTTTAGTTTGTTTCTTTAAGCATTCATTTTATTAGAAAATGATCAAGATGATGCTTTGAAACAAGAATATTAATATCATACATAAAGTTTTCATTGTGGCTGAATTCTATCGTCACTGCTATCCAAATGGCCTAAAACAATTACAATCCTGCAAGGTATGATTTTTCTAAATCTCAACATAAGAAGGAATGATTACACGATTATTTTCTTTTCTTCATATTGTTGAGACATTGGTATAAACATTCTTGTTTGAGTTTATCTTTCGAAACTTGGATTTTCTTTTCCACTTTTAAAAATTTCTTCATTTTTATTTTTGTTTGCTGATTTCTTTCTCATTTTAGCATAAGAATTCTTTTCCTTCGGATTTCAGCTTTGATTTTGGTGACTTTTCCGTTATTTATATGGAAGGCCTATTTGTTACCTAACAATGCTCAGGATACGTGGAGAAAAATTGTTAATAGTCACCTATTAGCTTTTTCTTAAATCTCTTAATGAAGTTTGATTTTCTTATTATAGAGGTAGACATACTTAAGGAAGAGATTATCAATCAAGAGAAGTTGGCAAAGTATCATAAAATCTGAAAATTTCTTTTTCATCAAATTGTAATCATTTTGAGATTTCAAAATTTCATTAGGATCTTTCAAAGTTCTATTATCAGTCAAGAAAAGTTATTTTTAACCAAGTAAAGACACTTTACAGCAAAGCACCTTTAACTTTGAAATTGTCATTCTTAACTCTTAGGGAGTCAATGATTCTCCCTGTCCCAAAGAGTCTTATTTTTCTAGAGTATGATCCAGAAATATATTTAAACTTAAAAGATAAGAGGTCTCATCATGAGCCTGCTTACCATGATCATAGGGGAAAAATAGGCTGACATTACCAACACTGCTAAACAAACCAGGGTAATGACTTATGATTGCAAACAATTATAAGACAAGGGGTCTTATTACGAGCCAGCTTGTTCAGCCCAATTTTAACCAGTGAATGACATTGTCAACTATCTGGCTACCATACTAGGACAATGGCTTTTAAGATTTATTTAAAAAAAAATAAAAAATAAAAAAAATATAATAATACATATATAAATGGATTTATCTCTAGATCAATAATTCTTAAACAGATGGGATTCTGAATTATTTATGATTAAAAGGTAACCCTGTCGAAACTATAGATGTTTGCTGGCAATAGTGGCTCTACCTATGACAAAGGAGTATATTTTAAAAGCTAAGCTGTAAAGTGACCCCTGCTTTATCTCTACAACTAATTAAGGACTGATATAGAGTTTTGAAATATTTTAATTTATGAGAAATTTTGAGGAAAATTACAGTTAGATGATTCTTGTTTTTATTAAGATTAATGAACCTAGTCAAGCATTCCAAAAAATAATTTTCTCTTCTTTAATTATTTCTGCTTTAATTTTAGGAAAATCTCATTCATAACAGAGATAACTGGTTCTTCTCCCGCGTGTCGCCATTGTTGTGGTAAAAACACAACCCCCCCATTATTAATGTGTTCACTTCAAATAATGGGAACCCTTTCTATAAAATTTTGGCTAAACACCTTTTTGGATTTTTATTTTAGTTGATTGCCCTACGCTTTTGTTAATTTTTAGTTTTCTTTGGATTCTTGTTTTGATTGTTTTCTTAAAATCGATTTTTTATAAGATTCTCATTGACGCTTGTTTCACCTCATTTGGTCAACTGGTTTGAAAATGACACTCCTTTGAAGTCTCATCATTTATCTAGCCTGGATTAAAAATGCATAAAATGTACAATATTGCATTTTGTAAATAAATTAGTTCAATAAGGTATTCATTTTTAATATTAACCCGTAGCGAGTTTTTACTAACATTTTTCATTTTTAGTTATGCGGCCAAATCATTAATTATCGAGATTTAAGAAATTTACTCCAATTTCCAAATCGAATCCTAATCCCAAAAAATCCAAACATTCAAGTCGTTGTAGTTTATTTTTCATTTATTTTCCAAGTGGCTGTAGTTTAGTTAATTTCATAACTAAATTTCATTAAAATAAAATCAAAACCAAAAAATAATATTAAATATTAATTTAATTTAATTTAATTAATATAATTAATTTAATTAAATTAAAATTTAATATAAAAAAATAAAAAAATAAATAATATATAATCGCATCGGAGGTTTTATTCGCAACATATTTTACAAGCCCCCGATATACCCATAAGCCATACCCCCGATGCGATATCGGGTCGCAAATTTATTCGCAACATATTTTAAATCTCATAAGCCATCCCCGATGCGATATATCGCATCGGGATTTCGCATTATATTAAAAGCCCGACACCAAACTCTGGATTTGCCGATGCGATAAAACACGATGGTTTAACCTTAAGTCTCATGAAAAGGTTTGATAATTGTTTTTTTATCATATGTTTTGATATTTGGTTTTTTTTTAAATCACTCACGTATGAGTGAAGTGAGGAAAGGTAAGTAATATAAGGTAGGTATATTAGTTTAAAGATATAATATAAGATATTAAATTAATTTTTTAATATTTTAAATTAGTTAATATATATTAATTAATTAATAAATTTTAATTTAATCAGATTAATTAATTTATGATATTTAATTAATTTGATTAATTTAGATTTAAATATTATTTAGAATTAGTTTTTAATTAGATTAAATTTGTTTATAAATAGTTAATTAGATATTTATTAGTTAGATTAATGATTAACAATTAAATTAGAAACTAATTTAAGATTAGATTTTAATTCAAATTCTGATTTTTAGCCCAGCAACAGAATTTCCAGATTCATGCCAAATTTGACTCATCAACTTTGGAAGCCCATAGAATGAGTTTTACTTGGCCAAATGAGGCCCGGGACGACTCATTGGAAAGAGAAAATCAAGGAGAACATTTTGGAGGAGGTTTCACTAACAGATTTAATCATTTATTGGGTCAAAAATCAGGCAGAAGATCAAGCTCCGAATTTTGAAAACAAAATCAATTTTCTGAGTTATTTTCTTCATTTTCATTTGTCCAAAACCTCTTCT
This sequence comes from Pinus tabuliformis, assembly GCA_031772625.1. Lineage (NCBI taxonomy): Eukaryota > Viridiplantae > Streptophyta > Pinopsida > Pinales > Pinaceae > Pinus > Pinus tabuliformis. Next base: position 253,552,554 of record CM062810.1, on the reverse strand, counting down.
AACTGCAGATCCATTGGTTAATCATATCTCTGGCCAATTAAACCATCCCAGGCATCAAGAGAAAGTTTACATTTTATTTTCAGTTATTTATTTAAATAGAATTTGATTGGATTTGATTTAAATGCCAGCAATGCCATGATTGATTTTATTGTTGCATTTTAATTTATTTTGATTTCTTTTTGCAGGAAAACAGTGGAAAGAATATGGAGAAAAAGATCTCAGTCAATGAGAATGCTCCAGCAATTGAAGATTAGAATTTTGAGCAAGTAAAATTGGATTTAGCAGATTTCTCTTGAACAAACTCTCCTCTCCAAAATTCCTACACAAATATTATAAGTAATAGATTGCAGAATGTAATAAAGGGCTGCTCTCCTCTGCAATGCTAGACATCTAAAAAAGCACTACTGTAATAGGAATTCAGAGTTGTAGGAGAGAGGAGAGAAAATCTCAAATCTGGGGATTATTGAGGATTTTTCTTTTGTATCTTGGATTATGTATGAGGGGCAGAGTTTGCACTATTGTGACTCTAGTTTTAAAGGCAGAAATTCAAGCAATGTAAAGGACTGTTGGAGACCAAGATCAGAGAAATGGATGCAATAAATTGGTATTTTTAATACTACTATTTCAAATATCAGTTTCATTTTTATGGTAACAGGAATGTGTCATTTTATTCATGTTTGTGCACTATTATCAATATGGATAGTTTGTCTGAATGTTGTTATCATGTATCTCTGTTCTTATGGATTAATTTTTGATTTCTGAGTAACTATTTACTCAGAAATCTGCCTTATTAAAACTGATTTATTAAGTGGTAATATGTTGTGAACTATTTCCACATATTATTGTTTAGTTATTGGATTTGCTGATTTGATAATCAATATCATTTATGTGAACTACTTCCTGAGTGTTGTTGGTTTATTATTTCAGTTAAAAGGTCTCAATAGGATGTGCTTTGATATCCATAATATCAGTTAATTGAACTACTTCATTAACTTGATATTCATTATAAACAAGACATATCTAAATCTCAATACTTTAATTATCTTGCTCTTAGTTGGGTTAGATCTATATCTGCCTAATTAAGATAGGATTTAGATTAGTTTCTTTTGCTTGTATCATAGAATAAGCTTGCATTTAGAGTAAATTCTACATCCTTTTAAGTCCTCTCCTCAAAGAGGCAAAACTTTAGTTGTGGCTTGGCTGAACCCAAATCAGCTTAAGGGTCATTCTCTTGCCTGATCAGTAAGAAGAAGTGATCTGATGTCCCTGTCTATTGGTAGTTAAAGATACATTATAAACCAATAGCAATAGGGAGAAGGTAACTGGACCTAGTTGAACAGTCGGAGCCACCACACCAAACGGAAAAGGAGCTGCTTTAAGGTCCGGACTGGGTGGTTATCCCCCAATGTTGTTGCAGCGATTTTCGAGGCATCAACATTTTTGGCGCTAGAAGGAGGGCTGAGAATTTTGTCTATTGGAGTCTTTTCAACTTTAATATTTTATTTATTACAGTGGATTCAGGTAACAGATCATTAATAGAAGGCAATTGACTCTACTCTTCGGGATCTTCAATTAATGAAGGTTCAAATAGTCTCTAGCTGTCTGCATTAATGACTGAGTAGATGTGGATGTAAGCTGGTAAATTAAGGCAAAAAGCATTCTCACCAATTTTCTCAAGTATCTTGAAAGGTCCATACCTTATTGGCTTTATCTTTTTACCTTCACCTTGCATTCTATCTTTGTTGATATACAACTATACTTGATCACCAACTTGGAAACTATTCTCCATCCGATACTTTTCATGCCTTGCCTTGTATTTGGCTTGGATCTTTTCCAGTTGTTCCTGTACTGCCTGGTGAATATCTTGGATTTGTTCAATGAACTTGGTTACCTTGTCCACATCAATGTGTCCATTAACTGCTATGTCTTTACCAAAGACAAAATCCAAGGGAGACCTTGGTGTTAAACCAAAATAGGTCTCAAAAGGAGATCTTTGTGTAAAAGAATGTCTTGCTCGGTTGTAAGCATGCTGCACATAACACAAATGTCCATCCCAAAGTTTGGGATGCTTGCTACAATAGCCTCTGAGCAACTGGATCACTCTCTTGTTGACCACTTCTTTCTGTCCATCTGTTTGTAGATGAAAGGTTGTGCTTTTCTTCAGTTCGGTGTCCATCAGTTCCCACAGACTCGACCAAAACTTCCCAACAAATCGGGTGTCTCGATCAGATACAATGGAAGTGGGTAATCCAAAATGAACCCATATATGTTGAAAGAACAGCTTTGCAGTTTGTTCAGTTGTAATCTGTTTATTACAAGGTATCAAAATACACATTTTGCTAACCTATCCACAACAACATATAGATAGTCATGACCTTTCCTAGATTTGGGTAGTCCTCCAACAAAGTCCATGGAAACACTTTCCCAAGGATGAGATGGAACTGGTAGTGGAGTGCACAAGCCTAGTTTTCTATTGATGGGCTTGCTTTTAGCACACATGGTAGACCCTCTTACATATCTAGAAATTGTCTCATTCATTTTTGGCCAATAACAAAATCTTTGCAGCTATGCAACCGTTTTACTCACCCCAAAGTGACCTGATATTAGAGAAGTGTGTGCTTCTCGAATTATCTTTACTCTTTCAGTTTATGGAATGCATAGCTTCCCACAATGATGCAAGAGTTGGTCCTTAATGTGATAATTCAATTCTTCTACTCGTTTGCCTTGACTTAAAGTTGCATATACATCTTTGAAATCTATATCTTGAGCATATTGTTCAATGTACATCTCATGCAATATTGAGTTATGCTTAAAATTATAGTAGATGCATTTATAATAGGTCTAGTTAACATATCTACAACTTTATTGTGTATGCCCTTTTTATATCTGATGACTAAATGAAACTGTTGTATAAAACCCATCCATCTATAGTGTCTTGATTGCTACAACTTAGTTTGGGAGTGTAGATATTGAAGTGGTTGATGATTAGTATGTATAACTGTCTCTTTGCCCATTAAGTAATGTTTCCACTTTTTCACACTATGTACTAATGCATACAATTCTTTATCATATGTGGGATAGTTAACTACTGTAGAATTAAATGTCTCAGAATGATAACGTATGGGTTTACCATGCTGTATCAACACTGCTCCCATGGCATAGTCACTGGCATCCATTTGGATCTCAAATGGTCTTTGAAGATTAGGCAATGCTAGTACTGGTGTCGTACTAATATTTTCTTTCAAGGTGTCGAAGACTTTCTGTTGTTTGCCTCCCCACTGAAACTCCTTGTTCAATCCTGTTAAAGCATGTAAAGGAGCTGCAATTAAGGAAAAGTTAGAAATGAACTTTCTCCAATATTGTGTTGCTCCTAAGAAGCTTCTAACTTCTGTAGCAGATTTGGGTTTAAGCCAGTTTACAATGATTTCCACCTTAAAGGGATCTATCTTCAATTCACCACCCCCTACTATATGTCCCAAATAATTCAAAGATGTTTAGCCGAATTCACATTTTAAGAGTTTAACATAAAGTTTTTCTCTTTTCAAAACATCTAGTGTCTGCTTAACATGCTTTAAATGTTATTCCCACATTTTGCTAAATATAAGAATGTCATCTAGATATACAATAACAAAATCATCAAGAAAAGGTCGGAGTACATCATTCATTATTCTCATGAAATTAGCAGGAGCATTAGTTAAGCCAAAAGGCATAACCAGCCACTCATACAATCCCTGCTTTGTTTTGAAAGTAGTCTTCCATGCATCTTGTTCTGCAACTTTGACCTGATGATATCCACTATGCAAGTCTAACTTGGAAAAATAAACAACTTCCTTTAACTGATCTAATAGATCATCTATGCGAGGAAGGGGATAACGATTTTTTATTGTTATCTTATTTAGTGCTCGGTAATCAATGCACATTCTCCACGAGCCATATTTCTTCTTCACCAAAATGATTGGAGACCCACATGGTGATGTGCTAGGTCTGATGAACCCCTTCTCGAGCAACTCCTGCACCTGCTTCTTGATTTCTGCATTCTCTAAAGCGGACAACCTGTACATTCCGATGTTAGGCAATGGAGAATCTTGCTGCAAATTAATATCATGCACTATTTCCTTTTTGGGTGGCAGACCTTTAGGTTCTTGAAACAAGATATCATATTCTGAAACAACTTTTTCTAAATCAGCTTGTTGTTTAGCATCACAGCCCTCAAATACATTAGTTTTATTAGGTTTCTTTTCCTTTACAACCATCAGTAAAAATTGTTTGCATGAATTTACAATTCGTTTAATTTGCCCTGAGTTTATGGGAGTATAATTATTCTTGAGCTTATGAGCCCTTACAAAGTATTCTATTCCATCTTTAACGAGTAGGTACTTGTTCTCAGCTCTATAGAAAATAGCTTTTATATCATACAAGTAGGGACTTCCCAAAACAATTCCACATATATCCAAAGGAACTATATCTAACTCAACCTCATCTACAAATGCTAACCCAAAAGAAAACTTAAGTTTACATTGTCTAGTCACTTGTAGTTGTGCTTTATCACTTAACCAACCTAATGGGTATGGTTTCTTGTGAGGTGTAGTCAGTAATCCCAACTTCTTTACAATTGCTTCAGAAATTAAATTTACTTGTGAGCCACTATCAAACAAAGTATCAATCTTTTGATGTTTGGAAATAACTCGAATATGGAAAAGCTCATGTCTTTTTCTCTCATTTTCTTCATCATTAATAGATTGTGCAGAATTACTAGTAGATGCTTCAGAATTTTTACCTTTTATACTTGTGGCTGCAATGGTTGTTTCATCTCCTAAGTCTGACTTCAAATCTTTCTAAATAATTGCAACAGTCTTCTTCTTCTTTCCCTCGAACTTCTTAGGTCTCAGCTCCGGATGCAGAATCTAGCAGTGCTCATCATCATGCCCATCTTTCTTACAGTGACTGCATGAGGACTTGCTTTTCTGTGCAGTTTTGTCCTTCCTCTCTTTCCATTTCTATTTTCTTTTCTCCTTATTCTTGCTTGCAATGGGCTTGGATGATCCTCCAACTTCTGGGTTCCCATTCTTTCCTCTAGCCTCTAGATGCGTAGCCTGAACAGATACCTCATCTATACTAGTGGGATTAAACATGAGGATAGTGTGCCTCAGGTAGTTGTGTAGACCACCTATGTACTTCAACAGAGTCTTAGGTGAGTCTAATTAAATTCCTAGAATCAAATCTCTTTTCCTAAATTCTTGGGTGTAACCTTGTACACTTTACCCTTTCAATTGGCGAAGATTTTGCCAGCTCATCATGGCTTGCTGCATGTAAGCTAATGGATAGAACTGCTTTTTTATCGCAGAAACAAATTCACTCCAGACAGAAAGAATCTTACCATGTTTCTTCATGTCAGCTTGCGTCCTCCCTTCCCACCATACCAAGGCAGTGCCTCCAAGGCGTAGGTTGGCCAACTGAATCTTACTCTTGTCTGAGTCGATACTCTGCACTTTGCAAGAAAAATCAATTTGTCTTATCCAATTATCCAGCTTCTCTGCATTAAACTCTCCATCATATATTGGTAAATCAAATTTAACATCTAATTTAATCAAAGATGTCTTCTTTTTATGTTCAGGGCTATTAGGAGGTGTGAGAAAGTTTTCTTCTTTCCCTTTGCCTTTAGAGTGGTCATGGAGGAGAGATTCTTCTTCTTCTTTTTCTTTGGAGTGTGATGAATCTTCATCTTTACTTTCTTAAACTCCCCGTACATTTCCTCTACGATGGACCTCATGGCTAGGAAATTATCTATGAATTGGGGGTTTGGTCCCAAGGGACTTTCTTCTGACATTTTCTTCTTAAGACAGACTCTTCCAATTTCCGGGTTAGTTTCAACCAACTTGTCTTCTCCTAATTTAAGCTTTGATCTAGTTAGCATTCAACAACAAAATCCAGCACAAGTTTGTCTAACCTTAACAACCTAGGAGCTCTGATACCACTTGATCTAAAATCACTCGTAAATGATCTCAATTAATTAATGAAGGTATTATAGACTTATGTGCTAGGGGTTGTCTATGTTATTTTATGCAACGGATCGATAAGATTGCGAAATATACAGACATTGAAACAGTGAGAGAACATAGCAAGCAAACACATAAACACAACAATTTAATAAGGAGTTCACCCTATCCTCCTGGGCTACGTCTCCTAGTCCAGCCTTCAGTGGTGGGCTTTCTATTGTGTCTTAAAAAGTAGAGTTTTACAACAGTGAGCTCAAATTGAGTCTCACTTAATAGATAATGATCAGTAGGGTTGTACTTGAATCCCCCAAGTCTCTAGAGTACACTGACTCACCTTATTGAAACTTGACCTCAACTAGTCTCAGTGGTATGAGTCCAATTTGGTACTCAATACCTGACAGGTATACACAGAGGATTTGCTTGAACCTCTCAAGCCTTCTCTGGAGTTCACAGACCCTTGGACTCTCTCTGTCTCTGTTTGCTCGATGCTGCCTTTGCCTTGCAAGTCAGCTCAGCTTCTCTATTCTCTGCAACTATTGCTTCTCCCTCTCTTTGCTCTCTTTTACTACTTCTTCCCCTCTCTGCTTTCTCTTTCTATTCGTGGTTTAAAGCCAATATGCTCCCTAACTGTTTGTTTCTGCTTCCCGGATCTCTGGATCTCTTACCTCTGTCCATTGGAATTCCCCCGCTCTGCGTTATCATCACTATAACACTTCACAGAGAGATGGCCACCTATTTCCCTCGCGAACTAAGTGTCAGTTCTCTTCGAATGGTCGTTATTTCCGTTGCTCCAAGGTCGCCCACGAAACCATTCCCTCTACCAACTCATTGGTCATGCTGGATCTCAAATTTGATTTGCCTCAGCATATTTCCCTGTCGAATCCAGTCATCCATCAGGTTGCTTCTCCGTTGTTGATCTGGGGACTCCAGATCCTACAGTCTTCATCCATATCACGTGGGTAAGTAACATGCCCGTTACCCGTGCGATGAGAGTGGTTTTCTCTCTCATTCATTGGACACGTGTCACCCGTTGTATGGAATAGCGCGGGACTGGGCCGAATCTGTGTACCGCTTGAGGGCCTTCCGATATCCTGCCGGTTTTAGCGTGGGGCCCTCCTTTTCTAGATCTGATTTCCCATTTTTCTAGTTTGTGCCAGCATGCAGTTACCATGGGCCAATGGCCTGCGTGCTTTGACCGAGGGTCCTCGTTGCTCCGTGCTGACCACAAATTGCCATTGTCCAGAGGTTATTTCTTATAAACTTGACATCCATAGCACTTTGAAATTTTGGTATGAGTTTTACAGAGTTCAAGAAACTATAAGTCTTTAAGGATCCAATTTGGATCAATCAGTTGAATTGTACTGCTCCATTGTGCATTGATTTGTTTAGCGATGGAGAGTGGCATGACATTGACTGATGCGCCAGAGTCAACCAAATAGTTGTGGACATTGAAGTTGAATATTTCGAATGACAAGAAAAATAGTGGGCAGAGTGAGTTTGTTTCTTCCATGTGAATCATGATGAGCACAAATGCGAGTGATCTAGGAGACTCACTTGGTTCCTTGCTAAAAGAGGCAACATTGTCTATGGAGGTTTTCCATAGTGTGCGCAAAAGAATATCCCGCTGACCCGTGAGCTTGGTTAGCTCGTACAGAGAAATGTTCACATGGGTATTTTTCATATATCCAACAATATTCAAATCCAAAGTGAGAAGACTCACCGAGTTGTCTGGGGGAAGGCTTGTGTTTGTACTGTCTGGTGGAGTGTTTTAGAGTTTGCTTATCATTGACGTATCCTTTGTTGTAGTTGTCTTCCCGAACTTTCTTTGTGTTTTCTGTGTTGAGGAGGCTGGTGGATCAACTGTTCTAAGCAGTTGTTTAAATTTTTCTTTTGGTATCTCAAACACAGCGGGATCCCCTTGACTTCTCAAGTTGTATCGATTGTTCTTCTTTGGGGGCTCCTTCTCGGTGGTTGTTTTCTTTTGGGCAACATTAAGACATTGATACATGTTAATTATGTTCCCAGAACTTGGAGCTTCATTAGATGCAACATCCTCTTCTTCATCTTCATCCTCCGGCTAAACCTGCTCACTGGCTTTAAAATGATCATTCAACCTTGAAGCCATAGTGCTCATAACTCGGTTCCATTCTAGACAAGACTTCCTTGAATGGCATTCTTCGTGGATCGCACAAAATTTATCCTTCGTAGTTTGGTCCACTTGGAACACAACATTGGAGCTATGCACAGATTTAGTCGGGTGGCCACTGCTACTACATGATGTCACATTCTTCCTCTGTGAAAATCTCAGAAGTATGCTTCTTACTTCTGTTTCAGTCATCCATTTCTTGAGTTCAGCTACTTCGGTTGTCAAGGACTTGAGGAGACGGGTAAGAGTCTCAATTTCACTTGCTTCCTTTTCCTTTACCTTACTCACAACATTCTGAGTCCTCCTTCTTGTGTCTTTGGAGTCCTTAGTTGGTTCGTCATCTACAATGACTCCAATCACATGAAGGTCTTTCTCCACATCAATTTCTTCTTGGCAATTTTCAAGTAGTGTTGGTTTCGCATCTCATTTGACGAACTACACAATACTGGTCGGCAATGCAGAAATGTAGTAGTCAATTGTGATGGAGTTGTGAGGTTTAGTGTCTGTAGTGAACTTGTTCAAGATACGGTTAAACCTCTAGTTAATATTTCACTTTTTCTTTCTGCTCCATCTTGAGACTAGCCAACTCTTTTAAAAACGTGGCAGGGGTTTTTTCCTCAACAAACTTTTGTAGGAAAATTCTCTTGAACATCTCCCAGTTCTAAATGGAGTTGACAGGAAGTCTATGGTACCATACTGTAGAAAATCTATGATAGGTTAACCCGATAATGCAATATAAATCAAAGTAGAATACTATAACCTACTTCTACTATCAATTTACGGAAGCTTAAAGATCGAGTTGAACAATATAACTAGAAGAAGAAGGATCAATGGCACAATACACATGAAAATACTTTGGGGAAATCCTCATATAAAAACCCCACACTATTGTATTATCATACAGGGTGGAAATACATTGGAATTATATAAAGCCTTAGCTCTCACAGCTAGCCAGCTCTTAGTACAATCCTCACAGATGCTCACAGGCAATCTTGGCTTCTCTCCAGCCTTTCTCTATTCCCTCCAAGCTCCTACTTCCTTGTGTTGTTCCTTGTGGATTATTAGGCCATTACCAAGTGGAAAAACAAAGCCTTCAAAACTGCGCAATCCTCAAGGATGAATCCTTGAATGCATGCATGAGTTTTCTCCATGAGAAAACACATGCAACTGATAGTACATTGTCCTTGAACATTAATCTCAACTGGGTCTTTCTCAGAATAGACATGCATGAGTTTCTGATGAGGGAATCTTTAGTTAACTAGAGTAGCACTAGTTGAGTGCATTAATGCATCAACTGACTGTTATCTCAGTATTAGTTTCTCAAACAATTTGGAATTAATTTAACTAGACTTAACTCAGTAAAATGATCTAACTAATTACAACTCAAATATAACTCAATCTTATCTCCTTAATTTAAGGGATAACTCTTGCATGACTTAAGAAAGACTTCTAACTTGAATTTCTCCAACTAATTAATTTAAAATAAATAAATTAATTAATTCCAAGTAGCTGTTAAGACTAAATTCGATTTTAAATTCACAATTTAACTCAAGGACAAACTAAATTGGAATATTCTTGTTGCCATATTTCAATACTCCCTATCAACAAGAAAGGGATTATATTAGATATCATTTTGGGATTCAACTGCGTTAATTAAGTCATTCACATATGACCATTTCCATGAGAGGTAGTCATAACTGACTAATTTCTCATGATTTTTGAATAGTTCACTTAGCACTCATTGCATCGAGTGATGTTCACAGGGGTGAAGAAGTGGGATTGAAACTAGTGAAATGAATCACATAGCGTCAATCATCACTTCCGAGGCTTGCACCCGGTAACCAGGACTTCCCAGGAGGTCACCCATCCCAGATCGCCTCTGGCTCAAGTGTGCTTAACTGTGGAATTTTCCCCACAATCAAGCCCACTTAGCTTGCTACCCCATTTGCAAAATCTTAGCAAGTATTGTGCCTCATGAACCACTAAAGTAGAGATCCCTTCACTCTTTTTGAATTTAAGTATGGGGGTTTATGCAGTGCATTATATTAGATATCATTTTGGGATTATTTTCCACCCCGATCTTGTCTCTATGGAACTCGAATTTACACTTTGACAATGCCTTTGTCAAAATGTCAGCATCTTGCTCCTCTGTCGAAATACATTGTAGCAACATGATCCTCCTCGCTACACAGTCTCTGAGATGATGATACCTGATGTTGATGTGCTTGGACCTATCATGAAATACTGGATTATTAGAGAGTTTGATACAACTTTGATTATCACAATAGATCACAGTTGGATCCATCCTCTGATCAAACAAACCAACTAGGATTTTCCGCATCGAGATGACCTCACATGCAGCCCAAATTGCAGCCATGTATTCTGCCTCTGTCGAGCTAAGTGCAACCGACCTATGTTTCCTGCTGTACTAAGAAACTGTCGCTGACCCAAGGTTGAAAATCCCTCCTGATGTGCTCTTCTAATTTGATGGACTCCCTGCCCAATCTGCATCAGTGAAGCCCTATAGCTTCACTCCCTTTGTCTGTCTGTACCATAATCGATACTGAGATGTGCCTCTGAGGTATCTCAATACATGCTTTCCAGCCTTCCAAAACATCTTGGTAGGCTGAACCATCACTTGACTCAGCTGGTTCACCACATAGCACAAATCTGGTCATGTGTTCATTAAGTACATCAGTGAAGTGGTAGGCCTTGGTCATGCAGCATTGCCTGTGCTTCCCATACAATAGTTTTGTTCTTCCTCTTGACTACCCCATTCTGTTGTGGTTTATGAGGTGTTGTCAACTCTCGTTTAATTCCTTCCACTGCACAGAAGTCCTTAAACTCTTGAGAGAGATATTCTCCACCGTTGTCGCTTCTCAAAGCCTTGATCTTCTTCCCTGACTCTTTCTCGACCAAAGCTTTGAACTCACAAAACTTCATGAAACTTTAGTCTTTCTTCTGCACGAAATAAATCTAGCATTTACGAGAATAGTAAAAAATGAAAATCACATAATACCTTTGCTTCTTTGTCGATGCCGTCAATAATGGTCCACACAAATCAGTAAGAACTCACTTTAAGATATCCTCTGCTCGACTATCTTGATCATGAAAGGAAGACTTGGTGTACTTTCCCAAGGTACAACCTTTGCATGTGTCAACTTGCTCAAGTTTACCTTTGGGAAGTCCTGTAGATATTTTTTGCATTATCTTCAAAGGCCCATGATGCAAATGGCCCAACCGCCTGTGACACAACTCGCTAATGTCTTGGCTTTGCACCAATTCTACTTTCGTACTCAATGCTACACAATCATCTACCTCTAGTTTATAGAGATTCTTCACCCGAATCCCTATCCTCTTGGTCTGACCCGTGGATATGTGTCTTAGGAACACCTTTCCTTTACTGAAGACAACATCATAGCCTTTTTCCTCCAACGTCGCGACTGATACCAAGTTCTTCTTCAGTCCAAGCACATACATCACATTTTTCAAGGTGAGAGGAGCTCCATGCTCCATCTGAAAAGCAACCGTGCCCACTCCTGAAACACTATACCTTTTGTCGTCACCCATCTCTATGCGCATCTTGAGGTCTTTATCCTCCAAGTCACTGAATAAATTTTTATCACTGGTCATGTGGAATGAGGCTCCACTGTCAAGATACCAGACACAACCCATCATCGATGACACCATGCATGTGATGAGGGTAAAGTCCATTTCGAACTGAGATGCTAATGCTTCACCTTCCGATCCTTCCAAGGATCCCTTCTTAGACTTCTTCGATGGGCAATTAGTCACATAATGTCCCATATTGTGACAATTAAATCATCTTACTTTAGACATGTCACTCTTCTTCCCTCCATGAGAAGAATTCGATTTGAAATGGAAAGCCTTCCCCTTCCCTTTCCTTGCCTTACTTGCTAAGGATAGATTTTCTTCATCATCGTTCTTGGATGAAGAACCATCTCGTGTGCTCCTCCTGATCTCCTCCTGCATAAGATCTGACTGCAGTCGTTCCCAATCAGGCAGTTTCTCCCTTCCATTCACAGAGTCCTAGTAGCTATTCCAACTCTTTGGAAGGCCAAGGAGAGCGAAGCTCACCATATCATCATCGATAGTAGTTATTCCCACACTGCCAAACTCATCTCTGTAGGTGGTGAGCTTGTTCAGATATGTGGAAATAGTATTGCCCTTCTCCATCTTGATTCTTCGAAGCTTATCCTCGAGTGCCAATTTCCTCTGGTCGCTATTGTTCTGGTAGAAGTCCTTCAATGTCTTCCACATTGAAAATGGAGTATCCTTCCCATGGAGACTCGAGACAATATGGTCTCGAACTCCCTCAAGGATGATCCGTCTTTCTTTCGCTGCACGCTTCTTCCACTTAGCCAACTCTTGTGCATTAGTTGAAGTTGGCTTTGGGATTTCTTGAGCAATGAATTCCTTCAAGCCATTGTCTTCTAATAAAACCTCCATTTTATCTTTCCATGTTATGTAATTTGAGCTACCTTCCAAGGCACACTCAAGTCTCAAGCCATAGAATGGCATTGGCCAACCTTGAAGTATGATATGAATTGGATTTGCACCTGCAACCTCAAACTTCAAACTTCAAATTCTCTTCTCAGTATATTGTTCACAGCTCCAATACCATGTAGAAAATATGTGATTGGTTAACCCGATAATGCAATATAAATCAAATCAGAATACTATAACCTACTTCTACTATCAATTTGCGGAAGCTTAAAGATCGAGTTGAACAATATAACCAAAAGAAGAAGAATCAATGGAACAATACACATGAAAATACTTTGGGGAAATCCTCAAATAAAAATCCCACACTATTGTATTATCATACATGGTGGAAATACATAGGAATTATACAAAGCCTTAACTCTCACAGCTAGCCAGCTCTTAGTACAATCCTCACAGATGCTCACAGGCAATCTTGGCTTCTCTCCAGCCTTTCTCTATTCCCTCCAAGCTCCTACTTCCTTGTGTTGTTCCTTGTGGATTATTAGGCCATTACCAAATGGAAAAACAAGCCTTCAAAACTGCGCAATCCTCAAGGATGAATCCTTGAATGCATGCATGAGTTTTCTCGATGAGAAAACACATGCAACTGATAGTACATTGTCCTTGAACATTAATCTCAACTAGGTCTTTCTCAAAATAGACATGCATGAGTTTCTAATGAGGGAATCTTCAGTTAACTGGAGTAGCACTAATTGAGTGCATTAATGCATCAACTGATTGTTAACTCACTATTAGTTCCTCAAATAGTTTGGAACTCATTTAACTGGACTTAACTCAGTAAACTGAGTTAACTAATTACAACTCAAATATAACTCAATCTTATCTCCTTAATTTAAGGGATAACTCTTGAATGACTTCAGAAATACTTCTAACTTGAATTTCTCCAACTAATTAATTTAAAATAAATAAATTAATTAATTCCAAGTAGTTGTTAAGAATAAATTCGATTTTAATTCACAATTTAATTCAAGGACAAATTAAATTGGAATATTCTTGTTGCCATATTTCAACACATACAATTTATCTGCAATCCAAGGTACATGGAAACAACCTACATTGAACATCGTCATAATGTACCTCGAGTTTCTGTAGATGTAGGTAGAACACGTCTAGATGGTCTTCTGCCTTCACTGTTCTATTAGGGTCATACTTCATTAACAACTTCTCTACATATCTTGGCATCTTGTGCAAGACAACCTTGAGTGCCAATGGGCTCTGTGTCATCCATTCCATATTTTGATCAGCCATATTGTCCTCTTCTTCTGAATTTGACGTTTCAACCTCTGAATCTGTTGGTTCGTCTCTGCCTACCCCTCCTCCGCTGCCTCCGACAGAACTTGAGCCCAAGAGTAAGTTGTAACTTCTTCTCCTTCTAGGAAAACAAGAGGTTCCTCTTCATTCTCAATAGCTTCTACCAACTCTTCAAGAGTGGCGAGGATTACTTCTTCAACAAATGAGACTACCACTCCTATGGATGTAGTATTTTTCTTCCTTTACGAGGAGGGGAGAGTGTGTACTCTTGGAATAAGTCCAAAATATTTGGAAAATTGATGGGTGATGGGATAGACAACATGGATGTGATGATATGAAATTTCTTATTCAAGTCTAGGAGGCGAGGAGTAACCAACTTCAAAGTTGTGCGTGAGAGAGAGGGATTTCATGTTACTGCCTTAACCACATGATGGATAAGTGGGGTTGAGAGGACATTTAACCATAAACTACTATCTGCCCTCCTTCTAGCGCTAAAAATGTTGAGTGTGTTTGAACTGCCAACATTCAAGGGATCTCCCTGGTATGAAGTCCCAATTCGACCTCACACCGTTTGGCATATAAGTCCCATCCGATACAATGGCCTGGCGTCCATTATCTTAGAGATTTGCCTTAGCTCTTATTGTTAAACACTTGAGAGTGTTATGCTTGTAACTTCAAGAAAGCGAGGTGAGTATTCCTGGTGAGTGCGTAATGTAACTTTGTGTCTAGGTTCTCTTACCCTAAGGGAGAGGATAAAAGTGAGCCTCTAGATGAGAGGTAGTAGCACCACCCAGGGAGAGACACACACGAATACAACAAGGGTCTGTCCAGAATCCAATGGAATAGTCCACAACATATGCGGCAGTCATTAAAACCAAAGTGTAAGGGAAAACATGTAAACCGTCCAACGGAGTAATCCACACGAGGGTGAGGGTCATTATAACCAAGCAAAATAAGAATGGTTTGTCTAATGTCTGGCAGAGTAGTCCACATAGACGAGACAACATTGATAAACAATACAACACATCTTCAATAGTGTAAGTACTAAAATAAACGAAGTAGTTTAACTATCTTAGTATAGGTTAAGAAAACATGCATTACAACTATTTAAAGAATAGTCTTACAAACAAATACAAAACATGCGTGAAAACATGTTGGCCTGAGATAGACTTCTGAATTAAGAAAAAGTTCCAAGACACATATGTACACCATGCATCACTATCACTAGTAGTGGGACATTGGATCCACTCCTCGCTCCTCAAAGAACAGACTACATACTCTCAAGCCTATGTGGGAGGAGCCAAGGTGAAAATTCCTTTTCTCATACAATGAGGGGGTATATATAGCCAAGGGGGATAACTGACCCTTGTGACTCTTCGACTTCCCTCATGACTGTTTTACTTCCTATGACTTTTCAATTGAACTGGTTCTTCAACTTCATATGTTCATATCTTGGACTTTCACATTACATTACATTTGATTACAACAAGTATGGCCCATAGTAGTGATGTGGCCAAGAAAACTCATGACACAAATCGACATGACATTGCTGAAATGTACTGGCTAGTTTTGGTGTCTGTGTCAACCTGCTATGTTGTTGAGTGATGGGTTTTCTCTCGGTCTATAATGTATTCACCTCCGCATGGAAAAGTGTGTGGGATCTTCGATTATCTTGGTATTTTATTGATGGTTCAAAAATACGTATCACTTTCGCTTGTTGCTCCATGTGCTGGGTACCTTCATTCAACTGCGAGTAAGTCTTCTATCCTGTGCTCCTTCTTCATCATGTTCGTTGTCGTGCCATGTTTCATCAATGTACATGTTCCCACAATCAATCGTGACGATATGACATCAAATATAGAAATATCTTAGTCTAGCATGATGCATTGTTTTCTGTTTCGGGTGCAGGTGACCGGGAGAGAGGACAAGGCATTGAAACTGCACAGAGCTTGACTCAAGTCCAGATGAGACGCTCTGGAGCACTTCTAGAAAAATTGTGTAGATGTCACTGGGAGGTAGATTTGCATAATTTGAGACGGAAGTGACAGCTGCAAGGTAGAACCCAACTAGGTAGAATTGCACAGTTCCTGGTAGGAAGACAATGCAAGGTGTCGGGAGGAACTGCTGGGAAATTTTGCACAGTTTTCAGGATGAGGACTGGGTAGGTCATCCAAGGGTCCAACACGTAATCTGTGTAATCTCCGAGGAAGGCAGAGCGAGAAGTAGGAGGCACTAGCAAACATTTCTGCGCAATTTTCCAAAGCAAGGTTGGATCGGGTTGCAGGGAGTTGTTGGTCATAATTGCACATTTATGAGAGACAGTGTCCGATAGGAAGTTACTGCGTAGTTTCCCCAATGAGTGTAGAGTGGGGCAGTAGGGAGAGTGCTAGTCAAAACTGCACAATTTTTAGAGGGAAACCAGGCAAGGCCAGCAGGGGCATAAGCATCCTTCAATGTTTTTATCAACATAAAATAAAAGTTGTTTCATTTTTAGGTTTCTAAACTCCTAGCATGAAAAAGTTGCATAACAAAATTATGAGCGCACGATCATTTACTTTAATTTATTTTAGAATAGTTAGCCCACTAAAATTTCATATACCTATAGTAATGAATGAACATTTTAACTAATCATACTTATTTCTTGGATATTTAATATGCTTTCTAGAAGTTGTACTTTGAGGATTTACATGAAGTTAATTGATTTTTTAGGCTGGCTATCTAATCCTTATGTTATTCAATTTATTTCATTAGTTATAACATAGCTTCCTCAAGGGCATGGGTTATTGGGATTTCCAAGATAATTGTGGTAGTTGTTTGATCATTATCCACTACAAATTTTGTAGTCTTGATCATGACCTATTTATCACTCGTGTTCTATCATTTATTGGTTTGCTTCATGATGACCTTTTCTCTTTTTATCAAATGTGAAGGTATCTAGGGTCGTTGATGGATCATCATAATCAATATTGGTCGGTAAGTTCTTTAGCATATCTTCTAACCAGGATGCTACTACCATGCCACTAATCACTACACCCGTTAGGCCCATGTTGATGATTGTTGGCTAGCCTCTTCTCTTCTCATGCTACTATTGTTGAGTGCTAGTTACTTGACTCCATGAAGTTTTGGTATTCTTAGCTTTTTTTTTAGAGGAAAAAAATAGAACCATTCTTCATTAAAAATAAGGAAAAGTTTTACATTTGCTTGGATCAAATTCAATTCATCAGTTAGCTTTTTTTCTTTAGAGGAAAAAAAAGAACCATCCTTCATTAAAAATGAGGAAGAGTTTTACATTTGCTTGGATCAATTTCAATTCATCGTGCTTCCCAACAATGAGCCTTGAAGAGAAAAATCCATCCAAAAAGCAAAACAGAGCAACCTTGAGGGAGCAGGGAAGCGAGCATACTTAGATGGCATCAAAACCAAAATGGAATACAAAGATAGACATCGAAACATATAACAGGCCTAGGAGAGGTCTCGAGAGATAGAAAAAACCTGCAAAAAACCAACTATGAAAATTCGAAAAAAGCCCTACTCACATAATGAAACAGCAACAAAGTACTCAAAATGGAATAAACTAGGAGAAAGAGACAGGCTCTGCTTGGAGAGGGCATCAACAATGAGGTTTTGTTCATAGTAGATAGGCTAGAAGGAGATGTCAAAAAAAACCTCCTTTATATCCATGATACGATTCATCCAATTGTAGAGGGAGGAGACCCCAAGGTTGGAGTGGCTCAAAATCCATTGAATCAGAGTAAGGGAATCCCCAAAAATTGAAATCTACTCTATGCCTAGCCATTAGTAACATTATAAGGCACCACATAAAGAAATCATATTGGCCTTGATATTATCTCCCCTGCCACTAGACCAGCAAAACCTATAACATGAAGAGGGGTCAATTCTCAGGAAAGCACCACAGCGACATATGCCTCTTGAGGAAACCCCATCAAAAAAACATATGGGAAATATTCCATACATATGAAGCATGGAAATAAAATGGGAGGAGGCCTTAGGCAGCTAAGGAATGATTTCCATGAAGAAGGCAACAATTTTTAAGGCAACCTGATATGAATAAGAGAATTTGCCTTCAAGGATAAGATCATTCCAAGCCCTCCATATCCCCCACAATACATATGACGGAACATACATGTAAGCAGGTGCACTTTGAGCCCAAGACATAAGGCAGGCCACAATGGAAGAGTCATCTCGAGTGACAGAAACACCCAACAAAAGAGAAAACTCTAACAAAATAGTAGAAGTAAAAGGACTATGTAAAAATAAGTGAGAGCAGTCTTCAAAAGTTGATTTGCATAGAATGCACCTGCCATGGCCAATGAACCCCTTCTTCAACAAGATATCTCAGGTGAGAATGCGATTATGGACTGTAAGACAAGAAAAAAATTTGATCTTCAATGGAGCGTCCCAACCCCACATACTGGTAGACCAATTATAATAAGGTAAAGTGTGAACGAAGGAGGAAATGTAAGATTATACTTCTTTGACGGAGACTCAACCATTTAGTATCTGACCACCCCATACCAAGAAGTCTATGTTCTATGATAGATCGATCCCATCTTGACATAGAAGATTGCGGTAAGACTCCCATTCCCCTTCCAAATGCTAAGGGAGGCCCAAATGCCAAGTGTGAGGCCAAGAGGGGGAGGCAAGAGGGAAGGGTTGCACCCTAGCCAGATTGTCAAGTGTGAAGATTCCTTGCTGATTTAAAAGGTGAATAGAGTGGATAGAGAGAATATGGGATCCGGAAAGGCCCTTTATAGCATCCATCCCAACATAAATGCTCTCGCCATTACCCACCAGCCAACAAAGATTACTACAAAACCACAGAATCACATGTTTGAAGCTTCTCCAGAGGATAGATGAATGGGGATTGATTGGTGCACCTGTAGCCACCCACTCCTCCAACCCTAGATAGGGAAGATATTTGCTGAAAATTATGCTCTGCCATAGACCTCTTTCTTTGAAGGCCCTCCACAGATTAGACACCAAAAGAGAAATATTAAGCCTTCGAGAATTCTAATTGCCCCATCCGCCCAACTGAATGGGCCTAGAAATCATGTTTAGGTGAGTGAGGTGGATCTTGCAATTAGGTCCAGTTTTGGACCACGGGAATTTGGAGATAAGAGCATCAACCTTGTTAATGATTGCTTAGGGAATGTAGAATAGATGCATCTAGTACACCGGGATACATTGTAATACAAATTTGATCATGGTGACCCTACCCCCAATCGAGAGCCACTGTGATCCCAACATGTCAGCTTCTTTTCAACATTATCTAACAACCAAATCCAGTCAGTGATGCTATAATTACTAGGGTTGAGATGGCAGCCCAAGTATTTAAGACCCACCGACATGGGGTTGGATTTCACCCCAAAAAGAGAAGCAATCTAGCGAATTTGTTCCAAATCAACATTATCCGAGAAAATTTCAGACTTATGTTTATTAATTAGTAGGTCGGATGCATGCCCAAATTTTTCAAGGACCAAATGGAAAGATGCCCATTCATCAAGTGTTGACTCCCCTGCACATAGGACATCATCCACAAATAAAATGTGGGACAAAGTACAATTTATGTTCAATTTACATCTGGATATGTCACCTGCCTCCATTTTGGCCTTTATAACCTGCTGAGAGCTTCCATAACCAATATGAAGAGAAATGGGGACAACATACAAACTTGGTGGAGCCCCCTATATATTTTGAAGAAATGGGTAGGTTCACCATTGATAAGGATAGCCATAGTAGTTGGAGAGAAGCATGCTTTGATCCACCAAACATGTTTATATGGGAAACCTAATTTATATAAGATTCTTAGCTTGCTAAGTCGATGTCCCTCTTGTTGCCACAATAGCTTTTTTCGGTTTTGCCTCACTTTTCTTCTCTTTATCTCTTTGCTCATCAACTCACACACCCATTGAATTCTCTATTTGGAACATTTAGGTTTAAATCATGTCAATGGAATACGACATAGGTTTAGAGGTTCCCATCGCCTCTAGAACATATCTAAATAAATTCAATTTTCCTATTGCGGAAAATATAGACATAATGTGCCTCATAGAAACACATGAGAATGAAGGGTGCAAGACACATTTGTTTGAAGGATACTGGAAGATGGTAGTGTGGAACAAGGTAGCAGGGAATGGCAAAGGGCACGGGGGTATCATGGTTTAGTAAGGAAAAAGAAGGTCGTCTCATTCAGTTAGAAAAAGAAGACTCAAATAATAAATTCATTTGGTTTAAAATATTAGAAAATGGAAACCACATCAAAATTGCAGCATGCTATTTTGCGCCACAGGTTTCAAAAATCTACAAAGATAGAGGGCTTGACCACAAAGATCCATTTGCAACTTTAAAAGTGGATATTGCAACATATTCGCAGCTAGGTGAAGTCCTTATGGTGGGTGATTTCAATGCTATGACTGCAAGTGAGCGAGCTAGCATTCTTTGTTGTAAAGATGATTGTGACCCTATTTGGCTTACAGAAGAAAGTAATCATCAGTGAGAAAAGAATTTTAGAGGACAAGGGTTGCAATATCTTTGGTGAACAATTTCTTACTCTATGTGGGGCCTTTTATTTAGTCATTTGTAATGGCTTGACTAGATGGGCAAAGTCCGGTAATTTTACTTGCAATACTTACAATGGAGCAAGTGTGGTAGATTATGTAATTTGCTCGCATGGTTTGTGTGAGAAAATGGAAGAAGTTTTGGTTGGAGATCAGGTGTGGGATTTGAAATCAGATCACAAGCCAATTTATTTATGTTTCTCTTGGATTGGAAAGAAACAATTAGAGTAATTCATCATGTCCAACAAAATCTCCCACAGGGAAGAATTCTTTTGACACTAGAAAATTGTAATACCTTCAAAATGATGCTAGAGAGGCTCTTTGAGAATGAGAAAATTACAATTCATAGCCTTCATAGTCATGAATTAACACAATTAATTCAATGCACACTTGCAAAGTGCAAAAGAACAAAAATTAAGAAGTCTGAAACAAATTTCTTTCCGGTTAATGCTTGGTTTGACGAGGAATGCAAAAAGGCAAGGAGAATGTGGAAAGAGTCAAACAAGGATAACGTAAAGCTCAAATCCTACAAGCAGTTATTAAGCAAGAAAAACGCTGATTTCATGGTTTCAAGGAGGGAAGAACTAATCTTCCTTGGGAAAAATAATCCCAAATTATTTTGGAAGGAGCTCCAACTGAAAAAGATACAAATTGGAAATAATATTACAACTTCTAAATGGTTTGACTATGCAAGACAACTCTATGAGCAGGTTCCCAAGGTTGACCCTCCCCCCTTGGTTAACATCGATACTGAACTCTTCACAATACAAGAGGTAGAGATGGGTATCAAGAAGTTGGGTGTTGGAAAAGCAAAAGACTTAGTTGAACTCCAAGGAGAATATCTAAAGTGGGGCTCAAAGATTCTTGCACCTCACATTACAAAAATATTCAACAACATCATGCAACAAGGGCTCCCCACAAATTGGACAACTAGTCTGGCACTACCTCTTTTCAAGAGTGGTGACGTTAATAATCCCTCCAATTATAGGACCATCATGATAAACCCTTTGTTTGCAAATCTATTTGGAAGCATGCTAGAAAACAAATTAGCAAGTGGGCAGAAGAAAGAGATAAGCGTGCTAAAGGGCAAGCAGGTTTTAGACCTAAACATTTGACAGTTGATCATTGCATAACTTCAAGGCACATCATTGAAAAAGTTTGGGAGAAAAAGGAAGAAGTCTTTTGTTGCTTTGTTGATTTCTAAAAAGCGTTTGACTCGGTTCCTAGAGATAAAATTTGGCAAAGAATGAAGGAACTTAGGATTCCTAAGCATTTGAGAGCAGCTGTGCATAGGCTATATGAAGAGGTGAAAGTCAAAATTAGAACTTCAGCAGGCATTTCTGAAATTTTTAGAAGCAATATCGGGGTCAAGCAAGGTTGGCCACTGTCTCCTACCCTTTTTGGTTTATATATTGACAAGCTTTAGGAGTGGTTAAATTCACAAGGGGGTGATGGTATCTATTTGTGCAAGTTTGTTATAAGGCTTCTTTTGTATGCAGATGACCTTATTCTGATTGCTAAATCAGCTCGTGGTTTGCAAGAGCACTTATTATCCCTTGAGCATTTTTGTAGAAGTGTGGGGATGCAAGTCAATACCAGCAAAACAAAAGTAGTGGTCTTCTCTAAGAAAAGAAAACATAACCAGCATAAGTTCTACTTTGAAGGTAACATTCTGGAAGAAGTTGCGGATTACAAGTACCTTGGAATTGACTTCAACAAAAATCTAAGCTGGAATGGTTGTAGAAAGAAAAGAACTTTGGGGGGTTGGAAAGCATTTTATGCTTTTCAAAATAGGTCCAGAGAGGCAGAGTTATGGGACTGGAAGACCACTCAAACTCTTTTTGGGCTTTTAGTGATTCTGGTGATTCTCTATGGTTGTGAACTGTGGGCTAACAGTACCTCCGACATGCAGTGGAGACAAATTGAGAAAATTCAGAAGTGTTTGATTACAAACAAATTTAAGATTAAAAGTGCAATTCCTTACGATATCTTGTTAAGTGAAACAGGGATTGCTCCTATTGAAGCAATTGCTATGGTGCAAGTCATAAAGTATTTAAAAAAAATTGAGCAAATGGAAGAGGGTAGATGGCCTAAGGTTGTCTTTAATGATAAATTGTAAAGGTGCAAAAAAACTTGGATGCAGCAAAATAACAAATGGTTTAGTAAATGGGGTATTTGCTTGAATGCATGTCCCATAAACAACAAAGAGATAAAAGCTTTTGTTATGGAAAAGTTCCACAAAGGTACTTGGGATAAGGAGCTAGGAAGAAAGAAAAATTACTATATTGAAGTGTTTAATCCCACTCATAATCATCAACCAAAAGCATACATGGAGGCCAATATCTCTTGGAGAGCCAAAATTCGTATTGCTCAGTTAAGGACTAATTCTCATCAACTCCGTTGTGAAACAGAGTGCTGGAAAAGGCCAAAGGAAGTGTGGGAGGAAAGGGTATGCATTTTTTGTTTTTTCGGAAAAGTGGAAAGAGAAAAACATTCATTTTAGAATGTGAGGCCTTAAAGAACAACAAGGAAAGTTATGCAGATATGCTGGCAGCGAGTTCTTGGGATAATCTATTTAGCGAGGGGTTTGTCGAGAAGCTAGAAGAATTTATTGTGAAGCTTCAAAGGACCGAATACATCAAGCAGATGAAGAAGCAATCTATCCCATAAGCTATCTTTAACCTCATGACCGTTAAAATAATTTCTTTTTTTTTTCCAAAAATACTAAATCTATTTATACTATTAAAAAAATGATTTAAACACTCTTAATTTAAAAAAAATCGCACTTATATGAAATCCTCCATTAGACAAGTCCAAAAATAGAAAATTTCAACTTATACGTCTTTTAACTTTGACCAGGTCAATTTCTAAACCATATAAACCCAAAAAATAGAATATATTACATTATTTGAAGTATCATCCAACTAATTTGAAGACAAACTTAATTAAAAATTATCATAATAATATTCAGACTTTCCCGGTGGACTGGTCGGAAGACTTTCAAGGTCAAGATAAAATTTAACACGGATTAATATCACAAATTACAATACAACTTTATCAATAAATTGGCTCTACAGTTGCGTCATGTGACCAGAGTAAAGCACTACTTCATGGTAACGGTGAACGGGGTCTCGAGAGTTCAATATTGAATATCGCATGCACTTAGAAAACCAGGTATAGCTTGACACAACTAGATTGTTAGATTGAGATGGGTAGGGCTATGAGCTTCATTAGCTTAATGAAGCGAAGTGTTGAAGATATGGTTCATCTTCCCTGGCTGGTGCCCTTACCCACCACTCTAGAAACTTTACATTACGATGCAATTGAGCCCATTAGACGAAATCAAACGCCAGTCCGGATGATGCTGGTGCTACTAAATTTTGCAACAAACGGTCAAATTCAGCGATAACGATGAATATCGATCCACTGTAATTGCCAAAAATCAAGCGCCAAATCGACCCAGATGAATACTATTAACGTTTGTAACAACGCGATCCATGGCGCTCAAAGTAGCCAACGCAACAGTTGGTCGTGTGTAAATAATCAAATATTTGTGCAATAACCCCACCCACTGGCAAATTCTGGAATGATACACGGGATACAACTCCTTTTCCCAATCCATCCATTCTGATTCTAATTCTCCTTCCTCATGAAACCTCCGATTTTCTCTCTCCTCTTGCAGTTTCAGGTTGTTGATGCGCTTTCTCAGAAACAGCATATTAGCATCCACCATACTCCTTCCACCCCCTGCGCCATTAAAAAATGAAGTACGTTATAAATCTGCATTCAATAATTACCACAATTGGAAACATTAACAGTAAGCAAAGGGTAATTAAGTCTCATGATTACCGCTGTCAGAGTCATAATCTGGTCCAAAATTTGCTCTAAGTACATTTCTTTGCAGCGATTACTTTCTTTCAACTCTTTGTAACGTTCCTCTGGGAAGCAAGTGTAGCCCACAACAGATAATTTGCGGCTGGAGAGCTCCATGAGAGGTTCTGGGCAATAATACCATAACATTAATTGCGCCTGCTGCACCTCCTGTCCAAATACGATCTTCTATTGAGACTCTACAACAACTATTTATACGGCTAATTAACGCCCTAGAGAACTTCTAAAGGGATAAAACTGATCTCTACTCGAAGAAGCAACTAAATTGCTGACATTTATAATCATAATTGGAAGCCTCCCTTCCTCTGCTCTGCTCGCATTGCGTACAACCCTTTGAGCGTTCACTGTATGCAACATAGGATTCTTAACTTATTCGCTAAGATTATTTCATTGATAAATACACGGTTTCTTCCGCGTTCTCCATCGCCTTTCTGCGCAGTCCGTGTAAAATTAGTGAGTTGTCCTTGTTCGTCGTTGTTATGTCCGCTAGTGAAGTCTATTATAAAATCTGAGCCATGACTCATGTATGTAAAAACTACCTTTAATTGAAGAAGCGTAAGAGGCCAGAACGTAAAGCTAAAATAATGAAAGCTTTAGGTGAAGATGCTGTGATCTTTCTTGGCATGCTTTTCAAAATTTTCCTTTGGTATACAGTAAGTTCATGCTCGGGATGTGATTAATTATACTTGCGTTATCGACAACCGACGCGGTTTTGATTGGTTTCTGGTTTTTATAATAAAATTGAAATGATAACGCAGTGTCTGTGGGGTCACGTTAAATTATGGAAAAATCAGCGCGTTCTATCCTCGAAAGTATAAAAGATTTGACCGTAACCTAATATAAAAGTACAACGAAACTTTTATTGGGGTAAGCTAATTGTTATTTTCAAAATATTAAGTTAATTTGAGGATAATGGAAAGGATTCTTGGGTTTTCTAGATATAGAAAAAGGTGTCATTTTTATGAGTTGTGTAAATAGTCATGCTTTGATTTCTTTTATTTGGCTGATTCTCAACTACATAAAAGCACATGTTCACATTGTTCATGTTTAGTTTCACACGACATTACAGTACACTCATGAGTTCGAGTTCGAGTTCATCGATTACTATCATTGGCTTCATTGGTTGTCAATGTATGATGATCGGTTATGAGTGATGAAATTCCACATGCAAATGGATGTGCTTTTTGGAGTAAATTTCTTTTGAGTATTAATTTTGTTAATCTAGTAATGTTTATTCCCATTTGGTGAGTGGTTTTTATTTTTATTTTTCTCTAAAGTTTTTTAGGTTTTAAATGGGTAGTTTGAGTTATTCACTATTTCTAAGTGTGTATTTATAGATATTTATCAGTTTTAAAATTTTGGGATTTTTAATATTTTATAGACAGACATTGTCTCAAAAACAATAAGAAAAGTTTTACTAAGTTTTTTTATATACAGTTATTTGTGTTAAATTTTAGTATATATTTATAAATATTTTATATGAAAATTGGGCATTATAAATATTACTGTTTCATACATGAATATTTTGTAAGATGGACTTAATATTTTAGATTTCATTATTTGGCATTAATGTATTGATTATATAGATACATTATGTAAATTTTTATTTTAATTTTTAATTAGATATTTTCATATATGATTTTAAGAAATTATTTATTTTTAACAATATTTTTCATGTATTGAATTTATATGTAAATTTTAAAGGATTTTTTTGATAGATTTTCCAAAATTCTTAGAATTTTTAGGTTTAGTTTTTTATTTTTTTTAAATTGATAAATGATAACAAATTTATATTTTTAGAAATTTGGTTTTTATTTATTTAGTTTTGTCAAGTGTTATGAGTTCATCAAAAATTACATCAAGCTTGACCTCTGGTTATTTATTAATGAATTTAGATATTCGTTGAAGAAATAAGCTTGTGATTCAAGATTAAAACTCCTTTTTAATAGTATATGATATACTTAAATACTTATTAGTGAGATAAATTTATAGTTTAAGATTGAAACAAATAAGAAAAACTTATTTTTAGAAAAATATTATTTTTAAAAATGTCTAATTGTAAAAAATAAGATATATTTTCATAAATTTATATAAATTAATGTATAATTCAAATTTCATATATTATATAATTATAATATTTTTTAATTTTATTTTAATATTTTATAATTATAATAATAATTTTATAATTATAACTATAACATTCATATATGGAGCTGCACACACAGGAGAAAGAAAGAAGGAAAATAAAAATAAAGTTATGGTGTAAATATTTGTATTGAAGTGTTGATGCCTCCATAAGCACAGCTATGAGAGAACATTAAAAAAAAATCCTTCCTGTGTGTTTTTTACAGAGTTGCCCTTGCATGTAAATGTTTCCCAGTATTATTTTGAAGCATTGTAATAATGTAGATTATCATTGATTCTACTACTGTTCAATTAGTATAGAGCTTCTGTTAGTTGACATGTTAACATTTTAATAAAATTTACCGAAAAGAAAATGAAAATTAAAGATCAAAAGCATGTTCTATGTACAGAAAGTTCGTTCTGTCTCTTGGGAGGCCTGTCACTAAAACCTACATTCTCTTACGGTTTCAAACAATGTCCGCCCAAAAATATCAACTACAGAAAAACAGAATTAATTAATAGCCCATCTCATTTGAGGAAAGCGCTATTTCCAACTTTATAACAAAATAAATGTGCCCCGCGTGATAATAAGAGAAAAAAAATAGCCACGTTATATGAGACGCATATCAAGGCACATTTACTTAACATAGGCCCATTTACTTTGTTATGGGATTGGAAATAGGGCTTTCCTCAGATCTTACAGCTTCTTATCCCTCCCAAACTCAAAATCCTATTGATATCTTAGGCGACTGTCACTAAAATGTCCCCACTGGCAGTCTCTGACAACATCACTGGCGTAGCGAAGACTGTTGGCACCTCGTCACCGGCCATGATAACAATCACTTTACCATCAATTTCATCGTTATCAGAGCACGACACAGTCATCACACCATTCTTCTCTAGATACGCAATCGGTCCAAAGTCGTGTGCGTGCACAAAATCAGATTTCTTCCAATATGACACAACCAGAATGATCATAGCAAACACCCACAATACTATGATGGTAAAAGTTCGACGCAACAAATATGGAACTGGCGATTTCCATACTAAGCCTATGCCATTACTTCCACTTTTGTTTCCCATGTTTACGGAAGAACTTTAATGGTAACACTAATTCTAATTCTTCAATGGTTTTCAACTTTAAATGTCACATTAATTTCTCAATGGCAAGTCATAAATCCTATCCTATTGGGTCATTAATGCTATATAGTGCCCCTTTTTATGTATTACCGTAGTCATTTCATGCATGGTATCATCATCGTCATCAGCCGCAACGAATGTGATTACGACATCTACAGATCACTGCATTCGTGTGAATAGATCAACCAAAACGCTCACAACATCATACAGACACGCTTTTCGATACAAACATTAAATATCACATTGCCTCAGGCATTAAATATTACATTTTGATGTTACCTATCAATTCAATTGAAATTTGGAATGTAATATTTAATGCCCGGGGAATATATGAATGAGTTTTAATTTGAGAAATTGATTTTCATCTTATGTCATTTTAGAATAAATGGTATAAAATTTATTATTAATTATTAATTTAATAAAAATAATATGTTATAAAATATAATTTAGATTTAATAAAAAATAATTATTTTTACAATTACTTGAAATATTTTAAAATATATATTTATGAATTAAAGATAATAAATTAATTAAAATGTTATAATAATTTAAATTTTTATTTTTTTATAAAAAATAATTATTGACATATGGATATAATATAATTTTATAAAAAAATTTCATATATAATTTATAAAAGAATGGACAAAATTGCAACATAAACATCAAATTTATTATTTAAATCTCATTTATTATTATCATTATCATTTTTTATAAAAAAGAAATACATTGAATATAAAGAATAGATTTTAATCATTGAAATAATGGTATCTATATTAATACCAAATAATAATGTTTATGTTAATGTGATTATAATAATGATAATTCATGTTCATTGAGATTAAAATTAGTTTATTTTATTTTTAAAAGGTAAAGATTATTTAAATTTCTTTAAAATTTTGTTTTTAAAAGGGAAAGTTTATTTAAATTCATTGAAATCTTGTTTTTATGCTTTAAAAGTTGTAAGAGAAGCATTCCAAGATTATCATAGTTTTGTAGATTTGGGAGGTTAGAAAGGTAAATGAGTTTTAATTTGAGAAATTGATTTTCATCTTCAACCATCACAAAGATGACAAATTTTTACATCCCACAGTTTTTGGAATTTTCCCAATGACCATTGTAGTTATGTAGTTCATGGGAGTTGGTTCTTGTTTTAGTAATGTTGATTTCTTTTTTATACTAGTTAGAACTAAAAGATATTTTTGATCTTTTACAATCCGGGTTACTCCCTCGTAATATCTTGGCTTCCTTTTAATGTCTAACTCTTCATTGCACCACAAATCCTCTTTAAATTTAGATATAATTATATTTTTAATATTGTCCGTATGCGTAGGATGACATCCTCCTATATTCCCTAATGATTTAACCAACACTTCATCTTGATGCCATCTTTGCTTAAGGTGTTGATGGTAATGGATAGAGTTGAAAACAATTTTGGGGAGTCTCTTATCATCCATGTTGTTTATCTTGTTCATGTACATTAGGTCCTTAACCATGGTTGATCTATAAACTATCATGGATATTCCACTAGATAGTCCATCAAAACATATATGTTACTTAAATATAAATCTATACTATGAAGGGTTAATTCCTTTAGATTCGAGATCCCTTATTACCAATTTTGTTGTTTATGTATGCAATAAATTAAATGTGAAAAATAAAGAAAAGTTTTCACAATCAATCACAAACCATAATGAATGCCAATTATTTTCTGGAAAACGCTTTCAAAAGAAAAATCATTCGAAAGGTTAATCCACTATGTTCTCTTTTATCTGGAATTGAAATAATGCAAGTGAAAATGAGAAGGCATTATCTATGTAGTTACCTGAGACATGTGGCCCATGGGCTATTACAAAATGTAAACCCTCTCAATTGTGCTCTCTTTGTCTCTATCCACTCTAAGCTACTCTACTCTATTGTGGAACAAAATGCAAGAAAAAATAATGGAACCCCTTTTCATCCTAGTAGTATGATCATAACACAACCCAATAACCAACTAGGGGTCAAATTTGACTCCTTCCTCCTTTTGGGTTAGTTTTTACATGCCACACATATAGGTTCATGCTTCATATTCCCATGAGAATAAGGGGCTTACATGCTCAAGGTTAATGCATATTTAAAAAAATAACAAGGAATGAACAAGATGTAAGTTCAAAATTGAAAGGAAAACAAAGGGATATGAATGATAAAGAAAAATCCAAAGTAAATATTGATCTCTACCTTGTCACTATGAGACCATTATGCCAAGTCCTATGCAATGGAACACATACCTAAAACTGACTAAATAAGAGTATCCCAAGCCCCCATGCAATAAAATGTATAAGTTAAAAAAGGGGAATATATGAAATCAAGTGAAAGAAAGGGGTAGTAAGGCATAATGCTAAGGAAAAGGTAACTCAATGCATAAGCATTCCTTCTGCAAAGGTGCTCAAGTGGATGAAAATCTTATATAACCTTACATAACTATGTACGACCACTCTTGAAGTCAAACCCCATACCATTTTATCTGTCATTACAAATACCCTTTGATGGCTTTCCTAGGACACACTACTCTTCTTGGGTACTAGCACACCTAACAAGGGCTGATGATGATCATCCCATACCTAAACTTGACATGTGGCACATATTCTATAAGGTATTGTAAAGTTCAATAGGATACTTAATTTGATCTACCTAATGGAATTTACATATGACATTATGTTGCATTGAGTTGTGTACATTCCCCCAATTGATGGTCACACTTAGAAATTTAGAGCCTCTCTTTTGATGATGTACTTTGCATAGATATGACATGGGCATGAGCTTTGAATTTTTGGAGGATGTGGGAGGGTTACTTACACATTTTGAACACCACCTACACATCTTTTTTCAAAGGACATCCCACTTCTTTTGGAGGTTGTTCCATTACTTTGGAGGGCATTAGGCCTTTGAGGATGTGGCACACATGAAGAGATTATATACCCTAGTTGGAGAGGATGTGGCACATTTGGATGTGATATGACACTTGGATGATGAAAGATTGAACCTTTTGGTGGAAACATTACACCTTTAGAGCCCCTACACTTCATTATTGAGTGAGTTGTCCACTTTATGATGCCACTTGTGTGAGATGGAGCATACATTTTATGATGGACATATTGTCTTATGAGAACATTTACCTCATTGTCAAGGCATCAATGGGGATCTATATACCTACCCACTCTTATATCATGGATAATTTACTTATCATTTCCTTATCTCTATGGTTTGTAAGAGATAAAGGAATTATTTTATGCTTTTATGGATTTTATTAGATGAGAAGGGTGATTGACTGTTCCAGGTGGATATTGGTGGCCACCCGCCTATTCCACTTGGATCCCCACCATTGTTTCTTTTATTTTTTCAGTTTCCTTATTTGTAGCACAATTTACTATTTTTGGCAGTTTTTCAGGTCTTGAACTTCCGGAGCCGTTTTGAGGCTCTAAATGACGTTTTTTGGGAAAATTGGGACCAACATGGATCATTCACTAATGTTGGTCATTCAAAAGTTGTATTCCTTGGATAGATCTTTCTAACGAGGTATTGTGCGCGTCAAACAGAGATCGTATGCCAAAGTTACGACCTTGGGAAGTTGATGTACCAATTTACCCAAACAAGGCCCATAGTTTAGCGCTTCATCTCCTAGGGTTAGGTTTTTGGACATCCCGACCCCATGAATCCCTGATGACCCCTCCAAAAACCGCATCCCCAGGGTTACCTTTGGATGCCCCATCGAATTTTAGCTTGAGAAAACCCTCAGGGTTCATGAGAAGCGAGAAGGAGATTGGCTGGGAGGCAACTTTAAGTTCCAATATGAAGGTGCAAGCATTTGCGAGGATAAGTTGAGAGTAGACAATATTCACGCTTCTTGGGGGTTGACCTTCCAATCATTAGAATGCCATTTCTCTGCTAGTATAGATTCTCTTACATTGTGTCCCTGAACCGTGCTGGAATATGAGGACCATAGATAATCGATAATAATACCCACTCTTTAGTGCCAATATGTCTGAATTTTCCAGATAAAATATGGGGCATATTGATCCAATGGTAAAAAAGGATCATGCTAGGGTTCCAGAGGATGGAAATTCCCCCTGCACTACCTCTTATTTAAGCCATAAATCTAAGAAAATATCTTAAGGCTTACACCATTAAAATAAAACAAACATTGACACAACTAGACATTCTTCAAATGTTTTGTCTTTGAAAACCATGCTTGGACCAATAAGACTCCTTCAAGCTACTCCCTATTCCACCAAAAGGTATAGTCTTCTAGGTGTGACCCAAATTTTGCTAACATCATTAGTATTTGAAATGACTTGTAAACCTTGTGAAAGTATGATGATGAACTTTGAAATTGCAGATACAATCCCCACGTACATGTTTCATAACTCCAGTGGGATGTTGTCTCTTTGTTCCATCAACAAAATTCTAACTTTTAATATTATCAAATTTTAACAATGAAATAAAATTTATTGTAAAATTAAACAACTTCACATCTTTATATTATAAAGTCAAACAATTACACTGCCATTAGAAAAACACAATAATACTATTTTCTTTTAAAAAATAAGAAGTAATTTAAACGGATTAAATTAAGATAAGATAAGGTCTTTATAATACATAGTCAAATAATTGCTTTGTAATTTAAAGAATATAATTGTTTTTTCAATTTAAAAAAGCACAACAATGAATATTTTTAATTAATCACAACTATGGACTATTCAATTACATCATGACTCTTGTCATTCCATAATTGACAATTTCACTTACAAATTATTTACAAAATAATATTACAATTTACTCATACCCATATAGGACAAAAATTGGGTAGAGCCAACTAGACAACCTAATAGAACAAAACATATCATGCTTGTGTTTGGGGAAACTTTAGCTCAACAACCTCCGCTTGATGTGTCTTGCCAACGTAATAGTGCGAATTTATGTATTGCGCAAGCTATCTAGGGCTATAGAGATTACATCCTAACCTACATCGTATAGGGATCCAATCTATTACAGGGCTCCAAAGATAAATAAAGGAATTGTTAAAATATATATATAATAAAAAAAAAACTTAAATAATACTACACCACTTATCAATAAAGTTTTCATCTTTAAATGTTAGTATTGAAGTGGTAAAGGCTCAAATCTTTATCTATTTTTGCAGATTTTCTTATATGGCATGTATAATGTACTTTTCTTTTTCATAAATTCAAATTTAAAAATTCAACTTTAGTTTTCTTTTTCATAAATTAAAAATTAAGATAAATCTAAATCCATATATATGCTCTCTTCATGTACATGATACATCTAGCAACATTAAGTAAGATATAAATATAAAAGTAACTTAACTTGCAAACTTAATAACTTGTAAATGAAACAAATAAATCCATTCTAACTACATTCCTCAAAACTAATGTAACATTGATAGAATATAACATCAAATCCACATCATGAATTTAAAAGTCAATGAAGACATTGTCATACACACAAGTTCAAATTCATGTATTTGTATTCCAAATTTGTCTAGTTATACATTTTTCTTTTCTACAAAATGGAACTTCATTCCCAACATAGATAATGGAAGTTCATGCCCATGAATGACATTATGGAAAAGCCGCCTCACGACTAATCTAGAAATTGGGTATATAAGTCACCATCGCCACTCTTGGCACTCCCAAGTGCATTTCCAAAGTGATATTGCTGCGAAAATTCAACAACCAATTAGTTGTAAAATCCAAAATGCATATAATCAATTTTGTTAATTAATGATAAGTTTTTGATCAACTACTCATTCTCACCATGAAGATCTAAGGAAATGGAGAAGACTGCCCTTCCTGGGTAGATGGTGGAGCACTTGGTGATGGATATAGGCATGGTTCAGGGGTGATGGATAAAGGCATGGTGGGAGAAAAATTGAAAAAATGTAGTGGTTTTGGGCGATGATACATCCCCATCAGTTGTACAATAGTGGGAATAACCCTAGGGCGAGGGATCACCCTAGGGGGCGGAATTGGAATGTTAAGGGTGGATGACTGGAACAATGAGAAGGGCGGGTGGTTAAAGGGTAGGGGTGGGAATTGGGAAGGATTTAGGGAGGTAGTTATAGGCATGGGAGAATTTATGAAGGAAAAAGGTGGTGGGTGTGACTGACAATACATCCCCATTGGTTGTACAATAGGGGCAAGCACCCTTAGGGAGGAAATTGCGATGGTACTGATTGGAGAAGTGTTCCCAATGCTATAGTTTCTTTCACTGACATGCTCATTAAATAATTGGAGTCGACAAGTTGGCCCGTCAACTATAACAACAAAAAAAGTTCATATAGTTATGCCTATGCATTGCAAATGATAATATGCCATATTTCACATGAAAAAATGCATAACATCAGATTTACCACTTTTTTGTATAATAGAATGTTGCACTAACTCAGGCACGTGGTCCATAGTTCTTTGTTGTTGAGAAGACAATTCCAGTTGTTCATTCATGCTCTTTTTCTTGCACGAACTCATCCAACCCTTTGAAATTGTAGTTTATCTTTCCCTGCATTTGACTTGCGACCACAACACCTTTTCTTATTGACTGGGCTCAAGAAACTATGTTTTCTCTTGGTAGTGATCTTGGATGGAGTTATAGTATTGAAAAACATTTTGTTGTATTCTTGACATACTTTGTCTACCAAGTTGTTTAATGCATATGCCTGTTCCAAATTTGTAGGTATTATGGATCTCAATTTCTCATGAGTTGATGAGTTAACACGTTTCATCTCATCATCTTCAAATAATGCACTATCTGGTCGTACATTGGTCGTTTCAACATTATATGAGAAATTATCTAAATCATCAATGCTTGTTTCATTATGATAATTTAGATTGGGAGGAGAATCAAAGCATGGTAGAAGCTCTGTTTGGATTTCTGGGCCCAATATAGGTGATTCATTCAAATCAAATAAAATTCTAGGAATTTTTGTAGTAGGATTAGTGACATTAGGCAATACATTTTCACCCAAACTAATGTTACTCACCAACATCTCAACTTTCAATACATGTTTACATATGTTTCCATTTAAGGCCCACTTACAATTACAGAAGTGTAGATTGGAATCTTTATATATGACATTGTACCAAATATCACGAGTATTATTATTTTGGCTACGAACCCAATAATTGTTGTTAGTCTTTTCATCAGGCATACAATCTTCATTTGGGATTTGGTTAGCTCTACACTTGGATGAATTCCACTGTTCCTCAAATTTTCTGGGTCGAACAAAACCAACTTCTTTTAAACGTTGCATATGATTGTAATATAATACAACCTTTGTCAACAACACATAAATCAACCAATCAACCTGCCTATGGCATGCATCATTTTTCTCACTTAGGTACCTTTGCTTGATATACCGATGGTAAGACTCAATTGCATTATTTGTATTTTGATTGGAATGTGGAAAATTTCTGTACGCTTTTGCCCACATATCTGTAGAAAGAAATTTATTGGTTATGAATTAATAACTATACATATGACATGCATAATAGAGTCATTAAAGCCACTTATAAGAAACTTACATATTTTGTTGTTGGTTAACCAAGTTGTTTTAAAATATTCCAAAAGCTTTGTATGGTCATTGAATCCTTCAAATAAATTTTCAACTGCCTTTTTTACAGATTCATCATCTTCACATGTGTGCATGATTTCTCCTAAAGCATGGAAAATGCGGATTTGGTTTTCCCTTCCTTGGACTTTGTTTCCAACATTCTTCAACCATGCAAAATGAACATGCCACACACATAATAATATTGTACAGTTGATTGAAGACCTGGAATGACATAATTTTTAGAGAGAATATACATTAAGAATATTTTTATGTCTCTTATAAAAAGAATAAACACATCACCTTAACGCTTCAATTTCAGCAGTAGCATCATCTGTAATGAAGGCTTTAACATGCCAATCTGGTCGCTCTTTCTTCCCAATGGAAAAGAGATTTGACATCCATTTACAAATATCAACTATAGTATTACGTGATGATATCACCCAAGCTACTGGAACCCCATTGTGATGTTTGTCGAAGACCATTAAAGTGTAAAGTTGATACTACATTAAAACAAAGTACATAATTATATTTATATAAGATACAAGCATTAAAATGGTGTTGAATAACTGAATTAGATTTAGGATAATTTTGTACTCACCCCGTACTTATTTGTACTAAATGTTGAATCAATTGAGATTATATTGTTGTGAGAATATTTTAGCATCTTGAATGCATCCACTTTGTTTGTATGCCTATGATAAAATGGATGTTTTTAGCAAGATCTTGTTTTTGGTAGAAGAAAAAGCTCTCAGTGTGTTCCTTATACCAACATTCTACATTGATTTGATCACTTTGATCTTTAACATACTCTAGCCTTATGGTATCATTGAAAATGTTTAATATATCTTGTCTTGTCATGTATGTATCTCGAGATGTCCCTGTGTATAACTCACCGAGTCCATCCTTCACATCAGAGATGAACTTGTCCCATATCATTATAACAATAAATCCTCTTTGGATTAAATGTTGGACAATAGATCGCATATCCCTTGTTAAATGTGGTGCATAACTGAATCTCATAGGCCTACCGACTGCA
The DNA here is from genome assembly GCA_031772625.1 of Pinus tabuliformis. Taxonomy (NCBI): domain Eukaryota; kingdom Viridiplantae; phylum Streptophyta; class Pinopsida; order Pinales; family Pinaceae; genus Pinus; species Pinus tabuliformis. Next base: position 253,516,259 of record CM062810.1, on the reverse strand, counting down.
TCTTTTCCATGACAAACAACATTGGATTTATCAATATGCCTACATGCAGTATATATTATTACAACATCATCTTGTCTAAGTTGAAGTCGTCGCACAATGAAGTGACATTGGCAACCAACTTTAATACTTTCATGTCGATTGTGTTTTCCGTTTTGATCTGAGGATGCACTCATAATTCTGTTGTTGCACTTCGGACCATATGCACACCAATAACTATATATAAAACATTTACAACAAATTAGATATAACATTTATGCATATTGAAAAAATTATACATATATTGAAAAAATATATAAATACTCACATAATGTACTCCAGATATGTTGAAAAATATGTTTGTCTGATATCCTCTGCCTTTTTACTTCATTGAGAAGTAAGAAGAAATTGAGTGGGTGCATGTTCACTCGATTCTTCTCCTCTTATAAAATCATCAAGTTGACAATATGGAATAATTGCAACTTGGTCCCCATCAATCTCTGTCCATGTTAAATATTCTGCTAAAAATTCAATCATATCCTCTTGGTCTTGAACTTCCAACCCATTAATCCTCTCCCACTTCTTCATTCTTCAAATACCTATAAAAATTGCATCGGAAATAATTTGGTTTGAGTAGATATTGTGGTCTTGATTAATGTGTATCACTAAGAATAGAAATCACATTTTTAGGTAACTATTTTATACTTTTCAGGTAAACCACTTTGGTAAAGGTAATATGTGGGTCATTAATTAGCTTAGAGATTTCATACAAATTTAGACTAACCATGTATGGAATATGATGTCTTTGTGGAGGTGGTGTCATCATGTTGGTCTCATGGTACAACTTGTGATGAGTGGTTGAGGTGGAAGGGGTCGAAGGGAAATAGCTAACATGAAAATCTCATAAAATCAAGGATGTTCCCAACACCGAGACATGAGATGGTGTGCTAATAGAGGCCCTTCAAACAGGGATCGAAGGGAGAGACATAACGCCTCTCTCAAAGGAGGAAGGTTTTGTAAACTCCTAGATTGACGGTTTGGGTCAAAACTAATGTAGGAATGTCACACCACTTTGAGTTTGATCAGGAAAAAACTAAGTTTACTAAAGGGAGCAAGACTCGACGCATTCTCCATATCAAAAGTGGGCATTCTGAACAAAGTTGATTTAGACAATTCAGAGGCTACATCCATATGAGGGAAAAGGTGATTTTAATGCCTCCCCTCAAATAACCTACAAGGAAACCGAACTTTACCCTTTTCCCCAAGAACTTAAGAATCACTAGTCAATGGATCAACCATAAGTTGACAGGAATATTTATACCACACTTCTAAGACTGTAGGTATACCAGAACAACCCTTAAGAAGGTGAACACCCTTACAAAGCTTGCAAAGGTATTTGGGCATGTGTTGCATGTTGGAGGGTTCCTCAACATTACCAACAATCACGGCCATGGTTGGTTTGTTAAACCCTTTCTTATGTTGCTTCTTCTTCTTCTTCTTTCTCTTATTCTTCTTAGCCTCCTAGTTACCAGCATCAGGACTTTCACCAGGAGAAGAAGAAGAAAGGGTAGAAGACATGATGGGAGAAGAACTGATTTATTCAAAATAAAAGAATAGTAAAGTTTTATACAAGATTAATCAACATCCTACTCACTTGGCCCTTGTTCTCCTAATGGTGTATTTTATTAAAAGTATAAATATGAACATTCGTGTCATATTTTATTAAGTTTTTTAAAAGTATAAATATGAACATTCATTAATCAACTAATTAGCTAGTGGTTGGGTTTCTGAAATAATGGCCAACAACATAAACATTCAGTAAAATCTTGGAAGTGCCATGAAGCTTCAAAAAGCAATGATTTTGTTTCTTTTACCGTTAATCAACATATGAAGAAATACTACTTTACATTTCACTATGTAGTCTTGTAAGGTCCTTCACTCTATAAAAATTTAAAAACATATTTAATATATTTATGTGTTATTCTTGTTATAGACATGATTGAACAAAACAAAACATTGTTGAAGAAGGTTTATACCTTGATGAATGTCATAGATCCATTAATAAATTTCGTTCATATTAAAAAAAACCATAGTAAGTAGATACTAATTAGTTACTTTTTGTAAAGACAGTGTGCGTTAATTTTTAATATTTATTATTTATCGTATACCACTTTTTAAAATGCTAAATTGGAAGGTCCTAGTGGGGACCCAAGTTTTCTTTCCTATAATCTATTAGCTAGAGTCTACGATTGTTTCCTACAAGGTTTTCTTTACAATGCACATGAAATTATTTTTATTTATACAATAAGTTGCATTTATCATGGGACGATATATTGTGCTTTTTTTATCATATACTTGTGTTTTATGTTTTTTTTTTAAGTTTCTAATATTTTTTGTTTAAAACAAAGAATGATTATTTATGTATGGTACTCCCAAGTGAATTTCCAAATTGATATTTCTGCAAAAATTACATTAATCAACTAGTTGTAAAAAATATAATGCATAGAATCAATTTTATTAATTCATGAAGAGATTTTGATGAACTACTCATTCTCACTGTGAAGATCTTGGGCAATGGAGAAGACCGCCCTTCCTAGGTAGATGTCGAACCACTTGGTGATGGGTATAGGCATGGTTTAGGCTTGATGGACAAAGGCATGGTGGAAGTGAAATAGGAAAAAAGGTAGTGGGTGTGGGCTATGATACACCCCCACTGATTGTACAATAGTGGGAATCAATGTGCTAATTGGGACCCTTTGAAGAGGGATGAAAGGGAGACATAACACCTCTCCTAGCAAACCCCCAAATATCGAGAGTAAAACCACTAAAAAAAGTTGTGAATTAAGACAAGAGGCAATCCGCTCTATTAAATATTCTTTAAGAAAGCAAGACACAATGGTGGTGACTTACTAATGTTATAGAATAGGATAAGGATCATGCAAATCAAGTAGCTCCGAAAGTTAAGACTCACCAAATCAAACTTTATTTTGCAATCTAGTTCCTCTAGCTAAATCCCAAAGCCTACAACCATAATCCCTGAAGAATAAAGGGTGGAACCTCTTGCTGGATCGAAATTGTGTGGAACCAAATAGTTGCTCACAAAAGCAACGTGCGGACTGATTTTCATATATCTCGATCAAAGCATTATGCTCCGTTAAAGCATGCAAGAAGTTAACCCCAGAGAGGTCTTAGATACTTTCGTCGCCCACTTTAGTATTAAAGCCAAATGAGTGTTCAATGGAGTAATGTGAACCATATGCCTTGTTACATTCTAAAAATCCATCACCACCTTCAAAATTTGAAAATCAAAGTTGATGGAAGCCTTTAAACCTTTCCATAATGTATAAGATTTAGCATGATTATTTATTGAAATATCAAGAACCCAAACAAATTCACTTTCAATTAATCATATAGGATCTATAATAACCCCTCTATCACCCACCACCCCACTCTATAACATGCTAATTAGTAAGCTAAGAAAATTAGTAGAGTTTTTAGAATTTTAATTGAATCATCAATAATTATTAGTGGTAGGAATTTAATTTTCGTGGAATGTTCTAGAATATTTATGTTTTTTTGGTATTTTTAATTAAATTGATTAATTAAAAAAAAAATCCATACAACCAAGTGTTAGATAAAACAAGTTATGGTGTTTGGTCATGTGGTATTGGTAAGCCTTCATATTACATGAAAGCTTATTTACATTAGCAAATATCCATGGTAAAGTGAGTGCAAATCCTCATGATTAAAAATCTAGATACATGTTTTTATAAATGTATAGATGTTTAATTTATGTATTACTTGTTTTTATAATTAATAATAATAATATAATTTAAAATAAAATTATAAATTAGTTAAGTTTTATGTTTTTTTAAATCTTAATAAAATGAGATATACTAAAGTAGTGTATATTGCTATTGATTATGAATTGATATCTATTATTTACTAGTCATCTAATTTATATGGTTGCACTAGTTTCATTGAACTTTTGTAATCAAACATATTGTTTTTCAAAAACACAAGCTTTGGAAGTAATTTTTTTACTTTGATATATATTGAGAAAGGCATGTCTCCTTGAAAATTGATATCTACCAATATTTATTAGCCATCTCAGTTTTATGACTGCCCTAGTTTTATTATTTTGAATTTTTCTAACCGAACATAAACTTTGCAACTAGTTCTAAGAATTAGAATCCTACTTTTTTCAGTTCATTTGATGAACTCGGTAGGTTATTTATTTATTCAGTATGCGTGTGCTTTTATTAAAATGTGTTAGTTGTATTTCTTTCTCCACTTATAAATAAATGTTAAGAACATTGATTTGGCTCCTAAGACATAAAACTTAATAAACCATAACCAGTTCTATATCATTTGGTAACAAATTTCAAAATCTTAATGATGAATATGTTTATTATTTTCATTTTAGTATAACAAAATTTCCATTTAGATATTAACAAGAGTATTTTGGGAACATATTTCAATTCGTACAAAATATATTATGAAGTAAGTTTACACTTCTTTCATTTTTTTTAATGGATCATTTGAATTTGATTAAATTATTAAATTTTGGTAAGAATAATAGTATATTTTACAATAGTAATTACATTTCTACAATAATTAATGGACAAAAAGGAAACGTTATTTATAAATAATTAGGATTTATAATTATAGTGAATGAAATAGGGTTAATGGTTTCAATTTTCTTAATTAATTATAATTTGATTAATTATTTTATTATTTAAAAAAATTTAGTTCGTAAACTTAAATATTTCGTTTAAATTTTTATTTGTATAATTTATTTTAATGTATATTTAGGTGAAATAGGAATTGGAATGTTTTGCATATCATTGTCTTAATCTTCTTAATATGAAAAAGTAAGGTATTTATATATTGTTAAATGGATTGTTTGTCACTTCTATGGTGAGGCGAGGGATATGTATACAAAAAGAATTACATACATAAAACAAAGTGAAATATAAGTTGTTACTTTCCGTTTAAGTTAAGCTATGTGATCAATCAAACAAGAAAAATGGTTTTAGTTTGTTTTGCATATGATAAAAGATCCTATGAAGACCTATTCGTCCTTTCCACTCTCAAAGTAGTTGGGCCTTGTGGAGATATCTTTTATGATGGGTGTTGGGGCTACGTCTCAAAAGAACTAGTGACGCTTCTAGCAACCAAAAGAATCAACGAAGGTAATGAATTAGGCTTTAGTGCTTCCCGCACCTCCACCTATAGGGAAAATGCCCTGAAATTTGGCCAATAAGATACCTTCGTCTCACGGGGGCAGTCGATTCTTTAGCTTCTTGGTAATCAGTGATCAGTACCGAGCACTATACAAGTCGGGTAGCCCCATATAGTACTGCACGCACTGAGCCTAAGCCGAACCACCTCTGAATCAGGTCTCTGTGTTGCCTGGGTAGTCTTTTCCATGGGATGATTGAAGGATTTGAAGCACCCAAAAATACAACTTCTATGTTTCAAAATGTAACATGACCATGGCGACTTATTTGATGCCTACCCCCAACAGTCCTAACCTAAACTATAAATTATTTTGTGGCCCCTGTGGGAAAATTTAGTTTTTTCAAGTTATGATTGCTTTTAGGTGTCTTCCTTCACTTATGGTGTGAAAAAATAAACTCAAATAAACTATGTACAAAAGCTCTTGAAACTTGATGCCCTTTGTTCAAAGTATAGAGTAGCTTAGTGTGTGTAGTGCAATGTATGTGTAAGTGACAAAGTGAACATAAAAAGTGGAATGCTGTGGATATACGATGATCCTTTACAAAATCCTCTACTTTCACTAAGTTATGCTTGTTCCTTACCTACAAATAAAATATTGTGTGGTTGATGGGCCACTTACTACCTTCTTATTACACTATGTGAGCCTAAAAAGGGAGATGGAAAACCAAGTGTTTTGAGAAAGCTTTCAGATGCAAGCCCGGGATCGTCTAAAAGACGCAAGGGAAGTAGGAGCTACTCCCTTTCTTTAATAACACTAGGTTCCTACTCCCACTGCTAATGAAGTAAGAATGCTTTGGTTAGTAAAAAACATGTGTGGATTATGGACCACTTACTCCTTTACTAATTAAGTTATGTGACTTGTGAAAAATAGAAAAACAAATTGAAAACGATGTCACTTCGTTTCTCTTAAGGGGCTAGCTATAAGCTTTCATTCACAAATATATAGTGTTCAACTAAATAAACAAAATTATATCTAATCTCACAGTTACTTTCGCAAATATATATTATAAATTGAATGTATGTAGATAAATATGAGTAGATATGCATTTTTGAAACCAAAATCATAACAAATTCACATGTAAAAGTAGACCAAATTAAATTAAATTAAATTGAAAAATCATGCAACCCAATATGGTTTTGGTAACCAGTTTCTTTTAACATTGCAGACTAATAAATTGTAACTAATACAAATGAACCAAATTATATAAACAAATATTATTTTAACTCAAAATTAAATATAATAATTTTTTTATAAAAAATAATTTATATTCCATAAAACTTAAGAAACTTGAACTAATCCAAATATACTAAATTTATATGTTAAGAAAACTAAATCAACCAAAAACACTAAATTCTTATTAACAAAACAAAATCTTAATGAAAACTTATCCTTACATTAATGAGCCTGAGTTAAGTTAATCAAGCTCTATTAATATGCACTTAAACCTGGAATGCTTGATTTAAGGCATGAAATGGAATATTTTTTTAACTTGAAATGACAGATTTTTTTTTTTTTTTTTTAAGAATATAGTATATGTTTCAAAGTTTAAGATGACCGCTCTTAAGTCGTAGATAGTGATGACTGCTCTTTCAATGATCATTATAAACTAGCCTGAGTTAAGTTAATCAAGCTCTATTAATATGCACTTAAACCTGGAATGCTTGACTTAAGGCATGAAATGGAATATTTTTTTTAACTTGAAATGACAGATTTTTTATTTTTTTTTTAAGAATATAATATATGTTTCAAAGTTTAAGATGACCGCTCTTAAGTCGTAGATAGTGATGACCGCTCTTTCAATGATCATTATAAACCAGCAAACACACTGATACTATCCTATTAATTTAAAAAAAATAAAAATTAAGAAAACAATTTTACGTTAAACCTATCATTACTTACTATTATTACTTAATTTTAACATATGGTCTTTTAATAAATGAACAAATAATTAGATTTGTTATAGCATTTTTGGATTACTTATATTTAAGTTTGATCATTATAAACCAGCAAACACACTGATACTATCCTATTAATTTAAAAAAAAAAAAAAAGAGAGAGAGATTTAAGAAAACGGTTTTACGTTAAACCTATCATTACTTACTATTATTACTTAATTTTAACATATGGTCTTTTAATAAATGAACAAATAATTAGATTTGTTATAGCATTTCTGGATTACTTATATTTAAGTTTTTAAGGTCAATGGTTGTCAAGGTAATCTAGATTCTGATGGTTGTTTTACGAAAACCGGGGTGGGGATTCGACTGGATCAATATTCTTTGATAAGGATTCTCGCTGATGGCGGAGGCGACTTAGTTGGTGAAGCAGGTTGTCAACAGGGCCTTGGTTAGTATGGGTGATGAGCTTCCTTCTTTCAATGATCATTATAAACCAACAAATCTCAGTGGTGCCTGATACGAGGATGGATATACATTGAATGAAAATTCATAAATAAGATAAAATATATGAAGTGATGCTATTTTTAAATTAAAAAACATTAAATCTACTCGAATAATCTCAACCAGTGGCCCCCTTACAGTTTCTCAGAGCTTCCTAAATACTCTCAGAGCTTCCTAATAGCTGCAGGCACTTGTAAGGATATTATGTAGAAATCAGATGACACCACAGTTTCTAGATGCCATGGAAGTACGCTTGAATGACGTTGTTCTGTAGAAAAGGAAACAATCTCAGCATCTCCATAGGCACGAAAATTGGATCCAATATTGAGTTGCACGACTATAGAAAACTTAGACAAAGCAAAAGAAAACTCATATAGAAAGGCAGGAAGCATCGTAAACTTACTTGTGTAGGTCTGAGAAAGCAGGTTTAGTGCCAAATATCCTTTGTGCATGTCTGAAAATAGCTCAAGATGCAGAAAAGAGTGCCCATACCCTGTTTGCCCTAAACCTGTAAAATAAAAGGCAGAATTCATTGCATCCAGTAGGCAAGAAACGGGGAATTAGTGCATTAGATACGATTTGTGTTAAAGGGAAGCCTTTAATCTGATCGTACCTATCATATCTATCTGCACAAATGCATTCATTGCCCCAGGATGGGGATGGCTATACCATCGCATGGTATGGTGCTGCATAAACAAGGAGGCATAGGGTACTGGCAAGCATTAATGACCCAATAGCATAGGATTTATTGGTTGCCTTCATTAATTGTTTTCAGTCATTTATTATACTGAATGAGCTTTTCTCACATAGATGCACATATAGATAGAATAACAGGGATGACTTTTTTATGGGGTATTTCTCTTCAATTTTTTTTTTAATATAAGCTTAATATAGTAAAAAAAAAATTTAAGCTCAATACAACTAGTATAGATTTATGGTAATCACTAATTTAACATGAACAAAGAGATCAAATTTTTTCAAGTGCAAAAATAGTGTAGTTTTGTATTGTTTAAATTGTATTTTTAAATGTTATAGAGATTACATAACATATGCATTAAACCATTTTATCAGCTCACATTAAATTGTTTTTTTTTGTTATTAATATATATTTTAAATATAATATCAATTTATATTAAAAAAAATTTATTCTATGAGATCATATCAAATTAGTTTTTTTTGTAATTAATATATTTTTAAATGTAATATATATATATATATATATGTAACCCACATTGCATATTTTATTCTATACAACATTTAAATATTTTCTTTTAACGTCTCCTCATTCCCCCAGAGGTTCAACTCACCTCTCTCCTCCTCCCTCAATAGATAGAATATTAGCCAAAAAGCAATCAAAGGAAGCATTTCCAAATGCAGAAAACCAAAAAAAAGTTGGAAGAAAGAAAAATAAAGAGCTAAGGGATGAAGCAGCAGCAAAAGAAATGGCTTTAGGAATGCAGAAACCTATGGATACTTACCTAGGGAAAAGCACAGGAAACATGGAGAAAATCTAGAAAAAGGGGAAAGGAACCATGCACCACCCAACAAGTAAATAATGATAATAGTTTCCTGGAATTGCAGAGAAATGGGGACACCTTTTAAATAAAATGCAACAAGAGACATACTGACAAAAGAAAACCCAGATATCCTTATGATTCAGGAGACAAAAACAAAGAACCAAGAATCTGAAAATATTAAAAAAAAAAGTTCAAACACTACGAAGGAGAAGCAATCCAGGCAACAGGAGCATCAGGAGGTATCTGCACAATTTGGAAAAAATGAATATGGGAATTAATCCAAAAAAAACAGATCAACGCTGGATATTAATGGATTTAAGGCAGATCAGCACAAAAGATAGATACAAGGTCATAAATATATATGCCCCCAATCATTATAAGGAGAAAGAACAGTGTTGGGCAACACTGAAGGAAGCATTACAAGAAACACAAGCCGGGAAAATAATTCTAGGAGGGGATTTAATTCTGGTTAGAAGTATAGAGGAAAAATTTGGAGGAAACTATCAAGCGAATCCATCCAGGAATTCTTTAGAAGAAATAATGGAGCAGCACAACCTTCTGGACATCCCTCCAAATAATGGAAAATATACCTGGAATAACAAGAGAGTGGGTAAAAGTAATATAAAAGAAAGGTTGGATAGAATTTTGATTCAAGAAAACATAGCAGCAGTGTACAGCTCTATCAAATCAAAAATCACTCACACCATAGCTTCTGATCATAAACCGGTTGTAATAGCATTGGGCAAAATGGAAAATCAAGGCCCACTCCCTTTCAGGTACAGCTCAACCTGGGACATCAGCACAGAAATAAGTGAATTAGTTAAAAAAACATGGGAACCAAGAATATCAGGCTCAACACAGTACATTTGGGAGACAAAATTAAAAAATGTAAGATCTAAGCTGAAGGAATGGGCAAGATTAAATGAAATTAAAAAAAAAAGAGCTACAACAGAAAATGGACAGCATGCAAGCTGAAAAAGAAGGTAAAGAAGAAAGCAAGCAGGATTACCTAAAAGAGAAAGAAATCTTTTGGGAAATATACAGGGAAAATAGGAAAGAAGAGGAAGAGGCCAGACTGAAATCCAGAAGCTTATGGCTCAAGGCAGGGGACAAGAACACCTCATTTTTTCACAATAATATGAAAATCAGAAGAGAAAGAAACCAGATAGAAAAAATTCAAGTGGAAAACCAAGAAGTCATAGGAGCGAAAGAAATAAAAAAAGCAGCTTACAAGCACTTCAAAAACTTACTTTCATCCATAGAAGAAATGGTTGAATACGAAGAAATTTTGCAGCACACAAAAAGGAAAATAAAAAAGGAACAAAACAAAGATATATGCAAGGATCTCAAAGAAGAAGAGATAGTGGATGCCATATGGAATCTACATCCGAATAAAGCACCTAGGCCAGACGGATTTACAATAGCTTTTTATAAAAACCATTGGCATACAATCAGAAAGGATTTTTTAAGAATGGCGAAGAATGTCTTTAAAAAAAAATGGGAAGTCACAAAAAATCTTCTTATCTTGCCCTGGTCCCAAAAGATTCAAACCCCTCCACCTTCAACAGGTTCCGCCCCATCTCTCTATCCAATTCCTCTTATAAGATAATAACAAAAATAGTGGCAAATAGAATCAGGAAAGTGTTGCACCTGATTATATTAGAAAATCAAGGAGGGTTTGTCCCAAATAGACAAATCATTGACAATGTTATAATAGTTCAGGAAGTTGTTGACTCCAGTATTCTAAAGAAAGAAAAAGGTATGATAATCAAATTAGATATGGAAAATGCTTTCGATAGAGTCAGCCACCCATACCTAATGGTTGTACTCCAAAAACTGGGCTTCTCAGAAGAAATAATAGAAATCATACAGGAATGCATCTCTACCCCCTGGATCACTCCCCTCATAAATGGAAGACCCAATGAATTTTTCCAAAGCACAAGAGGCTTTAGGCAAGGCCGCCCTCTCTCCCCATTTCTCTACATAATAATGGTAAAAACCTTAAGAAGAGCATTGGAAACTCAGAGAAAAGAAAGAACTATCACAGGGCTGAGAATAGCAAAAGGAATAAAAACCATAAAACATTCCTTGTTTGCAGATGACACATTGTTGTTGGGAGGAGCATCAACAATAATAGCAAGAAGATTCAAAAAAATTCTTGATGCATTTCTACAGGTGTCAGGTGGGCTATTAAATAATACAAAATGCAGGATCTATGGGTGGAACATTCTGTCTAGAACCATGCAAAGGATTTCACAAATCATGGAAATCCCAGCATAGGAAAATTGGAATCACTTCTTTTACCTGGGACTACCAATATCAAAAGAGAGCATGAAGGCAGAAATATGGACAAAACAGATTGAAAAAAATGCAAGGTAGGATAAAGAATTAGGGAATGATGTGTCTAAATATGGCTGGAAGGGTGATATTAATCAAAGCTCTCCTTGCTGCATTACCAATCTATCAATATGCAATAATCATGGCACCAGCAAGTGCTCACAAACAGATGGAATTAAACCTAAGAATCTTCCTATGGCAAGGTGGGAAGCGGGAAAGTAAAAAGTTCAACTTGGTTAGGTGGGAACAAGTAGTGCTACCATATGAACAAGGAGGTTTGTCCATTCGATTACCTGGGATCATGAATACAGCTCTGGGAATGAAAATAGTTTGGAGACTCATAACAGGTAAAGAGAGCTGGTGTAAAAAAACCCTCATCAATAAATACATGGATGGTTCCAAGGAAAAAATGCTAAATGAAAACATTCCAATAAGACAAAGCACCCAAGTATGGAAGCTAATTGAAAAAGTAATCCCTCCAATGAGTAGCCACATCTCCAAAATCCCAAGTAATGGAAAAACAATATCAATTTGGGAGGGCAGAATCATGGTAAAAGACCCAATACAGGATCATCCGGAAATTGAAGGCATTCAAGAGTGGATGAAAGGAAAAGACTTTAACACTTTACATTCAATCTCCTTGTGGAATCAAAAGGAATGGCAGGAATGGAAAATCCCAGCAATTCCAACAAACCTGGAAGGACAATGGAACAAAATTAGGCAGCATTTAAAGGGGGCAACACCAATTCACTATGATGAGGAAGATAATTACCTTTGGGGCCCAAGTAATGGGCAATACACAGTCAAAACTGGATATAAAATCCTCCAAGATCAAACCAATCAAAAAGACTGGGATGCTTGGAAAATAGCATGGAAATCTAAAAGTTTGCCTAAGAGAAAAAATTTCATTTGGACTCTATTAAAAGGAAAGATCCTTACCAGTGAAAATTTAAAAAAAAAAAGCTTCCAAGGGCCATCACGATGCCCATTATGTCAGCAGGCTGAAGAAAACATTCAACACTTATTTCAAGAGTGTAAATTCTCAAGAGAGTGCTCAGAGCAACTTATGAGCCCACTGGAAATGAGTATAGACTTTGGAAAACCATTGCCAGAATTTCTCAGAACACTAGAGAAAGCCTATCCATATGCAACAAAGAAGAAAGTCACAATTCTAAGAATATGGAAATGTATCCCAATAGTTCTATGTTGGCAAATTTGGCTGACTCGAAATAAGTGCATCTTCAAAAATCAAAATCCAAGAATTGGGAAAACATTATCAAAAACCTGGGGACTAACTTTTGAAATCCTCAATGAAAAAGGAACTGCACCAACAGACTACAGTATTCTCCAACAAGAAGAAAGAGACTGGCTCAGCAAAGCCATAATAAACAACAATGGCCAAAAAGGACAGAGAAAAGAAAACTCAGGAAAAAATTGGAAATTAAGAATGACTGAAGAGGAAATTGAAAGCTGGAAAAAACTTCAAAATAGACATTGTTTGCATTTTGATGGAGCCTCTAAGAATAATCTGGGAAAGGCAGGAGTAGGGGGAATAATTCTCGATCTGAATGGGGAAAAAATTCACCTATGAATGGGGATTGGGACAAATTTCAAATAACATGGCTGAAGCTTATAGCTTGCTGATGGGGACAAGAATGAATAAAAAAAGAGGAATCCAAAACCCAATAATTTTAGGAGATTCAGCCATCATAATCAAAGCAATGGTTCGAACAAAAGTCCAAGAAATGAGTTTATGAGTAGAATCATCAAAAGAATCAGAAGGAATTTAAAAGGTTCTGGCAATGTAACCTTCAAACATATATTGAGAATACATAACCAGCAAGCGGATCACCATGCAAATCAAGCAATGGAAAAGAAGGAAGGAAGAATTCGTGAGAACAAAGAAGAATACTATCATTCAGTGCCATAATCTCAATCGAAAATGACAAGATTAAAGTTCTATAAAATCAAGGGACAAAGCAAGTTGAATAAGGAAAAAAATAAAAAATCGAAAAGCACAGCACATCAAAGGATGCACAGCTCAAAGGAAAATCAGAAAAGCACGAGTAGGCAGAGGAAAAATCATGACAACATGGATCTTCGCATGAGCAAGGTCAGAGAAGGAAATCCTGGTCACAAGGCTCATGAGATAGCATATCACTGCTTAGGAGAAAAAAAGTCCAGGAAGGACGATCGCACTCAAGTGGCAGCTTCCAAGTGCAATGCATGGGATGATTGAATGGGATTTAAGAGCAATGGTAGACCAAAAAATAATAAGCAAGTCTGTGTTAACAGAGAGTCCTCTGTTAAGCGCAGAGTGATTTCGCATGATCTAAGTTCCTCTCCGACATTCATCGCAGCCTCAGATCGCTCTTAGAGCCCTGCGATCACTAGCTCTCGGCTTTGTTTTATTTCAAATCATCCAGCAATCCCTCATCGCAACCGACCTCTGTCTCTTACCATCTCCTCCATATTCGCAGGCTTTCTCTCAGTCCAATAGTCACCTTGGCCACATCTCTTGCACTCTGCTCTCTACCTCTCTTCAACCCGTCATCCAGCAATCACCGCAGCAAGTAAAAACTTTCGTTGTCTATTACCAACCCCTCCATATCCACAGGCCCCTCTCAGCTCTTTATACTCTGTGGATACATCTAATATAGCCATTCAAAAGATTCATGACAATGGTCAGCAAAACAGAGCACCACAGGACCAAAGGATTACAGTCAGCAGCAGCAAAGCAAGAGGAAGAAACAATCAAATGGAGTACACCCCATCGAAAAGGCAGCTAGGAACGACTCATGCCCAGCGTGCAAAGGGAACTAGATCATGATACATTGGCTGCAACAGTCTCTCAAGGATCTTAGAAGCGAAATGAGAATGGAATATAGCTTTCAGAAGCAAAACATGACAGTGCAAAAGAAGAGATAATGGCACTAAAAACTAAATGTAAGCATCTGGAAGAAGCAATGGAATACTACAAAAACAAAACTTTGAGCAGCGAAGGAGAGAACACAGTGAACAACAACAACATGAATCAAGCAACTCAGGAATACTCAGTCTATAAGCCATAAATCCCAGATAATATATGTTATGTAAATTTACTTTCTTAGTAGGTCAATTTTTCAAGTAGTATTCTAGAATAGTTAAAGAAGCTATGAAGTTTTGAAATCAAGCATAAGAGATGGGACCGCGCTCCTATCTCACTGCTTAGTATTTTATCTCAATATAGCTGAATATAATAGGAGCGCGCTCCACGTCTTTTTTTGGTAGTATATCAACTAACCAATCTTGTTAAAAAAAAATAAAAATAAAAATAAAAAATAAAAAAAATCTTTGAACATTTTTTTTGTATATATGAATTTGATATCACATGTGAAAATATTTTTGAAAAGTATAAAGTTTAAATATCTTACATACTTTGTTTTTTACTTGTATCTACTTTACATGAAATTATATGAAATTATATTACTTTATATAGACATTTAATTAAATATACATAGCATATTTTTATGTCTTGTTTATTATACCCTACGTTGCTTTTCTATTTAGAGAGTTTTATTTTTATTTTAAGAGGGAGAGACATAGTTTTATTTTTATTTTAAGAGGGAGAGACATACTTACACATGGCCTTCACACTTGGTTGTAGAGTGAGTCTCTCGGCTCAATAAAAATTAATATAACTATAGCATAGATCCATTTTAACCACTAATCTAACATGCGCTTTAAGGGATCAAATTTTTTCATGGGAAAACTTATTTTACAGTGCAAAAAACAATGTGTAATTTTGAATTGTTTAAATTGTATTTTTTAATGTTATAAAGATTACATAACATGTGCATTGAGTCATTTTATCAACGCACATTACTATATATATTTTTGTTATTAATATATTTTTGAGTAGTTTTTTTGTTATTAATATATTTTTAAGTATAATATTAACTTATATTAAAAAAAATTATTCATAACCCACATTGCATATTTTATTCTATACAACATTAAAATATTTTCTTTTGATTTTTTTGGTAGATATAGATATATATGAAATTGATATCAGGTGTTATTTTATTAAATCATTTTATCAATGCACATTACACTGGTTTTTTGGTTATTAATATATTTTTAAGTATAATACTAAATCATATTAAAAAAGATATTCATAACCTAAATTGCATATTTTATTCTATACAACAATAAAATGTTTTCCTTTCACTTTTGTAAAATATTTTCTTTTCTTCTTCCCTTTTTTTTTTTTTTTTTTGTAAATATAGAGATATATGAAGTTGATATCATGTGTTAAAATAATTTTAAAAAAAATATAAATTTTAAATATCTTACTCACATATTGTTTTTGTACTTTTAATTACTTCACATAAAATTATATTAAGTTATACACACAACATATTTTTTTTTCTATTTAAAAAATATTTTATTTTTATTTTAAGAGAAATAAACATACTTAAACATGAACTTTACATTAAAATTATAAAATAAATCTCTCTATTCAATAACTAATTAACCTAATCACTATGAATTATATATAAAATAACTAATTAACCACCGTTCATAGAATTATATATATATATATATATATATATATATATAAAATTAACAACCATCCATAGTATATATATAAAATAACTAATTAACAACTGTTCATAGCATAAATGGATATGCTCGAATAGAGAAAGTATTATTTCTCCAGGATTTTGCTGTCAAAATGCTGTTTCTGTTCTCCGCGTCTTTCGTACCTTGTCAGCCTACTGCCTTGAAAAGCAATGTCATGAATTAGTCGTAGTTCAACTTGAGTTTAGCCAAAATGCTGTTTTTGTTCTCCGGGTCCTTCGTGCCTTGTTAGCCTACTGACTTGAAAAGCAATGCTAGTGGAATTAGTCATAGTTCAACTTGAGTTTAGCCAGCCTGACTCTTTGTTTTGGTTCCTACCGTAGTAAATCTAAAGAACTGATGAAGGTCGCACAAGCGAACTTAGATGGTTGCGCCTTCCTGATATATCGTATGAGTGATTTCATGGTCACTTTAGGATGCTTTAGTGGCCAGTTTCAGCCTGCGGACCAATCACATAGAGGCCCTTCCATGATAATTGCGAGGATTGAGAAAAAGTCCGATATTCGAATACAAGGGAGAAAAAGTAAATTTAGTACAAAACGTTGTATTGTTCCCATTATTTAAAACATTATACGGTTCACATCATTTAAGAATTAAACACCGACCCACGTCGTCTTGAGGAATTACGTGGATGACAATTCAAAGACTTACTAAGGATTTAAAATGGATGGTTGGTTCATATTTTATTACTTTTGCGTGTATCAATATTTCCTCCACGATTTTCTCCTTGTATCTCATAGACTCTAGCTCTCTAACTTGCCTAAGAATTAAACACCGACCCACGTCGTCTTGAGGAATTACCTGGATGACAATTCAAAGACTTACTAAGGATTTAAAATGGATGGTTGGTTCATATTTTATTACTTTTGTGTGTATCAATATTTCCTCCACGATTTTCTCCTTATATCTCATAGACTCTAGCTCTCTAACTTGCCCAACGTTAAAAATGACTTTTACATCCATATTTAATTTAACATATAAATTTGAGATTAATTACATGACAGAGAAAATATTTAATACGCAACATGGACATTTTACTTAGTAACTGGTTTTTTGAACTTGCACGTGTTTGGAGTGTGGGCAATAGTGGTGGAGTGAATGTTTGCTCATATCTATTTAATAGACTTCATTAAATGCTTTAACTCCTCTGCTGTGTTGCGGAATGGTTATCTGATTTCAGTCCTTTCGCCTGCAACCAAAATCGCAACCATGGTTAACTGGGGAAGCATGGTGTTTGTTAGTTTGTTTAAGGCGGTGGTTGGGATTATTATTTCCAATAATGTTACTATTGCTGAGTGTTAGTTAATTGACTCCATATAGTTTTGGTATTCTTGGCTTGCTAAGCCTCCTATTGCCACAATAGCTTCTTTTGGTTTTGTCTCACTTTTCTTTTCTTCTCTTTATCTCAAGGATTAATGCCATAACTCAACTAGCCACACTTTATATTATATGTTAAAACATAAAGAAATACATTAGCGTGATAAATGGAGGTTGCAGCTCCAAGTGAAAAACATAACAAGCTTACTGCACTCGGTTGTGGAGTAAACTTTGTAAAACTCCGTAACACTGGTTTTCACGCGCCCACCAATATTTACTCCACTATTTTTTACTCACTACCTCACACACTCTCTCGCTCCCTAAAACTTGTCCAACATGCACAACATTACAAATGAATTTTACTTGCATATTTATCTTAACATACAAATTTGACATTAATTACATGACAAAGAAATATTTAATAGGCAATATGGGCGATTTCACGCACCCACCAATATTTCCTCCACGATTTTCTCCTCACTACCCCACAAACTCTCACTCCCTAAAACTTGCCCAACATGCCCAACATTACAAATGAATTTTACTTACATATTTATCTTAACATACAAATTTTACATAGCAAATGATTTTCTGAACTTGCAGGTGTTGTGGAGTGTGGGCAACACTCACAGAGTGAATGCTTGCCCATATCTATTTACCAAAATTTATTAAATTCCTGAACTCGTCTGCTGTCTTGCGGAATGGTCCATGTTGTACTTCTGTTAGGCAGTGGTTGGGATTATTATTTCCAACACTCCCCCTTAATAACAACTGCGGCCATTGACAATTCCCAAACAATCTCTAAGATAAATAAAACTTTCACGTGCTAATGGCTTTGTGAAAATATCAGCAAACCGTACCTGTGACCTGAAGTTCTGCAACACAATTTCATCATTGTTAATCAATTCTCTGGTAAAATGATATTTAGCATCAATATGCTTGGTCCTCTTGTGAAAGACAAAATTCTTTGACAATGCAATTGTGGATGTGTTGCCACAGAAAATGGTTTTCGCTCCCTCTTCGTCGCGGTGAATATTCCTCAACATCCTTCTCATCCAAACTGTCTGACACGTTGTTGTTGTTGCGATGACATATTCAGTTTTCACTGTTGATAATGAAACTATCCACTGCTTCTTGGAGGCCCATGAAATGGCTCTGGAACCAAAATGAAAAACATATCTTGACATGCTCTTTTTGTCATTGACACTTCCTGCCCAATCACTATCAGTGCAACCAACCAACCTAAAATCATCTGTTGCAGTGTACAAAACGTCATACTGTTTTGTCCCATTGACATGCCTTAAAATTCTTTTCACTGCTTGCCAATGTGTCTCCTTGGGTGTCTCCATGAACCTCGACACCAAACTCACTGCATACATTATATCCGGCCTAGTGGCGGTCAAATACATCAAGCTGCCTATCATGCTTTTGTATAATGTTGGATTGACATTGTTGCTACAATCTTCTTTGCTTAACTTCAACCCCATGACAGTTGGAGTTGGTGCGGGCTTGTTGTTATACATTTTAAATCTCTCCAAAATGTCTGCTACATACTTTGCTTGAGAGATAAAAATGCCATTTTATGTTTGCTTCACTTCTATGCCCAAAAAATACCTAAACAACCCCAAGTGAGTCATTTCAAATTTATTCTTCATGACTTGTTTCAAATCAGCGATGAGGAAATCATTAATGTATGTAAAAATTAAATCATCTACATATAATACGACAATAAGAATCTTAGCATCACTTTCTTTGATGTAGAGAGTGGGTTCACTGTCACATTTGTCGAAACCGTTGTCCAACAAGTAAGCATCTATCCTGTTGTACCATGCACATGGTCCTTGCTTCAACCCATAAATAGATTTCCTCAACCGATACACTTTGTCTTCTTGGCCTTCTTCCTCATAACCAGGCGATTGTGCAATATACACTTCCTCTTTCAGTCCTCCATTCAAGAACACTGAATTTACATCCATTTGATACACTTTCCATTTATGTTGTGTGGAAATCACCACAACTGTACGCACTGTCTCCATCCTCATGACTGGCGCAAACGTCTCCGCATAATCTCTTCCATGTTGTTGCTTGTATCCTTTGACAACTAGCCTCGCTTTTTGCCTTTCAATCTTACATTCGACATTGCTCTTGGTATTATAGACCCACTTCACTCCAATGACTTGTTTTCCTTGCGAAAAGTCCACTAACTCCCATGTGTCGTTCCTTTTTATTGCTTCTATTTCTTCTTCCATTGCCGCAATCCATTTTTAATCTTTGACTGCATCTTCAAGATGGATTGGGTCATCTACATGACAAAATAATGCAAATAAGGAATTCAGACCAACTCTGCTATCAACCTCATCTTGCTCATAGATCTCATTTAAATTTTTGAATTTTGGTCTTCTTGTGCTTGCTGAAAATGGGCTTGACATGTCACTTGGTGTTGCGCTTTGCGGTGTGCTTGGAGAAGCACTTGCTTGATTGCGCTACGTTGTCCTATTATTTGTTGATGGTGTTCCTTGTTGCCTGCTTTGTTGCACTTGAATAGGAGTATAGGGAGTCACTGTTGAGGAATTACTTGCTGCTGTTAATTCCTCTTTGTCCTCATGTGGTATACATGCTTTCACATTGACTGTCTTCTCTAAACTTCCATCCCATGCTTCTTCTTCTATGAACTGCACATCTCTGCTGATTATGACTTTCTTGGTTGATAGATTGTAGAGCTTGTATGCCTTTGATTCATCACTGTATCCAACAAATATACATTTCTCCCCCTTATTTTCCAACTTCTTCCTCAACTCATTCGAGACATGTGCATATGCCACACAACCAAAGACTTTCATGTGAGTGACACTATGCTTTCTTCCACTCCATGTCTCTTCAGGAACTATGTTCTGGACGCTTTTGGTTGGACATCTATTCAAGATATATGCTACACATGTGACAGCTTCAGCCCAATAATCATTTGGAAAATGTTTTGCCTTCAACATACTCCTTGCCATTTCCATAATAGTCCTATTCTTCCTTTCCACCACACCATTTTGCTGAGGTGTATATCTTGTTGTAAATTGCTTGTGAATTCCATGCTCCCTGCAAAATTGAAGGAATTCATTTGAGATATATTCGCCACCTCTATCAGTCTGAGGACTTTGATGTAGTGTCCACTTTGCTTCTCAACAAGAGCCTTGTATTGGCGAAATTGCTCAAAAACTTCACTTTTCTGTTTTAGGAGATAGACCTGTGTCTTCCTGGTGTAGTCATCTATGAAAGTCAATACATAGTGGCTGCCACCAATTGATGGTGTCTGCATTGGTTCACATAAATTTGAGTGGACAATCTCCAAAGGTGCCTTTGCCCATACTAACTTTCCTGCTGGAAATGTCTCTCTATGTTGCTTGCCCAAGATGCATCCTTCACATAGGTTGTCCAGTTTTTCTATGAGTGGTAATCCCTTCACCATGCCTTCCCTATGCAACAAATTCAAACCTCCAAAGTTGAGATGACCAAATCTCAAATTCCAAAACCAATTTTCATCTTTGACTTCTGCTTGATAGTTTAGTTGTATGACAACTGCATCTTTTCTTCCATCCTCTTGTGAGTTCATTGATAATTGTGCTTGTGCACCTTCTTATTTCAAATCTGATCTTATCTTTAGGGGAAACATTCTATTGTTTGTTATCTGCACTTTTGCAATCAGCTGTCTTCTTTCAAGCCTATCCAAAATTGTGCACACATCACTTTTGAAGAAGACATTGTAGCCCTTTTGCATGAGTTTTCCAATGCTTATGAGGTTATGCTTCAGACCCGGGACAAAGTAAACTTTTAAGATGTACTTCTTCTCCCCCTTTTTTGTTAGGATATTAACTCTTCTTTTTCTAATGATAGAGACTTTGCTATCAGTCCCTAATGTCACTTCAGATTTCACGCTTTCATCTAGATTGGAAAACATTTCTATGTTCCCTAACATGTGGTTGCTACACCCTAAATCTAGATACCATATACCACTTTGTTTTTCTTGTGCTACATTACAAGCTAAAAACATGCTATCTTGGTTTTGATTTTATTTTGTGAAATTTACACTTGGCTTGTTACTAATGTCATATTGCTTCTTTCTACGTTCATTTGCATAATGACCATACTTCTTATAGTAATGACATTGGACTTGAGATTTATCATACCTTTGAACTTGTGCTTGATTTTGGCTTGAGCCTTGACTTGGATTTTGATTGATGCCCCTTCCACTTGAGCTTGAAGGGCTCCTTCTTCCACCTTTGTGTGGGCTTCTTCCTTTTCCTCTAGCATATGATCTTCCTCTGCCTCAACCTTGACCAAATGAAATTTGTGTCTTGAAGGCATGCTCAAATGAGGAGCTTGTTGCTATATTCAATCTATGTTCATGAGAGATCAGTGATACATGAAGCTGATCCACTGAGAACTGCGAGAGATCCTTTGTCTCTTCTATGGCCACAACTATGGCATCAAACCTTATTGGCAAACTTCTCAAAACTTTCTCAACTATTCTCCTTTCTTCAAGTGTCTCACCATGAGACTTGATTTGAGTAACCAACCCAATTACATGTGTAAAAAATGAGTCCACATTCTCAGACTCTTTTATATAAAGTGTTTCAAAATATCTTCTTAACATTTGTAGTTTTGTTGTCTTGACTTTTTCCATGCCTTGGTAGGTTGTCTGGAGGGTATCCCATGCTTGCTTGGACTTCATTGCTGCTGCAACCTTTGGGAAAATACTTTCATGAACTTCTTGGAAAATATAGAACAAAGCTTTTGAATCCTTCTTCCTACTGTCCCTTAACAAATCTCTTTCTGCTTGAGACAAGGCATTGTATGCTTGCATCTGCTGGTTCTTGGATACCATTCTCCACCAAATCCCAAATGTCTTGAGATGAAAACAGGGTCTTCATTGTAATAGCCCAATAATCATAATTTTTTCCATTAAACTGAGGTATCTGAGGATTAGTCAAATTTGTGCTTGATGTTGCCATTTCTAAGTATTAAAAAAAAAATTCTATGTGTTGGGCAGAGTGTGTGCTTGATGTTGCCATTTCTGAGTGTTAAAAAAAAAATTCTACGTGCTGGGCAAAGTGGCATCGCAACCACACAGGAACTTAATTAAAACATAAATTTTAATTAAAACATAAAATAGAGTAAAAAAGGAAAGGAGGTTATTGTAAATCTAGTTGTGAAGGATTAGTGCCATAACGCAACTAGCCACACTTTATATTATATGTTAAAACATAAGGAAATACATTCACGTGATAAATAGAGGCTGAAGCTCCAAGTGAAAAACACAACAAACTTACTGCGATTTAAGCATCACTGGGTTGCGGAGTAAACTTCTGTAAAACTCCGTAAAACTGGTTTTCAGGCGCACACCATGCCCACCAATATTTCCTCCACGATTTTCTCCTCACTACCTCAGAGACTTTCTCCTCACTACCTCACAGACTCTCACTCCCTAACTTGCCCAACATGCCCAACATTACAAATGACTTTTACTTGCATATTTATGTTAACATACAAATTTGACATTAATTACATGACAGAGAAAATATTTAATATGCAACGATTTTACATAGTAAATGATTTTCTGAACTTGCACGTGTTTTGGAGTGTAGGCAACACTCGCGGAGTGAATGCTTGCCCATATCTATTTACCAAAATTTATTAAATGTTTGAACTCCTCCGCTGTGTTGTGGAATGGTCCGTGTTGTACTTTCGTTCTGACTTCAATCTTCAGTCCTTCTCCTTGCGAACAAAATCGCAACCGTATAGTGGTTGACTAGGCAAGCATGATGTTTGTCAGTTTATTTAAGACGGTGATTTGGATGGCCGATAAGTTTTTGAGCATATCTTCTATGGAAAATTGCTACTACCATGCTACTGATTACTGCACCTGTTAGGCCCATGTTAACGAATACTGGCTAGCCAACTTGCCCAGCCTCTACTCTGCTCTTCTCATGCTACTATTGCTGAGTGCTAGTTAATTGAGTCCATACAGTTTTGGTATTCCTGGCTTGCTAAGCGGATATCCCTCCTGTTGCCAGACGAGCTTCTTTAGGTTTTGTCCCACTTTTCTTTTCTTCTTTTTATCTCTTTGGTCATCAAATGACGTACCCAATGAATTATAAATAAATTCAATTTTGCTTTTTCCCGGTTTGTGGTTCTTTCCTTTCATGTCTTAAGAGTGTGAAAGTTTAGAGCTCACTTCGAAATTCCTCTTAAAACAAATGCTTGGTAGCATTAAATAAAGCATATTAGTAATAGGCATTTTTATGCACCAAAAAATATGTATAAAATTTACTTTTCCAAAAAATAGTGAGATGCCATTACGCGGTTTTGGTTTAAAATAGATAGAATAATTCAAAATTTTAGTTATTTTTTGAATTTTCAAGAATGCTGAATATATTTCTATCATTAAAGAGCTGATTCAAACTATAGTTATGAAATTCTTCCCAATCAGGTTGAAAATTTAGCAATTTGATCAGATTGGGTTATTAATACTATTAAATTAATTTCTGTTTCGATTAAATACGTGCTAAATGTAATTAGTTTCTGTTTCTTCTAGCAATTACTCATTCTGAGATAACCAATGTGGATGGAGTCGGAATTAAGCAGGAGGGATAGTCTCGCAGTATTCTGGCCCATCGAAGAGAGCATTTCGACTAGTAGATGTGTAGCTAACAAGTGAGTAGAGGGAGTAGCTAGAAAAAGCATCTGCATCGTTAGGAAGCGCAATGTCACGCCCCTACACCTGCAGTAGTCTTTCAACCGCTTATAGCGAGGTGCGTCACTACCAATCATTTTCTTTTCACCAATACTTACAATTGTAGACTACGCCTAACATTCCACTTATCCTACTTAGTTTGTGTTTCGAAACCAAGTATTATTAATGTATTCCTTTATACAAGTGAAAGGCCATAACATTCACATAAACAACATTATACAAGAGAAATGCACAACAGTATAAAGGGAGGGGCAACTCCCTGCAATATGAGTTTGCCCGAATCAATATATATAGTCTTCTTTTACAAGTACAAGTTAAATATTGGGAAACCCCAAATTTACACTTAGCCAATTTTCAACTTCAGCAAACTCGGTTACCCAGCTCGTCGGCACCTCCGCACGATCGCCGCACGACTCACCCACCCTTCGATCACCTTATCGCACGATCGTGTTGTTTGCCCAACTTGGGTGCGCCTCGCCGTAACCAAGTCGCCACACACGAGCGCCTCTGCACGAGTCAGACCTCTGTTCACAATCTCAACACTTCACCATTTCCAATGTACACAACTTCCGTGTTTGCCTCTGCACGACAGGTGGGCGCTCACCTGAGCTGCCCAAGAACCCGTGCACAACCGCCCAACCGCACAACCGCACACAACCGGGCATTCACGCCTTCACCCGTGCGCCTTCGCACAACCGGGCGCCCTCACCTTCACCCGTGCACACCTTGCACAACCGGGCGCCTACGCCTTACCCGTGCACGCCTTCTCTTCGACCGATGGGTGCTCCTTGCCCAACACCTTTATTCACCTGATACGCCCATGCATTCAACCCGTGTAACCTCGCCCAAGACTTGAGCGCATCCTGCTGTGGAGCGATAAAAAGGTGTCTTGTGAACTCCTAATTACCTCACATTAATTATCAACCCAGGGACGACTTTTTATTTCAAGAGTGTACTCTGTCTGAGGCGGCTATTTACTTAAGAGTAATGTTTTGCAGTATAGTGCTTAAAACCCACAAGTAAATGAATGCTTGAAACAAAATCTAATTGGAACAGCAAGAAACTAAATCATTCATTCAAACAACCATCAATCGAGGATATGGTAGCAATAACTCAGTCCTCTAGAAATTGATGCAAAAGGAATTAGAGCATGGACCATGGATCAGGGAGCGTGGTAGCATTTGCTGAGGCTCACGACAGCCTTGGACCTTCTCTCACACCAAAGCAATAAATGCAAGTAAAAGGAATGGAAAAAAGCAGTATGAAACGAAATGGACAGCAGTAAATGAAACAGCAATTAAAAGAACTAAATCTCGCGCGTTAGAACTGAACTCTCATTCCGCAATCAAATAACAATCGGCAAAAGCAATTCCAATGATCTTTACTTTACAAGAAGATATTTACAAATGAATTATGGAACAACAGTTCATTATAAAACAGGAACGTCAATCATATATACATTCAACACACTAATGGAACAACAATCCTCAACCGTATGTACACGTTCTCTACTACTACAGCAATCTGAGAGTAATGGATGATATGACTATGTTTCTGAACGAAGTAATATTGCTTTCAAGTCTTACAAATACTATTTCACATGGATCTGATAACAATAACATTCATACCAACATTCCGCTACAGAAATAGCTGAAAGATGCAATTCGAATAAATGCAGAGACATGAGATAAAGAACTCATTCAGATATCAGTTATAACGAAGCATAGCATATCACATAAAAGATGTATCAGATTACTACGTAATAAAGATAAACAATCCACACGCAGATCACCGTATAATGATACAAAGGCAAGTGTCCTTCGGAGCCGGGCCCTTGGCTGCCAATGGAACACTGCCTTAAGTTACTCCAGATGCAGCGACGGAATGAACACCAAGTCTTCTATATTAATCGCATCCACAAAAGTATAACAAAATCAGGTCTCAATGAGACTCAACGATCAAAGTTTATTCTGAAACTGTAAAATTACAAAAACAATCCCCCTCTCCTCTGATCTTTGGTTTCATTAAATAGAGAAAGATCAAAGCATAGATAATTACAACATGATTTCTTTTACAAATTTGGGTTGATTCTAACTAGATGATCAACAAAAAAATATCTTTCCTTTCATCTCTCAACAAAAGCAAGACGAATTTGGGTTTGCAGCTAAAGTTTAGAGGACGGCCGCAACTGCAAATCTGAGAAAATTGTTCTCAAAGAACCCTGCGTTTCTCCATGTACAAGCCGAATTTGGGCAAACCATTCTTTACCAAAGTTAATTGGGCCCGTTCTGGACAAAACCCATGTTCCGGATTTCTCAAATTCGTCTTCATTTGCTCAGAATCTCAACCGCAAAACTGTCACTCCTTAAACCAGCGAATTTCTGAGTTGGCAGATTTAAAAATCAAATCTTCAATCTGGAAGTTACCTTGGAGGCTAAAAATGGTGAATAATGTTATAACCAACTTATTAGAACTATCATTGGTAAAATAATGCATAATCATCAATTTATTAGAAATAAAGGAGAATAAATAATATAAGAGCATAAATCATCATAAAATGGATTTATATAATAAATTATAATAAATGACATGATGAAGAATGGTAGAAATGGGTGGAATAAACGTTCACAAGTGACAATGGTAATGGCATATTAACGACCCAACATACCCCCACACTCAATATGTTGCATGTTCTCATGCAACGAAAACTGAATATATTGCATGTCCTCATGCAACCCAAAGACAAAAACCATGTGTTAACCAAGCAATAAAAATTTGAGAACAAATGAATGCTTCCTTAATTAATGAATATTCAATTTTAGCAATCTCGATGAAGGCATAACAATTTTTACATTGACATTCAACTATATGTATGAAGTTGCAGCAAAATATGACATAGATAACAGCAAACTTCATTAACCATTTTCCCAAAAACTACAAACCAGATTTTGTTGAAATGTTGCAAGTAGATTTGTAATATATGAAGGCTTCTATGATCCAAAAATCAGATCGTTTTGATGCATGGATCATGAGATATAAACAGAATGGCTGTAGGTGAGAGTGCATGATTTCCGAAATTTTATGAACCAATATTTCTTGAAATTGTGTGGTTTTGTATTAATGTGTTTTCCAAAAATTACAAGAATTGAGTTCATAGTTTTAAAAATATGGGAAATCAATTTCTGCACTGTGTAAAAATGAAATTGTATGCCTTAAATAAGGAAGAAAGTAGAAAACATCCATCATGCATAGCAATTCCTCCCCCTCTCTGAAAAATTAGCATGTCCTCATGCGATGCTAGAAAACAAAGAGAGGTGGTTGCTACCAGCTGTTGAATTCTATGCTTGGTGTAAAACAACATGAAATAAGGGAGGTGTTGAGAGTGAATAAGAATAGCAATGGATGATAAAGAATATGAATGACGTGGGTATAAGAAAGAAATGAATGAAAGGAACACTCCCCCACACTCGAAAATGACATGCTACTGAAAAAGGGGAAGTGGTAAAGATGTGGAATGAAGGATGACAAATAATGCTCAGAATGGATTTTCATTAGATTCTCCTAAATTTATAATAAATTAGAAAACTATGCAATTTTACCTCAAGTTTTACCTCCAAAAATGACATATATGGACTGACAGTTGTTGAAGCTGATGTAGGCAAAGTTGGTGCTGAAAGCGATGCAAAAAGGTAGAATCCAGAGAAGCACATCATGTCTGAAGAATTGTTCACGTTCGCGAGCCTCTACTGTGAAGTGCAATAGTGTGGTCATGCTACGAATAGAATTCTGCCCATACTTGTTGTTCTCCTGTAAACAAAGCACTATTTTGCATACAATGTTCTTGAATCCATAGTGTTAGCTTTGAATAGCAACAGATAAAATGCATGCAAAATTTCAATGAGAAAAACTTATGTATACATGCAATACTAATATGTTGTCAAATCAACAAGGTATGGCAAAGTGTAGTAATCATATTGCATGCAATTCCATAATGCATACATTCCCCCCCTCCAATTGGAAAATGGGTTCCATAACCATAAAGCATATGAAAGGGGTGGTGTTGATGGCAAGGCAAGGGAGTGAACAATACAATAGTAAATGAAGCAGAGTACACTTATCAATGATAGGACGGTGAAAATTATGGTTATATTGAGAGCAAAGTGTGTAAAGATAGTTATGAATAAGAGATAGGACGCTTTAGAGTGATGATAGTTAATGCAAAACGAAAAAGGACAACAATATGCTAAAAAGATGCTTTGCTGACGGTATTCTAGCTGAAAATGATGTCATTGATCATAAAACAATTTCTCATGCATAAAGGTTCAAACAGGGAAAAAGTTAAGGAAATAACTTTTCTGATAAAAAGAAAAATAAGAAAATGGTATTATAATAATAATTGACAAAAAGATATAACTTCAATACCATAAGCAGAGCCACTGCTGCCAGCAGGCGTCCATAGCCTCGGCAGGGTTGCTTTTTAACCCATATGAGCCAGGATCCTCAATTTATAAATGGAGAGTTTTAGTGCTGTTCTACAGAAGAGATCAGTGTGTTGGCGTGGTAGCCAGATAACCACACTGCCATTCACTAGGAGGTAGCAAAAGTGATCAGGTCAGCTCGTGATGAGACCTCTTGTTCCAAGGATAATTTGGCTATCCAATGGATCATAACCCTGGTGTGGTGGCCATAATGGGAATGTCACTTTGTTACAGCCTTATGAACATGGTAGGCTGGCTCGTAATGAGACCCCCTATCCTCGATCTGTGAACAAAATTTTGTTATTATTACACATTTTTATGATAAAAAGAGGGAGGCTCAGTACTCCTTAAGAGCAGGGATGGCGGAAGAAGTTGAAGATGTTAATAGAAAAAAAAATATACCCATAATCTCATTTATTACAGACAAAGAAGATTATAACCAGGGATGATGGAACCAGCATGGTATTAAGATGATCAATCACTATCATGTTCAACAGAAAACAGTGTAGTAAAGTAGTATATAAATAATTGTGTCCCTTCTGAAAAGAATCTATCATCAAGGAGCTGTCATGTTAAAGATCATAACGTGAATGATATTAACTTGCTTCAATAGAATCCATAATTCTTGTCCTCATAAAAGTAGTGTACTTCATGCCATGAAAGAGAATCAGGAAAATGTTGTTGAGATGAACTATGAATAATCCCACAAGAGAAAGGAAGGGTTGCTCTAAAAAATACTCTCAAAGTGTTGCTTGTTTTTGAAGGAACAACAAAAACACTCAAAAAGAAAGTGGTGTTCTGTGTAGGGAACAACAAAGAAAATGCATACCAAAAAAAAGCAAAAATACACACAAAAACGCGAAACTGCTGTTCCTTTTTGAAAAAGGAACAGCAAAAACACGCACTGCTGTTCCTTTTGAAAAAAGGAACAGCAAAAACTCAAACTGCTGTTCCTTTTGAAAAAGGAACAGCAAAAACACGCATTGTTGTTCCTTTTGAAAAAAATGAACAACAAAAACTCAAACTGCTGTTCCTTTTGAAAAAGGAACAGCAAAAACACGCACTGCTGTTCCTTTTGGAAAAAGGAACAGCAAAAACTCAAACTGCTGTTCCTTTTGAAAAAGGAACAGCAAAAACACGCACTGCTGTTCCTTTTGAAAAAAAGGAACAGCAAAAACTCAAATTGCTGTTCCTTTTGAAAAAGGAACAGCAAAAACACGAACTGCTGTTCCTTTTGAAAAAGGAACAGCAAAAACACGCACTGTTGTTCCTTTTGAAAAAAAGGAACAGCAAAAACTCAAACTGCTGTTCCTTTTGAAAAAAGAACAGCAAAAACACAAACTGCTGTTCCTTTTGAAAAAGAAACAGCAAAAACACGCACTGCTGTTCCTTTTGAAAAAAAGGAACAGCAAAAACACGAACTGTTGTTCCTTTTGAAAAAGGAACAGCAAAAACACGAACTGCTGTTCCTTTTGAAAAATGAACAACAAAAACTCAAACTGCTGTTCCTTTTGAAAAAAAGGAACAACAAAAACTCAAACTGCTGTTCCTTTTGAAAAAGGAACAGCAAAAACACAAACTGTTGTTCCTTTTGAAAAAGGAACAGCAAAAACACGCACTGCTGTTCCTTTTGAAAAAAAGGAACAGCAAAAACACGAACTGTTGTTCCTTTTGAAAAAGGAACAGCAAAAACACGAACTGTTGTTCCTTTTGAAAAAGGAACAGCAAAAACTCAAACTGCTGTTCCTTTTGAAAAAGGAACAGCAAAAACACGCACTGTTGTTCCTTTTGAAAAAAGGAACAGCAAAAACACACCAAATGTTGTTCCTTTTGAAAAAGGAACAGCAAAAACACACCCAACGTGAAAGTGCAAAAGTGCTGTTCCATTTCGAAAAGGAACAACAGCTGTTCCATTTCGAAAAGGAATAGCAAAATACACAACCATAAAATGCAAACACGCAAAGAATGAATTAGTTGTTCACTGCATTGATGCTTTTGAATGAAGCAACACCTGAAACACAAAATATAAAAGAAATTAGAAAAGAAACAACATTTTATTTAAAAAACAATATGTAAATTAAGTTACAACAGCTATGATATTATGTAAAAAAATGATCTTTTTGAAAAATGTTTTGGCAGCAGTAACAAGACATGAATCTTGAAATTGAAATCAATTCTTCATTTGTTCTATTATGAATCCGTTGGGTAATGATTTGGATAAAATTCCTTTGTTTTATAAAAACTTCTTTGAAAAATCACTCGTCCATAAATTGACCTTCCTTATTTTCCCAAGACCTGCAAAAAACGAGTATCTACCTGCAATAAAACATTAAATCATGGAGAAAGAGAGGTGCGCGGGCTCCCCTAATCCAAGAATTATGTAAAAAACTAACAAGTAGTTACTCTGTAGAACAAATCCTTGGAGAAAATAACAAAGTAAAGTTTATTTGTTACCTGCGGGAGAGCAGTGGTCGACCATACTAACCAGCAGTGTTTTAATCACAACTTCTTTGTTTTTCGTCGAAATCGAATGATTCCAAAGCCAAATGAGAGCTAAATCAAAGGTTTATCTCCAGTAGAAACAGGTTTTAGAAACTCAATGATATGATATGCCAAATTTGTTTAGAACAACCTGCATAATAGAGTCATTTTCGATTACCCGGCTTAGACCAACAGTTGATATTTCAAGCATAACTTTTTAGTTTGATGTCGGATTCGAATGATTCAAATTGGAAATGAAAATAGATTCATTTATTGATCTCCAATAGAAACAGGTTTTGAAGACAAGAAGAATTGATAGGTCAAATACTTTAAGGAACAACTGGAAAGACAAAGTTTTAAGAGTGCTGATTTACGATAGACAGTCAGTATTTTGATCATAACTTCCCCATACGATATCGAAAATGAGTGATTCCAATTGCATTGTAAACTAGATTCATAGGGGAATCTACCATAGAAACAGGTTTTAAAAATTCATTCATTTAGGCCTCCAAAAACTGACTGTCCCAACTCTGTTCCTGAGTTGCCCGCTAGACATCCGGTCAATGTTTTGGCTCTAACTTTTTCGTTTCAAATCCAAATTGAGTGATTCAAATTGGGTTAGAAATTAGACATCAAGGGCTAGTTAGGGTAGAAACAAGTTTTAAAAATATTCACTTTTGGTCCCTCAAAACGTGACTGTCCCGACTGTTTTTCCAGAAAGTTCATCAAGCCCGTAAGCCAAAAAAATGAAATTCAAACATTTTTTCAAATTGGTGATAAAAATGAAAATGAGCGTTTGTAGAACTTATTATTTCTATTATGATTCATCTACATACACAAATAGATTGAAATATTTATCACCGATATTGATTTCGATAGCGTGTTGCAACAAAAGAAACAACTAGTTTTACAAAAAATAAAAAAAATGTGTTTGTTTTATTTCTTTATTTATTTTATTTTCTCCACTATCCTACTCTTCTTTGAGAATTGATTATGTTTATGTATAAGAGTATTTCCAGTGGAGCCATGTTAGAAATAAGGCCTCATGTATGCACATACCCAAATTCGAAAAATGCATGTTGATAAAAATTAGGGTATGAGAAGCCAACTTCCCTTCAAAAAATGGTATCAAAAATTGTTGAAGCATGGAGTGATGTTGCAAACAAATGATGGAGTGAAACCAATCTTCAATGTATCCTTTATTTTCTTGATTTCGCATAGCCATCATATCATGAAGTTCTTGAGCTTTTAAAATAGCTTGTTATGCATAGTAAAAGAAACCTCATTTTCTTCCATAGCTTCTACAATTTTTGCATTTGAAACATTCTGAATCTCATTGTAGGTTTTCTCGAATAACACATGTGAGATAGAATGGGTGGGAAGGGTGGGTAAATTTGCCAGCTCAACATTGTAAACATGTTGTACTGGTTTATTATGGTGAGGGTGTGGAATTAGTTGAGCAGGAAAATGTGTATGAAATGGAGCATTTTGATGATGTGGTTGATTGGGTTGTGTGAATGGTTTTGATGGGCAAGCAAGGTGTTGTGAAAGAGCTGGTGGAGAATATGGAGAATGTGCTTGTGCTACAAGATGAGGGAGAGTAGTCATGCCATCATAAGATGAACCATGCCCAACTTGTAAACAAGATAGGTGGTTATATTGAAATTGACATGGCTTCCCTAACTCATTAACATTCCATAATGGATTATGCAAGTATGACAATGGAGAAAAAGTGTTTTGAACCATACCTATAGGCCTTGTTGCAGTTTTCCCATCTCTTTGATATGCTACTTCCATCGTAGATAAGGAAGAGTGAGTATCTATGAGATGCTCCTTTCGGTCATGAGAACAAAACACTTCATCAAATTCTTCATTTTTATGAACCTGCAAAACATCCAATTTTTCATTTAGAGAGCTAATAAAATCAACTTTAAAATTTTCAAATAAAACATTGATTTCAGCTCTTATGTCTCCTATTCTTGTAGCAGATTTGGAAAAGAAAGAACAAACATCTCTAGAATTCTTACCAGCCTTGGAGATTCCTCTTGAATACCTTATGCACAACTCACAAACATCATCATATGATAACTGAAAAACATCACCTTTTCCTATCAGATTTAAGAGTTCTAAAAATTTATCTTTGATTCCTTTAAGAAGGCGTGTTTTTAAGATCTCTTTTTCCAAATGCTTATATTTTGATTTTTGAAGGTTGTATTGAAATCGATCTACATAATCCTCCAAGCTTTCATCTTCCCCTTGTATCATACAGAAAATATCTTCATTGGCTTTGCAATAGTCTTGGTACTTCTTCAAGAATATGTTCTTCATGTCCTCCCATGATTGGATGCAATTCCCACCTAGGCTCATGAACCATCGGAGAGCTTCTCTTTTTAGAGTAAGAGGAAACACTTTCAATATTTGATCATTAGTACAATAATCATATCCTCTACAAAGTATTTCAAACTCAAACATAAATGTATGTGGATCTTCATTTGCTAAACCATGAAAATTTGGTAAAGATGGGGGAATTATGTGCATTTGTGTCACTCCTAGATCTTTGATAGGAAATTCAAAAGTAGAAACGTGAGCCATTTCTTACCATAATATAAGATGTTCTTCATGTGTTTTCTTCGAGGCTCCTTCTTCAAATGTTCCTGTCAATCGGTTAGTGAAATGGGTGGTGCTTACATCACCACTTAAGTGAAATCATGTGATTCATTTTTTTTTTTTTAATTTCTATTTTTCCTAATAATTCACACAAAAATTCAAACATCTATTTCTACTCTAGGTTCTTTAACAATCCTGCTGGAAAGCGGACAGGGGAGCAGGGCTTTTACATGCTCCGTACGCAGGTTCTTACCTTCCGTTTTTAAGATCCAACTCTTCCCTAGCAGGCACTCATTAGATTCACACTACTCTTTAGAAATGGCTACACTCTCCCCGGCAACGGCGCCAAAATGTGGAGCGATAAAAAGGTGTCTTGTGAACTCCTAATTACCTCACATTAATTATCAACCCAGGGACGACTTTTTATTTCAAGAGTGTACTCTGTCTGAGGCGGCTATTTACTTAAGAGTAATGTTTTGCAGTATAGTGCTTAAAACC
Source organism: Pinus tabuliformis (assembly GCA_031772625.1). NCBI lineage: Eukaryota > Viridiplantae > Streptophyta > Pinopsida > Pinales > Pinaceae > Pinus > Pinus tabuliformis. The sequence continues at coordinate 253,482,039 of CM062810.1, read as the reverse complement.
CACAAGTAAATGAATGCTTGAAACAAAATCTAATTGGAACAGCAAGAAACTAAATCATTCATTCAAACAACCATCAATCGAGGATATGGCAGCAATAACTCAGTCCTCTAGAAATTGATGCAAAAGGAATTAGAGCATGGACCATGGATCAGGGAGCGTGGTAGCATTTGCTGAGGCTCACGACAGCCTTGGACCTTCTCTCACACCAAAGCAATAAATGCAAGTAAAAGGAATGGCAAAAAGCAGTATGAAACGAAATGGACAGCAGTAAGTGAAACAGAAATTAAAAGAACTAAATCTCGCGCGTTAGAAATGATCTCTCATTCCGCAATCAAATAACAATCGGCAAAAGCAATTCCAATGATCTTTACTTTACAAGAAGATATTTACAAATGAATTATGGAACAACAGTTCATTATAAAATAGGAACGTCAATCATATATACATTCAACACACTGATGGAACAACAATCCTCAACCGTATGTACACGTTCTCTACTACTACAGCAATCTGAAAGTAATGGATGATATGACTATGTTTCTGAACGAAGTAATATTGCTTTCAAGTCTTACAAATGCTATTTCACATGGATCTGATAACAATAACATTCATACCAACATTCCGCTACAGAAATAGCTGAAAGATGCAATTCGAATAAATGCAGAGACATGAGATAAAGAACTCATTCAGATATCAGTTATAACGAAGCATAGCATATCACATAAAAGATGTATCAGATTACTACGTAATAAAGATAAACAATCCACACGCAGATCACCGTATAATGATACAAAGGCAAGTGTCCTTCGGAGCCGGGCCCTTGGCTGCCAATGGAACACTGCCTTAAGTTACTCCAGATGCAGCGACAGAATGAACACCAAGTCTTCTATATTAATCGCATCCACAAAAGTATAACAAAATCAGGTCTCAATGAGACTCAACGATCAAAGTTTATTCTGAAACTGTAAAATTACAAAAACAATCCCCCTCTCCTCTGATCTTTGGTTTCATTAAATAGAGAAAGATCAGAGCATAGATAATTACAACATGATTTCTTTTACAAATTTGGGTTGATTCTAACCAGATGATCAACAAGAAAATATCTTTCCTTTCATCTCTCAACAAAAGCAAGACGAATTTGGGTTTGCAGCTAAAGTTTAGAGGACGGCCGCAACTGCAAATCTGAGAAAATCGTTCTCAAAGAACCCTGCGTTTCTCCTTATACAAGCCGAATTTGGGCCAACCGTTCTTCATGAAAGTTAATTGGGCCCGTTCTGGACAAAACCCATGTTCCGGATTTCTCAAATTCGTCTTCATTTGCTCAGAATCTCAACCGCAAAACTGTCACTCCTTAAACCAGCGAATTTCTGAGTTGGCAGATTTAAAAATCAAATCTTCAATATGGAAGTTACCTTGGAGGCTAAAAATGGTGAATAATGTTATAACCAACTTATTAGAACTATCATTGGTAAAATAATGCATAATCATCAATTTATTAGAAATAAAGGAGAATAAATAATATAAGAGCATAAATCATCATAAAATGGATTTATATAATAAATTATAATAAATGACATGATGAAGAATGGTAGAAATGGGTGGAATAAACGTTCACAAGTGACAATAATAATGGCATATTAACGACCCAACACCTGCTACACTAAACCTGCACCTCGTATCCTTTTAACTGCACCTTTCTCCTTTGTTGAAGGTCGAATATGTGATGATCAAATGAGCTCCATGCATCATTTACTTATACGAGTGGCAGGGCGAGTTAGGCTACCCAGCTGACTCGTCCTCCATGCTATGACACACCCCTACTCATCGTAAATTCCTCTAAAACTCGTGTCGGCCTTGCTCCAAGTATGGGTTGGTCGTGGGTACTCAATCCATGCTCCCATACATATAAAAACACATCGCTCTCCTTCCTTCGTGCGTATTTTTACTTGTCTCCATGCGCACATCAAGTCTGAGCTCGTTCATCGCATTTCCCCAACCGCTCGTTTACTGCCGAACGCGATCACACCTCGGGTGGAACCGTAGGTCCTAACATCCTCCTCCACCTGAAGTCGTTGTCGTCCTCGACAACATATCATCCTGGTAGCCATCCACCAAGATCATCAACAACTGTCTCACCCATGATGTCAACTCCTCCACATACTTCAACCATCTCTACAACATATGTAGAACCACTGTCCCCATCATATCTCGTCCCGGCAACCATCTGTTACCAAGATCACCATACCAAGGTATACACACCATCGGTATGTCATACACCGGAAATCATCTCAATCCATGATCATCAACCACCCTGTCACAATCTCCACATGCTGCTCCCCATCATGGAAGGTTGGCCCCTCCATCTCAAGCTACATGCTTCCTGCAACATCTTGTGTCGACGTCATCATGTGTTGTCCTCATGTGAAATGCTGCCATGATACTCCAACAAATGCTAGCACATCTCTGTGCACTACCAGTCCCCATGTTTGAACTAGTTGGGTGATCAATCCAACTATCACGTTCAAAACATGAGAGTGAACATCCTCATGCCACCATCAGTTGTTTCTCTAAACATCCTGTCACATCCTCAACTCGATCAAGAATCCATCTCCATATAAGTAAGCCATGCCCAGTGTTGAGATTGCAACAAGATGATGGAGCTTAGTGAAAAGAGTCGCCTTCACTAAGTGGGCCCGCAGGCAAATTATGGCGCAAGTTCTATTTTTGATCACAGTGTGGATGATCACAGTGTGAGTGATCACAATGTGGGTGACAAAAATGTGGGTGACTAAAGTTTGGGTGACCAAAGTTTGGGTGACCACAGTGTGGGTGATCAAAGTCTATATTTAGACTGGCTGTCAAAAATAGAAAAGTCAAATATTATTGTCTCATAATAATATTTGGACTATAAACTTGATCTTATTCTCTTGGAGCACTTCAGTTTGAGCTACAGATGTGGCCCATGCAGCTGTCAGAAGGAATTACGCTTTTCTTATGAGTCAGTTGAGTTGTTGCATGCATGACTTCAGTTAGAACTCAATCAGTTGAGTTTGGTGGAGTTGATTGTGGAGTTGATGGAGTTGTGTTCAGTTTGACTTGGTTAAACTAGTTGTAGTTAGTCTAACTATAGATAGACTAATGATGAGTTGTTAAACTAATTATTAACTCATAATACAACTATAGAATACATCAGTTAACTCAGTTGCATGTCAGTGCATGTTCAGTTCAACAGGGACAGGTGTTAGAGAATCAGATTGCTATCAGTTGTGACTATAGTTGTGCATCAGATCTTGCACAATCAAAGGGATTGAGTATGCCAATGAGTTTGCTCATGTATTTGCCCAGTTTGTAGCTTCTGCTCATGTCTTACACCTCGTGAGTGATTATTTGGAGGTGAAATACGAGTTTGGTAGACCATTCTCATTCATTCTTGAGCAGGTATTGAGCAGTGGAGGCAGGCAAGCAGTGGAATAGATTTGGAGATCAGATCTGAGCTGTATTGTGTGTAACAGGTGGAGCTGGTACTGGATTGCTTGTGATAAGCATTGTACTTTGTAATGTTACATGGTCTCAATCATTAATATACAGATAGTGTGGGGTTTTTAGCGAGATGCTTTCCCCGGGTTACATACTGTGTTAATGTGTGAATGCTCTTGATGTTTTATTGTTATTGATGCTGCTATATTGATGATCAATGTAGAGGAGCTTATGTATTGTGTATGTATTCCGCAATAGTACATGATCAAGATAATCTCCATTGAATATGTGTTAAATTATTCAAAATTTCTACATGGTATCAGAGCTGCTTGATTTGTAGAAGAGATTTTTACAGGATATCAAGCAAGGATTGATCATCAGATCTACTATTCAGGAAGTGTTTACATTCTATTTCTTCAGGCAGAGTCTGTAATCGGGCCAGGTAGCCTCTGGATTCATCCTTCCTTTGGAAGGTGAGATATCCAGTGAATGCCCATACAGTCAATCTCTGTACGAGAAATATTGTGTTCTCACGAATTCTAGATCGGAAGCGGTTGAGTTGGTTGCTGGTGGAATTCGAATTTGCAGCAGTGTTGTTGAAAATGTCTTTCAACGGATTGCAAATGTTATTCCAAAGCAAGAGCGACCTGGCGCTCAAGGATAAACTTAGAAACAATAAAGGTGAGAATGGATCTTCATCAAAGGTATTTGATGAAGAGAATTGCGCTTTGGCTGCCAAAGCAAAGAAAGGGAAGAGCAAGAAAGCTTCTCAGTCTAGTGCGAAAGGCAAGAAGCAGGATATGTCCAAGGTGAAGTGTTTTCACTGTCACCAGCACGGACACTATGCCACTAATTGTCCGTAGAAGAAGAAGAACAAGCAGGCTGCTGGATCTTCAGTAGGAGAGGCTCTAGCCTCACAGTTTGAGCTTGATTTTTCATTGATCGCATGCTTGGTTTCAAGTGTGATGGTATCAATGTGGTTCTTGGACAGTGGTGCGTCTTTTCACATGACGGGAGATAGAGATTTGTTCTCTGATCTGGAGGACAAAGATCTTGGAGTGCACATCGAGATGGGCGATGATGGTAGATACAGTGCGACCAGTATCGGTACCATTTCCTTTGAGAGGGAGTCTGGTAAACCCTTCGTATTGAAGGAAGTCATGCATGTTCCAAGATTGAAGAAGAATCTCATCTCAGTGGCGATGTTAGAAGACAAGGGGTATGATGTTGTTTTCAGCGAGGGAAAGGCTTTCCTACGCAGCAAGACAACTGGTGAGACCCGGAAGATAGGGGTTCGAGTGAGGAACCTTTATTAGTTGCATGTAGATGGATGTGCAGCAATGGCGGGCAAGGCAGAAGGATTGGTGAGCCGGGATGATGGCGAGTTGTGGCACAGGAGATTGGGTCACCTTCACCATGGAGCCTTGAAGATACTGCAGCAGATCACTACAGGGCTTCCTAAAGGCACACTTGCGCAGTCAGATCAGTGCAAGGGGTGTACTTTGGGGAAGTTTGTGAAAGCCACCTTTCACGAGAAGGATAGTCGTGCCACGATGATCCTTGAGAGAATTCACATAGACATGTGTGGACCTTTCTCAGTTGCTTCAATAGCAAAACACAGGTATTATGTGATTTTTGTTGATGATTTCTCTCGTAAGTGCTGGATCTTCTTCATGCAGAAGAAGAGCGAGACATATTCAAAGTTCTGTGAATTCAAAGCACTGGTCGAGAAGGAGTCAGGGAAGAAGGTGAAGGTTCTTAGGAGCGACAATGGTGGTGAATACATCTCGGACGAGTTCAAGGATTTCTGCAAGGCAGAAGAGATTCGTAGAGAGCTCATAACTCCCCATAACCCATAGAAGAACGGGGTAGTTGAGCGGAAGAACAGAACGATTGTGGGTGATGCACGGGCAATGTTGCATGAGCAGGGCCTACCCCTTCACTTATGGGCGGAAGCATGCAATACAACAGTTTATGTGCAGAACCGTTGTCCTCATAGGATACTTGGCATGAGTACACCTGAGGAGACTTATTCTGGTAAGAAGCCTGATCTTTCTCATTTGAGGATTTTTGGTGCTAACATTTACATGCATGTGACGAAGGATGCCAGGAAGAAGTTGGAGCCGACCGCAGAGGTTGGGATATTTGTGGGGTACACTGATACGCCCCACAACTATCATGTGTATTTGCCAGACAGTGGTAAAACTGTTGTGCGATGGGATATAAAATTTCAGGAGGAGAAAGCCATGAAGTGTTCGTTTGAGAGGGAGCTACACTTGCATGCAGATGAGGAGCTATTAGTTCCTAAGGATGAGCTTCAGGACGTGGATCAGCCACAGGATGAGGTTCATGGAGTGGAAGAGACCACTCATGCAGCGCCAACCATCAGAGGGCGAAAGCGCTTGACAGAAGCTGAGCGACTGGCTCAAGATGCAGAGAAAGTTGTAGGACCACCTACAGCCCAACGCAGGCAGAGACAGTCACCTGATCAGTACACTGGATACATGGCTTTGATGAGCAAGTGTGTTATGACTGAGCCATCCTCTTTCGAGGAAGTTGTGGAGGATCCCGCATGGGTAGATGCCATGGTGGAAGAGTATGATTCTATTGTCAGAAACAGTGCATGGGAGATTGTTCCTAGACCGGAAGGGAAATCAGTGGTGGGTTCGAGATGGATCTACAAGGTCAAGCAGGCAGCTGATGGGAGTGTGGAGAAGTACAAGGCAATTTTTGTTGCCTGAGGCTTTTCACAGATAGAGGGGATCGATTATGAGGAGGCCTTTGCACCTGTCGCAAGGTATTCTTCCATACGGACGATTCTTGCTCTCTCAGCGCAGATGGGATGGCACATTCATCAGATGGATGTGAAGATTGCGTTCCTCAATGGAGTCATTGAGGAGGAGGTGTACATTGAGCAGCCCGAAGGCTTTGAGGTCTTCAACAGCGAGTCGCATGTGTGCAGGCCTAAGAGAGCGTTGTATGGGTTGAAGCAAGCACCACGTGCTTGGTACACACGGATAGATAGCTATTTCACAGGACTTGGATTCTCCAAGAGCGAGGCGGATCCTAACCTATACCAGATTGTGGTGGAGGGTAAGTTGCTTATCATTATACTGTATGTTGATGATTTGATTCTAACGGGTGATGAGCTGTTGATACTGTCATGCAAGAAGGATCTTGCTACAGAGTTTGAGATGAAGGACTTGGGCCTCCTTCACTATTTCCTAGGATTGGAAATATGGCAGCGCAGTGGTGGACTGTTTGTTTCTCAAGGCAAGTATGCTCGGGAGATACTGGAGAAGTTCAACATGCATGGCTGCAAGCCTGTTGATACTCCTCTTTCTGGAGGTTGGAGGAAGGAGGATGCCACTTCGGGAGAAGAAGTGGATGCCACTGTTTATCGACAATTGGTGGGGTCGCTGATGTATTTGTTCAATACACGACCTGATATATGCTATGCAGTTAACCAGCTTTCACAAGCTATGGTTAAGCCTACCAAGCTCTTCTGGAAGGCGGGCAAGCATGTATTGCGCTACTTGAGAGGCATATCGGGATATGGTTTGTGGTACAGATAGGAGGATGAGGTGAAGCTATGTGGCTTCACGGATGCAGATTGGGCAGGGAGCCCAACGGACAGAAAGAGCACATCCGGAGGGGTCTTCAGTATTGGATCGACAGCAGTTTCTTGGTACAGCAGGAAGCGGAGATCCATGGCACTCAGTTCAGCGGAGGCCGAGTATATGGCAGCAACTTTGGCTGCATGCGAGGCTATATGGATGAGGAAGATCCTGGTTGGTTTGTTAGGTTCTCATTTGGATCCTACTGTGATTTACTGTGATAACCAGAGTTGCATTAAACTCTTGGCTAATCCTGTATTTCATGATAGATCTAAGCATATTGACATCAGGTACCATCATATCAGAGATTGTGTGCAGCGGAGGATCATGTTGCTTTCATACATTCCAACGGAGGATCAGGATGCTGATATTCTGACGAAGGCTCTCACCAGGAGCAAATTCGAGTACCACCGAGGCAGGATAGGGGTTGCTGATAATCCATATCTTGTCGAGAGGGAGTGTTGAGATTGCAACAAGATGATGGAGCTTAGTGAAAAGAGTCGCCTTCACTAAGTGGGCCCACAGGCAAATTATGGCGCAAGTTCTATTTTTGATCACAGTGTGGATGATCACAGTGTGAGTGATCACAATGTGGGTGACCAAAATGTGGGTGACCAAAGTGTGGGTGACCACAGTGTGGGTGATCAAAGTCTACTTTTAGACTGGCTATCAAAAATAGAAAAGTCAAATATTATTGTCTCATAATAATATTTGGACTATAAACTTGATCTTATTCTCTTGGAGCACTTCAGTTTGAGCTACAGATGTGGCCCATGCAGTTATCAGAAGGAAGTACGCTTTTCTTATGAGTCAGTTGAGTTGTTGCATGCATGACTTCAGTTAGAACTCAATCAGTTGAGTTTGGTGGAGTTGATTGTGGATTTGATGGAGTTGTGTTCAGTTTGACTTGGTTAAACTAGTTGTAGTTAGTCTAACTGCAGATAGACTAATGATGAATTGTTAAACTAATTATTAACTCATAATACAACTATAGAATACATCAGTTAACTCAGTTGCATGTCAGTGCATGTTCAGTTCAGCAGGGACAGGTGTTAGAGAATCAGATTGCTATCAGTTGTGACTATAGTTGTGCATCAGATCTTGCACAATCAAAGGGATTGAGTATGCCAATGAGTTTTCTCATGTATTTGCCCAGTTTGTAGCTTCTGCTCACGTCTTACACCTTGTGAGTGATTCTTTGGAGGTGAAATACGAGTTTGGTAGACCATTCTCATTCATTCTTGAGCAGGTATTGAGCAGTGGAGGCAGGCAAGCAGTGGAATAGATTTGGAGATCAGATCTGAGCTGTATTTTGTGTAACAAGTGGAGCTGGTACTGGATTGCTTGTGATAAGCATTGTACTTTTTAATGTTACATGGTCTCAATCATTAATATACAAATAGTGTGGGGTTTTTAGCGAGATGCTTTCCCCGGGTTACATACTGTGTTAATGTGTGAATGCTCTTGATGTTTTATTGTTATTGATGCTGCTATATTGATGATCAACGTAGAGGAGCTTATATATTGTGTATGTATTCCGCAATAGTACATGATCAAGATAATCTCCATTGAATATGCGTTAAATTATTCAAAATTTCTACACCCAGGTCCATGAAGTAGTCTCCATCTCATCTGCAACATGTTGTCCATGATGTTTTCTATCCTACATCACCATCCATCTGCAAAACATCCATCTCCTCAAAGTGAAGAGATCATCTCATCAAACTCCAACTCTCGATGTGCCACATCCAGGTCCATGAAGCAACCTCCATCATATCTGCAATGTGCCATCCCTCAAGTCTATCATAGAAACAAGTATACACCTGTCTCATCTATCCATGTGTTGCCCATGATCATAGATCAATCAGCTCCCATGTGTAAAAAGTGGTTAAGTCTCGGCTCAACCCATGCCCAAGTGTTGCCACCAAGGCATCATCATTGTTGTAACTCCAAAAGTCACAATAATCTCATGTCATCATGAGCTCGATGGGTCATCTCCAACCAACATCTCAGCAAGCATACAAGTCTCGGCCCAAAGGTCCTTGCAAGATGCCTCAGCTCTCCATGTAGTAGGAATGCTCCATAGTCTGCTCACAACTCCATCCAAGTCCATGGCCTTGTTGTACAAGAGTGCACAACCTCTCCATCAGCTCATAAATAAACCATCTCCATGTTACACCAGCAAATCTACTTGCACAACATCCTTTCCTTGGCACTCCTTATTGGATTCCCATATGACACCTCTACAAGTGCTCCTACATAATGTCCCTGCATAGACTGCCATGCTCCATGCCTCCAACCTGATGTCCATGACTAAATTGCCCATGTAGTCAACCAAGTAGACCCATCACAACAATCGATCATCCTCATCCAAGTCTGCAATCATCGGTTTAGTGAACTCAGTCACCCAACCATATCATTATCATGAGTCCCTTCCATCATAGCTCCCCCACTAAAGGTTCCACCAAGACTATCTCTTGGTCTCGACCATGAGAAGTCCACCCAAGCAACTCAAGTGTGTGCCCTCCTCAATCTGTCCATGAGTCATGCCGAGCACTTAGCCAATTCTCCATGTGGCTAAAGCATGACCCAATCTTCTGCAATAATCATCATGTTCCTCCCTTGTCACGGGCCTTTGTACCTTCTACCATAAGGTCACAAACAACCCCAACAAGTCCTGCAATAGTCAGAAATCCTTGCTTCTCCATACAAAGTCTCATTGTAGACATCCATGCTAAGATCTTCCCTAGCACCGACAAACTGATTTTGCCCTTCCCTACAAATGATCCATCTACCAAATACTCAAATGAAACACAAGTATCAATAGTACTTACATCATCATCATCATGAGGCTCCTCCATGTGAGTATCCTCACCGATCCATGTCTGCAAACTACACGATCCTGGTCCAACTTGATCATCCTCAATTTCATCCTCCATCGTTGTCACATCTACAACATCTTCAACTATCATGGCTCCCTCTTCCTTGTCAGCACAATCTGCAACTTCATCCTGCTCCATTGTCCAACCAAGTTGAAGAAGTTCGTCTTCAACATTCTTTTCCAAGACTTCAAGTTCCTTTCGAATCTGAGGGTTCTCTTCTTTCAATCGCTTCAACCTGTATAAGGTAAGCAAGAGCTTCCTTTTGCATTCTTCTAAACCTGCCATGCCTTGTCGTTCATCTTGGCCCAAGCACAAAGCTTCTCCTCTGCTAAACCTGTTTCACCATTCACCTGAATCACCCTGATATTCCACCTGTCACCTGCAAAACTTGAACTCCCTTTCAAGTCTTCGGTCTTCGTAGAATCAACTCCTTGATTCAGTTCACCAGCTCTGATACCACCTGTCACGAAGTGCAGGTGTGTATCAGCTTCAACGCTTCAACACCAACACCAGCTCCCCGACACTAGCTCTGATACCACCTGTCACGCCCCTACACCTGCGGTAGTCTTTCAACCGCTTATAGCGAGGTGCGGCACTACCAATCGTTTTCTTTTCACCAATACTTACGATTGTAGACTATGCCTAACATTCCACTTATCCTACTTAGTTTGTGTTTCACAACCAAGTATTATTAATGTGTTCCTTTATACAAGTGAAAGCCCATAACATTCACATAAACAACATTATACAAGAGAAATGCACAACAGTATAAAGGGAGGGGCAACTCCCTACAATATGAGTCTGCCTGAATCAATATATATAATCTTCTTTTACAAGTACAAGTTAAATATTGGGAAACCCCAAATTTACACTTAGCCAATTTTCAAATTCGGCAAACTCGGTTGCCCAGCTCGTCGGCACCTCCGCACGGTCGCCGCACGACTCACCAACCCTTCGTTCACCTTGTCGCACAATCGTGTTGTTTGCCCAACTTGGGTGCGCCTCGCCGTAACCAAGTCACCACACACGGGCGTCTCCGCACGAGTCACACCTCTGTTCACAATCTCAACACTTCACCATTTTCATTGTACACAACTTCCGCGTTTGCCTCTGCACGACGGGCGGGCGCTCACCCGAGCTGCCCAAGAACCCGTGCACAACCACCCAACCGCACAACCGCACACAACCGGGTATTCACGCCTTCACCCGTGCGCCTTCGCACAATCGGGCGCCCTCGCCTTCACCCGTGCATGCCTTGCACAACTAGGCGCCCACGCCTTACCCATGCATGCCTTCTCTTCAACTACTGGGCGCTCCTTGCCCAACGCCTTCGTTCACGTGATACACCCGTGCATTCAACCCGTGTAACCTCGCCCAAGACTTGGGCGCATCTGGCTACACTAAACCTACACCTCGTATCCTTTGAACTGCGCCTTTCTCCTTTGTTGAAGGTTGAAGATGTGATGATCAAATGAGCTCCACGCATCATTTACTTATACGAGTGGCAGGGCGAGTTAGGTTACCCAGCCGACTCGTCCTCCACGCTATGACACACCCCTACTCATTGCAAATGCCTCTAAAACTCGTGTCGGCCTTGCTCCAAGTATGGGTCGGCCATGGGTTCTCAATCCATGCTCCCACCCATCTAAAAACACATCGCTCTCCTTCCTTCGTGCGTATTTTTACTTGTCTCCACGCGCACATCAAATCTGAGCTCGTTCATCGCATTTCCCCAACCGCTCGTTTGCTGCCAAACGCGGTCGTACCTCGGGTGGAACCGCAGGCCCAGCTATGGACTTGGTACCCTCCAACCTCTTCGCTCTTCCTGTATTTTGGACTTAGTAGAATGTGCAGTTAACAAACAGAATCGACAACGTAAACAACTCAATTTAGTAGAATGTGCAGCCATCTGGACAAAGAAAATCGACAACATAAACAACTCCTTAATCTACAAGCTAATCTACAGGGATGCATTGAGAAGGCTAATCTACAGGGATGGAGAGATTTAGTTTTTGGTTATTAATTAATAACGAAGTTATCTTTGATTTCTAAGAGTTACAACGAAACCTTTGATTTGAGGTTGGTATTCTTTTTGAAAATGATATAACTTTGTGTGTTTTTTTAGTTGGGAAAGATTTATATATAAATTTCTAATTGTTTCAAAATTTATAAATAATTAGAGAAATTGTACAATAAGAGAAAATATAGAAAAAATAGTTAAAATTTAAAAAAATTGTTTTATTTATAAAATTTATAATTTTTTATTTGAATTTTAGATCATCTATTTTTTCCTATATCTATTGGAATTTGAACTTGGTACCTATGATTCAAACACTTTCTATGTCCATAAAAAAACCCAAATTCCACTTGCATAGACAAGTCCAAAAATACACATAATAGTTATGAAAATTTCAACTTACACATCTTTTTATTTTGACTACGTCCAATTCTAAACAATATCAACCCAAAAATTAGAATATACTACATTATTCAAAGTATCATCCAACTAATCGGAAGACAAATTTAATTAAAAATTATCATAATAATATTCAGACTTTCATGGTGCACATGTCGGAAGACTTTGAATGTCACAAATTACAATACACTAGAGAAGCACTATTTTATGGTAACGCTAGAGAATAAAATATTGAACATCGCATGCACTTAGAAAACCAGTCACAACTAGAAACCACTCTAGAAACTTTACATTACGATGCAATTAAGCCCATTATACGAGATCAAACGCCAGACCGGATGATGCTGTTGCTACTAAATCGCCCAACAAACAATCAAATTCAGCCATAACAATGAATACCGATCCGCTGTAATTGCCAAAATTCAAGCGCCAAATCGAGTCACATGAATACTATTAACGTTTGTAACCAACACAAGTACAATTGATGATGTCACGACGAGAGCCATGGTGCTCAAAGTAGCGAACGCAACAGTTGGCCGTGTGTAAATCAAATAGTTGTGCAATAATCCCACCCACCGGCAAATTCTGGAATGATACATGGGATACAACTCCTTTTCCCAATCCATCCATTCTGATTCTAATTCTCCTTCCTCATGAAACCTGCGATTTTCTCTCTCCTCTTGCAGTTTCAGGTTGTTGATGCGCTTTCTCAGAAACGGCATATTAGCATCCACTATACTCCTTCCACCCCCTGCGCCATTCAAAAATGAAGTAGGTTATAAATATTCATTCAGTTACCATAATTGGAAAAATTAACAGTAAGCAAAGGGTAATTAAGTCTCATGATTACCGCTATCAGACTCGTAATCTGGTCCAAATTTTGCTCTAACTACATTTCTCTGCATTGCTTGCTTTCTCTCCGCCATTGATAATGTCCGTAACGTCCTTTGGGGAAGCGAGAGTAGAGCGCAAGAGATACTTTGCGGATAGAGAGCTCCATGAGAGGGCCTGGGCAATAACACTGTAGTATCCATAAAAAATATGATATCGATTTTATGCTTATCTTCTTGTTACTTGCCCTTATGATCTGCTATTGAGATTCTACAACTGACACGGTTGTTTAACGCCCTGGAAACTTGTAAAGAATGTAAGTGATCTCTATTAGAAGAGGGAAGCAAAATGCTGACATTTATAATCATAATTGGATGACTCCCTTCCTCTGCTGCTTCCTCTGCCCTCCTCGCACTGCGTACAACAGAAGCTCAACCCTTTGCGCGTGCCACTGTATGCAGCATAGGATTCATAGCTTATACCTTAAGATTTCATTGACAATAACACGGTTTCTTCCGCGTTCTCCAGCGCTTTCCTGCGCAATTCGTGTAAATTTAGTGAGTTGTCCCTGTTGTCGTTTCTACTAGCTTCTACTAGCTAGTGAAGCGTATTATAAAATCTGAGCCGTGTCTCAAGAGCTGCCACTTCAATTCGAGAAGCGTAAGAGACCATGACGAAAACATTTGAAAACGAGAACATAAAGCTAAAATTATGAAAGCTCCAGCGAAGATTCGGTGATATTTCTTCAATGTTTTTCCAATCCTTTTAGGTATACAGTATGTGGGGATTGAATAATTATATTTAAGTTATCAACAACTGTCATGATTTTGATTAGTTTCTGGTATTTATTGTTAAATTCAAATGATAACGCAGTGCCTATGGGGTCATTTAAAATCAGCGCGTTGTAAGGTCATAAATAATGTTTTTCCAATCCTTTTAGGTATACAGTATGTGGGGATTTGATTAATTATATTTTGATTAGTTTCTGGTATTTATTGTTAAATTCAAATGATAAATTTTATAATGTGTAATGTTGTGTGTTCGTCATCAGAATTGAATTGAAATTTTGTTCATGTTAACCAAAATAAAAGTTATAAAATAAAAAAATTAAATAATTATACAAAACATTTAAATAATTTCTACTTATTAAAAAAATAATTACACGTGAAGAAATTCATCCTATTGATCCTCTTGGCTCATGTTAGGTACTTATTTAAGATGGATCTATGTTGGTTCTACATAATCTTTTTTTTCAGGACGAAAAAGCTAGATATTATATTATATGAGAGATATAAGAGTCAACATGTTTACATCTGTAATTGACCCAAAAACATTTGGTCAAAAAGGGATCAGCATGGAAGCATATCCAGATAATAATAACAGAATCTAACCAGGATATATAGATCTGGGAGATCCCCAATGTATCAAGATCCAGAGATCATAGAGTGTGGAAATCATAAGCAGAAATCGCCAACCAGAAACACAATATATACATAAGCAAAAGACAGGAGGAGAAGGATTCTGCTGAGAAAGAAATCATGAAGCAGCACCATAAGACCAAAAAAGATCCAAGGAAAACCAGTGAAACAAATATAAGCAAACCTAGAAGTCCGGGAGAGAAAATTCTTGGATATAAAAGATTTCCCCATCAGAGAAAATCTGCAAAAACCATAATCCTGGAGCAGATTGAAGGCCCATTTTAGACAGAGAATCGGCCTGCATATTTTTGTCCCTACTGATGTGGTGAATAGAGCCTCCGACCAAACAACCCCAGAAGAAATTGATCCTATCCATCCAGCCAATCAGGTGAGGCACTAATATGTGATTTTTTCTTGAGACGAAATCTACCATAACTTTCGAATCTCCAAATACCGAGACATGCTGAATATCAAGAAAGAGGCAAAATTTTAAAAGTCCAGCAAGAGCCATAGCCTCCGCTTTACTGTTGGAGCCTTTCCCTCCATTCCAGTGAATGGAGAAATGAGTGTTTTCATTTATCATAATGAGAATACCACAACCACAAGAGCCTTGTTGTTCAGCTCCGTCGAAGAACGCCTTAGGGAAAGATGAGCACTCCTTTGATTGACCAGCGTAGGCGACCTTTTTTTGATTGATAGGCTTCTGCGGGAGGGCTTCAAAAGCAGCGACAATTTTAACGATGATTTCCGAGCAAGTAGATTTAGTGCCATTGAAGATATTGCTGTTACGCCACTTCCAAATGCTCCACAGGGAAAGGATGAAGATCCTTCTCCATGATTCCTTCTGCTCGCTACACCATAGGATCATTTCATAAATTGAAGCATGCGCCATGTGCTGAATTCCATAACTGAGCTCCAAAGCCTGCCATATTTGTTGCGATTTTTTGCATTTTAAAAACAAGTGAACATTACTTTCCCCCTCTGATCTACATAATGGACATAGACCTGGCCCGTGCCATCCTCTTTTCATTAAATTCTCCCAGGTTAAATTTTTGTTGTGAAAGGTAAGCCAAGCAAATAGGATCATTTTCGAAGGGCAGCCATCCTTCCAGAAAATTTGAGGGAAAATAGGATTGCGAGAAAGTTGCTTCGAGTCAACTATATGCTGGTATACATCTTTAACTCTCACTACGTTCATCTCTTTCGAAAGATTCCATATAAGATAATCAAAATCCACAGTACGAAAAATGCCACAGTTTCTAAGACCTGCCCTAATGCAATCCCATTGAAGTGCAATCTCCTGAGGCATTTGCAGAACGTCTGCATCTTTCCACAGAGGAATGGGGCCCTGCCAGCCAGCTATCAAACTATCCCAATAGAAAAGACCTCTTCTATGAAAGAAATTCAATAAAGACTCTGGTATATTAACCTCCTCAGCGCCACTTTTGAACTGATCCTTACCAATAAGAATCTTACTACCAGATTGAAAATGCCAGATTAAATTCTTCAAAAAATATGTTTCAATCTTGCGAAAGCTAAGCCAAATTGAAGAACCATATGAGGCACCGATCATACCTTTTCTGTACCAGAATGGTAAGCTCTTCCTTCCTAAGTATTTCATCTGAATCATGTTACTCCATGGACCCTCACCATGAACAGCTCTCCACAGCGACTTGCATAACAGGGCCTTTCCGAATGAGCGCATATCGATCAAACCCCAACCTCCCATACTTTTTGGTAAAGAGATACTGGCTAGCTTTGTGAGATGGTATTTCCTCCTATCTACTTGACCACCCCAAATGAAGTTAGCTGATAATCTATTCATGCTTTTAATAATACTCGCAGGGAGAAAAAATAAATGCGCCCAGTAAACCGCGAGTTGATTTAATACTGATTGCACCAGAATCACTCTTCCCGCCAAGGAGAGGCATCTGAATTCCCAAGCTGAAATCCTCCTGTAGAATCTATCCAGGATCCAATTCCAATCAGTTTTTGAGTAACCATTAGCTTTAATCTGAAAGCCCAAGTACTTAATACCACAACTGATAGATTGCGCATTTATTCCAAACAGCTCAGATAACCATGCAACAGCTTCTTGATTTATATCATTGTGATAGATTGTTGACTTCTCATTGTTAACTTGCAAACCCGTAGCCTTTTGGAAGTTTTTTATGATTTCATAGAAACATATCCAAGTGACCCTGCAAAACAAGCCGAATAAGATGATATCATCAACAAATAAATTGTGTGAGATTGAGATATTTCTGCAGATTTTTAGGGGGCGGCACATGTTTTCCTTGACAGCCTTATTGATATGCAGGCTAAGAGAGTTCATTGCCAGAATAAATAAAAGCGGGGAGAGGGGACATCCTTGACGAAGACCCCTTTCCGCACGGAAGAAAGGGGATGGAATCCCATTGATGATGATTGCATAGTCCACTGGTTCAACGCAGGCCATGATCCAGTTGATCATATTGGTTCTCAAGCCAATCCTTGCGAGCAAACACCTGATGAAGCCCCAATCTAGGCAGTCGTATGCCTTCCAGAGGTCGATTTTGAGAATAATCGCATCACATTTTTTTGAATGAATAGCATACAGACCCTCTTGAGTACTTGCAACTGCATCATGAATGTTTCTTCCTTTTAGAAAACCGTGCTGCTCCTTTGATAGGAACTCTGAAAAAACTCCTTTGATTCTCTCAGCTATGATCTTCGAAACAATCTTGAAAGAGATGTTACATAGCGAAATCGGCCTAAAATCCTTGAAAGATTGAGCATCCCCCTTTTTGGGAATGAGCGCTATGTTAGTGGAGGAGAGTTTTTGATTGATACTGCCCGCCATTCTGGTGCCCTCTACCATCCGCAACAGGTCAACTTTGATGATTTCGAAGAAATGAATGAGGAACTCTATCGTCCAGCCATCTGGACCAGGACTCTTGTCCCTTTTGAAGGATTTCATAATAGCAAGCAGCTCTTCCTCTGAAACTGGCTGGAAGATTTGATCATTTAAATCACCATCAAACATCCGTGGGAACAGTTCAATTACACAATGAAGATTTTTCCAGTGAGTGAGCTATATTTTTATTAATGCATGAGGCGGTATATGCCACCCATTAGATTTTATATTTGCTAAAATTCAATGGGTGACATATACTTCCCCATGTGCATTAAAATCCAAGAGGTGGCATATACTTCCCCACGTGCATTAATGGAGATATAGCTCCAGAAATAGTCTATTTTATATTATACGGTTAAATCTACAAATGCTTTGTAACATGCAGGGATGGAAACTTAATGTCTAAGTTGTTATTATATTAGGCGTTGTCTACAAAAATCACAATTTAGCCCAGACTGTTAAATTTTCTCACAAATCCTGCTAGAAAAGTTTCAAGAAATTTAATCCTCTATTTGAATAGTTTTTTGATGGTCTAAATCGATTCAACAACATAAAAAATAGTTCTGCACCTAGAATCCTAAAGCTTCCACACCCCAACAAATCTAACTAGGATTTACAAAAAAAATTGCTAGATCTTTTCCAAATCTTGACAGAATTTCTATTGTTTTCTAGGCAAAATTGTTTTCAAAATCTTGCCAGAATTTCCATTGTTTTCGAGGAAAAATTGTGGTCTCTTTAGACTATGGCTTATATATATATAAAAAAACTCTATTTAGTGAAAAAGATATACTAGAAGCTTTATACATAAAGCTTAAAGACTTAGCTATCTCCTTTTTGCAAAAACTACATTATGATTTTAAAAGCTCATGATGATTGGGATGTTTGAACTTCCATTGCATCGTTCTTAAATGCCTAGGTATCTAAGCATATATGAAAAACAAACATATGTTTAACTAATATTTATTTATTTATTGAAGAAAAAATCAAAGGTATCATATTAAAAATAAGATAACCATTACATAAGTTCAAATAGTCATTAGTATGGCCATCTTGACCAATGCAATGGAAAAATAAAGAGCAACAACCATCTATCAAAGATATCATATCTACGTTACATATCCATAAATTAATACAAAGAGCACAATATCTATAGGGTAATACATCTAAACTCTACTTAGCACAAAAAATGTATGTAGCAAAGCATAGAGGCTAATATATAAAGTTTAGTTAGAACAAGGAATTGCTATCAAGACAATATCATCCCAGACAGCCTGTGCCATAACATCTAACAAAAAGGTAATAAAAAGCACACTGCTAGAAAAGACCCAACATCTTGCATCACACCATGGAAAAAATGTTATAGTTAATACATCTAAGCATCGCGTCGAGCTCCTTTTTAGAGAGTGAATCTACTAATGAGTTGCATTCCCTATATACATGTTCAAACGATATATTATGAAAGGATGTCTTTAAAACCTTGATTCAACATATCTAGTTTATCAATGAGGGAGGGGAAAGATAAGCCTGACCTTTGATCCATTCAATAATGACCTGTGAGTCATCAAATATATGAATCAATTCAATATTGAGCCTCTTTGCATAGTGAAGAAGTCCCCACATAAAAATCACCTCAACCCTAGTGTTCATTCCACTTCCACTGCTCCAAAAGAAATGAAACTGGAGATATTGTGATAACTCAACACGAGCACCACATCTGCAACGTCGGCATTGGGCAACTCCATCAAAATGACTAGCCGAAAACACAACAGTTTGAGAGATTTCTAACAGTTTGTGAGGTTTCACCTTGAAAAACATTCAATCATATTTACCATAACGAGCACAAATTCTATCATTAACATGGACAATGTCGAAAGGTTATTCCTCAAATATCAACATTCCTTCTCCTACATATGCCCTAGATAATAAAGAATGGAAGAGTCTGATGTGCTCTGCACTGACTCATCCACCATTTGAAACACGCCTCCAAAGAACTGAGATATTATCCTGCTTTTATTTTAAGGCATTGAAATACTTGGATCCAAATGGTAATGGCGAATGGGCACTAATAGAAAATATGGCATAGATCTTCCAAAGCATCCCTACATAAATAACACCTTCTAGGTCCTTCAAAACCTCTTTTGCACAAGTTTTTCCACGTGAGGATCTTGTCTTTCCAAGTAGGCCATCCGAAAATTTTGATCTTCAAAGGCATATTCCATGACCAAACATTCTTGAACCAACATAGAGACTCTCGCTCCTATAGACAGAGAGAAATGTAATTGTATACCTCTAAGACCGCTAATTGTCGCTAGAAGATGACTCTATTCCAACAAAGCTTATCCTCACATTCACTTGGAGTAATCCTCACCATTTGTAATTAAGCGATGTATTTTTCCCAGATCACAGCATTTTCACCGGATAGACCCACCGCTTCAGCATCTTTCCAAGTGGGGTAAATCTGCAACATATCATAGTCATCTCGAATCTACGATAAGAAAAATATACCCTTGTCATGTAATAATGTAATAATTTAGTAATTGATACATGGAAGATGTGATTTCCTCACATGCCTTGGATGGCATCGATCCCTACTAATACCTTTGAGCCATTGCCAATCTCCCAATGGAGATTTCCAAACACTTTATTTCTCATTTCAAAAAAAATTCCAAATCTATGAGCCATTTCAGATAGGAAAATGTCCAGACATAAACCAATCCATAAAAGACATTTTTCACATATATTTCTCTTTTAATAGCGATTGCCAAATACCACAACCAGATATGGTCCTCCAAAATTTCTTTGTTAGTAAAGCCAACACGAATACATTGATGTCTTTTAAACCCCAACCACCATATTCGTTCATTTTTGTAATAACATCCAAATGGGCCAAATGTGTTTTTTTCCCTCCCTTTTCCCTAGACCAGATGAAAATGGATTTGATTTTTTGAATGATTTTGCTAGGAATTAAGAATTAATGCATACAATATATGGAAATGTTTTGTAGCATCAATTTCACAAGAATACACCTACCTCCCATAGATAGCCATCTATGAACCCAGTGTGACAACTTGCATTCAAATTTGTTAATAAGCCATTGCCAATCCATGAGACAATAATTGTTTAGCTTCATCTTGAAACCCAAGTAGGTGAAACCATCTTTAAGAGTTGATCATACCACTGCAAAAAAAATTCAATCTCTGTGATGACGTCTCGCTTGTCGGATGCATGTATATGTAGAGATTTTAGATTATTCATGATTAAGTCAGAAGCGTCCCCAAATTTTGAAATGATGAAAAAAAGGTGCTTCCATTGGCATGAAGAGACCTATCCAAAAAGGACCACATAATTGAAAAACATCAAATGCGTAAAAAATACATTCTTTACTACCTGTAGACCATAAAAATGCCCATCGGCTCTTGCCTCTATTATTTTCTTGCATAGCCCGTCAATAACCAGTAAAAACAACAAAGCTCATAAAGAACAACCCTATTGAAAGACCCTATAAGTTCTAAAAAATTCAATGGAACACATTAATAAGAACCACATAATTTACAGAGGATACGCAAGCAATAATCCAATCTACAATTCCAAGAGATAGCCCAATCTTGACCAAAATAATCTTAAGGAAATTCGAGTCTACACAGTCATAGGCCTTGTGTAGATTTTACTTTAAAACAAGAGCATCTTTTTGGTGGGTTTTTATCAAGTGCATGTACTACTAAGCGATGGAAACAACATCTTGTATTTGTCGGCTCTGTAGAAAGCCAAATTGGTCTTCAGAAAATATAGACAGATAATTTCTCCTTCAACCGATTAGCAATAATTTTAGAAATCAATTTATATATGATATTGCAAAAAGAAATGGGATGGAAGTCCGAGAAGGAGGAAGGACAACAATACTTATGTATGAGAGCTATGAAAGTTGCATTGATCTCTCTTGAAACATTCCTAGCACAGCTAGATTGCTCTTCCATCTTTAGTAAATCACTACCCATCACGTCTAGAAAATGAGTAAACAATTCCACCGTCCACCCATCTAGACTAAGGAATTTTGTTGGAGAATCTAATTCCAACCACCTGCTAAGTGTCATAACCATTACTCCAAGTGCCCTAATTTAGTTTTATTTAGTTTAGTTTAGTTGAGTTTCACTCCAGTCATTTAATGTTCATGTCTCTAATGTAATATTATTTCACTGATTCGTAATATTGAGAAGAGGAACTCTTTGCTCCTCAGTTTTCGTTTTTTAACATGGTATCAGAGTGTAGGTTGTGTAAGAGTCTTTGAGACCAGCAAAGATAAGAGGCAAGGTTGCATAAAACTCCATAAGAGCAACGAAGATAAGAGGCGAGGTTGCATAAAACTCCATAAGAGCAGCACAGATTAGGAAGTTGAGGAGGAGAAGAAGCCAGTTTTGAAGAAGGCGCTCCTGTCAAGAAGTAAGTGGTTGCGTAGCCAGTGAAGGAAGGCCAAGAAGCTAGGGTGAGAAATGTTACAAAAATTCACAAGGGCAGAGGAGAGGAGTCTGGCTCAGAAATCATTGTGGCAAGACAAATCTTATGTTGTGGCAAGGAAATCACAACTACACAGAGGCTTAATTAAAACACAGAAAATAACTCACGACGAAATAGAATAAAATAAAAATGGTTGCGGTAAATCTACTTGTGAAAGTTTAAGACCATAACACAACAAACCACACTTTATATTATATGTCAAAACATAGGGAAATAGATTCACATGATAAATTGGAGATTGTTGCTCCAAGTAAAACACAAAATACTTATTGTGATTTACACTTCACCAAGGGTTGCAGAATAACACACAGTAAAACACGGTAACTGTTTTTTCACGTGCCCATCACAAATTGCTCCACAATTTTCTCCTCACTACCTCAAAGACTTTCACCCTCTCTCGCTCAACCTCGCAAATGATTTTTTACATGCATATTTATCTCAACATACAAATTTGACATTAATACATGACAGAGCAAATAATTAATACACAGTGTGGGCGATTTTACATAATAAATGATTTTCTAAACTTGCAGGTGTTGTGGAGTGTGGGTAACAGCCACGGAGTGAATGTTTGCCCATACCTATTTACCAAAATTCATTAAGTGCCTTAAACTCTCCGTTGTGTTGCGTAATGGTCTGCTTTGTACTTCTGCTAAGACTTTTGTCCTTCCGCTTGCAAACAAAATTGCAACCTGCAAAAGTTGACTCTGCAAGTATGGTGGTTGTCAGTGTGTTTAAGGCGGTGGTTGAGCTTAATATTTCCAACACTCCCCCTTAATACCAACTGTCGCCATTGACAATTCCCAAACAATCTCTGAGATAAACAAAATTTTCAAGTGCCAATGGCTTTGTGAAAATATCAGAAAATTGTTCTTGTGACCTACAGTGTTGCAACACAATTTCATCATTGTTAATCAACTCTCTGATATAATGATATTTAGCATCAATATGCTTGGTCCTATTGTGAAAGAAAAAATTGTTTGATAATGTAATTGATGAGGTGTTGTCGCATAAAATAGTTGTCATTCCGTCTTGGTTGTGGTGAAGATCCCTCAACATCCTTCTCATCCAAACTTCTTGAAACGATGTTGTTGTTGCAGCGACATATTTAGCTTATGTTGTTTCCAGTGACACTATTGGCTGCTTCTTGGAGGCCCATGAAATGGCTTCGGAACCCAAATGAAAAACATATCCTGATGTGCTCTTTCAGTCATCAACAATTCTTGCCCAATCATTGCCAGTGTAACCAACCAGCCTGAAATCATTTGTTGCGGTGTACAAAATACCATACTGTTTTGTCCCATTGACAAACCTTAGAATCCTTTTCGCTTCTTGCCAATGTGTTTCTTTGGGTGTCTCCATGAACCTCGACACCAGACTCACTGCATACATTATATCTAGCCTAGTGGCGGTCGAATACATCAAGCTACCTATCATGCTTTTGTATAATGTCGGATTGACATTGTTGTTGCAATCTTCTTTGCTTAACTTCAACCCCACGACAGTTGCATTTGATGCAGTCTTGTTGTTCTGCATATTAAACCTCTCGAAAATGTCTGCTACATACTTTTCTTGAGAATAAAAATGCCATTTTCTATTTGTTTCACTTCTATGCCCAAAAAATACCTTAACAACCCGAAGTCAGTCATTTCAAATTCACTCTTCATGACTTCTTTGAAATCAACGATGAGGAAATCATCATTAACTGTAAAAATTAAATCATCTACATATAAGACAACAATGATAATCTTACCATCACTCTCTTTGATGTAGAAAGTAGGCTCACTGTCACATTTGTCGAAACCATTGTCCAACAAGTAAGCATTTAACCTACTATACCATGCATGCGGTGCTTGCTTCAGCCCATAAAGAGCTTTCCTCAACCGATACACTTTGTCTTCTTGGCATTCTACCTTATAACCAGGCGGTTGCGCAACATACACTTCCTCTTTCAGCACACCATTGAAGAACATTGGTTTTATATCCATTTGATACACTTTCCATTTATGTTGCACAACAATCGCCACAATTGCATGCACTGTCTCCATCCTTGCGACTGGCGCAAACATCTATGCATAATCTCTTCTATGTTTCTGCTTGTATCATTTGAAAACTAACCTCGCTTTATGCCTTTCAATCTTACCATCGACATTGCTCTTGGTATTATAAACCCACTTCACTCCAATGAATTATTTTCCTTGCGGAAGGTTCACTAACTCCGATGTGTCATTCTTATCTATTGCTTCTATTTCTTCCTCCATTGTCGCAACCCATTTTTCTTCTTTGATTGCATGTTCAAAATGGACTGGGTCATCTACATGACAAAACAATGCAAATAAGGAATTCAGACCAGTGCTACTATCAACTTCATCTTGCTTTTAGATTTCATTTAAATTTCTGAATTTTGGTCTTCATATGCTAACATAAGATGGGCTTGACATATGACTTGGTGTTGCGCTTTGTGACGTGCTTGGAGAAGCACTTGCTTGACTGTGTGACACTGTCTTGTTATTTGTTAATGGTGTTGTTTACTGCTTGCTTTGTTGCGCTTGAATAGGAGTAGAGGGAGTCATTGTTGAGGAATTGCTTGTTGTTGTCAATTCCTCTTTGTCCTCATGTGGTATATATGCTTTTACATTGATTGTCTTCTCCAAACGTCCATCCCATGCTTCCTCTTCTATGAACTGCACATCTCTGCTGATTATGACCTTCTTGGTTAATGGATTGTAGAGCTTGTATGCCTTGGATTCATCATTGTGTCCAACAAATATGCATTTCTCCCCCTTACTATCCAACTTCTTCCTCAATTCATCCGGGACATGTGCATATGCCACACATCCAAAAGCTCTCATGTGAGTGACATTATGCTTTCTTCCACTCCATTACTCTTCAGGAACTACGTTCTAGACACTTTTGGTTGGACATCTATTCAAGATATATTTTGCACAAGTGACAACTTCAACCCAATAATCATTTGGAAAATGCTTTGCTTTCAACATACTCCTTACCATTTCCATAATGGTCTTATTCTTCCTTTCCGCCACACCATTTTGCTAAGGTGTATACCTTGTTGTAAATTGCTTGTGAATTACATGTTCCCTACAAAAACGAGGAAATCATTTGAGATGTATTCACCACCTTTGTCAGTGCTCAAGACTTTGATGTAGTGTCGACATTGCTTCTCAATAAGAGCTTTGTATTGATGGAAGCCCTCAAACACTTCACTTTTCTGTTTTAGGAGATAGACCCATGTCCTCCTTGTGTAGTCATCTATGAAGGTCAATAAATAGTGGTTGCCACCAATTGATGGTTTCTGCAGTGGTCCACATAAATCTGAGTGGACAATCTCCAAGGGTGCCTTTGACCTTATTGACTTTCCTATTGGAAATGTCTCTCTATGTTGCTTGCCCAAGATACATCCTTCACATAGGTTGTCTGGTTTTTCTATGAGTGGCAATCCCTTCACCATGCCTTTTATATACAACAAATTCAAGCCTCCAAATTTGAGATGTCCAAATCTCAAGTGCCATAACCAATTTTCATATTTGACCTCTGCTTGAAAGTTTACTTGTGTGACAACTGCATCTTTTCTTCCATCCTCTTGTGAGTTCATTGATAGTTGTGCTTGTGCACCTTCTTCTTTCAAATCTAATTTTATTTTTAGGGGAAACATTCTGTTGTTTGTAATCTGAACCTTTGCAATCAATTGTCTGCTTGGAGTCCTATCCAAAATTGTGCACTCATCAGTTTTGAAAAATACATTGTAGCCCATTTTCATGAGTTGTCCAATTCTTATCAGATTATGCTTCAAACCAAGGACAAAGTAAACATCTGAGTTGTACTTCTTCTCCCCTTTCTTTGTTAGGATATTAACTCTTCCTTTGCCCATGACAGAGACTTTGCTATCAGTCCCTAATGTCACTTCAGATGTCACACATTTATCTAGATTGGAAAACATTTCTATGTTCCATTACATGTGGTTGCTACACCCCGAATCTAGATACCATATATCACTTTGTTTTTCTTGTGCTACACTATAAGCAAAAAACATGCTATATGGTTCCAATTTTCCTTGGTAAAATTTACACTTGGTTTGTTACTAATGTCATATTGCTTCTTTCTACATTCATTTTCATAATGACCATACTTCTTACAATAATGACATTGAACTTGAGATTTATCATACATGTGACCTTCTGCTTGATTTTGGCTTGGGCCTTGACTTGGATTTTGATTGCTTCCCCTTCCACTTGAGCTTGAAGGGCTGCTTCTTTCACCTCTGTGTGGGCTTCTTCCTCTTCCTCTAGCATATGATCTTTCTCTACCTCTACCTTGACCAAATGAAATTTGTGTCTTGAAGGAATGCTCCAATGAGGAGCTTGTTGCTCTACTCATTCTATGTTCATGAGAAATCAGTGATGCGTGAAACTCATCCACTGAGAACTGTGAGAAATCCTTTGTCTCTTATATGGCCACAACAATGGCATCAAACCTTGTTGGCAGACTTCTCAAAACTTTCTCAACTATTCTCCTTTCCCCAAGTGTCTCGCCATGAGACCTGATTTGAGTAACCAACTCGCACAAAGTGTTTCAAAGACTCTCCTTAGCATTTGAACTTTGTTGTCTTCATTTTTGTCATGCCTTGTTAGGTTGTCTGGAAGGTGTCCCATGCTTCCCTTCATAAAATAATTTCATAAATTGCTTGAAAAATGTAGATTCGAGAGATTTTGCATCCTTCTTCTTGTTGTCCCTCAACAAATCCCTTTCTGCTTGAGACAAGGCATTGTATGTTGCTACATTTGCTGGTTCTTGAAAGCCATTCTCCACCAAATCTCAAATGTCTTGAGAAGACAATAGGGTCTTCATTGTAATAGCCCAATAATCATATTTTTTTATATTAAATTGAGGCATCTGAGGATTAGTCAAGCTTGTACTTGATGTTTTCATTTCTAAGTGTAAAAAAAACTTTCTATGTGCTGGTAAATACACTTCAAAAAATTTACCTCAAAACAAATTTTAATTGCTAGTAAAAACACTTGTTTTTACATTAACAAAGTTTAACCGGTTTTGATACCATATTAGAAAAATTCACAGGGACCAAGAAGAGGAGTCTGGCTCAAAAATGGGTTGTGCAAGAAAAATTTTATGTTGCGACAAGGAAATCGCAACTACAAAGAGGCTTAATTAAAACACGGCAAGACAAATCTTATGAATTTTTAATTGCTAGTAAAAACACTTATTTCTACATTAACAAAGTTTAACCCGTTTTGATACCATGTCAGAAAAATTCAAAGGGGCAGAGAAGAGAAGTCTAGCTTAGAAATGGGTTGAGGCAAGACAAATCTTATGTTGCTGCAAGGAAATCGCAACTAAGAGAGGCTTAATTAAAACACAGAAATAAATCATGCCCAAACAGAGTAAAATCAAAATGATTGCGGTAAATCTACTTGTAAAAATTTAAGACTATAACGCAACAAACCACACTTCAGATTATATGTCAAAACATAGTTAAATACATTCGCATGATAAATTGGAGGTTTCTACTCCAGGTAAAACACAAAAGACTTAGTGCTATTTACCAGGGGTTGTGGAGTAACACACACGCCCACCACAAATTTCTCCATGATTTTCTACTCGCAAAATTTTACCCTCTCTCTGGCTCAACCTCGCAAATGACTCCATGATTTTCTACTCACAAATTTCTCCATGATTTTCTACTCGCAAACTTTTACCCTCTCTCTCGCTTAACCTCGCAAATGACTCCATGATTTTCTACTCACAAACTTTTACCCTCTCTCTAGCTCAACCTCGCAAATGACTTTTTACATGCATATTTATCTCAACATACAAATTTGACATTAACACATGACATGGAAAATAATTAATACACAGTATTGACGATTTTACATAATAAATGATTTTCTGAACTTGCAGGTGTTGTGGAGTGTGGGTAACAGTCGTGGAGTGAATGTTTTTCCATGCTTATTTCCCAAAGTGTTGTGGAGTGTGAGTAACAGTCGTGGAGTGAATGTTTGCTCAAGTCTATTTGCCAAAATTCATTAAGTGCATTGAACTCTCTGTTGTGTTGCGGAATGGTCTGCATTGTACTTCTCTCTTCTGCTCAGAGTTTTATCGTGCCACATACAAACAAAATCTCAACCTCTAAACAAGTATGGCGGTTGTCAATGTGTTTAAAGCAGCTGTTAACATTAATATTTCCAACAAAATTTCTTTTATCTAAAAACAAATTGATTTAAAAAAAAAACATGAAATAAGCGAGAGTAATGCACCGAAGAAGTTCATTGTGTCACATTATTAACGCACCCCAATTGTTTCGAGAGACGCATTATACCGCATGCCAGCAATTCTGAAACCGTGTTAGCTCAACCAGCAACACTAACGCAAACCGGAAAGTTGAAAGGTCACGTGCCCGTCCTCCTCAATGCACAGAGCGTTAGCGTGGATTTAAAAAAAAAAAACCCGAATGAAAACAGGAAGCACCAAGGTTAAAGTCGAAATTGGGTTAGTGAAACGCTCCTCCACGAACGCCTTCCGAGCAAAGCCACGTCTTTTCCTGAGTCGAGCCACAAACGATCTCGAGGAGCACCAGTTCAACGTCGAAATCTTTTTCAAAAGGCATTCTTAAGACTATTACTTCAACCAAAAAGAAAAGGTCCATGTCAAAATCGAACGAAGGTTTTTTATAAAAGGTTCATTTTCTAATTATAGAGGTTCATAAGCTTTATTTCAACACTTTTGAGTTCGTTTTAAACCCTTCTTTTAAAGATTTATGAAAGGCCTTGTTTTAAAAGGTTTTTTTTTAAGTGTTTTTATTTATAAAAGGGATTTTAGAAAGTGAGTGATGTTCTTTTTACTTCCCAAAAAAAAAAAATCAAGTGATATTGTTCAAATAAAAAAAGTGTAAATTTTTTTAAAGGTGTGTGAAAGCAATGGTAAAAGTATTACCTTTATAAAGAATTTATAGACTCTTTTTTTACGCTGATCAACAAAGAAGCCATCACAAAGGCATTTTTATTGCATAAAGTTGTTATATCCGTAAGTCAATTTGTTTGTTTAGCTGCATTCTGTGAGTGCTCAACAAATGGGAAAATCCAAAAGGTTGAGAAGGTCAAAGCGACATCAAGAGATGTTTGAGATTTTTTTTAAAGATTTGGAAACAAAAAGTAGTATTGAAGTTGAAGATGAAGGTGGATCTATAGCAGCAGATCTACATCGAGATGAAAAGTTTGTGGAAACCCATTGTGTTCAGCCACAAGTGGATGATGTCTGTGAAGAATTTGTAGAAGAAACAGAAAATGAGAACATAAATGCTTGTGAATCCCACTCTGCATAGTTGCAAGTGGATGAATATTTGGTAAATCTAGCAACAAAGCTTGCTGATGACAATTTGGTGATTCCAACAACAGAGCTTGTTGATGAGAATTTGGTCATTCCAACCAGTGTTATGGTTAATCCAACAATTCAATTTGTTGATGTTAAATTTGATAAAGATTTGTTACTTAAAGATGCATAGTTGCAGATGATGCAACAAAAACATCATATCAACATGATGATATTCGGTGAAACAAGTCCACTTGAGTTTGAAAACCAAGTGGAAGACAACATGTTTGCAGCAACAAATGTTAGTAAAGAAGTCAAAGAGACAAAGACAGAAGTAGAGGTAGATAAGGAAGCACAACAGGAGAAATATCTTATTGTAGAGAAGAAGGAACAAAACCAATGTTGTTCTGCAAATATTTTTAATTCTAACATTGATTTCTAGTGTGCTAATACACAGAACAATTACGAAGAAGAGTTAAAGTTCCTTGAAGCATGGCTTGCAATACCATGCCTTGATAAATTTTGCATAGAAGTTGTAGAAATGCATGTTGAAGACATCTTGGATGATGAAAAAATCAATAAAATTTTTAGGTATTGGAGTTCTAAAGAAATATTTTTTTGTTATAAACTTATGTTGCAGCAAAATGATGATGAAGATCACACAACAAAAGATGACATTTGGCAACAATCCACATACAAGTTGATTTTTGAAGAAGTCCAGGACATGCTTAGATAACCTAGAACAATGGAATACCTGCACCACCAAATGAAGAAACTAATGTTTGAAAGATACAACAAGAAGAAAAAGCTGAAACAATTTAGAAGCTATAGGATCTGGAAAAAGAGAAGAAGAAAAGTAAATGTAGTTGAAGTCAAATTTTTAAATTGTAAGTCTAGCTTAGACATAGACCAACAAACATATTAATTGAATTTTTATGTGGTTGTAATCAAGGGGAGTGTTGGAGAATCTAATTCTAACCACCTTTTAGGTGTCATAACTGTTACTCCAAGTGTCTTAGTTTAGTTTAGTTGAGTTTCACTCCAGTCATTTAATGTTGATGTATCCCATGTAATGTTTTTAACTAAATCGTAATATTGAGAAGAGAAACTCTCTGCTCCACAATTTTCATTTTTAACACATTTGTCCCGGGGAAAATATCAAAAGATAATTATAATTTCTCCCAATGAAATTGGCTTGTCAATTTTTATGTTATCAGCCTCCGAGAACATCCAAGAACATCATCAGATATGTTTCAATAAATTCCAATTGATTACAAATGTCCACTTCCACCCACTCTTGGAAAAGGCCTCCAAAGTATTTGGTCCCCTCCCTACGCATATCCTTAGTACATGTCCCCACATTTAATCCATATAGCACGGCTCTTTAGACACTACGCTTCTTCCTACATTCTTAGGATGTGCCTTTTTTTCTTTTCAAACTCTTGAAGCATTTGTTGTTGAGACAAGGTCCCACTTCCATTGAATTACAAAGGTAATCCATAGTTGCTACAATCTCCTTCCCCTACAATCTCTTTTAATTCATGTTTCTACTGCACTTTCTTATTACGTTCCCAGCAACGAACCTTCTTTTTGAAATATGGAAGTTTCGCCATGAGCAGCTCCATCCAGGAAAGGCCATATGTCTCTATGTTTAAAGGCCACAAATCACGAATAACTTAACAAAAATTTGACTCACTTAACCACGACTGGTTAAACTTGAATGGGAGACCCTTCCATATCTGATCCGCTTTCCATTGAAGGATGATGGATGCGTGATTTGACCGTTTTTCCTATGAGACCCAACACCGCAAATGTCTCAGTTGATCAAGGAGATTTTCATGCACCATAAACCAATGTAGTCGTTTGCCAATATGTTCCAATGACCTCAACACTACTCACTTGAAGTCGCCAGATCCATATCCCAACCATAAACAAAGACTCAATTTTCATAATGGCACAGTCATCCAGTCTCTACCAAAAATAGCGTTGATCTTGGTATGGGCATAAATATTAAGAAAATGAGTTGTCTTTAGTGTGATTTTTTGGAGTTTCTCGTACCGGAATTTGGCGGAAAATTTTGAGATGAAATCTTGATTTGTGTTACTTAAACTAGTTTTTTTCCTGTATATATGGATTCAACATCCTAAAAAACCCTAGGGCATTTCTATTGTGCAAAGGTTACCCATCAAGTTTGTGATTTCTGTAGGAATTTACAGGGTAAGTTCCTCAGAAAGAACACCAAAAGGACACCGCTCACAACCAGATCACAGATCAATACACCAGTATTTTTGACGTGGTTAAAACCCTTAAAGAGGGAAACAGTCCACGGCCTGCGCCAACGTGGCTACTACAGGCAATTTATTAATCAAAGAATGAAAATTTACATAAGCTTCTCTCATGCACGGATTACCCGAACAATGACCCTCCATGCGCTTTAAATAGAACTCATGGACCAATCGGGTGTCAAGCCACGGATCAAGTGTCGGTAATACCGAGGAGAGAATGAACCGTCGGATCACTACATATCGTGACCGTCAGATTGTAAGTTACAATATGTACAACGGTAAAGAAACACACTTTACCTAACTCTATACCTAACTCTAAACTAGACCAAGTTGTACTTAACTATTTCCTATGTGTCGGAATATCCTAACATCCCCCCTTAAGAACAACTTGGGATAGGATTGAAGGATTTACAAATATGACACAATAGGAGAAGGAAGGAGGCACTAGAGCCTATCCCCCCTTAGTGACAACTTCCTGAACTCCAAGCATATATCGAAGTTTAGTGAACTTCGCCTCTGTGAGAGCCTTTGTGAAGATGTCTGCAACCTGATCATCTGTTGAACAATATTGCACTTCAAGAACATGGTCATGAATGAGCTTTCTGATGAAGTGCATGTGTAGTTCAATGTGTTTGCTGCGCTGATGTTGGACTGGATCTTTGCATAGCTGAATGGCACTTTGATTATCGCACCAAAGTGTGGTTGGCTGCTGCTCAAAGCCAAACTCTGATAGGATCTGACGAAGCCACAAGGCTTCCTTACTAGCTTCCACGGCACCACGATACTCTGCTTCTGCTGACGAAAGAGAAATGGCAGCCTGTTTCTTACAAGCCCATGTAATAGGTCCTGAACCAAGAGTGAAGACATAACCGGCAGTAGACTTTCGATCATCAGGGTCACCAGCCCAATCAGAATCAGTGAAACCAACTAATAGAGGAGCTGCTTTGGCACTGTAATGAATCCCAAACTGTACTGTACCTCGAACATAACGAAGTATTCTTTTAGCTGCTTTCCAATGACTTTCACGGGGGTTTTTCATAAAACGAGCAACAAGGCCAACAGCAAAGGAAAGGTCAGGACGAGTATGGGTTAAATACAAGAGTTTTCCTACAAGTTGACGGTATAAGGTAGCATCAACTTCAGGAGAAGTACAAGAGACTGAAAGTTTGACTCCAGACTGAAAGGGAGAAGGGGCTGGCTTACAGTCTTCCATGTGAAAATGACGAAGAATATCACAAGCATACTTGGACTGGGAAAGGAAAATACCCTCCTTGGATTGCAAGACTTGAAGACCGAGAAAATAGTGTAAGTGTCCTAAGTCTGTCATTTCAAATTTCTTTTTAAGGCTGGACTTCACATGGTTTATAAGGTTGGGATCACTACCAGTAAGAATAAGATCATCAACATAAAGAACAAGGATGATAAGAGAGTTGCCCACTTTCTTGGTGTAGACAGTATTGTCAGAATAACACCTAGAAAAGCCAGATTCTAAAAGAAAGCTATCCATTTTGGCATACCAAGCCCGAGGAGCTTGCTTGAGACCATAAAGGGATTTCTTAAGTCGACAAACAAGGCTGGAGTCTGTTTGTATGAAGCCAATGGGTTGTTCCATATAGATTTCTTCCTGCAAGTCCCCATGCAAGAAGGCAGATTTAACATCCATCTGATGGACTTCCCATTTTAAAGAGGCAGCAAGGGAAAGAACAAGGCGGATAGAGTTCATTTTGGCAACAGGGGAGAAGGTTTCAGTGTAGTCAATGCCTTCAACCTGTGAAAAGCCCTTAGCAACAAGACGAGCTTTATGTTTATCAACTTTCCCATCTGGTCCATACTTGGTTCTGTAAACCCATTTACATCTAACAAGTTTGCGTCCCTTTGGTAGAGGAACAAGATCCCATGTATCATTTGCCAACAATGAATGATATTCTTCATTCATAGCTGCTTCCCAATGTGGATGGCCTGAAGCTTCTGCAAAAGTGTCAGGATCATGATTTACTGGAGCTTGAGCCAGTAAAGAAGAGGCTCTTTCAAACTGAGAACGTGTACGTCGCTGATCTGTAGGATCACCGGCAAGATCACCTGCTGCATCCCGAGTAGCACGGACCCATCTTGGAAGTTGAGGATCCTGAGAAGGTGGGGGAGGATTATCATCCTCACTTTCATCATCTGAAGAAGAAATGTTTTCAAAAGTAGAAGAGATAGGAAGAGGTGGCACATCCGCCGGACTAGGCTCGCAGGCCGATTTATTTTCATCAAATTTTACATCTCTTCTAATGATAACATTTTTGGACTTAAATGGAATAAGTCTATAACCTTTTACATCTTCAGAATATCCAACAAAAGTACATTTCTCACTCTTAGGTTCTAAAGCTTTATGCTTTTCATCTGGAATATGGGCCCATGCTTCACTTCCAAAAACACGAAAGTGACTTACATCTGGTTTAATGGAACTCCAAGCTTCTTCTGGAGTGATATTCTCTAGAACCTTAGTAGGAGTGCGATTGATTATATAATTTGCACAATTAATTGCTTCGGCCCAAAAACTAAGACTGAGTCCTTTAGATTGCAGCATACAATTAGCCATTTCCTTTAAGGTGCGATTTTTTCTTTCAGCTACACCATTTTGTTGTGGAGTGTATGGAACAGTATGTTGCATTTGAATTCCATTTTCGGTGCAAAAGTTGATGAATGTGTTTTTAACATATTCTCCACCATTATCAGTTCTTAGCTTAAGAATTTGATGTCCAGATTGTTTTTCAACAAAGGCTTTGAAGGCCAAAAATGTGTTAAATACTTCGCTCTTGAGTTTTAAGAAGTATACCCAAGTGCGTCTGGAGAAATCATCAATGAAAGTTAAGAAATACTTGCAGCCAGAGAATGAAGCAACAGGAAGAGGACCACATAAATCACTGTGCACAAGCTGTAAAGGGGCTGAGGCGTGCCAAGAGGCACGTTTGTCAAAACTGTCCCGATGATGTTTTCCGAGTACACATCCGGAACAAACACCATCTCTGCAAGATACCATAGGAAGACCTGTCACCATATTTTCTTTACATAGATGCTGAAGGGAGCGATAGTTTAAGTGACCAAATCGCTCATGCCAAAGTTTGCTCACTTCATCATTATGAGCAACAAATACTGAGGGAAGATTTGATGACCCAAAGTTGTGAAACTTATACAACCTTGTGGAATCATCAGCAATACCAGTAGCTAGAATCTGTTTAGGATCTCTTAGATCCTTGATTACAACATCATGAGGTGAAAATTCAACAATTTTACCTTCACCTGAATGAGTTATCTGATATACAGATAGAAGGTTGCAGGATAAGGTTGGAACACATAATACATCATTAAACTGACCATTGTCTAGATGAACAGTTCCAGTCCCTACAACATTAAGAGATCTATCATCACCAACATATATATTTTTGGTGTTACAATCATTTAAAGAAGAAAACATGGCTTGGTTTTTGGCCATGTGATAAGAGGCTCCAGAATCAATGAGCCACTCATGAGAAGGAGAGGAAGAAGATACATTTAATGCATAACCAGACTGAGATGATTGACAACGACATGCAGAAAGTGCCATTCCGGAAGTTGAAGTTGAAGTAGGCTCCACATGGATGTTATGTTTCTTCATTGCGGCTTCCAAGGCTTCCATCTTCTTAAAGCATTTAGATTCTAAGTGGCCATCTCGATTACAAAAGTTACAATGTCTATCAGTCTTCTTCCATTTGTTTTTATTGGTCTTATCATTTTGCTGAAATGATCTTTCATTTTGAGGCTGAGTTGGTTTAGGACCATTCTTTTGAGGATATGACTTCTTAGGATTCTTTGAATTTGGTTGTTGCTGGGCGGCTAACGCTTTCGTGGAAGAGTTTCCAAGATTAAGAAGACCAAGGTGTAAGAGTTTTTCTTGTTCTCTTATTAAGGAATCACAAAAGGAGTCAAAGGAAGGGGCCTTGTAGTCTTTTCCTTGACAAATGAAAGCTTCCCTTGTAGAATGGAAAGTGGAAACAAATACAGAGTAGGCTGGTCCCAACTTAGTAAGGATGGAATAAATAAGGTTACCATCTTCTTTCTTAACCTTAACACCTTCCAAGAGATATCTAAGGGTCTTGAATTTGGACAAGAAATCTTCAATGCAAGAAAAATTATTAGGATCCAAAGTAAGCAACTCATTTTCAAGTTGATGGGCTCTAATTTCATTTTTAATCCCAAAAACTTTAGCGATTTTTTCCAATGCTTCATGAGGAGTCTCAAGTTCTGCAATATGGAATCTAAGATCAGGAGAAATAGACATCCCTATCAAACCACGTGCTTGATCTTGTCTATTTTCCCATTTTGCAGCCTTGTCTTCATCTTTTGGTTTCTTCTCTTGGTCTGTGGCTATTCTGTAGAGACCTTTACTTCTAAGTAAATCTTCCATGTAGGCTATCCATTGGAAGTAGTTAGTGCTGTCAAGAATGACTTGGCATGGACTTTCCATTTTTTTTAAAAAAACTGAAGCTGAAGATGCTGAAAGTAAGTGTTCCAATGGATAGATCTCGAAAAATTAGGCTGTTTTAAAAAAAACGGCTCTGAAAAAGGCTTCCGGATGAAGAAGTTATGGCTTTTTGAAAAAAATTTGTTGAAGTTGCCGGCAAAGTGCGCGAATGTGCGGGAATGAAAAAAAATGCCCCCACAAAATGGAGACTTGAACCCAAGACCTCTACTCTCTTAAAATATCTTTGAACCAATTGATCTATACAAAAAATTTGAGAGAGAGAGAGAGAGAGAAGAGAGAAAGGGGGGGGGGGGGGGGCTCGGTTTGCGTGCTTGCCTTGAGAAAGCTCTTTTTCCCTACAAAACACAAAACACAAAACCCAACACGAATATGCAAAGAAAAACGAACCTTACGGCTCGAAGTTAGCTTTAGCCAAAAAACTAGATATTTTTGAAAAAAAATCTCAAAGTTAGCTTTAGCCGAAAAACTAAATATTTTTCTCAATGTTTCTGATTTTCCGAGATCACACTAAGGTGCAGGGAAAAGAGCATACGCATGAGAAAAATCCTTCCTTTCTGTTTCTGATTTGCCCAGATCGCACAGAGTTGCAGGGCAAAGAGCATACGCAGAAATGAAAGGTATAGATCCGGTTAAAAAAAGGGTAAATAAAACGAAACCGAAATAAGTAGAGAGAAAATAACAGTAAACTGCAAAAACATTGTATACCTCCCGATCTGAAAAATGATGCAGCTAGGGCTACCGGAAACCTTTTCGCGTG
This sequence comes from Pinus tabuliformis, assembly GCA_031772625.1. Classification (NCBI taxonomy): domain Eukaryota; kingdom Viridiplantae; phylum Streptophyta; class Pinopsida; order Pinales; family Pinaceae; genus Pinus; species Pinus tabuliformis. The sequence goes on along the minus strand of CM062810.1, from coordinate 253,445,100 downwards.
AAACGAAAGGGGTTCCTCACTGGAACAAATGCTCCAAACGCAACAGAGCAGTCCTCTCGGCCCGAAAGCAGTCAGAAACAGCAGATCTAGGAAACGACAGCCGCATGCAGTTCTACCGGCTTCAGATTTGGATCACCAACGGATGCGGCCCTCAAATAGCTCTGATACCATGTAGGAATTTACAGGGTAAGTTCCTCAGAAAGAACACCAAAAGGACACCGCTCACAACCAGATCACATATCAATACACCAGTATTTTTGACGTGGTTAAAACCCTCAAAGAGGGAAACAGTCCACAGCCTGCGCCAACGTGGCTACTACAGGCAATTTATTAATCAAAGAATGAAAATTTACATAAGCTTCTCTCATGCACGGATTACCCGAACAATGACCCTCCATGCGCTTTAAATAGAACTCATGGACCAATCGGGTGTCAAGCCACGGATCAAGTGTCGGTAATACCGAGGAAAGAATGAACCGTCGGATCACTACATATCGTGACCGTCGGATTGTAAGTTACAATATGTACAATGGTAAAGAAACACACTTTACCTAACTCTATACCTAACTCTAAACTAGACCAAGTTGTACTTAACTATTTCCTATGTGTCGGAATATCCTAACATCCCCCCTTAAGAACAACTTGGGATAGGATTGAAGGATTTACAAATATGACACAATAGGAGAAGGAAGGAGGCACTAGAGCCTATTATTTCAATGAATCCTTACCAAATTTTAGAGAAATTCAACTATAAAAAACTTCTAAAATTACACTAAAAATAACTTATGAAAATGGATACATGAAACTTATGATTTTTTGTATCTTAATAGTGAAACTTGTGATTTTTAGTAGCTTAATAGTGAAATTCATGAATTTTAGCGCAGCATGAAGAGTCCCTTCGAAGTCAAGTTTCCTTAGTTTCTTATTGGTTTATTTTATTTATAATTAAATGGTATGTGAAAATTATAAATAAAAAAAATGATTTCTTAAAAGAAAATGTTTTTTTTTTTTTTTTTTCAATTATTCTTAATTATTTTATGCAATTAAGCATGGTGTGTGACTTAAATAATTTTGATGTATTCAATATTTTTATATTTATTAAAATTTATAAAATTTGAATTTTATATTTATTCAAATTTAAAAAATTTATGGTTTTTTTAGATGTTATGTTTGTTGGTTATATTTATGGATTGAGTGATGTCTTATAATGCAAGGAAGTAATGTACCAAATCATGATACAAAATATTAGATGTCACATATAAGTGATGCATTTTAATATTAATTAATAAGATATAAGTGATGCATATAAACAATGAATCATGATCATCAACACATTTCTATTGGTGCACAATAAGTGACACATAATTAATTTTATAACAAGATATAAGTTATGCACCTAAATAATGAACTATGACCATCTACACATATCCATTGGCGCACCATAAGTGACACATAATTAATGTGCTTACAGGACACACATATTTTACACACCATAAGAAACACGTATAGTTTGAATTGACCATTGTATATAGTGGTTGCAATATACATGAAATATATGTAGATGTTGGTTTCAATATACATGAGATGTTATGTAAGGAACTTCTACCTTCTCTTAACCAATCCTTAATGTTGATAAGAGGTTGATGTTTCTATTTCTCAAAAAATGTAGTGTAAGCATAAATATGAGAAGGTGGGGAGACTACTAAGGTGGAATTTCAAAAACCTTAGTTTTTGTGCAATTTGAAAACCTTATATTTTTTAAATTTAAAAACCCTTAGCTTAGTGCAATTTGAAAACTCTACTCGTATGGAATTTGAAATTCCTAGTTATGTGGAATTTAAAAGCCCTAGCATTGTGGAATTTGAAAGTCCTAGTTGATGGCTAAGATTTTTAATTTTGTTTTAGAGAATCTCACTTATGCCAACTTGTACTAAGTTATGGTGGCTAAGGCTAAGTGTGGATAACCTAGTTAATGGCTAAAGTGAAGTGTAAATAACCTAAGAGGTTAACATAAGCTTTCTATTAGGTCTTGCATACATTTTCTATTAAATGTCACATATAAGTGATGCACCTTTACTACCAAGACATAAGTGATTGATCAGGAGCTCAAAATTTACCAAAACTTCAAAGTTGTCAGAATGGTGTGGAACTTGAATGACTGCGTAGATCTTGTCCTGAATCCGGTGCAACTTGTTTTGCAAAAGTGAACACCGTATGCACCCATAAACGCGATCTGTTCATTTTGACAAACAAGGAAAAAATTTGCAGATGGCTGACAGAGGTGCTGACTGGGCATTCATACTGCCTAGGTGGAAAGGGGAATATTCTCAAAATATTCCTTTGAGTTGGCATTGTTTGATTGTTTTACGTGTTTTGGGTTTGGGCCAATCAGGAGGTGACACGTGGCTAAGCCGGAGGCCGCCACATGTCCTCCTAATGGCACTTTAAAATTTTATGGTAGAAAGGGTGGAGGACGAGCTCGACCCCGCAACCTCCCTTAGCACAATACAATGCCTTACCACTCTGCCTGCAGGTTGTTTCTTAACCACTAAGGCTCTGGGTTAATGTTATCATTTACCGCCACAAAGGTTGGGGGGGGGGGGGGGGGGGGCAGACTTAACCACCCCCCATGTGAACACTATAACCATCGTCTCTAACCGCTTGTTGTGACCGTGAGGGTCACTGCCACCACACCGACCGCCAGACATGTCATCCACATATGAACGCTCTCCTTTACCACTAGCATTAACCATGACTTCTAGAGGGAGGGGTTCAGCATCGGGAGTTAGCACCTAGGTGCATGACCCCCATATGACTCAGATTTTGATTCTAAGGCCTCGGCGGAAAAATTAACGCTCGTACAAATCTACCCAAAATCCAGGGAATTTGTTTCTCTGTTAGCGGAAAATGGGGTGAATTTGTAAGATGATGTCGAATTTTGTGCAATTTGTAGAATGAATAGTAGAGAAACTAGGAGAGGTCCTAAATTATCTAGTTTTCGACCAAATGGGATGTAAAAAGAAGCTAGGTAGTCATTTTTTGACATTCTAGACTCATTGGAGTAAGTTTCAAAATTAAAGGAGCACTTCTAGATAGGTTTTTTACAAATTGAAGTCTATGGGTGTCATGGTCAACCAAAGTGTTGATTCATTTTATGGAGGAGTTTGAAGATAGAGATAACCTTGCAAGGTTTTTCCAGCCTCCATGTGCTTTATGCAACAACCATTACATTAGTGATGTAGATTTTATTCCTCTTTTCTATATATGTGTTTTGGATAAGAGACTTGTTTATTTACTTGAAGTGGATTGTGGTACTGTTTATGCTCTTTGAAGTTGGAGTAGGGGTCTTGGTGTAAGATGCCTATGTTTTTGAAGGTTTACATGTTTGATTGTAGGTTAACATGTGTATGGAGAGAGAACTCTCACAGAAATTGTTTTTTTGAAGGAGAAACTAACCATTCCATTTCAACACTTATGCACTTTTCTTTTTCTATAAATTGAGTATAATGAGAAGGGGTCATGCCATTTGAGCTGATCCAAGGAGATGTATCCTAGGAGGGGTGAACTCCTTTAACAACGGTTGATGTATTACTGATTGATGCATGCTTCCATTCAATGTTTTGATTTCATGTTTAAAGTTTTTATGAAATTAACTTAAGAAAACAAACATAAAACTCATTTTTTTACTTGTTATTTAGGAGTACAAACCTCCAGCACATTTTTGTATTCTGATGAGGATCTTAGCAGAGAAATCTAATATTCCAAATTTAGATCAAGTTGGTATTAGAGCACTGGTTTTCTTTGTGCAAGGAGGAATTGACTGTTGTTTGCAAGTGAATGTGTTTTGAAGCTCAAGTGAGGAGAAGGTTTTGGAAAGGAGAGCAAGATTGTTACAATCTCTACCACCAGTTCTACCTCAAGTTGCAGAAGAAGCTTCAAGCAAAACATGTCCCAAGGAGGAGAGCCTGCAAGAATGTCAAAGGATGTGAAGGCTTTTAGAAAGGCTTTCTTAGACATGGCAGAAATGATTAAAGTCCTCTATGAAGAGAGGAATACCAAATTGCAAGGTGAAAGCTCTAGACCTCCAAGAGGAGAATGTTCTCCAAGGGAAGAAGGTAACAAGAATGGTGATAAACCACCATCTTCTCCACAATATTCATGTTTTTCTACAACTCTTATGCAAGATGCTAGTGTAGAAAGTCCCTTAGAGAAGGTAGATGGACAATTTTGTACCTTTTGTCCACATGATGTGGAGGATGAGGTTCTATTAGCACCCAAATTCAAGGAGTTGAAAGAAGAGAGCCAAAGATTCCAAGAGGAAACATCCAGAATCAAAAGAGAGTTTGAAAACATCTTTGTATGTCAATAGAAATATGAGGAAAATAGTAAGCATTTACATGCTTCTTCTTTACATGAAAGTGTTGATGTAAATTTATTTACAACCTTCGAAAAACATAGTAAAGGCATTGGATCCAAGCTCTTGACCAAGATGGGTTACAAGGGAGGTGGCCTTAGAGTGAACCATCAAGGCATTAAAAATCCAATTGAGGCAAAGGAGAGGCCTAAATATGAAGGCTTAGGCTATGTTGCAAAAGAAGAATGGTCTTCTAGCGGCAACTCATGGGTGTCATGTTCCTTTTGCCATAAAAGAGGAGATGAGGAGGCAAGATGTTGGGATTTGCTTCCAGAATTAGTACCTGCTTGGTTCCTCAAGAATAAGGGGGACTTGAAGTGCAAAACATCTCTAAAGAGAGATGAACAAGTTGAAGAAGAAAGAAAGCTAAGTTCTTCTTGCCATGCAAGTTCCTCACACAAGAAGCGTAAGCCAAAGGACAACAAAAAGAGGTATAATCGTCCTGTTAATTCAAATACTTTTCATAATGGAAAACAACATGTTGAGGAATTTGTTTCCATGCACCTTTTTCCTTTCATCTAACTATTATGTAGATAAGTGTGATAAAATAAAAGAAATCATCAAGAAGATGTTCATGTCTTAGAATGGAATTGAGACCGAAAAGGGAAAATCTCATCCAAGGTTAAAGAGATGTCAGCCAAGAGAAGCACAAAAGAACTTTTGCACTCATTGCAATATCATGTTGAGCGAGGGGGGGGGGGGTGTGCGAGGTGAATCAGTATTCCTTTTCAATTGTTATTTTTGCTAGTTAAAACATTTATATTTAGGACACAAAATGAATAATAGGAATAAATGCTTTTATTAATATAATCTTTACAATAAATCAGGTACAATATATATAGGGCTCCAACCTATTGCCAAGCACCAACTTGGACTTTTTGTGAGGCTCCAACCTCTAGGGCACCAACCCTGTCTTGTCAAGGCACCAACCTTGGATTTAGGAGCACCAACTCCAAGGACACCAATCCTTCAAATTCTGAGGCACCAACCCTAATGGCTCTGACCCTATCTTGTCAAGGCACCAACCTTGGATTTAGGAGCACCAACTCCAAGGACACCAATCCTTCCAATTCTGAGGCACCAACCCCAAGGGCTCCAACCCTATCTTGTCAAGGCACCAACCTTATTTGTTTGAGGATCCAACCTTCAGGGCACCAACCCTTTGGGCTCCAACCCATTGCTATATTTTGTCTACATATCTTCTTCACTAAATTCTGTCAATCTACAGCTTCACCGTAGTCTCCATGCTGCATCCTCAATGACAACCTGTCTTCATATGAAGGAGTCTTCACAACTCTTCATATTGCCCACATAGAGCCTGCAAAGTTACCTCGTGATGATTTCAAATAGCCATCACGATCTCCAATAATGTCTCCAAGATCTATTGATTCTTTTCAACAATATATCTTTGATAAGTTGCACTAAGCCTCAATGTTTGCACAAAAAAAAAACAATTCTATGTTTTTCAACCCTCTGTTCTTACTGTTGCGGTAACTGTTTCGGGAGTGACTACTTCTTATTATCGTGATATCTTACTTCTAAGAAAAAAACTCACAAACACTTAAATGCTGGTGTTATCTACTGCTCCCTTCAAACGATGACAGATGAAACTTTATTTCCTTTCACAGAATTGTTCTTCAAATTGCGTTATGTACTTCTTCCATAGATTAATTTATCACAGGTTTGAGCCTTTCAAAGAGTAACCCAATCAACATAATGTTTTTACCTTCGTCTTTCGCTGGACGTTTGACTTCCTCTGTGCTCACTCGACCTTGGGCTCTCTTTCTATTTTTCCTTCGGCTTCCTCTGTCTCTTCAAGTTCACGAGTTGTGAACTTCTTTATGCTCTATTTTTATTCCCGAGATAGATAGTCAGAATTGAAGCGTTTCAACTTGTATACATGTGAGTTTTTCCAATAACCAAAAGACACGTTCATTGGGAGGAGAGGTCGACTTATGAGTTTGCACATTAAAATATTATATCAGAGAGGCCCTACCATCCAAGGCTATACCCACATGGAGGTCCCACATGGCATGTTTTCACATTAATCACAATTGCAACATTCATGAAAATTGGAGTTATTCCTTTAATCCTGCAATCGCAACTTTCGGAGGTTTGCACACAACATAGCCAATTCCCCTACTGCTGATGGAGCGGATGCGATATGATATCAAACAGTTGTTAATAAATCCATCGGGTCCATAGCCTTATCGCAATCGACGGTTTGACATCCCTTAGAAACTAGCGATACTGCAGATGCGATATTGTATAAAGTCGTGTTATAATGGCGCATCGGGTCCGCAATATTATATCGCAATAGGAGGTTTTACCGTGACATTTATGATTTATGATATGAAATTTCATACGACAGATGTGATATTGTATTAAGGTGTATTACAATGGAACCATCGGGTCCACAATATATATCACAGTCGAGGGATTCAATGTGACACATAATAAAGTGATAAAGTCATCGATATTGATTTCTCTGATGCACTATGATCTTTAAAGAGTTTTCACAATTTATTACTGTTAACTCCTCCACTATGGCTCTTACTCTTGGGTATATGCGATAACTTGCTTCTCTTGCTTTGATAACCTGCTTCTTTGATGGCTTCCAATGAACTCTTCCTCTTACTCTTTGACTTCACGATGGCTTCTCCTCTTTGGCTTCTTGTTCCTGTTGCTTCACGGATCTACTGCTTCTATTGTATCTATATATATATATATATATATTCAATCCACTTGGGTCCTCCATCTCATCATATCATCATATATCAAACTTTCATCACTATGAGCATTATGATCAATGGGCATCAATGGGCAATCATGTATCAAAGAATTTTCCATCACTAACACTTCCATATTGACATCAATGACAACCTAGATTAACAATCTCCCCCTTTGTCATTGATGGAAATATTCTTTCCCTTTCAACAGTCTCTCCCCCTTTGACATCAATGGCAAATGGGGTGCTCAGGGACTCCCCCTGTCGAACTGCTCCCCCTATCAAACTACTTTTGTTCTTTATGAATAGTAGATCTTCATGGGTATGTTACTCCCCCTGTCGTGGTGCTCTTCTTTTTACTCAAGATAGAAGGATTGTTGTCTCATAACTTACTGAGCTATATTCAATTGTGCAACATTCTTCTTTCTATAGTCCTTTTGATGAGCCATTTTTCCTTGTGTTCTAGTAAAAGTTTATGGAATTTATCTCTACTGATTGACAATTCTCTTGCTTCAAGATTCATTCCCAGATGTATATATTTATTTGAAGGTTGCCTCTATTTGTGTCCATAATTTACTTGTTCTCACATTAAATCCCTGAGTCGAGACATAAACTTTTGTAATAACATCAACATAGTTAAGGAATTTAGACTTCTGTGATCCATAACATTGTTTAGAAAATCTTCGGCAAAATCACATAACCAATCTTGTGTCGACGCGTTTCGAACCAACCAGTGTGGTTCATCGTCAGGACAAGTTGAAGAACCAATCTGGCTTAGCTCGATTAAATATAGTGTGCAGAGACTCCAACGGCTAAAATTATAATGGCTAATTTGACCTAATGAACCTGGTCAAATCACTAAAAAAAAAAAAAAAAAAAAAAAAATTAATTAATATTTTTCTAGAAATAGTTAAAATTGGTAAAAAGGAATTCATTTGTCAATTTAAAATAAATAGATATATTATTAATATTATTTCTATTAATAGAATCTGTAATATAAATGGTTATTATATGTTAAATGATTTATTATTATTTATTATTTAAATAATTAAATAATAATAAATTAATTTAAAATAGATATATTATTAATATTATTCCAAATCTCTAGTATAATATTAATACTTTAATTATAATGGTCATTATATAATGATATATTACTATTCAATTATATTATTAAATAATTAATATTTAATATTAATAATGGATATACTATTAAAATGTTAGTATAAAGATAAATAGATATATTATTAATATTGTTTCACATATTAAGAGAATCTATAGTATGATACTCATATTTTAATTATACTGGTCATTAAATAATATATATTAAATGATTTATTATTATTCTATTATTATTTAAATATACGTGAATGGTAATAAATCACTACTCTTTTTATAATTAAGTTACATTAGGTAATTATGTAATAAATTAATGGTCCAATGGTAAGTTAGATTTCCATTATTTATTTCTTTAAAATATATCATATTCATTATTTAAATATAATGGTCATTAAAATAAGTTATATAAAGTAATATATGTTTATCGAATCTTTTATAACTACTTAATGATTTTTAATCCCAAACAAATTGTTAAACCATTATTATTCCTACAGTCTTGTTATCCTAGGAAATGCCAATGTTAATTCATAATAGTATCAATAATATTGGTAAATCAAATTTTTTTTTTATCCTTTAGACTTAATGGTCAAATAATCAATGTTAGTTCAATAATAGAGGTAACTAAGACCTTAGGTAAATAAATTGTTACCTACAAGGTTGAAACTAACCTTATTGGTCTACAATTTATCCTTTAAACTTAAGGTCAAGTTACCATTAATAATCGATATTTATTCAATATTTATTTATTTATTCAATATTTATTTATTCAAAAATATATTAAAGTCAACTATGTCATAAGGTAAGTATTATATTCATTATAAGGATTAAGAAATGGGGTCTTAATAGACATTGATAAAGGGAAACTCAATGTATAATTAATAAATCTATGAAAAAATAATAATAAATGTCCAATGGTATCATAAACCGATTAAGGATAATACACTAATAAGCCGAGACTGATTCCTAACTTATTAAAAACACTCCAAAAAATCAGACAAATCTGTCAAAAGAAAATTCAAGGAGGGGAAGATAGAAACCCTAAGACCAAACAAAAACGGCGAAAGAGGAGGCTAGGAAGACAAAGCTGGGACCCAGCAACTGCTGATCTTCCAGCCATCATCCCTATTAAGATTGATTGGCCTTTTCTCAATCTCCAGGGCCTCTCTAAATTTACGATGGTGAAACTGCGCAACTTTGGCAATGACTTGAGCCTCCTCTATACATACATGATGCATAGTCTTCCCTGCATGCTCAGCCAGGGCCGAGGACTTGGTCCTACCATGTCTTAAATCCGCTGAATGTTCGCTAATCCTCTGATTGATAGAGCGACCAGTCTCACCAATATAAGGGGTGCCACAGGAACATGGAATGACATAGACGCCCTTCAAGTCCTTAGGGTCAATCGGGTCTTTCACAGACCTGAGGGAGCCACGGATCGTATTGAGAGGTCTGAAGGTTGCGGGAACATTATACTTCCTCAGAATCCTCGCAATCCTGTCCGTGGTTCCTTGGATGTAAGGAAGATTCACACCCATGATATGATCACTAGGAACCCTTCGGATAGAAGGCTCCTTCTTGGCCCTGAGGAAGGATTTTAGACCGAGGTGCTTCCTGTAACCATTCTTCTCAAAGACTTCTAGGAGGTGAGCCTTCTCCGACTCCAGGCTTTCCTCATCCGAAATTCTAACAGCACGGGTGGCAAGTGTGCTAAGAACTCCTATCTTCTGAGCGGGAAAATGATGCGACGAAGCATGTAAGTATTGCTCAGTGTGCGTCTTCTTTCTATACACCTGATGAGAAAAGGAGCCATCCACCTTCTTTGAGATGAGAACATCCAAGAACGGGAGGCAACCATTATCTTCTTTCTCCATCGTGAATTTAATGGCGGCGGAATAAAGCTGTAATAATTAATAGTAATAAGGATGAAGTCGATTCGCATAATTGTGATTTTATCAAAGTTTATAATAATAATATGCATCATGGTAATAAAGTATTGAATGGGATTGATAATCTTTATTGTAAGAATGATATTAAGGGTATGTCTGTGGGTAAGTCGAGGTCCCTGCCTATGGACAATAAGGTGGTGAATTTGTCAAGTTTTTCCTTTCCACCGGCGGTTTTTAATCTCTTAGGGAAAGGTCTTAATTTTGCCTTAGCTCCCAGGAAAATCCCGATTGAGGACATCATTTGCGATGTGGAATATGGCATTAAGAACCTTCCGGAGAAAATTAAAGACACGATTAGGCAGGATTGTGCCGTGACCCTGAGGAAGGCTAAGCCTCCCCGTAGCAATATCAGCAAGGCTGAATTTGAGGCTCTGAAGAGCTTGAACCAGAATCGTGAAGTCGTGGTCTTAAAAGCTGATAAAGGTGGGGCTGCCGTTATCATGGATAGGAATGATTACAGTAGTAAGATGCTTGACCATCTGTGTAACAGTGGTAGTTATAAGAAGCTTTCGAAGAATCCCCTCAAAAAGGTTTCCAGAGCGGTCGCTCTTGCGATCAGGTCGTGCAATTCCACGATTCCTCTAGCTCAGAAACTTATTGAGGGTAACCCCATCACTCCCAGGATTTATGGTCTTCCTAAAATCCATAAGGATGGGGTCCCCCTGAGACCAATTGTCAATACCATCGGTGGTCCGACTTACCTCCTGGCCAAGTTCCTCGCTGCAAAGTTGAGACCCTTGGTTGGGAAGACTGAGTCCTTTGTCAAAGACTCAGCTTCGTTCATTGAGGATCTTAAGAAAATTAATCTTGAGCCCGATGACATTTTGGTAAGTTTCGACGTGGTCTCTCTTTATACTTGCATTCCTATCAATGAGGCCATGAAGGTAATTAATAAGCTAACTGACCCTGATACGGCTAAGTTAGTTGAACTTTGCCTTACCTCTACCTTTTTCAGCTTCGAGGGAGAATTCTATGAGCAGACTTGCGGAGTTGCCATGGGCTCCCCTTTGTCCCCTGTCGTGGCTAATCTCTTCATGGAGGAGTTTGAGTCTAAGGCTTTGGCCTCCTCTCGCCTCTTACCAAAGCTTTGGAAAAGATTCGTTGATGACACTGGTGTGGTCTGGTCTCATGGACCTGAAGAGCTGGATCGTTTCTTCAGTCACCTCAATAGCCAATCCGCCGCCATTAAATTCACGATGGAGAAAGAAGATAATGGTTGTCTCCCGTTCTTGGATGTTCTCATCTCAAAGAAGGTGGATGGCTCCTTTTCTCATCAGGTGTATAGAAAGAAGACGCACACTGAGCAATACTTACATGCTTCGTCGCATCATTTTCCCGCTCAGAAGATAGGAGTTCTTAGCACACTTGCCACCCGTGCTGTTAGAATTTCGGATGAGGAAAGCCTGGAGTCGGAGAAGGCTCACCTCCTAGAAGTCTTTGAGAAGAATGGTTACAGGAAGCACCTCGGTCTAAAAGCCTTCCTCAGGGCCAAGAAGGAGCCTTCTATCCGAAGGGTTCCTAGTGATCATATCATGGGTGTGAATCTTCCTTACATCCAAGGAACCACGGACAGGATTGCGAGGATTCTGAGGAAGTATAATGTTCCCGCAACCTTCAGACCTCTCAATACGATCCGTGGCTCCCTCAGGTCTGTGAAAGACCCGATTGACCCTAAGGACTTGAAGGGCGTCTATGTCATTCCATGTTCCTGTGGCACCCCTTATATTGGTGAGACTGGTCGCTCTATCAATCAGAGGATTAGCGAACATTCAGCGGATTTAAGACATGGTAGGACCAAGTCCTCGGCCCTGGCTGAGCATGCAGGGAAGACTATGCATCATGTATGTATAGAGGAGGCTCAAGTCATTGCCAAAGTTGCGCAGTTTCACCATCGTAAATTTAGAGAGGCCCTGGAGATTGAGAAAAGGCCAATCAATCTTAATAGGGATGATGGCTGGAAGATCAGCAGTTGCTGGGTCCCAGCTTTGTCTTCCTAGCCTCCTCTTTCGCCGTTTTTGTTTGGTCTTAGGGTTTCTATCTTCCCCTCCTTGAATTTTCTTTTGACAGATTTGTCTGATTTTTTGTGGAGTGTTTTTAATAAGTTAGGAATCAGTCTCGGCTTATTACTGTATTATCCTTAATCGGTTTATGATACCATTGGACATTTATTATTATTTTTTCATAGATTTATTAATTATACATTGAGTTTCCCTTTATCAATGTCTATTAAGACCCCATTTCTTAATCCTTATAATGAATATAATACTTACCTTATGACATAGTTGACTTTAATATTTTTTTGAATAAATAAATATTGAATAAATAAATAAATATTGAATAAATATCGATTATTAATGGTAACTTGACCTTAAGTTTAAAGGATAAATTGTAGACCAATAAGGTTAGTTTCAACCTTGTAGGTAACAATTTATTTACCTAAGGTCTTAGTTACCTCTATTATTGAACTAACATTGATTATTTGACCATTAAGTCTAAAGGATAAAAAAAAAAATTTGATTTACCAATATTATTGATACTATTATGAATTAACATTGTCATTTCCTAGGATAACAAGACTGTAGGAATAATAATGGTTTAACAATTTGTTTGGGATTAAAAATCATTAAGTAGTTATAAAAGATTCGATAAACATATATTACTTTATATAACTTATTTTAATGACCATTATATTTAAATAATGAATATGATATATTTTAAAGAAATAAATAATGGAAATCTAACTTACCATTGGACCATTAATTTATTACATAATTACCTAATGTAACTTAATTATAAAAAGAGTAGTGATTTATTACCATTCACGTATATTTAAATAATAATAGAATAATAATAAATCATTTAATATATATTATTTAATGACCAGTATAATTAAAATATGAGTATCATACTATAGATTCTCTTAATATGTGAAACAATATTAATAATATATCTATTTATCTTTATACTAACATTTTAATAGTATATCCATTATTAATATTAAATATTAATTATTTAATAATATAATTGAATAGTAATATATCATTATATAATGACCATTATAATTAAAGTATTAATATTATACTAGAGATTTGGAATAATATTAATAATATATCTATTTTAAATTAATTTATTATTATTTAATTATTTAAATAATAAATAATAATAAATCATTTAACATATAATAACCATTTATATTACAGATTCTATTAATAGAAATAATATTAATAATATATCTATTTATTTTAAATTGACAAATGAATTCCTTTTTACCAATTTTAACTATTTCTAGAAAAATATTAATTAATTTTTTTATTTATTTATTTATTTATTTTTTTTTTTTTTAGTGATTTGACCAGGTTCATTAGGTCAAATTAGCCATTATAATTTTAGCCGTTGGAGTCTCTGCACACTATATTTAATCGAGCTAAGCCAGATTGGTTCTTCAACTTGTCCTGACGATGAACCACACTGGTTGGTTCGAAACGCGTCGACACAAGATTGGTTATGTGATTTTGCCGAAGATTTTCTAATCAACATAGTTATTTTCCCTATTTCTCTAGTATTAAATGACCTTCTGTGCTGCTCCAATTTCTACTTAGTGATCAAGTGGAAAACATCTTCAACAATAGTCCAAAGGATAGTTAAGAGATCATGTTCTTCAATGGAGTGCTCCTGAGAAATTATCTTTATCAAATAATGATTGTTAATATAGCTCATCAAGGATTTCATAAGGGCCCTTCCACGTATAGCTTCTGCAATAATGATCAAGAATAATAAGCTCCCCCTAATTGTATGCACAGTCTCCTTTTGGTAGAATCCCATCATCAAATACTCGGAGTATCAAGGATATCTTCATCAAGTCAACAACATGTGTTGTTGGCTGGAGAGTTCAGGAGATTTTTGGATTGTATTTGCTTCCTTCTCCATACTTGTGTAACTTTCTTCTTTTGCATGGTTCTAGCTTGTGTAGGAGCCCAAGTCAAGTTACACTCACGTGCCATATGACCAATGTTATGACATTTGAAGCATTCTATGTTGTTCATGAATAAGAATTCATGATTTCTTGTGGAATTGATTCTCAGAGATTGACGGGGACCATTATAATTATCTTTGTGATATGCCCTACAATCTTTTGCCATGTGCCCAAAGTTTGTACAAGAATAGCAATAACCAAGAAATATACTTTGGTACCTGGGAGATGGAGATTTCCTTGATGTAGTTCTGAAGTCTTTCTGCCTTGAGATCCTTTGATGATAACCATTGCTTCTTGCGTCCTTGACATGATATGCCTTTCTTCTTGGAATAGGATTTCCTTCATTGTTGCCTTGACTCCTATCCTTGCCTTTGTTGGAACTGGGAGCATCAACATTTCTCTCTGGCTTCCTCACATCCTTTTTGTTTGAAGTATGGTCACCCTTGCTTCAGGATTCACCTTCATAGCCAAGACTTGATTTATCAAATGGAGATATTTGATGGCTGAGCATGTCATCCAAGGCTTGAGAGCTCTTCAAGATTTTGTCCATCCCTTCAACCTTTTTCCTGAGGGAGACAATCTCTTCTTCCAATCTTTCGCAATCATTATTCTTCTTAGCAATTTGTTTCTCAATATCCCCCTTAATACTTATTACTTCATTTGCTTCTAATTTAAGGGATATGATATTTGACTTCATTTTGAAGATTTCTTCATTTTCCTTTGCTAGACTGCTCTCCATTTCTTCCTTGATCCTTGTAGCTTTACATGTTTCAGCCTTGAGAAGGTTGATGTCAGATTTTAATTTGAAGATTTCTCCATCCTTTTCTTTTAGTTGACATATCATGGTGTTTCTCTCCTTTTCTGCTTCATCAGCCTGTCCTTCTATGGTTGCCAATGCTTCCATTGTCTTCTCAACTCGTGCTTGTTTCCTAGCTTCTTCTAGTTGTGATCTAAGGGAGGAGACATCTTCCTTATATTGACCAATCTCTGCTTCAAGTTTTTTCAAGCTCTAGTGCCTTTGTTCAAGGTGGCTTGACAAGTTATCTTCATGTTTCTTTGCTTTATCCAATTGATTTGTCATGGATATGACTTCTTCATGATGCTTTCTTTTGCGTTGATGAAATTCCTTCTTAAGCTTGGTAAGCTCTTCATCCCTTTCTTGTACTTGAAGCTTGACAAGGTCAAATTTCTTCCTTGTTTGGTCTTGGTCAAATTGATAATCTCTTCCATGGCAGCCATAAGTTTAGTGAGGAGATCTTCTTCAAAATCTTTTTCATTCTCTTCATCTTCTGGGTCTTCTTTAGCCTTGATGTCATCATTCACATTTTAAGCTTCTATGATGGGTTCTGGATTTCCTTCTTGGTTTCCATCATCTTCTTTACTAGTGGTCATGGTCAATGCTCCTTTTGAGTGAAGGTCATGAAGTTTTTCCCATGTACCCTTCATTGACGAACATTTTCCTAAATTTTTCTTTATAGAATCTGGTAGCCCATTCAAGATTACCTTCATTTCTTTTGCATTATACTCCTTGGATTCTCCATCCATCATGCTATCAATAATCACTAATTTCCGGATTTCAATGCCTTGAGTCTTTAATAAATTCCTCATTCTTGCTTCCCATATATCAAAGTTTCCATTGAACCATGGAGCCTTCACATATTGATTGACTTCTATTTCAGTGGTAGAGGGAGACACATCTTTAGGAGGAATGGAGACTTTCTTCCTTGGCTTCACCATTTGTGTTCTAATGATCAACCTTCAAGTTGTTAGGCTTTGAGTGAAGGTATTGGCTCTGATACCAATTGTTGGAAACACTAGGGGGGAATCAGTATTCCTTTTCAATTGTTATTTTTACCATTTAAATAATTTATATTTAGAACACAAAATGAACAACAGGAATAAATGATTTTATTAATATAATCTTTACAATAAATCAGGTACAATATATATAGGGCTCCAACCTGTTGCGGAGCACCAACTTGAACTTTTTGTGAGGCTCCAACCTCTAGGGCACCAACCTGAAGCAGGAATCAATTGTTTTGAGAAATATCAACAATCGGCCCTGCATTTGTATTTCCCTTTATAATCAGGCCTTCCACTTCTCTTCTTTGATTTCCTTAATATAAACCCGACAACAAATCTTTCCTTTATTTAACAGAGCCACTTGGTGGTACACTATAGATTACCTCACCTTTGATCTGACGGTCCACATTATATCACAATCACAATGGGCAAGTGGTTAGGGCTCAGTTCATACATATGAAACGTTGCGATGTGATATAGTCAATGGTCGCATCACCCATCGCATATCGCAGGTTTCCAATGCTCAAGGCCCATTCCCTTTCCAACTGAAATATTGCGATGTGATAGATCGTTATCACACATCGCATTGTCTTACGATCTGAAGTTCGATCACACACCAATGTTTTATTGCGATGGGATATTTCGGCAATCGCAGATCATAACTCCTTAGCCTGAAGTCCGCCCTTTGTAAACAAATATTGCGATGCGATATGGGATGATCCAACAGTCAGGGGGATTCGCACCATTGGTTGGAACTTAGATCAACGGCTGGGATTTAAGCGGGCTTCAACACTGTTATTAACACTAAGGACTGTGATTTCCATTAACTCTGCATTTTTTATATCATAATACATGAAAATAGAGAAATATTCGACCCTATCCTGAATAAAAAGAAACAAAGTCCAAAATGCAATTTCACACAGAATCGATATATAATCACACACGCATCTATTTATAAATACTATCAATGTTACAGAGTCTCATCCTTCAGCTTGATTACAACAATTTAAAATACCTTTGTTCAATATGGAAGTCCTCGCTCTGTCGCCCAACTCTCGCTTCTTCACTCCTTCTTCCTCTTTGCCAATCCTTCTACGTTACATTTTTCTTCTTTTTATCAATCCAATCCCACTCTAACTACTCAATCTCTATCTTTAAACATTCTAACAGAAAATCTCTATTTTCAAGCTTTATCACACACCTATGCTAACAACTTAACTTTGGATCTAAAATAAGACAATTTCTACTTATTACAATAATGAAATACAACTCATTTCTTGAGATATCCAACCCTCTCGTAAAAACTGACTTTTGACCACAGGTTAGTGAAATTCAACTTGTTTAGCCACAACATGTGAACATACTTTCACATTGCTGGCTAAGTCCAGATGCTCCTGCATCAGACTCCCAGGGAAGAAAGAAATCATCCCTCAGACTTTCAGGGCTTACTCCATACTTCTGCAACTCAGTTGTTGTTAACCAACTAGCATCCTCCACTGGTTGTCCTTTCCATTTGACTAGATATTGAAAATAAGTTTGTCCTCTAGTTCTTTTGGATACTCTTTTCTCCAAAACAGCTTCCACTTCTTTCTTAATGGCCCTTGGCATTTGTTCTTCCTAGTTCAAGGTTTGAACTTCATCTTCTATAGTTTCCTCCTGTAGTTTTGTCTTTATCCCTTTGCATGGATACAAATCTGTAACATTGAAAATAGGCGATATTCCAATCCCTTCTGGCAATTTAATTTCATATGCATTAGCTGAAAACTTTCTTATAATTCTACATGGTCCTATCTTTTTCATTTTCAGTTTATTGTAAGTCTTAGTAGGAAATCTTTCTTTTCTCAAATATACCATCACTAAATCTCCCACTTGGAATTATTTCTCTCTTCTTTTCATATCCACTCTCTGTTTGTATTTACCACTGCTTTCCTGCAATCTACCTTTGACATCTTCTTGTAGTCTTTGCATCTATTCTGAAAACTCTTCAGCTTTTTCACTTCTTGTCTCCTATTTTCCCAAATTTCTGAGCTCGTACACACCTCTTGGATTCATTCCAAAAACATTCTGAAATAGACTCATTCCAGTACTTCGGTTTGGAGTGTCATTATAAGCAAATTCAACGTGAGTTAGTGCTAAATCCCACTGCTTAGGATTTTGATACACTAAACTTCTCAATATGTTTCCCAAGCTCCCATTTACTACTTCGGTATGTCCATCTGTTTGAGGGCGGCATGTTGAACTGAAACTGAGGTTAGCTTCTAGTTTCTTCCAAAGAGTTCTCCAGAAATGTCCTACAAACTTTGTATCTCTATCAGACACAATACTTATAGGCAATCCATGTAATCTTACAATTTCTGAAAAGAAAATAGATTAGCTATATGTGTTGCATCACTAATCTTCTTACAAGCAATGAAATGTGCCATCTTGGAAAATCTATCTACCACAACATAAATGGAATCATTCCCTCTTTTAGTTTTTGGTAATCCCAAAACAAAATCCATGCTAACTACATCCCATGGTCGGTCTAGTATTGGAAATGGCTTATACAATCTCGTGTTCTGATTTCCCCCCTTAGCATGCTGACATATTCTGCACTTCTCAACAAATATCTTAACATCAGTTTGCATTTTTGGCCAATAATAAAAAGCATTCACCTGAGCAAAGGTTTTATCTTGTCCAAAGTGACCAGATTATCCTCCACTATGTTTCTCATTTATTATGTTTTCCCTCATAGAACATTTGGGAATGCACAACTTGTTGCCTTTAAACAATAAGCCTCCTTGGATGAGATGATCTAACCATTGAATTCTGTTATGAACTATTGGATTTTGAACTGTTGTATGGATATCTTTGAAATTTGCATCATCTTTGTACATTTCAATCATTTCTTAAAATCCTACAACACCAACTTTGAATTCTTGCGCAATGAAACTTACCCTGCGCAACGCATCAACGACTTTATTCAACTTACCACTTGTGTGATTTATCACAAAAGTAAAGCTCTGCAAAAATTCTACCCACTCAACATGTTTCTGGTTCAATTTCGGCTGGTTATTTATGAAATGTAATGCATGATTGTCTGAATACAATATGAATTCCTTTGGTAGCAAATAATGTCTCCATTTTTTCAAGGCTTGTACAATAGTGTAAAACTCTTTATCATAAGAAGAATACTTCTTCTTCACTTCATTCAATTTCTCACTGAAGTACACTATCGGTCTTCATTCCTGACTCATAACTGCACCAACTGCAACTCCTCTAGCATTTGTTTCAACTTGAAATACTTTTTCAAAATCAAGCAAAGCTAAAATCGATTCCTCTATGATTTTCCTCTTCAACAATTTAAAATTCCTGTTTGTTGCTTCTGTCCACTTGAACGGCTAATTGGTCTCCTTAAGTGTTTCAAGAATTGGTGTACAAATCTGACTAAAACCTCTGATAAACTTCCTGTAAAAACTTGCAAGACCATGGAAGCTTCTTACCTCAAATATATTTCTGGGAATAGGCCAGTTCCAAATTGCATGGACTTTGTCTGGGTCCATTTTCAATCCTTCTTCAGAAACTACAAATCCCAAGTAAATTAATTCTTCTTTCATGAAACTACATTTCTTCAAATTTATCAGTAGTTTCTCTTTCAACAGAGTTCTTAAAACCAATTTAAGATGCTCTAAATGGTCTTCCTTGCTTTTACTGAAAACTAGAATATCATCAAGATAAACAATAAAAAACTTGCTTGCATATTCCTTCAAGACTTTGTTCATCAATATCATGAACATGCTAGGTGCATTAGTGAGTCCAAAAGGCATCACTAACCACTCATACAACCCATTGTTTGTTTTAAATGCATTCTTCCTTTCATCTCCTTCTCGAATTCTTATTTGATGGTATCCACTCTTCAGATCTATTTTAGTAAAATACTTTGATCCACTCAAACAATCCATTAAATCATCCATGTGTGGCAAAGGAAATCTATACCTGATTGTGATCTTGTTTATGGCTCTGGAATCTGTGCATATACGTCATTCACCTCCTTTCTTTGGACTGAGTATTGTTGGTACAATACATGGACTAAGACTCTCTTTGATTAGTCCTTTATCCATTAGTTCTTCCACTTGTATTCCGACTTCTGCATTCTCTTGAGGAGTTAATTTGTACGCTACTTTATTTGGCAAACTCGCTCCTGGTATTAGATCAATATGATGACTAATACTCCTGATCAGTGGTAATGCATTTGGCAACTCATCCAAAATAATATCAGTGAAATCATTTAACAGAGTTTTGATTTCTTCAGGTAAATCATCTAAGTTTGTGGAAGTTAAAATTACCTTCAGTCTCCCTATGACAGCAAAATGCATTTCTTCACCTTTCCCAATCTCTTGCAATAGCTCCTTTCCACTCATCAGCATAACACTACTTCCCAATGCTCCTTTGTCAACGTCATCCTTCAATGGAAGCAATGTATGTTTATTTCCATCCTTCTCCAGAGTATAAGTGTTTCTTCTTCCATCATGAATAGCGTTCCGATCAAACTACCATGGTCTTCCCAACAATACATGGCATACATCCATTGGCATTACATCACATAATATAACATCCTTTTATGTACCAATCTATATTTCAAACTTGCATTGTTCTATCACAATAATCTAATGTCCTTTCTGCAACCATGACACTTTGTAAGGAGTAGGGTGCATTGTCTTTGCTAATCTGACCTTATCCACCATATCTGTAGAAACAAGGTTATCAGTGCTTCCACTGTCAATTATTACTTTACAACACTTACCTTTGGATTTACAGGTAGTTCTGAATAAATTCTTCCTCTGTGTTGGTTCTTCAATCTCTTTCTCTGTCTTAAGCAATGTCCTTCTCAACAACATGGATTCTCCTACTTCAGGGGGTTCTTCCTTTTCCATAAGTCAAGGTATTTTTGGCTTTGCTTCAGCCACATTCGCATTCCTCTGACTTGCTGGTTTATTATGAGGAAAGTCCCATGATACATGTCCCCATTCTCCACAAGTGTAACATCGAATATCTCTTCCTTGGCCTCTTCCTCGGGTGCAAATCTTCCTCTATTAAAATCCCCTCTCTATGGTGGTCTGCTACTTGAACTGCCTACTTCATGCTGATGTTGTTGTCCCCTTGGTTTGGTAGTTCCTCTACCTCTTACTGAGCTTCTTCCTCTATTCCTCTGATTCTATTTTCTCAACATCTTCTCCTCTGCCTTCAAACTTGCTTGATAGGCATCCTCAATAGTCTTCAGACTTAACAAGCTAATCTTGTCTTGTATGTCATATTGTAAGCCATTGATATATCTAGCTACCTTCTCCATGTCATCTTCTACATGTCCTGCTCTAATACTCAATCTATAAAACTCTTCTGTGTATTCTTTAACAGACATTCCTTTTTGCCTTAAATTCTGCAACTGTTTAAAAAGATTTAACTGATAATCTTTAGGCATAAATTTGGCTTTCATCTTACTCACCATTTTGTCCCATTGCTTGATCTTGGACTTTCCTTTCCTCGTTCTGGATGTCTGTAGCTCGTCCCACCAAATAGCTGCATGACCCTTCAATCTGGTAACTGCAAATTTCACCTTCTTCTTGTCGTCAGCTTCCTCTTCATAGTCAAAATATTTGTCTAATGATCTGATCCAATCCATTAGCTCTTCTACATTAAGACTCCCTTCATACATAGGAATTTCCACCTTTGGTTTTCCTCCTACTTTTGCCAGCATCTTAATAACTCTGGTAGTTTCATTTTCCTCCTCTTCTTCTTCCTCCGAAGATTCTTTGTTAGCACTGTCATCCCCCTCATCAGGTGTTCTTCTTTGAGCAATCTCAATTGTTTCCATCCTTGTACGCAGACTTCGGATCTCCTCCAGCAGAACTGCATTTGCTTCCGGTCTTCCTCGACCAATGCCAACTCCTCTCCTTGGCAGCATGTTTACTGTAATCAACCTTAATCTCTCTATGCTCTGATACCACAAATGACACAGGAATCAATTGTTTTCAGAAATATCAATAATTGGCCCTGCATTTGTCTTTTCTTTTATAATCAGGCCTTCCGCTTCTCTGCTTTGATTTCCTTAATATAAATCTGACAACATATCTTTTCTTTATTTAACAGAGCCACTTGATGGTACACCGTAGATCACCTCACCTTTGACCCAACAGTCCACGTTATATCGCAATCGCAATGGGCAAGTGCTTAGGGCTCAGTTCATACATATGAAATGTTGCGATGCGAAATAGTCAATGGTCGTATCACCCATCGCATATTGTAGGTTTCCAATGCTCAAGGCCCATTCCCTTTCCAACTGAAATATTGCGATGCGCTAGATCGCTATCGCACATCGCATTGTCTTATGTTTTGAAGTCCTATCACACACCAATGTTTTATTGCGATGCGATATTTCGGCGATCGCACATCGCAACTCCTTAAGGCCTGAAGTCTACCCTTTGTAAACAAATATTGCGATGTGATATGGGATGATCCAACGGTCAGCGGGATTTCGCACCGTTGGTTGGAACTTAAATCAACGGCTGGGATTTAAGCGGGCTTCAACACTGCTATTAACACTAAGGATTGTGATTTCTGTTAACTCTGAGTTTTTTATAACATAATACATGAAAATAGAAAAATATTCGACTCTGTCCTGAATAAAAAGAAACAAAGTCCAAAATGAAATTTCACACAGAATCGATATATAATCACACACGCATCAATTTATAAATACTATCAATGTTACAGAGTCTCGCCCTTCAGCTCGATTACAACGATTTAAAAGACCTCTGTTTAATATGGAAGTCCTCGCTCTGTTACCCGACTCTCGCTTCTTCACTCCTTCTTCCTCTTTGCCAATCCTTCTACGTTACATTTTTCTTCTTTTTATCAATCCAATCCCACTCTAACTGCTCAATCTCTATCTTTAAACATTCTAACAGACAATCTCTATTTTCAAACTTTATCACACACCTATGCTAACAACTTATCTTTGGATCTAAAATAAGACAATTTCTACTTATTACAATAATGAAAATACAAATAATTTCTTGACAGATCCAACCCTCTCGAAAAAACTGACTTTTGACCACTCAGGTCAGTGAAATTCAACTTATTTAGCCACAACATGTGAACAGACTTTCACATTGCTGGCTAAGTCTAGATGCTCCTGCATCACAACCATATCTTTTAAGGCACCAACTTTGGATTTAGGAGCACCAATTCCAAGGACACCAATCCTTCCAATTCTGAGGCACCAACCCCAAGGGCTCCGACCCTATCTTGTCAAGGCACCAACCTTGGGTTTAGGAGCACCAACAACAATGTAAACATTTTTGAAACGGGAACTATAAGCTCAAGACGAAACTATGGCCAAAACACCCCAAAGAAACATAAAAAATAGTGCTAAAAACGAAAAGTGTGTACACTGGAACGATGGTTTTTTTTTTTAGGGTCAGTTTTGAACATGTTTTAAAAATGGTAGTGAAAACAAAATTTTCATGCAAAAAACACCTTGAAAACGAAAAAGTGGTGATACTAGAACGATGATTTTTTTTAGGGTCAATTTTCAACATTTTTAAAAAATGCTAGTAAAACCGAATTTTTATGTGCCAAAAAAAGTTGTTTATGAGGAAAAAAACACACTAATGTTTTTGGTAGAATAACATTTTTCTTTCCTAAGTATAAATTCAACATGCTTTCAACCATAACATGCTAGATACAAATGAAATTGGAAATTTTCAACCATAAAATTAAAAAACCATGACATTATGAACAAATTACATGACTAAATGAATTCAAATGTCATTATTTATGTATTGAATGAAACATACATTATATATCTAACTTAATATTACATTGTAGATATTCTAAACAATAAAAATTGTCATAATTAAGACATATAATCCAACAACATAAAAATGACTCATAACTTCTCATTTAACACCATATGGAAATCAAAAAATTTATTTCAAGATACGATGCAAACATCAATTATATAAACTGTTTTAAACAATTATTCAAAATCACTCATATTTTCTTGCACACCATCAGAATTCACATCTTCAAATGAATGACTGGATGCTAATGAAGATGTTCCATATTCTTCTCTTTCATCAACTAGTGCCCCATCTGAGTCCACATGCATGCCCACCATTTCATGTTTCAAAATTCTTCTAGATCTACGATTGGTTTCAGTAGACTCCCATCTCAACATTGTTCCTTTTGGTAACAACCTTTTCAGAATCTCTATCGCCTTGAAGCAAAGAGTTCCTCTCTTTGTTAAATTGAAGTCATAAACAAGTATGTCAACATCCTCCAATTTTAATATGTCCGTGCGGCGGCAATTTATAGTTGTACCCTTTCTTTTTCTCTTTCCGCCATTTTTTTGTCAACTACCATCTCTGGCTTATACACACCATTGAATGGGTGTGTATTTGTGGCATACCAATGTACTTCAAAACCTATAATATCCTCATTTTCTGTAAAGACCTTTATAACTTTAGCAACCCAAAATGGATAGCCATTGGGATCTCCATTTGCTAGCACTGTGATCATGCAAACCTCTTTAATATCCTGTACTGAACCCCTGTAAAGGTCTTCCATGGTTTCACGTTGTGCACGAGATCTTTTGGAACCATATACATCTCTCTTTCCTCTGCCTGTGAAGAATTAATAATACCTTGAGATTGTCGTTGTTCAACAATGTTTATTTCCTCATGTTCATTCGACACATTTTGTGGCCAAATAAATGGATTTTTCAAAGGTATATCTTCATTTGTTGTTGTTGAAATGATATCACTTTGATTATTGAAAAATGACTCCCACCAAATTGAATCAGAAATGTCAAAGTACTCATATGTATATCTAATACATTTTTTAATTTCTTCTAGGCAATCAGAATAATTTATATCTCTATTCTGTCTGTGTGCATTATGAACTTCACCAACTGATTGTAATAACAATATTTTTGATGCAAATATTGGATGATCTGGAATGAACTTCAAAAATTCCAAACCTAATGACGATGCCCATTTTGCAGTAGTTGAATACGTCTTGCCCCATATTAGTGTTTTCCCATCAATGTTTTTGATACAAAATTGATGTTGGAAGCTAATGTCATTAAGTTGTTCAATGCATTTCCCCTCACCATGCAATCCCAGAATAAACCTTTGCATGTCAACGATTTCTTCCAACACATCAAAAGTAGGCTCTGGCATGTATGATTTCTTAATACATTCAATTAATAATGGCAAGCTCCCAACTTCCTTTCTCCTCAATGTGACTGAAAAACGACTGAACATCTGATCAATTGGTCATGAGTGTGCCCAACAAGAAGGAAACCAACCTTTACCTTCTGAAAAATTCTCAATTCAACAAGCATGTTAAGATATCCAAAAACAACCTGATTTTTGTTTTCACGACAAGTGTTGTCCAATTGTAGATACAAAAATTCAGGAAGATTACCAGACCAATGAGAAAGCACATCATGAATTATGGTTATGGTCAGATTTGCATCATTATGAATATTTGGAGCTGTGAAATACACCCTTGGCAACATTTTCCCATTGAAGACCATACAACCGACCAAGTGATACTAAATAAAATTTTCCTCCTATAAATTTTTGGGTGTGCGAACAAAATGTAGTAAAAGTGTTTTCTTCTAGTCCATACCATCAATTATCAAACCCAAATATTTATTCATATTATCATAACACTTCTTTCGATGCTTGTACAACTTTTTCCTTTCATTTGTTTGTTGTTCGTGATGCTCCTGAAGTTCTTTGACAATTGAATCTACACAACATAAAAGAAAGCCATTAAGAAATATGTTTTCATAGTTGATGACTATACAATTTTAAAAGTTAAAGTCATGAATGCTTACCTATTTCTGACCATTCACATTTGTCCCTTTTTTATTTAAAAGAAGCACATGTACTGCAAATCCCCATCCTTGTCTTCTTAGAAATATGGACATTGTTGAATTCTTTTTTCCATACCTTCACAAAATATTGATATGTTATAAATCGGCCATGTCCCTCAGCACCTTCTGCATATTCTTTGTATAAGTTGTAGATTTTTCGTCTTAAAAAATTATCTGGAATATGTATTGTCTCTCTATTTGGCATACACTCTCCATGCTTTGAAAAGAAATCTTTCATCCATGACATTGCAGTATTTGATAATGGCCCAAACTGTTTTTTATGACGAAAATCTGAATAAAATGTAGGATCCTTTTCCAAGTTTTCTTGAATTCTCAAGAGCTGAAAATTCCCAATTGAATGAAACTTTTTGAAAGCTTTTCTACAGATAAATAAAGACCCAATATGATAATCATAACTTAACAATGTAGATTGCATGCACCCAACTAAATATGAATTTTAAATGCTTTTATTCATTGACAAATATCTCTTCCTTCTCTCTAATGCAAATTTGAAATCCATATGTTTCAAGCAATCTTTTTGACAACTTTCACTTGAAATGATAGCGCTGATAGAACTTCTTCTCGTTAGATTTTATGCTCTACCCCTTTGTATAACTAGAACATCTTGCATTGATACGAAAATGCCTGCTCCTACTCCTCGATACAATATTTCTTTGCAACATCTCCATCATTGGATCATCATTTGTATAAGGATTTTCATCATAATTAAGAGGAATGTTATCCACACTATGATCAGCTATGCTTTTCAAATACTGACTTGGAGGATATTCTTCATCTTCCCCTTCTTTAGTGCTATTTTCATAGTCCTTAGAATTCGAACTGAATGGAAAATTTGACTCGATTTTTATTGGATATTCTTCCTCTTGTGCGTTGTCAGCGCTGCTCTCATAGTCCATATAATTAGGACTACGTAAAAAATGTGACTATTTACGTACTGAAAATGCTACATCCTGTCCTTTGTCACTGCTACCTTTATATTTATTAGTATTAAGACTAAGTGCATCATCTTGTCCTTCATCACTGCTGCTCTCATAGTCCTTAGAATTAGGACTAAGAGGACACCGTGACACTCCATTCTTTTGAAATTAATCATCATGCTCTTCATCATTGTTGCTCTCATGGTCCTTAGAATTAGAACTAAGTGGACACCGTGACACTCCATTCTTTTGAAATTTATCATAATGCTCTTCGGCACTGTTGGTCTCATAGTCCATTGGATTAGGACTAAGAGGACACTGTAACACTCCATTCTTGTGAAATTTTTCATGACACTCTTCATCGCTGCTACTCTCATAGTCCTTAGAATTAAGACTAAGAGGACACCGTGACACTCCATTCTTTTGAGATTCCATCACGCTCTCCATCACTGCTGCTCTCATAGTCCTTAGAATTAGCACTAAGTGGACATCGTGACGCTCCATTCTTTTGAAATTCATCATCACGCTCTTCATCACTACTGCTCTCATAGTCCTTAGAATTAGGACTAAGTGGACACCGTGACACTCCATTATTTTGAAATTCGTCATCACGCTATTCATCACTATTGCTCTCATAGTCCTTAGAATTAGGACTAAGTGGACACCGTCACACTCCATTCTTTTGAAATTCATCATCACGCTCTTCATCATTGTTGCTCTCATAGTCCTTAGAATTAGGACTAAGTGGACACCATGACACTCCATTCTTTTGAAATTCATCATCACGCTCTTCATCACTGCTGCTCTCATAGACCTTAGAATTAGGACTAAGTGGAAACTGTGACACTTTATTCTTTTGAAATTTATCATCATGCTCTTCATCACTGTTGCTCTCATAGTCCTTAGAATTAGGACTAAGTGGACACCGTGACACTCCATTCTTTTGAAATTCGTCATCACGGTCTTCATCACTACTGCTCTCATAGTCCTTAGAATTAGGACTAAGTGGACACCGTGACACTCCATTCTTTTGAAATTCGTCATCACGGTCTTCATCACTGCTGCTCTCATAGTCCTTAGAATTAGGACTAAGTGGACACTGTGACACTCCATTCTTTTGAAATTCGTCATCACGCTCTTCATCACTACTGCTCTCATAGTCCTTAGAATTAGGACTAAGTGGACACCGTGACACTCCATTCTTTTGAAATTCGTCATCACGCTCTTCATCACTGCTGCTCTCATAGTCCTTAGAATTAGGACTAAGTGGACACTGTGACACTCCATTCTTTTGAAATTCGTCATCACGCTCTTCATCACTGCTGCTTTCATAGTCCTTAGAATTAGGACTAAGTGGACACCGTGACACTCCATTCTTTTGAACTTCATCATCACGCTCTTCATCACTGCTGCTCTCATAGTCCTTAGAATTAGGACTAAGTGGACACCATGACACTCCATTCTTCTGAACTTCATCATCACACTCTTCATCACTGCTTCTCTCATAGTCCTTAGAATTAGGACTAAGTGGACACCGTGACACTCCATTCTTCTGAACTTCATCATCACGCTCTTCATCACTCCAAAACATTTTACCAAAATATTTCCCTCCAAAAATTTTGTTAGATTTATTTCCCTTCATTATTTTATTCTACAATTTATTGAAAAATGTAAACTAAATTTTTTTATGAAATAAATCTTTAAAGTTAAAATTGTAAACTAAAACTTTTACCTAAATTATTTTAATAGTTAAAGTATATAATATTTACTAAACAATTGAATGTTTTTTTAATTTTTATAATACATTCTAAAACAAATTAATCCCACATTCACCCCACTGTAAAACGATTCCATAATATTTGCTTTATCATAGTTTCCTATATCGCCATAAAAAAATTAACATGTTAAATTTTTTAAAAACAAATTAATCCCACATTAACCGTACGGTAAAACATCTCCATAATTTCACCTATATAATAAATTCCATTATCACTATTACTCACATCACATCAAGGTTTTCTAAGGTTCGTTGAAAGACTTGGAGCAAATTTGTGGAGCAGCTATATTGCTATCAACAACATATTCAACGGAAAATTCTCGTAATTGAAAGGTTAGTTAATTTTTATTTTTTTTAATTAAAACTTTTTGCGAGCCAAATTTACCCACTACGTCCGTTGTAGGCATGGTGGGTCCGGTAAAGGTCACAATGGCCAAATGGGCCCGTAGGTTAGGGGTGATGGGGATGGCTGGCCCGACCGCCTGTAAGGTGGCAATGTGATTCTCGAATCGTCGTGCCAACCCGCGGGCGGGCGGGTCATCGGGGTGGCGCGGGGGGAGGTTGCTGCAGCCTCCCCCCGTGCCACCCCTGCGACCCGCCCGCCCGCGGGATGGCGGGGTGAATCAACAGTCGCCCCACCACCCCGCGGGCAAGCGGGCCGCCAGGGTGGCGGGGCAAATCAATAGTTGCCTCGCCACCCCGCAGGCGAGCGGGCCACCGAGGGAGGCTTCGACAGTGCCCCCCGCCATAGCCTCCCCCCGCGCCACCTCGGCGACCCACCCACCTGTGGGGTGGCGGGGAAAATCAACAGTTGCCCCGCCACCCCGCGGGTGAGCGGGCTGCCGCGGTGGCACGGGGGAGGCTTCGGCAACCCCCCCCCCTCCCGCACGCCACCCCGACGGCCCACCACCCTGCGAGCGGGTGGGCCACTGGGATGGTGTGGGGGGAGGCTACGGCAGCCGCCCCCCTGCCCCTGTGCCACCCCGGTGGCCCACCCGCGGGTGGGGCGACTGTGGAGTCGCCCCGCCACCCCACAGGCGGGTGGGCCGCTAGGGTGGCATGGGGGGGGGGTTGTGGCAGCCCCCCCACGTGCCACCCTGGCAGCCCACCCGCCACCCCGCTAGTGGGTGGGCCACAAGTGTGGCGCGGGCCGAGGATGGGCGGAGGGCAACGGTTGGGCCGCTATGGTGGGCTAGGGTCCGGACCCAACGACTGGCTTAGTTGGTGATGAGCCCCAAAAATGGATAATTATTTGGGCTCATTCAACCTCCTAATTCGACTTAATCCACCATTATCATTAGTTTATTGCATGTTTTTTATTATATTTATGCTAATAGAGTGAATTGGGTTAGTCATTATGCCAACAAGTCTAATGTGTGCTTTGTGTAGCCTTTTTGGTCAATTTGGAGACAAAGTCAATGGTTGAAATGAGCACTTGGCAGCCAAATTCGTCAGAGAACAAGGGAGAGGATTTGTAGGAAGGTGTCCCCTTCATTGATGGGCCCTTACCTCGAATTCTCCACCATCAGCTCGGAGTTCAAGGGCCACCAAATCAATTAGCACAAGGGCAACCAAGCAAGTCAAGTAGGATTGTTGTTAACTACAAGTTGTGGGCAGCCGAGTCCCTAAAGTTTAGGAGGACTGTTGGGGTCCTCAATTTGTATAAATAAGAAGGCTTAGGGCCTCATTTGGGTTATCTAGTAGTTGGCCAATGGTTAGTCATTTTGTAGGCAGAAGTTAGCTAGTTTGTATTTCGTTTTTTAGGCAATAGATTAGCTTTGCTTTCAGCTCATTTTCACGTTCTCCTTGTGGACAGTTTTGATGTAACTCTTCTTTTCTTGCTCAATAAAGATGAATCCAGCTTTGCACCAGCTCTAAATCTCTCTTAGGAGGCTGTAGCTCTTGGGGTTGGGCCCATCTCAAGCGCCCAGTACCTCCTTTGTTTACTTTCATGTGTCTTTGCTGCATTCTTAGAATAAAATCTGCTATTTAGATTTAAATGTTGTGTTGTTATTTAAGTTGCTCTTGATGATTAAAAAGGTTCTTCATGTTTAGATTTACTTGATAGGTTAATCACATGGAATATATTCAGAAAAAGGCTACCAAGTACTTTGGATCTCACCTCCCCTTCAGTGGAATCATGAGCTAGGACCAATGTAACCTTGCTGCCCACAAAAACACATTCTTTGCTTCACCATGCAATTATTAGTGTTCGAATCTCATTTGCAGAACTTGATATCAGTTTTGGATGCATGTTTAGGTTTATGATTGCTTAGTTGCATAGTTGTTTCACATGGTTTCCTTGCAAATAAACTTCTGTTCATTTCCTTTTGTTGTTAGGTCAGATTAGAGTAAAGTAACTAGGTCATAGGTTTTATAAGTGTTTGTTTGTTTAGTTTGAAAAACCACTTGCAGAGTACCTGTTATCCTTCCTTACCTGCCCATACTCCATCCAACCTACCTGCTTCACCCTTCACTCAGAACCCTTACCTTACATTTGCCTCATTCGCTTACTTTGCCATGATTCTCATCTTCTTGTGCAACATCGTTTCATCCCTCCTTGAACAAATCTCACCATCTACGCCACTCCTCAACTCCATCCTCCAAGTCTTGAACTCCTCTACACCCCTATTTCACCTCCATACTCATTCCTCCACCTTTTTCCCTCCATCCATGCTTCAAAACCCCATTTCTGAACATCCTGTAGAAAAATTACAGAACATCCTGTAGAAATCCTAGAACATCCTGTAGAACCCCTGCAGACTTCCTGTAGAAGCTCATAAACGCGGTTTCTTGGCAGCCAAACTTTGTGAAACTCTCTGGAAGGGTGTTAGGGACTCCTTAGACCCTCTCTGAACCTTCCCGACCTCTTCCAAGCATTTCTCCTCCTTGATCCACCTCTGCATAGTAAAAAGCCAGTTAAAAGCACATGCATGATAATTCTAATAACTTATTCAAAAATACAAAAAGATGTTTTCTTCAGGTAGAGGTAGTCTAGACACATGTATCTTACCTTCATAGAAGTAATGGCATCTCTTTCAGTAGTTTGCATTCTCATCTTTGCATCAGTAGGACTAGCTGGTAGAATTAGGGTTTGCTAGGGTTTGCGTTTCTTTTTGGCTTTCAGTTTCTTTCCGCAAGTAGATTAGCTTCCTTTGAGTTAGCTTTCATCCATCAGTTAAAAAGCTTCTTCTAAGAGCTCATAGAAGTTGGCTTAAGCCCCTAGCGGACTTGTGCCAGCTGACCAAGTGACAAATGCGGCAAGAGCTAGTACTTGTGCATATAGCACCGTCGCTTCCAAGTTTGTTACGAACTACCGGGTTGATAAAATTAAAGAAGGGAGTTCCAGGAGTTGTAGCATTATTGCTACAATACTGGGGCTCACCAGTTGGCCAACTGATTTTCAGGGGGCAACAGTAGGGCGATGTATTTTTTAATTTTTTTTTTCAAAATTGTTATGATTTATAAAATTAATTATCATTTATCATTTTCGTTGTTAATTTAAGTTAATATGTTTTCGTCATTTATTGATTTGTGTTTCTTTTTTTCAGGAAAATGGCATCAAGAAGATTTTTGTGAATCTTTCTGGACCAGAGACTCTTAAAGGTGAATCTTCAAAAAACATTGGTGAACGAACTCCACCTGAGCTAATGGCTACAAAACTTTCAAGTGCCTCAAATGATAAGAAGATGATTTCATACTGGAAAAAATCAAAAGAAATGGAACTTCTATAAAAATCTAGTATGTGAAAGAAAGAGAAAGCCAAAATGTGCAGATATATCTATATATTGATATACCTAATGATAATGGAATTTATGACGTGATGGGAAGAGTCATAGACATGTGTTTGGTATCAGACAGTGAAGTTGTTTACATACTTACAAAACCGTCCAAGTCACATGAAATGATTAAATACCAGTTATCATATTCATTGTATGACACGAGAGAGATATCTACAAAGTTGTGTAAACAAATCGTAAATGAGATTAAACAAAATATCGTAAGTATTGTTATTTATATTTGTATTTTGCGTTCTTGTAATGATCTCACCATATTTTTTTTAAATTTGTTTTTATTGACATATGATATTTTGTTTGGCAAAATTTTGTTGAAAGTTGTTCAATTAAGTTGGGAGGCATTCATTTCATAGAGCATGATATTATGAAAGTTGTCAACAATTTCTACTCAGTGTCAGAAGAAGATATGGAAAACAAGCAAAATGTAGGAATTGATGATGTTACAAAACTACATCCAAGGGATCAGAAAAAAAGGCCTCTAGTGGATAAATCTAGCAAGGGTAGACAAGTTACTTTTGAAGACGAGGAAGTTGAAACTGACACTGAAAAATATATTGTCATTACTGAAGATGACATTGGAAATGAGAAGAGTCGTAAAAGACCAAAAGTAACAAAACCCAAGAATAAATCTGTTACAGTTAATGATGAGAATGTTATTAAGAAGAAAAGTAAAGTTGAAGATTTTGAAGTAGTCATTACCAACAGTCAAGAACGTAATGAAACTTCAAAAGAAAGCAGAGAAATCATTACACCAAGAGTTGATTTAGAGGATGGCATTATCAAAACAAAGCAAAATGCCATTCGACAGAATTTAACAAAGAGAAACTTAATTGAGGGTGGTCGTATATTTCAGCTTAATTTCAGACAAATCTATAAGGCAAGTGAAGGACAATGTCAATATCAAATCAGAAAGCCACATCATCTACATGTTCACAACTTGAAGACATTGATGAGGTACAATCCATATGATCATGTGGTTAGTTATGTGCTTCTTGTTGATCCAGTTCAAGTTCCCAACAAAAAATCATTTGATAAGTCAAAATGTTTTAAATACAATTATTATGTACTTGGTGGGAACCATTCTGTAGAAGCTCAAAGACAATTGATGAAGGAATATCCCAATAACCCGTGTTTTGAAACAATGAAATGTATCATTTATGTTGGTTTATCATATACAGAAGCAAAGTTAGTGGCATGGGATCATAATTTAGATAATGAATATAGGATGTCTATGACTTTTATCCAAAGGGTTAGATTTATTCATAGTGAATTTGAAGAAAAATGTGGTGGGGATAGGATAAATGTTATTGTAGATTTCCGAAAGGAATGTTGTATGGAAATAGGCTATCCAATTGAAAAGAAAATCAATTCAAAAGGTGGCAAAGGCAACAAATTTAGTGATTTATTCAGAGGTGTTGATAACATTTTCCAGTTGGCATTTAGAACTGGAGAGATATGGGAGTTGATTAATGAGATTTTTAGCATGTGGGAAAACATTAGCATTAAAAACCAGAAGGTCAAAAAGTCTAAGCCATTGATATGTAGCAACAATAAATTAGGTCCTGAAATGAAGCAGCTTCCAGAAGATATGACTATCACACCTTAGAGAGCATTGTAAGGAGTGAAGGATGAAAAAATTGTCAAAGCAATATTATCTCGTATGAAGTTAGGAAAATTATCATTTTCTGAGGAATTTCAAAAGTAAGTTTGTTGAATTATTTTTATTTATTTCTAGATTATAATTTTCTTTTAAATATAACATATTGTTCTTGGTATTATTTGTTATACATATCATTATATTAACTTTTTTTACTTTATCTATGCAGTCACAAAGTTTACATGAAAATTCAAGAACAAATAGTTAAATTATTGAATGAAGATAGTTGGGATGATGTTGTACGCAACTATCCAAATTCAAGTTCTACATCAACATTAAAAAAAATTATCTTGCATTTAAAAATGTATGTTGATTTATACATTCATTTTTATTCGTCTGTGTACTATTTTTAATTTATAACATACACAGATATTTTTTTATTTTATAAAAGATGAAGAAGGATGGTAATGGAGCACCAGATAGTTTCCGAACCTTTATTGAAAAAATAAATATCGAAAGACTGAAGAAGCAACGTATTAAGAATGTTGAACTTGATCCAACTCTTACTCATTTCATTTGAAATGGGCTAAACACTATTCAATATCAAGTAATACAAGGCAACTGTGAAGACATTGCTAAAATCACACCTAGAAGGGATTATGCCTTAGTTATTGCAGATATTCCCCATTGTTTCAATATTCCAAACATTGACTATGATAGTGACCCTTATATTTATCAAGCTATTAGTAAAGTGGTTGCGGGATTTCTAGAAGTCACGTCATCACCATTATGGAGATTTGTGACATTTCATTCAAACACACAATTGGCAATGTTATTGTCAAGCTTCAAGGGGAAAACAAATTCAAGGATACAGCTTACATGGTAAGACGTTTAAAATGTATATCTAATTAATGTTGAAAAATTCATTTGTATACAAGTTAATTGAATTTTTATTATTTCATGTTACAAGAAAAAGTCAAATCTTCTTAACCATGAAGATCAACTATTTATAAATGATTGTGAGTTCATCCATATTAATAGTTGGGCAAAAGATGATAGCTATATGTCCATGATTTTTAATCGGGTAGATGGAAAGATTCATAGCCAAATACTGACTTATGATGTTGTTGTGAGAAAACTAACACATGAAGACAAAAAAGCAAAAGGAGAGATAGTTAACATTTATTAAAAACCACAGTTATTGATTAACTATCTTATAGACATATGTTCAAATGAAGGAGATCGGGTTCTGGATTTATTTTTTGTCTCAAGTAAGTTTTATTATATGGAATTGAATTTCAATATGTTATTTCTTAATTAATATATCATTGTACTAATTTACTTCATTATTTCTTTTGTACTTGATAATTAGGTACAACACTAGCATGTTGCCTTCAAAAATAAAGAAATTGCATTGCAATTGAAAAAGATCCAATATAGTGCAATTTCATTCAGCAAAAAATTAATGCTCTTCAATTTTTCCAAATGCAATGCAAGAAATTGGGTTGAAGAAAGGGGACATTAGTGAATCACGTGTGGCAAAAAAGGCAAAAGAAACCCAACCACCATTACATGGAATAATTGGAAAGGCATACATTGGGAGATTCGTAGACATCAAAGATCCATTAGAAGAGGAAAATGAGAAAAATGAAGCAGAAAATATTGTGGAAGAAAACAATAATGAAACTCTAGAGGATGAAGAGTTTGGATTACGTGACATTTTTGATTAAATTTAAGTTATGCATGGAAATCAAGCTCATTTTTTGTAACCATTAATTAGTTATACTTGTAATGTTTTGACTTTAACATTTTATGAGAATAATATACACTCAATTAAGGTTGTTATGCATTCAATATTTGTATGATGTGATTTTCGCATTAATTTTTAAGTTAATCATTATTTTTTGAAAAAAAATAAATATATATATATATATATATATATATATATATATATATATATTATTATTTTTTGACATGAAATTCACAAAAAAAAATAGTATTTAACCATTTTTAGTTAAAAATTTCCTATAAAAATTGTGATTTTGACATGTCATTTCTAGCAAAAAAATAATCAAAACGTGTAGTTTTTAGTTATATTTATGTTAAAAATGGTTATATTTATGTTAAAAATGGTTATTTTTATGTCAATTGTTAAAAAATATTGTTTTTTAGAGACAATTATTTCATGTGGATTGGAAAATTAATTAACGATGTATAAATATGTAGAATATCGAAAATTCAAAATATCGATCCTCTTCTTTAAATATGCAAAACAATAAAAACCTCACTACAAAAAAAAAAAAAAAAAACAAAACAAAACAAACAAACAAACCAAAAAAAAAAAAAAAAAACAAGAAAATATGAAGAAGAAGACCACTTCAAAAATTATTAAATTTAGAAAATAATTATTTACATTTCATACATTAGAAAATTAAAAGTAAAAAAAAAAGGGCCTGGTGTAGTTAAATCAACATCAAAATCACTACCATTCTAAAACGCAATGTACATAAAAAAAATTATAGTGCCAAAAACTATGATCTAAAAAAACATGTGTATTCTGCATCACCCATTTTCAAAATCAGGTCACTCTTTTGCAATCTCTACAAAACGGGTAACATTATCAGTTCCCGTTTCAAAGTTTACATTATTCAACTCAAGGACACCAATCCTTCCAATTCTGAGGCATCAACCCCAAGGGCTCCAACCCTATCTTGTCAAGGCACCAACCTTGTTTGTTCAAGGCTCCAACCTTCTAAGCTCCAACCCACTGCTATATTTTGTCTAGATATGTTTGATAGTAATTCTCTGCTCCCAAAATCTTCTTCATTGAATTCTGTCAATCTACAGCTTCACTGTAGTCTCCATGCTACATCATCAATGACAACCTGTCTTCATATGAAGGAGTCTTCACAACTCTTCATATTGCCCACACAGAGTCTGCAAAGTTACCTCATGATGATTTCAAATAGCCATCATGATCTCCAATAATGTCTCCAAGATCTGCTGATGCTTTTCAACAAGATATCTTTGATAAGTTGCGCTAAGCCTCAATGTCTCCACGAAAAAAAATCTCTGTTTTTCAACCCTCTGTTCTTACTATTGCGGTAACTGTTTCGGGAGTGACTACTTCTTATTGTCGCGATATCTTACTTCCAAGAAACAAACTCACAAACACTTCAATGCTAGTGTTGTCTACTGCTCCCTTCAAATGATGACAGATGAAACTTTATTTCCTTTCACAGAACTGTTCTTCAAATTGTCTTCTATACTTCTTCCATAGATTAATTTATCACAGGTCTGAGCCTTTCAAAGATTAACCCAATCAACAGAATGTTTTTACCTTCATCTTCTATTGGAGCTTCGGCTTCCTTTGCGCTCACTCGACCTTTGGCTTTCTTTCTACTATTCCTTCAGCTTCCTCTGTCTCTTCAAGTTCATGAGTTGTGAATTTCTTCATGCTCTATTTTTATGCCTGATATAGATACTCAGAACTGAAGCGTTTCAACTTGTATACATGAGTTTTTCCAATAACCAAAAGACACGTTCATTGGGAGGAGAGGTCGACTTATGAGTTTGCACATTAAAATATTATATCGGAGAGGCCCTTTTTTAATATTCATCCAAGGCTATACCCACATGGAGGTCCCACATGGCATGTTATCACATTAATCGCAATCGCAACATTCATGAAAATCGAAGTTATTCCTTTAATCCCGCAATCGCAACTTTCGAAGGTTTGCACATAACATAGCTGATTCCCCTACTGCTGACAGAGCGGATGTGATATGATATTAAACAATTGTTAATAAATTCGTTGGGTCCACAGCCTTATCGCAATTGACGGTTTGACATCCCTTAGAAGCTAGCGATACTGCGGATATTATATCGAATCGGAAGTTTTACTGTGACCTTTATGACTTGCGATATGAAAGTTCATACGACAGATGTTATATTGTATTAAGGTTTATTATAATGGAACCATTGGGTCCGTAATATATATCCTAGTCGAGGGATTCAATGTGACACATAAAAAAGTGATAAAGCCGCCGATATTGATTTCTTTGATGCACTATGATCTTTAAAGAGTTTTCACAGTTTATTACTGTTAACTCCTTCGTTATGGCTCTTACTCTTGGGTAGATGTGATAACCTGCTTCTATTGCTTCGATAATCTGCTTCTTTGATGGCTTCCAATGAACTCTTCCTCTTACTCTTTGACTTCACAATGGCTTCTCCTTTTTGGTTTCTTGCTCCTGTTGCTTCACAGATCTACTGTTCTATTTGTATATATATATTCAATCCACTTGGGTCCTCCATCTCATCATATCATCATATATCAAACTTTCATCAGTATGAGCATTATGATCAATGGGCATCAATGGGAAATCATGTATCAAAGAATTTTCCATCACTAACACTTCCATACTGACATCAATGACAACCTAGATTAACATATCAATGGGCATTGGGTTGAGAAGTATTGGAAATTGTTTCCACAACTTCATCCTGGTAAGGGTAGGCAAATTATGCAAGCACCAAAAGAGGAAGTGATAAAAGAAAAAGTGGTACAAGTTGCGACCATCCCTGAAGCAGCTTCAGAAGAAGAAAAATTTCAAATAGAGGGTTCATTTACCTAGTTGGGTAAGAAATAGGTGCACTATTTCTCCAGCTAAAGTTTGTAAATCTATGTTTTTCACTAGTTGCATATCCCCATAATTGGACAATTTGTAAAATTGATGTTCATAAATAAATCACTTATATGCAACAACGTTTTCTTTGGGCTTTATTATGCTAGTTTGGCTTTTTAATAGTCAATTTGAATGAAAAATTTGGGAGTCAAGTTTATTCCATCTTGTAAAATGCATTTCTATTTGTCGAAATCATTTTAAAACTGTTGTATGAGTAGTTGCATCACATTCAGTGTGTTACAAATGTTTTAAGCACTCAGTTATACAAGTATTCACTATGTGAAACTTGTTTTAGTTCATTTATCAAAGTCTTTTTGGATCTTATCCTTGATAAGGATTTTGTAGCAGAGCGCCTTGGAATTATTCTCGGGAACAATGTTGTTGTGGATGGCCATAGCGACATGGACAAGCAGAGAAGAACATCAAACTTGAATTCTTTGGTCAAGTTATATTTCAAGTTCAGCTTCAGAAAGAGCCAAAACAAGTACAAGTCAAGGAACTACCATCATCGATTGAATTGAGTTTGGATAAATGAAGGAACTATACCTTCAAATGTTGAACACATGAAAGTGAACTTTTGGCGACCAAAAATTTTTCAGCGGGGAAGAGTGATCAGGAGCTCAAAATTTACCAAAAATTCAAAGTTTTCAGAATGGTGTGGAACCTAAACTATTTTGTATATATCGTTGTCTTGAATCTGGCACAACTCGTTTTGCACAAAATGAACACCTTATGCCCCCAGAAATGCAATCTATTCTTTTTGACAAATACGTAAAAAATTTGCAGGTGGTTGACAGGGATGTTGACTAGGCATCCATACCTCCTAGGTGGAAATGGGGATATTATTTGAATATTTCTAGAATATTCTCATAATATTCCGTTGAGTTGGCATTGTCCAATTGGTTCGCATGTTTTAGGTTTGGGCCAATTAGGAGGTGACACGTGGCTAAGTCGGAGGCCACCATGTGTCCTCCTAATGGAACTTTAAAATTTTATGGCAGACAGGGCAGAGGTCAAGCTCGACCCCATGACCTCCCTTAGCAAAGTGCAACACCTTACCACTCCGCCTACAGGTTGTTTCTTAACCACTAAGGCTCTAGGTTAATGTTAAAATTTACCGCCGCAAAGGTTGGGGGGCGCGCGGACTTAACTGCCCCCCATGTGAACACTATAACTGTCATCTCTAACCACTTGTTGTGACCACCAAGGTCACCGCCACCACATCGACCGTTGAACATGCCATCCACATATGAATTCTTCTCCTGGCCGCTATCATTAACCGTGACCGCTGGAGGGAGGGGACTAGCCCCTGGGCGCATGGCCCCCCATATGACCCAGATTCGTGTTCTAAGGCCTCGGTGGAAAAATTAACGGTCCTACAAAATCCACCCAAAGACCGAGGAATTTGTTGCTCCGTTAGCGAAAAGTGGGGTGAATTTGTAGGATGAAGCCAAATTTTGTGCAATTTGTAGAGCGAATAGTGGAGAAACTATGAGAGGTCACAACTTCTCCAGCTTTCGACCAAATGGGATGAAAAAAGAGGCTAGGTAGCCATTTTTGGACATTCTGGACTCATTGGAGTAGGTTTCAGAATCAAACGAGCACTTATAGATAAGATTTTTTCAGATTGAAGTCTATGGGTGCCATGGTCAACTAGAGTGTAGATTCAGTTTATGGAGGAGTTTGAAGATGGAGATGGCCTTGCATCAGTTTTCCAGCCTCCATGTTCTTTCTGCGACAAAAATTACATCAGTGATGTATCTTTTATTCCTATTTTATCTATATGTGTTTTGGAGAAGAGACTTGTTTATGTACTTCAAGTGGATTGTGGTATTGTTTATTCTCTTTGAAGTTGGACTATGTGGTCTTGGTGTAAGATGCCTATGTTTACTAAAGGTTTACATGTTTGATTGTAGGTTAACATGTGTATGGAGTGAGAACTCTTGTAGAAGTTGTTTCTTTGAAGGAGAAACTAACCATTTCATTTCAACACTTTATGTACTCTTCCTTTTCTAGACATTGAGCATAATGAGAAGAGGTCATGCCATTTGAGCTGATCCAAGGAGATGTAGCCTAGAAAGGGTGAACTCCTTTAACAATGGCTACTGTATTATTGATTGATGCATGCTTCCATTCAGTGTTTTGATTTCATGTTTACAGGTTTTCATGAAACTAACTTAAGAAAACACACATAAAAAAATCATGTTTTTAATTGTTATTTTAGAGTACAAACTTCAAGCAAATTTTTGTATTCTGATGAGGATCTTAGCATAGAAATCTAATATTCCAAATTCAAATCAGTGATGCACATAAACAATGAACCATGACCATAATAACATATCCATTAATGCACATAATTTGTGCATAACCATGTTCTTACATGACACACACAATCTAAATTGATGGTATGTAAGGAACTTCTACCTTCTATTAACTAAACCCCAATGTTGGCAAGAGGTTGATGCCTCTCTTTTTAGCAGTTTGTGCACTTTAAGTTTCCTCTTTATGAACTTTCCTTGGGATGATATGTTTGTTGATTATATTTATTAATTAGGTGTGACCCCATAAGTAATGTACATAAGGGATGCTCTTCAAAGTGGGACATATCTCATGATACACCATATTAGGTGTCACAAAAGCTAGAGTCCAATGAACAATAATAGACAAATGGATGTGCAAGAAGGAATGCAAAATAGATTCCATTGCAACCATATCTTTCCAAGAGTCATTGGTGTTTCTGGAAAACATCGTTGTTCTTATTGGTGAGCCTTCATGTGCCTCTAATTCATTGTTAGCATAGGAATAATAAAGTAAAATAGATTTAGACAGATTAATTAATATTAAATATGAGACATTTATATGTTAATTGAAAAACAAACATACCACATACCAAATGACAAGTAGAAAATAGAAAACATACCTCATATCTAACTATTTACATATGGTCATTCAAGTAGACCATCAGGATCACTACTAACACTAATGGTCTCCATTAACTTCTCATGTTCATGATCAAGTAGGAAGTATGATACCTTTGATGAGTTCTTGCTTGCCATTGTTTGTAGTTGGAAGTGTATACCAGCAACTAAGTTTGTATAGTGGTACACAATTAGTTGGTCTATAATCCTCAAACATAAACCCTTTTCTCATTTGTGTTCTTTCACTCTTTGTTAAATATTCTCCTTTGATAGCCATCATCCCAATAAATAAAAAAATATCCTTTAGAGTTTTTTATTCCCTCTATGCAATGTGTCAATCAATAGTCATTCCCTTATTCATTACCTTCTAAGGAAACCATAGCATATATGTCCTATGCAAAAAATGTAATGCCAACATGTCAATCCACTAAATAAAAAAACCATACTATTATCATGCTAGTTATTAACATTTAATGGAATATTCATC
Source organism: Pinus tabuliformis (assembly GCA_031772625.1). NCBI lineage: Eukaryota > Viridiplantae > Streptophyta > Pinopsida > Pinales > Pinaceae > Pinus > Pinus tabuliformis. The sequence goes on along the minus strand of CM062810.1, from coordinate 253,402,990 downwards.
GAACTTGGTTGTACAATATCTAAGAGACTAGTCCCTTATTGCTCATATTAACTTCATATTAAAATGAGGTAGCCTACCAATGAAGACCCAACAATCTGTTTGGCCTATTGTGTGGCTATCTCATCTAATAGAATACTTTCAAAAAAAATTTACATTGCATTCAATGAGACATTGAGATGTGTGTTTTAGCAACAACATTTTCTCGTGATCTTGTTACAATTAATCGTGACAAGACATGATGGGCTACATTATGATCTTTCCATTGAGTTATATTACCATTTTTTTAAATAATTCACAAGGTTTCTAATGATATGATTACTTGTTTTTATATTTTTCATTGTTTTAATGTATAGAATTATTCTAGTTATAGTTAAACTCCTAGATTTTAACAAAGATGAAAATAATTGGCATTTGTTTGCATCAATTTTCTATTCAAAGTGTCCTTTTATAGTTTTATAGGATTGGTAATGAATAGTTCATTTAGGTAGCTTACCTTCAATTTACGATAAACCACTTTCATCCACCTAAAGGTGTTTTGGAGTTCTTCATCACACACTATACAATTGAAGTAGGAGTGATGGGCATGTATTCTAGGACTCTTAATTTCCTTGATGTAGACTTACATTGCTTGAAGGGGATTAAATGTGCTCGAGGGTGGCTTCTAAAAGATTGCATTGTTGAAAAATAGATTGCACCACATGGAACTTCTTTATCAAGACGTTGTGCACTAGTCACTTCTCTAATTTCATCCATGCTATAATAAACTCCAAGAAAATTCATCATCATCTAATCATCCACAACAATATTTTTTGATGGAATATTCATTGGAGGTTCTTTAGTTGTCCTAGAAGTTGGATTCTCCTTTTATGAAATAATGTTATTTTCTATACCTATAACAACCTTTTCCCTTTGCTTCAATGATATTTTCTATGGGTTGTTTCTTCCTCAAGGACATTATTTTCCAATTATGATAGTTCCCCATGTGTAAATGGATTATAATTACAAGGAGACAACAATTTTCTTCCAATCACAAATAAACACACAAGTTCCAATTACAAATTGTCCTCTAATTATACAAGGAATAAAAAATTGTCTCCTAATCTTACAAGAAAAGTACAAAAATTAACTTTCAATTTCATAGCATGATAAAAAAATTCCTTCCAAACACACAAGAAGAAAATTTAGTTTTTCTAATTGCTCAATAAGAAAAAAATTATCTTCAAATTACTCAAATTTCCTTCTAATTACATAAAAATTGTCTTATAGTTACACAATAAGATAAAAACTCAATTACCAATAACACAAATGGACAACAATATTAATGGTTTGTAGATTTTTGTGGTGTGGTTTTTTAGAAGTTGAATTCGGATATTCCACAATTTTCATCTTTAATTTGTCGACGTTTCGAGTCTAGACCAAGACTCATCATCAGGGGTCTTGATGATGAGTCTTGGTCTAGACTGGAAACGTCGACAAATTAAAGATGAAAACTGTGGAATATCCGAATTCAGACAACAATATTCTTTCCAATTACATAGAAACTCATATCAAGTGTTAAAATTCATTGCTCTTATATGCCTATTCACTATATTTGTGCTTGGATGTCTAGCTCGTAACAAGTCTAGTAGAGGAAGTGCACACATGTTATTATGAACATGGATGCATTCCTAGGAATGCACATTCATTTTCAACAATGTGCACACATTCTTGAGACTGACATCCACAACAATAATTGGCCTACCTAACTTCCTCTATTTCCTTCTAATGTTAGCTTGGTAATGATAGGACCACGCACACATTATAGAATGTATGCATGCTTCTGTCTCTATCTCCCTTCCTCTATCATTTTTATTTCCCCTTCTCTCTCTCTCTGCCCCCATCACTCTCTATATCTTTCCCTCTCTATTCACTACTACACCAAAGGTATTTTTAAGACATTTTTTTTAAGATAAAAGAAATCTTTTGTCTTAAAAAGTCACTTTTTATTTTAGTTATTTTACATTAAAATTTAATATCAATTGAATTGTCTTAAATATAAAATTTAAGACAAAAACAGTTTTAGACAAATATATTAGAAGACAAAAATATTTTAAGACAAAACTTTGAATTTAAGACAAAAACAGTTTGAGACAAAAATATTTTAAAACAAAACTTTATGTTTAAAACAAAAATAGTTTAAGACAATCTGTATATTTAAGACAAAAATAATTTGAGACAAAAATAATTTGAGACAAAAATATTTTAAGACAAAAACAGTTTAAGCCAAAATTATTTTAAGACAACCTTATATTTAAGACAAAAATATTTTAAGACAAAACTTTATATTTAAGACAATGACCACTTAAGACAAAACTCATTTAATACAATTAACAATTAAGACAAAAAAATATCAATTTAAGACAATATTATCTAACAACTGCAAAATTGACTCTGACAATGCACCCTAAGTCCACCAACTTGCATGCTACTATTGTCCTGCACCTATACCGAGGTTGCTATTTCACTTACCATTCATGTTATCTTATATAAAGACAATTATTTGTTGGGCTCTTCGTTTTGTGGGGGTAGTCGACTCTGAAGAATGCAACAACTTTTCCTGGCAAGATTTCCTGGACATCAATTCATCTTATGTCCCTTCGATCTCTGTTGATACGATTAGAGACCACATGTATTTTATTGCATTCAATAGTACTACATGGAGGGGGATTTTAAGACAATTTTTTAAGACAAAAGAAATATTTTGTCTTAAAATTTTCAATACGAGGCGCTAGTAAAAAAGGTAAAGGTAAAGGATTAGGAGTTTGTCTTTACGTTGTTGATGGGTTTTTCAGGAAGCAAAGCAATGGAGGCTAACAACAACTGATGGGATTTAGGGCGATGGAGGCCAACAACAAAGGTGTGCTTCATGAGAGGAGAAATGGAGGCACTTTTACTGAACGTGGATAGACAGTAACATAGTTGGAGTACTTTTCGGGGTCTCCATCGATTGTGTTTTAATATGTGTTTTTTATTGTTTCATTTATTTTGACGCTACTTTCTTTTCAGAAACAAAAAAATGCTATCTTTGTATTAAAATATAAAGATAATACATAATTCATATTTTGTTCATTATATTATCCTTTCATGCTTCTCCTATCATTCCTATGCCCATACATTTCTATTTTCTTGTTCTACAAAAAGTGTCTTTCTTAACATCAAACTTTAGCTTATAACCATTACATTTTCATAAATGAACACTTTCATTATCTAAAGATACAAAACTTCCATCAAAATTGGGTTTGTGTTAAAATGTCTCCTAAGAGTAGTTGATGTTGCTTGCATTTACCATGATACCCTACTTGAAGACTGAGAATTTTTGTTTACCTGTTTCCTTTGAAATACCTCTTTCAGATAGGAGGTCCATTGTTAATTATGTTCTATGTATATATGTTGGAAATGTATATGATTAAAATTCCTTACCAAGTTTTACATCTTCATCATCCAATTTGCAAGTATGGGGGAATTGAAATTAGTATGCTTGTTTACCCAGTCAATGATCCCATTTACATCTCCATATACCTAAATTTTGTCTAACCTTAGTCATTTTGTTGTGATAAGGACTCCCCATAATGTTGTAATCTCCAATTTTTTGTTTGATCCCATTCCTCCCTCCCACTAGAAGTGGAAGAAATTATCAGGCTCAGTAACTATGATTGCACCACATCCATATTTCCTTCTATTGTTGTCTCTTTCAAAAAGCCCAACCGGATATTCTTTCCAAATATCAATGAATTTGTATTTCTTGTTTCTGTTGGACTTTATCACTGACTTGATCTCATTGAAAAAAGTAATTATCTTGATAATGGCTTCTCTAGCAATCACATTTTTCTAATGAAAAATGTTAGTGTTCCTACTTTGCCATATAATACATATGATATATAATGGGAGGGACCTGTACGTCCCATGTGAAGTGAACCATGACAGAAGAGATTTGAACAAGGGCTTATCAGTGCCAACGAAAGGAAGCTTCATTTTCTCCATAAACCCATCCAAATTCAGCCTCACATATGAGCATTTGATCAACAAATGATCTGCATCTCGCACCCACCCCCCCCCCCCATGCATAAAGGGCATATTCTAGGACCAATGAACCCATTATTTTGTAAGTTATTCCATGTTAATATACGATCATGTGTTGCCAGTCGAACAAAAAAAAAAAAATTGTTTGGGAGATTACATCTCCATATATCCCATAGACGCTTATTATAGTCATTGATCCTCCCGGGCCTTAGCAACTTCAAGTAGATGTCTTGGACCATCAAACTGTTCTTTTTCATTTTACCACCCCCCCCCCCCCCCATATCATACAGTCTTGCTTATCACCAAGAGTGATGCCAGCAGATCGAATTTGCGCTACATATGACCCCCATTCCTCATGATATGTCTCTGGTATGCCAAGGTCTTCGACCCTTCTCCAACTCTATTGATCAATGTTTTGAGTCCCCGACAAATATATCTATTGCAATCGGATAATTTCCTTTCTGTGAAGGATTTGCAATAACTGAAAGGATAATGAATGATTTCTAGCCTTCCCCATGATGGCGTCTAATCCAATTTTGATCTTGGATCCATCTCCAGCCCCCCAATGGACAAACCCCAACATCCAGTGTAGAGTGTGTTGAAAAGTGTAACTAGGTTCGGTCTTCATAATGACATGTGTAAATATGATTTTATGTAATTGATGTAAAGAAGAAAATAAAATTATTTTTGTAATGCTTGAATCATGGGTTTCATGATCAAGGAATTTTATTTTAGTTAAGGTTCCCATTGTGAGCCTTTAGGTTTGTCATCAAGTCATAATAGTCTATTGAGTCAATGTTATGTATGGATGACCCTTCTTGGGCATGTTAAAAATATATGTGAGTCATTGACAGAGTCAAAGAGACCCTCCAAGATCAATCTCAAACATCTCCTTCAAGTTGGCCTTAAATGAAATTATGAAGCTTCACCAAAGGACATGTCGTCTCACACACAACTCAAGTCGGCTAATTTACATGGGCAAACCACTGTAAATAGGGTAGCTCGACTTCATTTCAAGGACATAATTTCGGCCAAGGAGAATTCTATAATAAGGAGTGTGACAATCACTAGGAAAGGAGGTTCATAACCAACAAAGAGAAGGAAAGGAAGAGTGATGTCCTTAGCTTTGTTTTGGGTTTTGTTTTAGGTTGAATCACTCTACAAGTGTGAAGTATAGACATTATCTATTGCAAAAGAAGCCAAAGTGTTGCAGTCCCTTTTGAAGGTCAAGTCAAGGAGAAAACTAAGGAGTATCTCAAGTTGAGTTGTCAAGGAGGTAACCTCCACCTAAAGCGAAGGAAATGAAGGTACAAGAGAAGGTCATCTACATGTACTAGGGCTTCTGAATTAAGACTGAGAAGTTGCAGGTCTGAAGCAGAGAAAAGGAAGTTGAGATCTGAAAGGTAACAAAGGTACCTAAAAAGAAGAAACAGGTAGTTGATTATCGTTGACTCTATTGAGAAATAGAGGTCAAAATAAGAAGCTTGGTGTCTTGGTCTTGGAGAGGTAAAATAGGTCAAGGGTCTTGGTCTTGATATTTTTCAATTGAAGTCTCTATAAGAAGAAGAATTCGTTTGGGTTTTCCTCTCAAGTGGGAGAGGTTTTGGCCCTAGCTTAACGCCTATATTATGTGTCTCTTGTCTCTTTATTGTTTATGTTTTGATAGTTGTTTAATGAAGAACACTATAATAATCTAACTAAAGAGAAGATCATAATCTAAAGGATTAGAAAGCATTCACAAGAATGTATCATTAGAAGAGAAATAACCTAATTGGAATGCCCTAGATTTCTCAATAGAGTGTGTATCATACTTCTCCATATGTGTGATATTGGCATCACTACTAATCCATGACGAGAAAGTTTGACCAAACATATATTTTCCTTAATGATATGATACCACACACCATTTCCATACATGACCCTCCACATGTTTTTTATAATCAAAGCCTTGTTAAAAGTGGATGTATCTATGAAACGCCAACCTCCTTCATCCACTACCCTTGCAAGTGTTGGCCATCATACTGTATTAATTTTGTCTTGTAATTTTGTTCCATCCCATAAGAAGTGGCTCATGATAGCTTCTATCTTATGGATGATCTCCCTTGGCATTAAATAAAGGTGCATCCAATATACTAAAATGTTTTGTAGCACTGATTTCATCATTACCATCCTTCCTCCCATCATCAACCATATGTACTTCCAACTGTCCATTTTTTTGTGAAATATTTCGATTAACCATGCCTAATCCTGGTTATAGTATCCTTTTGGTTTCATATTAAACCCAAGTTAGGTGAGACCATCGTCCAGGATTGACGATGTTACCCCAAACGGATCAAATATGTCCTTTGTTACATTCTCCTCACTATCATCATGTAACAAGACCAATTTGCCTTCATTCATACTCAAACCAAACACAACTCCAAATGATTTAATGAGGTATTTAATGGTTCTCCACTCCCCCACCATGGATTCCCCGCCGAGTAACATATCATCTACAAACATTAAATGAGAGATGGAAATATTTTTTGTTACTTTGATCTCTTTAATAATTCCATTATCCTTTGACACCCTCATTTTTCTACTGAAACAATCAATAACTAAGAGAAAGAGAAATGGAGACATGGCACATCCCTGTCTAATTCCTCTATATGCATTGAAAAACTATGAAGGCAAGCCATTAACAATGACAACATAATTTGTAGTTTTTCAACATGCTAAGATCCATTTAATGTTAAATAAAGACATACTAGATTTTAACCGGGCCAAGAAGAGGAATTCCCAGTCAATGCAATCATATGCCTTGCTCAAGTCTACTTTTAGAAGGAAAGCTCTTTGTTTATGTGATTTAATAGAGTGCATCATCTCCTGGTGTTATGAAGAATTTGGTATCTACAGATAAATACTAATTCCCGAGACAGTAACTATATCTAGAACAATAGTTTAAAGCACTTTAACCTTTTCTTATAAACAATATATAAGACAAAAAGAATGAGAGGACCTACTTGTACTTTCGCTTTCCTCTTGTCTCCTTTGTATCGATCCTATTGTTCCTTCCCGTACTTAACACGCTTGAGAAGTACCTGTAAACATCAACAGAAGACAAAGAACCAATCAAAGCAAAAGATCTATTGATTACAAGCAAATGGAATCAGATACATTCACACATATAAGCATCACATATCAAGATAAGCATATGGAAAAAGGTGTAAATACTTTATTGAATAGAAGGAAGAATTACAACCACGAAGCCTGATTCGAAGTCACTCCTCCAGCTTTGGTTCCATCCACATCACATCATAAGCATGACAATCCGAAAGCATAACAACACTTACAATAGTCTCAATTCTCAAACTAACATTATCTCCTTACAATCATCAAAGTCCAACCCCTAGTCACTTAGATGAATGGTAAATTTATAGGAAGATGGAGGAGGTTTTGTCATCAATGAGAGTATTGAATGGCCTTCCATACTTAGAATTAGTTCCATGGAGGAAGGGATGAGAGGATAGGAGGTATCTTAACTCATTCCTCATCCATTTTCGAGCTCATAGGAGATGATAAGTGTGGGAATCTTCTAGAAGGCTCTAGAAGATAAGAATATTCCCCAAACCCTATGTGAATTTCGCTCAAACTCGCCCAGCATAGGTCAGAGATGGCCTAGGTGCTCTACAGAGCACCTTGGAATGGACTTAACTGCTCTGCAACACACCCTTGCATGGGCCTAACTATGCTGGTCCCTCTAGAGGTCATTTCAGGATGTCTTCAGGCCATGAAACTGTCTGGGAAGGAGGCATTCAAAAGGTTGACTTGTTTAGGGCATGTAGCAACTGAAATTAGGGTTTGATGAGCCCTAAAACACTGATCTGGATGATGGGAGTGATGTGCCCAAATGGATCTGTAACAGCTGCCCCCTAAAGCATGAAGTCGAAAATGTAATGTCGAGTGAAATGCTTTACGATGTGATGAGGAGGTTCTAAAGTGGATGGTGACCTGCATCAATTACAATACATAATATCATGATATTTTGATTTTTTCTCATGAATTGCTGAGGGAAGGCATACCCATGCTCATCATATAAACTTTCGTTACAAGTACATAGACCCATGATCGGAATGACCATTAATGTAAATCCATTGTACAGATGATTTAGTACATTTCCTGAAATCGCAGCACAAATGGATGAAACTAGATCTGGGGTCTTTTATCTCATTCAATCGTTTGCTAAAGTATGATTCTAACCATGTGGATATGTGATCTGAAGTCGAACATGGGAAGACACCATTTGATTACTAGCCAATGATGTAAGTCATTAACAGACACGAGAGAAATCACTGATAATGATAATGATTCTCAAGGTACTGCAATACATTATGCATGGTGTGAATGGATGCTTTGATGTCGAACACCATACAAATTCTTTCGGTCGAAGCCTAGTGATGTCAATATATCGCCGGAAGCGAGAAACTTTCCATTGATGTATGCAAGCCTCAAGGTACTGGAAGGGTGTTTCTAAGTCAACTTCTTGGATAATGTGTTGATGTCGAAAAGAAGCGACTCGTCACAGAGGGCCTTGATGTATCCCACATCAATGACACGAAACGAGTGTAATGATCTTGGAGATGGAATTTCACTGACGACACAAGGTTCAGGAATGGCGGTCATGAAAATGAAGGTTTATGGTATTGCAAAGGATGAATTTTGACTGAATGACTTCTCTTGAACATGTCGGCAACACTGAAATGAATTGGTAGCATTGACCCAAAACAAAGTGATGGATGGTATGATAGACCAACAGTATGATAACCCAACCCAAATAGTGACGATGATGAAGTGAAAGTGTCATGTTCAAGAGGTTCCGATGATGTTGGAACTTCTCAAAACATGTTGATTTATGTGAAGATGCTGGCTAATAAGACCACTCATTGCAACTGTTCCTCAAAAAGGGTAAAACAACCAAGTGAAAGTGTATGATTGGCCAAGCAAATAGTGATGATGGAAGGAGAAAAACCAAGGCTCATCTGACAGAAGAGGCTGATAGAATGGCAATCACGAGGGTTAAAATGGAGATGGGTTCATTTTTACACAAGCTTGAACGATGGGAACTATGGTTGGATTCAGTTTCATGTTTACACAAGCTTGAATCGAAAAACTATGCTTGCATTCAGTTTCATTTTTACACAAGTTTGAAACGAACAACTATGCTTGACATTGGTTTACATGTCCCCAACATGATGACTCGATTCTAGGTGCATGGCCCCCAATTGCTACCAATTTGTTATGAAGAATTTGGTATCTACGGATAAATACTAATTCCCTAGACAGTAGCTAAATCTAGAACAACAGTTTAAAGCACTTTAACCTTTTCCTATAAACAATAAATAAGACAAAGAGAATGAGAGGACCTGCTTGTACTTTCGCTTTCCTCTTGTCTCCTTTGTATCGATCCTGTCTCTCCTTCCTGTACTTAATACGCTTGAAAAGTACATGTAAACATCAAGAGAAGACAAAGAACCAATCAAAGCAATAGATCTATTGATTACAAGTAAATGGAATCAAATACATTCACTGTTAAGCCCCTACACTACTAGTGTAACCCCTTATTATTATTACTACAACCCCCTTATTATATTTTTATACCCATGTAGTCCCCATTTTGTTACTATTGTGCCCATTAGAAGCCCACTATTGTTATTATTGTGCCCTTACATTATTATTGTTATGTCAGCTCTGATTATATTATGACCCCTTAGACTCCTATATATAGAAATGAGGTCTTGTCATTTGTATCATCGAAGAATTGTTCATTTGTGTAATGTAAAGGAGGTTGCCCCCTTGAAGACGCTGAATGCTAAGGCATTGATCTATCTTTTTGTGAGCTGGTTTCATAACATTTGGTATCAGAGCTTTGGATTCTAGGGTTTCACTGCTCCAAACAGGTCATTGTGGCATTTGCGCTATAACTTTTTTATGCGATGTTTCAGATGCTAGAAAAAAACCCATTTGAGATGAAATTGTGTTGAACCTCGGGTCCAAATTTCAGAGCTTTTTGCGCTATATTTGAGGAGATATGATCTGAGGAAGTTGGTATTTTTGCAGACTCCTGAATTACATTCCAAACAGATGACCTTGGGAAAATTGTCATAACTTTTGTTTTGAGTATCAGATTGCAATTTCATAAGAATTTACAGAAAGAGGACGGATTGTAGTTTCCTGTGTATATTTTTTAGACTCGAAGGTCAAAACAGTGACATGTGGCACTTAATACAAGTTCGCTCTTCTGAAAAGGTATATAATCAGGTTATCTTGGGAGATTGTGCATAACTCTTTCTTGGAGAATATAAATTCGATCAGATTGGTGGCATTGGAAAGAGGACACAGAGGGCTACTGCAGGTCGCAATTTCAGAACTGGAAGAACCGAAATTACAGAGTTACAGTCGTTTCAAGATCAAGCTCCTAAAATTAAGAAAAAGCGAGATGAGGAAGTTTGATGGCGAGGATCCAGTAAATTGGATACTACAGATGGAGAAATATTTTGATCTACATGGTGTACCACTGTTACAAAAGGTATGTATTGCATCTAATTATTTAGAACCGAATCAATTTTTATGGTATAAAGGGATTTGTTCTCATAAACCACTTGTCACGTGGTCAATTTTCACGAAGGAAATGATAGCACATTATGAGGATACAAAGAGAAACTCCTTCTTTAGCCAATTGATAAATCTCAAACAAAAGGGTTCAATGGAAGAGCACATTGAATACTTCCAAAAATTGAATAGAAGGGTAAATTATATTCCAGAGAAACAAAGGATTGATGTCTTCATAGGGACTTTAAAGGATAACGTTCAACATGAGGTTCGTTTTTGGGAACCTGATTCATTTGAGGAGGCATTCGAGTTGGCCAGAAAAATTGAAAGCGAAATTATGAAAACAAGGAATTCCACCACTCATGACTATAATTATGGAAGTGTCTCGTCTCCTAGCGTTCCACAACCTACAAGGCTTACACCACAACAATTGGAAGAAAAAAGAGAAAAAGGGCTTTGTTACAATTGTGTTAGAAAATGCACTAAAGGTCATAAGTGCACTGAGAAGAAATTATTTTACATAGAATATGAATAGAAGGAAGAAAAGGATCGAGAAACATCAAAAGAAGAGGATATACACCAGGACCCAACCCCAAAGAAAAAAGAAATGAATCCGACTATATCTTGTAAAGCATTGGCAAGAATTACCACTCCTCAAACTCTCAAGATAATAAGGACATATCAGAAGAAAAAGGTTCAAGAAGTGAAAGATCACGTCAAGAAAGAAGAAATGAATCCAACCATATCTTGTAATGCATTGGCCAGAATTACCACTCCTCAAACTATCCAAGTACAAGGACATATCAAGAAAAAAAATGTTCAAGAAGAGAAAGATCACATCAAGCATCAAGAAATGAATCCGACCATATCTTGTAAAGCATTGGAAGAAATTACCACTCCTCAAACTCTCAAGATAGAAGGACATATCAAGAAGAAAAAGGTTCAAGCAGTGAAAGATCACATCGAGCATCAACAACAAGTTCTCCAACTTTTAAAGGATGACGCCACTTTGGTGCAAAATCAAATGAAACAATAGGTAGATCAACATCGTAGTGAAAAATGTTTTTATGTAGGTGATTGGGTATTTTTACTGCTACATCTCAAACAAGTTATTTATGAGAAGAAAATGTTGGCAATGCTACATGCACTTAAGAAATGGCGACCTTACCGAATGGGAAGACACTTCAAGGTAAAAATGGATCATGATAGTCTTAAATACTTTTTAGAACAACTATTATCTTTAGAAGAACAGAAAAATGGGTCACAAATATGTTGGGTTATGACTTTGACATCATCTATAAAAAAGGGAAGCAAAATTTTGTTACAGATGCACTCTCAAGAAAGGATGAGGATGTCGAAGCGTTATTTTGTGCTATTTCTATTATCCAACCAGATTGGATAAGCAAAGTAAGGGATGAATGGAAGAAGGACGAAGAAGTGTGGCCACTCATTCAAAATTTGCAAAAGATCCCAATTCAAACAATATTGACAGAACTTGAAGAGGAAGGAAAAATGATATTGGAACCTAGAGCAGTCACAAAACAAGAACCTGACAACTACGAAATTGATCAATTTCAGAGCATCTCATCAAGTGGAAGAACTTACCTGCTAAAGATTCCACATGGGAGGACAAGAATTTTATACAGAAGCATCAAGAACTACTCAAGCGTTGAGGACAACACTTTTTGAAGGAGAGGGTCATGTTAGGCCCCTACACTACTAGTGTAACCCCTTATTATTATTACTACAACCCCCTTATTATATTGTTGTACCCATGTAGTCCCCATATTGTTACAATTGTGCCCATTAGAAGCCCACTATTGTTATTATTGTGCCCTTACATTATTATTGTTATGTCGGCTCTAATTATATTATGATCTCTTAGACTCCCATATATAGAAAGGAGGTCTTGTCATTTGTATCATCGAATAAATGTTCATTTGTGTAATGTAAAGGAGGTTGCCCCCTCAAAGGCGCTGAATTCTAAGGCATTGATCTATCTTTTCTATCTTTTCGTGAGCTAGTTTCATAACATTCTCACATATAAGCATCACATATGAAGATAAGCATATGAAAAAAGGTGAAAATACTTTATTGAATAGAAGGAAAAATTACAGCGATGAAGCCTGATTCAAAGTCACTCCTCTAGCTTTGGTTTCATCCACATCACATCATAAGCATGACAGTCTGGCAGCATAACGACACTTACAATAGTCTTAATTCTCAAACTAACATTATCTCCTTACAATCATCAAAGTCCAACCCTTGATCACTTAGATGAGTGGTCAATTTATAGGAAGATGGAGGAGGTTTTGTCATCAATGAAGGTATTGAATGGCTTTCCATACTTAGAATTAGTTCCATGGAGGAAGGGATGAGAGGATAAGAGGTAACTTAACTCATTATTCATCCATTTTCGAGCTCATAGGAGATGATAAGTGTGGGAATCTTCTAGATGACTCCAGAGGATAAGAATATTCCCAGAACCCTATGTGAATTTCGCTCAATCTCGCCTAGCGTAGGTCAAAGTGGGCCTAAGTGTTCTGCAGAGCACCCTTGCATGGGCCTACCTGCACTGGTCCTTCAAGGAGTCATTTCAGGATGTCTTCAGGCCATGAAACTTTCAGGGAAGGAGGCATTCAAAGTGTTGACTTGTCTAGGGCATGTAGCAACTGAATTAGGGTTTGATGAGCCCTAATAGTACTGATCTGGATGATGGGAGTGATGTGCCCAAATGGATCTGTAAGACATCTCCCTATCACTTGGCAGGATTCTAGGTTTAATTGTCATGTCATTTGAATCAAACAAACGCTCTAAAGGAACTAAACCTCTAGGGATTATATTATTACTTAATTGAATTATATCTTGTCCAACAACATTAGGAAAAAAGATTGTTGCTTCAGTATCTTTAAATCTTCTAATTTGTTGATCGTCTTCAAACACCTGATAATGTCTAGTATTATACAGAATAGATGGCCTATGTCTCACATTGATCTCATATTTTTCATTAGGATAAATAGGAATTCTGAATGCACTAGCAGTTGTTGTTAAAGAGTCTACAATTCTGTTTTCTTCTTTAGGAATGAGAGAGATTTCATGTTCAGAGAAAAAGTTTGAAAACAAATCCCATACCTCATTCTAGTAGGCCCTCGTCCTCGGGTGTCTAGTTTGATAAGTGCCTTTGACTTGGTTCACAATTAGCTCTGAATATCCAAACATATGAATTTTCTTCACTTTCTGATCTCTTAACAAGTTCAGCGCAATAATAAGAGCTTCATATTCTGCCACGTTGTTTGTACAGTCAAAATACAATTTGTATGAATGCAACTAAATAGTATAGTCTGGCAGAACAATCTAAATTCCTTCCCCATAACCCTTCTCAAAAGTGGAGCCATCAAAATACAAATTCCAGACTTCATCTGAAAATATTTGAACCTATTTTTGTTGAACATCGACCTCAACCTGTTCTGATACTTCTCCATCAATACAAAAATCATTAAAGAAAATTTGTGATCCTACCTCTATATCTACTACATAAATGGGATGATTATATGGATGAGTTCTACTACTTACCATATAGGCCATTTGGAATTCCCTATATAATCTTTTCAACTCGCCAAACAACGAGATTGATGTGTAAGTCATGTCCATCTGCAATGTTCCCCCTACTCTTGATGCCCAGGACCGAGACAATAGCATGTCAAACCTAGCTGGAATATCTGCTACCATTATCCATCATTACACTCTTAACAGGGATCTGTGGCAATGTTACAACTAGATCCTTTATGAGCCCTAAACATTTTACTTTTCTGGAATCAAATGAGAACAAGGCTTTGTAAGTTCTGGTAATTTGAAGTCCTAGATGGTCCATGACTGATTTTGGCATCAGGTTATGCGAAGCTCCAGAGTCTAACATAGTGTTATGAAGAATCATATCATGTATGTTCAGACTTACATATACTGAGGGAACATCATCATTTATGCTAGTGACATGTGGACCAAAACAAATTCAGGAGCATCATCATCTAGATTTATGGAATCCTGTAAGTTTATATTAACTTGATCACTCTTTGAATCCTTAACCATTGAAAATATTATTTTTTTGTACTATTCATTTCTTAAAATTTCAACAAAGGGAATGCAAATTTTCAACTTATTGATTTCACTTTCCAGATTGAAACTTGACTCTGTTTTTTCCAATTCTTTAATCTCCTTTTTAGCTTCTTCTGCCTTTTTCAGACTGTCCTTCTTAGGCTCCTCTGGTCTCTTCAATATTTCCTTCCTTGAATCAGCTTGTTGCTCAGTTGTTGTCTTTTGTGGTAGAGTTTTAATAGGAACAATCCGGCCCCTGAGATTGTACTGCCTTTGAAAATTTGCTACTACATTGTTATAGCCATGTTGATAAACTACTGAATCACAAATGTTAATGTTTTCCTTTTTGCCTGAGCATCTAGCAGAAATGTCATGCTCCTCCTTGGTAGAAAACACTTGTGTTTCTTTATCATCAAAACATCCAATTTGATGATCTTCTTCCTCAATGACCTCCTCATCAACAAATCCCTCTAGAAAAGGAGGTCAAACAACAACTTGTTGATCTTCAACACCCTTCTGCTCTCTTGGATGATTCTGAGCCCTTTGAGGCCTCATGAAGTTCGGATTTCTCACCTGAGGTTGATTTTCAGCCCTGGAAGGAGTTAACTTGTCAACTAGCTTTTCCATCGTCTTCAACATCACATTACATTTCAGATTGGGTGAAGAAGATGATTCTTCTTTGAACACCACTCTCTTCTCAGTTTTCATTTTTTCCTTCTTGGCCAACAAATTGGCTTCTACTCTGATTGCATTACTCTACATTGCTTCTAAAGTGATAGGATTTCTTTCCCAGAGTTGATAAGCCATTTCGGCATCAAAACCGTCAGGATAATGTAACAAGGCTAATCCTGGAGGAGGTTTTATCTCAACTGGAATTGAATTGTAGACTCTGTTAAATATGGTTGTGAATTCTTGAATTGACTCCCCTGGATTCCTTTTTAAACCTTCATATTCAGCTAAAATCTGCAGGGGATTTTTCTTCACCTCCCACCTGGTGAGAAATAATTGTTTAAACTGCTGGAAAGTATTGATACTTGTTGCAGTTAAGGAACTGAACCATTTATTTACCTCTCCTAATAGACTTTGTGCAAAAAGTCTCAATTTTACATCCTCATGGTCAACCTCCTCTGAATCTATAAAGTCATTAAGCTTGTCTACATGTTGTTGATCCATATAAAGCCTAGTGCCATCAAACTGAATCAAGCGTTGTCCATAATTCGAGGGGAGTTCATGTATCAGACCTTGAAGGTTCAAAGGTGCATATCTAGCAGCCATAGAGATCATATATGAAATTACACTGACAACGGGAGTTTGGATAGCAGATGTCAAAGGCACTGAGGTTGTTGTGATAACAGTTGATAAAATGGGCTTTTGGACACCCACAGAGGACAAAGGAGTGGTTGAAGCAAATAAAGATGGGATGAAATAAGGAAAGGTTGAAGACTTAGCTGCAACTTCCTGGAGTTCCTGGACTTTTTGTTCTAATTTCTGAAAATGAGACCAAATCTCGAAATCTTGTGGTAATAGCTCTAATTCTGGGATGGAAGAACCAGGGGTAAAGGTCTTTAGATTTTTTGGATCAAGGACAGTGTCTAAAAGACTACTTTCAGACTTAGGCATCAGTAAATTACTTTCAAATTTAATATCTAACAACAAATCCTCAAGAGCTTCAACCTTTGTAGGTAGAGAATAAGACCTTTCTAAGTAGATTGTACCTGATTCCTTTGGAGTTTTCTTCCTGAACAACTTTTCCAGGCTTAACAAAATCTAGGGTGGATTTGCATCAGTTTTCCTTCGAGTATAAACGCTTTTGTGAGCCAGAACTTCGTCAATAAGAGCACTTCAAATTATAGTGTGGAGTCGCCAGAGAAAACACCTTGTAGCCAAAATTGATATACAAATCTTTGTTTGCCCTCAGAGATTTGATCTTCAACAATAAAATCGTTTGGGAAAATATGCCTTTTTCTCCCCGGCAACGATGCCAAAATGTTATCTCTTAGAGGAAACCCGGCTGCGGGAAAACCTATAAGGTAACCTCGAACCTCTTTGAGGTTGAAAGCTGACCCTTCAACCTGGAGAGGGATCTCTCCCTAAAAACTCAACTACTTAAGGTCACTATAGTAGAAGGTTTGCAATTGAGTTATATGGCCAGATTTATCGAAAATGATTGAAATTTGATTGGCCTATATGAAAGTGTTAATTTTAGATAATAATGGTATGTTCTATTCTTAGCACAATTTACTTCAATATTCCTTTAGTAGCCCAATGACAGTTTCCAAATATTTCCAGTAGCAATCACATTAGCTTGACAGTAAATGTAGATAGAACATAAAAAACATATGCAGAAAACAAGCCAAGACGAGGACACCAAATTTGGCGGATGCGAGGGAAAAACCGCAATGTGGAGAAAACCCTTCGATCAAATCTTCTTTTTATGATTCAATAGATCAACAAAGAGAGAGAGTAAAAAATTCAAATTCACTTGCCCAATACACTTTCAAAAACAGCAGTCAATAGCAGTCAACTTCAACCCTAACCAGAAAGTTGACGTTGGTCAAATCAACAACAAAATTTTTCCTTCGCAACTCGATCAAAGGTAGTCAACTCATCCTCAAAGAAGGGTCAATGACAACCCAAAAAAATCCATCTAGCCTCAGTCAAACTCTGTCAAGCTTCAGTCAATGCTACGGTAAAACAGACTTGCGGTCAATGCAGGCCAAACTACCCCAAATGCCTTGATTTTTGTGCCAGGAAGTATGACCTCAAGAAATCATAATTTTTCCCAAGAAAACACAATCAAATTCAGTCAAACTAGCCTTAGTCAATGCTAGTCTGCAATCTAGATTTTTAGGCTGCACTTTGTCTATAAAATTTTTGACCTCCTTGCCACACATGAGAGAGAGAGAGAGAGAAGGATGTGTGAGTGAGTGATGTCCAAACGAGGTGATAGGTCACTCTTATTTATACACTTTGTTGTGGGTGAGGAGACACATCCATTGGGCTTCTTGAGCCTACATTAAGCTAAGGTCAACCTTAACAATTTGTGCATGAGAGAGAATGAATTCAAAATTCCACTTCTGCTTGTCCAAATGAGATGATATTTATATCAAATTTGGACCTCTCGGAAAGAGGAATCCAATGCAATAATCATATCCATCATATGAGTTATCCCAAGGTGGAATTTGGCCCTAGTTTCCAATCTTAACACTTCCTCTCAACCGGGGGAATTCCACCTGCCAATCCATCTATCATCATGTACCATCTATGACATCATTGCTCTATTGAACCATGAAGTAATAATGAAGAAGAAGTGGTCGATAGTGAGTCATAAGACCTTACACTATCCACTGACAGAAGTCAGTCCTTGATCCCAGATCAAGTTGTTGAACACCATGCATCCTAGTCATAGGGAGTATGGCAGTACATGATGTGTCCATTGGTAGTGCTATGGTCCCTAACCACTTTTCCCAACTCATTGGCCAGATGAGAGGTACTTCCCATGAGTCTCGGACCCCATGGGTAGGACGTGTGTTGGGGCATCGGTAGGAAATGGTGAACCACTTATCCTGCTCATATGCCATAGGAGAAGGTGAACCACTCATCATATGCATATGTCAATCGTAGGGGAAGGTGAACCACTCACCCTACATACATGTGTCCGCAATCATGGGGGAAGGTGAACCACTCACCCTACACACATGTCAACCATCATGGGGTATCACAAGGGAAGGTGAACCACTCACCCTCTACATAGCGCACCACTAGGGGAAGGTGAACCACTCACTCTATGGTTGCTCATAGCTCCAAGAAGTACCACAAGCCCCTAGGAGCTCGAAGAGCTCAATGTCCAACTCATACGAGACCCTCATAGAAGGGTCTTTCCATGACTCCAAGTCTCTCTCAGAAGGTTAATAATTTGACCTTCCCCAAGGACTTCGTGAGAATGTCTATGGTCTGCTCATTCGTCCTGATGTGTTGGAGCTTTATTGCTCCCCGTTGTACCATATCCCAGATAAAGTGGTACCTGATATCAATGTGCTTGTAGTGGTCATGGAACACAAAATTCTCTAAGAGTCGAATCCCACTTTGGTTGTCGCAGAATATCGCGATGGTATCCAACGCGTGCTCAAATAGCTCATGGAAGAGCTTTCTCAACCAAACAGCTTCACAACAGGCCATACTAGCAAAACTGTATTCGGCCTTGGTGTTTCTTAAAGCAACCGATTTCTACTTCTTGCCCATCCAAGATATTGAAGCAGACCCCAAAGAGAAGAAACACCCAACGTGCTCTTACGATCCACCACACTTCCAGCCCAGTCAGCATCTGTATATCCATGTAGCATCAAATTCCCGACAGTGTATCTCATTCCATAGTGGATTGTGCCCCGAAGATATCTCAAGATATTCTTAGTAGCAATCCAATGAATGTGATGAGGCTTGACCACAAATTGACTCCACGTGTTCACAGAAAAGCATATATCAGGACAAGAGTTTACCAAGAACATTAGGGCCCCCACAAGTTGACGATACTCGGAAGGGTTCGTTAATCTGGGCCCAACAACACTTCCACCTAGCTTCTTGAAGTTGAGTTCCACCGGAGTAGATATAGACTTGCAATCCACCATCCCACATCTCTCAAGTAGCTTCACAATGTATTTTCTTTGAGAAAGGAAAATCTCACCTGGCTTTTGTCAGAATTCCAGCCCTAAGAAATAGTGCATCAGTCCTAGGTCCTTCATCTCGAATTCGGAAACCAACTCCCTCTTGCATTGATGAATGAGAGGGTCATCACTTGTCAGAAAGAGATCATCCACATAAAGGACCATAATGATAAGTTTTTCCTTTTCAACCTTGAAGTATAGGTTCAAGTTAGCTTCACTCCTTGTAAATCCCAACTTCATAGGATAACTATCCATCCTCTCATACCAATCCCTAGGGGCTTACTTCAACCTATAGAGGGCTTTCTTCAACCCGCATACATGTGTTTTATGATCTTGAACTTTGAACCCCTCAGGTTGTTCTACATAGACTTCCTCCTTAAGAGAGCCATGCAAGAAAGCAGTTTTGACATCCATTTGGTGTAGGCTCCATCCTTGCAAGGCCGTAAGGGCTATGATCGAATGGATGGTGATATATCGGTCAACCGGTGCAAATATCTCATCATACTCTACTCCTTCCTTTTGAGAGAAGCCTCATGTTTATTTGGAGTAGCATTGGATGTGCTCTAGCCACGAAAATTGGTGGAGAGGATATAGCACATGAGATCCCCAAGACCCATAAATGGTTTGGGTAGAAACTAACTAGCTTGGGAGATATTAAAATAATTAATATTTTTAATGGAGTTCCCAAGTCTAAACTTAGGAAAAATAAAATATTAATGGGTATTAATATAAAACTGGGTTAGAAGGTTCTAAAATCCATGGATCAAACCAAATCTAATCTGAGTCGTTGATTAGCGATTTAACCTCGGTCGTTGATGGACCAACTAGAAAAGTATAAGAGGAGGCTTGAGGGTCAGTTGGAGAACACACCAAGAGAGATCAAGAACTCGATTTTCTAGGGAAGGGTTTGCTGAGAAAATTGAGTGAAGTGTTTTGAGTTGCAGCTGAGGGGAAATGAATACAGAGCAGAGAGGCAGAGTTAGTACCGGAAGCATCAACACAGATGCTGGGAGAGGGTTGACGCAGAGCTAGCTAGAGGCCACATAGAGGCAGTTAGAGGACACGCAGAGGCATCCAGGAGTTGCGCAGAGCCTGAGGAGGGCCAGCGTGTGAGACACAGAGGCTCCAAAGGCTGACGCAGAGCCCCGAGAAGCTGATGCTGGGCCATATAGGCTGACTTTGGGCTGACACTAGGCCAGAGAGGCTGACACGGACCCTAGAGGCAGCGCTGGGAGATTTCGTGGGGCAAATTGGAGCTGGAGAGCTGGATAGGGTGATGCAGAGTAGAAGAAAGTTGTATTGTTGTTGTGGGATCATTCATCTGGTGATTTAGTTGGAATATATGTCTCTGACTTAGAGGTACTACTGCCAAGGGCATTCTCTGTTGGGTGAGCCATTTCTAGCACCCTGGTTGTATTCTGAAACTGCATAATAATAAAACCCTTTGAATAGCTGCACCGGTTTTCCCGCATTGGGTTTTTCCAGGGACATTAGTCTGAAAACAACAGTGTCACTTGTGTGCTTGTTTCTTTCATTTATGATCTGTATGTGTTGATACTGTAATTGTATTTATTTCCAGTATTTACATGGTAAATAACTTGTTAAGTAACTGAACAAGTAGGAAGAAATAAATCAAATAGTACAGAAAGAATTTCTAACGGATAGACTTAGAAATTCCAACACCTTGAGCAACAAATTTGGCCTTGAATTTTTCAGCACTCCCATCAGTTCCATGTTTGATTTTGTAAAGCCATTTTGAAGTGACCACAAACTTGTCCTTGGGTTTGGGAACCACATCCCAGACATCATTCTTCAAGATTGATTCATATTCCTCATTCATCACATCCTTCTAGACTTTGTGTTTAACAGCTTCTTCCAACATAGATGGCAAAGATTGTACAATGGTACTCATGATAGCTAAGTACTGTTGGTACCTGTTTGGCTTCTTGCTTTCATGAAATGTCCCCCTCGGTGCAATATATCTCTCAGCATCTTCAAGAGTATCTTTGAGCCGCAGAGGTCTTTTTCTTGAAGTATAGGGCTCACTAGGAGATGGATCAATGGATCCATCGAACCTTCAACATCGGGTATCGAGTGATCAGTCGGAGGTTCATCCTCCTTTCCTGCATCATCATCATTGTCCTTCCTATGGATAGGAAGATCTCTGACTTTCCCATGGGCAGAATCTTCATCGAAAGTGACATCATGACTTATTTCCACTTCTCTTTGACCAGGCACATAAATTCTATATGCTTTTGAAGTTTCATTATAGCCCACAAACATTCCCTTCTTCCCAGATGCATCTAGTTTGTTTCTTTTCTCCTTCGGCACATGAAAATACATGGGACAACAAAAAAGTCTAAAATGAGAAACATCAGGTTTCTTACCAGTGAAAACTTCTTTGGGTGTCTTGAAGTCCAATGTTTGATGCAGGCATCTATTTTGAACATACATAGCGGCGTTGACAACTTCTCCCCATAAGAACTCCGGTAGACCTTGGTCATGAAGCATGGCATGAGTGGCTTCTATGATAGTTCAATTCTTCCTTTCGGCAACTCCATTTTGCTTAGGAGTATATATAGTAGTGGTCTCCCTCTTAATGCCAACTTCTCTATAATAGTCATTGAATTCATTTGACTCATATTCGGTTCCATTATTGGTCCTCAATATTTTGATCTTCTCCCTTGTTTGATTCTTAACCAAGGCTTTGAAAGAGTGGAACCATTTGAACACTTCATCCTTCTTCTTCAAGAAATAGATCCATGTTTTGCGAGAGAAGTCATCCACAAAAATTGCATAGTACAAATATCCTCCCAAAGATGTTACAGACAACATACCTGATAGATCAGAATGGACCAATTGAAGAATATCGGTAGTTTGACTTTGACTTGAGGGGAATGGTCCCCTTGTATGTTTTCTAGCTGCACAACCCTAATAAACTCCTTCATGATCTAAGTTTAATTTGGGCATACCGGTGACCATCTTCCTTACATCAAGTAAGGCTTTGTAATGAGGTGAGCAAATCTTTGGTGCCATAATTCAAATTGAAGAGATATATCACAAGTCATAGCTCCCAATGAACTTCCTGCAACCTGATAGAGAACTTCAACCCTAAATCCAAGTGTAAATGCATCTTTCAGGTTTCTTTGCCAAATACGAACCTTTCCATCAATGAATGTCACCTTGAAATCTTTATCTTCAATTATAGAAATAGAGACTAGGTTATTTATCAAATCAGGTACATACAACACTTCTTTTAAATGAAGGGTTTGACCTTGATTTAAGTGAAGAGTAATAGTCCCAATTCCTTTCACGGGATAAGTGTTAAAATTGGCAACCAGGGAAAAACTTCATGTGGGTCATCTTATTCATGGCTGATAATATTTTTATTAGATTCCTCTCGTCGAGAGGTGTAGGATTGATATAAAGATCATCCAATTCCGATAAGTATTCATGGAGATATGAATTTATTTTGATTATGGAATTATTATTAAGCCGACCTACAACTCATGTAGGCTCAGAAGCCCAGCAGTCACATCTATTCACCCACCAACGTTGTGTATAAATATAAGAGGACTTTTCCTCATTTGGACTCACTCATATCATCACGTCTCTCTCTCTCTACTACGCAGAAATGAGTCTCTTCTCTACTACGCTGAAATGGGTCTCTCTCTCACACATGTGAAGCCGGAAGCTGTTGAATTTGAAGCTGCAACTGCAAAAGTAAAGATTGACTTGCGTAGCCTATAATATCTTCTCTTTGGAACTGCGTTGTAGGTTCATCTGAACCTCCTCTGAAAGCTGCAAATTTTGGTGGTGGAATGAAGTCAATCCGATGAACGGTTTGCAAGATATCGACTGCCCTAGTTTGAAGCCGGGAATTGTTGAAACTGAAGCTGCAACTACAGAAGTAAAGATTGACCTACGTGGCCTAGAAGATCTCCTCATCTGAACTGTGTTGTAGGTTCATATAAACCTCCTCTAGAAGCCGAAACTTTTGGTGGTGGAATGAAGTCAATCCGACGGTCGGTTTGTGAGATATCATCTGCCCTAGTTTGATAATGAAGTTGCTAATGCTGATGTTGTTGATCTAGGATTTGCTACTGCTGATATGAATCAGATTTATTGTACTATTTCTCTCTGCTGAATTATTGAATATAAAAGAAGATTTGATCAAAGGGTTTCCCGACACATTGTGGGGTTTGTCCCTAGCTAGCCGCCACATCTTGTGTCTCTTGTCTTGGCTTGTTTTATGTCTATCGTTTAATGTTCTATTTGCACTTTACTTTATGTATATGTGATTGCTAATCTGTGGAATATAATAAGAAAAAGAAATAAATTGTTATAAGCATAGAACATACCATAACTTAACATGGTATCAAAGCTAAGGTGAAGACAAAGCCCGAGCAAGAGCAAGAGAAATCATCGAAGAGAAGATTGGCAAGGCTATCCTAAAAGAACTATGGGGTCCTCAACACTCTTTCCTGCCGAAGACAAGCTCCGTGAGAAAGCTGACTATCACGGATGGAAGATGTCTATCGATCTAACCCTTGAGAATCAAGGAGTGTTGGATTATGTGAGAGGCAATATTGTTGAGCCTCCATCAAATGCATCCACTGCTGCCTGGAACAAATGGAAAAATGGAGAAGTCAAAACAATAGAAGATCATCCAGGACTCTATCGACAAGCACTTGGTGGCCTACATCTCTGAACTGGACACCTCTAAGGAAATCTACGATAGACTGGATTACCATCTGAATGGTACGTGTTCAGGACTACTCTTCTGAACTATAATGTAATTCCTGGTTTCAAGGAATTAATGGCTAGATGCATTCAAGAAGTTACAAGGGAAGAAGTGCAAGAAATGCCCATGCCTAAAGGTCCTCCTGTTGCCTTTTCTTCTCATGCTAAGAAAAGAAATAATTCTGGGACTAAATCAAAAGGAAAGGTTGGACTTAAGGCTAGAAGAAAATGACGATGTTACATTTGCGATAAAGCAAGTCACTATGTATGAGATCATGAGCATCATGATGAATGAGATCATGGACATAAAGGGCAACATGAGATCATGGACATATAGGACAACATGATGATGATGCATGCTAGTTTGAGCAGCATTATGATGGATAAAATCATGGACATGGGCAGCATGATGATAATCATGATTAGAGCAGCATGGTACAGTATGCAGTGGTGCAACTAGAAATCCCTCTGATGGCAATCAAAGAAATGACAAATTCAACAACAAAGGTAAGAGGAGAGCTGGGGATCAAGGAAGAGGACAACCATTCAAGAAGGCTAGAAAGTCCAGGATGTATTAAATGCACCTGACCTCAAAAAGAACCTAGCGTCCATCTCGGCAATGGAAGACAAAGGCTACAAGGTAACCTTCAGCGATAGCAAGGTATGTATATGGAAAAATAATGTTAAAGATGCCTTTACTCTTGGGTTTAGTGTTGATTCATTATATCAGATCGATGGAAGTCTGCTAGGTGTCATGTCTTATGACACATCTCTTCAGTCCGAACTTTGGCATTAGAGGTTTCCCCCCTTCATTATAAAGCTATACTCGGTGTAAGACAAATGGTGACAAGGATGCCCGAATTCTGAGTAGAGAAAGAAGGTGTATGTCCAGGATGTGCCAAAGGAAAGCTCAAAAGGGGACCATTCCCCTCAAGCCAAAGCAAGACCTCCGATATATTACGATTGGTTCACTCAGGCATACCTGAAGTTGGCATTAAGAGGGAGACTGCTACACCACATACTCCTAAGCAGAATGGTGTGGTGGGAAGGAAGAACCGCACGATGATGGAAGCTGTCCGGGCCATGCTACATGATCAAAGACTTCTGAAGTTTCTATGGGCTGAAACTACAATCACCGCCATATATGTACAAAATCGATGCCCTCATCAAGCATTGGGTTCCAAGACTCCTGAAGAAAAGTTCACCGCAAGGTGAACAATCTTCCGACTTTGAGGAGCTCTCAAGAAGCCGACACCAGGGAACCGAAAGAAAAGGATGATGAATCAATGCCTGATGTAGAAGAACCCATGGATCTGATTGATTCTCATCCACATGAGCCTTCCTCTTCTAGGAAGAGGCCTTCATGGCTTAGGGGGATACTTGATGATGCTGAAGGACATGCTACACCCTGAGGAACCTTCCGTCAAAGTAAGAAACTTAACAGGTATTAGGGATACCTGACCATCATGAGCACAGTCATACAAAATGAGCCTTCATCATTCTCAGATGTCGTCAAGCATTAACTATGGAAGGGTGTTATGACCATAGAATATGAGTTTATTATGGAGAATGATGTCTGGGAAGTAGTTCCCAGACCCTGGACAAGACAATTGTTACTTCAAAATGGCTTTACAAGATAAAGCATGCAGCAAATGGAAGTATGGAAAAGTATAAGGTTCATTTTGTTGCTCGTGGTTTATCCCAGAAAGAAGGTATAGACTACGATATTTGCACCTGTTGCCAGATATACGACCATCCGCTTGATCATAGCCCTTGTGGCTTCACAAGGATGGAACCTACATCAGATGGATGTCAAGACCGCGTTCTTGCATGGTTCTATCAAAGAAGAGGTCTATGTGGAGCAACCTGAAGGATTTGAGATTTATGATTGAAAATCTCATGTATGCAGGTTGAAGAAGGCTCTCTATGGGCTAAAGCAAGCACCCCAAGCATGGTATGAGAGGATCGATAGCTACTTGATGAAGCTGGGATTCACTAGGAGTGAAGCCGATCCTAACCTTTACTTTAAGGTTGAAGATGACAAGCCTCTCATACTGGTGTTGTATGTGGATGACCTCTTTCTAACAGGTGCAAACCCTCTCATTCACAAATGTAAGAGGGAGCTAGCTTCTGAATTTGAAATAAAGGACCAAGGACTTGAAGTATGGCAGAAGCCAAGGGAGATTTTCCTATCTCAAGGAAAATATGTGGTAAAGATATTGGAAAGATTTGGTATGATGGACTGCAAGCTTGTGACTACCTCAAGGATCTTAACTTTTAGAAGTTATATGGTAGTGATGTCAGACCAGACTTGGGAAATGCCTCTGAGTTTCAAAAACTCATTCGCATTGATGTTCTTGGTGAACCTCCGTCTGAACATATGCTTTGCAGTTAGCACTGTGAGCTCATATTTGGTTGAGCCTCACTGCATTGATGCCAGGAATCTTCTAAGATGTCTTCAGGACACAATCTCTCATGGATTAAGATACACTGTCGGAGATGTGAGACTACTTGGATATACTGATGTTGATTGGGCAGGCAGTGTGGTGGACCGTAAGAGCACTTCCGGGTGTTGTTTCACCTTGGGATCTGCTTCGATATCCTGGATGAGCAGGAAGCAGAAGTCGGTGGCTTTAAGGACCGCTGAAGCAGGATATATTGTTGCTAGCATGACCTCGTGTGAGGCAGTCTGGTTGCGAAAGCTCTTCAGTGAGCTATTTGGATTTACATTGGATACCACTATGATTCTCTATAACAACCAGAGATGGGATTTGATTATTGGGGAATCCCATATTCGTCGATTTCTCCAGCAGATAGACATCATCTGGGATATGGTAAGTTGATGAGCAAGGAGGCTCCATCGCATTAAGATGATGTACAGGTTGATACACCTTGTCAAAACCCCGAGGAAAGATCTAATCTGTGATTTTCCCAAACGACTTGGAGTCGGCAAGAAACCCTTGTACAAGGGTCCTGCATGTTGCATACATTGAGCTCTGGGAGCTCTGAGGGCTTGCGGTTATGACTGGAGCAAAATACGACCACAGGGTGACTCACCCTCCCCTGGTGGTGCGCACTAGAACAAGATGATTCGCTCTCTTGTAGGACAAGATGATTCGATCTCTTGTGGAACAAGATGATTCGCTCTCATATGTAGCAGGATGATTAGTTCTCCTGTGAGGCCTGGATTGATGTGTTCTCCTGTGAGGACAGGATTGATTAGTTCTCCTGTCGAGGCATCCTACCCATGTAGTCTGGGACTCATGGGAAGTACCTCTCATCTGATCAATGAGCAGGGAAATGAAGTTAGGGACCATATTAGTACCGATGGACGCATCGTTGTATCTACCATACTCCCTGCGCTAGGATGACCTCCATTGATCTGGGATCAATGATACTGGTCTGGGACCAATGGTACATACTCCGAGACTAACTTCGTGTCAGTGCAGTACTGGTCTGGGACCAGTGAGAGTGGTACATACTATGACACTGACTTCGGGTCGGTTGAGACTAGTCGGGACCAATGGTACACTCTCTGAGACTGCGATACTGATCTGGGACCAGTGGTAGGAGTTGTACCATACTATGATGCTGACTTCGGGTCGGTTGAGACTGGTCTGGGACCAGTGGTACATACTCCGAGACTGACTTCGTGTTAGTGCAGTACTGGTCTAGGACCAGTGAGAGTGGTACATACTATGACACTGACTTCGGGTCGGTTGAGACTGGTCTGGGACCAGTGGTACACTCTGAGATTGCGATACTGGTCTGGGACCAGTGGTAGGAGTTGTACCATACTATGACGCTGACTTCGGGTCGGTTAAGACTGGTCTGGGACCAGTGGTACATACTCCGAGACTGACTTCGTGTCAGTGCAGTAGTGGTCTGAGACCAGTGAGAGTGGTACATACTATGACGCTGACTTCGGGTCGGTTGAGACTGGTCTGGGACCAGTGGTACACTCTCTGAAACTGTGATACTGGTCTGGGACCAGTGGTAGGAGTGGTACTTACTATGAAGCTGACTTCGGGTCGGCTGAGACTGGTCTGGGACCAGTGGTACACACTCTGAGACTAACTTTGAGTCAGTGGAGGATGATACTAGTCTAGGACCAGTGGAGTTGTACTCACTATGACGCTGACTTCGGGTTGGTTGAGACTGGTCTGGGACCAGTGGTACATACTCTGAGACTGACTTTGAGTCAGTATGATACATCCTCGATCATTTCTTCTTCTTCATAATTCGGACAAAAGCAGAGCAGAGCAGAACAATGCAAGAGCAGAGCAGAACAGAGAAAAACAGTACCGATCAGTACAAGGAAAAACAAGACAAAGCAGAATAGGTAGAATAGAGAAGAGCAGGGCAAGGGTCAAGTTGTATGGGGCAGTGTATTTGATTGATGAATAGTAACGACCGATAGACAGATTGCAAATGAAGTTCTCCCTGGTTGAGAGGGAGTGTTAAAATTGGCAACCAGGGCAAAACTTCATGTGGGTCATCTTATTCATGGCTGATAATATTTTTATTAGATTCCTCTCGTAAAGAGGTGTAGGATTGATATAAAGATCATCCGATTCCGATAAGTATTCATGGAGATATGAATTTATTTTGATTATGGAATTATTATCAAGCCGACCTACAACTCATGTAGGCTCAGACGCCCAACAGTCGCATCTATTCACCCACCAACGTTGTGTATAAATATAAGAGGACTTTTCCTCATTTGGACTCACTCATCTCATCACATATCTCTCTCTCTCTACTGCGCAGAAATGAGTCTCTTCTCTACTGCGCTGAAATGGGTCTCTCTCTCACACATGTGAAGCCGGAAGCTGTTGAATTTGAAGCTGCAACTGCAGAAGTAAAGATTGACTTGCGTAGCCTAGAAGATCTTCTCTTTGGAACTGCCTTGTAGGTTCATCTGAACCTCCTCTGAACGCTGCAACTTTTGGTGGTGGAATGAAGTCAATCCGATGAACGGTTTGCAAGATATCGACTGCCCTAGTTTGAAGCCGGAAATTGCTGAAACTGAAGCTGTAACTGCAGAAGTAAAGATTGACCTGCGTGGCCTAGAAGATCTCCTCATCTGAACTGCGCTGTAGGTTCATCTAAAGCTCCTCTGGAAGTCGAAACTTTTGGTGGTGGAATGAAGTCAATCCAATGGTCGGTTTGTGAGATATCGTCTGCCCTAGTTTGATAATGAAGCCGCTAATGCTGATGCTGCTGATCTAGGGTTTGCTACTGCTGATATGAATCAGATTTATTGTACTATTTCTCTCTGTTGAATTATTGAAGATAAAAGAAGATTTGATCAAAGGGTTTCCCCACACATTGTGGGGTTTGTCCTTGGCTAGCTGCCACATCTTGTGTCTCTTGTCTTGGCTTGTTTTTTGTCGATCGTTTAATGTTCTATCTGCATTTTACTTTATGTATATGTGATTGCTAATATGTGGAATATAATAAGAAAAAGAAGTAAATTGTTATAAGCATAGAACATACCATAACTTAACAATAAGTGGCATTATCCCCAAGTATAATATCCATATTAGTCTTCTTTTCAATCAAGTTTGAGAGTGCCTCCTTGTACCCAGTGAAGTGCCATGAGCCACCACTATCAATCAACCAATGATCCAATGTATTTGGAGGAGAGGCGGTGGTAAGTCTGGAAATAAGATAAAATTCTTTTTGCTTTTCTACAACATTAACCTCTTCATACCTAGAGTTTCTCGGCTTCTTGGGAGGATGATCATTTCCACATCGAGCAGTGAGAGCATTCCTCTTTTCTTTGTTGTTTGAACCTGTTGTTGAACTTGATTTGCATTATTTTCATTGAACATCCCAATCAGCTTGTCATACATCTCCTTAGATGTTTCCAAATCAAAAATATAGGCAACCAAAGGCTTGTGAATAGAATTAGCAATAATTTTCTTAGCTTTAACCTCACCTTTCTTGAACTTTGTTTGTGCAGCAGAGGATGCATTTGAAGGAGGATCCACTACTCGTCCTTTGACATAGTCCATAGCATCAGTTTCTTCCAAAGTCAAATCTAGAGACATCTTCCATGCATGATAGTCGGATTTTTCCTTAAGCTTGTCCTCGGATTTGAAGTAAAATATGTAGTCATCATTGGGACTAGTTCCAAGTTCTTGTCCAACAACTTCCCTTAGTGATTTATTTTCATCACTCTTGCTTGGGCTTTGTCTTCACCTAAGCTCTGATACTCTATTAATTTTAGATAACAATGGTATGTTCTATGCTTAGCACAATTTACTTTAATGTTCCTTTAGCAGCCTAATGACAATTTCCAAATATTTCTAGTAGAAATCACATTAATTTGACAGTAAATGTAGATAGAACATAAAAAACATATGCAAAAAACAAGCTAAGACAAGAGGACACCAGATTTGGCGAATGCCAAGGAAAAACCCCAATGTGGGGAAAACCCTTTGATCAAATCTTCTTATTATTATTGAATAGATCAGCAGAGAGAGAAAGTAAAAAACTCAAATTCACTTGCCCAATACACTGTCACACCATCCCTGTCAAAATCAACAGCTAATAGCAGTCAACTTCAACCCTAACTAGAAATTCAACACTGGTCAAATCAGCAACAAAACTTCTCCTTTGTAGCTCGGTCAAAGTTAGTCAACTCGTCCTCCAAGAAGGGTCAAAGACAACACAAAACAGTCCACCGAGCCTCAATCAAACTCGGTCAAACTTCAGTCAATGTTGCAATGAAACATGCCTGCGGTCAACACAGGTCAAACTGCCCCAAATGCCTCGATTTATGTGCCAGCAAGTATGGCCTCAAGAAATCAGAATTTTGCGCAAGAAAACACAGTCAAATTTGGTCAAACTAGCCTTGGTCAATGTTGGTCTACAATATGGATTTTTGGTCTGCACTTTGTCTCTGAAATTTTCAGCCTCCTTGCCACACGTGTGAGAGAGAGTGAGAAGAATGTGTGAGTGAGTGATGTCCAAATGATGTGAGAGGTCACTCTTATTTATACACTTCGTTGTGGGTGAGGAGACACATCCATTGGGCTTCTTGAGCTTACATTAAGCCGCGGTCGACCTTAACAATTTGTACATAAGAGAGAATAAATTCAAAATTCCACCTCTGCTTGTCCAAATGAGATGATATTTATATCAAATTTGGACCTCTCGAAAAGAGGAATCCAATGCAATAATCATCTCCATCATATGAGTTGTCCCAAGGTGGAATTTGGCCTTAGTTTCCAATTTTAGCATAAAGTTTCCACCATTGGGTATGTATTCTAACCCAATTAGGTCTTATACAAACATGGTTTCGAAGAGCAAAACACAAAAGAAGGATAGCAGTAATTCCTTTGAGACTTAAGTGATTTAGAGTAAGATGAAGGAAATTAGTGTAAGGGTTAAGTGAACAACAATTATTAATGCCCTTAGAAATAAAGAAACATGAGAATAAAATATGAATCTCAATCTCTTACACTCAGTTTTTCAGACATGAGGAAATATAAACAAAGCAAAAGATAGACAGGGAAATACAACACAAGAATTTCTGTAAATGTTCATGAAGAGTGTTTTCATTAAAATCTGCTCAAAATACACAAGGATGTTATATCTCAAATAAAAACCAACCCTTTTTCCTTCTATAGACTTTTCTTATACAAGCATTACAATAACCGAAACATGTTTGTAGCTCAAATATAATTACAGTGATCCAAAAATAGAATAAATATCTTAGGTGTATGCATCTGAATATATATTTTTAAACATATCAAAATCAAAATAACTTGCTGAAAATGGGTCTGAGAAAATGCATCATGATAGTGTTCCACTTGTTGTAGATCAACCTTGTTATCCTCCAAAAACAAGTTTTTGATTTGTTGTTGTCTTCTCGGTCATCCCTGCTACAATACACTAATATCGTCGTTTCCAATCCTTTATCTACCTAAACCGATAGTTTTGCTAACGGGCTGACTATCAACGCCCTTTCCAAACTATTTCTTTCAGAATGCGCTGACAATAGAAATGTCAGTGCTTTCTGTGCAAAATTAACTGACAATGGAAATGTCAACTCTCCTGTGCAAAATTCGCTAACAATGGAAATGTCAGCTCTCCTCTGTGTTGCTCTGTATCTAAACGCTGACAGGTGTGTGACCAATGATAGATCACCAAAATTCACTTTAGCAGTGACTTAATAAAAAAACCCAAAAAAATGGTTATCAACTTCCTAGCTGAGGCTATTGGCCGCCTCCAAAAGAGCGTCCACCTTGTCCATTCTCTGCCTCTTGGTCTGTCTCATTTCCATAGGGATTTTCTTTTTAGTTTCCTTGGCTTTTGACCTTTTGGAATCTGCACTTTTCCCTTTGTTTATAATCGGATCTTTTAATGGGACACTGTCTACATCTATCACTTCCTTGGTGAGGTCAGGATTTTGTTTTAACTTTATCTTCAACCTTAATTTGTTTAAAGGCCTAGTGTGACGTATTTTACCCCCCTTTAACATTTGAAACAAAGAGGGTTCTTCTTCATCCTAGGGTTCAGTTTCAACTTCTTTTCCCTTTGTCTGCATTGGTGGATGAGTTTCTACAGGGGAACTCTCAGTGGGTGGCTTTTCAGTATGAGGGGAATTCACAGAATGAGGTAGATTTTCAGTGGGAGGGTTTTTAGCAGTAGGTTGGGTCTTCTTCAGTCTATCACTTCTTCTGGCATAAACCTTAGGAATTGTAGGACCAAAGGATGAGGGAATGTCTTTCTCCTTTCGACTTTGGGTTTCAGTGGAGGCACCCTGAGAGGAGGTTTCATCTTGAGTATTCTTACCCTGTTTAGTACCCTTCTGCCTCCCTCGTTTGGCCTTAGGGAGCTGGGGTTGAAACCCTCCCCAAAACAGAGAATGGCTCCAATTTCTGCTAGTTTTGGTCAACTGATTCTCAATTAACAACTTAATTAAGGATTTATGATAATAAAAAAATGAGGGAGGGGTCTACTCTGGGCCAGAAACGAGCAGCCATGTGCTTGAGACTCTAATAAATTAAAACAAGCAATCACTCTTACTTGTCCTTCTATATGAGCTAGGAAATGAAAATGGTAAAGATTTACTCGGTTAAAATGCCCTTCACACGTGAAGTATGACAAGGTAATGCGTAGCAGCCCATGCCATTTGTCGTCCAGCCAGGATCTTTGCACCCCTGTCTTCCATTTTATGTCCTTGAACTCGGCCCTCAGGAAAAATGGGACATCAATCCCAGCTAGAACGTGGTTTCTGAAAACCTTTTCCCCATTCGTAGGCAGGGTTGTAACTTCTACAATTAGTTCCTTTGTGACCAGGAACGAAAGTCCTCCTACCTCCACACGTTCTCCGTCAAACTCCTGGGCAAATGCTCGAGCCACAACATCATGGTAATCGGTGCATCGATGGAAAAATTCCTACCACCCAGCCCGCTGGAATTTTTGCTGAATATTTGGACAAATCTCCTGAAGGTCGGGACCTTTGGGTTCATTTATGTTAAGCTTCCCGCTCTTCCCCATTATCACTACGATTTCGCGATTACGCAAATCAGAAACCGAGATCGAAAGTTGTACCTTCGCCGATTAATTTGAAACTAACAACTCTCCAATGCTAAACTAACACAACTTTGCAAATGACAATGGTGAAAATAAAATGCGGTAAAAACAATGAGATTTTCAAGCAGAATAATTGATTGACAGGTGAAATGATATTTTTGACCCTTTGATAATTACAAAATCACACCATAGCTCTTCGGCAGCAGAAAAATTCATTTCCAAATGTACCTTTCACCTGCAGATTATTCGTAGCATGACTGGGAAATGATTATTGTGTTGCTAATGTGGAATGTGTCAGTGTGATTTTAAAAATCAAAATTCAAATTTTACTAGTGGCAATGATATTCCCGTCATCAGCCAATACCTGATAATGCTGACACTCTCGTTGTCAATGTATTCTTGTTAATAATTTTTCTGAACTTAATAAGCCCCGATAGTCCCATTATCAGCGTTTCACCTGTTTATTACAAATTATTTCGCTGACACTGAAATTGTCGGTGTTTCTCAAAAATTTCAAACTCACTAAATGTGATAACATACTGTAAAACCCTAGCCTCTTGATGCTAAGGGTATGCCAATGTTAATAATGAAACTCTAAGGGTTGTTGATAAATTCTAGAACATATGATGAAATCCTATTCTTTTGAAGTTTAGGGTTTTGGTAATGTCGTAGTAAAAACCCTAGTTCTTTAGGGTTTGTTGTTAATGTCTAGGCTATATAATGAAACCCTAGATTTTTAGGGTTTGGTGAATTAGGGTTTATGAACAAAGCCCTTGTAATAACTAAAGTAAGATCCTAAGAATGAAACCCTAGGTGTATATTCATATGTATGATCGAAACCCTAGCCTGGTCAAAATTGTTGTATATCTAACTTTGATGTATTGATGTTTGTATCTTAGGTTTACCTAGTAGCTATTGATATGAGATGCGCGTGCATGATAATGAAATCCTTGATATGTATATGAAAGTATGCTAGCCTGATTATTGATGATTTAGATTTATTAATGAAATCTAAGGTTTGTAACAAAACCCTAGTAGAATCTGCTATGAATTCTATAACATAATATTGAAGCCCTATATGTGTAGTAACATGATTGGATTGATATCTTGATTGAGTTGTTGATATCTAAGGTTGTATAAGATGGAGTCTAGGGTTTGTGACAAAACCCTAGCAAGTTGTTGAAGTCTAGACTATAAAAATGTGTAACCCTTATTGATTATGAACCTAACTAGGTTTAGGTATTTGATGTCTAAAGCTTGAATGTTTTGATGCTTCCATTATAATGACATGATTTTGATATAGTTAACTTCATGCTTCTATATATTTGTATTTGGTTGTACTTGTTATTAAAGTTTTGCAGGTACATAATCTTCAAGATGTTGAAGATTTCGTAATTGAAGATGATAATAATGATGAACATGATTAAGGAAGTTATAAGAATAATGATGATCAAGATGGCCTTGATGCCATGAGAAAGAATGAAGCCTTGAAAGGTTGGAGTTTCTTCAATGTTATAAAAGAAGGTAGTTGTTGATCTCCCTAAGTTGAGAGGGAGCTTAGATAGAATAAAGGGTATATCTCCCCAGTTAAGAGGGAGGGCATATTATGACAGCCATAGTGAATACCTTGAAGAAAGAATGAAACCAAAGAATGAATGAAAGTACTACAGATGGATTTGCAAACAAAAGACTTAAGAATTACTAAGGTTGTATGTGGTGCTATTGAAGAAATGAAAGAAGAAGAAATCTTCTGACAAGTTGTATTTGGATAACTTGATGATATAAGTAGCATCAGAATGATTGAGGACTCTGAAGGGTTTGTGTTTACTTGTATATATACTTGGAAGTTTATTATTGATTGGGGTTGATTGTGCAAGATCCCTCCATAAAAGGTCGAACGTTTGAAGTATGCTTAGAGTGGTGGATATATATTTGATTCAATTGATTAGGAGAGATAAAGCATCTTGTGGCAACAAGATTCTTGGGAGGACATCTGGTCGGCGTATGTGTTGATGTCTAGATCCCGAAGTAGGGATGGTAGCATTGGTCTTAGAGCTCCAACCTTGGATACACACCTAGATCCCTAGGTTGGTGTTAGAGCTTAAAAGCCTGATGGTACCTAGAGTGGCTAAAGCTTGAGTACACCTTAGTCCCACCCGATTAGAGTACCCTGGTCAGCCATCTAATCTGTAGCACTAAGTGCGTTGTGACTCTTCATAAAGCATATCATTTTGATATCTTCCATGTACCTCTATATATGTGTAATTATGAATACCTCCCTAGTTAAGAGAGAGTGTTGAAAAATGTTACTAGTGTCAATCTTCATAATTGTACTTGAGTCATGATGTAATGTATTTGTCAAAAGAAAGAATAAGAAATTTTATTGTAAAAGAACTTGACTTATTAAAGCATCAGTTTCATGCTTGGATCAACGACTTTTAGGTCAAGGCCTCCATTGTAGGTTTCTAGGGTTTACGTCAAGAGTCATTGCCCATGTCATCATGTAATAGACCCTTCTTGAGCTTCTTGAGTCAAGAAAGAAATTTATTTTAATGTCAAATAAGTCATTTAGGTCTCCTCCATCAAATCGACCTCAACTTGGACAACTCGACCTC
Source organism: Pinus tabuliformis (assembly GCA_031772625.1). Classification (NCBI taxonomy): domain Eukaryota; kingdom Viridiplantae; phylum Streptophyta; class Pinopsida; order Pinales; family Pinaceae; genus Pinus; species Pinus tabuliformis. The sequence continues at coordinate 253,366,680 of CM062810.1, read as the reverse complement.
ATCAAGGGAATTCGACCTCACAGATTCATTATATATTGGCAGTTATTCGACCTCATTTGGAACAAAAACCAAAAGTTCGATCTGCAATAGCTAGAAGAAGTAAAAAAGAGCGAAATTCCCAAGAAGGAGGTAAACCTAGCGAAGGAAAAGGAAGTCTTTGTCAAGCAAAAGAAGTCAGACTTTTCTCTCTTCGTCTCACACATGCGAAGAAGCAAAAGTTACAAGAGGGTTGAAGTTGCAGTCTTGAAGCTAGATCAAAATTTTGAAGCAGTAGGGCCAAGATTATGTCTTTGATGCAATATTGATACAATGTTGATGCAATATTGATGCAATGTTGATGCAGTATTATTGCAGTTGATCTTTGAAGTTTGGAAGGACAGTTTGAAGGTTGAATTGGTGGAGGAGGAAGGTATTTTGGTCAAATTTAAGGTTTTGGTTTGTCTCAACTTGATCTGAATTTGCCAGTGGAAGACTTTGACTAAATTTTCCCCTATAGAAGGGTTCCAGCCCTAATTGAGTGCCTACATCTGGTGTTGTTGATCTTCATGTTTTTGAATTGATGATTGCTTGATGAAAAGAAGATAAAAGAAGAACATAAATAAATTTAATAAGGCTACAAGAATATCACAAGTAATTATCAACATAAGAGAATCTTTTTTCCTTTCTGATTATCTAACATCTTAAATTCGTGAACTATATTACCCTTCTCCTGAATTGAAACAATTATGATATACCTAGATTTATGAATGTGTTTAACCGAGAAAGGAGTGAAGGGGACTACATCTATAATCGAGTTAACTAGGAAAACCAGAGTAATCCACATGATGAATCAATACTTCCTGAGGAACTAGACCCTGTGCATAAAGCCTAGATCAAGGCAGAGAAGTTGGAGTCCTACTAGTGTGTCGCCAAGTGTTGTCCCTGCTACAACACCCTCCAAAATTTTGGCCTATATCCAAATTTCAGAACCTACTTTGACCTTGGCTTCTTCAACCAAGCCTTAGAGAGGAAGATAGTTCTTTTGGAGAGCAAGTGGTAGCTATAATGCTCCACTATTGGGGCTAGCAGTGTTCATTGTATCGATGTATCTTGGATCTTTCGCTTAATACTATAAGCGCATTCAACCAACACACTTTCATGTGTATATCGTAAATGTTGTAAGACTATTCTTTGAATGTTTGCAGTATATGTTGTTATTTCACACTAAAGAAATTGAACTATTTCAATGGCTTTGGTGCTTATATTATTCAATGTGAGTCGTACTTGTCTTAACAATCATTACTTCTATGTGAACTATTTTGCTAGTTGATTAACAACTCTTCCATATATATATATGCTCGTGTGTCTTTATTAGGTTAGTACTATTACTCCTCTTAAAGAAGACATACTCACTTGTTCATTCAAAAGTACATGTATATTACTCTCTTCTGCTAACTATTACAGTCAAGGAAAATCCTTAAAAAATGGCAGTTAGACCTTATTTCTGGACAGGCTCCTACACCAAATGATGTGAGGTCTAATTGGGACTTCACGTTGGGGAGACCCCCTTGCATGTTGGCAGGTTCCAGCACCGTCAACAAATTTCTATGCGTGCCATAATAAAAAGTGCAATATCTTTTCTTGAAATATTGATTCTTTATGGTGTGTACAATTTGTCTTGCAAGAATTCATCAAAAAATCTTGATTCATGCATCCTTTGACCTTAAAATCCCCCACATAGAGAATCCATTAGGGTTTCTAAGCAAAGAAATTCAATCTTCCACCCTCTTCATCCAAGGTCCTCTATCATTGATCTTTCCCTAATTGACTCCATTACCCAATTAGATAAAGGTACTAGTCTAGTAGGTATTGCTCATTATAAAATTCTCTTTCTTCTTTAATTTTATGGTAACAAAGGTTAGAGTTAGCTTAAAATTTGCATTTTAAAGCAATTTTATGTTGAATTGTCATTTCCCTAGTGGAAGTGATTACATTTCATAAATAATAAAAGACAAAAATATAACATTATTTACATATTTTAACCTTGAAATTAAGGTCGACATCTTGGTATTTATTGTTGTCATATACATTTTCAGCAATTTAGGAATATTGTTTACTTAACCCTAGCTCACCTCCTTCATACTTTATTGGTCCTTTGTTGATATTATCCCTTATAGGCTATTTTCTAGAGTTGCTATATGGCATTCTGTGCCCTAGATCTACATCATACAAACCCTAACTTATAACAGCTCTTTTCTAAATGGTAAAGGTCTTAGGGAAGTGTACTTGAACTTTAGGCAACTCTTGTCTTAGTCTTTCAAGGCTTTGTCGGTACCTTTACACCTATCATTATACTTTGTATCTTCATTGAGCTTCCTTTAATTGAATACCTTTCTAGTGATTTTCTATACTGAAGCCCCCCTTCTAGGATTAATTTCACCACTAAACAACTAAAGAGAAGCCACTAAACTGACAATAATGGTCGATCTTTTGTTTCCATATGATCTAGGTTGCCTAATGGGACTTTGCACTAAATCTACTAAATTTTGTAGTAACAATCCTAAAATTTAATGATTTTCTTATTATCATTATTATCATGTAACATATAGTATATTTATACAAAATTACAAGGAACTAAACCTTCGAAAATCCATTCACAAAGCAACCTTAATCAATAAGGTATGTAGCTATCTTTAAAATGGTGTTTTTTTATTGGATTTTTGTGAGTTTTACAAAATTACTTATAAAGACATGTATACAATGCTTTGTATATTGTATTACTTGATATTGGCCTATTCAGCAAAGAGTAAATTAGGAAAGGCACAACTATTTACCTTCCTTCCTATTAAGGATTGTTACCGAGCCAAATTTCATGATGAGTACCTGTAAGTTCGAACCAAGCAAACAAATAACATAGGAAAAGGCACAGCTATTTAATCTCGTTAGTTTCCACTATTGCTACGTAGCCAAATTTTTATTATCAGCATCCATAAGTTCAAAGAGAGAAAACTACTTTTTATCAAACATGGAAGCTGACATACGAGCTATCTTATATTAAAACAGTTATTAATAACCTGTTCATGAACAACACTATACAAGAAAATGCAGCACCCTCTATCCTTCAAAAATGGGGGAAGAATAAGCATCTATATGTCAAGTTATCTACAACATTGAACAAGACTCCGTACAGCTTTCCATGCAATGTAATTCTGGCTAGAATGTACTAACACTAACATAGTAAATGCTTCTGGCCTTCATTTTTGGCACAAACACATGTCCCCTAGGAATGAATAAGCTAAAGGAAATTGCCATACAGGGAACAGTAAGATTGAATATTATTATGCTATAAAAAGCTTCTATTAGCTGCTGCGTTTTGAATTTTTTCTATAACCTCATTGATGGTCATGGTCCCGAGTTCTCCCCCATGTCTCGTTCGAACAGTCAGAGTTTCACTTTCAACCTCTTTTGGCCCCACAACTGCCATCAAAGGTATCTTCTGTGTTTCTGAATTCCTAATTAGTTTGCTAAGACGCTCACCAAATGATAATTCTGCTCTAATATTTTTCTCTTTCATCTTTGCCACTACCTTCCGACAATATTGAACCTGATATAGTGAAAAGAATTATTCAGCGACTGGTACCTTTCTTGTTAAACAAAAAAAGCATCTTTAATCAATCTACTAACCTGAGTGTCTGTTACAGGTAAAATACGGGCTTGCACTGGAGAAAGCCACAAAGGAAAGTCACCAGCATAATGCTCTATCAGTATGCCAAAGAACCTTTCAAGAGATCCTAGGATGGCCCTGTGAATCATGATGGGCCGTTTTTTCTCTGAATTTGAATCAATATAGAATAGATCAAATCGCTGAGGCAAATTGAAATCAACCTGCAAACAGCATTCTATTGCATTATATCATAGGCTACAGAATCTATATTTCACATAACTACAGCATCGTACTCTTTTTATTCAACCCCAGGAGAGAGGAAACATCGTATCGTGAAGATAACCTAGACGAAACAGTAGATGAGTATCTGAATCCATAAAAATACATAATCGATAGAATCTGGATATTAATCATCCAAAATAATTATACCTGAACTGTCGAACACTGCCACTTTCTTCCAAGTGCATCTTCAATCTTAAGATCAATCTTTGGACCATAAAATGCACCACCTCCTTCATCAACAGAATAGTCCCACCCCTTGTCTTCAAGAGCATCTTTTAAAGCACGGGTTGCTTTCTCCCAAATAACATCACTACCCACTGCCTTTTCAGGTTTTGTCGATAGGTTTATTTCATAATTTTTAAAATCAAACTGAGACAAGATTGCTTCTGTCAGATCTAAAACACTTCTTATTTCTTCCTTGATCTGGCTGGGCAAACAGAAGACATGTGCATCATCCTGTGACAAAAAGTGAGCTGATTCACAAATACGAAAGAGAATGAAATGCCCATAAATTTTGAACAAAACCTGGTATTGAAGCCCTTGACAGGTAAATACTAAAAAGTTACACATAAATGTAGAAACTAATGCTAGTCTAAATTTGTTACGTAAAAACCTAAATGAACACAACTAGAATGCAATCTCTTTTTGAAAATGAGTAATGAGCTGTAAATGGATAAGGCAAAAATCAGAGTGCATTAAATAGCAAGGATTTTGCATGTGTTCTACCTCCTAATACATATCTCCATTTAAAATTTACCTATTCTGATGTTTTAAATATTTCCAACGGATACAGTAAATATTTACATATGGATTGTTCCATTACCATATGCATTGGCGGCTTCTTCGATGTCCGTCTTTTAACAGTTGACCAAAAAGCAAACCTTTTTTTTGGGTCTATTAGGTATAACAACTGTCACAGCTTTAAATGTAACAAGAATACCTCCCCATGTGACTGTTTGCAATTCATTTAGCCCGTACTCACAGCTTTAAATGTAACAAGACTACCTCTCAATATTTCCACCGGATACAGTAAATATTTACACATGGATTGTTCCATATGCATTGGCAGTTTCTTCGATGTCTGTTGTTCAACAGGACCTAAAAGCAAAATTTCTGTGTCAATTAGGCATAAAAACTGTCGCAACTTTTTTTTTCTTTTACAGTAATGACCCAATGACTAAGCAAGAGTCGAGACATCCCATATTGACCACAGACGAAATGAAAACTCCTTGGGTCCACCTACTCCTTGAGCCTAATCAATACAGGCTAAGCATGTCGGGGAATCGAACATGGGTGGCGATAGAGTTAATGTTAATTTTTGAGTTAAACATGTTCTTTGCATAGGTCAGTTCATTAATCTATTAGCCCATTATTAATTCCAGTAATCTATTAGCAATCACATTAACCATTATCATATGATAGTAACTGATGAAAGAACATCAAACATAAATGAAGAAAACAAACCAAGACAAGAGGACACCAAATTTGGCGGATGCTAGGGAAAACCCCAAGATGGGGAAAACCCTTTGATCAATTCTTATTATTATATCAAATGTTCAGCAGAGAGAGAGAGAGAGAGTACAAAAGTCAAAATTGACTTGCCAAATCAGAGTCAAAACAGCCCTATCAAATCTGCAGTCAACAACCGTCAAATTTTACCCTAACCAGAAAGTCAACGATGGTCAACGCAGCAGAAAACAGTGCTTTATGGAGCTCGGTCAAAGGCAGTTAAACTCAGGCTTCTGAAGTGGTCAAGTCAGCCCAAAATAGTCATGAAAATAGCGCTCAAACTTGGTCAAATCTGCGGTCAACCCTGTGATTGGTCTGCAGTCAAAATAAAAAAAAATGCCTTGGTTCTCGAGCCAATAGATGCGGCTTGCCAAAAACGAAACTATGGTACAAAAATCGCAGTCAGAGGATGTCAAACCGGCCCGGTCAACGCTGGTCAAACCTGCAACAGTGTCTGAAATTTCAGCCCTGTAATTCGTCCTTTTGCTGCCACACGTGTGAGGAAACGAGATGCCCAATAAGCTATATGAACCAATCAGATGAGGAGAGAGAAGGATGTGTGAGTGAGTGAAGTGCCAAATGAGATTGGACATGAGCCTACATGAAGATGTGACCGACCTTGACAAATTGCACAGGTGAGCATAAATTCAAAAACACATTTCTGCTTGTCCAAAATTGATGATCTTTAGGTTGATTTTGGTCCTCTCGAAAAGAGGAATTCAATGCAATAATCATCCCCATCAAATGAGTTGTCCAATAGTGGAATTTGGCCCTAGTTTCCAATTTTAACACTTCCTCTCAACTAGGGAGAATTCCACCTGCCAATCCATCCATCATCTTGCCATCCTGCCATCATATACCGTCTTTATGTCTCGTCTCTACTCGGCTTAACACTGATGTAACAATGAAGAAGAATTGATTGAGAGTGATTCACAAGACCTTGCCACTCTCCACTGACAAAAGTCAATCCAGGAGTAGAACCCCAATCGGATTTGATCCCAAATAAAGTTGTTGAACACCATGCATCCTAGTCATAGGGAGTATGGCAATACACAATGCGTCCTTCGGTAATGCTATGGTCCCTAACCACTTTTCCCAACTCATTGGCTAGATGACTTCCCATGTATCCCAGACTACATGGGTAGGATGATGCTAGGGAAACAGCATGGAAAGAATAAATCACATCCTACTCACAACCACACATAGGGAAAGGATAAACCACATCCTACAGTCACATGTCACAACCATCGTAGGGAAAGGATAAACCACATATTACGCGCATGCAAACCACCAAGGGTAGGGAAAGGATGAACCACGTCCTACATGCATGCCAACCAACAATCGTAGGAAGGATCCTAAACGTGGGAAAAGGAAGAACCACGTTCCACCGACATGTCAACCATCGATCGTAGGGAATAAGCATCCTATATATGGGGAAGGATGAACCACGTCCCACCGACATGTCCACATGTGACAACCAATAGATGCCTATATGCATCTCTCAGTGGGGTATCCACAAGAGAAGGTGAACCACTCATCCTATGCATAGATCATCAGCTATAGGGGAAGGTGAACCACTCACCCTATGCTCTCATATATCATCATGGAGTATCACAGGGGAAGGTGAACCACTCGCCCTATACATAGTGTACCTATAGGGAAGGTGAACCACTCACCCTATGGTCGCACATAGCTCCAAGAAGTACCCCAGGACCCTAGGAGCTCCCAGAGCTCAATGTTCAACCAAGACCCTCCTAGTAGGGTCTATCCACGACTCCCAACCTCTCTCTGAAGAAAGATAATCTTGACCTTACCAAGAGGCTATGTAAGGATGACAATAATCTGCTCATCCAACCAACAATGATGGAGCTTGGTAGCTCTCCAATGTACCATATCAAGATAAAGTGGTACCCAATACTTGGAGTTGTAGTGGAACATGGATTCTCTGAAAAATGAATCCCACTCAAGAATATTGCAATATACAATGGTGGTTACCAGCACGTGCTCAAATGGCTCACTGAAGAGCTTCCTCAACCAACTGGCTTCATAATAAGCCATACTTGTTGCTATATACATTCAGCCTCAATAGTGCTTCCAGAGCAACCGAATCAAGAGATATAGCACTAGATGTGCTCTTTCCATCCATCATAGTGCCAAACGAGCCAGCATTAGAATATTCATGGAATCTTAGATTCTCACAGTGTACCTCAGATTATAGATAATCAAATCACAGAGATATCTCAATAAGCAACTATCCAATATATGAGGCTCATCCATAGATCGACTCAGAGCTTTCATAGCGAGGCATATGACTGATAGGGTGTTTATTAAGAACACAAGGGATCCCACAAGATATACAGATGTGGACTAGCAACTTCTCCATCTCATCAGAGCTTTAAGTGCAGGGAATAATGCATCAAGGCTAGGTAAGCCATCTTGACTTTAAAAGTCAACTCCCTCTTACATTGATAAATGAGAGGGTCATCAATCAAACATCATCAATAGCTGCATCTTTACAATCCAATCAACATGGTTTGTCCATAACTCCCTCTAAATATAGGGAAACTGAACTTGCCAAAACATAATGATCGAGCCACTTGTAACTGGTCAGTTTTCCTTAGGTCCATGTGCCAAAGTCATCAATCATAATCATGCAACTTCCATGAATTTGCCTTCATCAATAAACATTAGGCAAGAAGAGTCATCAGGTCATACTGTCGGGGATTCTATAGCTCCCTCTGAAGCCTTGCTTCACATGATCATCTAGCTTTCAATCATGAGCTTCTCATGCAAGGGATTAGACTTTCCACGAGGCAACTACAACAACAAACTTCTAAAAAGCTTGCTTCAGATCAGAGAGTAAATTATGAAGAATCATCATGGTCCTTCTTCAACCAGAGTGAAGAAATCCTCCCATGAGATTGTCCCAAAATAGCTGCATTATCCTTCATTGTTAGATGACTACAACCAACATATTAAATCACCCAATCCATGATAAGGAGGGGTCCTTCGCATGTAGGCATACATATTCATAAGATCTTGGCACAACGCATCAAAGTGCCCAATGACCCAATCAAGATGCCAAAATCAGGGTCCTCACAGTTCCCTCTGCTCATTGTGCTTGCCAACACATAGGATCTACCATGCACATCCTTCTTCCAATGCTTTCTTCACAAGGCACCTGCAATAGCCATAGACAAACACTACCAAGCACAATATGTGATCATAAAAGCATGAGATACGATCTAGGGTTTTCATACACAATGGAGGATGGAATTCAAAACATCATCCTCATCAATCATACCGTAGAATCCACAAACCCTAAAAAACAAAAGAAAAGGTTTCTTATTCGAGAGCATAATAGGGTTAGGGTTTCATATGTGAGCTAGGGTTTCCCATGAATCCTCTAGGGCTCTTATTCAAATCAAACCCTCCATCAAAACATCCTTAAAACAAATAAAAATAAATTCATTGCACGTACCTTGATAGATACCATACCTCTGATTTTACGTTCATACAGGTTGCTACAGGGATTTGCTCCAAAGTGCCTTGCACTTCTTCTATCTACCAGACTTTCAAGGGTACTATCATCCTTATCCAAAGGTGCCAACATAAAGGAGTTGCATACTTTTCCTTTGCTTTAGCTGCTAGACAAAATTAGGATCACATGGCGGGCTGCGACTAAACCTTCTCAACAAAATCACATCAGCTGCTAGATAATGAGAAACTTAGTCAACAATATGACATTATAGAGGGCTTTTACTATTCTTCAAAATCATTTTCAAATTGATGTCTAAAGGAACCATCCATTCTCATAACTGCATCCTCTATTTTCATTGGCTTCAGGGCACCTTTTATGAAGGCTTTGTTACCGCTCAAACTAGCAAGGGTCCTAGAAGGGGATCCCAGAAGGGCAACCGCTAGGTCAAGGGCAACAATGGAGCAATAGTCCACTATCACCTCAGCTAAAGCTCCCTACTCTTTACGAACTTTCACCGATGGGAGGAGACCTAGTATGAAGGGAATCACTATATGAATGGGTCAATGAAGAGGTAAGGAGTGATTCCTTAGGCCTATTCACAAGAGAGACTCAAATGTATGGTTTACTTGCTTGAGAAGCAAGGTGTAAGGCTCTCTAAGAAGGGCCAAGGGGATTTCAAGGGCTAGGGTTTGAAAATAAGACTTATGAAGGAGGGACCTAGTCCTAAAAACCTTTGTGAAAACTTGGTTCCAAAATGGTCTTTGTGAAATTATCTTCAAAAAGTTGCGGGACCACACGAGACCAAGTGGACCCAAAATTAGGTCAAGAAAGAGGAATTGGTCACTCAAGGAGGGGCTTGACCTAATTGTGGAAAAGAAGAGGATCAATGGAAAATATTCTTGAAATGGAATGCAATGATCCAGATGAGGTCACTAGCCAAGGGAAACCTAAGGCAAGAAACGGTCTTCAAGCTGGGGCTTGCAATATCTCGAGATCTCATAGTCAGATTTGCTTCAAATTTGGAGGGCCTCTAGAGCAAACTCCAGTGCAATTGTGGACCAAAAATCGAAGTATTTGGATGGCTATATTGTGAGATAAGTGATGCCCTAGGTGACCTATGTAGGCTAGGCCTAGAAAGAAAGGGAGAAGGTGAGAAAAATATGCTTTAAGGTGATCACCTATGGAAGACCAGTGCCTATTCCTTTGGGAGAAATGGAGTCAAGAAGATTCCAATGATTAGGATGGTTTCATTCAGTCAAGGAGGCCTCTAGAACAATTTCACATGACAATTAGGGCATGAGGAAAACTGCTTCAAGGTCTTTATACTTCAATGTGCAATATGTGATGACTTATCAAGATAAATTTCAATAAAATATCTCTAGGAACATTCACTTATTCAAACATGGCCCATAACATGATGCAACGCTAATAAAAGACAAATTTATACCTTTCACCAAAGAAAAGTAGCAAAATTTCGTCCTAGTATAGCGAAAATTCTAGCATCATTTATGTGACATAGAAAAGAATGACAAAATAGCATTAAAAGAGCACTTACATGTGAGAACAAGTATATCCAATCATCATCATATGCCAATATAGAAGCTCCAAGACAAAAATGAAGATATCCAAACATCAAAATTCATCCATCCATCCAATTTTGTCCTCCAAAAAGAATAGCGAAAATCTCTTAAGAGAGAATGATCAATCCAAGTGATGATGAGAGAAATGAATCACCTCTCATCTATTTATACACTTCCTAATGAATTCGATTTAGCTAATTAGGCTTAATTTAGCCCCTATAATAACAAAACATTTGGTGAAAAGCCCACCAAATAGCTTAATAATGTAAAGTTAAGCCTCTCAAGAGGGTTGAATGATCAACAAAGTGATGTCGTTGGGCCTTTAAGGAGGCTTGATGAAGTCCAAGAGGTGCCATGATGAAGGAAAGGACTTGAAGCATAGTGGAAAAGGGATTGGCCCTTGGTTATTCAATCAATAACTCGTGGTGCTCCCAAGTGGGTGTGGGGGCACAAGGAAAACCTCAGGGGTCTCCAAATGGATCCAATATGCCTGTAAACCATCTGTAAGGGTCGGATTGATGACATAAACCCTCCATTTTCTACGGAAGACATCCTAGAACATCTGCCAAGTGTATGGTGCCATTGTGGAGTAGGCTATGCATGGTGGACCAAGTGAATCATCATCATCCAAAAGGTGGAACACGAGCAATCAATGAACATCATGGGGGATCCATGAAGTAATATTTGCTATGGTGGAAACCCATGGCTCTCAACACTCACCCTACAAATGCCAATGTGGCACTCTGGAGAGCTAGGACCTCGTATAGGGAGACCAAGCCCTAAATGAAGACCCACCTGCAATCCTGCATAAGATCCAATGCGTCCCCTTGCCCTCCAATACAACAAATCATTAGAATAATCAAGTAATAATGCTTACAAGTTATGGGATCAATGGGGCACTTCATGGTGGCATGCCCTTCCATAGTGGGCTTTGGCAAGTACAAGTGTCTCCAAGCTCAAAAGGGGGTTAACCAAGGACCTTATTAGGTGGTTTCAATCTTTAAAGGGGATAGCATGTCCATAGTACATCCTTTAAGAGATAGGTGGCAAATGATATAATGATGGAATGGAATGGGGGTGAGGGGAAACATCCAGACCACATGTCAAGGTACATTAGGTAGCTATAACAAGGAAAGCCCACACCTGGGTATATGAATGTGTAGGAGGGAGCAATCGTGGTACATGAGTTACCCCGACCTTGATTTTTCCACCCTTCTTCATATGCCTTTTGCCTTTTATGATTTTTCTTTGGTTAACCACTTGGGGCTCAAGGGAATGAGAGCATGATGTGTAATATGTAGCAGTGAATAACCCCTTGAGGTGGGGCAGTTCATCGCCCACCAGGGGTTGGGACAATCATAGATTCATGGGTTCCTTAATGATGGAGGGGGCTCATCTAGGGCCTGTTACCACTTAAACTAGAAGGGGGCTAAAACGGACTCCTAAAGGGCAACTGCTAGATCAAAGGGCAATGATGGAAGCTTGGCCCACTATCACTTCAACTATGACTCCATATTCTTTATAGAATTTCATCAATAGGAGGAGACCCTGTATCTATGGAGTCACAAATGAAGGATAAATCAACAAGTGGATATAAAGTGACCCAAATAATCCCTTTCTAGAAGAAGGTCAAGATGGAGCTTGTTTGCTTTCTAAGCAAGGTACAATGTCTTCTAGGGGAAGGATATGGGGATTTGAGGGATAGGTTTATGGAATATGACTTGAGAAGAATTTACCAATCCCTAAAATCCTCATTGAAATTGGTACCCAAATGGTTCTTGGAGAATTGTCTTTTCAAAGGAATGGGATCACATGGGACCAAGTGGACCCAGCCTAGGTTAGAAGGTAAGAATTTAGCAACCAATGATATGCTTAACCTAAACAAGGAGGGGGGAGGATCAAAGAAACGATTTTCACTTAAAGGTGTTAAATTTATCCTATGAGGCACTAGCCTTGGGGATACTAGGGCAAAGTTTGATCTCGAAGCTAGGGCTTGGCTTTTTTCACAACTCAACCATCGGAATTGCTTCAAAATTGGAGGGGGCCCTGAGGACACACCAGCGTAGGAGAGGCTAGGAGATCGAACTTTTTGGTGGGCTAATTTGTCGGGAAAATGATGCCCTAAGTGACCCAACTTGGCTAGACCTAGAGAAAGGTGAAAAGGAGTTGATTTTTGGGTGACCACCTCTTGATAGATCAGTGTCTTCGTCTTGGGAGAATGGAATCTATGATAAATATCAATGAGTACCTTGTTCCTTAGTCAAGGAGACCTTAAGACTACCTCGCTAACCTTCTAGGTCAAAGGGAAGCAACCCTACAGCTTTTATACTTCAACTTGCAAAAGGTGATGGCTTATTAAGATGAATTTGTTGATAGAATTATCCCTAGGAAATTTCATTCAAATTACATGGCCCATACATTGAGAGATGCTATATAGAGACAAAATTCCACAATTTAAGCAGAACATGCATGCAACAATTAGCCCTAAAAATAGCGAAAAACCCAATCCAATGTATATGACAAAGTAAAACAAGAATAATGCTAAAAGCATGTACTTACATGTAATAGCACATAGCCAACCATCCACAATTTGACTATAGAGAAGCTCCAAGATAAGATAAACCAAATCCAAACATCAAAATTCATCCATAAAGCTTCAATTCATCCTCCAAGAAAAAGTGCGAAATTCTCAAGAGAGAGAAAAGATCCAATCCAAAGTGATGATGAGCAAATGAACTCATCTCACTTGTATTTATACACTAATGAGTTTGAATAAGTCTTCTAGGCCTACATAAGCCCCAAAAATAAAATAATGTGCTAATAACCTAACTTTTGTTGACAAGCCTCCCAAACTAGCTCACAAGTAAAATAATAAGCCTCTAAAGAGGCCAAATGATAAATAATACATGTCATAGGACCCTCCAAGGGGACTGATGATGTCCATAGGTGACATAATGAAGAATAGGACCCTCAAAAGTGATGGACAAGGGGTTGGCCCCTTGTTCTCCAAACAACAAACCTGTGGTGCTCCTAGTGGGTGTGGGAGCACAATAATAACCTCATGACTCTCCAAATGAGTCAAAGATGCTTGTAGTTCACCTGTAAGGGCTTTGATTATGGTGTAGGTGATACCACATTATCCTACATGTCCTAGGTCAGCTGCCAAGTGCATGGTACATCTGTGGGGCCAACTGGGCAAAGATGAACTAGATGTATCTTCCTTGTCCAATAGGTGAATCTTAAGCAATCGTTGAACATCCTCAAGGATCCATGGAGTGTTGTCTATTGTTGTGGAGGCCCATGGCTCTCAACACACACCCTACATGTGCCAATGTAACCCTCTGGAGGGTTAGGACGTCGTAAAAGGAGACCAAACCCAAGATAGAGACCATTTGCAATCCTACATAAGATCCATTGCGTCCCCTAGCCTTCTAGTACAACAAGTCATTAGAGAAATCGAGTAAATGAGCTTACCAACCATGGACACAGATGGAGACTTCATAATGGCTTGCCCTTCCATAATGGGCTTCGAGATGTGCCAATGTCTCCCAAACTCCAAATGCGGTTAACCAAGTATCTTATTAGGTGGTTTCTACTTCTAAAGGGTATAATACGTTCAACGTACATCCTTTAAAAGGTGGTGGTATGTGATAGGGAGGTGAATGAAGTAGGGGATGAGAAGGAGCAACCCTGGGCCACATGTTGAGGTGCAAGGGTAGCTAATAAAAGGGAAGCCCACACTTGGATTTATAATGTAGGAGGGAGCAACTGTGGTACATGAGGTGCCCTAACCTTGATTTTTCCACCATTCTTTATATGCCTTTTGCCTTTTTATGATTTTTCTATGATTAACTGCTCAGGGCTCAAGGGACAAAAGCATGATGTATGAAATATAGCAGTGGATACCCCCATTTAAGGTAGGGCAGTGCATTGCCCCCCAGGGGTTGGGAAAATCATGGGTTCCTATTTGATGAAGGAGGCTCATAGAACCTATAGGAACCAGGGTGATGGCCTTGATGATCGGGTAGAGCTCATGTATTGGCTCTTTCCCGCATGCTAAATGTGTTTGTCCCGACCATCTTTTGCATTTTGTGGTACATTTTCCTGTTGAATGTGGCCAATCATGCTTTTATCTTTCTTTTTAGCTACATCAACCTCTGGGGGATCATTCCAAGCCTAACCCAAGGTATGGGCAAGGGAAAGGGGAAAGCCAACCCTATATGGACCCAGTGGAGGAATGTGGACCCGGGTGGGAGAAATGATGAATAGGGTAATAATGAGTGGAAAGGGAGTAATATATGCAAATAAGGGAGCGGGACCACGCAACCAAAATCAGGGTTTCCCGTGAAATGCCATCCCTACAGCGAAATGGTCAATAAAAGAGATCCCAAGGGATTGGAATCCAAGGTTAATATCCAAAACCGATCTAGGGGACGAGAGAACAGACCTAGCCCATTCTTTCCACTGAATCCCCCCATTAATCCATGCCCAAAATTGTCCATGATAAGAAAATTACAATACTCAATTACCAAATGACAAGGCATACCTTTAGGTTCGGGAGGCCCACCTTCAAACATACGATCATGGCAGATGGGTGAGGGACCACATGGTTGGCTCAAGTGGTGGAGAAATGGCACAACGAGCTAGTTGGTGGCTGCAAGGGGTTGTTGGTTGTCAGTTGAGGACCATCTTGGAGAAAAAATTCTCCTAGGGATATCACCCACAAAATGGTGGGTAATAGGGCCCATAGGAACCAGGGTGATGGCCATGCATAAGGGGTAGAGCTCATGTTCAGCGTTTGCCCATGTGCTAAATTTGTATATCCTAACCATCTTTTGCATTTTGTGGTACATTTCATGTTGAGAGTGGCCAAATTATGTTTTTTACTTTCTTTTTTGGCTGCATCAACCTTCGGGGCATCGTTCGAGCCCCGACCCAAGGTGTGGACAAGGGGAGGGGGAGGCTAACCTTATGTGGACCCAGTGGACACATGTGGACCCAAATGGAAAAAGAGATGAATGGGGCTCAAATGAGTGGAAAGGGAGTAATGTAGGTGGTATCAGGAAGCGGGACCACGCAACCAAAATTAGGATTTCCCATGTAGTGCCAACCCTAAAGCTAATGGCCAGTAAAGGAGATCCCACGGGACTAGGATACGAGGGTAACCACGGAATCGGGCAATGGAGATAAGAATACAAACCTAACTAACTCTTTCCGCCAAATCCCCCCACCAATTCATGCCCCAAAGTGCCCATGCCAAGTAACGAAAATTACTCAACTATACCAATGAAAATTCATGCCTTTGGGGTTGGGAGGCCCACCTTCAAACATACATTCATAACATATGGGCGAGGGACTGTGGAAAATCAGTAACCCGATTCCTACTGCAACAAACTGATAATACTTCACCTACTTACAAGTTACTTGCAGTTTTCTACAGTAAACACTGAAATACATACACTGCAGCCTACACAAAATAAAATATTGTGAAACTAAATGCTGCACTAGAGAGAAATAAACACACACATCAACATAGTTGTTTTTAGACAATGTGCCCAGAAAACCGATGCATCAGCTGAGGGTTTTATTATTATGCAGTAGTAAATCTGAGTACAAATCATTGGATGCCCAAATTGGCTATCCGATATAGAGAAATACTAGCAAAAAGTTAGTGAGGAGAATCTGACACTAATCCGAGAGATCCGACTCTAATCAGGGGCTTGTTCACTAGCCCCACGCTGCCTCTATGCAGCTTCTGTGTCACCCCTACGCAGATCTGCGTCGCACTGGTTGGGCTCTGCATTAATCCCTCTATTGACCTCCCGCTGTCTAGAAATTCGACCTCCCTTTGGTCTCACACCCTGGCTTCTGGCATTAAATCTCATCTCTCCCCGCTGGAATTCAAACTCCCTCTAAAGCTTTGCACTGCCTCTGCATGGCACTCCGTTGCCTCACTGAACTACTCTCTGCCATCTCTGCCTTGCACTCCCCAAATCTGGAAAACTTCCTCCGGTCTACTATCCCTGCCCCTCTCTCACTACTTCGACTTTACTAAATCACTTCCAGCAACTCACAACTGCTACTCAGGAAATCGATTCTCTAGCAAAATCAAACTACTCAAGTGTCTTTCTCCAACCACATCGAACTCCTTATAATCTCTCGTTGGAGCTCCAACGGCCAGGATTAAAACATAATCGATGGCTAAGATTAACTTGGAGTTGATCCTCGTCTTCTTCTAGAAGATTCACACCTGATTTAATTAATACCCTTTAATTAACCAGATTTCCTAAGTTTAAACTTAGGGAACCATTAAAAAAAATTAATTATTTTAATTAAATCATCCCTAGGTGGAATTTCTAGAAACGATTTCTAGGTTTTGGAGAATGCATGTGTCTAAGCCTTTCTGCAAAGCTTCAAGGCTAGAGCACATCCGATGCTACAAAAATCAACACTCCCTCTTAGCAAGGAATGTGCTTTAGTGTTGCAACCCACTGAAGCATTACTCTGACTATGCAACACCTCCTGCTGCCCTATTGATGTCTGGCTGCTGCTGCCCACCAACTACTGCGCAAATCTTATATGAGTTTCATTTGTGCTACTGTTGGCCCTGCTGAACTGATCCAGGAGGATTCTCCAGTTGCTCCAAATCCAAAGGTCTCAATTGTCTTCGGAAATGGCTCCAAGTTGTAGAGCCCATCACTCTTAATCTAGCACAACTTTCGGTTTCTCATTTGGTCTCGGATGAAGGAGAAATCATCTGTCAAAATTTAGGTGTTGAAGGGGCTTTTTGGCCATGTGTCGTTTCTGCAATTCAACACGTGGAGACAATCAAATCAATGAGGTTCAGTTCATCTCTACTACATATCTCCAGGAATGGTGAGAATTGTGGATTTTGTTCATATCATGGGTGCATAGTTGCATTAGTGTTTATGGTGAAGTATTGACAAGCTATATATTAAAAAACCATATGTCACTATGGTACAAACATTATAAGGTGGCCGCATATATCTATATATTAATGATGAAAGGTATATGGTTTTAAAACCTTAAGTCCAAATGCTAAAACCTAAGCACAATGACAAACCATTGAAATAATGGTTGAGATAAGGTTAAAGACTCTGTTATAAATGGCGGAATTATAACCCATGGCACGTTGGATAAAGTGGAATGGAGTCTTAATATAGTTTGGACTATATAGTTAAACCGATGGCTTATATGGCAGAGATCATATGTTTAAACATTGGAGCAGAATTTTTAATGTAATAAAGGTTCGTTGAAGTTTGTAAAAACATATGGTATGCATAACCCATGGTGGCGCATTATTAAAGTTCTATGGTGGAGCGTTGATATTTGGGCAGTGTTAAATGTCATGGTGTATGGCAAAGTTTATTAAAGTTCGATACCAACAAAACATCGAAGATCCGATCAGCGGCCAAGGGGATTTGCCACCAAACCACCAAAGTGGGTAGAGATCACATGTCACAGTTGTCAACAAAAAATTCCACGGGGTGCCATACCATTTCACTGCCACGATTTTAAGTTGCTTTATGCAGATTCCTCCAATGATATGCATTTTATACATTGGTTATAATATTACACCAAGGCGCAAGAGGGTATTCGGTCCTATCATTATAAAACATATGTATTATGAGAAATGCGCCTCGGATAGGAATACATTAATGATATATGGTTATGGATATGCACCAAGCTAATTTTTGCGCTTGGTGTTGTAATCTAATTGCACCATGTAAAATTCAGTCCAACTAAAACAAAACCACTTTCTATGTTGAGCCCGAGAGGTTCAACCTTGGAACCTACCGAGGCCTATTAAAAGACTCAATCATTGCACCAGCAAAGGGGGAGGTGTTAAGTGAATTGCAGAACAAAGAGGTGTCTTTTCAGTTTTCATTCATGTAAGCCTATCTTGGCCATCCTTGAGCCAAATTGAGAATAGAGACAAGCATTGGAAAGTTGAGACAGGAGGCTTTCTTTCTACAGTAACCAGCAGTGCCTGCGTGCACAGATTAGTTGGTGAAATCTCATGTAAAGAAACTCTTTGGATCATTTCCTAATAAAATGGACGCCCACTTGGAAGCGGACCCGGAGATGTAGTCCAGGAGGGACGAACTTCGTCAACAATTTGTTGTGTTTGCTTCTTATTTTTCTGCTATCATGTTATTTGTTGCACTCAAGTTTATGTTTATGGCATATTAATAATCAGTTTCCCTCTTTCATTCACACTTATGCAACCTTAGTTAATGTTGATAAAGTTGTGCAAATAATCAATCCTGTAAGATTTTAGATCATATTTTGGTATCAGAGTGAGGTTGATCATGTTTAAGCAGGATATTTGCCAATGTGAATGTTGACTAGATCCAAGTCGCGATGTGGAGAAGGGAAACTTGAAGAGGCCAATCCAGAGATTGGAAAGAGGAAATTCTTGCAAAAGATGGCAGGTTCAAATGAAGGAGAAGCTCCTGAGACAAAGAGCGAGGAGCAATTTCAGCAGATGTTCCTTAATATGCAAAGAATGATTGCAGAACTTTATGAAGACAAGAAGACCAGAGATGCAGCGTTGTCTTCAAAAATAAAGAAGGAGAAAAAGGGTAAGGAGAAAGCTGATAGTGACGAATCTCCTCATTCTCCATCTTCGTCTTCTAAAGGCATGAAAAGGGACAAGAAGAAAACCGATGGTAATGAACCTCCTTCTCCTCCATCTTCATCTTCTTCTTCTTCTGATGATTCAAGTTCAGATTCTGAATCAAAGAAGAAACATAAGAAATCTCATTTTTTTAAGCTTGATGTTAAATTTGAACTGCCCATATATGATGGTGAAATGAATCTTGAAAAGTTAGATAACTGGATTAAACAACTTGAAGTGTATTGTAGAATTCAGAATATTGTTGATGATTCTGCGAAAATTCAGTTAGCTACACTTAGAATGGGGGGAACAACTTTGATTTGGTGGGAAAGTAAAACTCAGTCAGATTTAAAGCATAAAGGTAAAATTATCTCTTCATGGTCTAAGTTTATTAAAGCTCTTAGAAAGCAGTTCTATCCTTTAGGATATATGCAACAGGCTATAATAGATTGGCAGCATTTGAGGTAGGGTAAAGGACAGAGTGTGCAAGAGTTTACTCAGGAATTCAGGAAAAAGGCATTAGCACTTGATGTTCCATTAAACACACGGGAAACTTTGTTAAAGTATATTGGAAGTTTGCATTCTTATTTGCAACATACATTGCTTATGTTTAATCCAATTGACTTTGATGAAGTATGTGTGCAAACCATTCATATTGAATCAGGTGGCAGACCTTTTCAGTGGAAACCATTCAAGCAGTCAGAACACCAAGACTCCAAAGAAGGCAAAGGAAAGGGTAAGTTGAAAGGAAAGAAATTGGCGATAGCAAAGAAAGAAGGGGAAAGACTTACATGTACTCATTGTCAGAGGGTCGGACATGATGAATTCAAGTGTTGGAAGCTTCATCCAGAACTTAAGCCAAAAAAGTTCCTTAAGGAGAAAGGTGAAATGAAAGCGAATGTTGCAGTCCAACAAGATTTGGGATCTGACTCCGGTGACAAACAAAAGATTACCGCAATGAGTCTAACAAGTATACTTTCTGAAGCTAGTTCTAGTTCTACTTACTCTGCATCATCTTCAAAGATTAATAATGTGATTGATGAAAAGAAGAGGGTTGAACTTTTTCACCTAAGGATTATTTCCAAGCACACTAAGATATACACATTATTGGCAGCGGATCACAAGCAAACTTAATATCTGAGGAACTAGTAAGGAAATTGGAATTGGAAACTAAAAATCATCCAAAACCATACCCTTTAGGATGGTTAAAAGAAAACATTTAGATGCATGTCACCAAACAGTGTCGTTTAAGGTTTGCAATTACAACTAATTTTGTTGATGAAGTTGAGCTAGATGTGATTCCTCTGGATATATGTGGAGTTGTGTTGGGTAGTCCGTATCTTTATGATAGACATGTTATTTTTCATAGAAGGGAGAACAAGTATCATATTTTTAAAGAAGGAATTGAATACATTGTCAGGGCACACAGAAGTAAGACAAACTTGGATTTAATCAATGCCAGTCATTTGAAAAGGTTAATAAATTCAAGTAAAAGGTATTTTCTCATGATTGTTAAAAAACAACCTAAAGACAAGTATGATGCTTTTCAAGGGTGTGATTCTCAGTTTAAGGACAAAATGGTTGAAATGGTAGATTCTTATAAAGAATTGTTTAAAGAACAGAAAAGTCTTCTTCCAAAATGAGAAATGCAACATGAGAATCAATTACCATCTGTTGCACCTCTTCTAAATATTGGCATGAATCATATATCAACCATTAAATTGTATTTAAGAAATGGTTATCATTGGATGTGTATTGTAGAGAATGGTGATTGGAAAACTGCATGTGAGACTAGAAAGGGGCATGATGAATGGTTGATTATGTCATTTGATTTATGCAATGCTCCAGCAGCTTTAATGAGAATTATGAATGATGTGTTTCATTATTTTCTTGATAAGTTTGTCATAGTCGATCTGGATGATATTCTTACTTTTAGTTCAAGTTGGGAAGTTAGAAGTTTTGTGGGTGCAGTTCAGTATTGGAGGAAGTTTGTTTTTCATTTCTCTTTTATTGCATCACCACTTCATGCTTTAAAAAGTTTTAAAGCCTCATCTCAGTGGGGAGGAAAACAACAAAAAGCATGTGAAACTTTAAAGTAGAAAATTGTAACAGCTCCACCAGACCTTCAAAAACCGTTTGAAATAGAAACTGATGCCAATAGGTATGCAATGAGTGCAGTGTTATTTCAGAAAGGAAAGCCTATTTGTTTTCATTTTGAAGCATTATCTAAAGCAGTTTCAAACTATCCAACTGATGATAAGGAATCATATGCATTATTGGAAAGTGTTAAATAATGGAAACATTATTTAATGGGCAAAGAAACAGTGATTCAAATAGATCATCAGCCACTTCAATACCTTCAAATTCAAACTAAGTTGCAGCAGTCTCAACATTATAGATGGATGGGTTTTTTGCAGCAAGTCCACTTAGTAGTCAAGTATCAAGAAGATACATCAAACAAAGTAGCTGATATGTTGTCAATATTTTCTTTGAATGTTCCAATTTTTCTGCAAAATAGTTCTTTAGCACATGCAAGTTATATTGAACAATACACTGCAGATATTGTTTTCAAAGATATTTGTGAATCGCTAACTCATGATGCACAGGTGGAAGAAGTAAATTACCATGTTCATAACAGGATATTTAACCATCTTGGCAAGTTGTGCATACCGCGGGGAGAAAGAACGCATGTGATCAGGGGAACATTTCCTTCTCATGTTTTAGGGCATGCTAGTGCAGGCAAGACAGTGGCACAACTACAAAGGTTTTTCTATTTGCCGCAGATGAATGAAACAATTCACAAGTTCAAAATGTGCCATGAAAAGCATTAGAAGGGTCATCACATTCAAGTTGGTGATCAATTATGGCTTTACATCAGCAGGGTAAGGATGAAAAGTGAAGGTCAAAGGAAGGTCCGCACTTGCAAGCATGGAGATGTCAAGTATCGTCAAGTGAGACTTAAAGGCATGAATCCAGACAAAGTAAGGTGGATGGAGATCAAAAGGGTGAGGGAGTTGTACCCTCACCTCATGTCTGCTTAAAACCAAACTTTTGGTGGTCCAAAAGCTTCCAGTGGAGAGGAATGATCCAAGAGGATTCTCTAGTTGC
The DNA here is from genome assembly GCA_031772625.1 of Pinus tabuliformis. NCBI lineage: Eukaryota > Viridiplantae > Streptophyta > Pinopsida > Pinales > Pinaceae > Pinus > Pinus tabuliformis. The sequence goes on along the minus strand of CM062810.1, from coordinate 253,344,436 downwards.
TCCAAATCCAAAGGTCTCAGTTGACTTCAGAAATGGCTCCAAGTTGTAGAGCCTGTCGCTCTGAATCCGACACTACTTTCGGTTTCTCATTTGGTCTCCGGATGAAGGAGAAATCATCTATAAAAGTTTAAGCACCGAAGGGGCTTGCTGGCCATGTGGCGTTTCTACAGTTCGACACGTGGTGACAGTCAAATCAACGAGGTTCAGTTCATCTCCGGTACATATCTCCAGGAATGGTGAGAATTATGGATTTTGCTCATATCATGGGTGCATAGTCGCACTAGTGTTTATGGTGAAGTATTGACAGGCTATATATTATGTTATCCTCCACAATGTCCCAAGGCTGAGAAAGGAGATCGACAGAGGTAACCTCAAACCACTTAGGGTTCAGCAGCTAGCCCTGCTAAACCAGAGAGGGCTCTCTCTATGAGCTCACATCCAATGATGACTGGAGTGGGAAAAGATGTTAGGCTAGTTATTACAGCACTAGGGTTTTGCAGATTTAGGGTTTGCTGGATCAGAGGTACAAATCAGGGAACTTGGTCAAGTCTTCAAAGGTTCAGTTGCATGAGATATAAAGGAGCAAGGTAGGCATGCTTTTGTGATAGCTTAGAAGCTAGTCGATGTAGTGTAGGGTTGAACAAGTAAGAAAATCAAGATGAGCATGTGAACCATGAATTCATCTATCAGAAGACTGAGCACATAAAATGAGATTCCTAACAAAACAGAGCTTAGTTACAAGAATTATGTTTAATGCCTCTTAGAAAAATCACTAAAAAGCATAGATATGGAAAGGAAACTAATTTATCATTCATATCAATGTTTAACAGGAGAAAAACAATATCACAAACTCACACCACAAGAATTCCTGAATAATAGCTGCAACTTGGCCTTTGATTTCTTGTAAAAATACGATGAAGTACAAGCTACAAGATTTCCACTTTATTATGTCCAACCCTGACTATGACTGAAAACTAGATACATATAGATCAAACAACCATTTCCCCTCTCTCAGGGTTGAATCCTTCAGTTTAAGAATTGATTACATGAAATGCTCAACAAACCCTAATGTCTAGGGAGGTTAAAACAAATCCTCCTTTTAAACTTTGATTGAATTGTTCCTCATAAATGAGGCCTAAAATTACATAAAAATTACTCTAACAAGCTCATTAACCTTCTATTACATCAGTTCAACTCACAAAAGAAGAATTACATCATAAAAATCCAAGATTGACTGAAGAAAACTCGAAATCTAGGCTAACAGGCAAAAGCACAACGCCTGGTCTGAAAAGGTGGTAGAAAGTGGTTTTTTGACCCATTTTTTGGCTTTTTCTCCTAACTAATTTTTTGACAAGGCACCAAAAGTAGATAGCTGGCATGTATAGGTCATTATCTATCCATCCATATAAACTTTTTGGCATTTGGAGGTCTGAGGAAAAAGCACAGCGCCTAGCAGTGAGACATTTCAAAATTTTCAAATTTTGCTCAAAATTTCTGCAAAAATAAGGGTCAAAGGCAGAGAGATATCTCACTAACCATAAGGTTTTTTGCAAAACTGAGAGAGGGTTTTCTTCTTTGGCATGTTATGAACAAAAAACTCCTCCGGTTTTCAAATATACTTTCCCATTTGTTCAGAATCCAAGTTTGAAGTTGGTCACTAAAAATGCATCGCCATCTGGGAAAAGCACAGCGCCAACTTGGAGGAGAGATTTGACTGCCTTCCTGTGCTCCAAATTTTGATATGAAGGTACAATTGGAAATATTAGGATGTCTAGTACACAATAGAGTCATCAAGCACTGCAAACATGTAGGAATTTACAGGGTAAGTTCCTCAGAAAGAATACCAAAAGGGCACCGCTCACAACCAGATCACAGATCAATACACCAGTATTTTTGACGTGGTTAAAACCCTCAAAGAGGGAAACAGTCCACGGCCTGTCCCAACGTGGGTACTACAGGCAATTTATTAATCAAAGAATGAAAATTTACATAAGCTTCTCTCATGCACGGATTACCCGAACAATGACCCTCCATGCACTTTAAATAGAACTCATGGACCAATCGGGTGTCAAGCCACGGATCAAGTGTCGGTAATACTGAGGAGAGAATGAACCGTCGGATCACTACATATCGTGACCGTCGGATGTAAGTTACAAAATGTACAACGGTAAAGAAACACACTTTACCTAACTCTATACCTAACTCTACACTAGACCAAGTTGAACTTAACTATATCCTATGTGTCGGAATATCCTAACATCCCCCCTTAAGAACAACTTGGGATAGGATTGAAGGATTTACAAATATGACACAATAGGAGAAGGAAGGAGGCACTAGAGCCTATCCCCCCTTAGTGACAACTTCCTAAACTCCAAGCATATATCGAAGTTTAGTGAACTTCGCCTCTGTGAGAGCCTTTGTGAAGATGTCTGCAACCTGATCATCTGTTGGACAATATTGCACTTCAAGAACATGGTCATGAATGAGTTTTCTGATGAAGTGCATGTGTAGTTCAATGTGTTTGCTGCGCTGATGCTGGACTGGATCTTTGCATAGCTGAATGGCACTTTGATTATCACACCAAAGTGTGGTTGGATGCTGCTGCTCAAAGCCAAACTCTGATAGGATCTGACGAAGCCACAAGGCTTCCTTACTAGCTTCCACGGCACCACGATACTCTGCTTCTGCTGACGAAAGAGAAATGGCAGCCTGTTTCTTACAAGCCCATGTAATAGGTCCTGAACCAAGAGTGAAGACATAACCGGCAGTAGACTTCCGATCATCAGGGTCACCAGCCCAATCAGAATCAGTGAAACCAACTAACAGAGGAGCTGCTTTGGCACTGTAATGAATCCCAAACTGTACTGTACCTCGAACATAACGAAGTATTCTTTTAGCTGCTTTCCAATGACTTTCACGGGGGTTTTGCATAAAACGAGCAACAAGGCCAACAGCAAAGGAAAGATCAGGACGAGTATGGGTTAAATACAAGAGTTTTCCTACAAGTTGACGGTATAAGGTAGCATCAACTTCAGGAGAAGTACAAGAGACTGAAAGTTTGACTCCAGACTGAAAGGGAGAAGGGGCTGGCTTACAGTCTTCCATGTGAAAATGACGAAGAATATCACAAGCATACTTGGACTGGGAAAGGAAAATACCCTCCTTGGATTGCAAGACTTGAAGACCGAGAAAATAGTGTAAGTGTCCTAAGTCTGTCATTTCAAATTTCTTTTTAAGGCTGGACTTCACATGGTTTATAAGGTTGGGATCACTACCAGTAAGAATAAGATCATCAACATAAAGAACAAGGATGATAAGAGAGTTGCCCACTTTCTTGGTGTAGACAGTATTGTCAGAATGACACCTAGAAAAGCCAGATTCTAAAAGAAAGCTATCCATTTTGGCATACCAAGCCCGAGGAGCTTGCTTGAGGCCATAAAGGGATTTCTTAAGTCGACAAACAAGGCTGGAGTCTGTTTGTATGAAGCCAATGGGTTGTTCCATATAGATTTCTTCCTGCAAGTCCCCATGCAAGAAGGCAGATTTAACATCCATCTGATGGACTTCCCATTTTAAAGAGGCAGCAAGGGAAAGAACAAGGCGGATAGAGTTCATTTTGGCAACAGGGGAGAAGGTTTCAGTGTAGTCAATGCCTTCAACCTGTGAAAAGCCCTTAGCAACGAGACGAGCTTTATGTTTATCAACTTTCCCATCTGGTCCATACTTGGTTCTGTAAACCCATTTACATCTAACAAGTTTGCGTCCCTTTGGTAGAGGAACAAGATCCCATGTATCATTTGTCATCAATGAATGATATTCTTCATTCATAGCTGCTTCCCAATGTGGATGGCCTGAAGCTTCTGCAAAAGTGTCAGGATCATGATTTACTGGAGCTTGAGCCAGTAAAGAAGAGGCTCTTTCAAACTGAGAACGTGTACGTCGCTGATCTGTAGGATCACCGGCAAGATCACCTGCTGCATCCCGAGTAGCACGGACCCATCTTGGAAGTTGAGGATCCTGAGAAGGTGGGGGAGGATTATCATCCTCGCTTTCATCATCTGAAGAAGAAATGTTTTCAAAAGTAGAAGAGATAGGAAGAGGTGGCACATCCGCTGGACTAGGCTCGCAGGCCGATTTATTTTCATCAAATTTTACATCTCTTCTAATGATAACATTTTTGGACTTAAATGGAATAAGTCTATAACCTTTTACATCTTCAGAATATCCAACAAAAGTACATTTCTCACTCTTAGGTTCTAAAGCTTTATGCTTTTCATCTGGAATATGGGCCCATGCTTCACTTCCAAACACACAAAAGTGACTTACATCTGGTTTAATGGAACTCCAAGCTTCTTCTGGAGTGATATTCTCTAGAACCTTAGTAGGAGTGCGATTGATTATATAATTTGCACAATTAATTGCTTCGGCCCAAAAACTAAGACTGAGTCCTTTAGATTGCAGCATACAATTAGCCATTTCCTTTAAGGTGCGATTTTTCCTTTCAGCTACACCATTTTGTTGTGGAGTGTATGGAACAGTATGTTGCATTTGAATTCCATTTTCGGTGCAAAAGTTGATGAATGTGTTTTTAACATATTCTCCACCATTATCAGTTCTTAGCTTAAGAATTTGATGTCCAGATTGTTTTTCAACAAAGGCTTTGAAGGCCAAAAATGTGTTAAATACTTCGCTCTTGAGTTTTAAGAAGTATACCCAAGTGCGTCTGGAGAAATCATCAATGAAAGTTAAGAAGTACTTGCAGCCAGAGAATGAAGCAACAGGAAGAGGACCACATAAATCACTGTGCACAAGCTGTAAAGGGGCTGAGGCGTGCCAAGAGGCACGTTTGTCAAAACTGTCCCGATGATGTTTTCCGAGTACACATCCGGAACAAACACCATCTCTGCAAGATACCATAGGAAGACCTGTCACCATATTTTCTTTACATAGATGCTGAAGGGAGCGATAGTTTAAGTGACCAAATCGCTCATGCCAAAGTTTGCTCACTTCATCATTATGAGCAACAAATACTGAGGGAAGATTTGATGACCCAAAGTTGTGAAACTTATACAACCTTGTGGAATCATCAGCAAGACCAGTAGCTAGAATCTGTTTAGGATCTTTTAGATCCTTGATTACAACATCATGAGGTGAAAATTCAACAATTTTACCTTCACCTGAATGAGTTATCTGATAGACAGATAGAAGGTTGCAGGATAAGGTTGGAACACATAATACATCATTAAACTGACCATTGTCTAGATGAACAGTTCCAGTCCCTACAACATTAAGAGATCTATCATCACCAACATATATATTTTTGGTGTTACAATCATTTAAAGAAGAAAACATGGCTTGGTTTTTGGCCATGTGATAAGAGGCTCCAGAATCAATGAGCCACTCATGAGAATGAGAAGAAGAAGAAGATACATTTAATGCATAACCAGACTGAGATGATTGACAACGACATGCAGAAAGTGCCATTCCGGAAGTTGAAGTTGAAGTAGGCTCCACATGGATGTTATGTTTCTTCATTGCGGCTTCCAAGGCTTCCATCTTCTTAAAGCATTTAGATTCTAAGTGGCCATCTCGATTACAAAAGTTACAATGTCTATCAGTCTTCTTCCATTTGTTTTTATTGGTCTTATCATTTTGCTGAAATGATCTTTCATTTTGAGGCTGAGTTGGTTTAGGACCATTCTTTTGAGGATATGACTTCTTAGGATTCTTTGAATTTGGTTGCTGCTGGGCGGCTAACGCTTTCGTGGAAGAGTTTCCAAGATTAAGAAGACCAAGGTGTAAGAGTTTTTCTTGTTCTCTTATTAAGGAATCACAAAAGGAGTCAAAGGAAGGGGCCTTGTAGTCTTTTCCTTGACAAATGAAAGCTTCCCTTGTAGAATGGAAAGTGGAAACAAATACAGAGTAGGCTGGTCCCAACTTAGTAAGGATGGAATAAATAAGGTTACCATCTTCTTTCTTAACTTTAACACCTTCCAAGAGATATCTAAGGGTCTTGAATTTGGACAAGAAATCTTCAATGCAAGAAAAATTATTAGGATCCAAAGTAAGCAACTCATTTTCAAGTTGATGGGCTCTAATTTCATTTTTAATCCCAAAAACTTTAGCGAGTTTTTCTAATGCTTCATGAGGAGTCTCAAGTTCTGCAATGTGGAATCTAAGATCAGGAGAAATAGACATCCCTATCAAACCACGTGCTTGATCTTGTCTATTTTCCCATTTTGCAGCCTTGTCTTCATCTTTTGGTTTCTTCTCTTGGTCTGTGGCTATTCTGAAGAGACCTTTGCTTCTAAGTAAATCTTCCATGTAGGCTACCCATTGGAAGTAGTTAGTGCTGTCAAGAATGACTTGGCATGGACTTTCCATTTTTTTTTTAAAAACTGAAGCTGAAGATGCTGAAAGTAAGTGTTCCAATGGATAGATCTCGAAAAAATAGGCGGTTTAAAAAAAAACGGCTCTGAAAAAGGCTTCCGGATGAAGAAGTTATGGCTTTTTAAAAAAAATTGTTGACGTTGCCGGCAAAGTGCGCGAATGTGCGGAAATGAAAAAAAATCCGCCCCCACAAAATGGAGACTTGAACCCAAGACCTCTACTCTCTTAAAATAGCTTTGAACCAATTGATCTATACAAAAAATTTGAGAGAGAGAGAGAGAGAGGGGGGGGGGGGGGGGGGGGGGGCCTTGGTTTGCGTGCTTGCCTTGAGAAAGCTCTTTTTCCCTACAAAACACAAAACACAAAACCCAACACGAATATGCAAAGAAAAACGAACCTTGCGGCTCGAAGTTAGCTTTAGCCAAAAAACTAAATATTTTTCTCAATGTTTCTGATTTTCCGAGATCACACTAAGGTGCAGGGAAAAGAGCATACGCATGAGAAAAATCCTTCCTTTCTGTTTCTGATTTGCCCAGATCGCACAGAGTCGCAGGGCAAAGAGCATACGCAGAAATGAAAGGTATAGATCCGGTTAAAAAAAAAGGCTAAATAAACCGAAACCGAAATAAGCAGAGAGAAAATAACAGTAAACTGCAAAAAACACTGTATACCTCCCGATCTGAAAAATGACGCAGCTAGGGCTACCGGAAACCTTTTCGCGTGAAACGAAAGGGGTTCCTCATTGGAATAGATGCTCCGAACGCAACAGAGCAGTCCTCTCGGCCCGAAAGCAGTCAGAAACAGCAGATCTAGGAAACGACAGCTGCATGCAGTTCTACCGGCTTCAGATTTGGATCACCAACGGACGCGGCCCTCAAATAGCTCTGATACCATGTAGGAATTTACAGGGTAAGTTCCTCACAAAGAATACCAAAAGGGCACCGCTCACAACCAGATCACAGATCAATACACCAGTATTTTTGACGTGGTTAAAACCCTCAAAGAGGGAAACAGTCCACGCCCTGTCCCAACGTGGGTACTACAGGCAATTTATTAATCAAAGAATGAAAATTTACATAAGCTTCTCTCATGCACGGATTACCCGAACAATGACCCTCCATGCGCTTTAAATAGAACTCATGGACCAATCGGGTGTCAAGCCACGGATCAAGTGTCGGTAATACCGAGGAGAGAATGAACCGTCGGATCACTACATATTGTGACCGTCGGATGTAAGTTACAAAATGTACAACGGTAAAGAAACACACTTTACCTAACTCTACACTAGACCAAGTTGAACTTAACTATATCCTATGTGTCGGAATATCCTAACAAAACACCTGCTTCAAGACACCTAAAAATTCAATCTCCCAAGACTACTCCAGAAGTGCAACAACTCTCCTATAGCAACTATATTTTGGCATTTTTCCCAAATCATAATACCTGTGTATAAACTGAAGGAGGTTTTTGTTCCTTAGTCTATTATTGACAAAAACCTCTTTCACTTTTGTCAAATTCATATTCCTTACTTCAAAAACAAATTTTGAAGTAAGATTGTCCCTATATGTGGCAAATGATTTGTCTCTTGGAATGATTTCTTGAGAAATGGTGAAGACATGATCTCATGTGCTGAAGTGGGCTCATACCTGATGATCTAGGCTCCCTTATACCTCTTCTACTCAGCAGTCTCTGACTCCATAGTAAACCCTAGCTCAATGGGAGGGGAAATTAGGGTTTAGTGTAAGGAAAAACAGGGGATTTGGGCAGTTTTAGAAACGAAGGGAGATGAAGGCATTATGGGTTTTCTAAATTTTTAGGAAAATTTGGGGAGGTGGGGATGGATGTTAGGAAGTGGGGGAAAGTGAAATTTCAGGGAAAGAGTGAGGGGAAGAGGTCCAAAATGTCAAAACACAGTCCTAGCCTAGGAAAGTATAGTCTAGGCTAGGATTTGTGGGAAAATGATGATTTTGAGGGATATGAGTGAGGGAAAATGTCTAGACTCTATGGAGGTATATGGAAGGTGGGGGAGGGTGATTGAGCTTAGCTTTGAGGGATTTTCTCAATAATTCCACCAAAGAGACTATGAAACCAAGAAAACCCTAGGAGAGGGAAATCTAATCTTTCCAAGCATGAACTGATGGTGGCAAGGAATCACTTGTCTGAGAGTGAAACTGAGTTTTCTTGGTGGAAAGATGTCTTATAAAGTTGGAATGAGCAAATGAGAAGCTCTTTTTGGTCTTTTATAGCTTGGAAATCGATTTCTCCTTTGGTGATGTAGTGGCCCCACCATGTCCTTTCACATTCTGATTTGATTTGCTAATGAACTGCAGCCTTAGAACTTTTTTGCATATATTACATCTTGATGAAGATAAAAACACACTTTAGAAACCTTTATTGAAGATTTTTCACTATTACTACTCCTTCAAAATATGACTTTGATGGTGAAATGACCAATTTTAATGATTTTGACCCTATGACCTAATGATGACACAACATGGAAGAATGAGTTGAATGATGACCATGACACTGTTTCAAAAAGGAATGACTTGACCATGCTGATATCCATTGACCATGAAGGCTGAAAGGGGTAGTAATAAACCTAGACAACTAACTAGTGACCAAATTTTTATTGAAAACCTATTTGAAACCATAAAAACTTGACCTAGGACCCTAACAAAACTTTAAAAGAGAATAATTTGATCACTGGTGACTGACAGGACTGACAGACACTGACATATTAAAAAACCATATATCACTGTGGTACAAACATTATAAGGTGGCCGCATATATATATATATATATATATATATATGGTGAAAGGTATATGTTTATAAAACCTAAAGTCTGAATGCTAAAAACCTAAGCGCAATGGTTGAGATAAGGTTAAAGACTGTTATAAATGGCAGATTTATAACCCATGGCATGTTGGATAAAGTGGAGTGGAGTCTTAATATAGTTTGGACTATATAGTTAAACCGATGGCTTATATGGTGGAGATCATATGTTTAAACATTGGAGCTGATTTTTTAATGTAATAAAGGTTCGTTGAAGTTTGTAAAAACATATGGTATGCGTAACCCACAGTGGTGCATTATTAAAGTTCTACGGTGGAGCGTTGATATTTGGGCAGTGTTAAATGTCATGGTGTATGGAAAAGTTTATTAAAGTCTGATACCAAGAAAACATCGGAGATCCGGTCAGCTGCCACGGGGATTTTCCACCGAACCATCGGAGTTGGTAGAGATCACATGTCACAGTTGTCAACAGAAAATGCCACGGGGTGCTATACCATTTCACCGCCACGACTTTCAGTTGCTCTATGCATATTCCGCCAACGATATGTATTTTATACATTGGTTATAATATTACACCAAAGCATAGGAGGATATTCGGTCCTGTCATTATAAAACATATGTATTATGCAAAATGCGCCTCGGATAGGAATACATTAAAGATGTATGGTTATGGATATGCGCCAAGCTAATGTTTGTGCTTGGTGTTGTAATCTAATTGCACCATGTAAAAGTCAGTCCAACTAAAACAAAACCACTTTCTATGTTGAGCCCCGGAGGTTCGACCTTGGAACCTGTTGAGGCCTATTAAAAGACTCAACCATTGCACCAACGAGGGGGGAGGTGTTAAGTGAATTGCAGAACAAAGAGGTGTCTTTTCAGTTTTCATTCATGTAAGCCTATCTTGGCCATCCTTGAGCCAAATTGAGAACGGAGACAGGCGTTGGAAAGCTGAGACAGGAGGCTTTCTTTCTACAGTAACCAGCAATGCCTGCGTGCACAGATCAGTTGATGAAATCTCATGTAAATAAACTCTTTGGATCATTTCCTAATAAATCGGACACCCACTTGAAAGCGGACCTGGAGACATAGTCCAGGAGGGACGAACACCGTCAACAATTTGTTGTGTTTGCTTCTTCTTTTTCTGCTGTCATGTTATTTGTTGCACTCAAGTTCATGTTTATGGCATATTAATAATCAATTTCCCTCTTTCATTCACACTTATGCAACCTTAGTTAATGTTGGTAGAGTTGCGCAAATAGTCAATCCTATAAGATTTTAGATCATGAACTGTTGCCAACACTGCATCTACATTGCAACCCTCTCTCCATCTGTTGCACCTGCAACTGCAACATCTGTAACAGAAAGATATCCAAAATATTGAACTAATTGTGTTCAGTATGATGCATCTTTTGTCTGAGTTCTGACAGCTGCTAGCCTTTGTGCAACTTCTGACTCTACCCTATGCCAACTGCACCACTGCCAACTCTGCTTTGCGTTGCTCAGTATCTGACTACTACTAGCCACTCCATCTGTCACTCTCGCACCTGACTGCACCACTTGCCACTAGTCCATCTTGCTACTAGTGACTATGGGCTCCTATAGTAAGGCCTTGATCCAAGAGGTGGACTCCTCAAGGATCCTGCCCATCCTATAGCTCTCTGAGGCTACAACTCTAGATCACCCCACCTCACCCCTGGAGGCATCTCGGCAATCATGGCAAACTCTTCTTCCAGCCTAGAGGAAAGTCTATCAATATCAGCTGATGCAGCTTGTTGATCCTGCTTCTCCTCCTTGTCCCTCTTTCTGAGAGGACACTGAGTGTTGTAGTGGCCCATCTCACCACACCTGAAACACTTGATCTTTGAAACATCCTTGTTTCTCATGCATTGCTCCTATTGCCCCTTTGATGCAAGGGCCATGTCCTCTTCCTTCACGGCCTTCGTCCCACTGCTGCTATTGCCACTGATTGTGCCCTTCACCAGATCACGCCTCATTTCCTCATGCTGCAGATCAGCCCATACACATTCCCAATTTGGCAGGTGTTCTTTGCCTAGGATGCTCTGGACAAACACTTGCCAATCTTCAGAAACGTTATTCAGCACTAATCGAACAAACTTTGTAGGTTGGGGCCCTGACCCTACTGAAGCCAGTTGATCTCCAACTTCCTGGGGCCTCTTAAGGAAGGGGTCTATTCGCTCCCTTTTCTGCATCCTATTGATTTGGGGTAGCATCAGATGTGCTCTAGCCATGAAATTTAGTGGAGAGGTTAGGGCACATGAGATCTACAATACCCAGAAAGGGTTTGGGCAGATTCTAAACAGTTAGGGAGACATTAAAATAATTAATATTTTTAATGGAGTCCCTAAGTCTAAACTTAGGGAAATTAAAATATTAATGTGGATTAATATAAAACTGCGTTAGAATGGTCCAAAAGACATGGATCAAGCCAGATCTAATCTTAGCTATTGATTAGGGACTTAATCTCGGCCATTGATATGTCAACGAGAAAAGTATAAGAGGAGGCTTCAGGGTCACTTGGAGAGTACACCAGATGATCACTGATTCTATTATCTAGAGCGGGGTTTGCTAATAGAGATAGAATGAGTGATCGGAGTTGCAGCTGAGGGGTAGTGACTACAGAGAGACAGAGAGGCAGAGATAGTGCCGGGAGATCAACGCAAGAGCCAAAGAGAGTCACGCAGTAGCATCCAGGGCCACGCAGAGGCAACCAGGAGCTGTGCAATGCTTTAGAAAAGCCAGCATAGCTGTAATATTCCTAATTAGCCATGGCTAATTAGAATATTTGATTTTGCTCAATTTTGCTTTCCATAGTTATTTATAAATAAAAAGGTGAGGAAAGGGGGACCTAACTCACTTTTAGAATAAAGTCACTCCCTAGTAGCACAATGTTGTAACTTAAAGGGGAGCCAAGGGGGCCATAGGACCACATAGAGAAAGGGGCCCATGCAGACACTTGGAGGGACTGCACAGATGGAGAGGAGCACGTGGCAAGAGATGGCTACGTTGGAGGAGGTGGGCCTTAGGGTTTTGGAAAAGGCCAATGCTATAAAGGAGAGAAGAGCCTTCTCATTTTGGCATTCGATGATGTGCATTTGAGCTAGTCACTTCGACTTAGAGCACACTCGCTGTTTAGCCTGTTTGCAGCACTGTTTAGTGCATCGAGTGTCTCCGTTCGGAGATCTCACCCTTAGCCCCAGGGGACTTCGAGTGCCTGCTCGGGCAAGGTAGTTTCATCAGTCTTTTGCAGGAGGATCGATTTTGGAGTTGAGGAGGAACTGGGCATTGTGATGACTATGCAGTCTTGAGAGAGGAAGACGCAGTTCCTTCTGGTAGGAGTTCCGGATTGGGTTTATGTGGAGGATTTGAGCTGGGAGATTGAACAAGGGATCAGCCCTTGCATATAGGAGGATTTTGGCAGAGTTTCGGGTAGAGTATTGGAGGGTTTACTTCAGTGGCAGCGCAAAGCCTTGAGGGACAGCGTAGATCCTCAAGGGGGTGATTTTCGGGGGTCAGCTGTTTTAGAAAAGCTTTCTGGGTTTTTCTGGATTTATTGAGTAGAGGCTGATTCCAGAGTTTCAGCATTTTCTGTGGAGGGGAACAGCCCCAAATCCTCACTTGATTCTAGCAGTAGCAACAGCAAAGTAGTACTCCGGTAGCTTGGACGCAGTTCAGAAAGAGAGGCTATTTTCTTCCGTTCTGAGTGTATTTCTTCACTTGCCTTGTGCAAGTTGAGGTGCTATCTTTCTGATCAACTTTGTACTCTGTCCATTACTCAGCATAATAAAATGGTTTAGCATTTCTCTTTGCATTTCTTGAGTATCTGCTATATTCCATGTATGCGTTATTGTATATTGCACTACTGTTATTTTTATCTCTGTGAGCTTCCCGGCTACTATACCACTTGTGTGTTTTTCTGGTTGGAGTTTGCTTGTGTTCGAGGGATATTCCTGGAAAGGGATATTACAGTGGTATCAGAGCATAGATCTGGCCTAGCCTGTGGAGCTAGCAGTCTATGACACCGAGGGAGAAGCCCTACATCTGTTACAAAGGTAGGAAATACAGAGATATTGAGCGTAGGTTGGAGAACACCTACGGAGAGGGAGACTGTGTTCGGGTGGTGGACACAGAACAGGAGGAGCCAGTGGTGAACACAGAACAAGAGGAGCCTGTGGTGGACGCAGAGCAGGAGGATCCGATGGCAGATGAGGATGAGAAGAGATTTGCGGACATGCTCCTTAAATCAGTGCAGGATCTATCGAGGTAGATTGAGGTGATGGGGCAGAGATTCACGGCAGTGGAGGCTAGACAGCGTGAGAACCCACAGGTTTTCCAGGTTGGTGAGGGATCGAGTACATCCCACCATTTGCCAGAGCAAGGTGCCACTCAACATGATACTACTCCGCAGATGGCCTCACATGCCCCTACACGCTCTACCATGCCCACTTTCTTAGGAGCAGACATGGGGGCCAGAGCCCAGTAGGAGGCAGAGCCCGGTCATATGGGCGATTATTTTGCAGAGTACCAGGCCTATGGGCAGGAGTTCAAGGATGCTCTCTCATTCAGAGACTTTGTTAAGCTCCAGCGGGATAGTAGACCCCGTGACCATCACAGAGGATACCGGCATTATCATGATGGAGACACCCAACGCACAGCTAGTAGATTCCACTTGCCTACGTTGATGGTTCATCAAATAGTTTGACAAAGTCTTGGGTCGAGAAGCTGGACATCTATTTCCAGCTTAACCAAATGTCGGAGACAGAGGCCATCAAGGTGGCGACATTACATTTGGATGGTGAGGCCCAGGATTGGTGGCTCCATGGGATGGTTACACTCGGACACTCCACGGTGACAACATATGCCGAGTTCATCAGGAGATTGATAGAGAGGTTTGACAGGAGGGATCCAAAGCAGCATATTGTTTAGCCGACGAGGCTCAAACAAACCGGGAGCCCAGAGACCTACATTGCAGATTTCTTGAGGGTTTCAGTGATGGTGCCAGATATATATGTGGCATGGAGGATCTACATGTATGTTGAGGGGTTAGCAGAGCCACTTCGAGGTTTAGTCCGATCCACTAGACCAACCACACTCCAGGATGCTATTAGCAGGACCCGGGACTTACAGGATGTCTTACCCAGGACCAAGACACCTTACCCCCAGAGACAGACATTCCAGCCTAAGGGGAAAGATGTGAGGATTCCGCCTCCAAAGGGGAATCTAGAACGAGCATAGATTAACGATGATGCCAAGAGGGAGCTGAAGAAGAAGCGGTTGTTCTTTACCTGTCAGGAGCCGCGGGAACCGGGACATAGATGTGCTGCTGGCAAAGCACATTTTATTGAGGTCTTCTCCGAGAGCAGCGGGGAAGAGGATGAGGAGGATGATGTGGAGGCAGGAGATAGTCATGCCGTGCAGGGTCCTTTGCCACCTCCACTGCCAGCAGGAGGTGGTGCAGCTTTTTCACCTACCGGAGGGGCCCTTGCAGCATTGCGAGGAGTTCCCAAGTATTTGATGCTACGCGTACGGGGGACAGTACGTGGCCAGCCAGTATCAGTTTTGGTAGACAGTGGGGCAACCCACAACTTCATCGATACACAGATGGTTGAGCGGAGAGGTATACAGACAGAGAGCTTTCATGGATTTTCAGTTTTGGTTCCAGGAGATCAAACCGTGGTGTGTGCTCGTTATGTACCAGTGTTAAATTGGCAACTAGGGCCAAACTCCATGTGGGTCGATTTATTTATGGCAGCTGATATTTTTATTGGATCCCTCTCGTCGAGAGGTGTAGGATTGATCCAAAGATCATCTGATTCCGATAAGTATTTATGGAGATATGAATTTATTTTGTTTATGTAATTATTATCAAGCCGACCAGCTCTTATGTAGGCTCTAGAAGCCCACTAACGTGTCTATTCATCATCCTTGCTTTAAGTATAAATAGAAGAGTTTTGATGTCAATTGGCAGACGTATTCTTAAGGTGATCTCCTCTCCACGTCTGGGTTTTTGGAAGGAGAAACCAAAAGATACGCTAGCTCAAGGGTGATGCCCTAACCGCAGGAAGCTGCAAGCATATGAGGATGAGAAACAAACAGACCCAATACAAGGTACGCAGACCCTAACCTACGCACAGTTGATGAAGAGAAAATTCATGTTGTTCATCATGAAGACATTCCACTGTAAATGGGAAACATATATGCAGGTATATGTAGACTTTAGACATATATGCAGGTATATATTCCATTGTCCAACAGAAGCATATCAGGAATACTACATAAGACATACCGATGGGTTCCCTGTTGACTCAGAAGCAGAAAGGCAGCGCGTGATCCAATGTTTAGAGGCAGCTATAGAAAGAAGAGTCTCCGATGGATTAAGACTTGAACTATGTACTAGTGATAGGCCTGGACTTCTATCAGATGTGACCCGTATATTTCGTGAGAATGGCTTGTCAGTTACTAGAGCAGAAGTAACTACTAGAGGAGGAAAAGTTGTCAATGCATTTTATGTTACTGATGCAGCAGGAAATCCTATTGATTCCAAAACAATTCAAGCAGTTCGCCAAGAGATAGGCCAAGCGTATTGCAAGTTACAGAAAATTCCGCTTGTGTCAAATCTCCTCCACGAGAGACTGCTGTGAGGTTTCTGTTTAGTAACCTTTTCAGATCCAGATCTCTGTACAATCTTGGATTGATAAAGTCCTTTTCGTAAATGATGTATATATATGTTTCCGTAGATCAGGAGAAAATGGGTCTTTAGTTATAGTCAACAGCTTCCTAAGGGGTGCCACACTACCATGGTTTAAAGGATCTATTCAGCAGGCTCCACCTCCTCACACTAACATATTTGGCTCCTAATTCTTCCTACAAGAATATTCACCATTATAATTCTTTTTGATAATTCTGTTGTTGGCATGTGGGTTAAGGATGGACATACTGTTCAAATAGGTATCTGATGTATATTATACTAGCTGGCAACATGACACCTCAATACAAGGTTTACAAGATTGACAAGCGAGAGGATGTTGAAAAGGGCAATTAGTCATGGCTTGCATATACACAGTAATATACATGCTGTAGTACTGCAGTAAAGGAAGACAGTCATGATATACGCATAGCATGAAATTATGCTGCCATGTCATTTGAACAGAGTCCTCTAATGAAGAACGCAGTCCTGTAATAGTGCCATACGCATGGAGAGCACCATATACATTGTCAATATATGCAGCTAGAACTCTCCTACATTCTGGGCCAAAGTATATTTTGGCATACGTATAGTTCAGTATATATTTGTGTATTGTTCTGAGCTCCTGCTAGCTCATATACCTTCAGTAGTAATTCTTGGTTATAATATCAGAACTCTAAGATGCAATCCTGATCTCGTTAAGGATGAGTCTCTCAAACGTTGTCACAAGCCTGTTGACAGCGTGAGGTAGTCTAGATGGACAGCATGTAAACCTTTGAGTATTGTAGGTGACAGCGTGGCACATAAGACAGCCTTCAGGCTTTAAGGGTTTTTCTTTTAGCAAGGCTGGAAGTTGCTGTCATAAAGGGCAGTGTGTTAATGATGAGATCATGGGCAGCATGAAGTATGAAGTCATGGACATCTTGATGTAAGGGCAGCACAGTGATCATGGGCAGCATGATGTATGGGCAACATGATGAAGATCATGGGCAGCACAGTGATGTATGAGAGCATGAGCAGCATGATGATCATGGGCAGCATGATGGTGCTACATAGTAAGGTGCAGCAAATGGACGAGATGCAGCACGACGATAGGTGAAGGAGTCACCTTGAGAATCAGTTGAAGCAGAATGTCTTCAACTGATCTCATCATACGAAATGATCTATGCTAGATCTAGATAAGTCAAAGTATTGACTTCTGTTGTAAATGTACTCTCTCTCTCTCTCTCTCCTTCTCTGCTGAACTTTGAAGATAAAAGAAGATTTGACCAAAGGGTTTCCCCACACATTGTGGGGTTTGTCCCTGGCTCGCGCCATATCTTGTGTCCTCTTGTCTTGGCTTGTCTTCTGCGTTTTATATTTATGTTCTATCTGCAGTTTATCGTAATGCTGATGTGATTGCTAACTGTGAAAATTTAAATAAATTGCTCTAGCATAGAACATACCAAAAATTAACATGGTATCAGAGCTAAGGTGAAGACAATGGCCAAGCAAGAGTGAAAGAGCAATCACCAAATACAGTTGGGACAAGACAAAAGGATCAATGGGTTCCTCATAATTCACCTAGGGTGAAGTTGAAGCAGAGAATGTTATTAGAATGGCGCAGCAAAACTTCTGATGGCATCACTTCATTGGGAAGTTCAGATCTAAGCGTAGGAAGGAAACGTAGATGTCTTGGTTATGAGTTCGGCCCTTATGCGAAGGAGTGCCCGAATGACAGAGATGCGGGTCATCAAAGACAATGGTCGACTCTTCCACGAAAGCAAGGAACCCCAAAATCTCTTTTATGTACCTGATTGAACCTGATGTCCATCTCGAAAATGGAAGTCAAAGGTTACAAGGTGGCACTTATCGATGGAAAGGTATTGTTTTCACTCTAGACATGCATGAACACCCTCAGCCTACAAGGCTTTAGACCACCAATGCTCAACAATTTGGGATTTAGGTGAATAGACGAAGAATACTAACCACACCAGCAGATGCATACAGAATGTATGATGGCCAGCTGCAACTAGTAAAGACACTTGCAAATCTAATCTATTAATGCAGAGATAAGATGACAGTTATCTTGCACTAGATACAGAAGAAACCTAAGTGACCTACTCGCTGATACATTCAATTGGCCAATCGAGAGATAAGATGATAGTTATCTAGCATTAGACATAGAAGAAATCATGAATACAACATTTCAGGCACAAGCTTAGAACAGAGGAGAAATGGGCATTGAACAATTAATAGCAAAAGAAGCTTGCATTGCTGAAAATGAAGATGAGATGCTGCAAGTTACAGAATATCTACAGTCTCCAGAAGTTGAAGCAAAACACGATTGCCAACCCTTATTACATCTTTCTCCTAGCTATTTATAATCTATCACTACAATGGTCCTTAGCTGTTTAGGGATGGAGAGGTCTTAATTGACCACCAACTACCATTAACTGTCTGATAGCGTCTTTGAACGTAGTTGCTTTCTTCACTACGAAAACCTGCTCAATTATGGTACCGTGCTATCCTTCAGGTGGTCGGATTGATCATGGCAGTGGAGTTCCATGACTGTTTAATTCAGTTTCTGAGTCGTGCTGTGTCCTTTTCTTCCCCGGCCATGCTCTTCTTTTAATTCAGTTTCATGGTCAGACTGTCACCAAACTGACAGAGTCGGCCATCTTCTTCTTCGTGTAACGAACAGGACGTGGGGTATGGAGTGCATGGGCAGATGAACAGTGATGAGTGATAGTAAAAGGTGGCCATTGGATCAAGGGAAATGTGTGGCAGAGATCGCTTTTTGGAGGCTAGCGGTCGTGGTGGGAGCGAAACATGTCCGGGCCGTTAGATCTTCAAGCGAGCAAATCGAACAGTTATCGGGTGGCAGAGATGTGCGGGCGATAATGCGTGGGGTGGTTTGATTTGAGTGGTAATGGTTTTTATCACGCGGGCATCAGGCGGTAAGCGATAAGTGTCAGAACTCGCCCGATGCCATTCACGAGATGACACGTAGTGGCGGGGAAAAAGAAAAACCGCCCTCATCGGGCAAGTACTTATCGCGCTTGTTGTCTGCGTGATATGGGTGATGACCATTAGATTTGGTGGGGGGTGATCTAATGGCGGAGGAGTGTCGGACAAGTTGGTGTATTGGATGGGAAGTTGACCGTTGGATTAGCGGGGAAAGATGTAATATTCCTAATTAGCCATGGCTAATAGGAATGTTCAATTTTGCTCGATTTTGCCTTCTATAGTTATTTATAAATAAAAGGGTGAGGAAAAGGGGACATAACTCACTTTCAGAATAAAAGTCACTCCCTAGTAGCACAATGTTGTGACCTAAAGGGGAGCCAAGGGGGCCAAAGGACCACCCAGAGATGGGGCCCACGCAGACACTTGGAGGGACTGCACAGATGGAAAAAGAACACATGGCAAGAGGAGATTACGTTGGAGGAGGTGAACCTTAGGATTGAGAGAGGCCAAAGCTATAAAGGAGAGAGGAGCCTCCTCATTTTGGCATTCGATTATGTGCATTTGAGCTAGTTACTTCGACTTAGAGCACGCTGGCTGTTTAGCCTGTTTGCAGCACTGTTTAGTGCATCGAGTGTCTTCGTTCGAAGATCTCACCCTTAGCCCCGGGGGACTTCGAGTGTCTGCTCGGGCAAGGTATTTCCATCAATATTTTTGCAGTAGTTTCATCAGCATTTTGGCAGGAGGATTGAGCATCTTAGATGATTGCACAGTCTTGAGAGGGATGACGCAGTTCTTTCTGGCAGTAGTTCTGGATTGAGGGTTTTTAGGAGGATTTGAGCTGGGTGGTTGAGCAAGGGATCAGCCCTTGCATATTGGAGGATTTTGGCAGAGTTTCGGGCTAAGTTTTGGAGGATTCTATTCAGTGGCAGCGCAGAGCCTTGAGGGACAGCGTAGATCCCCAAGGGGGCGATTTTCGGGGATCGGCTATTCCAGAAAAGCTTTCTAGGTTTTTCTGGGTTTCTTGAGTAGAGTCAGATTCCAAAGTTTCAGCGTTTTCTGAGGAGGGGAACAGCCCCAAATCCTCATTTGATTTCCAGCAGTAGCAACAGCACGGCAGTTTCCCAGCAGCTTGGACGTAGTTCAAAGATAGGCCATTCCTTTACTGTTCTGAGTGTATTTCTTCACTTGCCTTGTGCAAGTCGAGGTGCCATCTTTCTGATCACCTCCTGTACTCATTCCATTACTCAGTATAATAAAATGGCTTAGCATTTCTCTCTGAATTTCTTGTGTATCTGCTTATACTTCATGTTTACATTATTATATGTTGCACCACTGTTATTTTTATCACATTGAGCTTCCCGGTTGCTATATCATTTGTACGTATTTGGTTAGAGTTTGCTTGGGTTTGAGGGATATCCCGGAACTGAGATATTACAAAAGATCAACGGCGAAGATGCGGTGAAGGTGCGAGATGTCCTCCGGAAATGTGTTGTAGGCACGTAAGGCATATGGGTGAGGTTTTATGGGGATTTTTGCTATTGTGCTTGGGGCTAAGGCCAAAGAGGAATTTGTCGAGGCGTGAAGGTTAAGTTAGGAAAGAAGAAGGGTAAAGTGGGAGCGGGTTAAGGGAAGAAGAGGAATAATGGCCCATGTGGGACCCTTTTAAGGACAACGGAGCAGACTGAACCTTTCCTTCAACCTTCACAAAGTCAGCACTGCATCTCAGGGCTAACACTGGCTCCTTCTGGGGATGAAATCCTCCCTGTGAGGTTTCAAGAACCGTAGACCACTGCCTTTTACATAAAAAACAAGATTAGAAATATTGCCTAGTATTCCATTGGGCATGGAGTCTATCTAAGCCTACACTAAAACTTTGAAAAGTAACATATTTACAATACTGAGGCGTGAAAGCCTTAAACAAAATAAACTTTCAAAAACCGTCCATTTACTAGGCCATCAAAAACAATTTCTCCCTCCAAACTTTGCAGCATGAAAGTATTGTTCCCCTGGATTTGAGAGATGACAAATGGTCCTGTCTAGAGAGCATCAAATTTACCATGATTGCCTTTCTTTTCCTTCAGTGCATCCCATTTGAGAACCTAGTCACCAACCTGAAAATTGTCCATATTTGCCTTTCTGTCAAAAGCTTCCTTGATTTTCCTTTGATATATTACAAACCTCTCAATCAGTTGATCTCTGATCTGAAGAACTTCAGCCAAGTCACTCATCCTCCTTGCCATGTCACTTTCCTCGTTCTACTCTTCTTGCAAGAATTTGGTTACAGGGAGGATCAATTGAATTGGGAAAACAACCTTGGTGCCATATACCAGCTTGAATGGAGAGCTCCCTGTGGACTTCTTGGTGGTAACCCTGTCAGCCCACAATGCAAACTTCAGCTTGGAATCCCAGTTCCTTTTGTTGTCTTCCAGCAATGTTTTGATTATCCTTACTAGGCTTTTATGGGATGATTCTGCTAGGCCATTACCTTGAGGATAATATGAGGTGGAAGGCACTAGTTTAATGCCCATTGATTCACACATGTCCACCAACTTTTTTGCCCTGAAACCTGTTGCATTCTCTGTAACCAATTTGTTTGGGCAACCAAACCTGGTGAAAAAGTTTTCTGTCAATAATTTCATGACAACTTGGTGATCAGCTTTCTTAGTGGGGATGGCCTCAATCCATTTGGTAAAATAAATAGTGGCTACTAAAATCCATCTATGCTGGCCACTGGAATGTGGATTAATCTCCCCTATGAAATCCAAACCCCACTGCTGAAAAGGGCCACTGGTATGTATTGGCTTCACGGGCAAAGATTTCAGCTGTTGCCTTCCTGCAAATCTCTGGCACTTATCATAAGATTTCACAAATGAGAACACATCAAAGAATAGAGTAGGCCAATAATATCCAACCCTCAGGATCTTGTGGGCTGTGGTTTTCCAATAATGATGTCCTCCACAAATGCTAGAATGGAACTGGTGCATGACTTCCACAGACTGCTCTTTGTCTAGACATCTTAAGAGGATTCCAGCTGGGTCCCTCCAATAAAGCAAGTTCTTATGGATGCAAAACTTGGCTGCTCTAAGCTTGATGGTTCTGGCTTGACTTGAGCTAAGCCCTGGAGGGGCTTCTAGCTTCAGCAAGAAATGAGTTATACTTGAATACTAATCGCAAGAAGCCAAATTCTCAGCTAATGACTGGTTCTGCCTTCGTTTTTCTGTTGCCTCCTCTACTTGTTCAACCTCTGAGTCTGCACCTATACAATTTATGTCCAGTAGACTGCAATTTTCTTCAGCCATCAGCTGAGCAAGGCCCTGGCCTTTGACAAGCTTGGTGGGCTTCAATTCTATGTTGAACTCAATGAGCTTTGCAATCCATTTAGCCCTTCTTCCATCAACATCTGGTTGTGTTAGGACATCCTTTACTGAGGTAGAGGGTACATAGGCAATCACCTTGGAGTGCAGAATGTAGATTCGGAATGCCTTTAAAGACTTAATAAGAGCATAAGCCTGTTTTTCAATAATGTCATATCTTAATTCAGCATCCCTTAAAGTTTTGTTGAAAAAGGCCACTGGGTGCTCTGTACCTTCATCATCCTTCTGCAACAAGACTGCTGCAAGGGTGTCACAGGAAGCAAAAGAGAAGATATGGAACTCCTTGTTATAGTTCGGGCTAATTAGAGTGGGAGCTTCCATAATAGCTCGTTTGATAGCTTCAAAAGATTTTCTTGCTCCATCTGTCCATTTGATCTCTGATCCCTTCTTTAACATGGAGGTGATGTGCTTCACTAGTTCTACAAAATTGGGAATAAACCTCCTCACAAAGTTGATCTTACCCAAAAAGGATTGAATGTCCTTTTTCGATCTTGGGATGGACAATGTCTGTATTGCTTGAACTCTTTCTGGATCAATCTTAACACCTACAGCAGAAACAACATGTCCTAAAAGCTTTCCTTCTTCTAGAGCAAACAGAGACTTCTTAGGATTCACTGAGATCCCAAACCTTCTGCACTTCAGAAACACCTTCTTCAAATGTTGCAAATGATCCTCATGACTACTGGAGAAAACTGTTATGTCATCCAGGTAGATAAGGACAAATTTGTCCTTCTCTCCCACAAAGGCTATGTCCATGGCCCTCTGAAAAGTAGCCCCAACATTCATCAGTCCAAAAGGCATCTGGAGTACATGAAAGTGCCCCAAGGAGTAGTGAAGGTAGTCTTCTCTTGATCTTCTGGGTGTACAATAACTTGATTGTAAGCTGAAAATCCATCTAAGAAAGACATGACTTTAGCCCCTGAAACCTTCTGTAGCAAATGTTCCATTTTGGGCAGGGGATAATTGTCTTTCTTGGAGCATTTGTTCAAGTTTCTGAAGTCAATACAAAGGCTGATTTCTCCATTTTTCTTCTTTACTACCACCAGGTTAGCCACCCACTTTGAGTATCTTAGTGGAACTATGATCTTGGCAGCCAACAATTTCTTAATTTCTTTTTCAATCAACAAAAGTAGTAGAGGGCTAATGGGTCTCAGTTTCTGCTTGAAAGGGATGGTGTCTTTCTCCAGTGGAATATTATGTTGAATGATGTTCTTGTCATAAGTCTTAAGGTCACTATACTCCCAGGCAAAAACATCAGCAAATTGCTTCATTAGGGTGCAGTAGTCAGAACTTTGGGTAGCAGACAAATGGGTGGACAGATTTATATACTTGGGATGGTCTGGGCTCCCTATGTTATGTCTATGGACTGTAGACTCATTTGCTTCTTGAGCAAGCTTATAAGGTACATCATTATGGTCAAACAGCTTCTCTAGAGGCACCAACCCTTTAGGTATATGGTTACTAGGCAATTGTACAATGTTGTCCTGACCAATTTTGTTTCCTAGCTGGGACTGATGGCATTCCTCCATGGCTTCATTCTCTTGATCAATTTGCATTTCATAGAATTCATCAATGACCTGTAGAAACCTATTGACTTCATCATCATCCTCAAAAACTTTCCAGTACTTGACATTGTCGGGCAAGGATGGTCTATATTTCACTTGGACTTCATAAGTCAATCTAGGGGGTAAAGGAGGAATAAACATACTAGCAGACACAGCAAGGGAGTCAACAAGCTGATTCTTAACTCTGGGAATATATGAGATACAAAAGCTACTAAAAGAATCTTTGAGCCTCCATACCTCATCTCTGTATGCTTTCAGCCTGGGGTGCTTTGCTTGGAAAGTCTGGTTCACCTGTTGAATAATAAGATCTGCATCTCCAAACACCTTTATGTCTCTGATTCCCATTTCTTTAGCAGCATTCAAGCCTAAGATCAAGGCCTCATACTCTACTATATTGTTGGTGACCTGAAAAGTCAGCTTGAAAGACAGATGTATGCATTCTTGAGTTGGGGATATCAGCACTACACCTGCTCCTGCAGCGTCCCTAGAGCAAGCTCCATCAAAGAACATATCCCAAATCTGTGGCCCTTCCTTCTCCATGACCTGGCAAACTAGTTTCCTGAGCTGCATGGAAGCCAACTGAGATTCTTCAATTTGGAGAATACATGCTCCAAAATCAGTGTCCACAGCATAAATGGGATGATTAGTGGGATTCTTTTCATCACTGATGATATAAGCTAACTGAGCTTCCTTGTATAATCTCCTACTTTCACCTCCAAAAACTGGGACAGTGGCATATGACAGGTCATTCTGCAATGTCCCATCCAATCTTTTAATCCACCCTCTGGAAAGAAGCATGCCAAACTTAGGAGGGACATCTGCTACCACAATATCCATCATCATGCTCTTCATAGGCAGCTGACACAGGGTGATGGCTAGGTCTTTGATTAACCCCAAACATTTCACCTTCCTAGAATCGAAAGAAAATAAGTCATGATAAGGCCTGGTGATGTTAAGGCCTAACTCATCCATGATAGCCTTTGGCATTAGATTATGGCTGGCACCTGTGTCCAGCAAACAGTTGTGAAGGGTTTTGTCATGAATAGTCAAAGAGACATAGAATGATGGGGAGCTATCATCAGAGGGTTCAATCCTTGGGCTAAGCACAACTGCAGGTTTGTCATCTTGTAAATTGACATAGTCATTTGATGCTTGTGTGGCTTTGAGCTCAAGGGCATCAAGGATGGGTTTCTTAAAGGCCTCATTCTTTACTAGTTCTATCAGAGGCACAGATATTTTCAACTTCTCGACTTCTGATTCAAAACTGAAAGGGAAAGGGACTTGTTAGGACCTCTTACCTCTTGTGCTGGAGCTTTTAGGCTGATGGGATCAGCGGCTGGTCGCTTCTGATTGTCAGCTTGTCGTGCTGCAGGGACAGCAGCTCTTTGGACAGGGGTTTCCTTGGCACTGTTCATCTTCGACCTCAGCTTGTATCTTTGCTGATCTTCAGTTTGTAGCACAACCTCTCTGTCCCACTCTTGGCTGACTTGGTCATTGGATAATGACTTCTCATAGGCAGCTAAGGTCAAAAAGGAGGCACTGCCTTTGTCTTCCATGCAATGGATCTCATCCTCTTCATCAAACTGCTCCTCCTCCATGACTACGTTCTAGAAAGGAGTCTTCACCTTCTGTTCTTCACTGGCCTCTTTGCCCCTTTGCATGATCTGTAATTGTTCATTTGCTCTCCTGTATGGATTTGGATTTCTAGGAGAAAATGTATTAGGAACCCTTCCTTTCCCTGAATGCTGCTCAACCTTCAGCTTGGAGATTTCAGAGGCCAATGACTCTATCATCTTGGTCATTTTGTCTATCTTGGGGTCTAAGGATGAAGAAGATTCACCCCTCTGTCTCCTTCTGTCAACATGTCCCTTGAGTTTCTCTGCAACCATAATGTTGGATTCTACCTCCAAGGCTGCATCCTGCATCTCAGCTAGAGAAGCACATCTTCTTTCTCTCAATAGCAGGCAGAAGTCAGAATCAAAGGCATTGGCATAGGTGAGCTTGGCAAAGGTGGGAGTAGGTTTCACTTCAGCTGGTATCTTGCTGTACATGCGGTTAAACCTTTTATTGAAATCAGAAAGTGACTCCCCATTTTCCCTTTTTAGGTTCCCAAACTCAGTATGATAGTAAAGAAAATCTTTCTTATCCCCCCAATGCTTTTGGAAAACATCATCTAAGGCCTCAATGTCTGTTATAGATCTAAGGGTCAATTCTCTGAACCATTGTTTACCTCTCCATCTAGGCTTTGGACAAAAAACTCTCATCCACGCATCATCTTCACTATTGTCTAGATTATCTGCATAGCTATAAAAGGACTCAAGATGTTCTTCAGCTATAACCCCTTCAGTCCCAGTGAACTTAGGCATGTATTTCTGATATTTTCCAGCAGGCATTGTATTCAAAGGAGTGGGCAGTACTAGAGGTCCATACCTAGCAGCTATGATTCTTTCCATTTTGGTGAGTGCTTGTGGACCTGCCACGGCTGTGGTGGATGGAAGAGTGCTGGCAACCTGGATGATAGAGAGCTGAGGAGTGACTGACAGGACTAAAGGAATATGAGGGACAGGAGGTGAGGTTTCCTTCAGGTTTAAAACAAGAGGAGAACCTAGAGAATAAGGAGCTTTATGAATCTCTGAAAAATTTTCTTCACTGCTAGTGCTAGAGGCTATATTCTCAACATGTATTTGTTCTATTACAAGCCTTTCTTTCAGAGATATGGAGGATTGTTTAGGTTTACCTGATCCTGATGCTCCTTTCTGTGATATCTTTCTTCCTTTGATAATCTTTTCAAGTTCAGGTACTGGGTCAGCTGATGACTTCTAAGGATTTCTCTGAGTATGCCTCACAAACTGAGCCAGAACTATGATGTGGAGTCGCCAAAAGGTTCGGCCTCCAGTAGAGTCACCAGATAGATGATTACAACCAAAAATGTGTCCAAACTTTGTCTATCATCAAAGCTGGATCTGTGTCGTTCTCCCAGGGAAGCTGAGCTTCAATCTCCTCTCCCCGGCAACGGCGCCAATTATGTTAAGGCTCTAGGAAACTCTCCTACGTTGTAGCTCGGAGATGCCTGGTAACATATAATTTGCAATATGGTTCTAGGAACTTATTAGGATGGGTGATGGTTTGGTTCAAGCCAGATAACCACTTCTACTTTGTTTTCACTCCAGACATGCATGAACACCCTCAGACTACAAGGCTTTAGACCACCAATGCTCAACAATTTGGGATTTAGGTGAATAGACGAAGAATACTAACCACACTAGCAGATGCATACAGAATGTATGATGGCCAGCTGCAACTAGTAAAGACACTTGCAAATCTAATCTATCAATGCACAGATAAGATGACAATTATCTTGCACTAGATACAAAAGAAACCTGAGTGACCTACTCGTTGATACATTCAATTGCCCAATCCGGAGATAAGATGGTAGTTATCTAGCATTAGACATAGAAGAAATCATGAATACAACACTTCAGGCACAAGCTTAGAACAGAGAAGAAATGGGCATTCAGCAATTAATAGCAAAAGAAGCTCGCATTGCTGAAAATGAAGATGAGATGCTGCAAGTTACAGAATATCTACAGAGTCCAGAAGTTGAACCAAAACACAGTTGCCAACCCTTATTGCATCTTTCTCCTAGCTATTTATAATCTATCACTACATTGGCCCTTAGCCGTTTAGGGATGGAGGGGTCTTAATTGACTACCAACTAACATTAACTATCTGATAGCGTCTTTGAACGTAGTTGCTTTCTTCACTACGAAAACCTGCTCAGTTCTGGTACCATGCTATCCTTCAAGTGGTCGGATTGATCATGGAAATGGAGTTCCATGACTGTTTAATTCGGTTGTTGAGTCGTGCTGTGTCCTTTTCTTCCTCGGTCATGCTCTTCTTTTAATTCATTTTCATGGTCAAACTGTCACCAGACTGACAGAGTCGGCCATCTTCTTCTTCGTGTAATGGACAAGACGTGGGGTATCGACTGCATGGGCAGATGAATGGTGACGAGTGATCGTGAATGGTGGCCGTCGGATCAAGGGAAATGTGTGGCGGAGATCGCTTTTTGGAGGCTAGCGATCGTGGAGTGAGCAGAACATGTCCGGGCCGTTAGATCTTCAAGCGAGCAGATCGGACGATTATCGAGCAGCGGAGATGTGCGGGTGATAACGCGCGGGGTGGTTTGATTTGAGTGGTAATGGTTTTTATCGCACAGGCATCGGGCGATAAGCGGTAAGTGTCAGAACTCGCCCGATGCCATTCACGAGATGACACGTAGTAGCGGGGAAAAAGAAAAACCACCCTCATCGGGCAGGTACTTATCGCGCTTGTTGTCTACACAATATGGGCGATGATCGTTAGATCTAGTGGGGGGTGATCTAACGGCAGAGGAGTGTTGGACAAGTTGGTGTATTGGATGGGACATGGACCGTTGGATTGGCAGGGAAAGATCAACGGGAAAGATGCCGTGAAGGTGCGAGATGTCTTCGGGAAATGTGTTGTAGGCACGTAAGGCATATGAGTGAGGTTTTATGGGGATTTTGGCTATTGCGCTTGGGGCTAAGGCCAAAGAGGAATTTGTCGGGGCGCGAAGGTTAAGTTAGGAAAGAAGAAGGGTAAAGTGGGAGCGGGTTAAGGGAAGAAGATGAATAATGGCCCATGTGGGACCCTTTTAAGGACAACGGAGCAGGCCGAACCTTTCCTTCAACCTTCACAAAGTCAGCACTGCATCTCAGGGCTAACAGTACCCTTTTGATTGGTATCCCTTTTCATGCCATTTTGTTTGATGGGCGGCACGCCTTGTGGGTCCTCTTGGTTGGAGAGATATGGATATTTGAATTTTGATGCCCCGAATGGATGGGTTTAGCAATAGCATCTTGCTCCTCAATCTCATGGCCTCAAACATTTATTGCTACCCTTAAAGGAAGGCCAAATTTGTGACTTGAATTAGCTTAAATCTGTGTCTAAAGCAATCTTGAAAGAGGACATATGAAAGATAAAAAATTATATTTTAAAATGTCATAAGTCTTCTTGTTTAGGTCAGCGTCAGGTTGTCTTTGTTATAGATGTGTCTTTTCAAAAAAAGAAAATTTGAGAATTTGTTCAGGTAGGCCCTAATATAAGGCTCCATGTAATCCATATATATAGCCCAATTATGGAGACTCAAATGTGTATTCTGTGGCATCTGATTGAGTACATCTAAGGAAATAATATCTTAAGTGAACAAAGACCTATGAGAAGGAAAATTTCAGGGGATGAAGGGTAAAGATCAAGATTGAGCTCAAGCTTATCTCTTTGCAGTTGTATAAGAACGAAGCTATGCATCCTGAGGCTAAATCTGAGTTCATCCTGAGGCTAAAACCCGAGTTGTTTTGAGGAACACTTTAATCTATTTTGGGGGGTATTCTTTGTCTATTTCAACTCTCTCTTAGGGCTAGTTTCAACCCTTCTATGGCCTCGGTTGATTTTGGGTAGCATCGGATGTGCTCTAGCTCCGAAATTTGGTAGAGGGGCTAGAACACATGAAATCTCCAGAACCCAAAAATCGTTTGGAGAAATTCCACCCGGATGAGGAGTTATTAAAATAATTAATATTTTTAATGAGTTCCTAAGTCTAAACTTAGGAAAATAAAAATATTAATGTGTATTAATAAAAATATGGGTGAGAATATTCTAAGTGACAAGAATCAAGCCTGTTTTAATCTTAGCTGTTGATTAGAGATTAGATCACGGTCATTGATTCATCAACAGGAAAAGTATAAGAGGAGGCTTGAGGATTAGTTGGAGATACACCAAGAGATCAAAGAGTTCGATTTTTCTGGGGCGTGGTTGGTTGAGCTAAGTGATCTGAGTTGCAGTGAGAGGGGCAGTTCAGCAGAGGGACCTGAGTCCAAGGTCGAGGATACATAGCAGAGAGGCAGAACAGCAGCAGGAGAGACAGCGTAGTTCCAGAGAGGGTGACGCAAAAGCTAGTTGGGCTAACACAGAAGCTAGTGGGGTTAACGCAGAAGCTAGAGGAGCTAACGCAGAAGCTAGAGTGGCAAACGTAGTTCCCTAGAGGCAGCGCTGGGGTTTTCTGTGGGGCAGAGAGAGCGACAATTCAACATATCAACTTCTGAGCAAGGGAGGCTCACTGGGAGGGTGACGTAGCTCCTAGAGGAGGTGACGTTTGATCATTCAGTTGCTGGATTGCCAAAATAACTATCTCTAGATAGAGGTACTTCTGCCAGGTTTATTCTCTGTTGGGTGAGCCGGATGTGGCACCCTAGTTGTATTCAGAAATCTGCTTAATAATACAAACCCTCTATATGCTGCACCAGTTTTCCCGAATTGGGCTTTTCCAGGTACAATTGTCCAAAAATAACAATGTCCCTTGTGTGATTGTCTCAATTTATTTCAGTTCATGATCTACATGTATGTGTAGTCTGCAATAATGTTTTCATCGTTGTTTAAATATTTAAATAACTCGTTGAATGTAAAGAACAAGTAGGAGATGATAAACCAGTGATTGCAGTAGGATTTCTGATGTGTAGATTCAGAGATTCTCACATGGTATCAGAGGATTGCAGATCAAAGGAGACTGAAGACACCGGCTGAGAGATCCAGAGAATTTGTTGCAGAGAAGTAGTTGTCCCAAGTGACAACGTTGTTTCAGAGGTAGAGGAGCAGCTGCAGGAGTGACGCAGCCTGCAAATGGTGACGCAGAACCAGAGAAAAGCCCATGCAGTGATTGCGTCAGCGCTCCGGGCCAACACAGAACCTGAGAGGTTCGAAATCAACTAGTTGTCAGGGCTAGAGGAGCAGAGCAAATTCTATTTGAGGAGTTGGTGGGACATTATTTCTATTGGTGCAGAATATTGCCTGTGCAGACAGAGTAGAGGTAGAGGGAGTCACTTCCTTCACAGATTTCTAGTTAAAGAAATCCAGATTCGAGTTGCAGCAGCAAAGGAGGATTGGAGAGGAAGTGGTTCAACAGTTGGCAGGAGGATTTCCGTGAAGGAAATCAGGACTCAAAGGGAGTCTAGAGGATCTTGTTCCTTAGAGGGTTTCTTGCGCCAAAGAAATCCAGATCCAAGTCTTGCTAGATTGACAGCAGGAGAGGGAGAATAGAACCAGTCCTATTTTTTAGCAGAGCTCGAAATGAATGGGTTGAGGGATCAAGACAGATTGGATGGAGCATCCAATTTTGTCATTTGGAAGGGCAGGATCCTGGTAATCCTAAACATACATCGCATTAAGGACTATGCCTTGAAGGTAGTTGCTGAGCCAGTCGATGTTGATCTGTTGAAGAAGTACGAGGAGGCCTGAGCTAAGGCCAAGTGCATGATCCTAGACGGGGTCAAAGATCATGTAGTACCACACATTGTTGAGAAGTACACAGCAAGGGAGATGTGGGAGGCGTTGACCACCTTGTATCAGGGCTCTTTCATCCAACGGAAGATGCTACTAGAAAATCAGCTGAGACAGTACCAAATGCAGAAGGGAGAAGAGATTGATCCCTTCCTTCTCAAGTTGCAAGGGATTCGTGGCTAGTTGACTTCTGTGGGGTCTACACCAGATCTTGAGTTCATAGTCAAGACTACCCTAAGTGCAGTCACTGAGGACTGGGAGACCTTTGTCCAAAGTATCTTGGGCACAGCAACCCTTCCCAATTGGGAGGAGATGTGGGCAGCTCTTTGACAAGAAGAGCTCGGGAGGATGACCAAGACAGGGAATAGCAGCAAGGGAGCTCGAGTCAAGAAGGAGGAGGAGGAGGATGCAGCTCTCGCATCATCGGGACATCAAGTGCAACAGAAGAGGCAGAAGAAGGACATCACCAAGGTCAGATGCTTCAACTGTGGGGAACTAGGACAGTATGCCACTCAGTGCCCCCGGAAGAAGGGCAAGGGGGAAGCTTCTGAATCGAAGGTTGATCCAGCAAAAGCAGATAAGGAAGGCGAGGATGACGAATGTGCCATGAGTGCTCATGTGCCTCTGGAGAAGAGGTGGGGCGACATCGAGTTATAGTCAGGAGGACTACATGTGGGGGCAAGATCCTTGAGGTGCCCAAACTCTTGGATCACATATGGCTACGAGAGCCCTTAACGATAGTAGAAAAATAATAGTGATGGAGCGACAATGGCAGAGCTAGAGTGCCAAAGTCTGAGGCAGCGCAGTGGATGTTGTAGCAGTGCGAGAGGCACAGAGCAATTTGCAGCAGTGCAGTAGCAGCAGAGGGTCAACACAGATTAGCAGCAGAGGTAGCTTCAGGATCACGAGGCATCCATACTGACCAGGGTGTTAGTTTTTGGGTGAAGGTTCGGTTACTTACTTCTCAGTAACTGAGTTGCAGTGCAACAGTTAGCAGTGGTAGTGCTATGGGCAGCATGATGCAGCGTTTTGAGAGCGAGTTGTAGTATAGATGCGGCAGTGGTAGTGGCAGAGTCATGGGCAGCAGTACAAGAAGTAGCAGTGCAATGGATGAAGGGCAGAAGGCCAAGCATCAGCAACACAGAGGGCTGATGCAGTGGATCAGTATAGTACTTTTGTTGAGAAGTGTTATTAGAGCACATTCCTCGCTAAGAGGGAGTGTTGATTTTGGGTAGCATCGGATGTGCTCTAGCTCCGAAATTTGGTGGAGGGGCTAGAACACATGAGATCTCCAGAACCCAGAAATCGTTTGGAGAAATTCCACCCGGATGAGGAGTTATTAAAATAATTAATATTTTTAATGAGTTCCTAAGTCTAAACTTAGGAAAATAAAAATATTAATGTGTATTAATAAGAATATGGGTGAGAAGGTTCTAAGTGACGAGGATCAAGCCTGTTTTAATCTTAGTTGTTGATTAGAGATTAGATCATGGCCATTGATTCATCAACAGGAAAAGTATAAGAGGAGGCTTGAGGGTCAGTTGGAGATACACCAAGAGATCAAAGAGTTCGATTTTTTTGGGGTGTGGTTTGTTGAGAAAGCCGAGTTAAGTGGTCTGAGTTGCAGTGAGGGGCAATTCGGAAGAGGGACCTGAGTCCAAGGCCGAGGATACACAACAGAGAGGCAAAACAGCAATAGGAGAGACAGCGCATCGCTAGAGAGGGTGACACAGATATTGGGGCTGACGTAGATAGTGGAGCTGACGCAAAAGCTAGTGGGGCCTATGCAGAAGCTAGAGGAGCTGACGCAGAAGCTAGAGGGGCTGACCCAATTCTCTAGAGGCAGCGTTGGGGTTTGCTGTGGGGCAGAGAGAGCAACAGCTCAGCATATCGACTTCTGAGCAAGGGAGGCTCATTAGGAGGGTGACGCAGCTCCTAGAGGAGGTGACACAGTTCTAGCGCAGAGCTTGGAGCAGCCATCGCTGCCCAGCATTGGGAACAGCAATTTTCATTTGTGGCGTTTGATCATTCAATTGCTGGATTGCCAAAATATTTGTCTCTGGATAGAGGTACTTCTTCCAGGCTTATTCTCTGTTGGGTGAGCCAGATGTGGCACCCTAGTTGTATTCAGAAATCTGGTTAATAATACAAACCCTCTATATGTTGCACCAATTTTCTTGAATTGGGTTTTTCCAGGGACGATTGTCCAAAAATAACGGTGTCCTTTGTGTGATTGTCTCAGTTTATTTTAGTTCATGATCTGTATGTATGTGTAGTCTACAATAGTGTTTTCATCGTTGTTTAAATATTTAAATAACTTGTTGACTATAAAGAACAAGTAGGAGATGATAAACCAATGATTGCAGTAGGATTTCTGATTTGTAGATTCAGAAATTCTCATAGCCTCTTCCTGTAGCATATTGCGACTGTCACAGAGGCCAAATTTTGGCCCCCTTCCTCAAGCTAAATCTTTGATCAAGGTTCGGGATTCTAAGGCATATTTTCAGTCTCCTTTTCGTTTTGTCTCTCTCTAAGTATTTTGGGGTGTTTAAGGCAGATCTAAAACATCTTCAGCTTGCTCTGAAGCCTCCCTTCTATGACCGATTTTGGCCTTGTTTAGTGCACACTTGAAGCAAGTTTTGGAGGTTGATCCTAAGGTTATTTTAAGCTTACCAGAGGCATAATGAGAGTTGTCTTCTGGATCATCTTATGGCAAATCAAATCTCTCCTTAGGGAAAATTTGAAGCATGCCTTGAAGTCATTCTTGGAGTCATTCTTAAGCAAGTAGACATTGAAGTCATTCTTAAGTAGATCTTGAAGTCATTCTTACACAGATCTTGAAGTCATTCTTAAGCAGGCATTGAAGTCATTCTTGAACAGAGCTTTGAAGTCATTATTGGCACAACTAAAGTAGTTGTTTGGAGGTATAAACTAGAATCAATTTGTTGCATTGGAGGTAAGAATTACAGTGGCAAACTTACTAGAGCAGTACTAAAAGTTGAATATGTCCAAGCAGCGATAACAATGATTGTATATTGTTGCATTTGATTCATTGTTCCTAGTACAAGAGCCCAAGAGGTTTTTGTTTTGATTTTTATTCTAAAGGGTGGCAGGGTGGTGCTAGGGAAGGAAGTTGTAGCTTCCTTCAGGAGGTTGTAGCCTCCTTCCAATCGGAGCTGGTAAATATAGGGTTGTAGCCCTTCCATTTGTAGCTAGTAAATCGAAAGTTGTAGCTTCCCTTGTAATATAAATAAATTGTTCATATAATTCTTGTGCACTCTTCATATTTCTAAATTGGTTGATGCTTGTGATCCTTAAATTGTTGTAATTTATGAAATATTGATTCACACACCCCCCCCCCAGAATTTCCAACATATCTCTCCTTAATCACTATTGTTGAAACGCTCTAGTGTCTTCTGAAATCACCCACTCGAATGATCTCCAATACTGCCCAGCAATTTCCTTTATAATCTCTCATTCACAAATGAATGGCCACAATTAGAAATTCACTAGCTCCTATCGAATGCTAAGATCATCTTAGAAACTTTCTACAAGCTTCTAGAGGCAAATCAATCTTATCCCAACTAATGTCAATTAATTATTCACTTTCCTTAAGTTTAGACTTAGGAAATATTTAAAAAATCACTAATTGACATAATTAAGATATTTTCCCTAGGTGAAACTTAGGAAAAATTACATGGGCTTGGAGATAATTAATTCCTCCATGTTTTTAGCCTTAATGACACCTCTCAAGACTAGAACACCTGTCCGAACTACAAAATCTAACAGCTATAAAATACCATTATTCTTGAGCACTATAATGTGGCAAGGAAGCAATTTTGGGAACTGGTTCACCCTTTCTTCGGCATATTTTTACCACCCCTCTTGTGCTTCTTTTTCTTTAATGATTTTCTTATGCATAGCTTGGGTCATAAGCTTTTAGTTATGTATCAATTACCCTTCAAAGACAAAGTGGTTTATTGTTCATCAAGGTAGGGATATCAAAGTTCCTTTCATTTTGATTTGTTCATGCATTCGCTAGGAACTAAGTGAAGGATAATGAGCGGGGTGGAGCTTAGGCTAGGATTTTGTCCGCGTACTTTATAATATCCAAGCCATTTTTTTGCATTTTATCATAATGGCTCATGCTCTTTCTTTTCTTTTTGCTACATCAACCTCTTACACCAAGGTTTCTAAGCCCCTACTCAAGAATGAGAAAAGCAAGGAACCAATACTGGTGATAGATAGAAATAAACCCAAAGATTGGGATGTGGATAAGGGGACAAATGGAAAGTGCTAAGTATGTAATACCAAGAACAGGCAACATCAATCAATGCCCTTTATTTGTGCCCCTCCTGGATAGCAGAAAGAAAAGCCTCAAAGAAGGTCAGACTGAACTAGAGGCTGGGGATAAGCCAACCAAGGTGAAGCATGGAAACAAAAATACAACCAAAAATGATCAATCATCCAACTCAACCTATGATCTATACCATTATGTTCTTAACATTAAATGAAAGAACTTGATTACAAAAATGGATATCACAAAGCACTGACAAGAGCATAGATGGAGGGCCTTTGAGGCTAGCTATCAGTAAATCTCATAGGGCTGCTGGCTGGCAAGCTGAACAGAATGGGAGAAAGAGTTTCCTCCTGGGGCTCACCCACTTAGGTGGGTAACAGTGACCTCTACCAAAAGGTATAAATATTGGAACAAAATGGTCATCATTAGGACAAAAAATTACAAGGGAAAGAAATCCACATTATGCTAATATAAGCAACACCAGATAGAGCCACATGAAAACAAGAAAATCAATGGCCATTCCAAAGATGATTATTAAATCCAGGAAGTACAACACAGTTGGCATTGGTTATTACTGCCAGCAGGCTTAGTTAGCAACCAGATTTAAAAAGTGGCCAAACTGGATAAAATAAACTATGCAGTTGCAGGTAAAGGAGACAAGAATTGTGATTCATCAATATTCTTGTGGCTGAGAAAGCTAACTTACAGGGCAGGCATGAAAAAAACGATAGAACAAACTGCCTGAAGAGTTGATTTTCGTACCATGGACAAAGACATTTCCAAGCCAAGCTGAGCTAAAGTTTGAATGAAGGGACAGCTTGGAGCAGGAAGCTGCAATGGTTTGCTCATTTAGTGCAGATGGAGAAAGGAGATGTCAGAAACATAAATCCATTCACATCCCTAATCGCTAGACTATTATAAGAGTTTCCTGTAGAGTATGAAGATCTAAATTACATGCGAGGCTGTAAGTAGTCAGGAAATCTGTCTTATGCAAGGTATCAATTTGCACCATTTTCAAAGGGGCAGGTCTGTATATTTTGAATTTTCCCTTGACCCAAAATGGCTCCCTTGAAATCATACGTAAATGGCATTCATGATCTTCCAAATCTATACAATAAAATATCCAGGTAGTTTGTCAGGGCGGCTACTAAATTCCGAAAGCAAAACAAATGTCTAGACAGGAAAATACCACTCATCAAATTGATTATGGGGAAAGATACAAAAACATACCTGGGTGAAACCCCTTACACGGAAAAGACCATGTAAGCTTCCTGACATCTCATATCTATATACAGTACCCAATTCCGCAACTTTAAAGGGTAAGTCCCTGTAGGAGCGCAGGCTATGCTTGTACACAAGTATATGATAGGGACAGTTCATGGGTCTAAGTTGATACTGCTCATCTTCAACGTCCATTTGATTAAACATGTTTTCTTTGTAAAACTCTAGATGTCCACTAATCTTCCAGAGGTCAGCTTTGGCCACATGTGGTGTGTAAAGAAGATCATATCCATGCTGTACATGAGTTCTTTTCCAAAAATCTTCAATATTTTGCCTCACAATAGCTCCTTTAGGATGCCAAAATACCAAGCCCCCTCCTGCTTCATCCTACAGACAAATCCCACTATAGTATTGTAATCAAGTTCCAACAATATAGAAAAACATTTATCTATTCATATAAAACTATTACAGTTGGAAGAATAGTAAAAGGAATTACAAAACAAGATAAATATAAAGTTTAAGTAACTTGAGGCAGTCACCGTCTCAATTGAACAGCAAAGTAATACATATTCTTCAATCTAACTGGAAGGTAAAAATTAAATCAGGGACCCACGTGATCGAACAGTAGAGATGCAAGATCTAGGCATCATCAAAAGTAATGAAAAAGTTACAGGCCTAAGCAAACAGAAAAACGATATCAAGATTGTGTTCTGAGCTCAGCAAAAATCACTGCAAACTAGAAATGCATTCTCTGTAGTTTGAAGAATGTATTTCCACTAAGTCACTCCATTAGTTTCACACGCACTTTAAACTTAATACTTTCTTGGCAAAAATTCCACAGTATTGTAAAGTTGTGCAGCCACTCATATGGTGTACCACATTCACATCTTCATGTACAATTGTATGTAGGCATAGTTATATCCTTTATTGAATTGGAAAATAGAGAAATATTTTGTCAGCATTCATATATTCATTTAATCTTACATCATTTATTCATAGTTTACTAAGACTGCAGAGCAGTGCAACAAATGTCATGATAATCATTTACCAGGATATGTCTGCAATCCAAACAAATTATACTAATGTGATACCCAAGCTGCTAAGCCATATACTAAAGAGAATGAAGACATTTTAACAACTCGCGAAGAAAATACCGATGGTGAAAGTAGTGATGACAGTGTTATTGTAAAGAAAAAGATGATTTCCCTCCAATGATTTTGAAGCATGCCTTCATAAGTGAACCTGACGAAGTCACCAACATTAAAGACCAATAATCATTCTATCAATAGCTTCTAGTGGCGCACACAATTTTAGAAATCGGAAGAAGGCCTGAGATCTAACTGTACTCCTTGGATCAATGAAAGTATTACAAATCAGAGTTGCCAGTGGAACTATCAGTGTCATGCTCTGGGAAATGGCAAGCATCACCTTGAGGATGGGTAATTGACATCTACATTCCTTGCTCACTATAGTTATTGGTGGTACAAATATCATATTAGTTGCCTAGTGGTTTAAGACTCGGTACTTTCAATATGAATCTGGATATGAAGTTGACAACCTTCAAGTTGGGCGG
Source organism: Pinus tabuliformis (assembly GCA_031772625.1). NCBI lineage: Eukaryota > Viridiplantae > Streptophyta > Pinopsida > Pinales > Pinaceae > Pinus > Pinus tabuliformis. The sequence goes on along the minus strand of CM062810.1, from coordinate 253,306,213 downwards.
TTGTAACTGCCAACTTCAAGACATGAAGCCGCCTGCTCACTTGAAAATGTTTCCATCATCTTTCAAACGGAAGGATTATCCATTGAAGCAAAGGTTCAAGGACAGAGTATTAGGGTCCATTTCGATTTGTTTAAAATAACTGTCCTTTTAAAGCTTGAAGTTTAGTGTCACATGCACTCCCTCATTGACAACTAAATATCGATATGAGCCAGTGTTGTACTGTTTCAAGATCAAAGTATGTCTAAAATAAGATGACTTGTTATTGCGTCAAGAGGTGCTTTCCTCCAGCTCAGTTATGCAAGAGATGTTGTAATATTTTGTTCTATAAACATTTTGACTCAGTTAAATTACATAACAAAAATATAATGTAATGTAAACATGACTCAAATTAAAAAACGAAAAATGCTTAAAGTAATGTAAACCTTTTAACAAATAAAATTAAAATTAAAATAACTCTACATGAAAACATTTTTACTGGGTCAACATAATAATAAAAATAACTTCATGCTATTGGTCCACGGTATGAGAGCCCATGGTATTGATCCATAGTATTTATGTGGAATATAGCCTATTTAAAACGTGAGAGAGATTAAATCTCTTGAGATGCAAACTTCTTTTAACGTGAAGAGAGATTTGATCAAATTAAAATGGATCTAGACTCGTTAATATTTCAAAAAAATAGCTTGTTATAAACTATATATATATGATCATTTTTATATATTATAATAATTAAACCATATTAAATATTAATTTATAATTATAGTCCAATTATGTACATATTGTAGTCCACGACAACACAAGGACATCATTATAATATCAGCTATATTAAAAAACTTCCACCTAGATTTCTCATCTTACGAAACCATTAAAAATAAATCAAGAGTACTTGTAATTATAACATCCTCCAAGATATTCTATCCCAGTAAAATCAAACGAACTAAGAATTTTGGTAACTGAACAGTTCAACCATACAAATGAGATCTTTAAAATATGCCCTTAATCAAAATTATGAAAATTTTCCAATTAAATTTAAAATTTCTTTTTTCCAATTTGATTCTCGATGAAAAGATCCTGTAGAGCAAGTAGGGCTCATGGGACGTTAACAGTAAACATAACCATCAAGGCGAAGCCTGTGGAATCATGAATTAACCCACTATTTTTGTGAACCCCCGAACCATGCTTGGAGAGGACTCTAGATTGAGCATGGACGGAGGCAAGGGCGTGAGGCTAACACAGGCTAGATCTTAACACACATCTATAATAGTTAATTCATTAGCTTGATAGCCATGGATGTCCCAACATCATTGAAAAAGTACCACCGGCTACAATAAATCAAGGATGTGGTTTCAGAAAAATTTCTAGGGCCATGAAATATAAACCCCTAGCCCGAGCTGACAACAAAAGCCACAGAAACGCAGTCATCTAACTTGATTCGTAGATCGGAGATCCTCTCCGAAACAACAGAATTCTCGGAGCAATATAGTTTGGAGATTGATATAGTAAGAGTGAGCTTCAGGCAGTGTCTGCCGAGAACATGGAAAACGCTCAAAAGAGCCAAGGCATAAAGAGCAGGGATGCCTATGATGTTGCTACAGAAAAATTGTTGCAAGGGAAAGGGAAAGAAGTTGTTGTCAATACTAAAAATGTTAAAAATGTTAAAAATGACAAGGAAATCTCAGGTTTTGTGGAAACAAATCATTTGGGTCAAGTCAAAATTGCTTCAATAGACAAAATAGGAAAGTGGATTTAGGTAAATGCAAAGCAATATCAGGGCATTTTAAGGTGTAGGCTTGCTCGCCTTAAATCAGAACAAATGAGAAGAAAACCGATCCAGAGAAAGAAAATAAATAAGAGAAACAAAAATAAAGAAGAATCAATCATTTACAGTCCCACATCTACACCTCTTACTTGGTCATCAGATCTATATGTCCAAGAACTGATGAAGGCCAGGACAAGGCTAGAGATTTTTGAAGCCAAAGAACAAGAAAGGGACTGCAAAATTCCAGAGATCACAGTTGCAAATCGATGTCTAATGGAAGGTAATAGAATTTTAAAAGAACATGTAACAATGTTACAAGAGGCTCTAGAGACAGGAAAACAAGAATGGCAAAGCATGAAGACAACGTGGCAAAGCATGAAAGAATTAATAATAGTAAACATGGATGTGATAATTTCTAAACAAACTCGGGTAGACACACAAGTATCTCAGCAAACAGACATTTCCAAAGAGAAGGAAAAAAGGAACATTGGGAAAGATAGTCCAAAAGAAATCAAAGCTAGAGCTGAAGACACTAATGGTTACATAAGGACAGAGGAAGAAGAAGATGCAAGTGCTCGTAGAGCACAAGAAAGAAAACTTTATTATCAGGGGAATAAGAGATTATGGGAAGAATGAAAGTACTCTCAATTTGACAAGAGACTTTCAGAAAGAGAAACTACATTGGAAAGGGAAAATCTGCCAAGAAAGGAGGGTTGGGAGGATATGTGAAGAGAGGCCTCGACCCATAAAAGTCACCAAGGCAAGCGTACAAGACAAACACCAGCTTTTGGCCAAAAAGAAACTCTTGAAAGGCTCTCACTTCTTCCTCGATGAAGATTTAACCAAAAAACAACAAGAGGAGAGAAGGGATGAAGTGGAGAAAATTAGAACAGCAAGAAATGAAGGGAAAAGGGCATGGTTGTACAATGGTAAAGCCATTATTGCAGTATTTGGGCCTCCGGGCAAAATAGAGTAGAAGCCGGTAGTAAAGAAAAAACAGAGAATTCAATAATAGGGACGAAAACAACAAGAGCAACATGGACAAAAAGGGGTGAAGACGCAAATTTGAGTCTTATGTGCCAAACTGTGTAGCAATCAAATCCTACCCAGGTCTACCTATGTTTAGTTTGTTGGAATTGTAGAGGTTACCCTTGGAGGAGGGGACCTAGGTTAGGGCCTATTGCAGAAGGTAGAGACATAATTTGTCTCACGGAAACTCATGAGCATGATGGTTGCAAAACTCCTGTGTTTTACGGTTATTTGAAGCTGGCAGTTTGGAACAAGGTAGCAAAAAATGGCAAAGGGTATGGGGGAATACTAGTTTTAGTGAAAGAAAAAGAAGGTCGTCACATTCAGTTAATTAAAGAAGATGCAAATAAACAATATTTATGGTTGAAAATATCAGAGAATGAGAATCACATAAGAATTGCAGCATGCTATTTTGCCCTTCAAGTCTCAAAAACTTACAAAAATAAGGGGCTTGACAACAAGGATCTGTATGCAGCTTTAAAATAAGATATTGTTGTGTACTCTCAACAGGGAGAAGTTCTTTTAGTGGGAGATTTCAATGCTAGAAAAACAAATAATCAAGCTACCATTCTTTGTTGCAAAGAGGATAACAATCCTATTTGGCTCACTAAAGAGGAGAATCCCCAATGGGTGAGGTGTTCAGAATATGACAAAGTTAGCAATCATTTTGGAGAGGAGTTGCTTACATTGTGTGGGGCTTTCAACTTGATTATTTGCAATGGTCTAGATAGATGGAAAAGGTTTGGGAACTTCACTTGCAACACATACAATGGGGCAAGTGTCGTTGACTATGTGATGTGTTCACAAAGCTTGATAGAAAAGATAGACGAAGTTAATATTGGAGAGCATATTTGGGACTTAAAATCAGACCATAACCCAATTTATATAAGGTTATCATGGTTAGAAGAAAGGTAACATAGGAGGAAAACCCAATGCTCTCGACAATCACTATCAAGGGGCAAAATTCTTCTAACACAAGAAAATTGTACTATCTTCAAGACAATGTTAGAGAGATTAATTCAGAAGGAGAAAATTGGTTTCAAAAGCTTCAACAGTCATGAGTTAACAAATATAATTCAAAGTGCACTTAAGAAGTGCAAAAGAGCAAAAAATAGGAAATCAGAATCAAATTGTTTTCCTGTAAATGCTTGGTTTGATGAGGAATGCAAAATGGCAAGGAGAACCTTGAAAAAGGTAGGAAAGGAGAAGATGAATGTAAATTTATATAAGCAGATACTAAAAAGGAAAAAAGATGAGTTCATGCAAACAAGGAGAGAAGAGTTAATATATTTAAGCAAGAATAATCCAAAGCTTTTCTAGCAAGAACTGCAACCAAGGAAGAAGCAAATTGAAAATAATATTACAGCCAATTAATGGTTTGAATATGCAAGGCAACTCTATGAGAAAGAATCTGAGGCGAAGCCCCCCCAAGATCAACAAAACTTCAAAGCTCTTCACGTTACAGGAGGTGGAGAATGGAATTAAGACGCTGAAAATAGGAAAGGAAAAGGACTTGGTTGAACTTAAAGCAGAGTATCTAAAATGGGGAATGAACGCTCTTGCACCGCACATCATGGAAATATTCAACAACATCATTCAGCAAGGATTCCCAAGAGACTGGACAACTAGCCTAGCAATACCCCTTTTTAAAAGTGGAGACATTAATAATCCATCCAACTATAGAACAATTATGGTCAATCCTTTGTTTGCAAAGATTTTCGACAGCATGGTAGAAAACAGAATTAGTAAGTGGGAAGAAGTAATAGAAAAGAGGGCAAGAGGACAAGCGGTTTTTTGGCCGAAACATTCTACAGTGGATCATGGTATCATGTTGAGACACATTGTTGAAAAGGTTTGGGAAGACAAAGAAGAAGTATTTTGCTGCTTTGTTGACTTCAAAAAAGCATTTGACACAGTCCCTAGGGATAAGTTGTGGTGTAGAATGGAAGAACTTGAAATTCCTATGCATTATAGAGTTGTTGTCCATAGACTTTATGAAGAAGTGAAAGTCAAAATTAGAACCTCAGCAGGTACTTCAGAAAGCTTTAGAAGTGACATTGGAGTCAAGCAAGGTTGCCCTCTATCCCCTACTCTTTTTAGTTTATATATTGATAAATTGGAAGAGTGGCTAAATCTGCAAGGTGGAGATGGTGTTCGGTTGGGGGAATTTGTGATAAAGCTTTTTTTATATGCTGATGATATTGTATTGATTTCTAAATCGGCACATGGATTGCAAATGCACTTATATGCCCGTGAGAATTTTTGTAGAGCAGTGGGGATGCAAGTCAATACTAGCGAGACCAAAATAATGATTTTCTCTAATAAAGGGAAGTAGAGCCAGCGTACTTTCTTCTTTGAAGAAAACAATCTTGAAGAAGTAAATGAGTACAAGTACCTTGGGATTGATTTCAACAACAAACTCAATTGGGAGGACTGCAGAAAGAAGAGAATTTTAGGAGCGTGGAAAACATTATATGCTCTTCAAAACAGATGTAGAGAGGCAAAGTTATGGGATTGGAAAACAATTAAAGTGCTTTTTGGACTCCTAGTTTGTGCAGTGATGCTATATGGGTGTGAATTGTGGGCCAACAGTGCTCCTGTCCCAAAATGGAAACAAATTAAGAAAATCCAAAAACGCTTGATCATGAGCAAGTTCAAAATAAAAAGTTCAGTACCTTATGAGATAATGTTGAGTGAAACAGGAGCAACTCCCATTGAAGCAACTGCTATGGTGCGGCTCATAAGATATCTAAAAAGAAAGCAAATGACAGTAGGTAGATGCCCTAATGTTATCTTCAATGGAGGCATGAGTGAAAGAAAGAAAACATGGATGAAACAAAACTACAGATGGATGCAAAAAATGGAATATCTACCTCAATTCCTATCCCACAAATATCAAAGAGCTAAAGGATTTTGTTATGGAGAAGTTTTGTAAAAAGGTATGGGTAAAAGAGTTGGGTAGAAAGAAGAAATATTGCATTGAGGAATTCAACCCTACGTGTGATCTACAACAAAAAGAGTTCATTGGAGATAGCATTTCGTGGAGGGCAAAGGTTCTTATTGCTCAATTAGGGACCAACTCACATCAACTTCAGTGTGAAATAGGACGGTGGAAAAGGCCAAAAGAAGCTTGGGAAAAATGGGTGTGTACATTTTGCACGTCTGGGGCTGTGGAATCGGAAAAACATTTCATTTTGGAATGTGATGCATTCAAAGACATCAGAGAAAGTTATGAGAACATGTTAGCATCAGTTTCTTGGCATTGTCTTTTTAGCGAGGGGATTGTTGTAAGGTTGGGCCAGCTCATCATCAATTTGAATCGGAAAAGGATTGAATTGCAAAAAGCGAAAAACATGGAACTAATGGTCTCATAGACTATTTTTAGTCTCGTGGACCTTAAAATATCATTTCATTTCATTTCAACCAATATTTATATTCATGGTTGTATATGATACCATTTGGTACGTGATTTCCCATGATACTATTTAATAAATCACATATAATTTCTCAAAGGGTGTGTTGTCGCGCAGATTGGCACGACAACGCTCGGACCGGGGGCTGTCACTCTGATCCCCGATCCCTCCGTTTAAGCCTGTCTCCCGCGGCTAAGGGGGGTAGACCCTGTGAGGTGATGGAGGCCAACTGCCAAGCAGTTGGGTTGGGAGACACGAAAGGAAACCAGCACTAAAAAAGATTTTGTTAAGTTTAATAGACCAGTGCCTTATGATATTGGTGCTTAAATGATTACTTGCAGGACGATATAAGGACATGAAACATAAACAGCAATCATTTATCATCAAATAATGAGAACAATGCTTTGAATATCCAGTAAAACACAAAGTTCATCAAATAACGACATCCAACAACTTTGATCAATGCTTTAAACAACAGTGAAATTTAAGAATCATTAACCAGATACCTATTTCGTATCTAGATCTCAGCATGAAGGATACAACATGAATAAAAAGGCTGAAACTGGCAAAAATAAATTTTCCACAAATTTTTTATTTTTTTTTTTTTTTTAATTTTTAAAATCTTTTTTCAAAAATTTTTTTTTTTATTTTTTTTTTTTTATTTTTCAATATTAGGAATCTAAAAAATAAAAATAAAAATCTAAAACTAAATTCTAACCATTAAAAAATAAAACTAAAATATATTTTTTCATTTTTTATTTTATATTTTTTTTATATATATATATATATATTTTTTTTACAAATTTTAAAAGCCTAAAAAAAAACTAAAAATAAAGTAACTATTAAAATCTAAAAAAAAAAAAAAAAATTATGCAAATATATATATCTAAACTATAATCCTAAGAAACTAAATCAAAATCTAAAACAAAAGAAACTGAAATCGTAACTATTGTAATACAAACTACAGGATATCAATTAAAATCAAATCATAAACATAACTATGACTGCCGTAAGGGAGAAAACGCATGCCGTAACTACGACTGCGGGGCTATGGGCAAGACCGACCTCAAAACTTAAATGATTTCGCCGACTGCAAACGTGAAACACGCAAACTCTACCACAAAACGAAAGAACCCAAAGATGAATTCGTGACCTGGAAAAAGCAATCGAAAAGGGAAAAAGGCGGCTTTGACGGCGTGCACAAGGTTTTGATGCCCACACAGATAAAAAAAACGCAGCAAATAAACTTATGCAATCGACCGGATGCGTGAGCCTCAGCCTCAAGAAAAACACGAAAACGATTTGCTGTTACGGGTTTTGTGAATTTTTGAAGGGGGTGAACGCGGGTATGAACGAAGTCTGAGCAGGATTGCGGCCACGTGAGATCAGTGACCTGCCAAAACTCTGAAAGGAACTGCGGCAAAGAAAAACAACACGTAACCCTGCTCATATGCCAAAGACTGAACGCAATCCCTTCATGCGAACGCAGAGAGATAGACTGCCGAGGGTTGAATGTCGTTTTTTTTTTACCTCAGAAGGCTATATGACCAGTGCTTTTTTCAATTTATCGATCTGGATCAAATATTTAATTTTATAAAACGGAGTTCTGGATTCAGAAGTTGTCTAGATCTCATCTCATTTCTTTGTGATGTTCATGATTTTTCAGTAACATGGCTTGATTACATTTGCTCAATACGTTTCACCAGAAATCAAATCACAAAATACTCAAATCGAAAAACCGAAGTTATGTATGCATTCACGCTTCCATTGTGTTTCAAAAAATTTCTCTGTCGTTTTTTCAGTGATGTGCTTGCAGGTTAATGAAGACAGCAGGGTTTTGGAAATACCTGGGATGATTTAGCCATAAAGAAAGCACCCTCATTCACGTTTACTTCTCACGTTGATGCAGCGGTGGATGTAAGCCAGTTCACCAATTTACAAATTTGTCGAATGCCAAAATCAGAAAAAGGCTGTAACCCTGATGACAGATATCCTGCAGAAAAAGAAATTTGGCAGATACACAGAATTTTGCAGTAAATCCTTGAAAAATTTGCCCAAAATCACAAAAAATTATAGCTCTGGACAGCTAGATTTGACAATAATTGCAAAAATTTTCAGAATATCAGAAATTTTTGAACTTCACTGTGAACAGAAAAAAAAAATCTCTCAATGTAAAACAGAAAAGAAATTTTGAATGATTAACCCAGGGAACAATCAGCTGGGCTCTGCACAGAAAGTGCTTGCGGGAGTTGGCTGGTTCAGCCGAGAACTTCCCCGAACGCCCACAAAATTTCCTTCAATGATGTTTTCCTGCACATCTCAAGCAACCATCAGCAAAGAGGGATAGAAAGCTGCTAGATCTCAGGAAATAATGGAGATACCTGCCATTATTTCAGAAACCCTAGCAGCCCTCAAACCCTAGCAGGTGAACAAGATACCTGTGCTCACACTACTCTAAAAACAAGCTATGATTAATGGCTGAAAACTGAAATATGCAGAAAATTAAAGATCTCACAGCAATTCCAGAGAGCAACACCAACACAATTTGGACCCCAAAGTCTTTTTTATTAATCAGAAATCAGATTACAAAAGAGCTTTCAGTACAGACTCACAGATCAGATGAATTGAAATGACCCCTAAGACCCTATATAAAGGAAATGATCCTAACGGCTAGTTCGAGTGATCCATGTAGAAATGATCTCGACCGTTGATGAGGATCAAGACATCTCTTGATCTCATCCGTCGATTTATTCACTTAAAATATTATTATTTTATTAGTTAGGGTTTTTGCTTCATTTATTAATTTTTTATTAATTTTTTATTATTTTATTATTTTTATTCATTTTTTAATTTTTTAATTCATTTTAACATGGATCATTGAACTAAGCCTTCGGAAACATCACCTAGGACCTAGAACTTAGGACTCATGAGGGGATTTAAAACATTTCTCGACCCTCAGGACACATTACATCATGACTTTTACAAAAATACATCTTAAGGGACAAACCCATTTAATACAGACCCTCACAAAAACACCCAGTTCTGCGACACAACGATAATCTAGCAGATCAACACACTAGGATTCTCCTAAAGTTCTAGTGACAAAATCAATCCCGGCTTTGGGGTCAGGTTTGAAGGAAAACTCTGCCGATCCGTGGATCGGTGAGACAAAAAACCTTCCGGGACGTAGATTATCATCAGAAAGTTAGGTCCACCTAGGCAAATTACGTACATGACTCTGATCTGCTTAGATTATTTACAACTTATACATGCAGACTGGGTTTACAACAAAAATGATCAAGCTGTCGATGACTGTAGGCTGGCACGGACATGTCGCTCAGGAGCTACCCCTCTCTGCCAACAGAAAGGAGGTGTACTGCATGGGCAGTTGACCAGTAGGGGTCAACATCTGGCTCTACTTGGGGACACGTTGCTGCTTGCAGGAATGTGAGAATCCAGAATCTGCATCCATACAACACAAAAATAAGTAGCGTCCATCCAAAAATCAGCATATACGTTAAGCACAGGAAAGATAAAAGCTCTTCATTTATTGACTATCTAATAACATGAAAAGTAAATCTAATCCTAAAAACAGAAATGAAATGCTGAAAAGACAAGGAGTAGGGATAGAAATACAATACAAAAGATGCCCCATGGCATCATATGTGTTCAATATAGTGCATACTGAGCATTTGCCTGCTTTCAGGCAAATCTGTCGGCTGCTTGTCGGATGTGCCATGTCCAATTTTGCATATGGTAGGACTCTTTCCTATCCGAAAATCAAGCTGCTCGCGGCCGTCTGATGCATCAAATCTTCGTCTAATCTTCTTTCTCTTACGCTTCTTCTTTCTGGCAGGATGAATTACTGATGATCTGGAACTTTCTGTTTCGAAACTATCAGATGAAGTGTGTAAGATATGCATGCTAAGTCTTTTTGTGTCTTGCATCTGATTTTTATCGTTTTTAAGCTTATCTGGATCACCTTCAATTATCCACTTAATGACCTCCTCATAGTAAGATGGAACTTGTTGCGGCAAATGAGAAGGCTCCTGGTTTCTCTTATCATCTGACCATTGTTGAATCTTTTGAACTTGTATTCTAATGGCATCCATCTGACTAGAGCATTCATCCCTTATAGCGCTGATTTGCATGGCATGGTTTTCTTACATGTGTTTTATTACCTTATCATTCTTTTCCTCTATGTCCATCAAGCGATGTTGCATGAAATTTATTTCTTCTTTATGATTCGCTTGCATGTCAGCCAACTGATTGTTATGATTGAATGTCATAGAGTCAATCTCCCTATCATGATCAGCTTTCATGGTCACCATAATTTCCTCTAAGACTGACATCTTGCTTTGCATGCTTCTAATTTCTGTTTCATATTTAATTTTCATGGCCTCAATTTCCTTAGCATGCTGATTTTGAGTGACCTCCAACTCTCTATTACGTTTCTCCAGGTGAGTGCATAAAGTTTTCACATCATTGACATAATTAGTTTGATTGATTTCCATATTTCTTACCAGCATCATTAGATCTCGTATAATTTGCTTTTGCTCTTCTTTTTCATTGTCATTTGTCCCTGGTTTTTTACTATCATGAACTTGATCTGCAATATTTTCGGTGGATGACACATTTTGACATGAAGAATCGTCCTGGGATCTTTCAGCTGGATTACTTTCTTTCTGTTCAACAATTTTAGAAGTAGAAGGCAAGCTGTTTGGACTATCATATCTATCTTTAAAAGCATTGAGAATGTCTTGTAAAGAAGTGAAAAAATCATTAGGAAAGTTATTAAACCAATTCAAGGCATCACCCTCTAAAGAACGGACAAATAGACGCATCTTGAAATCTTCATTATTATATTGAGGAAATCTACAGTATAAGATCATTACACAAGTAAACATGTTTAAATGCCTTTTAACAGCGACTGAATCATCACCCGAGAACTTAAGTAATTTACCAATGGCCTCTTTTGGAAGATCATGGAGATTATCAGTAAAATGACATGGTTTAAATGAATAATCCATGATGAACAATAAGGGATCAGATGGATGATAGAACTAGCTCTTTGCTCAAGAAAATCAAAAGATGAAAGAAGTGGAGTCGCCACTTGAACAATAAAACTGATTCTAAGATCCAAGAAGTAACCAACAAACAGATATGCGGGAGGCTTCTTGTCTGGGAAAAAATAAAAAATGGAGTCGCCACCCAAACAAGAAACAAAACCGAAGAGATGCTGCTGATATGTGATGAAAAGATGCCCAAATTATTTGAATCTGCCAGCTCAAATGAGAGATGAGAAGATGAGAAGATGAATGTCGATGAAACCCCAGGAACAGAAAAACTCTTTCCCCGGCAACGGCGCCAAAAATGTTGGCGTTGCCTGGCCAGATGAAAAGATAAAAAATGAGAAGGAAGATTGTCGTTGAAACGCCGAGAACAAAGTATCCCCGGCAACGGCGCCAAAAATGTTGTCGCGCAGATTGGCACGACAACGCTCGGACCGGGGGCTGTCACTCTGATCCCCGATCCCTCCGTTTAAGCCTGTCTCCCGCGGCTAAGGGGGGTAGACCCTGTGAGGTGATGGAGGCCAACTGCCAAGCAGTTGGGTTGGGAGACACGAAAGGAAACCAGCACTAAAAAGATTTTGTTAAGTTTAATAGACCAGTGCCTTATGATATTGGTGCTTAAATGATTACTTGCAGGACGATATAAGGACATGAAACATAAACAGCAATCATTTATCATCAAATAATGAGAACAATGCTTTGAATATCCAGTAAAACACAAAGTTCATCAAATAACGATATCCAGCAACTTTGATCAATGCTTTAAACAACAGTGAAATTTAAGAATCATTAACCAGATATCTATTTCGTATCTAGATCTCAGCATGAAGGATACAACATGAATAAAAAGGCTGAAACTGGCAAAAATAAATTTTCCACAAATTTTTTATTTTTTATTTTTTTTTAAATTTTTAAAATCTTTTTTCAAAATTTTTTTTTTTATTTTTTTATTTTTTTTTATTTTTCAATATTAGGAATCTAAAAAATAAAAATAAAAATCTAAAACTAAATTCTAACCATTAAAAAATAAAACTAAAATATATTTTTTCATTTTTTATTTTATATATATATTTTTTTTTTTTTTTTAATTTTTTTTTTACAAATTTTAAAAGCCTAAAAAAAAACTAAAAATAAAGTAACTATTAAAATCTTAAAAAAAAAAAAAAAAATTATGCAAATATATATATCTAAACTATAATCCTAAGAAACTAAATCAAAATCTAAAACAAAAGAAACTGAAATCGTAACTATTGTAATACAAACTACAGGATATCAATTAAAATCAAATCATAAACATAACTATGACTGCCGTAAGGGAGAAAACGCATGCCGTAACTACGACTGCAGGGCTATGGGCAAGACCGACCTCAAAACTTAAATGATTTCGCCGACTGCAAACGTGAAACACGCAAACTCTACCACAAAACGAAAGAACGCAAAGATGAATTCGTGACCTGGAAAAAGCAATCGAAAAGGGAAAAAGGCGGCTGCAAGACGGAATGATGGAGGTGGTTTGACGGCGTGCACAAGGTTTTGATGCCCACGCAGATAAAAAAAACGCAGCAAATAAACTTATGCAATCGACCGGATGCGTGAGCCTCAGCCTCAAGAAAAACACGAAAACGATTTGCTGTTACGGGTTTTGTGAATTTTTGAAGGGGGTGAACGCGGGTATGAACGAAGTCTGAGCAGGATTGCGGCCACGTGAGATCAGTGACCTGCCAAAACTCTGAAAGGAACTGCGGCAAAGAAAAACAACACGTAACCCTGCTCATATGCCAAAGACTGAACGCAATCCCTTCATGCGAACGCAGAGAGATAGACTGCCGAGGGTTGAATGTCGTTTTTTTTTTACCTCAGAAGGCTATATGACCAGCGCTTTTTTCAATTTATCGATCTGGATCAAATATTTAATTTTATAAAACGGAGTTCTGGATTCAGAAGTTGTCTAGATCTCATCTCATTTCTTTGTGATGTTCATGATTTTTCAGTAACATGGCTTGATTACATTTGCTCAATACGTTTCACCAGAAATCAAATCACAAAATACTCAAATCGAAAAACCGAAGTTATGTATGCATTCACGCTTCCGTTGTGTTTCAAAAAATTTATTTGTCGTCTTTTCAGTGATGTGCTTGCAGGTTAATGAAGACAGCAGGGTTTTAGAGATACCTGGGATGATTTAGCCATAAAGAAAGCACCCTCATTCACGTTTACTTCTCACGTTGATGCAGCGGTGGATGTAAGCCAGTTCACCAATTTACAAATTTGTCAAATGCCAAAATCAGAAAAAGGCTGTAACCCTGATGACAGATATCCTGCAGAAAAAGAAATTTGGCAGATACACAGAATTTTGCAGTAAATCCTTGAAAAATTTGCCCAAAATCACAAAAAATTATAGCTCTGGACAGCCAGATTTGACAATAATTGCAAAAATGTTCAGAATATCAGAAATTTTTGAACTTCACTGTGAACAGAAAAAAAAAATCTCTCAATGTAAAACAGAAAAGAAATTTTGAATGATTAACCCAGGGAACAATCAGCTGGGCTCTGCACAGAAAGTGCTTGCGGGAGTTGGCTGGTTCAGCCGAGAACTTCCCCGAACGCCCACAAAATTTCCTTCAATGATGTTTTCCTGCACATCTCAAGCAACCATCAGCAAAGAGGGATAAAAAGCTGCTAGATCTCAGGAAATAATGGAGATACCTGCCATTATTTCAGAAACCCTAGCAGCCCTCAAACCCTAGCAGGTGAACAAGATACCTGTGCTCACACTACTCTAAAAACAAGCTATGATTAATGGCTGAAAACTGAAATATGCAGAAAATTAAAGATCTCACAGCAATTCCAGAGAGCAACACCAACACGATTTGGACCCCAAAGTCTTTTTTATTAATCAGAAATCAGATTACAAGAGAGCTTTCAGTACAGACTCACAGATCAGATGAATTGAAATGACCCCTAAGACCCTATATAAAGGAAATGATCCTAACGGCTAGTTCGAGTGATCCATGTAGAAATGATCTCGACCGTTGATGAGGATCAAGACATCTCTTGATCTCATCCGTCGATTTATTCACTTAAAATATTATTATTTTATTAGTTAGGGTTTTTGCTTCATTTATTAATTTTTTATTATTTTATTATTTTTATTCATTTTTTAATTTTTTAATTCATTTTAACATGGATCACTGAACTAAGCCTTCGGAAACATCACCTAGGACCTAGAACTTAGGACTCATGAGGGGATTTAAAACATTTCTCGACCCTCAGGACACATTACATCATGACTTTTACAAAAATACATCTTAAGGGACAAACCCATTTAATACAGACCCTCACAAAAACACCCAGTTCTGCGACACAACGATAATCTAGCAGATCAACACACTAGGATTCTCCTAAAGTTCTAATGACAAAATCAATCCCGGCTTTGGGGTCAGGTTTGAAGGAAAACTCTGCCGATCCGTGGATCGGTGAGACAAAAAACCTTCCGGGACGTAGATTATCATCAGAAAGTTAGGTCCACCTAGGCAAATTACATACATGACTCTGATCTGCTTAGATTATTTACAACTTATACATGCAGACTGGGTTTACAACAAAAATGATCAAGCTGTCGATGACTGTAGGCTGGCACGGACATGTCGCTCAGGAGCTACCCCTCTCTGCCAACAGAAAGGAGGTGTACTGCATGGGCAGTTGACCAGTAGGGGTCAACAGGGTGAAAATGCATATCGAAACTAAGGAAACAACATCACAAAGAACGAAAAATTAAAAAAAAATGGTATAATAATATTACAACATCAATTGTAAATAAAATATTTCTTTAAATTAATATAAAATTGTATAGGAACCCCAAGTGCAGTGTTACGTGGGCATCAAGGGGCCCACCTCACCCGCCGATCATGTTCCACTACCAGGGTAGGTACCCCATAGCCACAATAGTCCCCTCGTGCATTCATCATACATTGAGCCTCTCCAACATTTTGGCTGCTGGTTTGCAAGTTTGCAGGTTTTGGCTAGACCAGCGTGCACAGAGTTGGGGTCTTAATCATGGCTAATTTGGACAATGCTCTAAACGTGCGATGGGTCATTCCTGTACAAACAGTACAGTTATTACAGGCAATAGCGGCTAAGGCAATGAAATGAAATGAATGATTTTAATGACGTCCACGAGGTTAAGAAGCCTAAGGGACCCAAAGAATAACAACCTTAACTCATCTTCATATTCCTTTCGATGTCAGATCTTCGGCTATGAGTCTTGACTAGAAGGCTAGCAATCTGATTGATCTTATCTTTGTCAAATAGATGGTGCATGTTGTCAACCTTTAGATTGTTTTCATATTGAATGCGGATATCCTTATATGTTGCACACTCCATGACAAAGTGCCATTCTGTCTCCACCACACCCTTATCGCAGAAAATGCAAGTTCTCTCTTCCCAAACTTCCTTGGGGTTCTTCCACCTGCCAGTTTCACATCTAAGGTGATGTGACCCTGTCCTCAACTGTGCCACTAGCACCCTTTCTTTTCCTTTAATAGCTGCTCCTAAATATGTTTTCTCACCATGGTCACAAGTTGGATTGAACTCTTTGATGTAGTATGCTTTTTTATGCCCATTGTGATTGGTCCACATGGCAGTCCTAAATTTTTCCATCACAAATTTTTTTATTTCTTCATTGGTGCTAGGGCATTCATGCAGCTTGATATTCCACTTACTCAACCACTTTTTGTTTTGCTTCATCCAAGTTTTCTTCCTACAATCTAATCCCTCTTCCATAGCTATCTTGGGCCAACACTAGTTATCCATGTTTCTAGTCTTATTTAAATAGCTTATTAACCTGGTTATCGTCGTTGCCTCCAATGGAAAAGTGTCTGCTTCAGCCAAAAGGATTTCGTATGGGATTGTGGCTTTAACTTTGAGATTGCTAGTAATTAGATGTTTTTGTATTCTTTCTAACTGCCTCTAGTTGCAAGTTGACATGTTACTTCCCCATACCTCACAACCGTAGAGAACAATCGGTGTAACCAACAAACCAAAAAGGGTTTTCTTGGTTTTCCAATCCCAAAGTTCAGCTTTTCTGCACCTATTTTGGAGTAAGTATGAGGCTCTCCATCCTCCCTGAATTCTCTTCGTCCTACAAGTCTCCCAACTGAGCTTCTGGTGGAATTCAATCCCAAGATATTTGTATTCTTTCACTATCTCCAGAGGACTACCTTCGAAAAGAAAAGTGTTTGGTTTGTCTTTTCTACTTAAAGAGAAAATCATGATTTTGGTCTTGTTAATGTTCACTTGCATCCCCACCTCCTGAAAAAAGTGTTATAAGGCCTTTAAGTGTTCTCTTAATCCATGTGTTGTTTTTGAGATTAGGATAAGATCATCTGCGTATAGAAGCAACTTTACCACGTAGCTTGCTAGATGAACCCCTTCTCCATCCGCTTTGCTTAACCAAGCTTCTAGCTTATCGATATATAAACCGAACAAAGTGGGGGATAGAGGACATCCTTGTTTGACACCAATGTCACTACCAAAACATTCAGACATTCCTTCACTTGTTCTGATTTTAGCTCTAACCTTCTCATAAAGTCTATGAACTGCTGCTCTATACTCATCTGGGATACCCAACTCTTCCATCCTATTCCATAGTTTGTCTCTAGGCATTGTGTCAAAGGCTTTCTTGAAGTCCACAAAACAACAATAGGTTGTTTCACCTTGCTTGTCCCAAACTTTCTCTATCAAATGTCTAAGGGTGACACAGTGGTCAATGGTAGAGTGTCTAGGTCTAAAGCCTGCTTGTCCTTTTGCCCTTTTTCCCTTACTTTCTACCCAACTGTTGATTCTTCGCTCTATCATGTGTGAAAATTTGGAAACCCCGAATCCTACTGCAGCAACTGATTAAGTTTCTTCTATTTGTTAAATAAACTGAACAAATTATTTACTACATCCTATGGTAAATATCAAAACTAAAACATTGCAGCCTTCACAAATACAATACTGCAGAAGAAAAATAATGTTGGAAGAATAGAATCACACACACATAAATAACATTGTTATTTTTGGACCAATGTCCCTAGAAAAACCCAACTTGGGAAAACCGGTGCAGCAGCTGAGGGTTTTATTTATTATGCAATATTAAATCTAAGTACAAATCTATGCTCAAATCTAGCTTTCCATACAAAGAAATAATTGACAAGAGATCTAGTGAGAAAGATCTCACTCCCACCGATGATTCGACACTGACCTTGGCTCAAGATGAGCTACCCCTTGTTGCCTTTGCACTTCCTCTACGTCAACCTACACAGATATGTGTCCCACAACTCGAACCAGTGTCTCTCTCGCTAACTGACCAGTGGTTATCTAGAAAATCGATCCTACTGGCTTCTGGGATCCCACTCTGGCTTCTGGCACTGAATTTCGAGTTCTCATCAGCAAAATACGGATCTCCCTCTGAAGCTCTACGCTGCCTCTCTGTGGCACTCACTGCCTCTCTACTATGCACTCACTAGACTGGAGAAACTTCCTTCTGGTCTTACTATCCCCGCCCCTCTCTCACTGCTTCGATTCCATTGAATCACCTCCAGCAACTAACTGTTGCTACTCTGGAGTTCGGTTTCCCAGCAAAATCGAATTCCTTGTCTTTCAAGTGTGTTCTCCAACCCCCATTGAATTTCTTCTTACAATCTCTCGTTGAGACTTCAACGGCCAAGATTAAAACATAATCAATGACTAAGATTAGCTAGAAATAGATCCATGTGTTATTCTAGAAGATTCTCACCGTGACTTAATTAATACCCTTTAATTAATCCGTTTTCCTAAGTTTAGACTTAGGCACCATTAAAAAAAGTTTAATTATTTTAATTAAGACATCTCTAGGTGGAATTTCTAGAAACGATTTTTGGGTTTTGGAGAATATATGTTTTCTAGCCTCTCCACAAAGTTTTGTCGCTAGAACACATCAGATGCTACAAAAATCAACACTCCCTCTTAGCAAGGAATGTGTTCTAGCGATGCAACCCACTGAAGCAACACCTTGTCTTTGCACCACCTCTTGTTATGTTGTTGATGGCTGGCTGTTGTTGCCCACCAACTACTATGCAACTCTGATAAATGTTGCATCCGTGTTGCTGTTGGCCCAACTGAACTGCTGCCAAAACTGCATTTGCATTGCAACTCCCTCTCCATCTACTATTGCTGCAACGGCACAACATCCAAAATACTGAACCAATTGTGGTCAGTATGATGCATCTGTCCCCTGAGTCCTGACAGTTGCTAGACTCTGCGTTGTCACTAAAGCCTCTGCGTTGTTGCTGACTCTACTCTGTGCCATCTGCACTGCTGCCAACTCTACACTGCGCTGCCCAACATCTGACCTACTACTAGCTACTGCATCTGTCAACCTGGCACCTGGCTGCATCAACTACCACTGATCCATCCTGCTACTACATGTTTTTGTGTAACGTCCCAAATTAGAAATTTTTGGAACAAGCACTTCATATAAAACTATCATGCATTTACCAAAAGATTGCCATGTAAAACCCAAACCATAAATCTATAAATTGCATAAAATCTCATTAAAAATCACAACACGAGGAACAATGAGAAATGCAACAACCAAAATCCAGCTTTATTATATATAGATAGATGCCAATACAATAGCTGGGAATGACCCTCCAATCTCCAAACTAAAACAGAAAAACAATCACTACACCTGTGGATTCTGAATGAATCCACCAAGGGGAGATGGGTGCTCGCCCAATCTCTCTATATCACCTGAGGGTTTTTGTCCTGGGGCTACCAATGGAGTAGAGAACCGGGTTCTCAACCTCTCATACAAGAAACAATATCAAAACCAAGATGTCCTCCAATGGCCTCCTCCTCCTCTTTTATAGATCTGATGGACCCCTATAGAACCTTCTATTTTATTATTATTTTAATCATGGAGCACCTTTCCCTCTTTTATTTTAATTAAAATATTCTTTTTAATGTGGGAAAAGGGTACATTCGCCACCATGTCTCCTTAGATCACTGAAACTCACATCCAAAAATCCCATCATGTAGACCTTCTCATTCTGATTCCAACAAGCTATTATACTAAGGCGTTCCATCAATTAATCTCCCCGAAATGCCACCTCGAGCATAATTAATTACATTATGCCCAATAATAATGTTGATTTTTTAAAGTTGTCGAAATGCAACGGAATGAAAGGAAAACTGTGTTGATGAAGGAATATGCCAAGCGAATGCCGTCAAATCCCATAAAAAATCCTCAAAACTTCATTGGAACCCCTGATGACATAAACCTGCTCCACTGACCTGGCCATCCCCTGTCCTGGAAATCCACCCTGGATGTACTATGAAGAAGAATAAAAATGGGGACATGACAGTCCTCCCGCCCCAAGATTACTTGCCCTCTAGCAATCCAAATTTGTGGACCAATCGGGTGGCCCAATGCCACTAAGACCTAATGCCCAGATCCCATACGAACCATTGGTCCCCGTCATGTCTCCAAGCTATCAAAACATGACTGGATCCTCCAATACCTGGATCCCATGTCCATCTCTGACTCAACCTGCTACCAGTAGATCCACCTAGATCCCAATGCCACCAAGAAGGAGCGTTAATGCTCCATGGCTCCTGTTGTGTTGTAGCTCCGGCTGTGAATGTTGCCCTACCAACTGTGTACCAGCTCATCACCTCTCTCCAATCCAATCCTTGGCATACCCCAAGGTCAGTCTCACCATACTGATGCTACGCTGAGATACTGATGAGTGGCCAACCCACATTCTGCTCTCGACTGGAGCATGTAATATTCCCCACCTCTAAGGGCTCCTGCAGTACACTACTCCCGACTAAGAATGATACTCCATCAATAGGATACCAACTCATGATCTCCTGCCAATCTAAGTCATGGACTCCTGTGTAAGGAACAAGTCTACTATGCTGATGTTGGTCCATGCTCAACTCATGCTGCCCTATCTGGTTGGTCAACAATATCCATCGAGAAAGTCCTGCCTCTCTCCCTGTAATGGGTACAAGTGGCCAAATTGTGTTGCAAGCCCTATCTATGTACTCCTGAAGAGGGTTGCTCCCTGAATGTCCTACGGCTCTGCCAGTTGCCTGTGCATCTGCCCGCACCTCATCAATGGGTTGGCCTAAAGATGGATGCACCACCATCTCCAACAACTCCTGCCGTCTACTATCCTCCTGCCAAACTATCCGGTCAATCTCCAACATCTCTTGAGGACAAGTGTCTGCAAATGCTGCCTCCCTGGAGACTACCTACACATTTGTCTACTCCACTCCAATGGCTGGTCCCAAGGGTGTCTACTCATCCTCCATCATGGGTTCAACAGGAGCCACTAGCTAACTCTCCAAAAGCGGCCCATCCCGCACACTAGGTGTGTCATCTATCTCCTGCTCCCTATGTTGAATCACCAGTCGCTCATCTTCTCCGAGTCCCCTTCCCTCCTAGGAACAATCAGTTGCTTGTCATACTCCTCTACCACACATGGATGTACATCTGGGCTACTAACATCAACTCCACATGACTACTCGTGCTCCTCGGGGGTATCATCGTGTGAATCCATGGCCTCATCCAAAGAAGAGTCCTCACCATGAAAGTCAAAAAGAATCTCCTCCTTCTCTACCTCTGTCATCTTCCCAACGTCACTGAAGCATGAGTGGTCAGGTCCCCTGCAAATGAAGCAAAGTCCCTTCCTCCTCAGCTCATTCCTACTACATGATCCACCCAACCTGAGAAGCTCCTCCCTGGTCAACTATCTCATGAGTAGCCCAATGTTCTGCTCAACCAACCTTTCGGCTAGCTCATAAGAAGCAAGTGAGACCAACTACTCTCTCCTCCAAACAAACAACAATCGAGACTGCAACTCCCAGCAAATGGCATCACGGCCTCTCATACATGATGACAAGATGGACTACATGTGTGTTATGACTGTGTCAAGATGATGTTTCCTAATGCTGAAGAAGCATTGGAACATCTGCAAGATCAAACCATCACACTCAAGATCAAACATGATTTCATAAGTCATAGTAATGGCCATAACTTCTAAAATTTAAAGCTTCTTCCCAAAGGTAGAGCTCGCACTGTTGTCAAAATCCTGGAAAGTTTCTACGACCAATCTGAAAACTCCCCTCATAACATCATCATTGTAAGGAGTTATAGGTGTGGTCAGTCTCATGATGTTACTGAGTCAAGATGCAAACTGGAAGTCTAATCCCTTCACAAGGTTCCTCCAAGAACTTATGTTGTATGAGAGCAAACATAGCCGGTCTTAGAGCCCAAATGAGTTTCTTTCCCTCTAATTGGTTCACTTCAGAAAGAAGTGCATCCAGTTCATCTAATTTGAAAAGGACTTTCCATGTGACCCTCGTGTTTCAAATCTGCTCCAAACGCAAGGATTTTGTGTCCAATCTCCAGCTCTTTCCGCAGATCCCTTGGTTGTTCGTTTTGAAGAATGGTATAGACCTCTTTTGAGAAGGGTCTGTTGTTTTGTTTTTCTTTTTGATCTAGGTTGCAGTTCATTGATGTATTTTTGTGCTGATTTAAAAGGTGCTTTAAGTACTCCATCATTCAAAAGCAACAATACATCAACATACAAGACTTGATTAATAGCACAACAGAAGTATACAATGATAATACAGTGATATGACCACCTGTCTCAACACATAGACTCTAATACATGACATACCATACATCACTCAATAGTTCAGGACACGTGATAGTTAGGCCACATTACAAGGCCTGGTTTATGATGAATGTTTTGATGCACTGCTGTGAGATTCTACTAAGGAGATCTCCCCAAAGATCACATTTTTCTGGGTTTTCAGTGTGCCTTCTTTGTTGTAGGTGTTTTCTTAATAATTTTTATTTGCAAATCAACCCAAGATACTACTGACATATATTGATATTTTTCCCACGGAACAGAGACAATAATAACCAATATTTCATTTTGCTCCCGAATGTTTGTAAAACTTCAGCAAGATAATGCAAAATAATTATGTTCAAAAATAATAGACTGTTAGAGGAACCTGGAATAGATGGTTCAGCTGGATGGTTTTCTCAATAGGCTTGACCTCCAAACTTCATTACAGTGAATGCTCCATAGAATATTACCACCAATATCCTATCCCTGTTTTAAACAGCAGTCATGCCATTCCCATAGAACCCAACGCAACCATTAAATTTATGTGTTGCAGGTAGCCTGATGATACACTGATATGCTAGCGGCCTGCTTTTTTTTTCCATCTGAAAATCAAGCACAACTCTTGCCAAACAAGCCTGAATCTCAAACCAAGCACCGCTTGAAAGTATAATTGTTTGCCCGAGACTCAAACTCTCAATCAGTCAGACTTGAGTGTTTCCCATATGAGCAATGAATAGCTTACACAGTATATACTAGATCATTGTTTATATATTCCCAGATTTTATCCTCTTCCACGAGGAATTCCAAGACAGTCGACATAAAGTACTCGCAGTCCTTTTCCCCGACCGGAAAAAAGCTCGACAGTAGTAGAGAAAAGAGTAAATCTCATGTTTGAATGAGAGATCAAATCGCACCACCCAATAGATCAAATATAACGCATGGGAATCCCATGCCGGTTCATTAATCACCAAGGCCGACGCACTTAACACAGGGTCTCTGCATCATTTCTTGCTTGGCGGAATACACAAACTGCCTTTACAATCACGTGTTGTCACAACACTTTGTTGTTGACGGGCACAGATCGACGCCCACACCTTCGTTTTTGGGCTACATCCAGGGAGATGAGTAAGTCATGGCCTGTATGAGGCTAAAGAGCTCGGACCTTTCTGTTGATTTTGGGTAGCATCAGATGTGCTCTAGCTCTGAAATTTTGTGGATGGGCTAGAACACATGAGATCTGTAAGTCCCAGAAATCATTTGGAGAAATTCCACCTGGATTGTATTTTATTAAAATAATTAATATTTTTAATGGGGTTTCTAAGACTAAACTTAGGAAAATAAAAATATTAATGAAAGTATGGGTGAGAAGCTTCTAAGAGACGAAGATCAAGTCTAATTTAATCTTAGCCGTTGATTAGGGACTTAATCTCGGCCGTCGATTCATCAACAGGAAAAGTATAAGAGAAGACTTGAGAGTCATTTGGAGACACACCATGCAAATACTCAATAACCCGAGGGAAATCGATTCTCAAGGAGGAGTTCGATTTCAGAGGGAGAAGTGCAGGGTGAAGTAAGAGGAGAGCATCAGCATCAGCCAGAGACTGAGGAGGAGGTGACGCAGAGCATCAAAGGGACAACGCAAAGGCAAGATCATAGAGACAATGCAGCAAGGGATGCAATCCTCATGCAAGCCTCACACAGAAGTGATGCAGAGGTGACGCAGTGAAGAATAAAGGGTCTCCGGGGTGTCAGAATTTCTCCAAAGCAAGGGAAAAATTGTCTCAGGTGTTTCTCTCAGAGGTGTCTCTATATTCTGTAAAATCGTTCCTTGTAAAGAGATTGTTGTTGAAGAATAATAAATAAACCCTCATCTTCTGCACCGATTTTCCCGCATTGGGTTTTTCCGAGGACAATTGTCCAAAAATCACTGTGTTGATATGATTGATTCCTCTGCTTGTATATCACTGTTATTTTCTCTATGCTATTATGTGACAACTGCAGTAGAATTTATTTTGATGTTTACTGAAGGGTTTTGTAAATAACTTATTTAATTAGGAGAAATAAATCAGTTACTGCAATAGAATTTCGTGTTAGAAATTTTCACATGGTATTAGAGCAAAGATCGGGCAACAAGATTAGAGAATCTGCAATGAGTCGGGAGCATGATGCTAGAGTAGCAACTCAAAAGGACTCACACAGTTCTCTCAGGAAAGAGGAAAGCACGAAGAATATGGATCACAACTATTCTATGTCAGCTTCCAGGCTAGAAGAAGAAGTTGCTTGCTTAGCAATTTATGCTTTGTCTGAGGTTTGGTATATTGACAGTGAAGCTTTTGCGCACGACAGGAATACGAGAATGTGTTTCGAGTTATCAAGAAGAACAGGAGAACTTCCAGATCAACATGGGAAATAAGTCAAAATGTACCCCCGTAGGAAGAGGTACTATAGTCTTTCAAACAAAAACAGGGGATCGGCTTCGAGCAACCAATGTGCTGCATGTGCCAGGATTGGGGATGAACTTACTCTATGTATCTTAGTTACAAAAAAAAGGGGTATGATGCTTTCTTCATTGGGAAGAAAGTATATGTCAAACATCCGAGTTGGAAAAAGAAGGCCCAAATTGGAGTCAGAAGTAACATGTTGTATAAGTTACAGCTAGAATCTCCAATGGCACTGTTAGGCAACAGTGGGAAAAAAGATTTGAATGAACTATGGCACAGGAGGATGGGACACTTGCACCATGGGGCTCTAAGAATTCTCAGAAGAACCATCACAGGAGTTCCAGAGTTGAGTACCAAACGAGACGATGTATGCAAAGGGTGCGCACTAGGCAAGTACGCCAAAGCAGCTTATTCCAGAAGTAACAGTAGGGCTAAGAGTGTTATGGGATTGATACACTCAAATATCTACGGACCCATGTCCACAAAAGCTCTTAGTGGTGTTGAATACTTCGTCACCTTCATTGATGACCATTCCAGGAAGACTTGGATCTACTTTTTAAAAACCAAGGATGAGATTTTTTATCGATTCAAAGAGTTTAAGGCTCTGGTTGAGAATCTGACAGGGAAGAGGATAAAAGTGTTGCGCTCAGATAATGGTGGAGAATACATTGATAAGGACTTCACTAATTTCTGTGCAAGGGAAGGCATCAGAAGAGAATGGACAGCTCCTTATAATCCGAAGCAGAATGGAGTAGCAGAGAGGAAGAACAGGACTATTGTTGAAGCAACAAGGGCGATGTTGTATGATCAGGATATGCCCAACTTTCTATGGGCAGAAGCATGCAGCACAACAGTGTATGTCCAGAACAAGACTCCTAACAAGGCACTAGGTAAGATTACTCCGGAGAGTGTCTTCATCGGTAAGAAGCCTGAGGTGAGTCATTTCAGAATATTTGGGAGTTTGGCATATTGCCATATACCCGAAGAAAAGAGGAAGAAATTGGATCAAACTGCAGAAAAATGATATCTTGTGGGATATAGCAAGAATGTTAAGGCATATAGAGTCTATCTTGCGGGATATAGGAAGATCGTAGTTCAACAGGATGTAAAGTTCATGGAGGACAAAGCCTTCAGGAAATCTCAAGAAATGACTTCCAAAGAGCAGTCAAAGGATGATCGATTGGTCCATCCACTTCGACTAGCAGAAACCAGCACCAGTGTTTCTCCTAAAGACAAAATTCTAGAGGTATCACAATAGGTGGAGTCTCAAGAAGAAGAGGAGCAAATAGATCTACCCACTACCAATGGAAGAACGAATCTGGAACTTTGACAGATACTACGAGATGCAGAGGATTTTGTTGGAGCTCCTAGGAACAAGAAAAGGGAGCGTAGACAACCAAATAGGTACCAAGGCTTGGTACCTATTTGGTTGTCTACGCTCCCTTTTCTTGTTCAACAGGATGTAAAGTTCATGGAGGACAAAGCCTTCAGGAAATCTCAAGAAATGACTTCCAAAGAGCAGTCAAAGGATGATCGATTGGTCCATCCACTTCGACTAGCAGAAACCAGCACCAGTGTTTCTCCTAAAGACAAAATTCTAGAGGTATCACAATAGGTGGAGTCTCAAGAAGAAGAGGAGCAAATAGATCTACCCACTACCAATGGAAGAACGAATCTGGAACTTTGACAGATACTACGAGATGCAGAGGATTTTGTTGGAGCTCCTAGGAACAAGAAAAGGGAGCGTAGACAACCAAATAGGTACCAAGCCTTGGTGGCTCAAGGTGGAGAACCCTCTAGTTTTTAGGAGGTCGTTCAACATCAAGTATGGGTAGATGCTATGGTTGAGGAATACAGTTCCATAATGGTCAGTGATGTCTGGGAAGTGGTACCTAGGTCTCAAGACAGGTCAGTTGTACATTCGAGATGGATCTACAAGGTCAAATATGCTGCAGATGGTAGTGTGGAAATATACAAAGCCAAGTTCGTGGCTAAGGGGTATGCTCAGAAGGAAGAAATAGATATGAAGAAAGCTTCGCCCCAGTAGCCAGGTATACTTATATTAGATCTGTCATATCCCTTGCAACACAGATGGGGTGGGAGATTCACCGGATGGACGTCAAGATTGTGTTCTTGAACGGGGTGATAGAAGAAGTATACATTGAACAACTAGAGGGTTTTGAGAAACATGAGAAGAAATCTCATGTATGCAGGTTGAAGAAAGACGTGTATGGGCTTAAACAGACGCCTAGAGCATGGTACAGTCGAATTGATGGTTACTTGCAAAAGATGGGATTCGTCAAGAGTGACGCAGATCCCAAACTCTACCATCTGATTGTAGAGAATAAGCCTCTAATTCTAGTGATATATGTGGATGACCTTTTTCTAACAAGTTCATCCAGGCTCATCAAAGACTGCAAGGAAAACCTAGCTATAGAATTTATCATTAAGGATTTGGGGCGAATGCATTATTTTCTAGGGTTGGAAGTTTGGCAGCAAAAAGGTGGAATCTTCCCTTGGACAAGGGAGATATGCTACAGAAAATTTGAAAAGGTTCAGAATGCAGGACTGTAGACCTATGGCTACTCCATTGATTACCAACTGGAAAAAGATTGATGCATCTAAAGATAAAGAAGTCGATCCCACCTTGTACAAGCAACTCATAGGGTCCCTGATGTATCTATACAATACTAGGCCAGACATTTGTTACTCTATCAACACCCTCAGTCAGTTCATGGTGGAACCAAAGAGGGCGCACTAGGCAGCAGCCAAGCATGTTCTCAGATATATACGAGTAACAGTCGAGCATGGACTAATGTACACCCGAGGCAATGACATCAGGCTGAGTGGGTTCACTGACGTCGATTGGGTTGGAAGTTCAATAGATCGGAAAAGTACCATTGGATATTGTTTCAACATAGGATCAAAAATGACCTCCTAGTGTAGTAGGAAACAAAAATCCGTAGCTCTGAGCTCAGGTGAAACTAAATATATGGCAGCTAGCACAGCATTGTGTGAAGCCATATGGCTTAGGAAGTTGCTTGTGAATCTATTCAGGAGAAGGATTGTTAAGTTATGGTATGTTCTATGCTTATAACAGTTTACTTATCTTTCTTATTATTATCCACAGATTAGCAATCACATGTACATAAAGTAAAGTGCAAATAGAACATTAAACGATCGACAGAAAACAAGCCAAGACAAGAGACACAAGATGTGGTGGCTAGCCAGGGACAAACCCCAATGTGGGGAAACCCTTTGATCAAATCTTCTTTTATCTTCAATAATCCAACAGAGAGAAATAGTACATAAATCAGATTTACATTAGCAGCAGCAAACCCTAGATCAGTCCCAAACTAGGGCAAACAATATCTCGCAAACTGACCATTGGATCGGCTTGATTCCACCACCAAAAAATGCGGCCTTCAGAGGAGATCCAGATGGACCTATAGCGTTGTTCTGAGGAGGGAGTCTTCTAGTCAATGCTAGTCAAACTTTGGTTATGCAGTTGCTGCCCCAAAACTGCGTCCTTCCTTCCACGTGTGAGAGAGAGTCTCTTTTCTGCGCAGTAGAGAAGAGCCTCTTTTCCGCACAGGAGAGAGAGAGAGAGATGTGATGAGATGAGTGAGTGAAAATGAGGAAAAGTCCTCCTATATTTATACACAACTGTTGATATTTGAATAGATGCGACTATTGGGCTTCTGAGCCTACATGAGTTGTAGGTCGGCTTGATAATTATTCCATAATCAAAATAAATTCATATCTCCATAAATACTTATCAAAATCGGATGATCTTTAGATCAATCCTACACCTCTCAATGAGAGGAATCTAATAAAGATATTATCAGCCATGAATAAGATGACCCACATGGAGTTTGGCCCTAGTTGCCAATTTTAACACTCCCTCTCAACTAGGGAGAACTCCATCTGCAATCTGTCTGTCGGTCACTACTATTCATCTATCAAATGCACTGCCCTGTACAGCTTGACCCCTGCTCTACTCTGCTCTATCCTGCCTGCTCTGCTCTGTTCTACGTGCGCTGCTCTGTTCTGTTCTGCCCTGTTCTGATCTGCTCTGTTCTACTCTGCTCTGCTTTGTCTGAATTATGAAGAGGAAGAAATGATCAAGGATGTATCATACTGACTCAAAGTCAGTCTCAGAGTATGTACCACTGGTCCCATACCAGTCTCAACCGCCCCGAAGTCAGCGTCATAGCATGTACTACTTCTACCACTGGTCCCAGACCAGTCCTTCACTGACCCAAAGTCAATCTCAGAGTATGTACCACTGGTCCCAGACCAGTCTCAACCATTGTTTTACAACCCGGCCGAGTCAACCCGGAAACGGCCGTTTCGAACCGAGCCAACACAAATTTTTATGACCCGGCCAGCAACCCGGCTCGGTTGACCGAGTCATAGTTGACTCGGTCAACCCGGCCGGGTCCGTATTGACTCGGCCGAGTCAATGAAACGACGGCTGGGCAGCGTAAAACATGAAATTTATTCACTTTTTTTGTGATTTTTGGTAAAGTTAAAATCAGTTTATGGATTCCAAAGGGTAATGGTAAATTGTTAAGTGCTTTTGGGGTCCATTTCCCCCTCCCAAACCCTATTTAAGACAGCCAAATGCTCTCATTCACTCACAGCAGTCTTATGCATTTGAGTGAGAGTCTTCTTTGAGAATTAGTGAGCAGTTCTTGAGCTTGTTTTGGAGCAGCAGTGAGGAGTCTTGGAGGAGCATTGTAGCTGGAGTGAGGAGCTTCTTGGGCAGCCATTTGGAGCAGCATTGAGGAGCTGATTTTTGGAGCAAGCTTGAGGAGGCAGTTTGTGCCTGGAGGTATTTTTTTCCACCTCTAGAAATCTGTTTTTGCTTAGTAAATTTTAGGTGCATATCAAGAAAGCTTAGAGAGTGTTTTTTGTCAAATAAATGAACATTGAATCAATTTTTTATTTTATTTTTTTCATTTTCAGATTGTTTTCCTAGTCAAAAAATGGCACCTAGAGCAAAAGATCCTGCTTGGGCATATGTTGAAATGGTTGATAGTCAGATGTGTTGCAAGTTTTTCCATAGGAAAATTAAGGCAGGTCCTGGGGGGATTCATAGGCTGAAACAACACTTGGCAGGGATTAAAGGCCAAATTACCGCATGTCCCTCTGATGAAATTGAGGAGATTAGAAAGAATTTGTTGGCCAGCTTTGAAAAATTTAAAGAAGATAAGGCTAGGCAACAAGAGATACAGGCTGAGATTGGGAGGAAGAGGGAGATACAAAGAATGATGGCTACCAACCCCCACTATGATTTTGAGGGTTCTTCCTCTATCCCTCAAACTGAGGCATCCAAGCCTTTCCGTTATGTTCTTCCCTCTTTTGGTTCTGTTCAAGATAAGGGAAAGGGTAGAATGAAGGGTGATGTGACTATCAAAAGTTATTTCACTCCCTCCTCTCCATCAGATGCACATGGTCCTGAAGTTAGTAAAGGTCAAATTCAGCCCACTTTAGATGACCATTGGAAGAAAGAATTGAGGGAGACTGCTTGTGACTACATAGCTAGATGGTGGTATGATGCTGATATCCCCTTTAATGCTGCTCGTTCACCATATTATGAGCCTATGTTTGATGCCATACATGCTGCTGGAAAAGGCTTCAAAGGCCCTACTATGCAAGAGCTAAGGGGGTTTCGTTTGCAGAAAGAAATTCAATCCATTAATGAGTATTTGCAAGAGTTCAGGGACTCATGGGCAAGAACAGGGTCTACCATCATGTCAGATGGATGGACTGATCAAAGAAACCGTACCATCATAAACTTTCTTGTCTTCTGCCCACAAGGAACCATGTTTTTAAAATCAGTTGATGCATCTGATAAGGTAAAAGATGGCCACTTGTTGTTTCAGCTATTGGATGAGGTTATTGAGGAGGTGGGGGTGGCTAATGTTGTTCAAATCATCACAGACAATGCCTCTAACTATGTTCTTGCTGGTAAACTGTTAGAGGAAAAACACAAGACCATCTTTTGGACCCCATGCGCTGCACATTGCATAGACCTCATGCTTGAGGATATTGGAAAACTAGATTGGGTCAGAAACACTGTAGATAATGCCAAATGCATAACAAAATTTATCTACAATCATACACTGGTTTTGAGTCTCATGAGGAAACACACTGGAGGCAAGGATATTATTAGGCCTGCCATCACTAGATTTGCTACACATTTTTTGACATTGCAATCTATGCTTTCCCAACATAGAAACTTGCAAAAGATGTTTTCCAGTGATGAATGGAATCAAACCAATTGGTCTAACAAACCAGAAGGCAGAGAATTGAAAAGGAAAGTCCATGATGAAACTTTTTGGAGAAAGGCAACAGAGATTGTGAAGCTTGCTAAGCCACTAGTTAAGGTGTTGCGGTTGGTGGATGGGGAAAGGTTGGCTATGGGCTTCATTTATGAGGCTATGGATCAAGCAAAGGAGCAAATAAAGACAACATACAAGGATAGAGTGGCAAAGTATGGGCCCATTTGGGCAATCATTGATGAAAGATGGAACAATCAACTCCATCGCCCTATACATGCAGCTGGGTATTTTTTGAACCCACGGTATCATTATAGAGCTAAGGAGTCAGGAGCTTTGAGGGGGAGGTCAGAGATGGACTGGTTGATTGCATTGAACGCATGATCCCATCGGAGTCTGATCAGCTGCAGATACATCAACAGGTCACATCCTTCAGCAATGCAACAGGTACCTTTGGGAAGAACCTAGCAAAGATTGCAAGAGAAGCAGATGAGCCAGGTAAACAAAAATTTCAATTTTCAATTTCTTAATGGTTTTACAGTTTTACTTTTTTTATTAAAGACTAAAGTTTGTTAAATCATTTATAATTTGAAAGTTAGATATAATTTGTAATTTTGTTGAGCTTCAGCCTTCATCTAACTCATAATTCATTACACTCCTATGTTTTTTGCAGCACAATGGTGGGAGGCCTTTGGTGGCCAGTGCCCTCAATTGCAAAAGTTTGCAATTCGTATTTTGAGTCAAACTTGCAGTGCATCTGGGTGTGAGCGCAATTGGTCTGTCTTTGAGAGGATTCACACAAAGAAGAGAAACTGTTTGGAGCAAAAACGGTTGAATGATCTAGTTTTTGTCCAATACAACCTTCGGCTCAGACGGAACCAATTGCTGAACAAAAGACCTGATTCAGATTCCATTGTGTTGGAAGACATTGATCCAACATCAGATTGGGTAGTGGAGAGTCGTGCACCAGAGTTTGATCCTGATGAGGATCTTGATGAACTTGAACTGGGTCTGGAACATCAACTTCAGCCTGTTCAGTTGAATGCAGATCCCGATCCACCAGCCTCAGTCTCACAGCCAGCAAGGACTCCGAGGAGTAGGACTCCAGTTGTAGGTGCTTCCTCTGCTCAGCCACGACAGAAGCGCAGCCGCATATCTACTCTATCTCAGCTTGCATCTGCTGCACAGCCTGCTAGTGGTACTGGCACCACTTCTACAGTTGCAGTTGGAGACGATGATGATGAGGAGGAGGCATGGGGCCCCTTGTCTGACTCTGATGATGATGATCCAGAGATTGGTCGAGATGATCTTGGCTCCTCTGGCAGTAGCTACTAGCCAGTAGTACTAGTATTGGAGTCTGGTCACCATCACAGTTTACTTTTGTTGTAGAGGCCATTTCTAGCCTCCTTGGTTATTTGTATTTTGTTTTGAGTCTTTGATCATGTATGACAGTTGATTATGTATTGCCAATTTGCCATTGGGTACCATTTTGATATAATGGATTGGTTCATGAGCCTACTTTGATCATATGTTGTCTTCCATCTATATTATAATGCTGTGTGTTTGGAAACATGAATGAAAATCTTTAAAATTATGTTTAAAATATTTAAAATTATGTTTTTTTATAAAAAAAAATAAATATTTAATGTATTTTTTACAACGACCGAGTCATTGAAATCGGCCGGCCGAGTCATTACCGAGTCGGAGTCGATCCTCGGCCGAGTCGGAGTCGGAGTCGGAGTTGTAAAACATTGGTCTCAACCGACCCGAAGTCAGCGTCATAGTGGGTACAAATCCTACCACTGGTCCCAGACCAGTATCATTGATCCCAGATCAATGAAGGTCATCCTAGCATAGGGAGTACGGTAGATACAGTGATGCGTCCATCGGTACTACTATGGTCCCTATCCTCATTTCCCTGCTCATTGATCAGATGAGAGGTACTTCCCATGAGTCCCAGACTGCATGGGTAGGATGCCTTGACAGGAGAACTTAATCAATCTTGTCCTCACAGGAGAACTAATCATCCTGCTACATAAACACCATGGAGAACACATCATCCAGGCCTCACAGGAGAACTAATCATCCTGCTACATAGTTGTCATGGAGAACACATCATCCAGACCTCACAAGGGAACTAATCATCCTGCTACATAGTCGCCACGGGGTGTACATGTATACCACCAGGGGATGGTGAATCGCCCTCTTGTCATACATCGCTCCAAGAAGTACCCCGCACCCCCCGGAGCTCCCAGAGCTCAATGCATCATACAAGACCCTCATCGGAGGGTCTTTGAACGACACCAAGTCGTTCTCGGAAAGTCAAAAATTTGACCTTTCCTAGGGGCTTTCTCAGAATGTCAGCAACCTGTTCATCTGTACTAATATGTTGGAGCCTTATAGCTCCCCACTGCACCATATCTCGAATATAGTGGTACCTGATATCGATATGCTTGGAGCGATGATGAAATACGGGATTCTCTGATAGACGAATCCCACTCTAGTTGTCACATAGGATCACGGTGGTATCCAATGTAAATCCAAACAGCTCACTGAAGAGCTTTCGCAACCATGCTTGAGGTGCTTGCTTCAGCCCATAGAGAGCTTTCTTCAACCTGCATACATGAGATTTTCGATCATAAATCTCAAATCCTTCGGGTTGCTCCACATAGACCTCTTCTTTGATCGAACCATGCAAGAACGCGGTCTTGACATCCATCTGATGTAGGTTCCATCCTTGTGAAGCCGCAAGGGCTATGATCGAGCAGATGGTTGTATATCTGGCAACAGGTGCAAATATCGCATCATATTCTATACCTTCCTTCTGGGAGAAGCCACGAGCAACAAAACGAGCCTTATACTTTTCTGTACTTCCATCTGCTACATGCTTTCTCTTGTAAATCCATTTTGAAGTGACAACTGTCTTGTACTAGGGTCTGGGAACTACTTCCCAGACATCATTTTTCATAATAGATTCATATTCTTTGGTCATAGCATCCTTCCATACTTGATGCTTGACAACATCTGAGAATGATGAAGGCTCATTTTGTATGATCGTGCTCATGATAGTCAGGTATCCCTAATACCTGTTAGGTTTCTTACTTTCACGCCTCGGGGTGCAACATGTCCTTCAGCATCATCAAGTAGCCCCCTAAGCGATGAAGGCCTCTTCCTAGAAGAGGAAGGCTCAGGTGGATAAATAGGATCCATGGGTTCCTCCAAATCAGGCATTGTTACATCATATACCCATAGAAAGTTCGGAAGTCTTTGATCATGGAGCATGGCACGGACAACTTCCACAATCATACAGTTCTTTCTTTCTGCCACACCATTCTGCTTAGGAGTATGTGGTGTAGTATTCTCCCTCTTAATACCAACCTCAGATATGCCTGAGTGAACCAACTGTAATATATCAGAGGTCTTGCTTTGGCTTGAGGGGAATGGTCCCCTTTTGAGCTTTCCTTCGGCACATCCTAGACATACACCTTCTTTCTCTACTCGGAATTTGGGCATCCCTATCACCATTTGTCTCATATTGGGTAGAGATTTATAATGAAGGTGGGCAAACCTCCAATGCCAAAGTTCGGACTGAAGAGATGTGTCATAAGACATGACAACTAGCGGACTTCCACCGACCTGATATAATGAATCAACATGAACCCAAGAGTAAAGGCATCTTTAACATTATTTTTCCATACACATACGTTGCCATTCCTGAAAGTTACCTTGTAGCCTTTGTCTTCCATTGCCAAGATGGACACCGGGTTCTTTTTGAGGTCAGGTACATATAATACATCCTGTAAGTGGATCGTATTACCTTTATTCAATTTGAGAGAGACATTGCCTACACCTTTCACGGGATATTTCATATTATCTCCAAGGACAATTTCCAGGTTAGTTTCTTTCTCTATCAGATTATGGAGAACATCTTTGTAACCAGTGAAGTACCTTGAGGCACCACTATCAATGAGCCAAATTCCCATTGAGTCCGAAGGAGCAGAGGTAGATAGAGCAGCTGGTAGATAATATTCATCCTACTCATTTTCAATAATGTTGTATTCATACCTGGAATTTCTAGACTTCTTGAATGGTTGTCCTCTTTCTTGATTTCCAGCACTCCTTTTACCTTTGCTATTGAATTTGCCATTCCTTTGATTGCCATAAGAGGGATTTTGATCATCGTCCCGGTGTGAGTCCTTTCTATCAGGGCACTCCCTTGCATAGTGACCTGCTTTATCGCAAATGTAACATCGTCCTTTTCTTCCACCCTTAGGTCCAACATTTCTTTTTTATTCGGTCCCAGAAGTATTTATTTTCTTAGCATGAGAAGAAAAGGCAGCGCGAGGACCTTTAGGCATGGGCATTTCTTGCTCTTCTACCCTTGTTTCTTCTTGGATGCATGTAGCCATTAATTCCTCGAAACCAGGAATTACATTATTGTTCAGAAGAGTAGTCCTGAACACATACCATTTAGATGGTGATCCTCCAAGAGTCGTGAGTGCCATTTCCCTATCAATAATAGTCTCCCAAATAGATAGGAGATCGTTCTTGATCTCAGTGATTCTTAAGAAGTATGCTTGCATACTCTCATTTTTACCCTTCTTAATTTCCTTCAGCTTATTTCTAAGAAACAAAACTTGATTTGCATCATTAACTTTAAATAAACTCACCAGTCTATCATAGATTTCCTTGGAGGTGTTCAGGTCGGAGATGTAGGCCACCAAGCGCTTGTCAATAGAGTCCCGGATGATCTTCTTTGCTTTGAATTCTCCGGTTTTCCATTTGTTCCTGGCAGCAGCGGATGCATTTGATGGAGGCTCAACAATATTGCCTCTCACATGGTCCAACACTCCTTGATCTTCTAGGATTAGATCAATAGACATCTTCCATCCGTGATAGTCAGCTTTCTCACAGAGCTTGTCCTTTGCAGGAAAGAGTGATGAGGACCCCATAGTTCTTTTAGGATAGCCTTGCCAATCTTCTCTTCGGTGATTGCTCTTGCTCTTGCTCGGGCTTTGTCTTCACCTCAACTCTGATACCATGTTAAGTTATGGTATGTTCTATGCTTATAACAGTTTACTTATCTTTCTTATTATTATCCACAGATTAGCAACCACATGTACATGAAGTAAAGTGCAAATAGAACATTAAACGATTGACAGAAAACAAGCCAAGACAAGAGACACAAGATGTGGCAGCTAGCCAGGGACAAACCCCAATGTGGGGAAACCCTTTGATCAAATCTTCCTTTATCTTCAATAATCCAGCAGAGAGAAATAGTACATAAATCAGATTTACATTAGCAGCAGCAAACCCTAGATCAGTCCCAAACTAGGGCAAACAATATCTCGCAAACCGACCATCGGATCGGCTTGATTCCACCACCAAAAAATGCGGCCTTCAGAGGAGATCCAAATGGACCTACAATGCAGTTCTAAGGAGGGAGTCTTCTGGTCAACGCTGGTCAAACTTTGGTTCTGCAGTTGCTGCCCCAAAACTGCGTCCTTCCTTCCACGTGTGAGAGTCTCTTTTCTGCGCAATAGAGAAGAGCCTATTTTCTGCGCAGGAGAGAGAGAGAGATGTGATGAGATGAGTGAGTGAAAATGAGGAAAATTCATCCTGTATTTATACACAACCGTTGATGTTTGAATAGATGCAACTGTTGGGCTTCTGAGCCTACATGAGTTGCAGGTCGGCTTGATAACTATTCCATAATCAAAATAAATTCATATCTCCATAAATACTTATCGGAATTGGATGATCTTTAGATCAATCCCACATCTCTCAATGAGAGGAATCTAATAAAAATATTATCAACCATGAATAAGATGACCCACATGGAGTTTGGCCCTAGTTGCCAATTTTAACAAGGATGGAAGCGACCAATATTTTGTGTGATGATCAGAGTTGCATCAAGCTCTCTGAGAATCCAATTTTTCATGATCAGTCGAAGCACATTGACATCCGATGCCACTTTATCAAAGACTGTGTCCAACGAGGGGCAGTATAGTTACGGTACACACTCCGACAGCAGAATAGGTGCCAGACATTCTCACCAAGGCTCTAGGAAGAACAAAGTTTGTTTATTTAAGGGAGAAGATGGGGATGATTGAGAATCCATTTCAGTAGCAGAAGCAGATAGTACAAGGAGTTGTAGTGCAGCAATTAGCAGTGGCAATCCTATGGGCAGCATGATGCAACATATTCAGAGGGAGTTGCAGTAAATGTAGCAGTGACAGTGGCAATGTCATGGGCAGTTGTACAGGTTGCAGCAGCACAGTAGATTAGGGGTAGCAGGTTGAGCATCAGCAGCACAGAGGACCAATGTCGTGAATTAGTGTGATACTTATGTTGGGAAGTATTGCTACAGATAATACCTCGCTAAGAGGGAGTGTTGATTTTGGGTAGCATCGGATGTGCTCTAGCTCCGAAATTTTGTGGAGGAGCTAGAACGCATGAGATCTCCAAGACCCAAAAATCCTTTGGAGAAATTCCACCAGAATTGTATTTTATTGAAATAATTAATATTTTTAATGGGGTTCCTAAGACTAAACTTCGGAAAATAAAAATATTAATGAGTCTTAATGAAATTATGGGTGAGAAGCTTCTACGAGACGAGGATCAAGTCTAATTTAATCTTAGTCGTTGATTAGGGACTTAATCTCGGTCGTCGATTCATCAACAGGAAAAGTACAAGAGAAGACTTGAGACTTGAGAGTCATTTGGAGACACACCAGGTAAATACTCAATAACCCAAAGGAAATCGATTCTCAAGGAGAAGGAGTTCAATTTCAAAGAGAGAGTTGCACGGTGAAGTAAGAGGAGGGCATCAGCATCAGCCAGAGACTGAGGAGGAGGTGACGCAGAGCATCAGAGGGGCAGCACAAACGGAAGGTCCGAGAGACAACGTAGCAAGGGACACAGGCCTCACACAAAAGCGATGCAGAGGTGATGCGGTGAAGGCTGAAGGGTCTCTCGGGTGTCAAAATTTCTCCAGAGCAAGGGAAAAATTGTCTCAAGTGTTTCTCTCAGAGGTGTCTCTATATTCTGTAAAACCGTTCCTTGTAAAAAGATTGTTGCTGAAGAATAATAAAAAAACCTTCGTTTGCTGCACCGGTTTTCTCGCATTGGGTTTTTCCGGGGACAATTGTCCAAAAATAACTATGTTGATGTGATTGATTCTTCTACTTGTATATCACTGCTATTTTCTCTATGCTATTATGTAACAACTGCAGTAGAATTTATTTTGATGTTTACTGAAGGGTTTTGTAAATAACTTATTTAATTAGGAGAAATAAATCAGTTACTACAATAGAATTTCGTGTTAGAAATTTTCACACTTTCAGCCTATTAACACAGCTATCCACATAGTGCTTGCCCAACAATTTGTATGAATGATTTCGGCCCACCAATCAAAGCAAACACGTCCCTCTTGCCAACAGATCTTGTCCAGGGTATAAGAATGATATTTCGCCATTCTTCCAGTAGAGAAAATTGTTCATTAGAGGCCCAGAACTATAATTATACAATCTTTCCTTATAGGCAGTGATAGGAATTAAGTCGCTCAATGGACCCTTGAAGCGATGATTCTGCTATAGCAATAACAAGCAGCGAAGGGATGCGATTTTTGGAGTGAGTTCGCCAGTTATTCAAATGAATTCGATCCTTGCAGTTTGGTTAGGCTTGAGGATGAAAATAAATCGGCCTTCTGACAATAAAATCATCGAGCCACCAAATTAATAAGCTCACGACCACGCTTTAGAAATATATTCAGCCTTGATGATTCAAAGAATACGCCCCACAGTCGCGACTTCTGATAGATTTTGCTCAAAGCCACTGTAGCTCGCGCTCAAACATTGTTTGTGGGTCCGACCACAGGGAACATAACTAATCACCACTCTTCAAATCGACCTGTAGAATTCATCCCCATGAAACTTCTTTACTTAGCCGCTTCCCGGAAATTAATTAGTCGACATTGGCTCTTGAAGAAATCGCTAGATATGGAAAGGAGAAAATCAATTTCCTTAAATCTTCAAAGGTCAAATTGTGAAAGGAAGTAATCGGCTCCCTTGATGGCTTAATACAAGATTGTTGAGCATGATAACCCTTTAATTCCGCCTTTACAAAATTCGGGTGCTCTAACCCCTGCGAGATGCGTGGTCGACTTCTAACTTGAGCTTAGCTCCTATAGAAATGGGTCTGATAATTTGGCCACTCAATAATATTTGTCCCTTTGCTTCCGGCAATAATAAAAATAATTTGGCCAATGTTTGCCTTTTTCCCATAAAATTTAGCATACGACCTTTTACAAAAACATTGGAAAATTTAATAGAATTACACTCCCCTTCGAATTTTTAACATCGTGGTTCATTGGCCCAATTTGTCAAAACTTTATTATGCCTTCAACAATTTGCTAGAGATTTTGTCACACAATAAAAATTTGTCGAGCCTTTTATTAATAAATTCTCATTTTGTTGTAGGGATTGAGTTTCTGACTTAAAAATCCTCCAACAATAATGGCTACAACTCGAAACTGAAAAACCCATAGGTTGAGCCAAGACCAAGGCTCTGATACCACTGTAATGTCCCAAATCAGAAATTTTTGGAACAAGCACTTCATATAAAACTATCATGCATTTACCAGAAGATTGCCATGTAAAAACAAAACCATAAATCTATAAATTGCATAAAATCTCATTAAAAATCACAACACGAGGAACAATGAGAAATGCAACAACCAAAATCCAGCTTTATTATATATAGATAGATGCCAATACAATAGTTGGGAATGACCCTCCAGTCTCCAAACTGAAATAGAAAAACAATCACTACACCTGTGGATTCTGAATGAATACACCAAGGGGAGATGGGTGCTTGCCTAATCTCTCTATATCACCTGAGTGTAAAAATTTCTGTTTTCCCACCCCGGTTTTCAGTTTCTCCTTATTTCTCCCATGTAGTTAAATGCCCATTCCCATAACCATACATTTAACAGACTGAAAAAATAAATATTGCTGAAAACACAAATTCTGGAAATTTTTCAGAATGCTGGAAATTGCAGAATTAAAAATCAGCAATCAAAAACAGTCATTAAAACACTAATATTTTTGGTCAACTTGACCCTGGAAAAACCCCCTACAACTCTTGGGGAAAACCAGTTTGAGAGCTCTTCTTTATTTCTGAAAATTGCCTTTTTACAGTGAGAATTATTCAGAAAAAAATCAGCAAGCAAATTTACAACTTATCTCCTTTCCCGTGCCTCACAGCAATCTGGAAATTACAGCAAACAGGACAGCAATAAATGTTGTACGGCCTCCGTTTTGTGTGCAGAAAAATCAGCAAACTGCTCCTCGATTTTTGTGCAAAAATCTGTCTTTCACTATGTGTTGAATCAGTTGTACAAATCTGCTCAACTGCTGCCTTGGAATGTGTGCCAAGCTGCGGTCTCCTTCTCCTCCCTGCTCAGAAATCGCTCTTGCTCTCTTGCTCTCCTTCTCCCAATCTGCTCATGAAAGAATGAATGACCTTTTCCTCCTTTTCCTCCTTTAATATAACTCCAAGTGACTTTTGGGTGATCCAAGTGACTTTTGGGTGATCTCTAAATCCAATGGCTGAAATAGATTTAGATCAATGGTTGAGATTAAATGCTCATTTAAATCTCACTTTCTATTTTTTAATTCACCCCACTTTAATAAAGACCCACTTAGTCATTTATTTCCAAAGTCACTTTTCCTTTCTAATTTTTCATTTACTTTAAAATTAGACTTAGTAACTTTATCACTTAAAGCCACTTTTAAATTAGATTTAACTTTATAAAATTATAAAGTCACTTTAGGAGAAAAATTAAATTCTTTTGGACACTTTTCCTTAGGCCAAAGATCAAAGCCTAAGGGAACCACCTGTCCTCCGGTACCAAATTTCAACACTCCCTCTTACCGAGGAAGGTGTTCCTCACCACACCCATTTTGTCTCTGAAGTAGACATGCTTGCCCCGTGGTAAGGCTTTGGTAAGGATATCTGCAACCTGCTCATCAGTGGAAATATACTCAAGCTTCACAACTCCCTTCTGAACATAGTCTCTGATGAAATGGTATCTGATCCCGATATGCTTTGACCTGTCATGAAATACTGGATTCTCCGTGAGTTTAATGCAACTCTGATTATCACAGTAAATCACTGAAGGTCTCAACGGCTGACCAAATAAGCCAAACAACATCTTGCGAAGCCAGATAGCCTCACAACTAGCTAGACTGGCTGTCATATACTCTGCTTCCGCTGAACTCAGTGCTACTGACTGCTGCTTCCGGCTGAACCATGACACTACTGCTGAACCCAACCCAAAACAACACCCTGAAGTGCTCTTCCTATCAGAAGCACAACCTGCCCAATCAGAATCAGTGTACCCTGCCAATCTCACTCCATCTCCCTGCCTGTAGTCCAGACCATAATCCACTGTCCCCTGCAAGTACCGCAAAATGTATTTTGCAGCCACCCAGTGAACCTTCCTAGGCTCACACATAAACTGACTCATCATGTTGACTGCAAAACAGATATCTGGTCTAGTGTTGACCAAATACATCAAGGAACCAATCAGTTGCCTGTACAATGTGGGATCCACCAACTCGGAATCCGAAGCATGAAGCTTCTTCCAGTTGGTGATCATCGTTGTCGACATGGGTCTACAATCCTCCATGTGGAATCTGCTAAGGATGTCCACAATATACTTCCCCTGCCCTAGGAAGAAATGCCCCTCCTCCTGCCACACCTCCAAACCCAAAAAGTAATGCATCAAGCCGATGTCCTTCATCTCAAACTCCGCCGCAAGATCTCTCTTGCAGTGCTCTATGAGTCTCTCTGCACCTGTAATGATCAAGTCATCCACATACAGCACCAGAATGAGAGGCTCCTCACCAATCACAATAAAGTAAAGGTTCGGATCTGCCTCACTCTTTGTGAAACCCATCCCCTGCAAGTATGCATCTATCCTGGAGTACCAAGCTCTGGGAGCTTGCTTCAGGCCATAAAGGGTCTTCTTCAGTTTGCACACATGGGACTCCTTCCCATGCACCTCAAAGCCCTGTGGCTGCTCAATGTACACCTCCTCCTGTATGAAGCCATTGAGAAATGCGGTCTTCACATCCATCTGGTGGATCTTCCAACCCATCTCTGCTGCTATCGATATAATGGAGCGGATCGAAGTATATCGAGCCACGGGAGCGAAGGTCTCCTCATAATCAACTCCCTCTACCTGGGAGAACCCTCTAGCCACAAACCTCGCTTTGAATTTCTCAATGCTGCCATCTGCAGCATGCTTTACCTTGTAAAGCCATCTGGAAGTAACCACGGATTTGCCCTCAGGCCTCGGCACCACCTCCCAAACATCATTCTTCATGATAGAAGAATACTCCTCCTGCATGGCCTCTCTCCAGACCTGCTGGCTAGCTGCCTCCTCATAGCTAGAAGGCTTAGAGTCAAGGATGCTGGTAACCATCGCCATATAGCTACAAAACCTCTCAGGTGGTCTACTCTCTCTGACCGGCCTCTTCGGCTCAGCAACAGATGTGGCATCTCTCAAGGTGTCCTGAAGCCACTTGGGCTTCCTCTTCCCTGAGCGCACTTCTCCCACCGGAGAATGAAATTCCTCCTCCTCATCATCATCAGTAGCCTGAACTCCTGACTGTCTGTCTGCTGTCCTCCTGCCTGCACCTGAACCTGTAGAAGCTGAGGTACCGTGTGAACTGTCCATCAGTGGACTCCCTAGTGAACTGCTCTGCATGCTGCCCGAAGCACCACCCCTCTGGCTCGGCGAGCCACTGCTCATTGACGGACCTGACATCCTCATAGATGTACCTCCGGATCCTCCTGATCCCTGCCCACTGGATCCCTGCGACTGACTCAACTGCTGCTGAGGGTCTGGCTGATCCAGATACTCTAACTCCCGTGACCTCCTAAAGGCCCTGTCCTCCTCGAACTTCACATCCCGTCTGACAACAACTCTCCTCTGTGCAGGAATGTAAATCCGAAAGGCCTTTGAGGTCTCACTGTAGCCCACAAAGATACCCTTCTCTACGGTGGGCTCTAGTTTGGTCCTCTTCTCCTTGGGTATATAGGAGTATGTTATGCATCCAAAGATATGAAGATGACCAATATCAGGCTTCTTCCCAGAGAAAGCCTCCTCCGGAGTCATGTGCCCCAAGGCACGATGCAGACTCCTGTTCTGCAAGTAAACAGCTGTGTTGCAGGCCTCTGCCCACAAGAACAATGGCAACCCCTGATCATGTAACATGGCTTTGGCAGCCCCTATGATGGATCTGTTCTTCCTCTCTGCAACCCCGTTCTGCTGGGGGTTGTAAGGAACAGTGAACTCCCTCCTAATGCCTGCCTCCGCACAATAGTCAACAAACTCTCCAAGGGTGTACTCTCCTCCATTGTCCGACCTCAAGGACTTGATCTTTCGACCTGTCTGAGTCTCCACAAGAGCTCTGAACTCCTGAAACCGCTTGAAGACTTCACTCTTGGTCTTCAAAAAATAAATCCAGGTCCTCCTGGAGTGATCATCAATGAATAAAACATAGTACTCATATCCACTCAAGGAAACATGAGACATCCGACCGCTCACATCGGAATGAATCAAATCAAGTATCCCCGTCGCTCTGCTGTCACTGCTGGGAAAAGGGGATTTGGCAAACTTGCCCATCGCACAACCTCTGCAAGTATCAAAATGATCAGTACTGAAATCTGGCACACCTGTAGTGATCTCCCGTAA
Organism: Pinus tabuliformis; assembly: GCA_031772625.1. NCBI lineage: Eukaryota > Viridiplantae > Streptophyta > Pinopsida > Pinales > Pinaceae > Pinus > Pinus tabuliformis. The sequence goes on along the minus strand of CM062810.1, from coordinate 253,262,779 downwards.
TGTCCTCAAGGCTCCATGATACATATGTCCCATCCTGCGGTGCCAAATCTCACACAGCTCAGAACTGCTAGCTCTGCTGTCGGTACTACTGCTCAATGCCAAAAGGGGTTGGAATGCAAACTTGTACACCTTTGCATGGCGTACACCTATCACTCTAGCTGAATCAGCTGGAGTGCCCCTGGGATACATCAACACCTGTCCTCCCCTGAACAGTACCTCATATCCTCTGTCCTCCAAAGCTGAGACGGATATGAGGTTCTTCCTCATCCCTGGCACATAAAGAACCTCTGACACCTTCAAGGGAGGTTTGGACTCCCTCTGAAATGTCACTGTCCCCACCCCGACTGCTCTAACAACTCTGTCATCACCGAGTACTACCTCGATATCAGTGCCACTCTCTGAAAGCTCTGAGAAGTACTCACGGACTCCTGTCATGTGACGTGAAGCCCCACTGTCCACATACCAGATACCTGTAGATGCTCCGCTAATCGAGGGAAAAGCATGCTCCCTCTGAACCTGTGTGGCAGGTGATCCTGCACTAGAGGACTCACACGTAGTGAACGCAAACTCTCGGTCAAAACGACCAGCAAAGTCCTCAATCTCTGCTGAAGCTGCCACGTCCTGGTTCTTCCCCTTCTTCTTCTTCTTCTCCGGACACACAACTGCATAGTGTCCCATCTTTTGACAATTCCAACACTTCACCTTGGAATAGTCCTTCTGTGTGTTCCCCTGTTTACCTTTACCTTTGCCTTTGCCCCCACCACCGCTTGTGGAAGCCTGCTTCTTCCCTTTGCCTTTCTTGCCTCCTGCCACCAGTGCTACGTCCTCATCCTGCTCAACTGGCTTGGCTGCCCCAAGCTGTCCTTTCCTGATCTCTGTCTGAATGCAATCATCCCAAAACCTCTCCCATGTGGGAAGGGTCTCACGTGCACAAACCCCATCAGCAAAGTTCAACCATGAACTGGGGAGGCCATTCACTGCAATACGCACCAACTCAGTGGATGGAATGGCCTCTCCAATCGCTGCCAACTCATCTCTCACATTGGTAATCTTTGTGAAATATCCAGCTGCACTATCATTCCCCATCTTAATGTTCTTCAACTTCTCCTTCAGGACCATCTTCCGGTTCTCATTGGTACTCTAGTAGAGATTGGACAATGCTGTCCACATCTCATGGGCATTGCTCTTTCCTCTCACATGAGGAATGCAATGGTCTTTGATTCCGTCTAGAATCAGCCTCTTACCCTTATTGTTCTTCTTTTTATACTCAGCCAACTGAGTAACATCAGTGGGCACAACAACAGGGTTCTGTGCGGTATGCACCATGATATCCCAGACTTCTGCCTCCTCAAAGATACTCTGCATTCTCTCCTTCCAAACGCTGTAATTTGTATGCCCATCCAACCTATCCTCCACCCTCAATCCCAATGACATCCTGCTGTCCTAAAACTGAAAAATAGCACTGTTGTAGTAAAGATAAAACTGCTGTTTATGAAAAAATCAGCTTGCTGGAATTTTCTGAGTGAAAAATCAGCAACTGTAATTTTTCCTTTTGCTGTCCCAAACTACCCTTCAGCACTCAAGCTCTGATACCATGTAAAAATTTCTGTTTTCCCACCCCGGTTTTCAGTTTCTCCTTATTTCTCCCATGTAGTTAAATGCCCATTTCCATAACCATACATTTAACAGACTGAAAAAATAAATATTGCTGAAAACACAAATTTTGGAAATTTTTCAGAATGCTGGAAATTGCAGAATTAAAAATCAGCAATCAAAAACAGCCATTAAAACACATTAAAACACTGATATTTTTGGTCAACTTGACCCTGGAAAAACCCCCTACAACTCTTGGGGAAAACCAGTTTGAGAGCTCTTCTTTATTTCTGAAAATTGTCTTTTTACAATGAGAATTATTCAGAAAAAAATCAGCAAGCAAATTTACAACTTATCTCATTTCCCGTGCCTCACAGCAATCTGGAAATTACAGCAAACAGGACAGCAATAAATGTTGTACGGCCTCCGTTTTGTGTGCAGAAAAATCAGCAAACTGCTCCTCGATTTTTGTGCAAAAATCTGCCTTTCACTATGTGCTGAATTAGCTGTACAAATCTGCTCAACTGCTGCCTTGGAATGTGTGCCAAGCTGTTGTCTCCTTCTCCTCCCTGTTCAGAAATCTCTCTTGCTCTCTTGCACTCCTTCTCCCAATCTGCTCATGAAAGAATGAATGACCTTTTCCTCCTTTTCCTCCTTTAATATAACTCCAAGTGACTTTTGGGTGATCCAAGTGACTCTTGGGTGATCTCTAAATCCAATGGCTGAAATAGATTTAGATCAATGGTTGAGATTAAATGCTCATTTAAATCTCACTTTCTATTTTTTAATTCACCCCACTTTAATAAAGACCCACTTAGTCATTTATTTCCAAAGTCACTTTTCCTTTCTAATTTTTCATTTACTTTAAAATTAGACTTAGTAACTTTATCACTTAAAGTCACTTTTAAATTAGATTTAACTTTATAAAATTATAAAGTCACTTTAGGAGAAAAATTAAATTCTTTTGGACACTTTTCCCTAGGCCAAAGATCAAAGCCTAAGGGAACCACCTGTCCTCCGGTACCAAATTTCAACACTGAGGGTTTTCATCTTGGGGCTACCAATGGAGTGGAGAACCGAGTTTTCAACCTCTCATACAAGAAACAATATCAAAACCAAGATGTCCTCCAATGGCCTCCTCCTCCTCTTTTATAGATCTGTTGGACCCCTCTAGAACCTTCTACTTTATTATTATTTTAATCATGGAGCACTTTTCCCTCTTTTATTTTAATTAAAATATTATTTTTAATGCGAGAAAAGGGTAAATTGGCCACCATGTCTCCTCAGGTCACTGAAACTCACATCCAAAAGTCCTATCATGTAGATCTTCTCGTTCCAGTTCCAACAAGCTATTATGCTGAGGCGTTCCATTATGTAATCTCCCCAGAATGCCACCTCGAGCATAATTAATTACGTTATGCCCAATAATAATGTTGATTTTTGAAAGTTGTCAAAATGCAACGGAATGAAAGGCAAACTTTGCTGATGATGGAATATGCCAATTGAATGTCGTTAAATTCCATAAGAACTCCTCAAAACTCCATCGAGACCCCCGATGACATAACCTTGCTCCACTGACCTGGCCATCCCCTGTCCTGGAAGTCCACCTTCGCTGTAGTATGAAGAAGAACAAAAATAGGGACATGACATTTTGGGCTCCCGTAGTAAGGTATTGATTCATGAGGTGGACGTCCTCAAGAATCCTGCCCATCCTGTAGCTCAACGGGGCTACAAAACCAAATCACCCACCTCACTCCTAGAGGTATATCGGTGATCATGGCAAACTCTCCCTCCAATCTAGAGGACAGCCTGTCAATCTCCACGGATGCAGCCTGATCCTTCTTCTCCCCCTTGTCCTTCTTCCTGAGAGGACATTGAGTGCTATAGTGGCCAAGCTCACCACATCTGAAGCATTTAACCTTCGAAATGCCCTTCTTCCTCTTGCACTAATCCTGTTGCCCCTTTGATGCGAGGGTCAGATCCTCCTCTTCCTTTACTTGCTTCATCCCACTGATGTTGTTGCTGCTAGTGATGGTGGTCTTCACCAACTCTCGCCTCATCTCCTCCTGCTGCAAATCAACCCACATACGATCGCAGTCTGGCAACTTTTCTCTGCCCATAATACCTTGGACGAAGACTTGCCACTCTTCGAAAATGTTGTTTAGAGCAAACCACACCAACTTAGTAGGTTAAGGCGTTGACCCTACTACAGGCAGCTGATCTCAGATATCCTAAAGCCTAGTAAGGAATGGGTCTATATGCTCCCCTTTCTGCATCCTCGTGCATCTCAACTTCTCTTCAAGATACATCTTCCATTGCTCGGAAGATCCCTTGTATAGCATAGAAAGTGCTTCCCACATCCGTTTTGATTTGGGGTAGTGTTGACCGCTACGTGTCAACTACCCATAGCAGTACACCCGCTTTTTCGCAAAAGGGATAGCGCTTGAGCGACGTGTCCGTGCCATTCGACTGTCATCATCAGCCCGATCATGTTATGTTGTAAACCCAGTCTACATGTGTAAATTGTAAATAATCTTAGCAGATCTGAGTCATGTATGTAAATTACCTAGGCAAACCTAATTTTCTAGTGATAATCTACGTTCCGGAAGGTTTTTTGTCTCACCGATCCATGATCGGCAGAGTTTTTCTTCAGCCTAACCCCAAAGCCGGAATGGATTTTGTCATTAGAATCTTAAGGGAATCCTAGTGTGCTTCGAGTCTTCGTAAAAGTAATTTGGAAATAATTCTAACTATTTGGTTAGGTTATTACAAATTGCTTGATCTGCTAGATTATATCTGTGTCGCAGAACTGGGTGGTCTATGAGGGTCTATGTCAAATGGGTTTTCCCCCTTGAGATGTAAAATTGTAAAAGTCATGATGTAAAGTGTCTTGAGGGTTAGAAAATGTTTTAATCCCCTCATAAGTCCTAAGTCCTAGGTCCTAGGTGATTTTTCCAAAGGCTAAGTTCAAGGATCCAAAAAAAAAAAAAAGATAATAAAATAAAATAAAATAAAAGATACAAATAATAAAAAATAAAATTAAAAATAATTATAAAATAAAATAAAATAAAATTTAAAAAATAAATTAAAAAATAAAAATTTGAAAAATAAAGTAAAATAATAATAAGTCAAAATTTTGAGGAAATAAATGCAAGATTTTAATTTTTTTATATATTAAAATGCATTTAAAATTTCGACGGATGAGATTAAAAGAGATTTTGATCCTCATCGACAATCGAGATCATTTTGACATGGATCACTCGAACTAGCCGTTGGGAAATTTTCCTTTAAATAGGGTGTCAGGGGTCATTTCAAATTATATTCGATCTGAGAGTCTGGTGCTAAAGAAAGCTCTCTTGTAGTCATTTTTTGTGCAATAAAGAAAGACTTTGGGGTTGAAAATCTTGCTGGTGTTACTCTTCTGAAAATGCTGTAAGATGTTTTATTTTTCTGCATAATTTTATTTTCAGCCATTGATAATAGCTTGATGAAGATTGATTTAAGCACAGGTATTTTGTCTGATCTCTGGGGTTTGAATGATAGTTTAATTTCTGAAATATAATGGCAGGTATCTCCATTTGATCTGAATTTCACTGTTGTTTTCTCCCTCTATGTTAATGGTTGATTTAAGCCGTGCAGGATATCTTTAGTTTTGAGTTCACCGGGCGTTCGGGGAAGTTCTCGACTGAACCAGCCAACTCCCGGATTGCACTTTCTGAAAGAGCCCAGCCAGTTTTGATCCCGGGCTTATCATTGGAATTTTTGTTGCAGATGAATGAAGGGTTTTCTGAAGTACCTCACATTAAATTTAAAATTCTGAAAATATTTCTGTGTATTGACAAATCTGGCTGTTTAGAGCCTTTGAGCTGTAATTACTGTAATTATTTAGCTTGTTTTAGTGTTTTTTAGGTTTTGTTTCTTGCACATTTTATTTCTGGGTGTTTTGTTTTTGTAGGTTGCAGGTTGGAAGAAAACATTTTATCTGAAGCCAGATCTAGGCCCTAGAGGGTAAGATCTGGCCTCAGCATCATTTTGCCGAGATAATCTTCAGCGGATTTTCAGATTTTCTGAGGGAATTTGATGCTCTATCAAAGTTGTTTTTCTACTCGAGGTCTATTTTTATTTGCAGAGAAATTTCGAAATTTTTTAGGGGGCTGCGGCCTTGCCTTGCGTCCTCTGCTCCAGCGTTCTGCCAGATCCAAGCTATCTCTCAGCTCTCCTCTCTACGTGATCTCAACATTCCTCACATCGCACTCTATTTGCAGCCATTCCTGCGTGCCGTCCTAGGTCACCTCTGCTTGTACGCTGCCAAAATCCTTCAACTGTCGTCCAAGATTACACGCAGTCCAGCAGCTGTTGCTCCACGCTGCCACTGAACCCTCGGTCCTTCTTCAGTCAACCCTTCCACGCATTTACTTTTTTTTTTTACACATTACGTAGCTCCATCTCCAGCTCTTTTGCTGCCAAACTCTTTCAGCGTGCTACCTGTTCTCTCTGTAGGAATTTACAGGGTAAGTTCCTCAGAAAGAACACCAAAAGGACACCGCTCACAACCAGATCACAGATCAATACACCAGTATTTTTGACGTGGTTAAAACCCTCAAAGAGGGAAATAGTCCACGGCCTGAGCCAACGCAGCCACTTCAGGCAATTTATTAATCAAAGAATGAAAATTTACATAAGCTTCTCTCATGCACGGATTACCCTACAAATGACCCTCCATGTGCTTTAAATAGAATTCATGGACCAATCGGGTGTCAAGCCACGAATCAAGTGTCGGTAATACCGAGGAGAGAATGAACCGTCGGATCACTACATATCGTGACCGTCGGATTGTAAGTTACAAAATGTACAACGGTAAAGAAACACACTTTACCTAACTCTATACCTAACTCTACACTAGACCAAGTTGAACTTAATTATATCCTGTGTCGGAATATCCTAACATCCCCCCTTAAGAACAACTTGGGATAGGATTGAAGGATTTACAAATATGACACAATAGGAGAAGGAAGGAGGCACTAGAGCCTATCCCCCCTTAGTGACAACTTCCTGAACTCCAACCATAAATCGAAGTTTAGTGAACTTCGCCTCTGTGAGAGCCTTTGTGAAGATGTCTGCAACTTGATCATCTGTTGAACAATATTGCACTTCAAGAACATGGTCGTGAATGAGCTTTCTGATGAAGTGCATGTGCAGTTCAATGTGTTTGCTGCGCTGATGTTGGACTGGATCTTTGCATAGCTGAATGGCACTTTGATTATCACACCAAAGTGTAGTCGGATGATGCTGCTCAAAGCCAAACTCTGACAGGATCTGACGAAGCCACAAGGCTTCCTTACTAGCTTCTACGGCACCACGATACTCTGCTTCTGCTGATGAAAGAGAAATGGCAACCTGTTTCTTGCAAGCCCATGTAATAGGTCCTGAACCAAGAGTGAACACATAACCGGCAGTAGACTTCCGATCATCAGGGTCACCAGCCCAATCGGAATCAGTGAAACCAACCAATAGAGGAGATGCTTTGGCACTGTAATGAATCCCAAACTGAACTGTACCTCGAACATAACGAAGTATTCTTTTAGCTGCTTTCCAATGACTTTCACGGGGGTTTTGCATGAACCGAGCAACAAGGCCAACAGCGAAGGAAAGGTCAGGACGAGTATGGGTTAGATACAAAAGTTTTCCTACAAGTTGACGGTATAAGGTAGCATCAACTTCAGGAGAAGTACAAGTGACTGAGAGTTTGACTCCAGACTGAAAGGGAGAAGGGGCTGGCTTACAGTCTTCCATGTGAAAATGACGTAGAATATCACAAGCATACTTGGACTGGGAAAGGGAAATACCCTCCTTGGATTGCAAGACTTGAAGACCGAGAAAATAGTGTAAGTGTCCCAAGTCTGTCATTTCAAATTTCCTTTTGAGGCTAGAGTTCACATGGTTTATAAGGTTGGGATCACTACCAGAGAGTTGCCCACTTTCTTGGTGTAGACAGTATTGTCAGAATGACACCTAGAAAAGCCATATTCTAAAAGAAAGTTATCCATTTTGGCATACCAAGCCCGAGGAGCTTGCTTGAGACCATAAAGGGATTTCTTAAGTCGACAAACAAGGCTGGAGTCTGTTTGTATGAAGCCAATGGGTTGTTCCATATAGATTTCTTCATGCAAGTCCCCATGCAAGAAGGCAGATTTAACATCCATCTGATGGACTTCCCATTTGAAAGAGGCAGCAAGGGAAAGAACAAGGCGGATAGAGTTCATTTTGGCAACAGGGGAGAAGGTTTCAGTGTAGTCAATGCCTTCAACCTGTGAAAAGCCCTTAGCAACAAGACGAGCTTTATGTTTATCAACTTTCCCATCTGGTCCATACTTGGTTCTGTAAACCCATTTGCATCTAACAAGTTTTCGTCCCTTTGGTAAAGGAACAAGATCCCATGTATCATTTGCCAATAATGAATGATATTCTTCATTCATAGCTGCTTCCCAATCTGGATGGCCTGAAGCTTCTGCAAAGGTGTCAGGATCATAATTTACTGGAGCTTGAGCCAGTAAAGAAGAGGCTCTCTCAAACTGAGAACGTGTGCGTCGCTGATCTGTAGGATCACCGGCAAGATCACCTGCTGCATCTCGAGTAGCACGAACCCATTTTGGAAGCTCAGGAGCTAAAGGAGGATCCTGAGATGGTGGGGGAGGATTGTCATCCTCACTTTCATCATCTGAAGAAGAAATGTTTTCAAAGGTAGAAGAGATAGGGAGAGGTGGCACATCCGCCGGACTAGGCTCGCAGGCCGATATATTTTCATCAAATTTTACATCTCTTCTAATGATAACATTTTTGGACTTAAATGGAATAAGTCTATAGCCTTTGACATCTTCAGAATATCCAACAAAAGTACATTTTTCACTCTTAGGTTCTAAAGCTTTATGCTTTTCATCTGGAATATGGGCCCACGCTTCACTTCCAAAAACACGAAAGTGACTTACATCTGGTTTGATTGAGCTCCATGCTTCTTCTGGAGTGATATTCTTTAAAGCCTTAGTAGGAGTGCGATTTATTATGTAATTTGCACAGTTAATTGCTTCTGCCCAAAAACTAAGACCAAGTCCTTTAGATTGTAGCATACAATTAGCCATTTCCTTTAAGGTGCGATTCTTCCTTTCAGCTACACCATTTTGTTGTGGAGTATATGGAACAGTATGTTGCATTTGAATTCCATTCTCAGTGCAATAGTTGATGAATGTGTTTTTAACATATTCTCCGCCATTATCAGATCTTAACTTAAGAATTTGATGTCCAGATTGTTTTTCAACAAAGGCCTTGAAGGCCAAAAAAGTGTTAAATACTTCACTCTTGAGTTTTAAGAAGTATATCCAAGTGCGTCTGGAGAAATCATCAATGAAAGTTAAGAAATACTTGCAACCAGAGAATGACACAACTGGAAGTGGACCACATAAATCACTATGCACAAGCTGTAAAGGGGCTGAGGCGTGCCAAGAGGCACGTTTTTCAAAACTGTCCCGATGATGTTTTCCGAGTACACATCCGGAACAAACACCATCTCTGCAAGATACCATAGGAAGACCTGTCACCATATTTTCTTTACATAGATGCTGAAGGGAGCGATAGTTTAAGTGACCAAATCGCTCATGCCAAAGTTTGCTCACTTCATCGTTATGAGCAACAAATACTGAGGGAAGATTTGATGACCCAAAGTTGTGAAACTTATACAACCTTGTAGAATCATCAGCAATGCCAGTAGCCAAAATCTGTTTAGGATCTTTTAAGTCCTTGATTACAACATCATGAGGTGAAAATTCAACGATTTTACCTTCACCTGAATGAGTTATCTGATATACAGATAGAAGGTTGCAGGATAAGGTTGGAACACATAATACATCATTAAACTGACCATTGTCTAGATGAAAAGTTCCAGTCCCTACAACATTAAGAGATCTATCATCACCAACATATATATTTTTGGTGTTACAATCATTTAAAGAAGAAAACATGGCTTTGTTTTTGGCCATGTGATAAGAAGCTCCAGAATCAATGAGCCACTCATGAGAATGAGAAGAAGAAGATACATTTAATGCATAGCCAGACCGAGATGATTGACAACCACATGCAGAAAGTGCCATTCCTGAAGATGAAGTTGAAGTTGAAGATTGCCCCAAATGGATGTTATGCTTCTTCATTGCTGCTTCCAAGGCTTCCATCTTCTTAAAGCATTTTGATTCTAAGTGGCCATCTCGATTACAAAAATTGCAATGTCTATCAGTCTTCTTCCCTTTGTTTTTATTTGTCTTATCATTTTGTTGAAATGATTTTTCATTTTGGGGCTGAAATTGCTTAGGACCCTTGTTTGGTTTAGGACCATTCTTTTTAGGATATGACTTTTTAGGATTCTTTGAATTTGGTTGCTGCTGGGCGGCTAACGCTTTCTTGGAAGAGTTTCCAAGATTAAGAAGACCAAGGTGTAAGAGTTTTTCTTGTTCTCTTATTAAAGAATCACAAAAAGAGTCAAAGGAAGGGGGCTTGTAGTCTTTTCCTTGAGAAATGAAGGCTTCTCTTGTAGAATGGAAGGTGGAAACAAATACAGAGTAGGCTGGTCCCAACTTAGTAAGGATGGAATAAATAAGGTTACTATCTTCTTTCTTAACCTTAACACCTTCCAAAAGATATCTAAGGGTCTTGAACTTAGACAAGAAATCTTCAATGCAAGAAAAATTATTAGGGTCCAATGTAAGCAACTCATTTTCAAGTTGATGGGCTCTAATTTCATTTTTAATCCCAAAAACTTTATTGATTTGTTCCATTGCTTCATGAGAAGTTTCAAGTTCTGCAATATGGAATCTAAGATCTGGAGAAATAGACATCCCTATCAAACCACGTGCTTGATCTTGTCTATTTTCCCATTTAGCAGCCTTGTCTTCATCTTTCGGTTTCTTTTCTTGGCCTGTGGCTATTCGGTAGAGACCTTTACTTCTAAGTAAATCCTCCATGTAGGACAACCATTGGAAGTAGTTGGTGCTGTCAAGGGTAACTTGGTATTGACTTTCCATTTCAACAGAAACTGAAGCTGAAGATGCTGAAAGTAAGTGTTCCAATGGATAGATCTCGAAAAATTAGGTTGGTTTAAAAAAAACGGCTCTGAAAAAGGCTTCCGGATGAAGAAGTTATGGCTTTTTGAAAAAAAGTTGTTGAAGTTGCCGACGAAGTGCGGGAATGTGCGGAAATGAAAAAGTCCGCCCCCACAAAATGGAGACTTGAACCCAAGACCTCTACTCTCTTAAAATAGCTTTGAACCAATTGATCTATACAAAAAAATTGAGAGAGAGAGAGAGGGGGGGGGGGGCTTTGGGTTGCGTGCTTGCTTTGAGAAAGCTCTTTTTCCCTACAAAAAAAAAAACACAAAACCCAACACGGACATGCAAAGAAAACAAACCTTGCGGCTCGAAGTTAGCTTTACCCAAAAAACTAAATATTTTCAAAAATTGAACCTTGCGGCTCAAAGTTAGCTTTAGCCGAAAAACTAAATATTTTTCTCAATGTTTCTGATTTTCCGAGATCACACTAAGGTGCAGGGAAAAGAGCATACGCATGAGAAAAATCCTTCATTTCTGTTTCTGATTTGCCCAGATCGCACAAAGTCGCAGGGCAAAGAGCATACGCAGAAATGAAAGGTATAGATCCGGTTAAAAAAAAGCTAAATAAACCGAAACCGAAATAAGCAGAGAGAAAATAACAGTAAACTGCAAATAAACACTGTATACCTCCAGATCTTAAAAATGACGCAGCTAGGGCTACCGGAAACCTTTTCGCGTGAAACGAAAGGGGTTCCTCACTGGAACAGATGCTCCAAACACAACAGAGCAGTCCACTCGGCCCGAAAGTAGTTAGAAACAGCAGATCTAGGAAACGGCAGTCGGATGCAGTTCTACCGGCTTAGATTTGGATCACCAACGGACGCGGCCCTCAAATAGCTCTGATACCATGTAGGAATTTATAGGGTAAGTTCCTCAGAAAGAACACCAAAAGGACACCGCTCACAACCAGATCACAGATCAATACACCAGTATTTTTGACGTGGTTAAAACCCTCAAAGAGGGAAACAGTGCACGGCCTGAGCCAACGCGGCCACTTCAGGCAATTTATTAATCAAAGAATGAAAATTTACATAAGCTTCTCTCATGCACGGATTACCCTACAAATGACCCTCCATGCGCTTTAAATAGAATTCATGGACCAATCGGGTGTCAAGCCACGGATCAAGTGTCGGTAATACCGAGGAGAGAATGAACCGTCAGATCACTACATATCGTGACCGTCGGATTGTAAGTTACAAAATGTACAACGGTAAAGAAACACACTTTACCTAACTCTATACCTAACTCTACACTAGACCAAGTTGAACTTAACTATATCCTATGTGTCGGAATATCCTAACACTCTCCCTATTGCCCGACGAGTAGCCGTCGTCCAACGCTTTTCACCATCCCATGCTGCCAGAACTGCAACACGCTTTCGCAGCTCCTCACGCAACTATGATCTGCACTCACACACACGCAGCTCCTCACGTCTTTCTCCCGCTGCGTATTCCTCCTCTGCCGTAGACCTGCGTAGATAGCTCAAAGCATTCGAAACTTCATATGCTGTGGTTTGATGATTAGGGTAGCGTATATTTTTGTATAGATTAGTCTTAGTTTTAGTTTTATTTCAGTTTTGTTTTATTTAAATTTTGAATTTAGAACTTCAAAAAATCAAAAAATCAAATCGATTTTCATTTTTATAGATTAGCTGTTAGTTTCAAATTTAGTGGTGTTTTATTTTTTAATAAATCAAAAAATCGTAAAAAAATAAAAAATATATATATAAAAAATCATAAATTGTTTAAAAAAATTAAAAGGTTCCTTTTCATTTTTAGAATTTTAATTTAGAATAGATTTAGGCTTTTTCCTGATTTTTTATTTTAAAATTTTAAAATATAGAGATAATAAAAGTATAAAAAAGGGGCATCTAAAGGTTCTTTTTAGATTTTAGATTAGACTTTAGTTTAGATTTTTATTTAAGACTTTAGTTTTTGCTTAGGATAGTTTTGTTTTATTTTTTTTTATTTTCATTCATGAAAAATAAAAAATTTCATAAAAACAAAAAAGTTAAAGAAGGTTAGTTTTTAGGATTTATTTAGATTTAATTTTTTGATTTTAATTTTTTAGTTTTCTTTTATTTAGTTTTAGAATTAAATTTTAGTTTTAGATCAATTTATTTTTTTATTTTTATTTTTTTAATTTAGTTTTTAGTTTTAGTTTATTTTCTTTTTCATTTAGTTTAGTTTAGTTTAATTTTGTTTTATTTATATAAAAAAAGGAAAAAAAAAATTATATAAAAATTAAAAATTTTGAAAAGCTTAATTAAAAATTGAAAATTCATTTTTGGTGACTTTTGTGGTATCTATGTTCCACTTTTCTATAGTTAAATGCACTTAAATGTTTATTTAAAGTCAACTATATGAAAATGGTAACTGGTCAGCATTTAAATTTTATGATCATTTAAAGCATTTGATTTTTCTTGAAATTTAATTGCTAAACCATCATTAAAGCGCTGTGAGTTTATTGAATACCTTGCATCTGGTAAAATTAATCTTTTCTTGGGCTATTTGATGATAAATGATTGTTTCACAAGGTTCATATTTCTGCAACATTTAATAAATAATCATTTAATCATTAACTCCATAAGGCACTGGTACATTAATTTCTAAAATCAATCAGGTGCTTGCTGTGTCTCATAACCCAACTGGTCCACAGTTGGTCTTCCTTTGTCCCATAGGGTCTACCCCCCTTAGCCTCGGAAGACAACTTAAACGGAGAGATCGGGGAACAGGGTGACAGCCCCCGGTCTGAGCATTGTCATGACAATCTGTGCAACAACATTTTTTGGCGTCGTTGCCGGGGACAGAGTTTTTCTATCCCTGGAGTTTCAACGACATTTCATCTTCATTCTTCTCTCTCATCTGGAATCTGGAATCTTTTCATTTGAGTTGGCAGAGCCAACATTTGTTGGCATCATCTCATCTTTTCCGCCATTCATTAGCCTGTCAAATAGCCAACATTCTTTGGCGTCATTTGATCTTTTCATTGCCTTATCTTTCGTCATGTCGTTTAATCGTTCCTTCAGCACCTACTCTTCAGTTTGTTTCTTGTTTGGGTGGCAAGTCCATTTTCTTTTCATTTATTTTTCCTAGACAAGAAGCCTCCCTCATATCTGCTTGTTGGTTGCTTTTTGGATCGTAGAATTAGATTCATTGTTCAAATGGCGACTCCACTAGTTTCATCTCTTGATTTTCTTGAGCAGAGATCTCTTTCTATCATCCATTTGGTCCCTCGTCATTCATCATGGATTATTCATTTAAACCATGTCATTTTACTGATGATCTCCATGATGTTCCGGAAGTGGCCATTTCTAAATTACCTTTGTTCTCGGGTGGTGATTCAGTTGCTGTTAAAAAGCATCTAGGCAGGTTTACTCGTATAATGATCATGTATTGTAGATCTCCTCAGTATAATCATGAAGATGTCAAAATGCGTCTATTTGTCCTTTCTTTAGAGGATGATGCTTTGAATTGGTTTAATAATTGTCCTGAAGATTCTTTCACTTCTTTACAAGACATTGTCGATGCTTTTAAAGATAGATATGGTGATCCAGATAGCTCGCCTTGTGCCCCTAAAATTGTGCAACATAATGAAAGTAATCTTATAAAAGGTCCAGCTGTCGATGAAAGATTTCAAGACAATTCTTCATATCAAAATGTGCCATCCACCTGTACCATTGCAGATCAAATCCATGATAGTGGAAAAGCAGGGACAAATTATAAAATCAGTGTCGACAATGAAAAGGAAGATCAAAAGCAAATTATACAAGAACTAATGCGGCTAATAAAAAATATGGAGATCAATCAAACTAATTATGCCAATGATGTGAGAACTTTATGCACCCACCTGGAAAAATGTAATAAGGAGATGGAGATCATGCAAAATTAGCATGCTAAGGAAATTGAGGCCATGAAGACTAATCATGACACAGAAATTAGTTTTATGCAAAGAAAGTTATCAAGCTTAGAGGAAAATATGACGACCATGAAAGCTAATCATGATAGGGAAATTAATTCTATGCAAAATAAGTTATTGACCATGGAAGAAGACCATGCTAGGGAAATAAGTGATATGAAGGTTGAACATTCTAGTCAGATGGATGCCATTACAATACAGATTCAGAAATTTCAACAGCTGTCAGAGGATGAAAGAAACCAGGGAACGTCAATAGGTCAGGAGCCTCCTTATCTGTTACGGCAAGCTCCATCATATTATGAGGTCCTTTGTTCCATTGAAAAGTGGATAATTGAAGGTGACCTGGATAAAAGGGAAATTAATAATCAGGTTGATGCTCACACAGTTAATCCACCAGTCATTAAAGATCAAGTTATAACTCATGGCACCTGTGAGATTAGTCCATCATCCTTGACAAGGCAGATGCGGAATGAAGAAAGACATGTCACGCATAGCTTACATACTTCATCTGAGAGCTCTGAAGCAAAAAGTTCCATGTCATCAGTGATACAGCCTGCCACGAAGAAAAAGCACAAGAAAAATAAAATGAGAAAAAGATTTGATGCATCAAACGGCTGCAAGCAGCTTGATTTTCGGATAGAAAAAAGTCCTACCGTATGCAAAATTGGACATGGCACATCCAACAAGCAGCGGACAGATTTGCCTGAAAGCACGCAAATGCTCAGTATACACTATATTGAACACATCTGATGCCATGGGGCATCCTCTGTATTTATAACCCTACTCCTTGTTTTTTCAGTATTTTTATTTCTGTTTTAAGATTAGATTTACTTTTCATGTTACTAGATAGTTAATAAATGAAGAGCTTATATCTTTCCTGTGCTTAATATTATATGATGATTTTTGGATGGATGCTGCTTATGTTTTGTTGTGTGTTGCATGGATGCAGATTATGGATTCTCACATTCCTACAGTGCAGCAAGTGTCCCCAAGTAGAGCCAGATGTTGACCGCTATGTGTCAACTACCCATAGCAGTACACCCCCTTTTGAGCAAAAGGGATAGCGCTTGAGCGACGTGTCCGTGCCATTCGATTGTCATCATCAGCCCGATCATGTTATGTTGTAAATCCACTCTGCATGTGTAAATTGTAAATAATCTTAGCAAATCCGAGTCATGTATGTAAATTGCCTAGGCAAACTTAATTTTCTAGTGATAATCTATGTTCCGGAAGGTTTTTTGTCTCACTGATCCATGATCGGCAAAGTTTTCCTTCAGCCTAACCCCAAAGCCGGAATGGATTTTGTCATTATAATCTTAGGGGAATCCTAGTGTGCTTCGAGTCTATGTAAAAGTAATTTGGAAATAATTCTAACTATTTGGTTAGGTTATTACAAATTGCTTGATCTGCTATATTATATCTGTGTCGTAGAACTGGGTGGCCTATGAGGGTTTATGTCAAATGCGTTTTCCCCCTTGAGATGTAAAATTGCAAAAGTCATGATGTAAAGTGTTTTGAGGGTTAGAAAATGTTTTAATCCCCTCATAAGTCCTAAGTCCTAGGTCCTAGGTGATTTTTCCAAAGGCTAAGTTCGAGGATCCAAAAATAAAAATAAATAAATAAAAACAATAAAAAATAAAAGATATAAATAATAAAAAATAAAATTAAAAATAACTAAAAAATAAAAAAACAAAATAAAATTTAAAAAATAAATTAAAAAATAAAAATTTGAAAAATAAAATAAAATAATAATAAGTCAAAATTTTGAGGAAATAAATGCAAGATTTTAATTTTTCTTATATATTAAAATGCATTTAAAATTTCGACGAATGAGATTAAAAGAGATTTTGATCCTCATCGACGATCGAGATCATTTTGATATGGATCACTCGAACTAGCCGTTGGGAAATTTTCCTTTAAATAGGGTGTCAGGGGTCATTTCAGATCAGATTCGATCTGAGATTCTGGTGCTAAAGAAAGCTCTCTTGTAGTCATTTTTGGTGCAATAAAGAAAGACTTTGGGGTTGAAAATCTTGTTGGTGTTACCCTTCTGGAAATACTATAAGAATGTTTTATTTTTCTGCATAATTTTATTTTCAGCCATTGATAATAGCTTGATGAAGATTGATTTAGGCACAGGTATCTTGTCTGATCTCTGGGGTTTGAATGATAGTTTAATTTCTGAAATATAATGGCAGGTATCTCCATTTGATCTAAATTTCATTGTTGTTTTCTCCCTCTATGTTAATGGTTGATTTAAGCTGTGTAGGATATCTTTAGTTTTGAGTTCACTGGTTGTTTAGGGAAGTTCTTGGCTGAACCAGCCAAATCCCGGATTGCGTTTTCTGAAAGAGCCCAGCCAGTTTTGATCCCGGGCTTATCATTAGAATTTTTGTTGCAGATGCATGAAGGGTTTTCTGAAGTACCTCACATTAAATTTAAAATTCTGAAAATATTTCTGTGGCGTATTGACAAATCTGGCTGTTTAGAGCCTCTGAGCTGTAATTACTGTAATTATTTCGTTGATTTTAGGTTTTTTAGGTAATGTTTCTTACACATTTTATTTTTGGGTGTTTGGTTTTTGCAGGTTGCAGGTTGGAAGAAAACATTTTATCTGAAGCCAGATCTAGGCCCTGGAGGGTAAGATCTGGCCTCAGCATCATTTTGCAGGGATAATCTTCAGCGGATTTTCAAATTTTCTGAGGGAATTTGATGGTTTATCAAAGTTGTTTTGCTGCTCGGGGTTTATTTTTATTTGCTAAGAAATTTCAAAATTTTTTAGGGGGCTGCAGCCTTGCCTTGCGTCATCTGCTCCAGTGTTCTGCCAGATCTAAGCTATCTCTCAGCTCTCCTCTCTGCGTGATCTCAACATTCCTCACATAGCACTCCATTTGCAGCCATTCCTGCGTGCCGTCCTGGGTCACCTCTGCCTATACACTGCCAAAATCTGCAAAATCATTACACTGCTCCCATTCCACGCAAACGCTCCATGCTGCCACCATAACCTTGCATCAATTTCCTTCAGCTGCCGTCCAAGCTTGCACGCAATCCAGCATCTGTTGCTCCACGCTGCCACTGAACCCTCTGTCCTTCTTCAGTCAACCCTTCCACGCATTTTCTTTCTTTTTTTTTACACATTACATAGCTCCATCTCCAGCTCTTTTGCTGCCAAACTCTTCCAGCGTGCTACCTGTTCTCTCCCTAATGCCTGACGAGCAGCCATCGTCCAACGCTTTTCACCATCCCACGCTGCCAGAACTGCAACACGCTTTCGCAGCTCCTCACGCAGCTATGATCTGCACTCACACACACGCAGCTCCTCAAGTCTTTCTCCCGCTACGTATTCCTCCTCTGCCGTAGACCTGCGTACATAGCTCAAAGCATTCGAAACTTCATATGCCATGGTTTGATGATTAGGGTAGCGTATATTTTTGTATAGTTTAGTCTTAGTTTTAGTTTTATTTCAGTTCTATTTTATTTAAATTTTGAATTTTGAACTTCAAAAAATCAAAAAATAAAATCGATTTTCATTTTTATAGATTAGCTGTTAGTTTCAAATTTAGTGGTGTTTTATTTTTTAATAAATCAAAAAATCGTAAAAAAATATAAAAATATAAAAAATCATAAATCGTTTAAAACAATTAAAAGGTTACTTTTCATTTTTAGAATTTTAGTTTAGAGTAGATTTAGGCTTTTTCCTGATTTTTAATTTTAAAATTTTAAAAATATAAAAATAATAAAAGTATAAAAAAGGGGCATCTAAAGGTTCTTTTTAGATTTTAGATTAGGCTTTAGTTTAGATTTTTATTTAAGACTTTAGTTTTTGCTTAGGATAGTTTTGTTTTATTTCTTTTTTATTTTCATTCATGAAAAATAAAAAATTTCATAAAAACAAAAAAGTTAAAAAAAGGTTAGTTTTTAGGATTTATTTAGGTTTAAATTTAGATTTAATTTTTTTTTTAAATATTTTAGTTTATTTTCTTTTTCATTTAGTTTAGTTTAGTTTAATTTTTTTTTTATTTATATAAAAAAAAAAAAAAATATATATATAAAAATTAAAAATTTTGAAAAGCTTAATTAAAAATTGAAAATTCATTTTTGGTGACTTTTGTGGTATCTATGTTCCACTTTTCTATAGTTAAATGCACTTAAATGTTTATTTAAAGTCAGCGATATGAAAGTGGTAACTGGTCAGCATTTAAATTTTATGATCATTTAAAGCATTTGATTTTTCTTGAAAGTTAATTGCTGGATCATCATTAAAGCGTTGTGAGTTTATTGAATACCTTGCATCTGGTAAAATTAATCTTTGCTTGGGTTACTTGATGATAAATGATTGTTTTACAAGGTTCATATTTCTGCAACATTTAATAAATAATCATTTAATCATTTACTCCATAAGGCACTGGTACATTAATTTCTAAAATCAATCAAGTGCTTGCTGTGTCTCCCAACCCAACTAGTCAACAGTTGGTCTTCCTTTGTCCCATAGGGTCTACCCCCCTTAGCCTCGGGAGATAGCTTAAACAAAGAGATCAGGGATCAGGGTGATAGCCCCCTGGTCTGAGCGTTGTCGTGACAATCTGTGCAACAACATTTTTTGACGCTGTTACCGAGGATAGAGTTTTTTCGGTCCCTGGAGTTTCAACGACATTTCATCTTCATTCTTCTCTCTCATCTGGAATCTTTTCATTTGAGCTGGCAGAGGCAACATTTTTTGGCATCATCTCATCTTTCCCGCCATTAATTAGCCTGTCAAATGGCCAACATTCTTTGGCGTCATTTGATCTTTTCATCGCCTTATCTTTCGTCATATCGTTTAATCGTTCCTTCAGCACCTACTCTTTAGTTCATTTCTTGTTTGGGTGGCGAGTCCATTTTCTTTTCATTTATTTATCCCAAACAAGAAGCCTTCCTCATATCTGCTTGTTGGTTGCTTTTTGGATCCTAGAATTAGATTCATTGTTCAAGTGGCGACTCCACTGGTTTCATCTCTTGATTTTCTTGAGCAGAGATCTCTTTCTATCATCCATTTGGTCCCTCGTTATGCATCATGGATTATTTGTTTAAACCATGTCATTTTACTGATGATCTCCATGATGTTCGGGAAGTGGCCATTTCTAAATTACCTTTGTTCTCGGGTGGTGATTCAATCGCTATTAAAAATCATCTATGCAGGTTTACTCGTATAATGATCATGTATTGTAGATCTCCTCAGTATAATCATGAAGATGTCAAAATGTGTCTATTTGTCCTTTCTTTAGAGGATGATGCTTTGAATTGGTTTAATAATTGTCCTGAAGATTCTTTCACTTCTTTACAAGACATTGTCGATGCTTTTAAAGATAGATATGGTGATCCAGATAGCTCGCCTTGTGCCCCTAAAATTGTGCAACAGAATGAAAGTAATCTTATAAAAGGTCCAGCTGTCGATGAAAGATTTCAAGACAATTCTTCATATCAGAATGTGCCATCCACCTGTACCATTGTAGATCAAATCCATGATAGTGGAAAAGTAGGGACAAATTATAAAATTAGTGTTGACAATGAAAAGGAAGATCAGAAGCAAATTATACAAGAACTAATGCGGCTGGTAAAAAATATGGAGATCAATCAAACTAATTACGCCAATGATGTGAGAACTTTATGCACCCACCTGGAAAAACGTAATAAGGAGATGGAGATCATGCAAAATCAGCATGCTAAGGAAATTGAGGCCATGAAGACTAATCATGACACAGAAATTAGTTTTATGCAAAGCAAGTTATCAGGCTTAGAGGAAAATATGACGACCATGAAAGCTAATCATGATAGGGAAATTAATTCTATGCAAAATAAGTTATTGACCATGGAAGAAGACCATGCCAAGGAAATCAGTGCTATGAAGGTTGAACATTCTAGTCAAATGGATGCCATTACAATATACATCTTCCGTTGCTCGGAAGATCCCTTGTATAGCGTAGAAAGTGCTTCCCACATCCGTCTTGATTTGGGGTAGCATCAGATGTGCTCTAGCCACGAAAATTGGTGGAGAGGCTAAAGCACATGAGATCTCCAATACCCAGAATGGTTTGGGAAGATTCTAACCAGTTTGGGAGATATTAAAATAATTAATATTTTTAATGGAGTTCCTAAGTCTAAACTTAGGGAAATTAAAATATTAATGTGAATTAATATAAAACTAAGTTAGAATGGTCCAAAAGTCATGGATCAAGCCAAATCTAATCTTAGCTGTTGATTAGGGACTTAATCTCGGCCATTGAAATGTCAATGAGAAGAGTATAAGAGGAGGCTTGAGGGTCATTTGGAGAACACACCAGAGTGATCAGTTATTCTATTCTCTAGAGCAGGGTTTGCTAAGAGCGATAGAATCAGTGATCAACAGCGAGGGGCAATGAATACATAGCAGAGAGGCAGAGTTGGTACCAGAAAGACAGCGCAGAGCCCGGAGAGGTTGACGTAGAGGTCATTGGGTGCTACGCAGAGGCAGCCAGGAGCTACGCAAAGCGAGGAGAGGCCAGCTTGTGAGACGTAGAGTTTTTAGGGGCTGACGTAGAAGCTCCAGAAGCTGACGCAGAGGCTAGAAGAGCTGACACAAGGCCAAGAGGCAGCGTTGAAAGGATTTTGTGGGACAGAATGGGTGCTGGTGAGCTGGGTAGGGTGACGTTGTCCCTATCAGAGTGATGCAGAGCAATGGGAGCTGTAATTGTTGCTGTGGGATTGTTTATCCGGTGATTAATCAGCCGGAATATCTATCTTCGAGGAGAGATACTACTGCCTAGGGCATTCTCTGTTGGGTGAGCCATTTCTGGCACCATGGTTGTATTCTGAAAAACTGCATAATAATAAAACCCTCTAAATAGTTGCACCAGTTTTCCCACATTAGGTTTTTCCGGGGACATTGGTCCAAAAATAATGGTGTCACTTATGTGCTTGTTTTCTTTCAGTTGATGACCTGTAGATGTTGATATTGTACTTGTGTTTATTTTCAGTATTTACATGGTAAATAACTTGTTAAGTAATTAAACAAGTAGGTGAGATAAACCGGATAGTACAGGAAGAATTTCTAACAGGTTAGAATTAGAAATCCAACAATCTATCGGGCAATATCTTTGCCATCTATGTGAGACACCACGTGATCTTCAACCCCATCAAGAATCAGCTTCTTTTCCTTTGCCATCTCTTTCTTGTAGGCCTTAAGCAGATCTGCATCTGCGGGTACAGCTACCACACCATTGATATAAGCTTTGAGATCGTACTCATCTAGAAGACAGGAAATTCTTGCCTTCCAGATCACGTAGTTGGAGGCTCCATCCAACCAATCCTAATATCTTAGCCCTGTTGATGCCATCTGTGCAAAAATGTCGAATTCCTCCTCTTCTCCTCTGCACAGCCGCCGACTAGTTTTTCGCACTCCCTGCTGGAGTGGGAAAATTTGCTCACAACCACTACTACTCTGCAAGGAAAATTCAAACTTCTAGGCTAGAAGTCCCCTAAGAAAAGATTCCCTCTGTGTGTGCTCTTCCTTCCTCCTGCCGCTATTTTGCACTAGCCAACTGCGTACCAGCTGAAGATCTGCATTGCAAGGAAAATACCGTGTCTCCCTCTACCTCTCGTAAGCTCTGATCTAGAAAATCTAATTTCTCTGTCAACTCTCTCGCAGAAATAATTTTTCCTCAAAAATTGACCCACTGGCCCAAGGACTGTGCTGCCTCTTGAGGGTTTCGAATTACTGCCTCTGCAGAGTTTCGAAATTCCTCCTTCCTTCTGCCACTGAGCTCTCCGGCTTACGATCTATGCTCTGATACCATGTGAAAATTCGGAAACCCCAAATCCTACTGCAGCAACTGATTAAGTTTCTTCTATTTGTTAAATAAACTGAACAAATTATTTACTGCATCCTACGATAAATATCGAAACTAATACACTGCAGCCTTCACAAATACAATACTGTGGAAGAAAAATAATGTTGGAAGAATAGAATCACACACACATAAATAACATTGTTATTTTTGGACCAATGTCCCTGGAAAAACCCAACTTGGGAAAACCGGTGCAACAGCTAAGGTTTTATTTATTATGCAATAGTAAATCTGAGTACAAATCTATGGAAGCTCAAATCTAGCTTTCCATACAGAGAAATAACTGACAGGAGATCTAGTGAGAAAGATCTCACTCCCACCGGTGATCCGACACTGACCTTGGCTCAAGATGAGCTGCCCCTTGCTACCTTTGCGCTGCCTCTGCGTCAGCCTACACAGATCTGTGTCCCACAACTCAAACAAGCATCTCTCTCGCAAACTTATCAGATGTTATTTGCAAAATCGATCCTTCGGGCTCGCACTCCAACTTCTCGCACTGAATTTCGACTTCTCCTCAGCAAAATGCGGATCTACCTCTGAAGCTCAGCGCTGCCTCTCTTCTCTGCACTACCTCTCTATGGCACTCACTGCCTCTCTGCTATGCACTCACCAGACTAGAGAAACTTCCTTCCAGTCTTACTATCCCTACCCCTCTCTAACTGCTTTGACTTAACTAAATCACCTCTTGCAACTGACTGTTGCTACTCTGAAGTTCGATTCCCCAGTGTTGTACCTTGGGGGTCTATCTCTGGCTGAGTAGGGATTAGTGCCCAAGACATTTACTGAAAAATGAAAATTGATTGATTTGTTGTCCCATCATCTTGTAAAACCCTAGAATATTTATTTTAAACCCTCTAGTCTTCAATATATGAACAATGCCTCTCAAGTGGTCTTCAAATGTTGAATACCAATGAACCGAAAATAGTAAGAAGTGCTCGTGAAAAGTTTCAGATAACAGACTGTTTATACAGAATCTTTTATCTTTGACTTAGAAGAAAGTGTAATTAGCATGAAATGGAATTCGAAAAGAAGAGCGCTTTTTTAAGGATTTTTAACCTTAGATTTACAGAAACTTAAAACCACAGAACTGCAAAATTAAGGCCTGGCTGCTTCAATTCTTTTCAATGAAGAAATAACATATAAGATGTAACAAAGAAGACAAATCATACCCAACAATTTTTGGAATCACTATGAAAAGCTTTATTCAATATTATATGAAGATCCAAAGTACAAAACTGTAGTCTCTCCTGAGGTGCCAAAATTCTGGAACCTTCATTCATCTTCTTCAAGTTCTTTTATACAAAATTTTCAAAAGGACAGTTATGGGAACTGTCAACTTCCTAAACTACCTTACATTCGATCATTACATTAAAACATAAAAATTACATGACTTCATAAAATGAAAACTATTAAGAAATAAAGCACTTCATCATTGAACAATTTGTGATTGCGGGGCAGTAGAAGGTTTTGCTTTTGTAGTGTTTGCCTGTGGTGACGCCATTCTCTGCTTTTCCTCCAAATCTTTGCATTTGTACTTGGGAAATTTATAACCTTTACATGTGCCATCCTGAAATTTGTAACCCTGCTGTATGTTGGCTTTTCAATGAAAAGAGTTTTCATCATCCAGAGGAGTTGAAAATCTTTATGCAAATAGTTAACAATGGTAGCTCCTTTCAACACTGCAGTCTTTTCATGTGTGGAGCTAATTTTGCTTTTAGCCTCCACCAGTAATGTTTCATATATTTCCCAGGATAACAAATTTCCTTGCTGATCCCAACAGGATGGTAAACCAACTCTAGTTCTTTTGTCGAAAATGACATTGAACTTCATCACTGCTTCTTTGACTTCAATAAGCTTTTTCTCTGCTGCTTTCCTATATGAATTCTTCACTATCATCTTATTCATTTCCATTATATGTTTAGTTCTATCCTCTACCCCAAATTCCTTTAACTCCTAAGAAGAAATTGAATTTAGGAAATCAATCATCTTCTTAGCAAACTGGGCTTTTAACTGTAGTTTGGTTTATTAGCCATAATGATTTCTTCTAAGTCTCTAACAATAGTCTTTTCTTCTTCCATGATGACCAGAAATTCCCACATGTTTTAATTATATCATTCCACAATATTTCCCTTGCCTGTATAAGGGACATGTTGCCTTTCACCTTTTCTTTTAACTCCTTGATTTCCTGGTGAGAAATTTGATAATCTTTCCTATATTTCTCTGCAGTTTCCTTGGACATCAGTAATTCCTGCTCAATGGCCTTGACAACTTTCATGGCATTCTCAAAATCTCTTTGCTTTCTTCAGTTCATTTTCAGCAATTTGTAACTCAGTCATAACCCGAGTTAACTTAGCAGTAGGGTCCTCTGAGTCTGTTGCTACCACAATTGTACAGACATGTGAATCAATCTTTTGTTGTAGAACAAGATTCATTTCCTTCAATTTTGTTACCTCTTCATTTCTTTGCAAAAGCTCTTGAATCAATGTTTCTTTTTCCTTTTCAACTTCTGCCACCTTTGTAGCCATTGGATGTTCTACAGAAGGAAGCTTTAGTTTCTTCCTCAACACCTGAATCTCTGTTTCAGCACCCTGTAATAGTTTTTGGATTGTAGTTCTGTCTTTTGGGTTCACTCCAATTTTAACAATTAATTTTTTCAATTCTTCATTTTGGGTATTTAGAGCTCTAGAATTAGCTTTCTCCAGCTTCAACTGATTTACCACTTTTTCTAGCATACCTTCAGCCTTAGTAGCAGCTAAGAAAGATTTGTTCAAATCATTAAAAATCAATTGACTAGTCTGCGTATGAAGATTGATCTTATCAGGCAGAGGAATTTTCTTTGCATCTACTATTAGATTAACAGTCTTAAAACCTGTTGAAGATGATACAAACATTGTTGAAGGATGAGAAAAAGAAATTTTCAACTGACTTCTTTCTAAATCCATGGTTAACAATAACCTTGTTTGATAATTTGAAGAAATTTGAGCCTCTGGCTGAGACTCCATATTCTCTCTAATCTTCTTGTTTCTTTCCTCAATCTGCAAAAACATTTGTTTAATTATAGACACAAAACTTTGAGAAGCTTCTTCTGGAATAGGAGAAGAAGGTGTACAAAGTGTCTCCCCTAGCTGCCATTGAAAACCAGGAACTGATGATGAACTGGCCTCATCAGACATCTTTGCCATTTTTTCTGCTCTATCCAACTCTTCATCTAAATTAATCACCTCTGCTCTACCTCTCTTCAATTTTTTTCAGTAGGAAGAGGGGTTTCAATCTCTATGCCCCCTAATGAAGCAGAATGTCCCTTAATAGCCAACTTTTCAATTTCTGGTCTGGACTCACGTATAAAAGGGGCATAATTGTTCTCCACTTTTCTGTTTGAAATTATATGACATAGTTCATAGGCCCATTTTTCTCCCAACAATAAATTCATCCCCTCCAACATTTCCTGGACTTCTTCTGCTGCCTGTCTAGTATTCACAATGAAAGGTCCAATAGTTCTAGGCAATCTGAAAATATGTCCTTTCTTTGCAGGCACAAAATGTATTTGATCTACATTTAAACTTTGCCTTATGAATTCCAGAGAAAACAACCTCATAGGAACAAAAGTTGGCAACCTGTAGGGCACAATTTCAGCTCCATACAATCTGATTTCCACATGATCTTGAAAAGAAAACCAATCTCCAACCTTTGCATCTTTGCTCAATTGAAGAAAAGATTGAGCTTTTGGTAACATGCATGGTGCAGGTGAACTATTTATAATTGAATAAACAATTGAGAGAAAAGAGGAAGCAAAATTAAACAGGCCTTCATTTTTAGGATCACTCCTTATTGTATCAGTCCAGAAGACTACTGATTGCTTATTTTTGTGAGGATCCATAATATTCAACCCCAAATGCATAAAACTTTCAACATGAGTGTACAGGAACAAATAAGTTATTAGGGAGGGAAACCTAAAGCAACCAGTAAGTGAAAGATTCATG
Source organism: Pinus tabuliformis (assembly GCA_031772625.1). Classification (NCBI taxonomy): domain Eukaryota; kingdom Viridiplantae; phylum Streptophyta; class Pinopsida; order Pinales; family Pinaceae; genus Pinus; species Pinus tabuliformis. Next base: position 253,236,277 of record CM062810.1, on the reverse strand, counting down.
AACTGAACATTAATCACTCCTTCCCAAAAAGCAGGTATATCTAAAACAACCTTAGGTTTCATCATCACACTAAACATCCCCAAAACTGCTTTATCAATCACTGCAGTGTCTTCTTTTCCCAAAATTTTGGCTAAAATCTAAAGAACAGGTCTAACATCTTCAGCGAGAACATCTAAAGGAAATTGAGCCGAGTCCAAAGAAAACTGCTTTCCATCAGGCATACGGTAAAAGATTACTTGAGCATACTCTGGTCCAGATAAATCTTAAAAATAGGCAGATAAGGACTCTTCAAAGAAAGAAAAATATGTATTCGTAGAAGGATAACACAATGCTTCTTGGATTAGAAGTGAAGATACTTGAAAAATATTTTCTCCTAATCTATTCATTACGAAGCATTTCTGAGCATACATTGTTGAGACTAGCCAATGGATAAACTCTGGAAAAAGATAGGTCCGAGGAACAAATGCTGACAAAACACCTGACCTTATTACTGCGGCATAAATGGGAGAACTGGATTGATTTAGATGAATATGTTAATAGAATTCAAGGTGGTTTGCAGGACAGATAGCATCAAATATGTCCCTTTCTATATGCATGAGGAGAATATGAGAGGATGATCCAATTAAAGCAACTTTTTTGGCCATTTCAATTATTATAAGATGACTAACTCTAATATACGTGGTGCTGACGGGTTACGATGACTAGGACGCTAGCTGAAGTTTTTGGAGTCTTCAATAGCCAGAGCAAAAGGACAGGTGAAAAAGAATGACTGGGAATGAGGTTTTATAGGTGGGATGGAATAACGGTAGGGGGAACAACACTTATTATTTTTGTGGGAATTTCTATTTTTTGCAGGATGAATTTAATGAATGATTGGACAATTTAGATGACAATTGGCAAAAGGGGAATGACATGGTGGAGGAATGGGCGGGGTCTAGCTCACTTGATGACGCAATTGGCTCGCCTGATGACGCAACTGCAGGAGGACTCCTCTGTACAATGCATTTTTCGAAATAATGCCTCGTAGTTAATTTGGGTCGTTGATCTAGAGTCAACACGCCCAACTCCAAGTCTTTGTGGAGGCACCCACTGTGATAACCATCGAGCAGTTTGTGGTGTCAGGTTTGCAGCATCATGTGGGCCCCATCACTAAAACACATCTTTCTCATTCCACTTGTTTGTTCATTAACCTTACAACCGTCGGCACATGGTCCCACCTCCGCTGTATGAAATCTTATGACAAGTGCTTAACGCCAATGATTAGTCCTTAATAAAATAATTTAATAAGAACTAAATCACTGCAATATAATCAAACCAGAAACTATCTTTAACATCTTTTCTTTCTTTTTTCTTTTTTTTTGCTTGAGTATTAGATTTTCTTTTACAATAAGGCAAGATATATATACAACATAGACAAACTTAAAACGAGTTACAACATCTGGCTCCACCTGGGGATAGTGTTTAAAGAAAAAAAACACACACTAGGAACTGCAGCCCAGTGCCTTCACCTCGAGCATGGAGCCAAACTGTAAATTTACACATTACAATGGATAACTCACTGTATATTTACAATGGTCACACCGAAATATACAATGATGAAAGAAAATATAGGTCAGTGCTGGAAATAATGTTTGAGGTACCGCCCATTCACTGGCAGCTGCGGAAGTTCGCCGTCCAGATTTTCTTTCACTGTGGCAGCTGCGGAAGTTCACCGTCCGTATTTATTTATTTAATTTAATTTATTTTATTTAATTTTATTATTATTATTTATTTATTTCTTTACTTTTATAATAAAATATTTTTCATTCATACCTTCTCTTTCTTTTATTTATCTTTATAGTCTTGTTTTTAATTCCTCTAATACTAATTTAACTTACTATTTTTAATTATTTATTTAACATAAAACTTTTATTTATTTATTAATAATTTTTAACTAACTATTATCATTATATTATTTTTATTTATTTTATTGCTCCCCCTAGGGTAATTTATATATATATATATATATATATATAGATATATATATATATATTTTTATTTTTTTCCTTAAATATAATTTTTTATTTTTTATTTTAACTAACTATTATCATGAATTATTTTAATTACTGATTTAACATAACATTTCAATTATTTAACTAACTATCATCATAAAATTATTTATTAATAATTTTTACTAAATTAATAATTATGTATTAATAATTTTATTCATAAAATTATTTTTATTTAATTTATTTTAGGGATTGGTCCCCCTAGGGTAATTTTCTCCCTTAAATATAATTTTTAATTATTTATTTTAACTAGCTATTATCATGAATTAAATTTTTTACATATTATTTTAATTAATTATTAATATTTTTAACTAACTATTATCATAGTATTATTTTTATTTATTTTATTTTAAGGGATTGGTCCCCCTAGGGTAACTTTTTCCTTAAATTATTAATAAAGGGGTTTTGATCCCGGTACCTAGTCCAAAGTAGCTGTTGGTCTTTTTAGCCGTTGGAGGCTCTGCTCTGTCTATTTAACTTGCTAAGCTGGATCTGTTTCTTCAACTTGTCCTAACGATGAACCACACTGGTTGGTTCGAAATGCGTCGACAAATGATGTTTCATGTGATCTTCGCCGAAAAATCTTTTGTAAACTTGATATGGATCACAGAAGCCTGAACTCTACTATTGATTCCCTTCTCTTCGTCCTCCAAAATCGAACCACAAGAGATCCTAGCATAAAAATCCTAACTTCGATCTTCCCAAGAGAAATAGATAAGGCCCAAATACACTTCAACTTCTTGGAGAGAGGAATCCAAGAAAAATATCAGCTGTCATAAATAAGATGACCCATGTGGAGTTTGGCCCTAGTTGCCAATTTTAACAAAAACAAATAATTAAAGAGAACTTAAAAGTTAACACCTAAACTTAGCTTTTTTCTAACTTTTATTCATTCTGAACAGAAGCTTCAAAATTTAGGGCAATATTCCAGCATCCTCTCACTTAGTCTCATGAGAGGTCGAAGTGTTGCTTATTGAAACATTATAGTTTCAGCATCAACATACATGTAGACAAAACCACAGTTTTTTGCAGGAAATAGTAACTGATCTTCAAGATAGATAAATCAACCATGGATAAAAAAATTCCATTAATAAATAATGACCTTTTGCAGGTCATGGAGTGAGGCAGGCAACGAGAAAAATAACAAGAGTAGACTATTGAAAAACCAAGGAGAATAATTCATAAAGGATTAGTTTATTGCTCTCAAAACTTCATATATGGAAACACCCAGATAATTTGATATTCCTTCTTTCTTGAATTACATCCTCAAATCCAGAACTTATGATAGCATCATATACTTTCAAACAGAGCAGAAATGTAGATTATCAGTATCCTGCAACTTAAAGGTGAAAATAAAATTCTGATACCAATTGAGAAACCCAAAAATGTTCTGTTCTTCCCCAAAAAACAGTATCCCTCTCCATAAGGGGATCAGACTCAAACAAAGTATTGAAAAGAGAATAATTCGGAAGCCTATCTTCTAAATTATGAGAAAAGTAGTATGATAAAAATTTTAACTAGACTGACAGCTTTAGTTTCCGGTTTCCATTTACAAATCAGAGAATATGGCTTTCCATGTTTCCCAGCAATACAATCATCGAACAGAAAATATGAAAATTATAGTTGGCACATGTCATGTTCCACCACATGTCCCCCATGTCACCTATATGCACTATATTGAATGTGGATAACAAACCAACAAACACCATAATATGTCCATCTAATACCTGTATAGAAAACAGGTCTAGCTCCTGGCCTAAGCGCCTGTGATCACGTCGTTTTGCCTCCTCTTTAAGGAACTGATATGTTTTCAATTGTTCTTCATTTTCCCAAGCAGTGCCATATATTCGTTGTAGCATCTGCCTTTTTTCATCACCTCTCCAATAAGCCCCAGCCACAGATTCAAGTTCGATGGCTTTCTTGTTAAGTTGGCCAGTGCTTTCAACATGTGGCCCCGCACAAAGGTCCCACCATTCATCTCCTGCATAAGTGGATAGAATATCAAGTCTTGGAGCACTTATAAGTGGGAAAAAACCAAACAGAGATACTTCTGTGCCAATGAATAGACCAACTGTTCAGAAAAATTAACAAGCAGCTAAATTAACATCAACAAGTCAATAACAACACTACATCTCAAATTTGTAAGAATAGGAGTTGCATCTAGCAGTAGTTGTCAGTTGGATAGTAAGTGAATGAGTCATCGCTAGATTTTCAAAGACAAGTTAAACTAGATAGCATAGAGTGATTTGATTAAGAATACCACACTAATAATCGCTGAGAAAAAAATTGTTGAGGGTTAAGTCAAAATAAAAACTAAATAAATGTTAACTTGGCTAACTGAGCATATGCAGAATATAAGATGTTTATGGTTGTACATTCAGACCAGAAGTATGTACTTCTTCAGTCAGTCAAATTATTCTTTCACACCCAGATTTTCTTCATCAAGTGCTTTGGAATCACATATTCTCAACCAGAAGGACGAGAAACTACTACATTCAACATCATATTAGCAAGCTTGTTCAAGAGTTTGTTTGTTCTAGTGTGTATGGAAGATGACAGTGAACAATGGTCACAATTCCTATCCAATACAACTATTTAACTGCCAAGTAGATTGGTATTTCCTATCTATTATCCACAAAGTGCATAAAATACCTGCCCCTAGAAAAGATATGCATCTAGGGGGAATGTACTTTAATGCACATTGTGTTGAGAAATCAAAAGGGCAGTGATTATATAGATTTCTCTTTACTTGATAACTGCTTGTGATGTCCTTTTACTTATTAGCTTTGTTACTTATTATTATATGTGTGAATCATCAAACAGCTACCAAAACAAGAAGAACAAGAACACAGAATATAGGCTGCAAGCCAGGGCCAAAACCTCTCCACTTGAGAGGAAAACCTGCAAATCTCTTCTCTTCCTTATAGATTCTTCAATTGACGAATTCCAAGACCTTAACACTGACTTCAGAACCCTCCAAGACCAAGACCAACCTCTCTGGATGATGTGCTAACCCTGATCTTGTCAAACCCAGTCAAATCTCTTCCAATAGCACTTCTTCGACCTCCAACTGCAGAAATTTCGGCCTCCACTGCAGATCTGAAATTTCAACCGCCCCCGCAGTTGTTGTTGCCACACGTGTGAGCTTTGATCTACCTTCTAAGCCCTCCTTTGACCTTCGCTTGACTTTCTCTCACTTCAGGAGCATGAGGATTACCCTTGGTGACCTTCGCTTGACCTACTTGTCTCTTTTTCTCCAAGATCAAACTTGAAGATAGAAACCCTAGGTATTGTTGCAGAAACCCTAGTTCTCCTTAGCACGTGTGAGAGAAAATTAGCCCAAAAACAAATCTCCTTCGTCCTCCTCCTTTTCTTCCTCCTTCTTCCTCTTCCTTCATTTGAATGAGTGATGAGTGAATGTGTTTCAAGTAGGAAGAGTTCTCTTCTATTTATAGGCTCTTCAAAGGTGGACGTGGCTCTTCCTTTAGGCCGACTTGCCAACTGCCAGGTCGACTTGGTTTTGGAGGGTATATGGACGCCTTTTAAGACAAAAATAATTTTCTTTACAAGTTACAATGTGCCTGATGGGGTCTTCAACTTATGACAATGATTCTTTTGACTTCTAGACCTAGGACATACCCTAGAAGCACTCACTGGGTGCTTGACCTATAAAATAAAAGACCTTGAGCATGAAACCCATGCTTCAATAATAATGATAATAATAATTTTTCTTTCATTTTACACTTTACAAGAATCAAAAGTACATTTCATCTATATGAAGACTGAACCTAGTTACACATTTTTCAACACTCCCTCTTAACTAGGGAGGTATTCATACATGGTACATGGACATTCTCAATCTAAAGAGATCTCATAAGAAGAGTTGGATTGGTAACCCATCTGTCTAGCATCATATCGACCAGCATTGTCACATAGCAAGGCCTTGACTAACAACTCTATCTCTCCACAAAATCAGAGCACAATGCTAGCGAGACCAATGATATATCGACATCATCATCATTGTCTCCCAAGGTGCATACTCCACCCAGGTGTTCACCGTGTTGTCGCACAGATTGTCACGACAACGCTCAGACCGGGGGCTGTCACCCTGATCCCTGATCTCTCCATTTAAGCCTGTCTCCCGCGGCTAAGGGGGGTAGACCCTATGAAATGACAAAGACCAACTGTTGACCAGTTGGTTGGGAGACGCGATATGATGAGCACTAAAATGATTTAATTAATTTAGCAGACCAGTGCCTTAAGAGATTGGTGTTAAAACGATTACTTGCTAGATAATATAGAAATATAAAACGTGAACAACAATCATTTATCATCAAATAATTTAGAACAGTGCAAGATATCAGTTAAAACAACAACGCTCTTATAATGACCAAAGCTCAATAACGATATCCAGTAACTGAAAATTTTGAAGAGATGAATGCTTTAAACAACCACACAAATCATAAATCATTGACCAGATATCATTTTTATGCAGCTAAATCTTCAAGATGATCATTCGTGTGCATAACTTGAAAATTTTAAATCTCCAGCATGACAATTTTCTGAAGAAAAACTAAATCCTGACAAAATTCCCACAATGCCTTTTTTTTTTTTTTTTATGATTTTAAAATTTTTATGACTTTTTAATAAAATCTAAAAAAAGTTGAAACATTTCAAAATAAAACTAAAGTTTAACAAATGAATGAAAATTAAAACTATAAAAAAAATTAATTCCTAAAATTAAAATCTAATTTAAAGTCTATTCTAAAGTCAAACTTAAAACTAAATCAAAAAATTCTAATCCCAAACGAAAACCCCTTTTTTTTTATATATATTTAAAATCTAAATGCTAAAGTTTTAAAACCTAAATCTAAAGCATTGAAATATAACATAACGTATTTCGATGTTAACTCATAATATGATTGCACTAAGTGAAAATTTAAAAGACGAATCGTAAGTAAAAAAAATACACAGTAAATAGAAGCTACGAAACTTAAAACAGGAAATATATCAAAATACCTTAGACAGATAACCGGGCCTTATGCATAACCGACGGCGGCAAGGTAAAAAAATTGAAATCGATCTGAGGTTAACCTGGAGACGCAAACGTTTAAGGAAAATACCTGGCCCGATGACGGATAACCTACCATGTGCAAGAGTGAATACGATTTCCTTCTCAATGGCGGATGACAATTGTTTGAGAGCCGGCGGGTCTCTGTGTGGTTTTGGAGAGCGATGAGACTGTTTGCCAGTGCTGAATGCGTTCGAAACACAACCCACAGATTTACTTTGCGTGAAACATATGGTCCCTTCCCCGTTTCTGAGAGCTGCAACGATTTTGTTTGATCAGGTGCTGGAAACGTGTGGCCAGACAGAAATACTGGGGACGACCTCGATTTACATAATCACACCGGATTCTGAGTTTGCATTTAACGTTTGCAAGTGCAATAGGCAAGAGATGAATATGACGGCGGCCCTAGAAATTTGAATTTCTTGAAGTGCAGGTCGATGAGATTTGATTAACACCAGGGGAAAGAGAATGATTGTTAAAGAAACGCACTTCTCTACAGGAGTTGAAAACAAAACAGCTTGAGAAATGATGGAGAGAAATGCGTGAGGGATGACGGCTGTAGGCTGAGAGGCAGGCCAAATAAATGAATAAAAAATGTGGCTGTGTTGAAACGATTTTTCAGGACTGAGTTTTGCATCCACAGGGCCACGTTTTGAAAATGACACTGCCTTTTGCAGGGATTAGGGTTTGATTTGAGATGCAATTGGTGATGGCCGAATGACTGTGGGGAGATAGCTCGAGCAGGTTCGCAGGTTGGACAGCTGAAGATGGCAGCAGAAGAAAGTAATAATGATTTAAATCCAGTAACGTGATCACAAAATTTTCAATTTTTCCCGCTCCAGAAACCTTGAAGAATTTCTAGATCCGATGTACCTGTAATCTGCAAAGAGGAAAGAGAAACCGCAACATAATACATGCATAAAACAAAATTTGAAACCCTATATCAGCTGAGTAATTTACAGATTTTGGCCCTTTAACAGCCAGATTTAGCAATAATAATAGAAATATTTTCAGAATATCAGAAACTTCAACTTTGCTGTGAAAAGGCTCAAAAAAATCTCTCATGCAAACCAGAAAAGTAAATTTAAATGATTAACCCAGGGAAAACATCAGCTGGGCTCTGCAAGGAAGAGCCTGTGGGAGTTGGCTGGTTCAGCCTAGAACTTCCCCAAACGCCCACCAATCTTCTTTAGTAAGGGTTTTCTGCACACCTTAAATCAACCATCAGTAAAGAGAGCAAAAATGATGCTAGATCTCAAAAAGCAATGGAGATACCTGCCATTACTTCAGAAACCCTAACACCATTCAAACCCTAGCAAGTGAACAAGATACCTGTGCTCACAATACTCTAAGATAAGCTGTTATTAACGGCTGAAAAAATAAAATATGCAGAAATTAAAAATCTCACAGCACTTCCAGAGAGTAACACCAGCAAGATTTGAACCCCAAAGTCTTCTTTTATTAACCAGAAAACAGATTACAAGAGAGCTTCTTCAGCACAAGACTCACAGATGCAATGATCTGAAATGACCCCCTAAGACCCTATTTAAAGGAAAAAATCCCAACGGCTAGTTCGAGTGATCCATGTCGAAATGATCTCGACCGTCGATGAGGATCAAGACATCTCTTAATCTCATCCGTCGAAATTATTAATTCATTAAAAAATGAAATTTTGCATGTATTTACTCAAAATATTATTATTTTATTATTTTTTAGGGTTTTTGCTTTATTTTATAATTTTTTATTATTTTTTATTTTTATTTTATTTTTTATTTTTCAGTTATTTATTTATTTATTTATTTATTTTTTAATTTTTAAATCATTTTCTAAATGGATCCTCGAACTTAGCCTTTGGAAAAATTCCCTAGGACCTAGGACTTAGGACTCATGAGGGGGATTAAAACATTTTCTAACCCTCAAGACACTTTTCATCATGACTTTTACAATTTTACATTTTAAGGGAGGAAAACCCCTTTAACATAGACCCACACAAATCACCCAGTTTCTGCGACACAGCTATAATCTAGCAGATTAACACACTAGGATTCTCCTAAAATTCTAATGACAAAATCAATCCCGGCTTTGGGGTTAGGCTGAAGGAAAACTCTGCCGATCATGGATCGGTGAGACGAAAAACCTTCCGGGACGTAGATTATCATTAGAAAGTTAGGTCCACCCAGGCAATTTACATACACGACTCATATCTGCTAAGATTATTTACATTTCATATATGCAGACTGGGTTTACAATTAAAATGATTAAGCTGCTGATGACTGCAGGATGGCACGGACATGTCGATCAAGTGCTACCCCTTTTTGCAAAGAAAAAGGGGGTGTACTGCATGGGTAGTTGACCGGTAGTGGTCAACACACCGAGTATGACCTTCTTTGGACTATTCTTGTCTTGGATAGCTAGTCGTCAAAGAATATCGGTCCACGACTACTCTTATCTTGGATGCCCTACCTCATCCTCAAAGAGTATCGAATACCAGATGGTTACCCAATCCTCCATTCTATATTCCCAAGTGAAGACAAGAATGATGTGTCTATCTCTCTCTCTTAATTAGGGAGGATATATCAACCAAGCCAAGCTTGTCTCTCAAGTACACAAGCTTCTTGTTAGGAAGAGATTTCGTTAATATGTCAGCTACCTATTCATTGGTGGAGATATACTGTAGCTACGACACACCATTTTGTACTATCTCTCGAATATAGTGATACTTGGTTTATATGCTTTTTCTTTTCATGAAATACTAGGTCTTCAGACAATCGTATACAACTAGTGTTGTCACTATGTATCACTATAGGGTCCTTCGAATACGTCAGATAACAACTTCCTTAACCAAGCCGCTTCTCTGCTTACTTCATAGGTTGCAACATAATCAGCCTCAACACTACTCAAAGGAATTGTGTCTTGCTTTCTGCTCATCCATGGGATCAAAGGCGATCCCAAACTAAAACATCCTCCAGTAGTGCTTCTTCCATCCTACCTGTTTCCTCCCCAGTTGGAATTATATCCAATCAGGTGGACATCATTCCTCCTATCATATTTCAAGCAGTAGTGGATAGTTCCTCGCAGATATCTCAGTATATGTTTTGCTGTTATCCAACGATCATGCTTTGGCTCCACTTGGAATTGACTGAGAATGTTTACTACAAAACATATGTTTGGTCGAGTATTCAACAAGGACATCAGTGGGCCAATTAGTTGTCTATACTTGGAAGGACCCATAGGGCTCGATTCAGAACTCCTTGGTTTCTTCAAGTTTGTGATCATCGGAGTGGTGATAGGTTTGCAATTCATGATGTCAAACCTCTTCAACATCTTGATCGCATACTTTCCTTGACCCAAATAGATTTCATCAGGTCCTTGCCAGACTTCTAGTCCCAAATAGTAATGCATCAACCCTAGATCCTTCATGTCAAATTCTGCTGCTAGTTGCTTCTTACATTCTTCAATTTGACCTTCTACACCTGTCAAGAGAAGATCATCTACATACAGAAGAATGATTACAGGTTCTCCATCTACAACCTTGATATAAAGGTTCGGATCAACAGAACTTTTTGTGAAGCCTATTCTTTGTAGGTATGCATCCATTCTAGCATACCATGCCCTTGGTGCTTGCTTGAGGCCATATAATGCTTTCTTCAATCTGCAAACATATGCCTTCATGTCTTTAACTTCAAATCCCAAGGGTTGCTCTATATAGACTTCCTCATCTACTGTGCCATTTAGAAATGCAATCTTAACATCCATTTGGTGGATGTTCCATCCCATCGATGCTGCCAGAGAGACCAATGAACGAATCGTTGTATATCTTGTTGTTGGAGCAAATGTCTCTTCATAGTCGATGCCTTCTAGTTGAGAGAAGCCCCTAGCCACAAATCTTGCCTTATACTTATCTATACTTCCATTTGCCGCATGTTTGATCTTATAGATCCATTTGGAAGTTACCACAGATTTGTCTTCGGGCCTAGGTACGATCTCCCAAACTCCATTCTTCATTATAGATTGATATTCTTCATTCATGGCATCCTTCCATTCCTGATGATTGACAGCTTCTTCAAAAGTGGATGGCTCTACTTCTATTAGTTTTGTCATGTATGCAGCATACCCAAATATCTCTTGGGTTTCTTGCTTTCTCTAAATGAGCCTTTCACTGCCCCATGACCTTCTGCATCAAGTAGTGTAGATTTCAACCAGTTAGGTCTCTTTCTTGATTCGGTGAGGACCACAGGTTGAATGGGTTCACTGGGACCCTCATCTTCATGATGAGATTCTTCTTCTTCCCTGTTAACTTCTTCTTCAAATACTGGAAGTTCTTCGTCATCAGAGTCCATGGGAAGTTCCTTAGATTTCTTGAATGCAATACTCTCGTCAAATATGACATCTCAACTTACTTCTATATGGTGTCCTTCCTTTATGTAGATCCTGCAAGCCTTATAGGAGTTATTGTAGCCAACAAATGTTCCTCTCATGCCTGATGGATCTAGCTTCTTTCTTTTGTCCTTTGGTATATGAATATATACGGGACACCCAAAGATACAAAGATGTTCTACAGTTGGTTTCTTCCCAGTGAATACTTCTTCGGGAGTCTTGTTGTCCAGTGACCTGTGGGGACTTCGATTTTGAATATATATTGTTGTCTTCGTGGCTTCACCCCATAGGAATTTTGGTAGATTTTGATCATGTAAAATTGCCTTTAAACTTTCTTCAATGGATCAATTCTTTCGTTCTACAACTCCATTTTGTTCAGGATTATAAGGGATTATCAACTCCCTCTTAATCCCAGATTCCTTAAAGAAGGCTATAATTTTCTTGGATGTATACTATCCTCCATTATTGGATCTTAGTATCTTGATTCTTCTTTCTGTAAGGTTCTCTACTTTAGCTTTGAATTCTTGAAATTTTGTAAATACTTTGTCCTTGGTTTTCATTAAGTAAACACAGGTCTTTCTTGAATGATCATTTATAAATGTGACATAATATAGATGACCTCCAAGTGATTTAGGAGTCACACGGCCACATACATCGGAGTGAATGACGTCCAAGATTTCTTTTGACCGTGAAGCACTACTTCCAAATGGTCTCTTGGTATTCTTACCCAATACACATTCCTTACACACTCCTTCATGATCTTCTTTCAATTCAGGGATTCCATCTACTATGGAGCTTAGAGTTGGTAGAATTTTGAAATGAAGATGACCAAATCTTCTATGCCATAATTCACACGACTTGATTTCAATGTGAACCAAAGCTTGTGCTCTAGGAGATATCAACCTGTAGAGTCTTCCTTCTCGGATACCAATTACTCTTGCATTCTCTATGCTTGAGTTTTTACTCCATACTACAACCTTTCCATCAATGAAAGCTATTCTATCACCCTTATCTTCTAGACTTGAAATGGAAAGTAAGTTCTTATGCAAACCTAGAACAAATAGGATGTTGTTAAGGTGAATGTTGCTTCCATTTTCCAGGTCTATCGAGGTTGATCCAATTCCTCTTACGGGATAGCTCTTATTATCTCCAAGTTCCACTAAGTAAGAAGATTTTGCCTTTGAAAATGTCTTCAATTGTTTATGATGACCAGTCATGTGCCTAGATGCACTGCTATCAATTACCAAAATTCTCTCATCTTGGAATGTGCCAGTGAGTGCCGAGAAGAGGCCTTCATCTTTTGTCTTAATTGCTTCCTCCTTTGTAAAGAATAGGAGATTCCATGCTTCTGTTGGAAAATCAAAGTAATTATATTAGGATTTGATTCTCCTTTCTTGATAATTTCTTGTGAGTGTGTTGGCTTCTTTTACTTCTTTATTATCTTATCTTTCATCAAGCAATTACCATATTATGTCTGTATGAAGATCACAAAACAAGAGACATAAGATATAGGCACTATGCCAAGGCAAACCCCCCCTTGAGGAGAAAACCCAGTCAATGTAATTCTTCCTTTCAATAGTATTCTTTGAGACTCTTCACCCTAGACCAAGACCAGACTTTCCCTCCACACCAAGTCAGCTCCCAAATCTTCCACTAGGCAGTAGCTTCCGGCAATAGTGAAAACTTAGGAGACTTCGATCTCCCAATTCAGACCACGAAATAGAGAGATGTACCAAAAGTTTGATTTTCTTACTCTCTATAGACCTCCCCAAACTTGCACTTCTTTCGACCTCCCAACAACAGACTTCGCACTTCTTCAGCTCTTCTTGAGATATCGAACTAGCTTGAGAGATGAAAATCCAAATGACTTAGACCTCCTTGTATATATAGGCTTCTTGTGGGTTGAATTAGGGTCCTTAGGCCGACTTAATGTGGAGGGTACATAAATCACATTTGACTCAATACTAAACATTTTTACATGATACAGAAACCCAAGAAGGGTCTCTTTGAATGTACAATGACTCTATAAACTCAATATTAATCCTAGGTGTCCAAAATGGGCACTTTGACTAATATAATGATGACCCAAGCATGAAACCCATGCTTTAATAAGTCATTGTTAGAATAATAAAAATTATGTTCTTTATTCTTTTGACAAGTACATTACCTGATGACTCAAGTACATTAATGAAGACCAAACATAGTTACATTTTCCAACAGCTCCCTTGAAGCTTTTATTGATATAGCTTGCTACCTTTGAACACCTTTTAATGAGCTTCTTCAAAATAGTGGAGATCTTCATAATGCCCTTAGTCAAACTTTGCTCTGATACCATGTTGAGAAATCAAAAGGGCAATGATTATATAGATTTCTCTTTACTTGATAATTGCTTGTGATGTCCTTTTACTTATTAGCTTTGTTACTTATTATTATATGAGTGAATCATCAAATAGCTACTAAAATAGAAATCAAAAGGGTAGTGATTATATAGATTTCTCTTTACTTGATAACTGCTTGTGATGTCCTTTTACTTATTATCTTTGTTACTTATTATTATATGAGTGAATCATCAAATAGCTACTAAAACAAGAAGAACAAGAACACAAAATATAGGCTGCAAGCTAGGACCAAAACCTCTGCACTTAAGAGGAAAACCCGCAAATCCCTTCTCTTCCTTGTAGATTCTTTAATTGACAAATTTCAAGACCTTAAGACTGACTTCAAAACCCTCCAAGACCAAGACCAACCTCTTTGGATGATGTTCTAACCCTGATCTTGACAAAGCCAATCAAATCTCTTCTAGTAGCACTTCTGTGACCCCCATTGCAGATCTAAAATTTCGGCCCCCAGCAGTTGTTGTTGCCACACATGTGATCTTTGATCTGCCTTCTAAGCCCTCCTTTGATCTTCGCTTGACTTTCCCTCAATTCAGGAGCATGAGGATTACCCTTGGTGACCTTTGCTTGACCTACTTGTCTCTTTTTCTCCAAGATCAAACTTGAAGATAGAAACCCTAGGTCTTGCTACAGAAACCCTAGTTCTCCTTAGCAAGTGTGAGAAAATTAGCCCAAAAACAAATCTCCTTTGTCCTCCTTCTTCGTTGCCTTCTTCTTCCTCTTCCTTCGCTTGAATGAGTGGTGAGTGAATGTGCTTCAAGTAGGACAAGTTCTCTTCTATTTATAGGCTCTTCCTTTAGGCCGACTTGCCAGCTACCAAGCCGACTTGTTCTTGGAGGGTATTTGAACACCTTTTAAGACAAAAATAATTTTCTTTACAAGTTACAATGTGACCGATGAGGTCTTCAACTTATGACAATGACTCTTTTGACTTCTAGACCTGGGACAAACCCTAGAAGCGCTCAATGGTTGCTTGACCTATAAAATAAAAGACCTTGAGCATGAAACCCATGCTTTGATAATAATAATTTTTCTTTCATTTTACACTTTACAAGATCAAAAGTACATTTCATCTATATGAAGACCAAACCTAGTTACATATTTTTCAACACATTCTGCATAATAGAGAGGCATTGCCAGTGTAGATAGACATTAATTCTCGAGAAGGATCAAGTTGAACAAGGGACGAGGTCCATGTCACCTTTGAAAGGTCAAATCTTACAAGGCTTTTTATTTTAATGGAATAATCATGTAATTTGCAGTCCTTGCTACCTATCAAAAGTGGGCAACCCCATAGGAGAAAAGATTTTTTCTCCTATCTTGGATAGCCAACCAGCCAACAACCCTATTGCATTGCTTAATGTATGGTGATAAGCCACATTTCTACGCCATTTGCACCAGTTAGACGCATCTCCCCATCTAACATTCCTCTTGAAGAAAGGTGTTATTTATGTAGCTCGGACAGGTGTTCTAGTCTTAGATTGTGTCTGTGAGGCTAAGGAACACATTTTCTCCAATACCCAGAAAAGGTTTCGCGAGAAAAGGCCTTGATTAGATTTAATTAAGTAGTTAATTAATTTTCCTAAGTTTAACTTAGGGAAATAACTTAATTAATCAGTATTAATTGGGGTAAATCGATTTTCCTCAGGAGACTTCTAGAAAAGTCACTTGAAAGAGTCAAGATGATCTTAGCCATCGATTGAGATTAGATCATGGTCGCTGATTCATTAACGAGAGATTATAAGAAGAAATTGAAGGGCATTTGGATAAGATATTGAGACACAAATTTGCAATGATAGCAAGGGTGCAAAGGCAGTGCAGGGGCATTGGCAAATGCCAGAGAGAGATCAACAGTGGTTGGAGACATAGTCACCAGGTTCGAGTTCGAGTTCGAGTTCGAGGACCATGAAATTCGAATAAAGTTCGGGTCGATAAAATTCGACATAAAATTCGACATATAGAAATTCGATGTATATTAAAGATAGATATATCATATGCATATGAGAAATGGTATGGAGTGAATTTTATCATGAATATCCTTATAATCAGACTATTAAATGCTTAATATCAAATTTTATATCAGAATAGCAATAGCTGCACTCACCAATTGTTAGCTCAAAACCAAATATCAGACCTTTATGACTGCTGCAACCACAGTTTGTTAGCCCACATACACATGCCAATAACAGATCAGCCTTATAGAGAAATAACTAGCAGAGCTAGGGAATGATTTGGAGATTTGACCACAAAAAAGTGATGTTTAATGCTTGATATCTTGCAAGGTCTGAAAAACGCCGAATTTTTGAAAAACGCCGAATAGAAAAACGCCGAATTTCGAATTTAATGCTTCAAATTCGGCGTATCTGGTGACTAAGGTTGGAGACGAGATTGCAGGAGAGATATCTCATAGCAATTTCCAGGCAAGATAGGAGATTAATTTTTCTGCAGAGAGAGGTCGGTTTCCCAGTGGTGCGAGTTGCTCTAGGTAGGGGTGTGAATTAGCCTAGTAGGCAGTGCAAATTGCTCAAAGAGGACGTAGTGTCGGGGCAAAGAGAAACTTGTAGGAGAGATCGATTTGCGAATTGAATTCAGAATTTCCAATGGAGGCCGAGTTAATTTCTCAGTTAGTGCGAGTTACCAGGAAGGCCGAGTTTATCTGCCAGGCTGCACGTGTAAGCCAAATTGAGTAGCCAGAGGAAGGCCAAATTTGATCTAAGGGACCGAGTTGCTTCCAGGAGGTCAGATTGACTTGCAAAAGTGATCAAAACATTTTTCCAGAGGTTTGCTAAATTTTGGCAAATGATTTTGTAATCTTCTCCATCATAGATTTGTTGAAGAATAATAAAAATACTCAACTGCATAACTGGTTTTCCCCACACCAGGGTTTTTCCAGGGACATTTGTTCAAAAATATTGGTGTCCATTATTTGTGTGTGTGAATAATTTTCTCAATTCCCGTGTTTATTTATTTTTAGTGAAGTTGTAGTTGTGTTTTAGTCAGTATTTATCGCAATCATTTTGCAAAAGACAAATAATCTAAACAAATAGGAGAATAATAACTAGTAACAGTAACAATCTTAAAATTTCACATGCCATCAGAGCGGATTTGAGGGCAGAAGGATTTCCATAGAGCACGGGAAGAGAAAAGTCAAGTGTTTTAAACCAATTTGAATTCTTCAGTTATTTCTCTAGTTTATTTGGGATTTTGCTATATTTCCAATTTTCCAAAGATGGTTGCAGCAGGTTTGGGAGAATAGGATAGGTTAGATGGAGCCTCTAACTTTGGCATGTGGAAGGATAAAATGTCATTCCTTTAGGATGAGTATGGATTGAAGTAGTATGCGGAGAATGTGATAGTCATACCGACAAATCCACAGCAGCAGGCCACCTACAAAAAGGATAATGCCAAAGCGAAAAGGATTATCATTGATGGTGTTAAGGACCATATTGTTCCACATATCGCAAACAAAGACACTACAAAGCAAATGTGGAACGTGTTGATTTCTGGTAGCATCGGATGTGCTCTAAATCTCAAATTTTGCAGGGAGGCTTGGGCACATGTATTCCAAATAACCCAGAAACCATTTTGGGAAATTCCACCCGAAGTCAGTTTTATTAAAATAATTAATTATTTTTAATGGGACCCTAAGTCTAAACTTAGGAAATTAAAATAATTAATGGGCATTAATCTAACTATGGATGTAACTTCTAGAAGAAGACGAGGATCAAGCTGAAATGATCTTAGCCATTGATTAAATTCTAATCTACGCCGTCGAATTTCAACGAGGAGATTATTTAAGGAAGCTTGAGGGTCATTTGGAAGACACAAAGAGAGTTGATCAGTCAGATCGAATTACTAAAGCTAGAAGTAGCACAATGATTTGTAGTGATCACACAGAGAGAGGCAGAGGGAGTTTTGGCTGGAGGATCTTCTCTAGAGCCAAGAATACTTAGCAGAGAGGTAGAGAGACATACAGAGGAGGCAACGCAGAGGCCAGAGAGGGTGACGCAGAGCCAGGAAGGGCTCACGCAGGGCCCACGCAGAGCAGCATAGAGCCTCCTACGCAAAAGTCCGAAATTTGTTGAAGGGCTGGACGTTCTGAGCCAGGAGGGTTGGAATCAGCTCCAGTGGGAAAATCGATTCCCAGCAGAGGTGATTCAGCTGTCGGATCAGCTGAGACTTGCAATGTAGAGTGAGGTAATCTCACTAATTTCTTCCGCCGAGTGATATTATCTGTACTGGATTGCCAGCAAGGCATCCAGAGGTTGTATTTAGAAATAACTTCAACTTAATAATAAAAACCCTCAAATCTGCTACACCGGTTTTCCCGCATTGGGTTTTTCCAGGGATGTTTGTCCAAAAACAACTGTCATTTGTGTGTATCTTTCTCTATTGTTCGGTTTCTTGTTTCAGCATATTATTTAAATGGTGTAGGCTGCAGTGTATGTATTTCAACGTTTGTCGTAGGAAACTGCAAATAACTTGCTCATGTAAATCTAACAAGTAGGAGAAATATCATCAGTTGTTGCAATAGGGATTCCTAGGTTTGAGGAATTTTCAAATGGTATCGGAGCAGTGCAGGTGAAGCAAGAAGAACAGTGCCAGAGAAAGCGCTAAGCA
Organism: Pinus tabuliformis; assembly: GCA_031772625.1. Lineage (NCBI taxonomy): Eukaryota > Viridiplantae > Streptophyta > Pinopsida > Pinales > Pinaceae > Pinus > Pinus tabuliformis. The sequence goes on along the minus strand of CM062810.1, from coordinate 253,217,765 downwards.
AAAAAGGAGATCGAAATAGCTGCAAGAGGCAGCAGTTCGAATCCCCAGAGGGGTTTGCACAGTCCAAGCCAAGAGGGCTGAATTTTCGAGGCAGTCTCTCTCTGAGTGAGTCGATAGAGAGGAAGGGCTTCTAGATCGAAATTTTGTCGTGGCAGAGGGAGCAGTGTTGAGCCTCAGCGTGAGGAAGAGCTGGTGGGACGCAATTTTTCTGCAGGTTGTTTTGTTGGGCAGAAAGACGTCAGAAGAGAGAAGAGAAGCACAGTGAGGGAATTTTTCCTCAGTAGACTTCCTGCCAAGAAGTCCATTTTCTTATTGGCTAAGCAGCAGCAGTAAGAGCAGAGAGGAGCAGTTCAACATTTTCGTGGCAGAGATGGCAACCAATGGGCTGAGAGATCAGGATAGGTTGGATGGGGCATCCAACTACGTCATCTGGAAGGCAAGAATGTCATTCCTTCTAGATGAGCATTCTCTCAAGACCTATGTCGACAGCGTGGTGGCTGTGCCTGTAGATCAAGATTCGTTGAAGAAGTACCGAGCAGAAATGGCGAAGGTCAAGAGGATGATCCTTGATGGAGTAAAGGATCATGTAGTTTGTCACATCGCTAGCAGAGGGACTACTAAGGAGATGTGGGATGCCTTGGCAACACTGTATCAAGGATCTTCCGAGCAGCGAAAGATGTACTTAGAGCAGAAACTAAGATCTGCACAGATGCAGAAGGGGAGCGCATAGATCTATTCCTCACGAAGCTTCAGGAGACCCAGGACGAGTTAGTAGCTGTGGGGTCTACACCTCAAGGGTCCGAGTTGGTTAGATTGGCCCTAAATTCAGTGTCATATGAGTGGCAAGTCCTTGTCCAGAGTATCCTGGGCAAGGTGACTTTGCCAAATTGGGATGAGATGTGGGCAGCTCTTAAGCAAGAGGAGTTGAGGAGAGATCTAGTCAAGTGTAAGCTTGATGAAAGCAGCAGCAGTGGGTCGAAGCCCAAGGAGGAGAATGAGAATGCAGGCCTTGCATCCAAGGGGCAGCAGGAACAGCGGAGGTGGAAGAAGGACGTCTCGAAGATAAAATGCTTCAGGTGTGGTGAAATGGGTCACTACGCAACACAGTGTCCTCTCAGGAAGAAGGACAAAGATGAGAAGCACAATCCAAAGGCTGCACCCGCGAAGATCGAGGAGGAGTTTTCCATGAAAGTCGAGATACCTCCAGGAGGGAGGTGGGTTGATTTGGAGCTGTAGTTCGAAAGAGCTACAGATGGGCAGGATCCTTGAGGAGCCCACCTCTCGGATCAATTCCTTGCTACGGGAGCCCAGATCAGAAGTAGCAGGATGGATTAGTGTCAGTTGGTGCAGAGGAGTGTTGGAGCGATAGATGCAGTGGCTAGAACGCCAAGTCTGAGCAGCGTAGTGCAGAGTTGCAGCAGTGCAGGGAGGCATAGTGCAGTAGCAGCAGCAACGCAGTGGCTTCAAAGGGATAGCGTGGGACTAGCAGCAATCAAATCTTCAACATCGAGATGCATCTATGTTGAACACTTGTTCAGTAATTTGGGATCTTTTTCAGTTGTTGAAACAGTAGCAGCAGCAGTTTGCAGTTCAGGGGCAGTTGGCAGTGGCAGTCCCAACAAGCACAGATGCAGAATTTCAGAGGGAGCTATAGTACGGATGCAGCGTTGAAAGTGGTAGTGTCAGCAGCAGTACAGTTGCAGCAGCAGCGCAGTAGTTGGTGGACAGCATGTCAGACATCAGCAGCGCAGAGGACGATGTTATGAAGTCAGGGTGATGCTTCAGTGGGAGGCATTGCTAGAGCACATTCCTCACTAAGAGGGAATGTTTATTTTTGGTAGCATCGGATGTGCTCTAAGTCTCAAATTTTGCAGGGAGGCTTGGGCACATGTATTCCAAATAACAAAGAAACTGTTTTGGGAAATTCCACCCGAAAGCAGCTTTTTTAAATAATTAATTATTTTTAATGGGACTCTAAGTCTAAACTTAGGAAATTAAAATAATTAATGGGTATTAATCTAACTATGGGTGTAACTTCTAGAAGAAGACGAGGATCAAGCAGAAATGATCTTAGCCATTGGTTAATTTCTAATCTAGGCTGTTGAACGTCAACGAGGAGATTATTTAACGAAGCTTGAGGGTCATTTGGAAGACACACAGAGAGTTGATCAGTCAGATCGAATTCTGAAGCTAGAAGCCGCGAAATGACTTGTAGTGATCATGCAGAGAGGGGCAGAGGCAGTTTTGGCTGGAGGATCTTCTTCGGAACCAATAATACTCAGCAGAGAGGTAGAGAGACACATAGTGGAGGCAGCGTAGAGGCCAGAGAGGGTGATGGAGAGCCAGGAAGGGCCCACGCAGAGCAGCGCAAAACCTCCTATGCAGAAGTCCGAAATTTGCTGGAGGGCTGGACATTCTAAGCCGGGAGGGCTGGAATTATCTCCAGAGGGAAAATCGATTCCCAGTAGAGGTGACGCATTGCCTTAGAGGCTGACGTAGGCCCACGCAGGGGCAGCGCATAAATAGCTGGGGAACTCTTCAATTGCCGGATCAGCCGGGACTTGTAGTGTAGAGTGAGGTAATCTCACTAATTTCTTCTACCAAGTGATATTCTTTGTATTGGATTGCGAGCAAGGCATCCAGAGGTTGTATTCATAAATAACATCAGCTTAATAATAAAAACCCTCAGATCTGTTACACCGGTTTTCTCGCATTGAGATTTTATGGGGACATTGTCCAAAAACAATTTTGTCATTTGTGTTCATCTTTCTCTATTGTTCAGCTTCTTGTTTCGGCATATTATTTAAATGGTGTAGGCTGTAGTGTATGTAGTTCGATATTTGTCATAGGTAACTGCAAATAACTTGTTCATGTAAATCTAACAAGTAGGAGAAATATCATCAGTTGCTGAAGTAGGGATTCCTAGGTTTGAGGAATTTTCACAAGACGCCATAGTAAAACTATACTAGAATCCCTCAAAGTACAAGAAGATGATTCTCAAAGAGAAGATGACGACCATCAAGCAGCAGAAGGGAGAAGTGACTCCCTACCTCACCAGAGTTCGACATGCTAGAGATGAGTTAGTTGCAGTAGGAGACAAGCCAAGTGACAATGAGCTAGTGCACATAGTACTGAATGTGTTTTCCAAGGAATGGAGTATGCTCATCCAAGTGATTTTTGGGCAAGATAAACTTCCAAGATGGGATCGCCTATGAAGTGACTTCACTCAGGAGGAGCTTAGGCTCAACTTGGTCAATGGTACCAGTCGTAGCGGCAAGACACCGAAGGTAGAGAAGGAGCAAGAAAATGTCACCTTGGTAGGAAAGGGAAAAGCGATAAAAGGATCCAGTAAGGGACAAAGCACAAAAGGAGGAAAGAAGAAGGACCTATCAAAGGTAAAGTGTTATGGTTTTCATGAATTTGGCCACTATATCAGCGATTGCCCATAGAGGAAGAAGAAGGGAAAGAATCAAGTAGCATCTTCAACAGATGCAGATGAGCTCTCCAACAGGATGGAACAGGAATTTGCGTTGATAGTTTGTCTGTCCTGCTCGACTTCATAAGGTGTCTGGTACATAGACAAGGGAGCGTCATTTCATATAACAATAGTTAGAGAGTGTTATTTTTTATGGATATGGTATCATCGAACAGGGGTTCTAGTCTCTAAGGTTTCAATGAAGCTAAAGAACGCGAGATCTCAAAAACCCAGAAAAGGTTTCGAGAGAAAACACTTAGAAACCCCTCAATTAAATTAATGATTAATTAATGGGTATTAATTGAGGAAATTGATTTTGCTCTAGAGACTTCCAGAAAAATGACTGCACGGAGTCTAAGATGATTTGAGCCATCGATCATGATTAGACCCTGGTTGTTGATGTTCCAGCGATAGATTATAATGTTGAAAATGTAACTAGTATCGGTCTTCATAATTGTTGTCTAGCTCAGGACATGATGTAATTTATATGTATTTGTAAAAAAAGAAAAGAAAAAAAATTGTGAAGATCAAAGAAAATTATTTTTGTAAGCATGGGTTTCATGCTCTTTTTATTATATTTCTAGGTCTAAGCACCCATTTTGTACTTCTACGGTTGAGTCATGAGTCATTGTTATTGTAATTATGTTCTAGACCCTTCTTGGGCTTTGTTACCCACCATTTTGTGGGTAATATCCCTAAGAAAAAAAAATCTCCAAGATGGTCCTCAACCAGCAGCCAGCACCCACCAACTAGCTCATTATGCCATTTCTTCACCACCCGAGCCAGCAATGTGGTCCCTCGCACATGTGCCATGATCATATGTTTCAAGGTGGGCCTTCTGAACCTAAAGGTATGCCTTGTCATTTGGAAATTGAGTATTGTAGTCTACTTATCATGGACACTTATGGGCATGGATTAATGGGGGAATTCGGCAGAAAGAATGGGCTAGGTCTGTGCTCTTGTCCCCTAGACGCCTTTTAGGTATTAACCTTGGATTCTAGTCTCATGGGCTCTCTTTTACTGACCATTTGGCTCTAGGGATGGTATTTCATGGAAAACCTCAATTTTGGTTATGTGGTTCTGCTCCATTATCTACTTATATTACCCTCTTTCCATTCATTATCAACCCATTCATCATTTGTTAAAGCTCTGATACCACTTGTTATAGATCTAACCCAAAAATATAAGCTAATAGAAATAAACCCAAGAAATAACAAGATCTGAATATAGTTAGAACTGCTTCTTTATTGATCAAACCCTTAAGGTAGGGCAACACCATACATTCACTCCTTAAGGAAGGAGAACACTCAACAAGCCATATGCCTGTTCATACAATATTCCTTGACACCTCTCAATGGGGAGTCTCTAGCCTCTATATAGGCCTCATACATACAATACCATGGGTCATTACCATGGTTCTCTCAATACCATCTATCTAATACCAAGGGCTTATTACATTATTGCTAACTACTTGTGGCCCCTTACATGATGCAGGTTAACCACCTTATTTATTACTATGGCCCATTCCATTATTACATTATTCCCTTGGGTACCTCCCTCTGTACCCCATATTATCCCCCCTAGGTATACTACATCATTTCTCCCACCGGGGTCCACATTCCCCCATTCGGTCCACATAGGGTTAGCATGCCCCTTCCCCTTGCCCACACCTTGGGTCATGGCCTGGAATGAAACCCGAAGGTTGATGCGGCTAAAAAGAAAGATAAAAGCATATTTGGCCACATTCAACAAGAAAATGTACCACAAAATGCAAAAGATGGTCGAGACAAACACATTTAGCACGTGGGCAAAAGCCAATACATGAGCTCTACCCCATCATCATGGCCATCAACCTAATTCCTACAAGTTCTATGAGCCTCCTTCATCATATAGGAACCCATGATTGTCCCAACCCCTGCTGGGCAATGAAGCGCCCCACCTTAAAAGGGGGTTTCACTGTTATATCTTATACATCATGCTCTTACCCCTTGAGCCCCAAGTAATTAATCAAAGAAAATCATAAAAAAGCAAAAGGCATATAAAGAAGGGTGGAAAAATCAAGGTCGAGGCACCTCATGTACCACGATTGCTCCCTCCTAAACATTATAAACTCAAGTGTGGGCTTCCCTCTTATCAGCTACCCTTGTACCCTAGCATGTGACCCAAGGCTACCCCTTCTCATTCCTTACTTCATTCACCTATCTGCCACATGCCACCACCTTTTGAAGTATGTACCTTGACTATATTATCCCCTTTAGAAGTAGAAACCACCTAATAGGATTATTGGTTAACCCCATTTGGAGTGTAGGAGACATTGGCAAACCCCAAAGCCCATTATGGAAGGGTAAACCATTATGAAGTTCCCACCTGTGGTCCATGATTTAGTAAGTTTATTTATTCGATTTCTCTAATCACTTGTTGTACTGGAAAGCTAGGGGACGCATTGAATCTTATGCAGGATTGCAGATGGTCTCCACCTTGGGTTTGGTCTCATATACGGGGTCCTAATCCTTCATAAGGCTACATTGGCAGTTGTAGAGTGTGCATTGAGAGCCATGACCCTCCACAGCAGTAGAAAACACTCCATGGATCCCCACAACCATTCAGAGATTGCTCGTGGTTCATTTATTGGACAAGGAAGATGCACCTGATCCATCATGCCTAGCTAGCACCTGACTTACACCATACACTTGGCAGATGATCCAGGACTTGCACGATGATGTGGCATCACCTACACCATCATCCTATCCCTTGCAGGCGATCTACAGGCATCTTCGATTTGTTTGGAGACCCATGAAGACACTTGTGTGCCCCCACATGTCATTTGGAGCACCACAGGTCATTACAAGGGGCCAACCCCTTGTCCACTGCTTTTGAGGGTCCTATTCTTCATCGTGGCACCCATGGACCTCATTAAGCCTCTTAGAGGGCCCTACGACATGCACAGATTATTATTTGACCTCTTGAAAGGCTTACTTTTTCATTTAAGAGCTAGTTTGTTGGGCTTGTCACCAAAAGTTTAATTATTAGAACATTATTTTATTTTTGGGGCTTATGTAGGCCAAGGAGGCTAATTCGAACTCCTAATTTGTGTATAAATACAAGTGAGATGAGTTCATTTTCTCATCATCACTTTGGATTGGATCTCTTCTCTCTCTTGAGAATTTCGCACTTTTTCTAGAGGATGAATTGGAGCTTTATGGATGAATTTTGATGTGTGGATATTGGTCTATCTTCTCTTGGAGCTTCTCTCTTGTCAATTGTGAATGGTTGGATATATTTTGTTACATGTAAGTACATGTTTTTAATGTTATTCTTGTTTTACTTTGTCATATACATTGGATTGGGATTTTCGTTGTTCTAGGGATAATTGTTGCATGCATTTACTGCTTAAAATTGTGGAATTTTGTCTCTATTATAGCATCTCTCAATGTATGGACCATGTAATATGAAAGAAATATCCTAGGGGTAATTCTATCAAAGAATTTGACCTTGATAAGACACTTCCTTTGCACATTGAAGTATAAAAGCTGCAAGAATCAAGATTGCTTCTCCTTGACCTAGAAGGCTAACGAAGTGGTCTTGAGGCCTCCTTGACTGGGAGTCAAGAAATCCTACTCATATTCATCATAGACTCCATTCTCCAAAGACTAAGGCACTAATCTACCAAGAGGTGATCACCAAAAATCACATTCTTTCACGTTCTTCCAAGTCTAGCCAAGTTGGGGCACCTAGGGCATCAATTTCTTGATAAGCTAGCCCTCCAAAAAGATCAATCTCCTACGATCTCCTGCATTGGTGTTTCCTCAAGGTTTCTTCTAATTTTGAAGTCATTCCAACGATGGAGTTAGGAGAAAAGCCAAGCCCTAGCTCCAGGATCAAACTTTGCCTTAGCATCCCCAAGGCTAGTGCCTCATAAGATCAAACCAACACCTTCAAGTGAAAATTCTTTCTTTGATCCTTTCCCCACTTTGTCTAGGGTAAGAACATCATTGGTTTCCATACTAATTCCTCCTATCCTAGACTGAGTCTGCTTGGTCCCGTGTGGTCCTGTTCCTTTGAAAAGACAATTCTTCAAGAACCATCCAGGAAACCAATTTCAATAAGGATTTTAGGGATTGGGAAACTCCTTCACAAGTCATATCCCATAAACCTAACCCTCAAATACTCCCTTCCTTTCCCTAGAAGACATTGTACCTTGCTTAGAAAGCAAGCAAGCCTTATCTTACTAACTCTTCCAAGAAAGGAATTATTGGGGTCACTCCACATCATTTCATTGACTTATCCTTCATCAATGACTCCATAATATATCGACTCTCCTCCCATCGATGAAAGTCCATAAATAGAAGGGAGCCTTAGCTGAGGTGGCAATGGGCTAAGTCTCCATTTGTTGCCCTTGGTCTAGCATTTGCCCTTTAGGGATCCCCCTTAGGTCCTCTGCTAGTTTGAGCGGTAACATTTTGGCGTCATTGCCGGGGATACGAAACGTGTGTTTTGTTCCCCGTACGAGATATTGACATATCATTATTGGTAACTCCATTGGAAGAACGAAGCCCTAGTTCTACATTGAACTTTAAGGTCAATGCTTGTAGGGTGAACAAGCATTTTTCTAGGCATTTGTAATTTCACCCTAGCGACTCCTACATATTTTTCATGTATACCTCAAATAGGTTGTCATTCTTTAATAAATTTCCCGCTTTGGACATTGCTAGCATCCCTAGGCATCCTAATCATGTCATGGGAAGGATGGTACGTGGGGTGCCCGTGTTTGATGGTGATCCAGTCTCCACAATTGCCCACATAGAAAGATTTAACGCACATGCTTCAAGAAAGAAGGTTTTCCATCAAGATGTCCTTATGTTATTGTTCATGGGATCTCTCAGTGGTCATAACTCATGGCTACATTATCATGAACCTAGGAGCATCTCATCTATTGAAGAGTTCGTTGATGGCTTTCTTGAACATTTTCAAATACACCCTACATTAAGCATCCAAGAGGAAGCCTTCATCGACCATCATCAAGACATTAAGAATCTAGGTAATGAGCAAGAAGAAGAGTCCTCCTTAGGTCCACATGATGATGATTTTGAGGACACGTGCTGGGAAGGAAGAGTTTATGGAAAGTAAAATTGAGACTACCCTTACCTTTCTCAAGGATATTGCTCCCGATGAATCCTATTTTGAAAACCCTGAGAAAGGTGATCCCATTAGCCCCTTGGAGGATGACATTGAAGATTATTTCCACATTGAAAAGGAGAAATGGGAAATTGTTGGTCCTCAATTTGATTGTGCTCCCATTTACAACACGGACAAGGAGGATGAGGATGAGATTGATCTTCCCTTCCCCTCAGGCACTATTTATGATGACATACCCATTGATACCTTTGGGAAGGAGCATCTTCATTTTCCTTTGCATAAAGAGGGGCAGTTGGAAGTGATCAATCTTCCTTTTATGAGAGACCCAATCTTCGATACTAAGGAAATTGATACGGCTCCCACTTCTCCTGAATATGATTCTATGTTCAAATGACTCCAGCCTTTAGATTATGATTTTGGGAAAGAAGAACTTATTGAATACAATACTTCTTTCTCCCTTTTTCCTATTGATCATCATCTTGAGTCTTCATCAAGTGATTCCCTCACCCCTGGTTCGATGATCTCTAGTAACTATAAGCTCTTCCCCACTCCCGAGTATAGTGTCAAGAAAAAACCCTTCATTGATTATACTTTTCTTCCTTGGACGCACCCTCAGGGTTTTGATCACTCCATAGTCTCCCCTTTCCAATGTAATCATCATGTGAAACCTACTCGTTTTACTCCATCTTGTCGACCTCCCTTTCCTACTAATCATAACCCGATGAAAATCGTAAGCCATGGCGTACATATAAAGGACAATGGTGGAAGTGATATGCCAAAGATTGCCATCCATCAAAATTTTATGAGCTTGGTTGTCGACATCTCTAACTTTTGGTTGCAAGAGAAGATCTAATGGACTAGATTACATCATTTTCTTACCTCTTCTCACATAATCATCCATGTGTGGGCATCATATTTTCCCACCTTTCAGCCACAACATCCTCCATGTGTTTGTGTTTGCATTCGCTTTGGGATTTGTTGCATGAGTAATCATATAGGCAGGCATGTTTATATTGACTTGATGATATGTTGGTTGCACTAGCTTTATGATTACACTTAATAATAGCTTCGTCATATGCATGTTAGGGTAGGATGCATTGCATGCTCATTTTCGCATTAGAACTACTGTCATATGATATTTTTAATGGTAGTTAGATGCATACTTGCATATTTTATTTTATGGCCTAACATTTAGCCTGTGCAATCATGAGATGTCGCGAAAGAATGTTGCCCCGTGTTTTTCATCTATTAAATGTGCAGGTGACTGGTCTACGGTAACCAAGAGATTGTTGGAGTTCTCGTGACCTCCCGTTTGAGTAGCTTCTCCCACTTCTTTGACAGATCACGTCCTAGTTGGAGCCAGATGTTACCCACCATTTTGTGCGTAATATCCCTGGGAGAAATTTTTTCTCCAAGATGGTCCTCAGCTGGCAACCAGAAGCCCCTTGCAACCACCAACTAGCTCATTATGCCATTTCTCTACCAACTGAGCGGGTCTCCCAAACCTAAACGTATGCCTTGTCATTTGGAAATTGAGTATTGTAGTTTGCTTATCATGGACACTTATGGGCAGGATTAAGGGAGGAATTCAGCAAAAAGAATGGGTTAGGTTTGTGCTCTTGTTCCCTAGACCCCTTTTAGGTATTAACCTTGGATTCTAGTCTCGTGGGATCTCTTTTACTGATCATTTGGCTCTAGGGATGGTATGTCATGGAAAACCCCGATTTTAGTTGTGTGGTCCAGCTCCCTTATCCGCTTATATTACCCTCTTTCCATTCATTACTACGCCATTCATCATTTCTCCCACCTGGGTCCACATTCCCCCATTGGGTACACATAGGGTTAGCATGCCCCTTCCCCTTGCCCACACCTTGGGTCATGGCCTGGAATGAAGCCCGGAGGTTGATGCAGCTAAAAAGAAAGATAAAAGCATATTTGGCCATATTCAATAGGAAAATGTACCACAAAATCCAAAAGATGGTTGGGACAAACACATTTAGCACGTGGGAAAAAGCCAATACACGAGCTCTACCCCATCATCATGGCCATCACCCTGGTTCCTATAGGTTCTATGAGCCTCCATCATATAAGAACCCATGATTGTCCCAACCCCTAGTGGGCAATGAACCGCCCCACCTTAAAAGGGGGTATTCATTGTTACATCTTATACATCATGCTCTTCCGCCTTGAGCCTCGAGCAGTTAATCAAAGGAAATCATAAAAAGGAAAAAGGCATATAAAGAAGGGTGGAAAAATCAAGGTCGGGGCACCTCATGTACCATGATTGCTCCCTCCTATACATTATAAACCCAAGTGTGGGTTTCCCTCTTATTAGCTACCCTTGTACCCCAGCATGTGACCTAGGGTTTTCCCTTCTCATTCCCTACTTCATTCACCTATCTTCCACATGCCACCACCTTTTGAAGGATGTACCTTGACTATATTATCCCCATTAGAAGTATAAACCACCTAATAGGATTATTGGTTAACCTCATTTGGAGCTTAGGAGACGATGGCACATCGCGAAGCCCATTATGGAAGGGCAGGCCATGATGAAGTCCACACCTGTGCTCCATGATTTGGTAAGCTCATTTACTCGATTTCTCTAATGACTTGTTGTACTGGAAAGCTAGGAGACGCATTGAATCTTTATGCAAGATTGCAGATGGTCTCCACTTTGGGTTTGGTCTCCCTATATGGGATCCTAATCCTTTAGAGAGCTACATTGGCACTTGTAGGGTGTGCATTGAGAGCAATGGGCCTCCACAGCAGCAGACAACACTCCATGGATCCCCACAACCATTCAAATATTGCTAGTGGTTCACTTATTGGACGAGGAAGATGCACCCGATCGATCATGCCCAGTTGGCCCCAAACTTACACCATATAGTTGGCAGATGATCTAGGACTCGCACGATGATGTGGCATCACTTGCACCATCATCCTAGCCCTTGCAGGTGATCTACAGGCATCTTGGATTTGTTTGGAGACCCATGAGGACACTTGTGTGCCCCCACATGTCATTACAAGGGGCCAACCCCTTGTCCACTGCTTTTGAGGGTCATATTCTTCATTGTGGCACCCATGGACCTCATTAGGCCTCTTAGAGGGTCGTACGACATGCATAGATTATTATTTGACCTCTTGAAAGGCTTACTTTCTCATGTATGAGATAGTTTGGTGGGCTTGTCACCAAAAGTTTAATTATTATAACATTATTTTATTTTTGGGGCTTATGTAGGCCAAGGAGGCTAATTCGAACTCCTAATTTGTGTTTAAATACAAGTGAGATGAGTTCATTTGCTCATCATCACTTTGGATTGGATCTCTTCTCTCTCTTGAGAATTTCACACTTTTTCTAGAGGATGAATTGGAGCTTTATGGATGAATTTTGATGTGTGGATATTGGTCTATCTTCTCTTGGAGCTTCTATCTTGTCAATTGTGAATGGTTGGATATATTATGTTACATGTAAGTACATGATTTTAATGTTATTCTTGTTTTACTTTGTCATATGCATTGGACCGGGATTTTCGTTGTTCTAGGGCTAATTGCTGCATGAATTTACTGCTTAAAATTGTGGAATTTTGTCTCTATTATAGCATCTCTCAATGTATGGGCCATGTAATATGAACGAAATCTCCTAGGGGTAATTCTATCAAATAATTTGACCTTGATAACCCATTTCCTTTACACATCAAAGTATAAAAGCTGCAAGATTGCTTCTCCTTGACCTAGAAGGCTATCGAAGTGCTCTTAAGGCCTCCTTGACTAGCAATCAAGAAATACTACTTATATTCATCATAGACTCCATTCTCCCAAAGACTAAGGCACTGATTTACCAAGAGGTGGTCACCAAAAATCACATTCTTTCACCTTCTTCCAGGTCTAGTCAAGTTGGGGCACCTAGGGCATCAAGTTCCCGATAAGCTAACCCTCCAAAAACTTCAATCTCCAACGATTTCCTACGTTGGTGTTTCCTCAAGGTCTCCTCCAATTTTGAATCCATTCCGACGGTGGAGTTGGGAGAAAATCCAAGCCCTAGCTCTAGGATCAAACTTTGTCTTACCATCCCCAAGGCTAGTGCCTCATAGGATCAAACCAACACCTTCAAGTGAGATATTCTTTCTTTGATCCTTTCCCCACCTTGTCTAGGGTAAGAACATCATTGGTTGCCATACTCATTCCTCCTATTCTAGACCAGGTCCGCTTGGTCCCGTGTGGTCCCGTTCCTTTGAAAAGATGATTCTTCAAGAATCATCCAAGAAACCAATTTCACTAAGGATTTTAGGGATTGGGAAACTCCTTCACAAGTCATATCCCATAAACCTAACCCTCAAATCCTCTCTTCATTTCCCTAGAAGCCATTGTACCTTGCTTAGAAAGAAAGCAAGCCTTATTTTTTTAACTCTTCCAGGAAATTAATTATCAGGGTCACTCCACATCATTTCATTGACTTATCTTTCATCAGTGACTCCATATTATACCGGGTCTCCTCCCATTGGTGAAAATTTGTATATAGAAGGGAGCCTTAGCTGAGGTGACAGTGGGCTAAGCTTCCATTTGTTACCCTCGGTCTAGCATTTGTCCTTTAGGGATTCCCCTTAGGTCCCGTGCTAATTTGACCGATACTAGGGTTATTATGTCAAAGAAAGAAAATTTATTTTATGTAATCTAGTCATATATTACTCCTCCACCAAGTCGGCCTCAAAGGTTGTGAAGTCAACCTCATGAAGGGAACTCGACCTCACAGAAGACTATATATAAATGGTGAATTTGACCTATTGTGGCGTCCAATGATCAAGAATTCGATCTGAAATTTCCAAGTTAAGGAAAGAAGTGTGAAGAGCCTAGAAGTAGAGGTCTACATCATCACAAGAGAAGGAGAATCATAGCAGAGGAGAAAGAGACACTTCTCTAGCTAAAGGAGCCAAAATTTTTGTGATTTCTGTCACAGGTGTGAGTAGACTGAGGTGCGTTGTACGGGCGAAGGTGCAGGCCGAAATTTCACAATTGCAGAGAAGGGTCAAGACCCTTGGAAGAGTTGACTTGTGTTGGCATTTGAAGAAATTGACTAAAGTTTGACTGATCTTCTTGGGAGGTTGACTTGGTGCATGGCATCTTCTCCTTGTCCTTGTCTCTAATGGAAGGAATTTTCACTTAACTAATTGCATGTGGCCACCTCATCCTCCACGACTTTAATGTAACTCTAGCTACCATGCAAGAAATGGAAGTGCATACCAGTTTCCTCCCTTATTTCGTTTTCACTTCATTTAGGACCTCCTCCCTTGTTCTAATGTACATGGCATCTTCCGTCATCCTCTTCTCCCTAATTTTACTCCTTTCTCTACTCCTCGACTCCCACTCTTTTGCATGTCCACCTCACTAATGCTTTCCTCAATCCACTCAATCATTGCCTCTCTTTCCTCATGTGCACTACTTCCTCCTCTTCACTCCCTTGTTACTTCACTCAACGCCACAACTACTTGACTAATGTGACTCCATAGTGAGCTAATGCACATTGGTTTTGCTCCTTCACCTCATGTTTTTACTCAGACTACACTAGAGAACACCTCACCCATGACAACTCAGAGCCACTGCAGTTACACTCTAGTGTTAGACACCTCACTCTGTTTTTCTCCACTTTGACTGCAGCTGGATGAGGAGTTGACTCAACACCACTCATGGATGTGCATGGATCTTCATTGCATGAGGATTTCAATATCCTTCATTCATGAGTATTCATTATATACAGGTGTTGTATACTTGTTCAGGATTGGATCTTCTTCCGCGATAGCATATACTTTCTATCTCTCTCACTTTCTCCATCTCTCTTCTAGCTTCTACTCTATTGTACAGGAACATTGGTGTCTTGATCCCGTAACAGTCTTCTTGGTGCAACCAGCTTCTTAGATTTTGCAAAATCATGCTCGGTTGTGATCTATTTTGTCTCTCCAAGTTTGTCAATATTCTGACGTTTTTCTTGTGCAATAAAATAAAATCTATGAGCCTTTTCTTTGGATAAAAATCTGCCATTTAAAGCGCTTTCTGTCTATTTTATTTTTTCCGTTAAAAGCTAACTTCAGAGATAATTTCACCACCTCAAAAAACAATTTATTCTACGACTTCATTACCCACTGCTTTATTGGCCAAAAACAACCATTAATGGCATACTTGTTTTTATGTGTTGTTTTGCAGATTTACAGGTGGAAACAGTGCATGTGATACTAGTGTCACCCTCCTGTGGTTGGCAAGCACCAGCCCAAATGGAGAGGAAAGTTTGTGTGTGACATGAAGAGAAAAAATTTCTACGTGTTGCATTGAGATTTCTTATCCCAGATCTACCAAGCAAGCCATTTTCCATAGGGGTAAAAATCTGTGCTAACAGGTCCACATGCCAAGATGATGATTAATGGTAAATGTATAGAATAAGGTGATTGAGGTGATTCCTTTTGAACGACTACCGGAAAAATAGTCTAAAGGAGTCACCATAAAATATAGAGCCTCCAAGAGATTAGGAACCAAACCAAGGCACAAATGCATGGAAAAGCTAAGATCAAATACACAGACTGTTGTTGACTTCCGTAGTAATCATGTGGATATCATCATGTACACCAATGTCATTTGGTATAACACTGTATAAATAATGCAGGGAAAAGCTATTATTACTTCAAATGGCAAGCAATGATGATTATCTAACAAAATTAATTCTACTCGAAATACTTATAGCCTGATATAATATTTCCAAGGATTAATTGGACCAAAGCTTCAATTAATTGTACATATGAGAAAAGTCCCATTGTCCAAGCAACACATTGTTCATTTTAAAATTTAAAATATTTGTGATACTATAATAGACAGATTATGTAAAAAAATCAGAATTGTTATGATTGTTGCCATTACCAATATGATAGATAGTGATGGGTTCTGATTTGATACTGTCTAAAATCTCCAATTTGAAAGGTTCATTAATAGCCCTTATTCGTTGTTCAGCTTCCTCCCTAGAAACCTCTTCCCTTATAAGAGGTAAGTTTCGACGTATAATGCGATCCTACAAATGATGACAAATAAATTTCAAATCTTAGTGGTTGCAAGCTCCAGTCCACCCTTTCAGAAAAATCTTGAATGTTCTCGGAAAGACTACAGAAATAAACCCAATGCATAAACATGATTCTCACCATTTCTTTCTTTATTTTCTTGAGATCTTTGTCTGTTAAAGGCTGCATATCAAAATCATAGTAAAAGCCCCTTTCAATCCATGGACCTATTGTGACCTTCGCATCTGGAAAAACTTTTTGGACAGCCATGACCAGAACATGAGCACTCTGCAAATTATACACCATGTTATGATCAAATTGTATAATGCCATGCACCCCTAATATTATCAAATTAAAATTTCATCCAAATAAATAAACTATATGTCAACGTAAGACTTGTAAAAGAATTACAGTGCAACCTCGCTGAAGTAGAAATATTATAATAAGTTAATTGAATGCTCTATTAAAAATGAGAAAATTACAAACTGGCAAGAATATCGATTGCCTATGGCCCATAACCATTCTTGTAATGTACTTCACCATAACATATTTATTGGGCATTAGACTATGTGTACATGAATTATTTTGTGTCCATGCTCTTGACTTTGTAAGTGTTCTAGACCCTCGACCTTTATTGTGTCATATTTCAATATTTCTAAAATGCCACTTTTATGTAATAAGGGCCTTACCCATTTTTTTAAACTTAAGCTTTAAGTCAAGGTATTATTTTTATATGAGCAAAATACCAGAAATGAAAGAAGATACACACAAGAAATCAAAGAAGAACATATTAAAGTATGAGAAGAGGATAATCAGAACAACCTCCTCATAACAATCTCGGCTTGTGGACCAAAACATCAAGCAACCTCAAATATGAAAGCAATTTTCCACCTCTCTTAAAAACTCTTTTGTGTGTGCATGTACATGTACACACATATATATGTATAAATACACACATATATAAAGTGAAAAGTTGTAGGGGAAGTGATGAAAGTTGTCCAAATTTCCAATAAAATACGATAAAATGAGTGAACATTTTAGACTATGTCACCTGAAGATAAGGGTAGAGAACTGTTAAAATGGCAACTAGGGCCAAACTCCATATGGGTCAGCTTATTTATGGCAGCTGATATTTTTATTGGATCCCTCTCGTTGAGAGGTTTAGGATTGATCCAAAGATCATCCGATTCCGATAAGTATTTATGGAGATATGAATTCATTTTGATTATGGATTTATTATCTAGCTGACCAGCCACTGATGTAGGCTCAAGAAGCCCAAATGTCATGTCTATTCAACCTATACGTTTTGATATAAATATAAGAGGATTTGATGTCATTTAGACACTCTCAAGGGTGATCTCCTCTCCACGTCTTGGGTTTTTGGAGAAGAAGAATCACTAAGAATACGTTGGAGCCCTAGCTGCAAATGATGCCCTAATCCGAGAAGACATCTATCCGCTGGAATATGATTCGTTGTTAATCTATATACACTGTTCAGGAAGTGGTGAAACCCTAAAGGACTTACGCAGTTAATACATAGAGAGTATAACGCAGTCATGCTGTTATGAATAACGCAGTCCTGGCAATTAGCGCTGGAAATAATTATGAATACGCAGGCAATAGCAACGCAGTCTTGAAGACTGATTCCTCGCAGTCAACACACTGTAGACTCATTCACAGGTCATACGCAGATACATTGGAAGACCAATCGCAAAGCATGGACAGTCATGGAATCTATACGCAATGGAAACCATACGCAGTTATAAAATCTATACAGCAAGGACAGTCATGGAATCTGAACGTTATCAAGGGAACACAGCATCATATGCTGTCCAGAATCCTCAACACGCAACGCAGTTAAGGGATGACCGCAGTCAAATGTAACGTTAAACCCTAACACACAGTCAATTGTAGCCACAGTCTACACAGTCAACGAGATGCCATCAAGAATCATTATACGTTGTTCATGGTTATATGCAGTCTAGGGTTACGCAGGGCATAAAGATTAATACGCTGGTCATGAAGCATAAAGACTGTCAACGCAATATATAAATGGAAATGCAGTCAATATTGGAACGCAGGTTAATATGCCACGCAGTTCATATGTATGTCAACGCAACGTATATGTATGAAACGCAGTCAGTCACATATATGTATGGAACACAGTCACTTATATGTATGGAAGAAAACCCTATACAGAAAATAAT
The DNA here is from genome assembly GCA_031772625.1 of Pinus tabuliformis. NCBI lineage: Eukaryota > Viridiplantae > Streptophyta > Pinopsida > Pinales > Pinaceae > Pinus > Pinus tabuliformis. The sequence continues at coordinate 253,199,910 of CM062810.1, read as the reverse complement.
GGGACTGCATGGAGTATTGCGTGGAACTATAGCCTAGCTGCTTTGCTAGGCTGCAAGCCATAGCAAGCAGCTAAGGCTGATATGTATATGAACCCTATAATGAAGTAACAGAAGGGCATTATGAACAGCATCATGAAATATATGGGCAACATGATGAACATGGACAGCATCATGAGATATATGGGCAACACTATGAGATCATGGACATGGGTAGCACAATGATACATGGAGCAAGGGCAGAAGCATGATGATGATGCACATTAGTTTGTGCAGTATGATGATGGATAAGATCATGGACATGGGCAGCATGATGATAATCATGATTAGTGCAGCATGGTGCAGTATGTAGTGGTGCAACTGGAGGACCAGATGCAGCACGATGATAGGTGAAGAGGTCACCTTGGAGAATCAGTTGAAGCAGAATGTCTTCAACTGATCTCATCGTTATAGAGATTATGTATGCTCAGATCTAGATAAGTCAAAGTGTTGACTTCTGTTATGTACTATCTCTCTCTCTTTCTCTGCTGAACTTTGAAGCTAAAAGAAGATTTGATCAAAGGGTTTCCCCACACATTGTGGGGTTTGTCCCTGGCTAGCGCCACATCTTGTGTCCTCTTGTCTTAGCTTGTCTTCTGCGATTTATATTCATGTTGTATCTGCAGTTTACTTTATGCTGATGTGATTGCTAATATGGAAAACAAACTAAATAAATTGCTCTAGCATAGAACATACCTAAAATTAACACGGTATCAAAGCTGAGGCGAAGACAATGCCCAAGCAAGAGTGAAAAAGCAATCACCAAAGACAGTTGGGACAAGACAAAAGGATCAATGGGATCATGATCCCTCTTCTCATTCACTAAGGGAGAAGTCAAAGCAGAGAATGTTATCAGAATGGCGCAGTGGAAGTTTCTGATGACCCATCTAAAGATCACTTCATTGGGAAGTTCGGATCTAAGGGTGGAAGGAAAGGCAGATGTCTTGGTGATAATTTCAGCCCTTATGCGAAGGAGTGGTAGAAAGCCCTCTATGGCTTGAAGCAAAACACCCCGAGCATAGTATGAGAGGATCAATAGCTATCTGATGAAGCTGAGATTCACTAGGAGTGAAATCAATCCAAACCATCTGAAGGTTGCGGATGATAGACCTCTCATACCAGCACCTTATGAGGACGACCTATGCAAACCCTCTCACTTGCAGAAGTAAGAGGGAGTTGGATTCCGGATGTGAAAAGATAAACTGCAAGCCTGTGACTACCTCAATGAAGTTATACGGTAGTGATGTCAGACCAGACTTGGGAAAGTTCTTGGTGAACTTCCGTCCGGACATACGTCTTGCAGTTAGCACGGGGAGCTCATATTTGGTTGAGCCTCACTGGATTTGTGCCAAGAATCTTCTGAGATGTCTTCAGGGCACAATCTCTCATGGATTGAGATACACTGACTGCATGATTATTTAAATGCTGATTGGGCAGGCAGTGTGGAGGATCACTGGAGCACTTCTTAGTGCTGTTTCTCTTTGGATTCTGCTTCGATATCATGGATGAACAGGAAGCAGAAGTCGGTTGTCATAAGCACCGCCGAGATCAGATACATATCTACGAGTATGATCTCGTATGAAGCTGCCTAGTTGAGGAAGCTCTTCAATGAGCTGTTTGTACACATGATGAATACCACTGTGATTCTCTATAACAACCAGAGGTGGGATTCTATTATTGAGGAATCCCGTATTCGACGATTGCTCCAGCAGATAGACATCAGATACTACCTTATCTGGGATATGGTAAGTCGATGAGCAAGAAGGCTCCATCACATTAAGATGATGTACAAGTCGAAACACTTTGTCGAAGCCCCGGGGAAAGATCAAATCTGTGATTTTCCCAGAAACTTGGAGTCGTCAAGAAACCCTTGTACAAGGGTCCTGCATGTTGCATACATTGAGCTCTGGGAGCTCTGGGGGCTTGCGGTTCTTACTGGAGCAACATATGACCACAGGGTGACTCACCCTCCCCTGGTGGTGCGCATTGTGGACAGGATGATTCGCTCTCCTGTGAACAAGATGATTAGCTTTCTTGTGGGACAAGATGATTCGCTCTCTTGTGGGACAGGATGATTCACTCTCCTGTGTAGCAGGATGATTAGTTCTCCTGTGAGGTTTGGATGATGTGTTCTCCATGACGATTATGTAGCAGGATGATTAGTTCTCCTATGAGGTCTAGATGATGTGTTCTCCATGACGATTATGTAGTAGGATGATTAGCTCTCCTGTGAAGCCTGGATGATGTGTTCTCCATGGCGATTGTGTAGCAGGATGATTAGTTCTCCTGTGAGGATGGGATTGATTAAGTTCTCCTGTCGAGGCATCCTACCCATGCAATCTGGGACTCATGGGAAGTACCTCTCATCTGATCAATGAGCAGGGAAATGAGGATAGGGACCATAGTAGTACCGATGGACGCATTGTTGTATCTACCGTACTCCCTATGCTAGGATGACCTTCATTGATCTGGGATCAATGATACTGGTCTGGGACCAGTGGTAGGAGTTGTACCCCCTAGGACATTGACTTCGGGTCGGTTGAGGACTAGTCTAGGACCAGTGGTACATACTCTGAGACTAACTACGTCTCAGTGCAGGACTGGTTTGGGACCAGGGAGAGTATTACGTACTATGACGCTAACTTCAGGTCAGTTGAGACTGGTCTGGACCAGTGGTACACTCTCTGAGACTGTGATACTGGTCTGGGACCAGTGGTAGGAGTGGTACCCACTATGACGCTGACTTTGGGTCGGTTGAGACTGGTCTGGGACCAGTGGTACGCACTTTGAGACTGACTTCGGGTCAATGGAGAATGGTATGAAACATTCTCGATTAATTCTTCTTCTTCATGGTTTAGCAGAGCTAAGTTGAGTAGAGCTGAGTAGAGTAGAGCAGAGCCAGCAGAGCCAATAGAGTTGAGCAGAGCAAAGCAAAGCAAAGCCAGCAGAGGCAGCAGAGCAGAGCAAAGCTAGCAGAGCTGAGCAGAGCTAGAAGAGCTGAGCAAAGCAATGCAGGGCACTGATGTCAGAGATAGTACAGCCGGACATATGGATCAGTGGATGGAGTTCTCCCTAGTTGAGAGGGAGTGTTAAATTGGCAACTAGGGCCAAACTCCATATGGGTCAGCTTATTTATGGTAGCTGATATTTTTATTGGATCCCTCTCGTCGAGAGGTGTAGGATTGATCCAAATATCATCCGATTCCGATAAGTATTTATGGAGATATGAATTTATTTTGATTATGGATTTATTATCTAGCCGACCAGCAACTAATGTAGGCTCAAGAAGCCCAAACATCATGTCTATTCAACCTATACGTTTTGGTATAAATATAAGAGGATTTGATGTCATTTAGACACTCTCAAGGGTGATCTCCTCTCCACGTCTTGGGTTTTTGGAGAAGGAGAATCACTAAGAATACGTTGGAGCCCTAGCTGCAAATGATGCCCTAATCTGAGAAGACATCTATCCGCTGGAAAATGATCCGTTGTTAATCTATATACGTTGTTCAGGAAGTGGTGAAACCCTAAAGGACTTACGCAATTAATACATAGAGAGTATAACGCAGTCATGCTATTATGAATAACGCAGTCCTGGCAATTACACTGGAAATAATTATGAATACGCAGGCAATAGCGACACAATCTTGAAGACTGATCCCTCGCAGTTAACACATTGTAGACTCATTCACAGGTCATACACAGATACGTTGGCAGACCAATCGCAAAGCATGGACAGTCATGGAATCTATACGCAATGGAAACCATACGCAGTTATAGAATCTATACAGCAAGGACAATCATGGAATCTGAACGCTGTCAAGGGAACGCAGCATCATATGTTGTCTAGAAGCCTCAACACGCAATGCAGTTAAGGGATGACCGCAGTCAAGGGAACGCAGCACTCATACGTTAAACCCTAACACGCAGTCAAATGTAGCCACAATCTACACAGTCAACGAGATGCCATCTAGAATCATTATACATTGTTCATGGTTATATGCAGTCTAGGGTTACGCAGGGCATAAAGATTAATACGCTGGTCATGAAGCATAAACATTGTCAACGCAATATATAAATGGAAACGCAGTCAATATTGAAACGCAGGTTAATATGCCAAGCAGTTCATATGCATGTCAATGCAACTTATATGTATGAAACGCAGTCAGTCACATATATGTATGGAACGCAGTCACATATATGTATGGAAGCAAACCCTATACGGAAAATAATGGGACTGCGTGGAGTATTGCGTGGAACTATAGCCTAGCTGCTTTGCTAGGCTGCAAGCCATAGCAAGCAGCTAAGGCTGATATGTATATGAACCCTATAATGAAGTAACAGAAGGGCATTATGAACAGCATCATGAGATATATGGGCAACATGATGAACATGGACAGCATCATGAGATATATGGGCAACACTATGAGATCATGGACATGGGTAGCACAATGATACATGGAGCAAGGGCAGAAGCATGATGATGATGCACATTAGTTTGTGCAGTATGATGATGGATAAGATCATGGACATGGGCAGCATGATGATAATCATGATTAGTGCAGCATGGTGCAGTATGCAGTGGTGCAGCTGGAGGACCGGATACAACACGATGATATGTGAAGAAGTCACCTTGGAAAATCAGTTGAAGCAGAATGTCTTCAACTAATCTCATCATTATAGAGATGATCTATGCTCAGATCTAGATAAGTCAAAGTGTTGACTTCTGTTATGTACTATCTCTATCTCTTTCTCTAATGAACTTTGAAGATAAAAGAAGATTTGATCAAAGGGTTTCCCCACACATTGTGGGGTTTGTCCCTGGTTAGCGCCACATCTTGTGTCCTCTTGTCTTGGCTTGTCTTCTGCGATTTATATTCATGTTCTATCTGCAATTTACTTTATGTTGATGTGATTGCTAATATGAAAAAGAAATTAAATAAATTGCTCTAGCATAGAACATACCTAAAATTAACAAGAACAAAGTGTACTAAATTACAAATATAATACATGTGTACTGTTTACACATATTCCCTAGACTACTTCTCCATGAGAAAAAAATACCCACAATTTTCACTGAAAATGGGGAAAGTGTTGCTCAAATGTTGATTGGGATAGCCACATGACTTGAGTGGACAAGGTCTCTTTTCCACCCACCAAGTGGTGATTTGATGATGTATAGCGGTGATGGTGTGAACATCAAGAAGAGTGTGTAACTTCAAATAAGGGGATGTTGAAAAATCTGAAATTGTGACCTCCGATGTGTAACTAGAACAGATTCCTCCAAGTGAGGTTATTCATTCAACTTCAGTTGGATGGCATTCACCTATCATAGGCATTAATTTGAGGTAGAGGTTCCAACTTGAAGGCATTAGGACCCTGTTACCACCATTTTAGCAAGGGTATTTTTGAAAAAATATCTGCAGTTTTATACCACCTTCGCAGCAGGGCAGATTGATGGCATGGCTGATTTTTGGGTCATCTTCACGTTTTCCATGTCAATGCACATACTTTGAGGCAGTTCTCATATCACAATGCATTGTTGGAGCTATTTACATGCATGGAGTCATTTGCCTTGAGAACACTCATCATCATCAAAAATCTCAAAGCTCTAGGTCTTCAGCCTTGTTTTTCTAGGGCTTTTCTTTGAGAACGCTTTGCTTATTTGAAGCCTTGAACCATTATTGTGCCTCTCTCTTGAATGAGCTCTAGCAAGATCACTTTGTACCTTATCCCTAGCATATCTATTTTAAGTCATCTCCCTCCTACGACGACTCCTCCCATTGGTCAAAATCCATAAAGAGCAGGGGGTTTTGGCTAAGAGGTGACATTGGCCTTGTTACCCACCACTAGTGGGTGACCCCTATAGGAGAATTTTTCTCCTAAGTTGTCTTCGGCCAGCAACCCCTTGCAACCACCACATAGCTCAATGTGCCACCATTCTCTGCCACTTGAACCTGCCATTATGTGCCCTCACCCATCCATTATGATCATAGGTTTGAAAGTGGGCATTCCAACCCCAAAGGTATGGCTTTCATTATGTAGTTGGGTATTTTTTCTTACATATCATGGACACTTCTGGGCATGGATTAGTCGGTTGGTTCAGCAAAAAGAATGGGCTTGGTCTGTACTCTTGTTCCCTTGTCCAACTTGATGGTTAATCTTGTATCCTAGTCGTGTGGGATCTCCTTTATTGGTTACTAGCTTTAGGAGTGGCATTACATGGGAAATCCCAATTTTGGTTGTGTGGTCCCGCTTCTCGACGCCACATACATCACTCCGCCCCACTCATTATAACCCCTTTCATATATTTCCCATCCAAGTCCACATTTGTCCATTGGATCCACAAGGAGTTAGCCTCTCTCCCCCCTTGTCCATGTTAGTTTTTGGTAGCATCGGATGTGCTCTAGCCATGAAAATTGGTGGAGAGGCTAAGGCACATGAATTCTAAAGAACCCAGAAACTGTTTGGTGAAATTCCACCCGGATTGTATTTTTTAAAATAATTAATATTTTTAAAAGGATTCCTAAATCTAAACATAGGAAAATTAAAGTATTAATGGGTATTAATCAAAATATGGGTGAGAATGTTCTACAAAGCGGATCAAGTCAAGTTTTTACTCTTAGTCGTTGATTAGAGACTTAATCTCGGTCGTTGAAGCCTCAACGAGAAAAGTATAAGAAGAAGGCTTCGGGTTCATTCAGTAACACACCAAGAGAATGAATTGATCTAGAGTTCGAAATTTCTAGGGCTTGGAAGCTGAGAAATTCGAACTAAGTGACGATTCTGCAACGAAGGGGTAAGGATAGTTCGAGAATACTGGGCAGAGAGGCGGATAGCCACCAGTGGAGGCAGCGCAGCACCTAGAGGGACTGACGTTGGGCCAGTCTGGGCCCACGCAAGCTTGACGCAGAGCCAGAAGGGCCAACACAAAAGTGAGGTTGCCCTCACACAGAAATCCGGAACTGTTGGGGAGCTACCGAAACAGCCAGGAGAGGTTGACACAGAAGTTCCAAGAGGCAGAAGAGACTGCACAAAGCTGACGTGGCGCCTGTAAGGCTGACGCAGGGCCTACGCAAGGCCAACACAAAGATAGCGGGGGGTTTGCCAATTCTGTTGTCGAATCAATCAGAAACTGTTGGGTGAAGTGAGGTAATCTCACTCATTTTCCGCCATTATATTTTTCTTTGTAACTGGATTGTTAGGAGGGCATCTAGCATTGTATTCAGAACTACTGCTTAAAAATATAAAACCCTCAGAGTTGTTGAACCAGTTTTCCCGCATTGGGTTTTTTCGTGGACTATTTGGTCCAAAAATAATGGTGTCCTATGTATCTTGTTCTTTTCTCAGTTTCTTGTTTCATGTAATCAAATTAGATTGGTGTAGGATGCAGAGGTAATTCACTTCAGTATTTTCCATAAAATAACTTGACAATGTATATTAAAATCAAGTAGGAGAAGTAAATCCAATTTTGCCGCAGTAGGGGTTCCTTGAGTACACGAATTTTCACAGTCCGCACTTTGGGTTGGGCCTAGAACAATGCCCTGGAGGTTGATGCAGCGAAAAAGAAAATTAAAAGCATAATTTGGCCAATTACAACACGAAATGTACCATAAAATGCAAAAGATGGCCAAAACATAAAAATTTAGCACGTGGACAAAAGCCAAACATGAGCTCTACCCCTATCATTATGGCCATCACCCTGGTTCCCAGGGCCCCTTATGTGAACCCCCTGCATTATTGAGGAACCCATGATTGTCACAACCCCTGGTGGGTGATGAATTGCCCAACCTTAAGGGGGTATCCACTGCTATATCATTCACATCATGCTCTCATTCCCTGGAGCCCCAAGTAGTTAAAAAAGAACAATCAATAAAAGGCAAAAGGCATATGAAGAAGGATGGAAAAACAAAGGTCGAGGCAACTCATGTACCACACTTGCTCCCTCCCACATCTATACACCCAAGTCACGATTGCTCCCTCCCACATCTATACACCCAAGTGTGGGCCTCCCTCATTATAGCTATCCTTGTACCATGAGCCACCAGATAGCTCAATATGCCACCATTCTCCGCCACTTGAGCCTGCCATTATGCGCCCTTGCCCATCCATTATGATCGTATGTTTGAAGGTAGGCATTCCAACCCTAAAGGTATGGCTTTCATTAAGTAGTTCGGTATTTTTGCTTACTTATAATGGACACTTCTGGGCATGAATTAGTGAGGCAGTTTGGCAAAAAAAATGGGCTTGGTATGTACTCTTGTTCCCTTGTCCAACTTGATGGTTAATCTTGTATCCTAGTCCTGTGGGATCTCCTTTATTGGCTACTAGCTTTAGGAGTGGCATTACATGGGAAATCCCGATTTTGGTTTTGGTCCCGCTTCCCGACACCACATACATCACTCCCCTCCACTCATTATAACCCCTTTTCATATATTTCCCATCCAAGTCCAAATTTGTCCATTGGGTCCACAAGGAGTTAACCTCTCCCTCCCCTTGTCTACACTTTGGGTTGGGCCTGAAATAATGCCCTGGAGGTTGATGTAGCTAAAAAGAAATTTAAAAGCATAATTTGGCCAATTAACACAGGAAATGTACCATAGAATGCAAAAGATGGCCAAAACATAAAAATTTAGCATGTGGAAAAAAGCCAAACATGAGCTCTACCCCTATCATTATGGCCATCACCCTGGTTCCTAGGGCCCCTTATGTGAACCCCCAGCATCATTGTGGAACCCATGATTGTCCCAACTCCCAACCCCTAGTGGGTGATGAATTGCCCAATCTTAAGGGGGTATCCACCGCTATATCATTCACATCATGCTCTCATTCCCTGGAGCCCCGAGCAGTTAAAAAAGAAAAAACAATAAAAGGCAAAAGGCATATGAAGAGGGATGGAAAAACAAAGGCCGGGCAACTCATGTACCACGATTGCCCCTTCCCACCTCTATACACCTAAGTCACGATCGCTCCCTCCCACATCTATACACCCAAGCGTGAGCCTCCCTCATTATAGCTATCCTTGTACCATGGCATGTGGCTTGGAGCCTTCCCTGTTGCCACACTCTGTTCCATCATTATTTCATATGACACCTTCCATCTAACAGATGTACCATGAACTTGTCACTGCCTTAGAGGTTGAAACCACCTAATAGGTTCCTTGATTAACCTCCCTCTTGAGCCTGGAGACACTTGTACATTCTAAAGCCCATTATGGAAGGAAATGCCACTAGGAAATGCCCTCTTGGTTCCATGATTTGTAAGTTCATTTGCTCAATTGCATTAATGAATTGTTGTACTGGAAGGTGAGGCGATGCATTGGATCTTCTACAGGATTGCAGGTGGGTCTTCATCTTGGGATTTGGCTTCCCTATACGGGATCCAAGCCCTCAAGAGCGTCATGATGGCACTTGTAGGGTGAGTGTTGAGAGACATGTGCCTCCACCATAGCAGAGAGCCAAAAGCCACACCATGGGATCTTTCAGCTCCGCCTATTTCTTGCTCGCCTCCTAGTTATTCGATGATGACGATGCACTTGGACCACATTGCCCAACTACCACACACTTGACAGTTGATCTAGGGCCCATATGGGGTTTTGTCTTACCTAGGGAGACAAGGGAGGGCTTGCATCATCGTTCCAACCCTTACAAATGGAGAGCAAGCTTGTTCAATTCAGTTGGAGACCCATGAAGACATTCTTTGTGCCCCCACAAGCACTTGGGAGCACCACAAGGCATTTGCTTGGAGATTAACGGGCCACCCCCTTCATCATTGTTATGGAGCCCTCCTATTCATTATGGCACATGAGGGACTTCATTTGGCCTTCCAATGGCCCTACTAGCTACTATTATGTCATTTCGGCCCTCTTAAGAGCCTAATTATTCATATTTTGGAGCTATTTGGTGGGCTTGTCACCAAAGTAATGTTATTTTCCACATTATTTTATTTTAGAGGCATCATTAGGCTAAATTAGGCCATTCGAATTCCTCAAAGGCTCATATAAATACATGAGAGCCTCATTGTAACATGGATCATCACTTGGATTTGGATTTTGTCTCTCGAAAAGAATTTGAACCTACTATTTGGACAAGTTTTGGAGCTTTAAATGAATTTTGATGTATGGATTAATTTTGCACTTCTTCTTGGAGCTTCTATTTGCATATTGGATATATGGATATACTCTTTATTTACCTTGTACGTGCTTTATGATGCTTATTTTTGTCATAATAAATGTCTAATGCATGGAATCTTCTCTTGTTGTGATTGGATATGCCCTAATTAATGCAAAGTTGCTTGGAGCATTGAAAATTGTTGGGATTTTTGCATGTGTTACTCATTTGACAAAGATTGAGTGAATATTCCTAGGGGAATTATTGTATAATCACGTCCTTGAAACTCCATCTTGACATCATATTGGAAGGATAAAATTCTTGAGGGTGTTCATTTGCCATCAGATTAAGATAGTGAGGTCCCTCAAGGTCTCCTTGAAGCATCGAAATTGCCTTAGTCAAGGTCATTTGACTCCATTTCTCCCAAAAAACAAGACATTGATCCATAATCCTTTGTTGATCACTCCCAAAACGCCTTTTTGTCCTTTCTTTGATTCTTTCCCTAACCCTAGACGACCCAACTAGGGCATCCAACGAATTTCATTAGAGTCATCCTCTTGGTGAGCAAGTTGGTGAGAAACTGCGTTGGGGTGACTCCTACAAGCCCTCCAAATTTGAGGTATATTCCACAGTTGGTTTGTGAGAAACATCAAGCCCTAGCTCTGAAATTGTCTTGGTCTAGGTCTTCTTTGGTTGGTGGCATTTTGAAGGATTTGCTCAAAAACTCAATGGAAGTTAATCATTCTTGTGACCTTCTTCTATCCTCATTTAACCTAGACAATATCTCAAGGATCATTCAAAACCCTAGGTTAATCTTGGAGCTTCCCAAGGCTCCCTTGTCCCAAATCCTCATTGTTCTTTATCTCACAAAACCATCTAAGGAACCTTGTTCTTTAGAATGGTCTTAGGTTTAGGACTTCTTGCAACAAAGGATATCTCTTTTGCCTAGGTCTAGGATTCCCTTGAGCCTTTCTTGGAGAGCCCCTTACTTTGCCCTTGAAGCAAGCAAGCTATTTATTTGAGCCTCCCCATTGAATAGGCTATGGAAATCATATTATACCTCATCATTGAATTATCCCTTCTAGTGATTTCCCTTATATTGGCACTCCTCTCGTCGATGAAAATCTGAGAAGAGAAGGGGACATAAATTGTGGTGACAATGGATCTTTGTCCCATTGTTGTCATTTGGTCTAGTAGTTGTCTCTTAGTTACCCCTCTTAGGACCCCTGCTAGATTGAGTGGTAACAAGGCCTCTACCCCATTGTTGTTCCATTGTCTACTTTGTACCTTTTAGGGTTTCCCTTTTCAAGGCCAGCTAGATTTTGTGGCAACACACCCAAAAACAAAAATAAGCTCAGACAATACTACAACAAAGACAATGGAAACTCAACCTTTGAAGGCTATGAAGAATACCACAAGATAGATGATAAAATCAATTGATAACACCTTCACATCTTCTCCATTTCTGCCAATGTCTTTATCTTTGTCAACAATGAAGCTCAATGACAAAATATGAGTGATTTCACTCCAATACTAGCTAGGGTGTATAGATTCAACACTGAAACCAACAACCAAAATTAGGGTTTTCAAAAAACCTAGTCTCTTTCTCAAGAGCTCTCGAAAATTTTGTTTTTCAAGTGAACAAATGCAAGAATGAGGAAAGACTCCTAATTTTCCCATTTTTATAACTCACTTGACTCTTTTGCCATATTTTTACCTTTTATTCACTTTAGTGAGTTTTCTCACTTTATAGCTTAAAAGTGACTTTTCGTTATCCTAGGACCCATGTCCCCTTTCCCCCCTTTAGCTTTTATAAGTTTTCTCCTAGGCAAATTGTGTTCTCTTGATTAATTTTCTCGTCCTAACCTATGGAAACTTAATTAGGCTAGCGGAATCATCCCCTTATGTCTCCTAAGCAGATGGGGGCATTACAACGTGCAAGAGCTAAGATTTGTGGCCAAAAATCTCCCTCATGAAGAGGGATAAGCATCTTTTGTCCTAGCATTGAAATAAAGTAGAGAGGGAACCTCATGAGTCCGTATAAAGGCAATGATAGCGTCCTCGGATCTCTAGTATAAGGGACACTAAAAGATGAGGTGCATCTCCATCTCTAGCCCCTGAAGGTGGCACAACTGGCAAATCCTATTAGATCATAGTATATGGTGATCTTTCTCTATCCGAAGTTGATGCGAACCAACCCGAAGTTGTCCCAAAGGGATCCTAAGTCAGTGCATCCAATGACTGAGCATATATGGGAGACGGATGATGATGCCATCTCGCAACTACCAAAAGTGCTCTAGGTAGAAAGACATCTTCAAACCCAGACCTGTCAAGGGAGAGGTCCAAGAGACTTGAATGTATAGATTGTAGATATCCTCTCCAATAGCCTAGTTCAATGCCTACCTAGATAGTAAGAGATGGCACAGCACATTAAAGGATAATTTGAATGGGGGAAGGCGCTCTCGAGAGAGAGTGATTGGCTCAAGAAGCCAAGACGCCTCTAAGAACTAACCTCATGTTCGGCCTGAATAAGGATTTGAAGTAAGAGCCTCAAAGGAGCAAAGTGCAAGATAGGGATACCTCTCTCTCCCAGTGGCAGAGTCTCCGAGACATTGGACTCTATGTAAGAAAGAAACCAAGCACAAAATGACCTCGAGGAAGAAAGGGTGGACTCCAAACTCTACCTAAATAATGGGTTGTGGAACCACCTGCTCCTGAGAAGCAAGGTCTGTATGCTCTCCAACCTAGTCCAGTCTATCTGCAACAAGCTTGATCCCAAATCGCGAAGCCATAGAGAACTGTGGGTCTAATAATCGCCTCCATGAGTAAGGAGTATAAGGCATTGGAAGGACCATAAGGAACTGTGCCCACTGAAACATGCAGTAAACAAATAGACCTTCATATATTGCCTTAATAAATTAGCAGCAGTAAACAACAGACCCTTCTCAAAGGGAGTTTATCTGTGTACTCTTGAAGAGGGTTGCTGCCTGGAAACCCTGTAGCTCTACTGGTTGTCACTTCACCTATCTGCACCTCATCAGTGGGTAAGCCCAAAGATGGATGCACCACCATCTCCAAAATATCCTCCCTCATCTAGTCGGAAACTCCATGCTCCTCCAGTTTACTAACCTCTTGCAAAACTATGTTGTTATGCTCCAACACCTTTGGTTGACAAGTATCTAAAAGTGCTACAACCATGCTAACTGTCTATACATCTACCTGCTCTTCAACAAAGGTTGGCCCCAAGGATGGTTGCTCATCCTCCTCCATCATGGGCTTAACATAAGCCACTAGTTGACTCTCCAAAGATGGCCCATCATGCACACTATGCTCCACTATGTGTTTTTCATGCCGAATGGGAACAATTTGTTGCTCATCAATCTCCTCTATTAAACATGGTTGCATGCCTTTTACTTTTTCTTGATTCTTACTTTGTATTATTGCTTATAGTTCAAGGGTTAGAGCTTTCTTTGTATGACGTATAACAGTTATTACTGTTAATTTTAGGTATGTTCTATGGTTAGAGCAATTTATTTCAATTTTCACAGTTAGCTCCATATCTTTTCCAGATTAGCAATCACATCAGCATTGAAGTAAACTGCGGATAGAACATAAACATAAATCGCATAAGACAAGCCAAGACAAGAGGACACAAGATGTGGCGCTAGCCAGGGACAAAGCCCAATGTGGGGAAACCCTTGATCAATTCTTCTTATATGTTCTTCAATAGTTCAGCAAAGAGAGAGAGAGATAGTACGTTTACAACAGAAGTCAACACTTCGACTTATCTAGATAAGAGCATAGATCATCTCTAAGAAGATGATACTTGAGATCAGTTGAAGACATGCTGCTTCAACTAATTCTCCAAGGTGACTCCTTCACCTATCATTGTGCTGCATTTCGTCATCATGTTGCACCTCACCGCGCTGCACCACGCTGCACCCATCATCACTATGTTGCATCTCATCACGCTTCATTAATCATGACTTTACCCATCACTGTACTGCATTATGTTCCATTGCTGCACCATGTTGCCATCCTAACCTATGTGTTGGCTGCACCTTGCTTGCTTGTTGTCCCTTGCTTGCTTGCTGTCCCTAGCATGTTTGTTGTCCTTAGCATGCTTGTTGTTACATGCTAGTTGTCCCTTGCATGCTAGCTATAACATTTCATGCTTGGTTTATTTGTTGCTAAGTACCATATGACTGTCCCAATGTTAGTTAGTTGTCCCTTGCATGCTGCTCTCCTTCAGAGACAGATGCTCTGGCTATTTCGGTAGTTCCCGACAGTTCTGGCAGTTCCGGCTGTTCCCAGCAGTTCCGGTTGTTCCTGGCAGTTCCGGCAGTCCTGGCAGTTCCGGCTTTTCCAGCAGTTCTGGCATTTCCGGCTTTTCTGGCTTTTTCGGCTTTTCTGGCAGTTCCAGCTTTTCCGGCATTTCCGACTTTTCGACAATTCTGACTTTCTGGCAATCCCGTCTTTTCCAGCAGCTCCGGCTTTTCCAACAATTTCGGCTTTTCTGACTTTTCCGACAGTTCCGGCATTTCTGGCTTTTCCGGCTTTTCTGATAACTCCAGCAGTTTCGGCTTTTCCGGCAGTTCCAACTTTCTGCCCTCTAGATCAGGGCAACGTTATTCCTTAGGATCTCTCCTCCTACTAAAACCCAAAGACAAATAGAGAGAGGAAGAGATCCCAAGTGTGTTGAAATGATTTGAAGGCCAACTCTATTCATACTAAAACGTTGAACACATATGGGGTTTATTTGGTTGCTGGCCGACCTTGACGAATTGTCTTATAACACAAATAAATTCATAACTCCATGAATACTTATCGGAATCGGATGATCTTTAGATCAATCCTACACCTCTCGATGAGAGGGATCCAAAAAAAATATCAGCTGCCATAAATAAGATGACCCACATGGAGTTTGGCCCTAGTTGCCAATTTTAACACTCCCTCTCAACTAGGGAGAAATCCATCCGTTGATCCATATGTGCGACTATACTATCTTTGCCATCAGTTCCTTGCACTGCTCTGCTCTGCTCTGATCAGCTCAGCTCTGCTCTGCCCTGCTTTACTCTGCTCTGCTGAACCATGAAGAAGAAGAATTGATCGAGAATGTCTCATACCATTCTCTACTGATCCGAAGTCAGTTTCATCTAAAGAGAGTGTGTCACACCAATCTTACTGACCCGAAGTCAGTTTTATTGATCCCAGATCAATATCACAAGAGAGTGTCTCAAACCACTCATACTGATCCCAGATCAGTTTCATTGATCCCAAATGAATGTCACAAGAGTGTCTCAAACCACTCATACTGATCCCAGATCAGTTTCATTGATCCCAGACCAATGTCGCAAGAGAGTGTCTCAAACCACTCATACTAATCCCAGATCAATTTCATTGATCCCAGATCAATGGAGATCATCCTAGCATAGGGAGTACGGTAGATATAGCGATGCGTCCATCGATAATACTACTATGGTCCCTATCCTCATTTCCCTGCTCATTGATCAAATGAGAGGTACTTCCCATGAGTCCCAGATTGCATGGGTAGGATACCTCGACAGGAGAACTAATCATACTGTCCACAGGAGAACGAATCATCCTGTCAGTGGATGCCACGGAGAACTAATCATCCTGGCCCACAGGAGAACTAATCATCCTGGCCCACAAGAGAACTAATCATCCTGTTCCATAGTTGCCACGGAGAACAAATCATCCTGGCCCACAGGAGAACTAATCATCCTGTTCCACAGTTGCCACGGGAGAACTAATCATCCTGTTCCACAGTTGCCACGGGAGAACTAATCATCCCAGCCCACAGAAGAACTAATCATCCTGTTCATAGCGCACCACCAGGGGAGGGTGAGTCGCCCTGTGGTCGTATGTTGCTCCAATAAGTACCCCAAGCCCCCTAGAGCTCCCAGAGCTCAATGCATGCAACATGCAGGACCCTTATAAGAAGGTCTCTCAACGACTCCAAGTCGTTCGAGAAAGTCACAAATTTGACCTTTCCCCGGGGCTTTGACAAAATGTCTGCGACCTATACATCAGTCTCAATGCGATGGAGCCTCCTCGCTCATCAACTTACCATATCGCAAGTAAGGTAGTTTCTGATGTCTATCTGCTGGAGCAATCATCGAATACGAGATTCCTCAATAATCAAATCCCCCCTCTGGTTGTCACAGAGAATCACAGTGGTATTCATCATGTGTACAAACAGCGCACTTAAGAGCTTCTGCAACCATGCAGCTTCACACGAGATCATAGTCGTAGCTATGTATTCGGTCTCGGCGGTGCTTATAGCAACCGACCTCTGCTTCCTGCTCATCCATGATATCGAAGCAGAATCCAAAGAGAGCCAGCGCTGAGAAGTGCTCTAGTGATCCTCCACACTGCCTGCCCAGTCAGCATTCGAATAATCATGTAGTTTCATATTTCCGACAGTGTATCTCAATCCATGAGAGATTGTGCCCCGAAGATATCTCAGAAGATTCTTGGCACCAATCCAATGAGGCTCAACCAAATATGAGCTCACCATGCTAACTGTAAAACATATGTCCGGACGGAAGTTCACCAAGAACATCAATGCGAATGAGTTTATGAAACTCAGAGGCATTTCCCAAATCTGGTCTGACATCACTACCATATAACTTCTGAAAGTTAAGATCCTCGAGGTAGTCACAAGCTTGCAGTTTATCATTCCACATCTGGAATCCAACTCCCTCTTACTTCTACAAATGAGAGGGTCTGCACCTATCAGAAATAGATCGTCCTCATAAGGTGCCGGTATGAGAGGTCTATCATCCACAACCTTCGGGTAATGGTTTGGATCGGTTTCACTCCTAGTGAATCTCAACTTCATCAGACAGCTATCAATCCTCTCATACTACACCCGGAGTGTTTTGCTTCAAGCCATAGAGGGCTTTCTTCCACCTGTATACATGAGATTCCCGATCATGAATCTCAAACTCCTCGGGTTGTTCCAAATCTGTGGACCTGTTGCATGAGGGGAATGGTCCCCTTATAGGATTTTCCTTCGGTACATCTCAGACATGTACCTTCATGCTCTACTTGAATTCAGTCATCCCTTTCCATCGATGAATGCCACCCTGAAACCTTTGACTTCCATTTTCAAGATGTGCACCAGGGTCTTCTTGCGATCAGGTACATAAAAGAGATTCTGTAAATGAATCGAGTTACCCTTATTCAATTGAGAGTTAACATTCCCTACACCCTTTCCGGGATAGGTGGCATTGGCTCCAAGTATAATCCCACGATTGTTTCCATCTCTACCAAATTAGGGAGTGCACCCATCTATCCGATGAAGTGCCTTGAAGCACTACAATCTATAAGCCAGATTCCCAAAGAATCTGAAGGAGAGGGCCAATACAAGATAACGCTTCTTTATCTTATCAAAAACAACATTTGATTCTTCATACCTGGGGTTCCTTGCTTTCCATGAAGAGTCGGGCATTTCCTTGATCACCTGCATTACCCGTCATTCCTTTGATCATTGAAGATGTCCCTGGAATGATTGTTATCATCATCAAGTGATGTGTCTCTGCCATTCAGCCACTCCTTCGCATAATGGCCAAACTAGTTATCCGTCTTTCCTTCCACCCTGAAATCCGGTCTTCCAATGAAGT
The DNA here is from genome assembly GCA_031772625.1 of Pinus tabuliformis. Classification (NCBI taxonomy): domain Eukaryota; kingdom Viridiplantae; phylum Streptophyta; class Pinopsida; order Pinales; family Pinaceae; genus Pinus; species Pinus tabuliformis. Next base: position 253,182,116 of record CM062810.1, on the reverse strand, counting down.
GATCTTTAGGTAGGCCTATTCCACTGCGCCATTCTGATAATATTCTCTACTTCGACTCCACCCTTAGTGAATTTGAAGAGGGATGAGGAACCCACTGATCCTTTTGTCCTTTCCCAACTGTGTTCGGTGATTGCTCTCACTCTTGCTTGGGCATTGTCTTCACCTCAGCTCTGATACCATGTTAATTTTAGGTATCATTTATGCTTAGAGCAATTTATTTCAATTTCCACAGTTAGCTCCATATCTTTTCCAGATTAGCAATCACATCAGCATTAAAGTAAACTGCAGATTGAACATAAACATAAATCGCAGAAGACAAGCCAAGACAAGAGGACACAAGATGTGGCGCTAGCCAGGGACAAACCCCAATGTGGGGAAACCCTTGATCAATTCTTCGTATATGTTCTTCAATAGTTCAGCAGAGAGAGAGAGAGATAGTACGTTTACAACAAAAGTCAACACTTTGACTTATCTAGATAAGAACATAGATCATCTCTAAGAAGATGATACATTAGATCAGTTGAAAACATGTTGCTTCAACTAATTCTCCAAAGTGACTCCTTCACCTATCGTTGTGTTGCATTTCGTCATCATGCTGCACCTCACCATGTTGCACCCATCATCACTATGCTGCATCTCATCACGCTTCATTAATCATGACTGTACCCATCACTGTACTAGATTATGTGCCATTGCTGCACCATGTTGCCATCCTGACCTATGTGTTGGCTGCACCTTGCTTGCTTGTTGTCCCTTGCTTGCTTGTTGTCCCTAGCATCCTTGTTGTCCTTAGCATGCTAGTTGTCCCTTGCATGCTAGTTGTAACATTACATGCTTGGTGTATTTGTTGCTAAGTACCATACAATTGTCCCAATGTTAGTTAGTTGTCCCTTGCATGCTGCTCTCCTTCGGAGACAGATGCTCCGGCTGTTTCGAAAGTTCCTGGCAATTCCGGCTGTTCCCGGCAGTTCTAGCTGTTCCCGACAGTTCCAGCAATCTCGGCAGTTCCATCTTTTCCAACAGTTCCGACTTTTCCTACAGTTCCACATTTTCAGATTTTCTGGCTTTTCTGGCAATTCCAGCTTTTCCGGCTTTTCCGATAGTTCCAGCATTTCCGGCAGTTCCGTCTTTTCCGACAGTTTCGGCTTTTCTGGCTTTTCTAGCAGTTCCGGCATTTCTAAATTTTCCGACAGTTCCAGCTTTTCCGGCAGTTCCGGCTTTTTCGACATTTCTAGCTTTTCCGGCAGTTCCAGCTTTCTGCCCTCTGGATCAGGGCAACGTTATTCCTTAGGATCTCTCCTCCTACTAAAACCCAAAGACAAGTAGAGAGAGGAAGACATCCCAAGTATGTTGAAATGATTTGAAGGCCACCTCTATTTACACTAAAACGTTGAGCACATGTGGGGTTTATTTGGTTGTTGGCCGACCTTGACGAATTGTCTTATAACGCAAATAAATTCATAACTCCATGAATACTTATCGGAATCGGATGATCTTTAGATCAATCCTACACCTCTCGATGAGAGGGATCCAAGAAAAATATCAGCTGCCATAAATAAGATGACCCACATGGAGTTTGGCCCTAGTTGGCAATTTTAACAATTACCCCCTTAATGATGAGGAAGTTCGTTGCCTATCAGGGGTTGGGACATGCAAGGGTTCCTTTACAACCCTTGATACAGACTAATATACACAGCATACAAAATCTAGGAATTGAGGTCTAATCCTTCAGACCCTCAATCTGCCCACAAAAACACAAAGACAAATCACTTGAATTACTTGTTGATGGCATTCTTTTGCAGTCAACCTTTCAATCCTCTTACCACTGCTTATGGTTGTCCTTTCCCTCTAGTATTCACACAGTAATCAACTCCCTTTAGACCATTGTCTCTCTTATTGTCCGCTCCTCTGACAGACTTCTTCTAAAGCGCTGATTAAGACCCCTTTCCTTACAGTCAACTTAGCAGACACTTTCTACACCTATAGTGTTGGTTGATGTAGCTCGGATAGGTGTTCTAACCTCAAGTGGTGTCAGTGAGGCTAAGAAAACAAGAATAGAAAATATCTCCAAGCCCAAGTTGTTCTTTTGAATGGAAATGTCTTGATTAAATTAATTAATCGATTTTAATTATTTTCCTAAGTTTTAACTTAGGGAAATAGATTAATTAATTAGTAATAATTGAGACATGGTCGACTTTCCTCTAGAGACTTCTAGTAAAGTTTCCAAGTGATCTTAGACATCGACTGGATCATATCAGATCTGTGAAATTTCCTTGAAATTGTAGCAACTAGAAACTTATTCTTCCAAGTGATAATTTATGCAGTTTATTTTCTACGACAAACAACTAATAAATCACCCTGCAATTCTTCACAAATAAAATACTGGAATTGAGAAATGTAGAGCGCACACAAAAATTTGACACAGTTGTTTTTGGACAAATGTCCCCGAAAAACCCAACTTGGGAAAATCAGTGCAATAGATGAGGGTTTTATTATTATCATGCAGAAATGAAATTTCAAAGTACAATTCTAGATGCCAGACTAGCTATCCTTAGCAAATAATCTGGCCAAAATTATTAGAGAGAATTTTCTTTCTCCACGAGCAATCTCGGCACAACCTGTTTCAGAAAACTGGCCCTCAAGAACCCTTACGTAGACCCTCATAGGCACAGCATGAAACTGCCTTTGGTCAAGTCATTTTTTTTATTGCTACTACTGGAAGTGATCCTTCGACACTCTGGAAAATTATCCTAGCCTCTGGAAACTAAATTGACCTTCTGCTCAGCCCAATCGAACTGCTGCCTACGTAGTCCTTGCGCGGCCTCTAATGGAATAACTCGGCCTCTTTGTTGTTGTAATATCCCTTTTAGGAATATCCCTCGAACACAAGCAAACTCCAACCAGCAAAACACACAAGTGGTATAGTAGCCAGGAAGCTCACAGAGATAAAAATAACAGTAGTGCAATATACAATAACGCATACACAGAATATAGTAGATACTCAAGAAATGCAGAGAAAAATTCTAAGCCATTTTATTATGCTGAGTAATGGATAGAGTACAAAGGTGATCAGAAAGATAGCACCTTGACTTGCACAAGGCAAGTGAAGAAATACACTCAGAACAGAAGAAAATGACCTCTCTCTGAACTGCGTCCAAGCTGCAAGAGAACTGTTGTGCTGCTACTACTACTAGAATCAAGTGAGGATTTGGCGTTGTTCCCCTCCACAGAAAATGTTTAAACTCTGGAATTGGCCTCTGCTCAATAAACCCAAAAGAACCCAGAAAGCTTTTCTGAAACAGCTGACCCCCGAAAATCACCCCCTTAAGGATCTACGTTGTCCCTCAAGGCTATGTGCTGCCACTGAAGTAAACCCTCCAAGACTCTGCCCAAAATTCTGCAAAAATCCTCCAATATGCAAGGGTTGATCCCTTGCTCAATCTCCCGGCTCAAATCCTCCACATAAACCCAATCCGAACTCCCACCAGAAGGAACTACGTCTTCCTCTCTCAAGACTGCGCAGTCATCACAATGCCCAGTTCCTCCTCAACTCCAAAATCGATCCTCCTGCAAAAGACTAATGAAACTACCTTACCCAAGCAAGCACTCGAAGTCCCCTGGGGTTAAGGGTGAGATCTGCGAACGGAGACACTCGATGCACTAAACAGTGTTGCAGACAGGCTAAACAGCCAGTGTGCTCTCAGTTGAAGTGACCAGCTCAAATACACATAATCGAATGCCAAAATGAGGAGGCTCCTCTCTCCTTTATAGCATTTGCCTTTCTCAAAACCCTAAGGCCCACCTCCTCCAACGTAGCCATCTCTTGCCATGTGCTCTTCTCCATCTGCGCAGTCCCTCCAAGTGTCTACGTGGGCCCCTTTCTCTACGTGGTCCTATGGCCCCCTTGGCTCCCCTTTAAGTTACTACGTTGTGCTACTAGGAAGTGACTTTATTCTAAAAGTGAGATAGGTCCCCCTTTCCTCACCTTTTTATTTATAAATAACTATAGAAGGCCAAATTGAGCAAAATCAAATATTCTAATTAGCCATGGCTAATTAGGAATATTACAATCTCCCCCAACAAAATGTTGCTTGTCCTCAAGCAACTAAAGTGATGGATGCTGCAAAATTTTCACTCTCCCAAGTGACATCCTCATCCGGTAAATTCTTCCACCTCACCAAGAATTCCCGGACCGTCCTGCTCCACAGCTACCTCTCCCTGGTGTCAATAATAGCCTCTCGTTGCAACACCAAATGCCCCTCATCATCCATGGGTGGTAGCTCATCTGTCTCTGTCACCTGCTGCCCTAATGCCTTCTTCAAGCATGATACATGAAAAACGTTGTGAATCTTGCTGCCTTGGGGCAGCTCCAACTCATAGGCAACCTGTCCAATCCTGCGTATCACCCTATATGGCCCATAAAAGAGGGGCTTGAGCTTCTCAGCTCCCTTTTGCTTCAGTGACGGCTGTCGGTATGGCTATAATCGTAGGTAGACCAAGTCCCCTACCTCAAACTGTCTCTCTACCCGACCCCTGTCAGCATACAGCTTCTGCTGGTTCTGCGCTGTAGCCATATTGTAATATCCCGTTTCCAAGATTTTCCCTAAACCCCAGTAAACTCCAACCAAATACGTATAAATGATATAATAACCAGGAAGCTCAAAGTGATGAAAATAACAATGGTGCAACATATAACGTTATAACCATGAGATATAAGCAAATACTCAAGAAATGCAGAGAGAAATGCTAAGCCATTTTATTATACTCAGTAATAGAATGAGTACAGGAAGTGATCAGAAAGATGGCACCTCGACTTGCACAAGGCAAGTGAAGAAATACACTCAGAATAGCAAAGGAATGGCCTCTCTCTGAACTGTGTCCAAGCTGCTCGAGAACTGTCGTGTCGCCGCTGCTACTAGAAATCAAATGAGGATTTGGGGTTGTTCCCCTTCTCAAAAAATGTTGAAACTATGGAATCAGACTCTTCTCAAGAAACCCAAAAAGACCAGAAAGCTTTTCTAGAATGGCCGACCCCCGAAAATCGCCCCCTTGAGGACCCACGCAATCCCTCAGGGCTCTGCGCTGCCACTGAAATAAACCCACCACAACTCTGCCTGAAACTCAACCAAAATCCTCCAATATGCAAAGGTTGATCCCCTGCTCAACCTCCCAGCACAGATCCCCCTGCAAAACCTCAATCCAGAACTCCTGCCAGCTAAGTCACTGGATTCGTCCTAAACCCCCTGCGAATCCCGAATCCGGCGAATCCGACACGATTCGGTCCGGATTCGTGTCCAAATCACAGGACACGTCATGTCCGAGGGGCGTGTCGCGATTTTAGGACACGTGTCCGATTTCCAGGACTCGCTAAGCTCAGCGAGGGTATGAAAAGGGTGTGTTTGCTCATTAATATTTTCATTTGGTAAGTGATTTGTGCTGTTGGCAAGTGATTTGTGCTGTTGCAGCAAGGAGTAGAGCATTTTGGCAACTTCATAATCAAGTCTAGGCCCTAGTATTGATATGCTATTCATGGTAATGTTAAATTCTTAAAGTAAAAGTGACATTCTCCTTAATCTTCATTTTCATCCTTTTACTTAAATTTTTAACATTACCATGAAATGACTCAGGATGTTTGAGAGTGGTTCCGGCCTCATTGGATTTCATATGGAGAAAGTAGAATTTTAGATTTCATTCAAAATCCAGCAGACTTATCAGTTTTTCAGGATTGAGGGATTGAGGGATTTCAATGTTTCCATTGAATTTTGTCATGTAGTAGGGTATGGAACTCGTATTTAATCAAGAGCACCAAACCAAGAGCTTCTGAATATGTCGCTCCCGCTCCCGTTTTCGCTCCCGCTCCCCGCTCCCCGCTTTCGCTCCCACTCCCAAGTAACATTGTTCCTGATGATATGGTTCTAGACACCACTGTTGAGTTGGCATTGGCCAACATGGATCTCAATGATCCAGTGCTAGAGCCTGTTAGATTTGATGACTTAGAGGGGTCAGCCTCCATACTAGCAGATGCAGAGGCGACTATGGATACAAGGGAGGAGGATGCAGAGGAGAGCAGTGGGGACCATGATGATGGGGACAGTGATGCTGATTCTGATGTTGATTGATGCCTTGAGGCTTGTATACCTGTAGTTGTTTTATATTTTCTATTTCTATTTGCCATTGGCATTGCACCAACACTACCTATGTAACACATTTTGATTTGATGACTTAATGAGAAAACTACAGTTGTCAGTGTGTTTATCTTACTATCTTGTAGTTGTAAGTTGTCTTTCAATTATGAATTATGAATCATGATTTAAATTTTTAATAGATTTATCATTTATGTGACCAATACCATTGACATTTATTTGCATTTTGTATGTACTATGCATGCTAATAGCTATAGATGAAGATCTATGTTTGAAATCAATAAATTTGTATCATTAACTAAAATTTGTGTAAGAAATATGATAATATCTAATTTTTAATATATATATATATATATATAGATATATATATATATTTGAAATATATATATATATATATATATATATATATATATTTTAAAAATAATATATATAACGTGTCCTGTTCCGGGGGGTCAGCGTGTCCGAATCCGACACCACGAATCCCGAATCCTACGTGTCCCGAATCCCCGTATCAGGTGACTTAGCCTGCCTGAAAGAACTACGTCATCCCTCTCAAGACTGCGCAGTCATCTAAGGTGCTCAATCCTCCTGCCAAAATGTTGATGAAACTACTACAAAAATACTGATGGAAATACCTTGCCCGAGCAGGCACTCGAAGTCCCCTAGGGCTAAGGGTGAGATCTCCGAACGGAGACACTCAATGCACTAAACAGTGCTGCAGACTAGCTAAACAGCCAGCGTGCTCTAAGTCGAAGTGACTAGCTCAAATGCACATAATCAAATGCCAAAATGAGGAGGCTCCTCTCTCCTTTATAGCGTTGGCCTCTCTCAATCCCAAGGCTCACCTCCTCCAACGTAGCTTTCCTCTTGCCACGTGTTTCTCACCATCTATGCAGTCACTCCAAGTGTCTACGTGGGCCCCTCCTCTACGTGGTTCTTTGGCCCCCCTTGGCTCACCTTTTAAGTTACAACGTTGTGCTACTAGGGAGTGTCTTTATTCATGAAGTGAGTATGTCCCCCTCTCCTCACCTTTTTATTTATAAATAGCTATAGAAGGCAAAATTGAGCAAAATCGAATATTCCAATTAGCCATGGCTAATTAGGAATATTACAGTCTCCCCCGGCAAAATGTTGCTTGTCCTCAAGCAACTGAAGTGATGGATGCTGCAAGATCTTCTCACTCTCCCAAGTGGCATCCTCATCCGGTAAATTCTTCCACCTCACCAAGAATTCCCAGACTGTCCTGCTCCGCAGCCGCCTCTCCCTGGTATCAATAATAGCCTCTGGCTGCAACACCAAATGCCCCTCATCGTCCGTGAGTGGTATCTCATCTGTCACTATCACAAGCTGCCCCAATGCCTTCTTCAAGCATGATACATGAAAAAAGTTATGAATCTTGCTGCCTTGGGGTAGCTCCAACTCATATGCAACCTGTCCAATCCTGCGTATCACACTATACGGCCCATAAAAGCGGGGCTTGAGCTTCTCAGCCCCCTTCTGCTTCAATGACGACTGTCGGTATGGCTGTAATCATAGGTATACCAGGTCCCCTACCTCAAACTGTCTTTCCACTCGACCCCTGTCAGCATACAGCTTCTGCTGGTTCTACGCTATAGCCATTTTATCCTTGAGAACTCGGAGAATATCCTAACTCTCTCAGATCCAAATCTTGGCTCTCGGAGCCTTGCTAGCACCAAACGTCACGTCAGCAAAAGATAAAGGATGATATCCATACAAAGCACAAAATGGTGACATACCGATGGACATGTGATGTGTAGTGTTGTAGCAGTACTCCCCCAGATGCAACCACTTCAGCCATGCTCTCTGCTGCCCACTGACATAGTTACGCAAGTAGCCCTCCAGCCACTTGTTAACTATCTCTGTATGCCAATCCGTCTGTGGGTGATAACTGGTACTCGGTGTCAACTCTGTCCCCACCAACCAGAAAAGCTCCTGCCAAAACCCGCTTATGAAACGGTTGTCCCTGTCACTAATGATGGTCTTAGGAAGACCATGTAGCCTGAAGACCTTTCTGAAGAACCGCTCGACCACCTATGCTGCTGTGTAGTGTGCGGATATGGCGAAAAAATGTGCGTACTTTGTTAGTCGATCAACGACGACAAAAATACAATCCTTGCCCTGCACCATGGGCAACCCTGTGATGAAGTCCATCGAAATACTCTCCCATTTCCCCTTCGGAATGGGAAGGGGCTGCAATAATCCTGCGGGATGGCTCATCTCCCCCTTGTTCCTCTGGCAAACGTCGCACTCCCGGACATGCTGGAGTACGTCCTCCTTGAGGCCCTTCCATGAGAACCTCTCTCTAATGGCCCTGTAGGTTTTGGTAAACCCCTGATGGCCGGCCAAGGGTGAATCATGCGATGCCTGAAGTATCTTCTTCTTGAGCTGAGATCTCTCAGTCAAGAAGATCCGGTCCTTGTAGTAGATGATCTCATCGACCACCCTGTACCTGTCATCCGCCACCTGCCCATCCAAAACCTCACATGCAAATCTGTCCTTGGAGTACTCTACTAAGAGTCGAGCCCTCCAACCTGCATCCAAGCTCATAAGAGACAACGTCGCTGGTCTACGTGAAAGGGCATCCGCTACCACGATGTTCTTACCCTTGACATACTCAATGTCAAAGTCATATGCTTGGATCTTACTGATCCACTTCTGCTGCCTCCCCTGTAGCTGCTTCTGCTCCAAAAAGAACCTGAGGCTGTTGTGATCAGTCCTCACCCTGAACCTGTTACCCACTAGATACTGTCGGAACTTGGCCAATGCATGCATGATGGCCAGCATCTCCTTGTCGTATATAGAATACAACCTCTCGTGCGAAAGGAGCTTCCGGCTCTCAAAGGCTATAGGGTGACCTCCCTGCATCAATACTACACCGATCCCCTCTCCCGACGCATCACACTCCAAAACAAATGGCTGCGAAAAATCTGGCAACACAAGCACTAGGCAGCTGCTCATCACCTCCTTGAGCCTGTCAAAGGCTCGCTGTGCTGTATCCGACCAACTGAATGCCCCCTTCCTCGTCAAATCCGTCAGGGGTGCAACAAGCTATGAGAAACTCTTGACGAACTTCCGGTAGTAAGTACAAATACCAATGAATCCCCGAAGTTCCGTCACGTTCCTCGGCTCCGGCCAATCTCTGATGGCCCTAATCTTCTCCTCGTGGACTCTCACTCCGTCCACCCCTATGATGTGTCCCAAGTACAACATCTCCGTCAATCCAAACTCACACTTGGAGAGCTTGGCATAGAACTGCTGCTCCTCCAAGATGCGCAACACTGTCTCAATGTGTTGGAGATGCTCCTCCCAAGTCCTGTTGTAAATGAGTATATCATCAAAGAATACCAACACAAACTTCCTCAAGTGACTACGGAAGATATGATTCATGCAAGACTGGAATGTAGCTGGGGCGTTGGTTAGCCCGAAGGGCATCACCAAAAACTCAAAGTGCCCATAGTGACACCTAAAGGCGGTCCTGGGAATGTCCTGTTCCCTCACGCGAATCTGATGGTACCCAGATCTCAAATCAATCTTTGAGAAGAACCGGGCTCCTCTCAACTCATCCATCAACTCATCGATCCTGGGTATGGGGTACCTGTTCTTTAGGGTCTTCTTATTCAGGGCCCTGTAGTCGATGCACATCCTCAATGTGTCGTCCTTCTTCTTCACCAACACTACGGAAGAAGCAAAAGGACTCATGCTCGGCCAAATGTGCCCAAGAGCCAGCAACTCTTGAATGGCCTGCTCAATCTCATCCCGATAGGCGTTGGGATGCCTATAGGGGTAGTAATCACTGCCTGTATGCCCTACTCTAGCTCAATGGTGTGAACAAACCCCCGGTCCGGTGGCTGTCCTGGCAGAATCTCCCCAAATACTATAGCATACCGGTCAAGGATGGACTGTATCTCTGGGTGCACTGTCTGCCTTGTAGTCCCTGTGTTGGGTCCCTATAATACTAGTGATTACCCCATTACTATTGTAGTTATACCCTTATTTATATTGTTGTGCCCCTATTACCCCCATATTGTTATTTTTGTGCCCCATAGAATCCCTCTATTGTTATTTTTGTGGCTTTATATTATTATTGTTAGGTCGGCTGGATTATATTGTGACTCCTTAGACTCCTATATATAGAAAGGAGGTTTTGTCATTTGTATCATCCAAGAATTGTTCATTTATGTAATGTAAAGGAGGTTGCCCCCTCGAAGAGGCTGAATTCTAAGGCGTTGATCTTTCTTTTCTATCTTTTCTTGAGCTGGTTTCATAACATTTGGTATCAGAGCTTTGGATTCTAGGGTTTCGCTGCTCCAAACAGGTCATCGTGGCATTTTCGCTATAACTTTTTTTCTGTGACGTTTCAGAAGTCGCAAAAAAAACCCATTTGAGAAGAATTGGCGCTGAACCTTGGGTCCGAATTTCAGAGCTTTTCGCGCGATATTTTCGGAGATATGATCTGAGGAAGTTGGTCTTTTTGCAGACTCCTGAATTACATTCAAAACAGGTGACCTGGGGAAAATCGTCATAACTCTCTCTCTGAGGATCGGATTGAAATTTCGTAAAAGGTACAGAAAGAGGACGGACTGTAGTTTCTTGTATGTGTGTTTCAGATTCAAAGGTTGAAACAGTGACTCGTGGCACGTCGTACAAGTTCGCTCTACTGAACCAGTCTAAAAGCAAGTCACTGTGGGAGATTTCACATAACTCTTCCTTGGAGAATCCAATTTGGCTCAGACTTGTGGCATTGGAAAGAGGACGCAGAAGGCTACTACAAGTAGCAATTTCAGAACTAGATGATCCGAAATTACAGAGATACATCAGATTCAATATCAGGCTTCTATAAAGTGAAAAAAGGTGTGTAGTTTTTTTTTTAATTTTTGTGTAAGCTTGGTTTAACGGAATTCAAAGGGCATAGTAAAGCATTATTATCGGTAACTGATGCCCCGAGGAAAGAAAATGCAAACACCTAGTAAGGAACCTGAAAGCTCTAGCATGACTCATGAAGAAGAGGAAGAAATGCTACATGATATATCAAAATTACAAGAACAAGTGCAACAAATGTCACGCTCACAAAAGCTAACAGAAGCTAAGATAAGTGGCGTGGAATCTAAGATAAAGGGCATGGAAGCTAAGATGGATGATTCGAAGACAGATTTGAAGAGAGACATGGCAGATTTGAAGATAGATTTGAAGACAGATATGGAAGAATTGAAGAAGTTGCTACAAGAAAGGGTCACTAATGGTGAAAAGGTAGTAAAGGAAACTCATGATGAGAACAAAAGAAATGTTAATCATGATTCCATAGACTCTAATGTTGGATCGAAGACTCACCATGTTCCAAAAATCGATATGAGGAAGTTTGATGGCAAGGATCCCGCCACATGGATATTACAGATGGAGCAATTCTTCGATCTCAATAATGTGCAAAACACACAAAAGGTACGTATGGCAACTTTATATTTGGAACCAAATCAGTTTGTATGGTATCAATGGCTTTGTTCTCGTAAACAATTTATCACTTGGGCAATTTTTACGGAAGAATTGATAGCACATTATGAGGATACAAAAAGCAACACTTTTTTTAGCCAATTGATAAGTCTCAAACAAAAGGGTTCAATAATGGAGCACATTGAGGAGTTCCAAAAATTGAACATAAGGGTAAAAGATATTCCAGAGGAGCATAGGATTGATGTGTTCATAGGGTCTTTAAAGGATAATATCCAACATGATGTGCGCCTTTGGGAACCTGATTCATTAGAGAAGGCATTCAGGTTAGCAAGAAAAATGGAAAGCAAAATTATGGCAACTAGGAAGCATACCATTCACAACTATAAAGACGGAAGTGTTGTTGCCCATAGTCTTCCACAACCTACAAGGTTGACACCACAACAATTGGAAGAAAAAAGAGCAAAAGGGCTTTGTTACAATTGTGATAGCAAATACACAAAAGGTCATAAGTGTGCTGAGAAGAAATTATTCTACATAGATTGTGAAGAGGAAGAAGAAAAGGAGCAAGAAAGGTCAAAAGAAGAGGATATATTCCAGGAACAAAGCCTAGATGAAGAACAAATAAATCCGACCATATCTTGTAATGCATTGGCGGGAATTACCACTCCTCAAACCATCAAGATAGAAGGACAAATCAAGAAGAAAAAGGTAATAGTGTTGATTGATTCAGGAAGCACCCACAATTTTATTCATTGTAGGGTAGCAAAAGAATTGAATTGCTTCCTATATCCAGCACCAGAGTGTCAAGTGATGATTGCAAATGGAGGAACAATAAATTGTTCTGGAAAGTGCCATAATATCAAGCTATCCATGGGAGAATATGTATTGACTAGCCCAATGCTTTCCATTCCAATGGGAGGTGCTGATGTTGTACTAGGAGTCCAATGGCTACAATCCTTGGGTACAATAGCTTTTAATTTTCATGAAATTTTCTGTGGAAGGAAAGGAAGTTGAATTAAGGGGTATTGCAGGGAAACCAGGAAAGATAATCAGCTCTAATGGCATGACAAAGCTTCTAAAAAAGGAGCAAAGAGGTGTAATTGCACAATTATGTTCGCTAGATGTTTCCACATTGGAATCATCTATTTCTCCAGATCTCCAAAAAGTCCTGGACAATCATTCCAAGGTATTTGAGACTCCCAAAGGTCTCCCACCTATGCGTGATCATGATCATGCTATTCATCTGATTCCAGGAAGTGTTCCTCCAAACATCAGGCCGTACAGATATCCCTATGTCCAAAAAAGTGAAATTGAACGTATGGTTGCAGAAATGCTAGAGGCTGGTATAATTCAACCGAGTCAAAGTTCTTTCTCAGCTCCAGTAGTATTGGTGCACAAGAAGGATGGATCATGGCGCATGTGTCCAGATTATAGGGAGCTCAACAAGCTCACTATTAAAGATAAGTTCCCCATTCCTGTCATTGATGAATTACTGGATGAATTGCATGGATCAATTTACTTCACCAAGTTGGATCTTCGTTCGGGATATCATCAAATCAGAATGAAGATTGAAGACATTCCGAAAACGGCATTTAGAACTCATGAGGGTCATTATGAATTTTTGGTCATGCCTTTTGGCCTTACCAATGCACCTTCAACATTTCAAGGTTTGATGAATTCAATTTTCAAACCATTCCTTAGAAAATTTGTGTTAGTATTTTTTGATGATATACTAATCTACAGCAAGTCTTGGAAGGATCATGTTGAACATGTTGACAGGGTGCTACAACTATTGGAGGAGAAACAATTATATGCAAAAAGATCCAAATGTTTCTTTGGAGTCCAGGAGGTGGAATATTTGGGTCATATTGTATCTCATGAAGGAGTTAAGGTAGACCCTAGCAAAATTAAAGCCATTAAGGAATGGAAAATCCCCACATCCATAAAGCATCTGCGAGGATTTCTTGGGTTGACAGGGTATTATCGCAAGTTTGTTAAGAATTATGGGAGAATAGCAGCACCTCTAACAACATTATTGAAGAAAGATTCATTTTCATGGACTCCGGAAGCAACAAAGGCCTTTGAACATCTTAAAGAGGCAATGTGCCAAGCACCGGTCTTAGCTACACCGGACTTCACAAAAACCTTTATTGTGGAATGTGATGCTTCAGGAAATGGAATTGGTGCTGTTCTAATGCAAGATGAAAGACCCATTGCTTTTGAAAGTCGTCCAATCAAGGGAAAGTTTTTAAGCAAAGCTATTTATGAGAAGGAAATGTTGGCAATACTCCATGCACTTAAGAAATGGCGACCCTACCTAATGGGAAGACACTTCAAGGTAAAAACGGATCATGATAGCCTTAAATACTTTTTAGAACAAAGATTATCCTCTGAAGAGCAACAAAAGTGGGTCACAAAGATGTTGGGTTATGACTTTGAAATCATCTACAAAAAAGGGAAGCAAAATGTGGTGGCAGATGCACTCTCAAGAAAGGATGAGGATGTGGAAGCATTGTTGTGTGCCATTTCTATTATCCAACCAGATTGGATAAACGAAGCAAGGGAGGAATGGAAGAATGACGAAGAAGTGTGGGCACTTATTCGAAAGCTACAACAAGATTCCAGTACTTCTGATACATTTAGCTGGCAAAATGATTCGTTATGGTACAAAGATCGCTTATACCTCTGTAAGAATTCCCAGCTAAAACAAAAGATTCTTATGGAATTGCACACTTCTCCCTTAGGAGGGCACTCAGGATTTTTAAAAACTTACCACAGGGTTAAGAAGGAATTTTTTTGGGATGGCCTTAAATCAGATATTCAAAAGTTTGTGGCGGAATGTTTGGTTTGCCAACAAAATAAAGTTGAAACAATTAAGACACCGGGTCTATTACAACCTTTATCCATTCCAAGCCAACGTTGGGAGGAGGTTTCAATGGATTTTATCACAGGTTTACCCAAGTCTGAGGGAAAGAGTGTCATCATGGTGGTAGTTGACAGACTTACCAAGTATGCACACTTTTGTGCATTATCACATCCATTTAAAGCCAGTACAGTTTCTACTGCATTTATGGAAACAGTTCAAAAGCTACATGGAAACCCAAAGATTATTGTAAGTGACAGAGATCCCATTTTCACTGGAAATTTTTGGACAGAATTATTTTCTTGTCTTGGTACTCAGTTAGCTCATAGCTCATCTTATCATCCTCAATCTGATGGGCAAACTGAGATAGTAAACAAATGTTTGGAAGGATATCTTCGTTGCTTTGTATCTGATAAACAGACACAATGGGTCAAATGGTTGCCTCTGGCTGAATGGTGGTATAACACTTCCTTCCATACAGCAACAAAAATGACCCCATTTATGGCACTTTATGGGTATCAACCACCATCCATCACATCATATTTAAGAGAAAATTCTAAGGTTCAGGCAGTGGAACATCACATCGAACATCAACAACAAGTCCTCCAACTCTTAAAGGATAACCTCGTGTTGGCACAAAATAGAATGAAACAACAGGCAGATCAACATCGCAGTGAAAGAAGTTTTGATGTAGGTGATTGGGTATTCCTACGGCTACAACCATATAAGCAAATGTCCCTAAAGCAAGCTAAGAAGGATAATAAATTATCACCAAAGTATTATGGTCCGTACAAGGTGTTGCAAAAGATTGGTACTATGGCATACAAATTGGAGCTTCCTGCAGCTTCTCGATTGCACCCAGTTTTCCATGTTTCATGTTTAAAGAAGGTTATAGGCGACAAGCTCCCAGTTCAAACAATATTGCCAGAACTTGACGAGGAAGGAAAAATTATATTGGAACCGGAAGCAGTCACAGAAACAAGAACTCGACAGCTACGAAATCGATCAATTTCAGAGTATCTTATCAAGTGGAAGAACTTATCCGCTGAAGATTCCACATGGGAGGATGAGAATTTTATGCAGAAGTATCCAGAACTACTCAAGCGTTGAGGACAACACTTTTTTGAAGGAGAGGGGCATGTTGGGTCCCTATAATACTAGTGATTACCCCATTACTATTGTAGTTATACCCTTATTTATATTGTTGTGCCCCTATTACCCCCATATTGTTATTTCTGTGCCCCATAGAATCCCTCTATTGTTATTTTTGTGGCTTTATATTATTATTGTTAGGTCGGCTGGATTATATTGTGACTCCTTAGACTCCTATATATAGAAAGGAGGTTTTGTCATTTGTATCATCGAAGAATTGTTCATTTATGTAATGTAAAGGAGGTTGCCCCCTCGAAGAGGCTGAATTCTAAGGCGTTGATCTTCTTTTCTATCTTTTCTTTTCTATCTTTTCTATCTTTTCTTGAGCGTGAGGGAATGTCCTGTTCCCTCACGCGAATCTGATGGTACCCAGATCTCAAATCAATCTTTGAGAAGAACCGGGCTCCTCTCAACTCATCCATCAACTCATCGATCCTAGGTATGGGGTACCTGTTCTTTAGGGTCTTCTTATTCAGGGCCCTGTAGTCGATGCACATCCTCAATGTGCCGTCCTTCTTCTTCACCAACACTACGGAAGAAGCAAAAGGACTCATGCTCGGCCAAATGTGCCCAAGAGCCAGCAACTCTTGAATGGCCTGCTCAATCTCATCCCGATAGGCGTTGGGATGCCTATAGGGGTAGTAATCACTGCCTATATGCCCTACTCTAGCTCAATGGTGTGAACAAACCCCCGGTCCGGTGGCTGTCCTGGCAGAATCTCCCCAAATACTATAGCATACCGGTCAAGGATGGACTGTATCTCTGGGTGCACTGTCTGCCTTGTAGTCCCTGCCTCTGATGCACGCAGCTCCATTGCCCACTCTACGTCCCCCTTCCGGAAGACTACCTCCATCCGATGAGCCGAAACAATCTGAGGTGGATATGTGTGCTGTCCCTGTATCTTCTCATGCCTCCTTGTCTTCTCGTCATCCCACTCCATCTCTAGGGTCTTCCAATCCATCATGACCTTCCCTAGAGTGATAAGCCATTGAACACCCAATATCATGTTGGTGTCTAGGATATTGACCACGAAAAAGTGGTCAATCAGTGTGTAGGTGCCCATCGTCACTAATAACTCTGGAACATAACGAGCACACACCATGGTCTGATCTCCTGGGACCAAAACTGAAAAGCTAACTGGATTCGTTCTATAGGGCCCACGAATCCGAATCCGTCGTGTCCGACACGATTCTCTCGAAATTCGTGTCCAAAAACATGACACGTCGTGTCCTATTTTGACACGTCAAATCCCCCAGCGTGTCACGATTTTGGCAGTGTGTCACGATTTTGGAAATTGTGTCCTGTTTTCCAGGACTCGTTAGGCGGCAAAAGTGACTTGCGCGGGTATGAAAAGGCTGCATTTGGTCATTACAGCCACGCATATTTTCATTTGGCAAGCGTTTTGGCAGCTTAATGATCAAGTCTAGGCCCTAGTATTGATATGCTATTCATGGTAATGTTAAATTCTTAAAGTAAAAGTGACATTCTCCTTGATCTTCATTTTCATCCTTTTACTTAAATTTTTAACATTACCATGAAATGACTCAGGATGTTTGAGAGTGGTTCCAGCCTCGTTGGATTTCATATGGAAAAAGTAGAATTTTAGATTTCATTCAAAATACAGCAGACTTATCAGTTTTTCAGGATTTTAGGATTGGGGGATTGCAATGTTTCCATTGAATTTTGTCATGTATTAGGGTATGGAACTCGTATTTAATCAAGAGCACCAAACCAGGAGCTTTTGAAAATGTTGCTCACACTCCCGTTTTCACTCCCGCTCCCAAGTAACACTGTTCCTGATGATATGGGTCTGGACACCAGTGTTGAGTTGGCATTGGCCAACATGGATCTCAATTATCCAGTGCTAGAACCTGTTAGATTTGATGACTTATAGGGGCCATCCTCCACACCAGCAGATGCAGAGGCGACTATGGATACAGGGGAGGAGAAGGATGCAGAGGAGAGCAGTGGGGACCATGATGATGAGGACATTGATGTAGATTCTGATGTTGATTGAGCCTTGAGGTTTGTATACCTGTAGTTGTTTTATATTTTCTATTTCTATTTGTCATTGGCATTGCACCAGCACTACCTATGTAACACATTTTGATTTGATGACTTAATGAGAAAACTACAGTTATCAGTGTGTTTATCTTACTATCTTGTAGTTGTAAGTTGTCTTTCAGTTATGAATTATGAATCATGATTTATGTGACCAGTACCATTGACATGTATTTGAATTTTGTATGTACTATGCATGCTAATAGCTATAGATGAAGATCTATGTTTGAAATCAATAAATTTGTATCATTAATTAAAATTTGTGTAAAAAATATCTAATTTTTAATATATATATATATATATATATATATATATATATATATATATTTTAATAAAATAATATATAACGAATCCTACGTGTCCTATTCCCAGGGGTCAACATGTCTGAATCCGACACCACGAATCTCGAATCCTACGAATCCCGAATCCCCGTGTCAGGTGACTTCGCTGAAAAGCCATTGAAGCTCTCTGTCTGTATACCTCTCCGCTCAACCATCTGTGCATCGATGAAGTTGTGGGTTGCCCCATTGTCAACCAAAACTAATACCTGCTAGCCACATACTGTCCCCCGTACACGCAACATCAAATACTTGGGAACTCTTCGCAATGCTACAAGGGCCCCTCCGATAGGTGCAAACGCTGCACCACCCGCTGCTGGTGGTGGAGGTGGCAAACGATCCTGCGCGGCATGACTACCTCCTACCTCCACATCATCCTCCTCATCCTCTTCCCCACTGCTCTCGAAGAAGACCTCGATAAAATATGCTCTGCCAGCAACACATCTATGTCCCGGTGCCCACGGCTCCTGACAGGTGAAGCACAACTGCTTCTTCCTCAACTCCCTCCTCGCATCATCGTCAATCTGTACTCATCCTGGATTCCCCTTTGGAGGCAAAATCCTCACATCCTTCCCCTTAGGCTGAAAAGCCTGTCGCTGGGGGTAAGGTGTCCGGGTCCTGGGTAAGACATCTTGTAAGTCCCAGGTCCTGCTAATAGCATACTGAAGGGTCGTTAGTCTAGCAGATCTGACTAGACCCCGAAGTGGCTCTGCTAACCCCTCAACATACATGTAGATCCTCCGTGCCGCGGATAGATCTGGCACCATCACTGAAACCCTCAAGAAATCTGAAATGTAGGTCTCTAGGCTCCCAGTCTATTTGAGCCTCGTCAGCTCCACAAAGTGTTGTTCCGGATCCCTCCGGTCAAACCTCTCCATCAATCTCCTGGTGAACTTGGCATATGTCGTCACTGTGGAGTGTCCGAGTGTAACCATCCCATGGAACCACCAATCTTGGGCCTCACCATCCAAATGTAATGTCGCCACCTTGATGGCCTCCGTCTCCGACATCTGGTTAAGCTGGAAGTAAATGTCCAGCTTCTCCACCCAAGACTTTGCCAAACTATTTGATGAACCATCAAACGTAGGCAAGTGGAATCTACTAGCTGCACGGTGGGTGTAACCATCATGATAATGCCGGTACCCTCTGTGATGGTCGTGGGGTCTACTATCCCACTGGAGCTTAACAAAGTCTCTGAATGAGAGAGCCTCCCTGAACTCTTGCCCATAGGCTTGGTATTCTGCAAAATAATCGCCCATATGACCAGGCTCTGCCTCCTGCTGGGCTCCGACCCCCTTGTCTGCTCCTAAGAAAGTGGGTATGGTAAAGCGTGTAGGGGCATGTGAGGCCACCTGCTGAGTAGCATCACGCTGCTCAAGCAAATGGTAGGATGCACCCGATCCCTCACCAACCTGGAAAACCCGTGGGCTCTCACGCTGTCTAGCCTCTACTGCTGTGAATCTCTACCCCATCACCTCAATCTGCCTCGACAGATCCTGTTTGATTTGAGGAGCATGTCTACAAATCTCTTCCCGTCCTCATCTGCCATCGGATCCTCCTGCTCTGCGTCCACCACAGGCTCCTTCTGTTCTGTGTCCACCACAAGCTCCTCCTGTTCTGCGCCCACCACCGGAACACAGTCTCCCTCTCCATAAGTGTTCTCCAACCTATGCCCAATGTCTCTGTATCTCCTACCTCTGTAACAGATGTGGGGTTTTTCCCCCGGTGTCATAGATTGCTAGCTCCACAGGCTGAGCCAGATCTATGCTCTGATACCACTGTAATATCCCATTTTCGAGATTTTCCCCAAACCCCAGTAAACTCCAACCAAATACGTATAGATGATATAATAACCGAGAAGTTGAAAGTGATGAAAATAACATTGGTGCAACATATAACGATATAACCATGAGATATAAACAGATACTCAAGAAATGCAGAGAGAAATGCTAAGCCATTTTATTATACTCAGTAATAGAATGAGTACAGGAGGTGATCAGAAAGATGGCACCTCGACTTGCACAAGGCAAGTGAAGAAATACACTCAGAATAGCAAAGGAATGGCCTCTCTCTGAACTGCGTCCAAGCTGCTCGAGAACTGTCGTGCTGCTGTTGGAAATCAAATGAGGATTTGGGGCTATTCCCCTCCTCAGAAAATGCTAAAACTATGGAATCATACTGTTCTCAAGAAACCCAAAAAAACCCAGAAAGCTTTTCTGGAATGGCCGACCCCCGAAAATCACCCCCTTGAGGACCCACGCAATCCCTCAGGGCTCTGCACTGCCATTGAAATAAACCCGCCACAACTCTGCCTAAAACTCAGCAAAATCCTCCAATATGCAAGGGCTGATCCCCTGCTCAACCTCCCAGCACAAATCCCCCTGCAAAACCTCAATCCAGAACTCCTGCCAGAAAGAACTGCGTCATCCCTCTCAAGACTGCGCAGTCATCTAAGATGCTCAATCCTCCTGCCAAAATGCTGATGAAACTACTGCAAAAATACTGATGGAAATACCTTGCCCGAGCAGGCACTCGAAGTCCCTCGGGGCTAAGGGTGAGATCTTCGAACGGAGACACTCAATGCACTAAACAGTGCTGCAGACTAGCTAAACAGCCAGCGTGCTCTAAGTCGAAGTGACTAGCTCAAATGCACATAATCGAATGCCAAAATGAGGAGGCTCCTCTCTCCTTTATAGCGTTGGCCTCTCTCAATCCCAAGGCTCACCTCCTCCAACGTAGCTTTCCTCTTGCCACGTGTTTCTCACCATTTGCGCAGTCACTCCAAGTGTCTACGTGGGCCCCTCCTCTACGTGGTTCTTTGGCCCCCCTTGGCTCACTTTTTAAGTTACAACATTGTGCTACTAGGGAGTGTCTTTATTCATGAAGTGAGTATGTCCCCCTCTTCTCACCTTTTTATTTATAAATAGCTATAGAAGGCAAAATTGAGCAAAATCGAATATTCCAATTAGCCATGGCTAATTAGGAATATTACACATATTATCCTTGAGAGCTCGGAGAATATCCTGACTCGCTTGGATCCAAATCTTGGCTCTCGGAGCCTTGCTAGCACCAAATATCACGTCAGCAAAAGATAAAGGATGATATCCATACAAAGCATAGAATGGTGACATACAAATGGACATGTGATGTGTAGTGTTGTAGCAGTACTCCCCCAGATGCAGCCACTTCAGCCATGCTCGCTGCTGCCCACTGACATAGTTATGCAAGTAGCCTTCCAGCCACTTGTTAACTATCTCCGTCTGCCCATCTGTCTGTGGGTGATAACTGGTACTCGGTTTCAACTCCGTCCCCACCAACCAAAAAAGTTCCTGCCAAAACCCACCCATGAAACGGCTGTCCTTGTCACTGATGATGGTCTTAGGAAGACCATGTAGCCTGAAGACCTCTCTAAAGAATAGCTCGGCCACCTGCGTTGCTGTGTAGTGTGCGGATATGGCGAAAAAATGTGTGTACTTTGTCAGTCGATCAACGACGACAAAGATACAATCCTTGCCCTGTACCATGGGCAACCCTGTGATGAAGTCCATCGAAATACACTCCCATTTCCCCTCCGGAATGGGAAGAGGTTGCAATAATCCTGCGGGATGGCTCATCTCCCCCTTGTTCCTCTGGCAAATATCGCACTCCCGGATATGCTAGAGCACGTCTTCCTTGAGGCCCTTCCATGAGAACCTCTCTCTAATGGCCCTGTAGGTTTTGGTAAACCCCTGATGGCCGGCCAAGGGTGAATCATGTGATGCCTGAAGTATCTTCTTCTTGAGCTGAGATCTCTCAGTCAAGAAGATCCGGTCCCTTGGTAGATGATCTCATCGACCACCCTATACCTGTCATCCACCACCTGCCCATCCAGAACCTCACATGCAAATCTGTCCTTGGAGTATTCTACTAAGAGTCGAGCCCTCCAGTCTGTGTCCAAGCTCATAAGAGACAACGTGGTTGGTCTACGTGAAAGGGCATCTGCTACCATGTTGTTCTTACCCTTGACAATGTCAAAGTCATCCACTTGGATCTCACTGATCCACTTCTACTGCCTCTCCTGTAGCTATTTCTGCTCCAAAAAGAACCTGAGGTTGTTGTGAACAGTCCTCACCCTAAACCTGTTACCCACTAAATACTGCCGAAACTTGGCCAATGCATGCATAATGGCCAACATCTGCTTGTCGTATATAGAATACAACCTCTCGTGCGGAAGGAGCTTCCGTCTCTCAAAGGCTATAGGGTGACCTCCCTGCATCAACACTGCGCCAATCCCCTCTCCTGACACATCACACTCCAAAACAAATGGCTACGAAAAATCTGGCAATGCAAGCACTAGGCAGCTGCTCATAACCTCCTTGAGCCTGTCAAAGGCTCGCTGCGCTGTATCCGACCAACTAAATGCCCCCTTCCTCGTCAAATCTGTCAGGGGTGCAGCAAGCTGTGAGAAACTCTAGACGAACTTCTAGTAGTAAGTACAAATGCCAATGAATCCCCGAAGTTCTGTCACGTTCCTCGGCTCTGGCCAATCTCTAATGGCCCTGATCTTCTCCTCGTGGACTTTCACTCCGTCCACCCCTATGATGTGTCCCATGTACAACATCTCCGTCAACCCAAACTCACACTTGGAGAGCTTGGCATAGAACTGCTACTCCTCCAAGATGCACAACACTGTCTCAATGTGCTGGAGATGCTCCTCCCAAGTCCTGTTGTAAATGAGGATATCATCAAAGAACACCAACACAAACTTCCTTAAGTGACTGCGAAAGATGTGATTCATGCAGGACTGGAATGTAGCTGGGGCGTTGGTTAGCCCAAAGGGCATCACCAAAAACTCAAAGTGCCCATAGTGACACCTGAAGGCGGTCTTGGGAATGTAGTGCTCCCTCACGCGAATCTGATGGTACCCAGAACTCAAATCAATCTTTGAGAAGAACCATGCTCCTCTCAATTCATCGATCCTGGGTATGGGGTACCTGTTCTTCAAGGTCTTCTTGTTCAGGGCCCTGTAGTCAATGCACATCCTCAATGTGCCGTCCTTCTTCTTCACCAATACCACGGAAGAAGCAAAAGGACTTGTGCTCGGCCAAATGTGCCCAAGAGCCAGCAACTCCTGAATGGCCCGCTCAATCTCATCCCGATAGGCCTTGGGATTCCTATAGGTGGTAGTAATCACTGCCTGTATGCCCTGCTCAAGCTCAATGGTGTGCTCAAATCCCCGATCCGGTGGTTGTCCCAGCGGAATCTCCCCAAACACTGTGGCATACTGGTCAAGGATGCATTGTATCTCTGGGTGCACCGTCTGCCCTATAGTCCCTACCTCTGATGCACGCAGCTCCACTACCCACTCTATGTCTCCCTTCCGGAAGACTGCCTCCATCCGATGAGCCGAAACAGCCTAAGGCGGATATGTGTGTTGTCCCCGTATCTTCTCATGCCTCCCTGTCTTCTCATCATCCCACTCCATCTCTAGGGTCTTCCAATCTGTCGTGACCTTCCCTAGAGTGATGAGCCACTGGACACCCAGTATCATGGTTGTGTCCGGAATATCGACCACGAAAAAGTGGTCAGTCAGTGTGTAGGTGCCCATCGTCACTGATAACTCTGGTACATAACGAGCACACACCATGGTCTGATCTCGTGGAAACAAAACTAAAATCCATCGAAGCTCTCTGTCTGTATACCTCTCCACTCAACCATCTGTGCATCGATGAAGTTGTGGGTTGCCCCACTGTCAACCAAAATTGATACTCGCTGGCCACGTACTGTCCCCTATACGCGTAGCGTCAAATACTTGGGAACTCCTCGCAATGTTGCAAGGGCCCCTCCGGTAGGTGCAAAAGCTGCACCACCTACTGCTGGCGGTGGAGGTGGCGAATGACCTTGCACAGCATGACTATCTCCTACCTCCACATCATCCTCCTCATCCTCTTCCCCGCTGCTCTCGGAGAAGACCTCAATAAAATGTTCTTTGCCAGCAGCACATCTATGTCTTGGTGCTCACGGCTCCTGACAGGTAAAGCACAACCGCTTCTTCTTCAGCTCCCTCCTGGCATCATTGTCAATCTGTGCTCGTCTTGGTTTCCCCTTTGGAGGCAAAATCCTCACATCCTTCCCCTTAGCTTGGAAAGTTTGTCTCTGGGGGTAAGGTGTCCGGGTCCTGGGTAAGACATCCTGTAAGTCCCGGGTCTTGCTAAAAGCATCCTGGAGTGTGGCTGGTCTAATGGATCGGACTCAACCCCGAAGTGGCTCTGCTAACCCCTCAACATACATGTAGATCCTCCGTGCCACGGATAGATCTGGCACCATCACTGAAACCCTCATGAAATCTGCAATGTAGGTCTCTGGGCTTCCGGTCTGTTTGAGCCTCGTCAGCTCAACAAAATGC
The DNA here is from genome assembly GCA_031772625.1 of Pinus tabuliformis. Classification (NCBI taxonomy): domain Eukaryota; kingdom Viridiplantae; phylum Streptophyta; class Pinopsida; order Pinales; family Pinaceae; genus Pinus; species Pinus tabuliformis. The sequence goes on along the minus strand of CM062810.1, from coordinate 253,157,708 downwards.
TGCTCTAGATCCCTCCGGTCAAACCTCTCTATCAATCTCCTGGTGAACTCGGCATATGTCGTCACTGTGGAGTGTCCGAGTGTAATCATCCCATGGAACCACCAATCCTGGGCCTCACCATCCAAATGTAATGTTGCCACCTTGATGGCCTCTGTCTCCGACACCTGGTTAAGCTGGAAATAGATGTCCAGCTTCACCCAAGACTTTGCCGAACTGTTTGATGAACCATCAAACGTAGGCAAGTGGAATCTGCTAGCTGTGTGGTGGGTGTCTCCATCATGATAATGCTGGTATCCTTTGTGATGGTCGCAGGGTCTACTATCCCGCTGGAGCTGAACAAAGTCTCTGAATGAGAGAGCATCCCTGAACTCCTGCCCATAGGCCTAGTACTCGGTGTCATAGACTGCTAGCTCCACAGGCTGGGCCAGATCTATGCTCTGATACCACTGTAATATCCCTTTTAGGAATATCCCTCGAACACAAGCAAACTCGAACCAGAAAAACACACAAGTGGTATAGTAGCTGAGAAGCTCACAGAGATAAAAATAACAGTAGTGCAATATACAATAACGCATACACGGAATATAGCAGATACTCAAGAAATGCAGAGAGAAATGCTAAGCCATTTTATTATGCTGAGTAATGGACAGAGTACAAAGGTGATTAGAAAGATAGCACCTCGACTTGCACAAGGCAAGTGAAGAAATACACTCAAAACGGAAGAAAATGGCCTCTCTCTGAACTGCGTCCAAGCTGCCAGAGAACTGTTGTGCTGCTACAGTGAGGATTTGGGGTTGTTCCCCTCCACAGAAAATGCTGAAACTCTGGAATCGGCCTCTGCTCAATAAACCCAGAAAAACCCAGAAAGCTTTTCTGAAACAGCTGACCCCCGAAAATCACCCCCTTGAGGATCTACGTTGTCCCTCAAGGCTCTGTGCTGCCACTGAAGTAAACCCTCCAAGACTCTGCCCGAAACTCTACCAAAATCCTCCAATATGCAAGGGTTGATCCCTTGCTCAATCTCCCAGCTCAAATCCTCCACATAAACCCAATCCGGAACTCCTACCAGAAGGAACTGCGTCTTCCTCTCTCAAGACTGCGCAATCATCACAATGCCCAGTTCCTCCTCAACTCCAAAATCAATCCTCCTGCAAAAGACTGATGAAACTACCTTACCCGAGTAGGCACTCGAAGTCCCCCGGGACTAAGGGTGAGATCTCCGAACAGAGACACTCGATGCACTAAACAGTGATGCAGACAAGCTAAACAGCCAGCGTGCTCTAAGTCGAAGTGACCAGCTCAAATGCACATAATCGAATGCCAAAATGAGGAGGCTCCTCTCTCCTTTATAGCATTTGCCTTTCTCAAAACCCTAAGGCCCACCTCCACCAACATAGCCATCTCTTACCATGTGCACTTCTCCATCTGCCAATCCTTCCAAGTGTCTGCGTGGGCCCCTTTCTCTATGTGGTCCTATGGCCCCCTTGGCTCCCCTTTAAGTTACTACGTTGTGCTACTAGGGAGTGACTTTATTCTAAAAGTGAGTTAGGTCCCCCTTTCCTCACCTTTTTATTTATAAATAACTATAGAAGGCAAAATTGAGCAAAATCGAATATTCTAATTAGCCATGGCTAATTAGGAATATTACAGTTGTTGCCTCTCCGAAACTGGAAATTCCTGTGGAATCTTTGTTGCTACTGCTGCAGCTACACCTGCATCCCTTCTGGCTCAAACTTCTGTCCCTTGCTCGATCTCTCTAACTGGATAGCTCGATCTGCCAAGGAACTTGCAGTACTTATGTGTGTATCTCCAACCCCATCAACCTCCTCTTATAAGCTCTCGTTGGCTCACCAATGGTCATGATTAGATCTCCATCAACGGCTAAGATCATCTCTAAGTCAATCCATGTGAGTTTCTAGAGAAATCTCACCTTTCTCATTTAATTCCTGTTAATTAATCATTTTTCCTAAGTTAGACCAGGAAATATTTATTTATTGATTAATTAACTTAATTGAGCCATCTCTAGGTGTTTTCTCCTTAAACTTTTTTTGGGTTCTGGAGATCTTGTGTCCTTAGTCTCTTTGACCAAATTTGAGACTAGAACATTTGTTTGATGCTACAAAAACTAACACTCCTTAGTGAGGAAGGTGTTCTCTCTCACTCTGTCTCCATAATATCCTCGATACAGGTTGCTAATGTCTAACAACTATGACAATCTGCCACTGCACACCAAGCCACTTCGCAACTATGATTCATCTACCATTATGTAGTTGAACCATCCCTGCATCAGCGTTGTCGCTGACACTACACTGTACACCCTGTACTGCTGCCAACGCTGCTCTGTGTTGCAACTACGCTCATGTTGTTGTTGTTGCAGCAACTACTACAACTGAGTACTCTGAATCAATTGTGTCCCTCTGATGACTCTGCATCTGTCTCTTGAGTCTCTCACTGCTACTATCCACTGAGTAATTGTCTGCGCTGCAACTACTTTGTGCTCCTCAGCATCTAACTGTAACTACTACTACAACTGACCCTTCGGATTTGTCTGCACCATTTGACACTGATCCATCTGCTAGTGAAAATTGTGGGCCCCTGTAGCAAGGGTAATGATCCAAGAAGAAACACCCGCCCGATGTAGTCGTCCTTGGAACCCGCCCAAATCTCTGCAACTTTGGTGACTAAAGTTCAATGTCACCCCACATCTCTCCTGGAGGTATAGCTGCATACATTGTGAACTCATCCTCTAACCTGGAAGACAAATTGTCGATCTCCACCGAAGTTGTTGCCTACTCATGCTTCTCCTTCTTCTCCTTCTTCCTCTTCGAACACTGGGTACTGTAGTGACCAAACTCACCATACCTGAAGCAGTTGACCTTCGACAGATCCTTCTTGTTCTTCTCTCCTCCCTGTGAGCCTTGTCCCTGACTAGGACCTTTCCTTGCCTTCCCCTTTGATGCTAGGGCTATGTTCTCTTCCTTCACACCCTTTGGTCCTTTACTGTTGCTACCACTAATACTGCTCTTCACGAGAGCAAGCCTCATCTCCTCCTGCGTAAAATCTACCCACCATCTATCCCAAGCTGGTAGGTTGCCTCGTCCAATGATGCCTTAAACGAAAGTACCCGACTCTAGAGTGAAACCATTGAGAGTTGTACGCACCAGTTTACTCTCTTGAGGTGTTTCTCCTACTACAGCAAGCTCATCTCAGACATCCTGAATCCTAGTGAGATAAGGAGTCATGCCTTCACCCTTATTCATCCTGGTGAGCCTCAACTTCTCCTTCAAGAACATCTTACGATTCTCAGAAAGATTCTGAAAAAGCTCGGCAACTACATCCCACATTTCTTTGTTGTATTCTTGGCCACTGAGTGTGAGACTATGTGATATCGAACGCCATCAAGGATCAATCGTTTTGCCTTGGCCATCTCCTTATAGTAGTTCTCTAGCTATTGTGAGTCTATAGGTATGGCCATAGCTCTCTCTGCATACATCTTCAGACCATGCTCATCCTAAGTCACCAGGTTCGAGTTCGAGTTCGAGTTCGAGGACCATGAAATTCGAATAAAGTTCGGCAACTAAAATTTTGTCGATAAAATTCGACATATAGAAATTCGAAAAAAAAATGTATATTAAAGATAGATATGCATATGAGAAATGGTATGGCAGCAAGTCCTGTGAGCAACCATTCATAACTGTTTTTTAAAGATAGATTGGCATAAAAAAATATACAAAAACAGTTTCCCAGTAGGGGACCCCTTGTATGCTAAGATATTTAATTAATGAACAGCAGATATGAAGGGCAGAAATTTCTTTGTGTGCATGCATAAGATTGGCTCAATTTGTTTCTGTTGTTCTATATTTTATAAACAAGGTTTCCAAACTCAAATTAAAAAAAAAAAGCTAAGAGTTGACACACAACAATGAGCAATTTCCATATGACACATGACACATGAATACAATTATACATCCACTAACACATACAAATATATATTCTTTTGGCAGTTCAATGAAAAACTCTGCATTATAATTTATAAGATACAAAGACAGTTTAAACTTTAAACTTTAAAGTAGCTTGGCAGTTTTAGAAAATTGTTCATGCAAAAACTAAACTAGAAATCTAAAACAGGAACACAAGTTTTATTCTTGATGTTCCTGTTGCCCACTTGTTATATCAAAAAGTTCTACGTCATCAAGAGCAGTATGAGATGTGAACCCGCTAGATGCTTCAGCGCCAGATTCATCAATGAATTCCCTGTCAGTGTTTATGTCACTATCAATGTACAAATCAGCATCATCCATTGTTGCATTTGGAACAGGATCGATCCACGGAGTAGAAGAATTGGATGACCCTTTAGCCACATTCTTCAATGCCAACTGCAAATTACTACGAACATAAACAAGATCTTCTAATTTTCCAGATGACAGTCTATTTCTTTTTTTGGAATGAATGTGGTCAAAGGAACTCCAATTCCTTTCACATGCTGATGCACTTGTTCCCTGGCTTAAGATACGAATTGCAAAAGTTTGCAATTCTGGTGCCCCTGAACCATAAAATTCCCACCATAGTGCTGGATCACTTCTGCTCCTATCATACTTTGCTGATTTTGTTCCAAATAATCCTTCTTCTAACCTGTATGCTCTCAACTGACTTCTGATCAAACCTGCAATCTCTGGATCTGGATTTAGCTTCTCAATAGATTGGATAAGTCCATTCATGATTTCTTCGTCCCTATGTCTTGGTAACCCAAACAATCTAGGGTCCAAATAGCATGCTGCTGCATGTAATGGACTATGCATCATCTTCCATCTATGATCAATTAAATCCCATATCTCCTTGTAATCAGCTTCCACATTATCAAAAGCAGTTGCAATGGCCTCTTTGCAACGATCAAGGCTTTCATAAACAAAACCCATACAAGGTTTGTCACCATCAACCATGCGGAGCACATTAACAATTGGGCCACAAATTTTTAAAACCTTGTTTGCATTTTCCCAAAAGCCATTATTGAGCACTATTTGTTCAACATTTTTCCCCTTAGTTTCTTTTGAGAGGGTAAATCTCTCCCACTCAGTGTTGCAAAAAACAGCTCTTAGGCTCGCTTTTTCCTCAACAACTCTTTTCAGAGTAATATAAAAAGTGGCAAACCTTGTATCACAAGGCCTCAACAACTCTTTTGATGCATTCTTCCTGTATATGCTCAAAGTGAGACGATGGTTGATGATGAAGTTTGAAATTGATTTGGCTCTTCGGATTGTTTCATTGACCCAAGGAAATTTGGCTAAGTCATGCAACATTAAATCCAAGCAATGAGCTGCACAAGGGGTCCAATAAATCTACCCATATTTTTCCATAATCAGCTTCCCTGCACCAACACAATTTGATGCATTATCTGTAACAACATGGACAACATTTTCCACCCCAACCTCTTGAATCGCTTCATCCAAAATTCCAAAAATAAATTTTGATGTCTTCACTCGATCCATTGCATTCACTGCCTTCAAGAAAAGTACCCCTTGAGGACAATAAACAAGCACATTGATCAATGGGCGATGACACAAATCTGACCAACCATCACTCAAAATTGTGCATCCTGTAAGCTTCCAGGACTCTTTAATATCAGCCAATTTTCCTGTCACTCTGTCTTTCGCTCTCTTTAGCAAAGTTGTCCTTAAAGCTTCAGATCCAGGAGGAACATAGCCCTTCCCAAAATCAATGGCCTTTTTAATTACATTTTTAAAATATGGACTCCTCGCCACATTAAAGGGAATTGCACATGCATAAAAATACTCAGCAACAGCATCATCAACTTCCTGTTTCTCAACAGGTTTCTAGAATTGATTTAATGTTTTCGGCCCACCTGTTTTTGCTTGAGGAGCTGTAGAACTTGATCCACCAATGTTTGAAACTGAATCAATGGTGTTGGAGGAAGACATGGCAATCTCCCTCTCAATTCGCTGCCTCTTATTCACCCTTTTCTGCCTTTGCATCTGTGAACTGGAATGGTCTTTCTCCACTTTGGCTTTTTGTTCATCAGTGATCTTAGTGCAGGCTTCAACACCACCTCCACTTCCATTGCTAATACCGAGAAGGTGATCCACTGCTCTAGTCAAAGTGCCAGTGAAATTATGTCCACACAGCTGACATGAAAGATTAAAACCATCTTTTTGGATAAAATTCCAAGCTACAGCAGTTGATTTTGGGGGTGCCATTGGAATTTAGAAGTCTGAAATGTCTGGCACTGCAATGTCTGAAATGCCTGCAATTTTTTTTGAAATTACATTTTCGTTAGTCATGAGAACTCCTTTATTTGGTTGTAAACTTGTAACTTACAGACTACAGTTGTACAGGTACTGTTGTGTTTCTTGATGGTTCTGATTCTTCTATTTTTCTTGTAATTCTAAAAATATTTTTATATGTTTTTGTACCCTGCCATTTACCCATCGTGTTCAAATTCTGGCTTTTCAAAAATTTGGCAGATCTGTATTTTGATCTGGTAATATAGAGGAAAGGTTGTCTGGTTTTCAATATGAGTAATAAAGAGTGGAAATGAATCGGAACCTTGAGAGTAAGCATTCAATTTGTGCACAGTGCACACAGGTTTGCAGACAGGCAATGGTTGTAAAATTGTAAAGCAAATGTTCATGATCAAACTGTGACAGCCTACAGGCTGACAGCAAACATATTGCAAGATTAACAAGTCACTTCTACACAGAAATATAAACCGACCCGAACCACCTCAGATAAGGAAATGGCAGCCTATATTTTTGTTTTAAATCGAAAGATGTCTTTGTGATACAAACAGGTCCTGAATTTGAATAAGATGGCAGAAGTCAGAACCATTGGAGGATGACTTATTCACAAGAATAATTTTTAAGCATAACTTTTGTAATGTTTTTGTACTGACATACTAAGCCAACAATATCATTTGATTGTTTTAAGTTTTAACTAACAGTACCATTGAAACAGCAACGTGACAACACTTGTCTATCAGAAGAAAAGTTAGGACCCTCCACACATTCAATCAGAGATGGAAATGCATAGAGAGTGGATCTGCAACTGCACATGCACATGCACAGTGGAGTGGCCTGCAGTGCAAGTGTGGATTGAGGATGAGAATTTATGAGAAAAAGGTGATGATTTTTCCCATTGTTTCCACCGCAACTGCCACCTATACGGTATACCATCTAATTTATCAGTAAAATACAGTGAAAACTAAGATTTGATATGATTTATTTGTTTTTAAATGCAAGGATGGTTCCCTCTCTGACATATCTGGGTTGTCCATCTACGTTACTTAATAAGCTGATAATCCCTAGCTACTGTTGTTAATATCATTAAATAAAGAGATTGAAAAGGCCCCATTTTTTATAGCGACAAATGGTTGAGAATCGTGCATAAGATTTACTTTTTGAAACTCTGTTATGCTCAGACTCTGTATAATGAAACTCTGTATATTCTCAAACTCTATATATGCTCAGACGATGGTTGATGATGAAGTATAGGACATAAAGGAAGGGATTAGACTTATTTGAAGATCCGTTGTATTTGAAGCACATCGTTTCCATGCAAACCACGTTATAACTTATAATGATGATTCATGAATTGCTCAAGGACAACTCTACCTGAAGGCTGTAGACTCACGCGGCAGTGGGCACGCCTGCAGTTTTCTCGGCCTGCAGTTTTGCACCCTCGGGCCTCCAGCACTTGCCCGGACTCCGCACCAAAGGCTCTGCCCTTTAAACTTAGCCCAGACCAACGCACCAAAGGTTCAAAGCCCTTACGTATCGCCTATCGGTATGGAGACTGGACAGCGTTCTGAAGCTTCAGATCCAGGAGTCGGTATGGAGACTGGTAAACACAAGCCCTTACAAGTCGTGACTGGAGACTGGAGTATGGAGTCTGCTGAGTCTGGACCGCCGGCGCCAATGAAATGAAACCCAAACAATGGAACAATGAAACCCAAACAGGAACAATAAAACCCGCGGGCGCGCGAAAAAAAAAAAAAAAAAAAAAAAAAAAAAAAAAAAAAAAAAAAAAAAAAAAAAAAAACGAATTTAATGCAACTGTAGGCGAATTTCATGCGATTTTGTTCGAAAAAAAATCGAATTCGACTTGAAATTCGAGTTCGCCATTAAATTCGGCGAACTCGAACGAATATGTTCGTTTGCCATTGAAAATCGCCGAATTTCGAATTTAATGGTTGAAATTCGACGACTCTGGTGACTTAGGTTCCACCTATTTGCTTTGAGGAAATTCAACTTAGTCCCTTGAGAGGTTTGATTTGACTAGAAGGTTCAACTTGGTCATTTGAAGGAATAATTTGTCTTCTAATGGCTACTTTCTTGGTCTATTACTCAACTTCTTGGTCCACGAAGTCTCCAACGGCTACTTAGACCACCCAACGGCTAATTGACTTCACCAGTGGCTAGTTTGAATTGAATTTTCGCCTTTACTAACTCAACTTGACCACCTACCAATTGGATCTTCAATGTCCTTGAGTATCTAACAATTCTAACACCTGGGTTTGGCCAAATCGACCATGATCTAAACTGGCTCTCTCTTGGAATCTTCATATCTTGCCTAATGTTCCTACATCATCACCTACTCTGTGATGTCATTTGTGATTTGTGTTGGTCCCATAACGACTTGAGGAATCTTGGAAATTTGACACATTGATATTGTTCCACTAGCTTTGCTGATTATTTTTTATGTAATGCATGCATCATTCTACCCAACGCTACTCCTATTCTGTGATCTAGAATCTTGTTTGACCTATTGACCAAGTTTGACCAAACTATAACTAGCCACTGCCACCTCTGATTAGAAAAATTGAATTTGGCATGGACTCCTCTCATTAAACTGAAGAAGCTAAGACCAAGTTGATTTTTTTACCATCGAAACCACTTTGCATTAGGAATCATGTATTACCTTGGGAAAAGTGAAAAGTTGTCAAAATGAAATTGCCATGCATAAGAGCTATCTGAGAGATACTACACCAAAGCTAAGGCCACCTATAGAGTCAATAGACTCTAACCATGTGGTAAAGACATAAGTGCACCTTGACACAGGCTGGACTGACCCATACACCGTCGATCACCCCTACAAAAGCAAGTTCCTATAAAACCATGAGTCCTCAAGTAAGCTCAGCTAAGGCCCTTCAATCCTTTACAGGACAAGAACCCAAAATGAACTACGATGGACCAACCATGGTCCAACCAAGGCAACAAGATAGAGACACTAAGAACAAGACATAGGCCTGGGATACCTAATAAAAACCTCACATAGTTGTTACAATGCTTTGACTTGTGACCTTGGACTTACAATGATGGTGATAAATGCAGCAAAATTTTGGTATGCACCCCTGCTGAAATGTGGGGTAACAGTGACCAAAAAATTTGCTGCTAGTTTGCTGATGAAATCAATACAATATGCTACAAAGTGGGACTTCGATTGTTATCGAAGTTATTTGAAACAAAAGTACAGTTTCATCAGCTCAACGTGTTGCAGACTCCTGCTTTGTTCTCAAGGTTCCGTCTGATTTTTCAGCATCCAATTCAGGATGCATCTCTTTATGGGGTAACGGAACTCTAAAGGAACTCTTACAGCGCATCAAAAACGTAGTTCCTATTTGGCCTCTTTTCTATTACAAAGGAAAAAGCATCCAAATAATCAGAAATCAGTTGGTTGTTTTGAAGTTAGTAGTTTTCCTATTGTTCATTTTCCAGTTCTCTATTAGTTCTAGTTTGGAGATCATCTGGTGAGCTGCAGAACAAGGGCCCACTCTTGTAGCATGCAACTGGATGCCTTACCTTCTTTACATGTAACTGTACATTAGCATCTCTAAGCTCTGAATACTGTTATTTCCATTTCTGAAATCGTTTCTGGTTATGAATTTTCTTACTTACTATTGTGTAATTAATAAGATTCTATTCTTGCAATTTATTTTTTGTTGGTTACATAACTTAGTTAGATACTGCTGTAAGATTGAGTTGATCGGGTGAGACTCAAGAGCTCACAAGGTGCAGAAGTATTAGGCTGCCCTTGACAGAGTCTGGTCGAGGAACTCGTCAATAGATTAGTTGTTGATTTTTAATTAACTCTTGCATGATTGGTATAACTAATCAAAGGGGTACGCTGCAAGGGTGCTGCCAGGCCTTCCTTTTTGCAAGATTTCCTGTGTTCCCTTACTACATCGACTAGTTGCACTCTTCAGTCATTAACTCAACATTCCCCAAACTCATTAGCATTCCCAGGCTAGCCAATTACTGCAATTAGTGACAGTGCAGGTGTTTTATAAAAGTGTTATGTTCTCAGATCGATAAATTTAAGTGTTCTCCGGTGTTCTTGGGTGAATTAATCCCAAGTGTTGTTGTGGGTCGTCAACAGACATGGTAGATTTTCAGAACCCCGTTTTGCAAGTACTAAATTTTTTATTACATTCAACCATAACAGAGAAATAATTTGAGAGGAAAACTTTTATAATAGATTTTGAAGCTTTGCGGGGTCTAGTCAAGCTGATGCATTAAAGAACAGTAGCTGATCATACCGTGTGGCGAATGCAAAGAAGCGTCTTAGAGCTCTCGTTAGTAGGCAAAACAATCGACTTAAAGTCATCGTCCGCTTGAATCTTAGGCGCAGCTTCCTGAGGTACCGCCAGCGAGGCAAAAGCTGCGACCCTTTTAGGCCTTATACGGTCACCTTTCAAATTCCTAGACCCGTATGGGTTTTCCAAAACCACTCCGCTGTGGCAGCGGGATCCTACCCACGCTGACGATTTTGAATTCAAAAGCATTTTCCTGAACAATGGATTCGATTGTTCAGTATGTGTTTTTAAGCTTTTTCAATGGGAGACGGGCCAAATTAATGTTTTGAAGTTACCTGCTGAGATTCGAACTCCGGGCAAATGCCGGATGGTATAGAATCGATGTGACCGCGGCCATTCTATGGACCCTGTGAACTGAGGTCGATGTAAACTCCATTATAGTTTATAGATTAGACTGCTATGAGAACCAGCATTTAACTGAAAGGGGGATGATTATGGTGTATGCAGGATGTTTAAGAGTATATACTGTGGAGTCTCTGTGTCTATAATCTGCTCTGCATTGCTATGGGTGTTGTGCTGGAACAGACGAGCGGGTTGGGTGGCTGACAATGCATGATATTCATGGTAAATTGGCAAATAGTGCGGCTCGTTTGTGAGTGTGAAAGGATCCATAACGAAAACGCCACGTGGATGAACTCAGCCTCCACAGCATATCCATCCACGACTGGTTTTACTCTGTATGCCCCCATCCGTTCAAATTCGACGAGGTTGTCTCAACCTCCGTGATCAAAACTAGACCCATTCCCGCACTCATCGGTATGCTTCGATCGCTAAACAAATTTAAATATGTGAGATTACTCTTTTATTTAAGAAAGAAAACAAATATTAATAAATTTTGAGGAAAACAATTGGAAAATAATATCAATTTAAATTTGATTTAAAATGTGGAAAATCAATATTTAAACTATTTATTTATTAGATATTATTTTGGGATTCAACTGCGTTAAGTATGTCATTCATCTATGACCATTTCCATGAGAAGTAGTTGTAACTGACTAATTTCTCATGATTTTTGAATAGTCCACTTAGCACTTGAATCGTATGACCATTTCCATGAGAAGTAGTCATTCATCTATGACCATTTCCATGAGAAGTAGTTGTAACTGACTAATTTCTCATGATTTTTGAATAGTCCACTTAGCACTTGCATCGTATGACCATTTCCATGAGAAGTAGTCTTAACTGACTAATTTTTCATGATTTTTGAATAGTCCATATAGCACTTGCATCGGGTGATTTCTCATAATTTTTGAATAGTCCTGTTGACACCTAATCCTCAACGGATGGGTGAATTGGACAGTCATCAAGAAGATGAACTGATCCGTCATATTTATGTATATAAATGATAGTTAGCTAATGAATAATCATCTCAGATTTCTTCTGCTCATTCATTCTGGAGTTACCCTGGCCTGACATGGTATCAGAGCACAGGTCCCAGAAATAGTTGTAACCCCTGCTGTCCTGAGCGCTGCATCTGCCTGAGCGTTTCAATGACATAACTCCTCTGCTCTCTAGCGCACCAGTGCTGCATCTGTCCATAATGTTCTCTAGCGCACCAGCGCTGCCTCTGTCCTGACATGTCTGTCCATATTCCATAATTGGTCTGACATGCTCCTCTCTGCTTCCGTTTGATCTCTCATTTGCACTGCCAACGCATCTGCGCATCCGTTTTTTTTGCTGCCTCTCCACAACGTATACACCAGGAAAAACCAGCGATGGTCCCATACCGCCTTGAATGGTTCTGGAATTGAATTGAGGGCGATGCCATAAGGGTATCACAATCCAATTCAGGGAAGAGGATAGCCTCACCGTTTTCTGCACTGGGTTTGAATTGAGATTGTAATGGTCTGCCCGGGATGTTATACTCTCCCATTTATTCTGTATGTCTAAGTGTTGTTCTCCAGCTATTTCCTACATTGCGAGCCCAAGTAGCCGGATTATCGACACCCACAAAGAATAGAATATTGGATGGTCTGTCTTAAGAAGTGCATCCCTCATCCTTGGGTACCTGACTTCAGGTGTTGAACCATCATCAAAACAGTTATCATACTTGAGATAGTCGATACCCTGTTGATGCAACATTGTTGCCGTCTCTAATCACTGCGACGCCGCATCCCCATCTCCATTTTCCGGCCTTGGGAAATGGTGGGAGGAGTCAAAAGTTCCTCGCTGTCGTTGTGCAGAGGTTTTATCCGTCGAGCGGTGTAAGTTCCTCAGGTCGCCCATTTGCCCTTTCCCGAAATCCGAGAATCGTTCTACAGGGAGTTTGCCTTGGCTTTAATCGCTGTTCGGTGCTGGTAGTGTGCCGGTATGATTTTTATCTGCAGAAGTATTATTGTGATCAAGCTTCCTAGAAACAGATAAAGAGTAAAATACTAACACTGCATGTTAAAACATGAATTGTCTCATAGAAATTGAATGTGAATTCATGCAATCGGTTGCGAAAGTAATTGCTTATAACAGAACACTTGCTAAGAATAAAAACAAATGAAGAAATAGGGTAATCATGTACGACATGTTCTAACATGTATGTTCCAGCTCCAGCATAATGCGGGGGTTTTTTTGTAAGGGCTTCCGCTGTCAAAATGTAGTAAAGGCAGAACGATGGCACGGCAATTGGTAACCATTGCAGATAAATTAACGCAGGTAAACAGAGTTTTGTATTAAAAATTGAAGTGAGACCGCTAGCAGTTTATGTGATTACGCAGTTTATGTGATGGTATGATAGCGGTTTTGGTATAGTGTTGCGCAGTTATACATCATTCAAAACATTTTATATATCAAAGCATTTGTGGAGGTGATATAGTGATATTGCACAGTTTTTTATGTTTGGTAATGCTGTATTGAAGCATCAAGTGAAATAATATTTCAATGAAATTCGGATGCCTTCTGTCACACATTAGAGGGATTTGTAGAAAATATAGTGCATAAGGTTGTAAGGAAGTTTTCTTTTTTCAAGCAGAAGTATTTTTTTTACAGAATGCATTCAATCATCTCTATGGTCGGAATAGTTCTCACTGGCAAGGAGAACTATTCTGAATGGTTTCGGATGGTAAAACACACCCTCATCTACAATGAGTTGTGGAAAGGAGTGTGTGTCGGAGAAGAAGACAAAGACCCTGTGCAGCCTACATCAGATAAAGAACTTGTCATTTGGGAAAACAAGAACAGCAAAGCCTATGCATTGATCGCAGCATCTGTAAATGAAGAAGTAAGTCGTCATATTTCATCCTATTCCACTACCTTTGAAGCTTTACAAAAGCTGAAAAAACTCTATGATTCACATTCTGCACTTGAAGTTGTTCAGCGCATGATTAAACTCTTCACTCTTGAACTGAAAAATAATGATCCTCTTGCTCTTGCATCTGAAATAAAGTCTATAATGCATGATATTAAATCCACTAAGGTTGAGCTGGATATTTCACTTATTGCCTTTCTCAAAGCACTCTATCCTACCTACTCCAATTATCTTGAGTCTTTACAAGCAAATGGAAATCTTAAAGACATAACCTTTGAGTCTCTTGTGAAAAAGTTTGTTGAAAGAGAGAAAGCCTTTGGAAAGAAAACAGTCCCTGAATCTTCTGAAGAGACTGTTTGCCTTGCTCATAAAGAAAAGCATCCTTCTCAAGATTCTACAAGAGGAAGAGGTGGACGAAGAGGAAGAGGAAGATACTTCAGAGGCAGGGGGGCAGACATTCTCAAGCAGAAAAGGCAGATCTGCATTGCATTCGCTGCAAACGAAATGGATCACATGATGCTTCTACATGCAAGCTACCATGGGACAAAATTGAGCAAAGAAGAAATCAGCAGAAAGGTAAAACTGATGACATAGACAAAGGTAAAGCACCTGAATCCGCTCACTATATTGAGGCACAATGTAACATTGGAGTAAATGAAGATTTGCTTAATGCTTCACTTGCTTCTTCGAAAAATGATTGGTTGCTTGATTCAGGAGCAACCTGTCATATGACTCATAGGAAAGATTTTTTCGAAGATTTCACTGATAATGTTGATGGAGCAGTATACTTTGCAGATCAGTCAAAAATCAAGCCATCAGGGCTTGGCACAATCAGGCTTAAACTGCCTGGTCTTCCAGACTTTCTTCTGGATCATGTTCTATATCTCCCACAGCTCAAGAGAAACTTGCTGTCCCTGGTCCACATCCGCCAGCAAGGTCACTCCATTCACATGTTTGATGGCAAGCTTGAGGTAAGAAAGGCATCTGACCACTCACTTGTCATGAGGGGTATAGAAGAAGAAAGACTTCTTAAACTGCAAGGAACTTCTGCGCATGCACAACATTTCTCATATATTTCTCATCATGAAGAAGGTACACTTCCGTCAAGTTTATTATGGCATGCTAGATTTGGACATTTAAACTATGATAGTCTCCGCTTGTTGAAGAAAAACGGTGTTGCTGGTTTGCCTACCATTCCTAGAAAACATAAGCAATGTGATGCTTGCATTCTAGGAAAGCATAGCAAACAGTCTTTTCATTATTCACATTCAAGAGCACATAGGAAGCTTGAACTCATTCATTCAGATTTATGTGGTCCAATGCCTGTTTCTTCTGCAAATGGAAATAAATATATCATGACATTTATTGATGATTACACCAGAATGTGTTGGGTTTATTTATTGAAGAACAAATCTGATGCTTTTCAAACATTCAAGAATTTTCATAAGTGGATTGAAAATGATGCACAATCTCATATTGGGTCTATTCGCACTGATAATGGAAAAGAATATACATCAAATGAATTTGAACACTATCTTCGCCAACATGGGATTAAACATCATACAACTGTGCCTTATAATCCTCAACAGAATGGTGTAGCTGAAAAAATGAATAGAACAATCTTGAATATGGTACGATCCATGCTTTTCTTCAAAAATGTAAAGACAATGTTTTGGGCTGATGCTGTTCTATGTGCTGCATATATAAAGAATAGATGTCCATCTAATGCTATAAGAAACAAGACTCCTTATGAATTGTGGTATGGACATGTTCCTTCGGTAAAACATCTCAGGATCTTTGGTTCCACCTGTTATGCTTTAATACCAAAGGTACATAGAAACAAACTTGGTGCTAGAAGTCGTAAGTGTATCTTCCTGGGGTATTCAAACACATCTAAAGCATACCGCCTCTATGATGAAGTAAATAAAAAGTTTGTTTTATCTAGAGATGTCATTTTTCTTGAATCATCCAAATCTGACAATGTTGTTGAGCGGCAACTTGATCGCTTGGATAAATTCACAAAACCGAAATCATTTCAAGAGTTTGATAATCAGATTCCACATCTTGAAGGGGGGATTCCTATACTAGATCAACATGTGGAATCTTCTTCTGAAGAACAATCTCCCCTGCATGACACTCCAACAACGGATGATGCTTTAAGTGATGTAATTGATAGAATTGGGAGACTCAATCTTGATTCAGACCCAACTCAATCAACAGAGCAGCCTGGACCATCTCAGAAAGGTCCCCCAAAGTGGCTGACAAAGACACTTGAAAGTGTTCATCCTGATGAAATTGGAAAAACAGGAACCAGAAATACAAATCGACAAGATGGAGGTGATGTAGATAACTCTAATTCACCTGTTGATATGGATGTTACTTATGATTGTGAATTGAACTTGTCTACAGATTTTGAACCAACTTCCTTCAAAGAAGCTGCTTCTCATGATGAATGGAAAGAAGCGATGCAGAAGGAGTATGATGCCCTCATAAAGAATGGCACTTGGAAGCTGGTTGATCCTCCATTTGGAACCAAACCAATTGGCTGCAAGTGGGTCTACAAGAACAAGTACAAAGCTGATGGCTCACTTGACAAGCACAAAGCTAGGCTTGTGGCAAAAGGTTTTGCACAGAAAGAAGGGGTCGATTATGAGGAAACTTTTGCCCCCACAGCAAAATGGGCCACCATCCGGACACTCTTTGCACTAGCTGCTCAGAACGGTTGGAAAGTCCATCAAATGGATGTAAAAACTGCATTCTTGAATGGAGATCTAAAAGAGAATGTTTTTATGTCCCAGCCTGAAGGATTTGCTGTGAAAGGACATGAACACAAAGTATGCAAACTTGTGAAGTCCTTGTATGGCCTCAAACAAGCACCACGAGCCTGGTATGAAAAACTAACTGAGCATCTTCTGAAACTCAACTTCAATCATTTTGATCTTGATGATGCAACTTTATTTGTCAAGAAAGTTGGCAAAACAGTTGTATATCTTGTGGTATATGTAGATGATCTTTTAATGACAGGGAACAATGAAAGCTATATTGCATCCATAAAGAAAGAATTAGGAAAAAATTTTGAAATGACTGATTTGGGCTATGTTCATTACTATCTTGGCATTAAAGTAACCCAACATCCAAAGTCCATATTTCTTTCTCAAAAGAAATACATTGGAGATTTGTTAAACAGATTTGGCATGACAGAGTGCAATCCTCTTTCTACTCCAATGGAACAAAACTTGAAGCTCACATCTATTGAAGGAAAGGAATTTGAGGATGCAACAAAGTATAGACAGCTTGTAGGAAGTCTCATCTACCTCACTACTACCAGACCAGACATTTCATTTGTTGTTGGAATCCTCTCCAGGTTTATGCAAAAACCTTGTGAGGGACATTGGTCTGCTGCAAAAAGAGTTCTAAGGTACTTGAAGGGAACTCGAGACCTTGGAATCAAGTATACACAGGTGGACGACTTCAACCTGATTGGATACTCTGATTCAGACTTCGATGGAGACAAAGAAACTGGGTATCTACTTCAGGATATGCTATGAGTCTTGGATCAGGAGCTGTCTCCTGGAGATCACGCAAACAATCAGTACCAGCAGATTCCACAACAGAAGCAGAATATGTGGCAGCAGCTGAAGCAACGAAAGAAATTGTGTGGCTCAGGAAAATTCTTGAAGATTTGCAGGTAAAACAAATACAATCAACTCCACTCATGATTGATAACACCTCTGCAATAAAGTTGGCCAAGAACCCAAAGTTCCATGATCTTACTAAGCACATCAATACTAAATATCATCTGATCCGACATCATGTTGAGGCCAAAACAATCCATCTCCGTCATTGTTCCACAAACGAGCAAATTGCAGACATCTTCACGAAAGCGCTTAGAAGAGAAAAGCTTGAAAGATTCAGAACGATGCTCGGACTCACCAACATCCATTCAGATTAAGGGGGGGAATGTTGACACCTAATCCTCAACGGATGGGTGAGCTGGATAGTCATCAAGAAGATGAACTGATCCATCATATTTATGTATATAAATGATAGTTAGCTAATGAATAATCATCTCAGATTTCTTCCGCTCATTCATTCTGGAGTTACCCTGGCCTGACAAGTCCACATAGCACTTGCATCGTGATTTTTGAATAGTCCACTTAACACTTGCATGGTATGACCATTTCCATGAGAAGTAGTCGTAACTGACTAATTTCTCATGATTTTTGAATAGTCCACATAGCACTTGCATCAAGTGATGCTCACAGGGGTGAAGAAGTGGGATTGAAACTAGTGAAACGAATCACATAGCGTCAATTATCACTTCCGGGGCTTGCACCCGGTATCCAGGACTTCTCAGGTGGTCACCCATCCCAGATCGCCTCTGGCTCAAGCGCGCTTAACTATGGAGTTTTCCCACAATCAAACCCACTTAGCTTGCTACCCCATTTGCAAAACCTTAGCAAGTATTTTGCCTCATGAACCATTCAAGTAGATTTCCTTTAACTCTTTTGAATTAAGTATTGGGGGTTTTTGCAGTGCATTATATTAGATATCATTTTGGGATTCAACTGTGTTAAGTAAGTCATTCACCTATGACCATTTCCATGAGAGGTAGTCGTAACTAACTAATTTCCCATTATTTTTGAATAGTCCACTTAGCACGCATTGCATCGGGTGATGCTCACAGGGGTGAAAAAGTGGGATTGAAACTAGTGAAATGAATCATATAGCGTCAATCATCACTTCCGGGGCTTGCAACCGGTAACCAGGACTTCTCGAAAGGTCACCCATCCCAAATCGCCTCTGGGTCAAACGCGCTTAACTATGGAGTTTTCCCACAATCAAGTGCACTTAGCTTGCTACCTCATTTCCAAATCCTTAACAAGTATTGTGCCTCATGAAGCATTCAAGTAGAGTTCCCTTCACTCTTTTGAATTAAGTATTGGGGGTTTTCACAGTGCATTATATTAGATATCATTTTGGGATTCAACTACGTTAAGTAAGTCATTCATCTATGACCATTTCCATGAGAGGTAGTCGTAACTAACTAATTTCTCATGATTTTTTAATAGTCCACTTAGCATGCATTGCATCGGGTGATGCTCACAGGTTGAAGAAGTGGGATTGAAACTAGTGAAATTAATCACATAGCATCAATCATCATTTCCAGGGCTTGCACCCGGTAACCAAGACCTCCCGGGAGGTCACCCATCCCAAATCGCCTCTGGCTCAAGTGTGCTTAACTGTGGAGTTTTCCCATAATCAAGCCCACTTAGCTTACTACCCCATTTGCAAAACCTTAGCAAGTATTGTGCCTCATGAACCATTCAAGTAGAGTTCACTTCACTCTTTTGAATTAAGTATTTGGGGTTTTCGCAGTGCATTATATTAGATATCATTTTGGGATTCAACTGTGTTAAGTAAGTCATTCATCTATGACCATTTCCATGAGAGGTAGTCGTAACTGACTAATTTCTCATGATTTTTGAATAGTCCACTTAGCACGCATTACATCGAGTGATGCTCATAGGGGTGAAGAAGTGGGATTGAAACTAGTGAAATGGATCACATAGCACCAATCATCACTTCTGGGGCTTGCACTCGGTAGCCAGGACTTCCTGGGAGGTCACCCATCCCAGATCGCCTCTAGCTCAAGCGCGCTTAACTGTGGAGTTTTCCCACAATCAAGCCCACTTAGCTTGCTACCCCATTTGTAAAACCTTAGCAAGTATTGTGCCTCATGAACCATTCAAGTAGAGTTCCCTTCACTCTTTTGAATTAAGTATTGGGAGTTTTCGCAGTGCATTATATTAGATATCATTTTGGGATTCAACTGCGTTAAGTAATTCATTCATCTATGACCATTTCCATGAGAGGTAGTCGTAACTGACTAATTTGTCATGATTTTTGAATAGTCCACTTAGCACGCATTGCATTGGGTGACGCTCACAGGGGTAAAGAAGTGGGATTGAACTAGTGAAATGAATCACATAGCGTCAATCATCACTTCTGGGGCTTGCACCCGGTAACCAGGAAAATAACACTGAAAATGAAGAAAATAGAGGCCTCAATGATAAAAATGCTTATGAGAATCAGTCCATATATTTTTGTCAGTTTTAGCTTGGAGCTCTCTCTCTCACACTATTGCACACTTAGAGTTTTCTTGGAGCACTCTTGGAGCATTGTGGAATACTTTGGACTTGGAGAAAGAAGGCAAAGGAAGAGCAGGAAAGTGCATGGGAACATCGGATCAACAACTATAGGGGGTTTTTCTTGTAGGTATCGAGTTGCATGTATGATTTCCTTGCTAGTTTTGACATGCGTGCCATATGCATGTGGTTATTTGGTTATGATATGTCATTAGCATGGAGGATTTCTTGGATTGACAGAGGTTTTTCCCAGCCTTCCAATTTCCTAGATAGGCCTGGTGTTGTGGGTTTTACCTTTGTTTTCTAGTTGTGCTCATGTTCCTTATGGTTGTGGGTTGAGTTATTAGTTTCTAGGGCCTTGGTTGGACAAATGCTATGGAAGCCATGTAACAGATTGGGTTGAGTTACTAGTCTTGGAAGCCTTGGTTGGACAAACACTCTAGAACCCTTGGTGGAATGAGTTACTAGTCCTGGAATCCTTAGTTGGACAAATGCTCTGGAGCCCAATGACAGTTGTGGGTTGAGTTACTAGTCCTGGAAGCCGGGTTGGAACAAACGTTATAGAGCCTTGGACAACTTGGATAGAGATTGGTCTGGTGATGGCTAGTGATGTCTGACCATGAGGTGGAATCGTTGGCTAAGGGTCGAGGTGGTTTCGCTTCTGGAAGCCCTGGTTTGGTTTTCTTGGTTTATTCCATGAGATTCCACATCCATGCTTGGAATATGGCATAAGAGTGATTGGTTGAAATAAATATTTGGTTCAGCCCAATCTATGGTCGGTTGGTATGTGGAAGTCCCTGACTTGGTTGGACTTGCATATGTTAATAAGAGTTATTTTCCTTTTGTGTTCTATGTGTAATTGTACTTGTTATTATGTGGCCATGATGGTTGTTTTATTATTGTTGTTTATCTGGTTATATGTTGGTTACACTCATGGTTTAATGATAGTCATGATTTATGGCTCATCATGTTTTGGATAGTATATGAAACGTTATTGAATATATAACCTAATAGATGATAATGCAACTATTGTGAGAGGGCATCAGACATTATTAATGATTCTCAAAAAATTATGAGACCCCTATGCTCAAATCTATAATTATGACTTGTAGATTACATGTTCATGATGTGTTTGATGATATGTTTGTCATGGACAGGCTTGGTCAGGTCTAGTTCGCATCTATTTTTTGTTTGAAAGGCTTTGCCTTGGTGTCATTCATTGTTCTGGGAAGTTTTATGAAGTTCTGGGCAAAGGTCTAGAGACTAGCCTGAAAAAATGGCTTAAATATCGTAGTCGATAGCATAGATATGGGTGAAAATTTTTGCATTTAGATGGAGGCCTTATTGTGGGAGTGACTGGAGGGTTACACTCGGATGAAGAGCTTGTAATGGGAGTGACTGGGCGTTTATTTCAATTAAAAAACAAGTTAACTCAGGGGTTGAGCACCTAGAGTGGTTGGTTAGCCCCGGGGGATCCTGTAGCTCTTGAGGAAGGTCAGTTTGGTTTTGTTTTGTTAATTCCACTTCCTTAACTATACTTGGGAAGTTGAATCATACCATAGTAACTCTTTGTCACATGTTTACCCCGACCGGCTGGTTAGCTTGGGTAAATGTCAGAGGAGGGTGGTTACAGAGTGGTACCAGAGCATGGTTCAACCCTTGGATTGGATGGGTGGAATGTGTTTGTTGTGCATACATGTCAGCTGCATATGTGTTAATTATGCTTGTGGTCTACTTGTTTGTTATGTATGCTTGGCGTTAGTCATGGTTGCAATTGTGTTGTCAAATATAAGTTGTTGATGTTGTTGTTGAGTGTGTTGTCATGAATACATGTCAGTTGTATATGTATTGTTTATGCATGTATGTTGTCTATATGTTGTCATGCATGCATTGTACCTAGTCGGTGTCATAGTTGTGACATCATGCATGGTAACTGGGATGATGATTGAGATGAAGTTGGTTTATTGATGTGATTATATATATATATATATATCATGCTAATCAAGTTGATCTTGCAGACGACATATCCCCACCTGAACTACATTAAGGTATGTTGGTATGTTTATGTTTGGTTTATCTGATATGATATCATTGTAGGTAGAAGATCATGGGTGACTAGAAAAATGGTAAACTATAGTTCACGAGACTCACCCTATAGATCATATGAGAAACATGGTGATGGGTAATCTCCTGACATAGTGGACACTTTGAGAAGCTTGAAGGCATAAATAAGAAGTTGCAAAGTAGATAATGATAGAATTATTTAGTAACAAGAGAGACTTTCCAAGGCATAGGAGATACAAGCAAAATTCAACGCATTCATCCGTCAGAGCTTGTTAGATTTGCAGAGACAAGGACCATTTAGGATCAGTCATGGATAGGAAGACAATACTAATGGAGCCTATGGTATCAGGTCTCATGGTGGGCATAGGCTGGATAGAGATGGCAGGTTCTTGGATACACCTGATAGATGAGGTAGTGGACATGGGCTTTACTCTAGTTTTGGTGCAGACATGTGTCATGGTCATCATCACTATCATCCTTACAGTAGGACCCCCTTTGGGATATTTTTCAGATAAGTTCAAGAAAGAAAAGCCACCTACATTTGATAGGGAAATGAAGAAGTCACAAGATGTAGAAGTGTGGTTTCTTAAGATAAATAAGTTATTTAGATTGCATGAGTACTCAGAGAACATGAAGACCAGAATAGCTACATGCAGTATTAAAGTTAAAGTAGACATTTGATGGGAAGATGTAAAGAATGACAAGGGCATTCGAGAAGAGGAGTTGACTTGGAGTGAGTTCAAGAGAATTTTCAAGAAGAAGTATCTATCGAAGAGATACTATGATGATAGGGGAAATAATTCTATGAGTTGAAGATGGGGTCTATGACCGATGAGGAGTACACTAGCAAATTCTTGGAGTCATTGAGGTATGTTCCTTATGTCAAGGTGGAGAAAGCCAAGATTCGAAGATTCATCAGTGGGTTGCCGATATCATTCAAATATAATATTGAGTTTGATGAGCCTAGATCGTTGGAGGAATCCATCAAAAAGATAAATCATTGTTATGAGTAATTGAAGCGTAGATATGAGACTAAGCAGGATTGGAAGGGTATTGAGAAGAATAAAGGAAAATGGGATAAGAAGCGACCAAGACCTCATGACATAGGTAACAAAGAGAATGCAACACCACCTAAGAAGTTCAATGCGTTTGACAGAGGATAGGAGTTTCATTATGAGGAGTAACAGAAGGGTCATCACAGGAGAGATTGTCCATAGAATCAGGGTGGCAGACCACAATTTTGCAGTACTCAGGAGGCACAAAAAATGGGGTATGTTGGACAAAGTATTCCGCGGATTTATGTAGCATTGGATAATCGACAGGTGGATCACCAAGCATCCATTAACAAGACAGACTGTAAACTTTGTGATCAAGTTGTCTCTACTTTGATTGATACTGGATCTAATTATAGTCATGTTAACCCTAACCTAGTGAATAAGTGTGCTTTGAATAAAGAAGTGCATGAAGGGTCTTGGTTAATGCAGCTGGCTACAAGTACTAAGAAAAGAGTTCATCACTAGGTAAGAGCTTGTGCATTTGAGTTAAATGGTATGCCCACGTCAGCACATTTGAATGTACTTCCATTGGGATCATACAATATGTTGTTGGGTATGGATTGGTTGTATCTTCATAGCATCAAGGTGGATTGTTATGAGGAGGCCATTGAATGCTTGGATGAAAATGGAGAACAAAGAATCTTGCAAGGTAAGAAAAAGGCAACATCAGTGTTACAGTTATGCAAGAAAAGCGTAGTCGTAGAAAAGGATGTGTATTATTTGCATTATATATTTCAAGTGACAAAGGTAAGGAAGTTGAGGATGCAGATGTCTTGAAGAAGCATCCAATTTTGAAGTAGTTCCAGGATGTATTTCTAGTAAAGATTTCAGAGTCGTCATCTCATAGGGAAGTGGAATTTCCTATTGAGTTGGTACCAGGGGAAGCACCAACATCAAAGGCACCTTACAGGATGAGCACGCTAGAGTTAGTGGATTTGAAGTTGTAGTTGAAGGAAATGCTTGACAAGGGATAAATTAGACTAAGTGTGTCGCCTTGGGGTGCACCAGTGTTATTTATGAAGATGAAGGATTGTACTCTTAGATTGTGCATTAATTACAGACAATTGAATAAGGTAACCATCAAGAACATGTATACATTGCCAAGGATTGATGACTTGTTTAATCAGTTAAAGGGAGCAACAATATTCTCGAATATTGATTTGATATCATGATATCATCAGGTACACATTAAAGAGGAGGACATTTACAAGATTGCTTTCCGTACCAGGTATGGGCATTGTGATTTTGTTGTATTTCCTTTCGGTTTGACTAATGCTCCAACTACTTTTATGTGTTTGGTGAATAGTGTATTGGGTCCTTATCTAGACAAGTTTGTGATTGTATTCATTGATGATATATTGACATATTCCAAGAACGAGGAAGAGCATGTTGAATACTTAGCAACAAAATTGATATTTCTAAGGGAGCATCAGTTGTATGCCAAGCTTAGTAAATTCGGTTTCTTTTAGACATAGGTTCATTACTTGGGACACATTGTTTCCAAGGGAGGCATAACATTAGATCCAGAAAAGACAAAATCTTTCATGGAATGGGTAGCTCCCAGGAATGTGGATGAGTTTATATCATTCAAGGGGTTATCAGGTTATTATAGGAGGTTCATCAGGAACTTATCATAGATTTCTTATCTTATTACATCCTTGTAGCGAAAAGGTAAGAAAATTGAATGGACAAAAGAATATGCAACTAGTTTTGAGCAGTTGCTTACAAATGCTCATGTTCTAAAGATCATAGATCCAGACAAAGAGGTTGTAGTGAGTACAAATTCTTACAAGAGAGGAATTGGTGGAGTACTGATGTAGGAAGGACAAGTAGTGTGTTATGAATCAAGGAAATTGAAAGCGCACGAGCAAAATTATGTGACACATGATCTTGAGTTCGTAGTGATCATTCATGCATTGAAGATGTGGAGGTAATATCTTATTGGCAGGAGGTTTGTATTGATCAGTGATCACAGTGGATTGAGATACTTGTTTGACCAACCAAACCTGAATGCCAGGAAAGTTAGATGGTTCACTACGATCAGTGAGTTTGACTTTGAGATCAGGTATATTAAAGGGAAAGAGAATAAGGTTGTAGATTTTGGCATAAGAGTACAGGTAAATCACATTGCAGTTATGATTTCATACAGGATAGATCTATAGGATCAGATCTTGCAGATGGGTTACAGCAGGATAGAGGTGATCAGGATGTGGACTATCATCTCACAGCAGATGGTTTGGTCATATTTAGGGACAGGATCTATGTGTTGGACAATAATGAGCTCAAGAAGATTATCTTGAGGGAAATGCTAAGTTGTATTCAGGTCACCTAGGATATCAGAAGACATTGACAAAGGTGAAGAAGTTCAATTATTGGCTAAATTTGAAGAAGGAAGTGGTAAAGTTTGTGGCTAGATGTTTGGATTGTTAACACGTAAAGGAAGAGTGTAAGCATCTAGGTGGTTTACTACAGCTGATTCCAATTCCAGAGTGGAAATGGGAGGTCATTTCCATGGATTTCATTACAAGTTTTCCGAGAACATCTATGCAACATGATTCTATTATGATTGTGGTTGACAGTTTGACTAAGGTAGCACACTTCATTCCAGTGAAGTCTACTTATTCAACTAATGATGTAGCACGGGTCTTCATCAGGGAGATAGTGAGGTTGCATGGTTTTCTGAAGAAGATTGTGTTAGACAGGGATGCCAAGTTCACTCCCAGATTTGGAAGGAATTATTTGCAGGTTTGGGTACAGAGTTGGCCTTCAGTACAACTTACCATCCATAGATAGATGGCAGACAAAGAAGGTCAACAAGATTCTGGAGGACATGTTGCGAATGTATGTTATGCATCAACAACGAAGGTGGGAAGAGTATCTTCCACTGGTTGATTTTGCTTACAACAATGGTTATCAAGAGTCATTGAGGATGAGTCTGTTTGAGGCACTCTATGGGCAGAGTTGTAATACTCCTATTAGTTGGAGTGATACAGTGAACATGGTATTGATAGGGCCGGAAATGTTGGTAGAAATGGAACAAGAAATGCAGGTTATCAAGAAGAGTCTAAAAGCAGCACAAAACAGGTAGAAAATTTATGCAGATCAGCACATCGTGTTTAAGGAGTTTTAGGTTGGGGATCATGTGTATTTGTGCATCAAGCCCAAGAAGAGATCCTTGAGGATTGGTTCATGCACGAAGATATCACTTCTGTATTGCGAGCCTTTCCAGATCCTTGAGAGGATTGGACTAGTGGCCTCCAGACTTGCACTGCGTCCGATCGTGAAAATCCATGATGTTTTCCATGTGTCATTACTTAAGGAGTATGTTAAAGATATTGATATTGTGATTGAATGGTTTGTATTGCAGGTGGAACCAAAAGGTGAATTCCAATCAGAACCTCAGTGCATTTTGAAGAGAAAGATGCTCATGCTTTTGAACCGAGTAGGTTAAAGTGCAGTGGAAGCACTTTGGGCCCGATGATGCTACATGGGAGAAGGTTGATAAATGCGGGATATGTATCCTTCATTGTTTTCTGGTGGAGGAAAATGAGTTTTGGTATGATCAGGTGCTCAAACATTTTCTCAAAATTCAAAGTTGTCGGATCGGTGTGGAACCTGAATGACTGCGTGGTTCTTGTGATCCTAAATCCGACACAACTCGTTTCGTGCGAAACGGACTCCGTATGCTCCCAGAAACACATTCTGTTTGTTTTCCTAAACAAGTGAAATTTTGAAAAAATATATTACAGTCTAGTCAACAGTCTGTACTGCTGACTAGGCATCCCCACGTGGCAAGGTGATTATGCATTGATTATTTTCCTCCGGCGAATTAGGTGGTGCCAAGTGGCACGATTTCAATGGTGCTGATTTGGGCGATTTTCATTGGTGGGTTAGTGGCCAACCACAGGCTACCACGTGGTCCAACCGGAGGCCGCCACGTGGCAGCATGGGGGCCACCAAAAACTTGTTAAGGGTCGAATGGATCAGGCAGGGGCCGAAGACCAGACCTCCATCCAACAAACAGTGCCATCTACAGTCACGCCACTTTGTTGGTCTTATTATGTTATGGCATGCAAATTATATTTAAACTCTAAGTTTTGCACCATTCAAAAAAGGGGCCAGCCCCTGGGTTCGTGCAACCCAAAAAACTGCGGGCGGAGCGGAGTGGGGGCCCAGTCAGCGAGGGTGGGCTATTGGCCTTAGCCCCAAGCACGTGGCCCCCCCATGTGGCCTGAATTTTCAGAAATAAGGTCGGATTGGTCATTTAATCACTCCTACAAATTCGCCCGAAATTTGGCGGAATCAACGCCCAGTTAGCGGAAATTGGGGCAAATTTGTAGGATGGTGCCAAATTTTGGGGAAATTGTAGAGCGAATAGTGCAAGAGCTAGGGGAAGCCATAACTTCTTCAGATTTTGACCAATTCGGGAGTAGGAAGAGGCTAGAAAAGCATTTTTGGGATTTCTGGAACCATTAGAGCAGGTTTCAGAGCTGTTAGAGCACTGTAAACTGATGTATTCACACTTTTGTGCATAATAGAGTGGGCCAAGTCATTGGAAGTTGGACCAAGGAGACGTAGCCCAGGTGGGTGAACTCCTTCATCATGTGTTGTTGTGATATTGTTTTGGTGATGTTCTTGTTTGTTGTATGTTGTTGTTCAGTCATTTGTTTATCTTAATTTGTACATGAAATTTACATAAAAACACTCAAAAACTCATGATAAAACTAGAAATTAACCTCGTGAATCCTTAAGCACTTTTACATATTCTGAAGAGGAATTTAGCACAACAAAACAAATTTTCTCATTCAGATCATGGTATATGTACATATTTATATATGGTTGCCATTGTAAATGCCGCAACAAGCTGTGTTAAAAAACTCCAATAAGAGGTATGGTTGTCATGTTGGTTTTATTTTCAGTAGGTTGTTCATTGTAAATATGGTAACGAGCTAAGCTATAAAGCTCCATAGGTAGTATGTTTGGTTTTCAATGGCCTTGTTGGTTGTAGGTGTCACTGAACATCGAGGACAGTGTTCCCCTAAGGGGGAGGGGTTTGTAACAACCCCAAGTTCAAAATCCATGTAATAAAGTTAATAAAGGAAAAATAAGACCAAGGTCATGGGACACGTATTCAAAGCTAAATGTTGGGCAAAAAAATAGTGATGAGGATCACTTGTGATTAATTAATGGCTATGGAAATTGGCAAAGGCTTTGGAAAGGCATGAGGCATTTATTCACATTTTATTTATGCAAATAATGGAAACTAGGAGAAAAGGAAGATGAAAGGTCACAGGTTGCATGTGAGCAGGAAAATGAAGAAAATAGAGGCCTCGATGATAAAAAGGCTTCTGAGGATCATTTCATAGTTTTTTTTGTTAGATTGGAGCTCTCTATCTACTCTCTCTCACACATTATTGCACACTTAGAGTTTTCTTGGAGCATTGTGGCATACTTTGTGTTGTTGGGAAAAGTATCCAATACGGAATGACCCTATCCCACTCTAAGGGTGATAGTACCTCAGCAACAATCGAAGCAAAGCTATTCGAGATTACTTCTTTATGAGATGTAAGAGAGGGGAGAAAGAGATCCACTAACCGTTATCTTCCGCTAATGATTGATCCAATCTTCTCTCTTTGTTGCTTGCTCCCAGCTCCTTGCTCTTTCACTGGCCCAGCTACACCAAGATCCTGCAAAATGACAAGAGAGGGAAACTACAAGAAGCATACATTCATAATTGATTCAAGGATTAGAATAAATCAAATATACAAGTATCAATACGCCATTGAGACACATGCATATAGAAGAACCTCAAATGCTTTATTAATGGAAGAAGTAAAGTTCTGAGAGTGTTACAACCATAAGAGGCCCAATCCAGCGACACCTCCCAGCAGAAAGATATCTCCTCTTCACCTCCTTCAAGCAAATCACCCAATAGTTCTATACTCAAACCAACAGCACTTCCTTACATTCACAAGATTCCAGCCTCCCTAGACCTCATGAGAGAGCTCTATATATAGGAGTTTTGGAGAAAGGATGAGTCAGCTTGAGGTTGGCATGAAGCTGACTAGTGTCCTCTCCCACTTCAGTTATTCTTCAGTTCTTGAGTCCACTTGGAGTTTCTTGCTTCCACTTGGAGATCTAGATCCTCTTACTCATCACAAGGCGAATTCCCTGAGCCAAGTGTCATTTTGGAAGCTTCCTGGGCACTTGACACCTTGCAGAATGACTGTGCCACTTGGCCAATCTCGCCCAGCGCAGGTAGCCTTCATTACTGTTGACATTCAGCGCAGGTACAGAGTGGAGCAGTTGACTTTCAGCGCAGATGCTCAGTGGAGCAGTTGACATGATCCAGAATTAGCTTGTTTTTGAGTGTTTTCAGGTGGAGAACTGATATTTAGTGTTGTGGTTTGCTGACCTTGTTCCTCTAGGGGTAGGAACAACATGTTTAGGGACTTTGGATCCCTTAGATTATTGACATTTCATGCTTCATGCTGTAAGGCACAAAAATGTCTATAACACTTTGGATTTGGATCAAGAAGGGAAAGGAAGAGCAGGAAAGCACAAGGGAACATTGGATCAACAACTACAACAGGTTTTTCTTACAAGTACCAAGTTGCGTGTATGATTTCCTTGCTAGTTTTGACATGCATGGCATATGCATGTGGTTATTTGGTTATGATTTGTCATTGGCATGGAGGGTTTCCTGGATTTCCAGTGGCTTTGCCTAGCCCTGCCATTTCCTGGATAGTCATAGTGTTGTGGGTTTCACCTTTTATTTTCTGGTTGGTGCTCATTTTCTTTATGCTTGTGGATTGAGTTATTAGTTCCTGGGGCCTTGGTTGGACAAACTCTCTAAAAGCCCTATAACAGCTTGGGTTGAGTTACTAGTCCTGGAAACCTAGGTTGGACAAACGCTCTGGAGCTTGGTGACAATTGTTGGTTGAGTTACTAGTCCTGGAATCCAAGTTGGAACAAATGCTCTAGAGCCCTAGACAACTTGGATAGAGACTAATTTGGTGATGGTTAGTGATGTCCAACCGTGAGGTGGAATCACTAGTTGAGGGTTGAGGTGGTTTGGCCTTTGGAAGCCATGGTTTGGTTTTCTTGGTTTACTCCATGAGATTCCACATTCATGCTTGGAATATGGCATGAGGGTGATTGGATGAAAGAAATATTTGGTTCAGCAAAATCTATGGTTGGGTGGTACGTGGAAGTCCCTAAATTGGTTAGATTTGCATATGTTAATAAGAGTAATTTTCCTCTTGTGTTCCATGTGTAAATGTACTTGTTATTATGTGGTTATGATGGTTGTTCTAATATTGTTGTTTATTTGGTTATATGCTAGTTACAAGAAAGGTTTTATGACAGTCTTGAGTGATGGCTCTCATCATGTTCTGGATAGTAGATGAAATGCTAATGAATGTACGACCTAATAAATTATAATGCAACTATTGTGAGAGGGAATTAGATCTTATTGATGATTCTCAGATGAGTATGAGACCCCTATGCTCAAATGTATAACTATAACCTATAGATTACATGTTCATGATATGTTTGATGATATATCTGTCATGGATAGGCCTGGTTAGGTCAAGTTCTTCTCTAAGTTTTGTGTGAAATGATTTTTCCTGGTTTCATTCATTGTTCTAGGAAGTTTTATGAAATTCTAGGCAGTGGTCTCGAGACTAGCCTGAAAAAAGTGGCTTAAATCTCGTAGCCATTGGCACATAACTATATGAAAAAGTCTACAGTTGCATGGAGGCCTTGTTTTGGGAGTGACTAGAGGGTTATAGTCGCATGGAGGGCTTGTCATGGGAGCGACTTGGGATTTAGGTTAGTTAAAAAGCAAGTTAACTTACGAGTTGGGCACCTCGAGTGGTTGGTTAGCCCTTGGAGGTCCTATAGCTCCCGAGGAAGGTTGGTTTTGTTTTGTTTTGTCGATTCCACTTCCTCAATTGTACTTGGAAAGTTAAATCATATCATAGTAAATATTCGTCACATGTTTACCCCGATAGGCCAGTTAGCTTGGGTAAATGTGGGAGGAGGGTGGTTACATATAAATACCTGGACGTCATTTTCACTCAAATAGTAACTGGGTCTTGCGAGGATTTTATAGTAGGTTATTCGGGCCATGACCTAGAAGTACTAGCGACGCTTCCAGCAGCTAAGAATCAACCAAGGTATAGAGAGAAGTTATAACGGGGGTTACTGGGGTGACATCTCGAAAGAGATAGCGACCTTTCTATTAATGTTGCCAAGATCACCTCAGTTCTCTGTGCTCCCGCACCTCAACCTATAGGGAAAGATGTCGTAATAATTGGCCACTAAGTTACCTGCATCTAGTGGGAATGATGGAATCTCAACTTCTGATTGTCAGGTTTGGACCCAATAACCCTGTCACATTTCAGGAGACAACATGAAGGTATGTGATAATTTGCCCCCTAAGCCTTACCCACTTCGTGGGTTTCTCTACATTACCAGATTTATCACTGGTTTATGTAGGATTTTAAGCTCCCTATAAGACAATATTGCTCTTTCCTTGTGCCTATTTTTCCTTAGGTGGATGGTTCACATGTTCAAACTTTGTGACTTCATGGTATACTCACAGATTGACCAGTTCCTATCTGGAAGGTTGTAATTTCCTAACTTCACAGTTTCTACTCCTGCTAATAGTTTAGCACATTCTTTGTTGCTATTATGGGGTCCCGAAGCACAAGGAGATTTTACTCGTTGGTGTCAATTAGGTGGTCTATGGACCTTCGTTGCTCTTCATGGTGCTTTCGGTCTAATAGGTTTCATGTTACATCAATTTGAACTTGCTCAATCTGTACAATTGCGACCTTATAATGCAATTGCATTCTCTGCTCCAATTGTTGTCTTTGTTTCTATATTTTTGATCTATCCATTGGACCAGTCTGGTTGGATTTTCGTACCTAGTTTTGGTGTAGCGGCTATTTTTCGTTTTATCCTCTTCTTTCAAGGTTTTCATAATTGGACCTTGAATCCATTTCATATGATGGGAATTTTTAGAGTATTGGTTGTTGATCTTCTATGTGTCCGGTTGGTTTTTCGCACCTAGTTTTGGTGTAGCAGCTATTTTCCGTTTTATCCTCTTCTTTCAAGGTTTTCATAATTAGACCTTGAATCCATTTCATATGATGGGAGTTGCCGGAGTATTGGGTGCTGCTCTTCTATGTGTTATTCATGGTGCTACCGTGGAAAATAATTTATTTGAAGATGGTGATGGTGCAAATACGTTATGTGCTTTTAACCCGACTCAATCCAAATAGACTTATTCCATGGTCACTGTTAACCTCTTCTAGTCCCATATTTTTGGGGTTGCTTTTTCCAATAAACGTTGGTTACATTTCTTCATGTTATTTGTGCTAGTGACTCGTTCATGGATGAGTGCCATTAGAGTAGTTGGTCTAGCTCTAAACTTACGTGCATATGATTCTGTTTCCCAAGAGATTCGTGCAGCAGAAGATCCTGAATCTGAGACTTTCTACACAAAAAATATTCTCTTGAACGAAGGTATTCATGCTTGGATGGCAACTCAATATTAGCCTCATGAAAATCTTATATTCCCTGAGGAGGTCCTACCCCGTGGAAACACTCTTTAATGGAAATATAGCTTTAGTTGGTTGTGATAAAGAAACCACTGGTTTCGCTTGGTGGGCTAGTAATGTCTGACTTATCAATTTGTCTAGTAAATTGCTTGGGGCTCACGTGGCTCATGCCGAATTAATTGTATTCTGGGCCGCAACAATGAACCTATTCAAAGTGGCTCATTTCATACCGGAAAAATCTGTGTATGAACAAGGATTGGTTTTGCTTCCCCATCTAGCTACTCTAGGACGGGGAGTCGGTCGTGGTGGGGAAATTATGGACACTTTTCCATTTTTTGTATCTGGGGTACTTCATTTAATTTCTTCTGCGGTTTTAAGTTTTGGTGGTATTTATCATGCACTCATAGGACCCAAAACTTTAGAAGAATATTTTCCATTCTTTGGCTATGCATGGAAAGATAGAAACAAAATGACCACAATTTTGGGTATTTACCTAATCTTGTTAGGTGTTGGTGCTTTTCTTCCGGTGCTAAAAGATTTGTATTTTGGAGGTGTATATGATACTTGGGCCCCCAATGGTGGAGATGTAAGAAAAATTATGAACTCGACTCTCAACCCAAGTGCTATATTTGGTCATTTACTGAAATCTCCTTTCAGAGGAGAAGGATGGATTGTTAGCGTGGACAATCTAGAAGATGTAATTGGAGGACATGTATAGTTAGGTTACATTTGTATCTTCAGTGGTATCTGGCATATCTTAACCAAACCTTTTGCATGGGCTCTCAAGATGTAAACAACCACGACGGATTATGGGATGCCTACCCCTGTGGTCTTAACCTGAACTATAAATTATTTTTTGATCCCTGTCGGGGAATTTAGTGTGTTCAAGTGTTAGGGTTGCTTTTAGAGAGGCTTATCTTCACTTACTGTGTGAAAAATGTAAGCTTCAAAGAAACTAAGTATCAAAATTCAAAAGGGCAGTACCCTTGATGCAAAGTTTAAATCAACTTAGTGTGTGAGGTGCAAGTGTGTGAAAGCGAGCTTATGAGCATACGATGCGTGAAGAAATATGGATATGTGGTGATCCATTACAATTCCCCTAATTATATATGTTATGCTTGTTCCTTGCAAGAAAGAAATCATGTGTGGATAATGGGCCACTTACTTCCTTCCCAATTATACTATGTGAACATATAGGGAGATGGAAACTGAGTGCTTTGAGAAAGATTTCAGATGCAACAATATGATCGTCACAAGGATGCAAGGGAATTAGGGGATACTCCCTTTATTTAATAACACCCAATCCTAGTCCTGATAATAATTGAAAAATGAAAAGCTTTGGTTAGTAAAAAATATGTGTGGATTTAGTGCCACTTACTTTCCTCCTAATTAAGTTAAGTGTGATGATTTGGAGTGAGCAAAACAAGATAGAAAAGATGTGTGGATTAAGGCCACTTACTTTCCCCTAGTTAAGCGATGTGAGTTGCAACTTTTTCAAAGTAAAAATAAGCAAATGCCATACTAAGAATGGTCATCAAAGCAACTTAACGACTTACCTAAATTATAAAAAATTGCAAGAGTGCAAGCAAGTCGCTAAAGGGTGCCACAACACTTTGGAAAGAGGAATTACAATGAAATTTTGAACTCTCTATGTGTCTCGCGTGTTATGCTCTGCACAGTCGCTCAACCCGCATGTCTTTCTATGCAAAAAGTCATAAGACCGACTGAAAAAATGAACATAGGTATTTTTTGGGCTGGAAACAGGTCCTAGGGAGGCTTGCACAATTCCAAAAAAATTATGGAAGAAAAACACAGTGAAAATTCAGAGGAGAAGGACCTGCAAAACAACCAATTATATTAAAGAAGGCAAGAAAGTGGAGTTGCCATTTTGTATTTGTGTGTTTGTTTGACTAAGGGTCCCCAAAACACTTTCCTTGCAATTTTTTATTCCTAGAAGGAGCATACAAGCAATTGGATGATGTTAGTGTTGAAACAAGAACCAACAAAGCATTGAGTATAGTGGAAACAATGCATAAGCAAGACTAAACTAAAACTAAAGCGAACAACATGAGACAAGCTTAATGAAGCAAAAACACATCAACAAAGGTAGAGGAACAAGATCCTATTTATTGATTGTTAGTGCTATAATAATTACAAATAAGGTATCAAGGCACTTGAAGAGGGTTGTTAGAGCAATGGTGCTCAAGAACTCTCAACAAGGATTTCCCTTCTTCAATCTCTTTTGTAAACTCCTTCTCCTCAAATAAGAAAAGAGAACTCTGAATAGTGGTAGAATATTGTCAACACTGGAATGTAGGATTACTTGGGAGCAATTTTTCCAACATAACAATGCACAAACTTCTTCTTCTCTTTGGTATCCAAATGCATTGTATATATAGAATTTGAAATCCTCTTCCCCTCCCTTGGATCATCAATGAGAAATTGACTTGAGATAAGGACAAGAGGATTCCTTTCGGGGCTACATATCTCCAAATCAGCTCAAAATCGACTGTCCTTGGGTAGTTTTTGTCAAGGAAACTCAATTCAAATCGTGTGGGGTGGTTCTGGACCGCTGACTGGACTTTGGGCAACCCATGTGACTATTGAAAGAAAATCTGGGAGGTATTGATTTTTTGTCTTTGGAGAGCTCCCGAGGGTTGATCTTTTTTATTGAAATTTGGAAAACCTTTTGATTTTTTGATTTTCATGATGCGTCTAGCTATAAAAGCTTAACTTGTGCATGTTGTTGTCTGACTCTGGGTGTCATCTGACCTATACAAATGTATGTACAATTTGTCCATATTAACACTTGAACAATATGTACAATTCACCATGCTTTTTAATTTGTTTCATCCTTAAAAAAATATCAGCAGTTGCAGTAGTATCGAGGATTAGTTTAATTGGTTAAGTCAAAGCACTTTTGTTATTGAGAGATTATGGGTTCAATTCTCTCGATACTCTCGAGGTCAGGCTCCATGGTTGAGCTAGTAGGAAGTCGAATGAATCTGTGTAGTACAAATATTTTGTAAACATTACAAATATTTTGTAAACATAAGGGTCCCTATCTCTGGGATCAATAAATCACATTAAAAAAAACACAATGTATTCAACCGAAGGTCAAATAAATCCGCCTAGTACAAATATTCCATAAACATAGTGATCCACGATCTCAGGATCCATAAATCACATTAATTAAAAAAAAGTGTATTAAAACATCAAATCCCGATATATAATATTTTACTCCACACTTTCATATATTTAAGATCGCTTTCACTAATTGGTAATAGAAACTGCATATCAAGGAGTAATAGGTAGTATTAGTTACCTTATGGATTATATGGGTCAGGTGCGGTCATGGGTTTCACATTCAATGTTTTTGGATCACTCTCCCATTATTTTATAGTGGAAGGTGGAGAAGTCATCGAAAGGCATGCCTTTTAAGTTCAACAAGACATGTCTTGAGGAGTCGTATTTCTGTAAAATAGTTCGAGACTCTTGGTCGTCCTTCGCAAATCCTGAGGATAGGTCCAGGATGCAGATGATAATGGGTAAGATGCAGAATCTCAAAAAGATTGTCCAAAAGTGGGAAAAGGAAAAAAAAAATGAAGATAAAAAGGGATTTGGTGGAAACTAAGGTGAAGATGGACAACATATTTTAGAGAATGGACATTGGTCTCCCAAATTCCATGCCTCAGTCCTTGTTAAAGGAACTGGAATTGAAAAAGAGGTGCATATTGAAGATGTAGGAAGATACTTGGTGCCTGAAAAGTCATGCTTTATGGGTGAATAGTGGGGATCAAAATACTTTCTTTCAACAATAAGCCACCCAAAGGCGAAATAACAATACTATTTGGGAAATTGAGTCGAAATCAGTTAAATGGATTAACAACCTGGAGGATATTAAAAAAGAATCTTGTAATTAATTTGAATGTATTTTCAAGGGTCGTTTAGCAATAGACATTCAAAATCAATTATGGTTTGTAGATGCATATACCACCATGTTCATGACAAATGACAATGAGACTGTTGGTCGACCTATCGCTTTGGAGATTTAATTGGTTCTTCAATCTTTCTTGCAAGACAAATTCCCTAGTCCGGATGGGTGGATGGTAGAGATCTTTCCTCATTTATTTGATGTTATGGGAATGGATTTGTTGTGATGGTGGAGGAATCTAGGAATCCTCGTCAGTTGGTGGGGTGATAAATTCAACCTTCATATCACTCATCCCAAAGCCTTCTCATTCTAAAACCTTTAAAGATTTATGCCCAATCTCCTTGTGCAACATTACTTACAAGTTGATCTCCAAGATCATTGCGATTAGGATAAAAGATAAACTAGTTATTTATTTGTGTGTTGAATAGTTTGGTTTCCTACAAAACCGACAATTCCATGATGTGGTTTCCATTTCGCAAGAATGAATTCACCCTATCAAGACAAAGAAGAAAGATGTGGTGGTACTGAATCTAGATCTACATAAAACATATGACTCCGTGGACTGGAATTTTCTTAGAATAATTTTACAAAGATTGGGCTGAACCTAGATCTAGTCAAGTGGATAATGATGTGTGTTACTTCAGTAAACTATGTTATTCTGATTAATGGGGTTCCTACAAATTTCAAGGCACACAAAGGACTCTGACAAGGTTTCTCAATATCTCCTTTATTGTTTCTTCTATTTATTGACAATTTGAGCAGGAATATTAAGGAAGCTCGTGAGAGAGGCCTCATATGTGGTTTGCAGGTAACTAGAAACATCTATGTTTCACATTTGATGTTTGTGGATGACATGCTAATATTTGGACATGTGTCTTTATCATAATAGAGGATTTTATTTTCCATCATTAATAGATTTTGGGTTACGTCTAGTTTATTTTCTAATAACTGGAAATCTACCTTGATCCAGTCTTCTACAAGAATTGATGTGGTAGCTTAAATAACAGATTTATTTTGGGTGAATGTTTATGGTTTGTGTTATGCAACTAGCTCCAAAAAAGATAGATCAACGACTTAAAAATTATCCTCTTCGAGGGGGAAATTTCATTTACATTACATAAATGAACAATTCTTGGATGATACAAATGACAAGACCTCTTTTGTATATATAGGAGTCTAAGGGGTCACAATATAATCAAATAACAATAATAATGTAAGGGCACAACAATAACAATAGTGGGCTTCTATGGGGCACAACAATAACAATATGGGGGCTACATGGGCACAACAATAATAATAAGGGGGCTACACTAGTCTTATAGGGACTTAATGCGCCCCTCTCCTTCAAAAAAGTGTTGTCCTCAACACTTGAGTAGTTTTGGACGCTTCTGTTTAAAATTCTCATTCTCCCATGTGGAATCTTCAGTGGGTAAGTTCTTCCACTTAATGAGATACTTTGAAATTGATCGATTCAGTAGTTATCGGGTTCTTGTTTCCGTGACTACTTTAGGCTCAAATATGATTTTTCCTTCTTCATCAAGTTCTGGCAACACTGTTTGAACTGGAAGCTTGTCACTGATAACTTTCTTTAAGCCTGAAACATGGAAAACTGGGTGTACTTGGGAAGATGAAAGAAACTCCAATTTGTATGCCATAGTACCAATCTTTTGCAACACCATGTAATGACCGTAGTACTTCAGTGATAATTTATTATCCTTCTAGATTGTTTGAGATACATTTGTTTGTATGTTTGTAGCAGTGAAAACACCCAATCACTTACATCAAAACTTCTTTCACTATGATGCTGAACTGCATGTTGTTTCATTTGATTCTGTGCCAGAGTGAGGTTACCCTTTAAGAGTTGAAGAACTTGTTGTCGGTGCTCGATGTGATAT
The DNA here is from genome assembly GCA_031772625.1 of Pinus tabuliformis. Taxonomy (NCBI): domain Eukaryota; kingdom Viridiplantae; phylum Streptophyta; class Pinopsida; order Pinales; family Pinaceae; genus Pinus; species Pinus tabuliformis. Next base: position 253,119,198 of record CM062810.1, on the reverse strand, counting down.
TCCACTGCTTGAACCATAGAATTTTATCTTAAAGATGATATGATGGATGGTGGATGAAATCCATAAATTGCCATAAATGGGGTCATTTTTTCTGCAATAAGGAAGTGTTATACCACCATTCAACTAGAGGTAACCACTTCACCCATTGTGTTTGTTTATCAAATACAAAGCAACGAATATATCCTTCCAAACATTTGTTCATTATCTCAATTTTCTTATCAGATTGAGGATGATAAGATAATTTATGACCTAATTGAATACCAAGGCAAGAAAATTTTACCATCCAAATTTTCCAATGAAAATGGGATCTCTGTCACTTACTATAATATTTGGTTTTCCATGAAGCTTTTGAATTTTTTCCATAAATACAATAACAACCGTACTAGATTTAAAAGGATGAGATAATGCACAAAAGTGTGCATACTTGATAAGTCTATCAACTACCACCATGATGACACTATTTCCTTCAGAATTGGGTAAACCTATGATAAAATCCATTGAGATCTCCTCCTAACATTGACTTGGAATGACTAAAGGTTGTAACAAACCTAGGGTCTTGAATGTCTCAAATTTATTTTGTTGGCAAACCAAATATTCTTCGACAAACTTCTAAATATCAAATTTAAGGCCATCCCAAAAAAAAATCCTTCTTGACCCTATGGTAAGTTTTTTAAAATCCTGAGTGCCCTCTTAAGGGAGAGGTGTGCAATTCCAAAATAATCTTTTGTTTGAGTTGGGAATTCTTACAAAGATATAAGCGATCATTGTACCATAATGAATCATTTTTCCAGCTAAATGCATCAGATTTACTAAGATTTTGTTGCAACTTTTGAATGAGTGACCACACCTCTTCATCATTCTTCTATTCATCCCTTGCTTTGGTTATCCACTCAGGTTGGATAATAGAAATGACACAAAGCAATGCTTCCACATCCTCATCCTTTCTTGAGAGTGCATCTGCAATAACATTTTGCTTCCTTTTTTTGTAGATGATTTCAAAGTCATAACCCAACATCTTTGTCACCCATTTTTGCTGCTCTTCTGAAGATAATATTTCTTCCAAAAAATATTTAAGGCTATCATGATCTGTTTTTACCTTGAAGTGTCTTCCCATTAGGTAAGGTCGCCATTGCTTTAGTGCATGTAGTATCGCCAACATTTCCTTCTCATAAATAGTTTTGTGCAAATACTTTCCTTTGATTGGACGACTTTCAAAAGCAACGGGTCTTCCTTATTGCATTAAAACAACATCAATTCCATTTCCCGAGGCATCACATTCCACAATACAAGTTTTTGTCAAGTCTAGCGTAGCTAAGACTGGTGCTCGGCACATTGCCTCTTTAACATGTTTAAAGGCCTTCGTTGCTTCTAGAGTCCAATAAAATGCATCTTTCTTCAGTAATGATGTTAGAGGTGCCACTTCTCCCATATTCTTAACTAACTTGCGATAATACCTTGTCAACCTGAGAAATTGTTATGAAACCAGCTCACAAAAAGATAGAAAAGAAATATCAACGCCTTATAAATCAACCTCTTCAAGGGGGAAACCTCCTTTACATTACACAAATGAACAATTCTTTGATGATACAAATGACATGACCTCCTTTCTATATATAAGAGTCTAAGCGATCCCAATACAATCAAAGCCTACATAACAATAACAATAGTGGGCTTCTGTGGGGTACAATAATAACAACATGGGGACTATATGGGCACAACAATATAATAAGGGGGTTGCACTAATAAGAATAAGGGGTTACACTAGTAGTATAGGGACCTAACATGCCCCTCTCCTTCAAAAAGTGTTGTCATCAACGCTTGAGTAGTTATGGATGCTTCTGTATAAAATTATCCCCCTTCCATGTGGAATATTCAGTGGGTAAGTTCTTCAACTTGATGAGATACTTTGAAATTGATTGATTTCGTAGCTGTCGATTTCTCGATTCTGTGACTGCTTCAGGTTCTAATATGATTTTTCCTTCCTTGTCAAGTTCTAAAAATATTGTTTGAACTAGGATCTTTTGCAACTTTTGAATGAGTTCCCACCCTACTTTGTCATTCTTCCATTCATCCCTTTCTTCGTTTATCAAATTTGGTTGGATAATTATACCAACCTCTAGCATTTCGGCAACCATACATTCAATTTCACTCTTTTGGGCATATGGATATCTATAAGGCCTGATATTTGGAGGAACACTTCTTGGAATCACATGAATAGAATGATCATGATCACGAATAGGTGGGATTCCTTTGGGAGTCTCAAATACCTTGGAATGATTGTCCAAGACTTTTTGGAGATATTGAGAAATAGATGATTTCGATGTGGGAACCTCTGACGAACATAATTGTGCAATTACGCCTCGTTTTTCTTTCTTTAGAAGCTTTGTCATTACGTTAGAGCTGATTATTTTTCTCGGTTTCTTTGTGATACCCCTTAATTCAACTTCCTTTCCTTCCGAAGAAAATTTCATGAAAATTTCTTGAAAATTAAAAGCTATTGTACCCAATGATTGTAGCCATTGGAACCCTAGTACAACATCAACACCACCCTTTGGAATGGAAAGCATTGGGCTATTCAATATATATTCTCCCATGGATAGCTTGATATTATGGCACTTTCCAGAGCAATTTATGGTTCATCCACTTGCAACCATCACCGACACTCTGGTGCTAGATATAGGAAGCAATTCAATTCCTTGGCTATCTTACAATGAATAAAATTATGGGTACTTCACGAATCAATCAACAATATTACGTTTTTCTTCTTGATATGTCCTTCTATCTTGATAGTTTGAGGAATGGTAATTTCATCCAATGCATTACAAGATATGGTCGGATTCATTTTTTCTTTCTCGATGTGATCTTTCACTTCTTGAACACTTTTCTTCTTGATATGTCCTTCTATCTTGAGAGTTTGAGTGCTAATTCTTGCCAATTCTTTACATGATATGGTCAGATTCATTTCTTATTTCTCTGGGGTTGGTTCTTGGTGTATATCCTCTTCTTTTGATGTTTCTTGATCATTTTCTTCCTCCTCTTCATAATCTATGTAAAATAATTTATTCTCAGCACACTTATGACCTTTAGTGTATTTGTTATCACAAATGTAACAAAACCGTTTTTCTCTTTTTCCTTCCAATTGCTATGGTGTAAACCTTGTAGGTTGTGGAAGGCTAGGAGCAAAAAGACTTCCATATTTATAGTTGTGAGTGGTGGGATTCCTTGTTTCCATAATTCTGCTTTCAATTTTTCTTGCCAACCTGAATGCCTTCTCCAATGAATCAAGTTCCCAAAGACGAACCTCATGTTGAATGTTATCCTTTAAAGTCCCTATGAAGACATCAATCCTTTGCTTCTTTGGAATATCATTTACCCTTATATTCAATTTTTGGAAGTCCTCAATGTGCTCTACCATTGAACCCTTTTGTTTGAGATTTATCAATTGACTAAAGAAGGTGTTTCTCTTTGTATCCTCGTAATGTGTTATCATTTCCTCCGTGAGAATTGACCAGGTGACAAGTGGTTTACAAGAACAAAGCCATCTATACCATACAAAATGATTTGGTTCTAAATATAAAGATGTAATATGTACTTTTTGTAACAGTTGTACATCATGTAGATCAAAATATTTCTCCATCTGTAGTATCCAATTTAGCGGATCCTTGCCATCAAACTTCCTCATATCACCTTTTCTTGATTTTAGGAGCTCGATCTTGAAACAACTCTAACTGTGTAATTTTAGATCTCCCAGTTCTGAAATTGAGACCTGTGGTAGCCCTCTGTGTCCTCTTTCCAATGCCACTAGTCTGATCGAAATTGGATTCTATAAGAAAGAGTTATACCCAATCTCCCAAGATGACCTGATTATATACTTTTTTAGTAGAGAGAACTTGTACGAGTTCCACGTGTCACTTTTTCAACCTTCAGACCAGAAACTGATACACAGAAAACTACAGGTTGTCCTATTTCTGTAACTTCTTAGAAATTTCAATATGATGTTCAGAAAGAAAGTTATGACGATTTTCCCAAGGTCACATGTTTGGGATGTAATTCGGGAGCCTATAAAAACCCTAAATGTCTTTGACCGTATCTCCGAAAATATAGTGAAACAAGATCTGGAATTCGCGCCTGAGATTCACCATGATTTAGGCTCAAATGGGTTTTAATTTTAGAGTCTGAAGCTTCATAGAAACAAAGTTATAGTGAAAATTCCACGATGACCTGTTTGAGATGGAATTTTGGAGCTTGCAAAAACCCTAACTTCCTTAGATCATATCTCTGAAAATATAGCGAGACAAGATCTGAAATTCAGACCTGAGGTCTAGAACGATTTTGGATCAAATGGGTTTTTTTTAGCTTCTGAAAATTCATAGAGAAAAAATTATAGTGAAAATTTCACAATGACTTGTTTGGAGCATCGAAACCCTAGATTCCAAAGCTCTGATACCAAATGTTATGAAACCAACTCACAAAAAGATAGAAAAGAAAGATCAACGTCTTAGAAATCAGCCTTTTCGAGGGGGCAACCTCCTTTACATTACACAAATGAACAATTCTTCGGTGATACAAATGACATGACCTCCTTTCTATATATAGGAGTCTAAGCGGTCCCAATACAATGAGAGCCTACATAACAATAAAATTATATGGGCACAACAATAACAATATTGGGCTTCTATGGGGTACAATAATAACAACATGGGGACTATGTGGGCACAACAATATAATAAGGGGGTTGCACTAATAAGAATAAGGGGTTACACTAGTAGTATAGGGACCCAAAAGAAATCCTCAAAGATGTTTTATGGTTGTGGGGATTTTCCACTCCTTAATGGATTTAATTTTATTAGGGTCTACCTTAACACCCTCATGAGATACAAGATGACCCAAATATTCCACCTCATGTACTCGAAAGAAAAATTTGGAGGTTTTTGGATATAATTATTTCTCCTCCAATAGTTTGAGCACCCTGTCAACATGTTGAACATGATCCTTCCAAGACTTGTTGTAGCTTAGTATATCATCAAAAAATAATAACACAATTTTTCTAAGGAAGGGTTTAAAACTGGAATTAATCAAACCTTGAAATGTGGAAGGTGCATTAGTAAGGACAAAAGGTATGACCAAAAAATCATAATGACCCTCATGAGTTCTGAATGTTGTTTTTAGAATATCTCCAGTCTTCATTTTAATTTGATGATATCCTGAACGAAGATCCATTTTGGTGAAGTAAATTGCTTAATGTAATCATCCAACAATTCATCAATGCCAAGAATGGGAAATTTATCTTTAATAGTAAGCTTGTTGATCTCCCTATAATCCAGACACATACGCCATAATCCATCCTTCTTGTGCATCAATACTACTAAAGCATAGAAAGAACTTTGACTAGACTGAATTATACCAACCTCTAGAATTTCTGCAACCATACGCTCAATTTCACTCTTTTAGGCATAAGGATATCTGTAAGGCCTGATGCTTGGAAGAACACTTACTAGAATCAAATGGATATCATAATCATGATCATGAATAGGTGGGAGGCCTTTGGGAGTCTCAAAAACCTTGGAATGGTTGTCCAATACTTTTTTTGGAGATATGGAGAAATAGATGATTTCGATGTTTGAACCTCTAGTGAACATAATTGTGCAATTATGCCCCACTGTTCTTTCTTTATAAGCTTTGTCATGCCAGTAGAGTTGATTGTTTTTCTTGGTTTTCCTGTGATACCCCTTAATTCAACTTTCTTTCCTTTCCAAAAAAAAATCAAGAAAAATTCTTGAAAATTGAAAACTATCTCCCCCAAAAATTGTAACCATTGGAATCCCAGTACAACTTCAACAACCATTAGGCGAATTTTGAGGTCTAAAATGGGCCTCCTAAGAAAAATGTACAACCAAAATAAACTTTATATGAACCAATAGGATTCAAGATGATGATGTCAACCATGGGGGATGATTTACCATTTTTGAAGTAAAAAAGTAAAAAGATTAAAAAATAATAAAATAATAAAACTACTTTTTCAACTTATCTCCCTAACATTTTACTCAAATTTTCAGCAGGAGTACTCATTGGATGAAAAAAAAAAAAAATTCATCCAAGAACTACCTATGTTGCATATTTGATGGACTCTGTTACATGAAAAATGAGAAATACAAGAAAAAATGTGATTGCAATCACATTTTTAATGTATTTCTCATTTTTCGTGTAGCAGGGCCCATCAAAAGTATGCAACATGAGTACTCCTTGGATGTGGAACCAAATTTTGCATCCAACGAGTTTTTCTGCTCAAAATTTGAATAAACCCATAGGGAGATAAGTTGAAAATACGAGTTGAAAAAATAATATTTTCTTTTTTCCCTCTAAAATTTGATGATGTAATCTAATATTATTTTATTATTTCCACTATTATTTTATAATTACCTTAGGAGGTCCCTTCTAGACCTCAAAATTTCCCTAATGACCCATTGGAATGAAAAGCATTAGACTATTAAATACATATTCCCCCATGGTTAGCTTGACATTATGACACTTTTAGAGCAATTTATAGTTCCTCCATTTGCAACCATCACTTGACACTCTGGTGTTGGATATAGGAAGCAATTCAATTCCTTGGATATCTTACAATGAATAAAATTATGGGTACTCCCTTAATCAATCAACACTATTACCTTTTTCTTCTTGATATCTTTATATCTTCAGAGTTTGATGAGTGGTAATTCCTGCCAATGTATTACAAGATATGGTCAGATTCATTTCTTCTTTCTTTGTTGTTGGTTCCTACTGTATATCCTCCTCTTTTGATGTTTCTTGTTCCTTTTGTTCCTCCTCTTCACAATCTATGTAGTATAATTTCTTTTCAGCACACTTATGACCTTCAGTGTATTTGCTATCACAACTGTAACAAAGCCCTTTTGCTCTTTTTTCCTCCAATTATTTTGGTGTCAACATTGTATGTTATGGAAGACTAGGAGAAACAACACTTCCATCTTTATAGTTGTGAGTGGTAGACTTCCTTGTTGCCATAATTTTGCTTTCAACTTTTCTTGCCACCTTGAATGTTTTCTCCAATGAATCAGGTTCCCAGAGGCAAACCTCATATTAGATGTTATATTTTAAAGTCTCTATGAAGACATCAATCCTATGCTCCTCTGGAATATATGTTACCCTAATATTCATTATTTGGAAGTTTTCAATGTTCTCCGCCATTGAACCCTTTTTTTGAGATTTATTAATTGGCTAAAGAAGGTGTTGCTCTTTGTATCTTCATAATGTGCTATCATTTCCTCCATAAAAATTAACTAGGCAACAAGTGGTTTACGAGAATAAATCCATCTATACCATACAAACTGATTGGGTTCTAAATATAAATATGCAATACATACCTTTTGTGAGGGTTGCACATCCTGCAGATCAAAATATTGATCCATCTGTACTATCCATGTTACTGGATCCTTGCCATCAAAATTCCTCATATCTATCTTTGGAATTTGGTGGTTCTTAAACCCCACGTTGGGGTCTCTAAAATCATAATTCATATTCCTTTTGTCCTCATCATGATTTTCATGGATTGCCTTGTCACCACCGGGAAACCTTTCTTACAACAACTTTGTCAAACCTTCTTTCAAACCTTCCATGTTTGATTTTAAACCATTCATGTCGTCTTTTCCATGTCACCTTCTATTTCTTATTTTAAACCATCCATGTTCCCTTTTAGTTCATCTTTGGTTTCTCTTTGTGAGAGTGAAATTTGTTGCATTTGGTCCCGTAATTTTGAGATATCATGTTGTAATTCTTCCTCTTCATGCGTCATAGTAGAGATCTTTGAGGGCTTAATGGGTGTGGAATTATTTTGTTTTTGAGGCATTTTACAACCCAATACGGATATCTATGCTTCAATATGCCCTTGGAATCACTTCAAACTGACTTTTCAAACAAACATTAAGCAATTTTAAAAAAAAGTACACACCCTTTTTCTTGATTTGAGGAGTTTGATCTTGAAACTGTTGTAGCTTTGTAATTTCGGATCTCCAATGTTTGAAATTCGGTCATGTGGTATCTCTCTAAATCTTCTTTTCAATGCCACAAGTCATGCCAATATTGGATACTTCAATATATATTTATGCTAAATCTCTCAAGATGACCTGATTATGGACTGGTTCAGTAGAGCTAAGTTGTATGGGGTTCCACATGTCACAGTTTCAACCTTTAGAACTAAAATTGCTACATGAAAAGCCACAGTTGGTGCACTTTAATCCACTTGTTACAAAATTAAAATCTGATGCATGAAACGAACGTTATGAGGTTTTTCCCTAGGTCCCCTGTTTGGGACTGAATTCTAGAGCCCACAAAAACCCTAACTTCCTCAGATCATATATTAGAAAATATAGCGAACCAAGACCTAATTTTTTTATAAAAAGTTCACCACGATTTCGGCTCCATGTTGTCGAAATTTCATCATCTAAAGCCTCGTAGAAAAAAGTTATAACGAAATTTCCAAGATGACCTGTTTGAAGAAACAAAACCCTAGAATCCAAAGCTCTAATACCAAATGTTATGTAACCAGCTGGCAAAAAAGATAGATCAACGACTTAAAATTTATCCTCTTTAAGGGGGAAACCTCCTTTACATTACATAAATTAAATATTATTGGATGACACAAATGACAAGATCTCCTTTGTATATATAGGAGTCTAAGGGGTCACAATATAATCAGAGCCTACATAACAATAATAATGTAAGGGCACAACAATAACAATAGTGGGATTTTATGGGGCACAACAATAACAATATGAAGGTTGCATGGGCACACCAATAATAATAAAGTGGCTACACTAGTATTATAGGGACCTAGCAATCTTGAAGATGAATTTACATACTCGGGTTTCGAATTGAAACCAAACCAATACCGATTTTATGGACTGACAATGGCTGGTAAGAAAATTTGAACATCGTCTATCCCTATGGACCCATAGATGGTTATCGTTGGGAGGTAAGTTTACTTTGATTCAATTGGTTCTACACCGCATCTCAGATAATCGGATGCGCTTATTTGTATTATCATGCGAGATCATTACGAAAATCAAGGCTATTCTTGCAAATTTCCCGTGGTCATGCTCTAAGAGGGGGGGTGGAATTTTCACTTGGTTTGTCTGGATGACATCTCACATGGGAAGGAGTATGGCGGTTAGGGGCTTCTGAACCTTGAATTTTTTGGATGGGGGGGGGGAATTTTCACCTAGTGCGTCTGGATGACATCTCACTTGGGAAGGAGTAGGAAGGTTGGGGGCTTTTGGACCTTGAGTTTTTTGGATGGGCTCTTTTGACCCAGAGATTCTAGAGAGCCATAATGGTTGTGGTATTTGGCAGGTCCTTATTAAAGATAAATTATTGGAAAAGAAATCGATGGACTAGTGCGTCTAGATGACATCTCACTTGGGAAGGAGTAGGAAGGTTGGGGGCTTTTGGACCTTGAGTTTTTTGGATGGGCTCTTTTGACCCAGAGATTCTAGAGAGCCATAAATGGTTGTGGTATTTGGGAGGTCCTTATTAAAGATAAATATTTGGAAAAGAAATCGATCATGGACTAGTACACGATGGGGTTTAGTTCAATGAAGAAAGGGTCTTATATTTGGAATGGACTTTTTAGAATAAAATCTTAGCAGTTTGACAACCTGCGGTGGATATTTGAAAATGAATCTAAGATATTGGCTGGAATAGATTACATTCAAGGTATGTAAGATAATCATCTCCTTCACGTGGAACTTAATGAATCTAAGATATTGGCTGGAATAGATTACATTCAAGGTATGCAAGATAATCATCTCCTTCACGTGGAACTTTTGAATGCTTTGCACGCAAAAGATCTATACTTCTTGGCACAACTTTATGATGTTCTCGATCCTTTGAACTAATGCCCATCCTAGAAATTGACGGAGGCAACTGGGCTTGTAAATTTAAATGATATTAGATGGAATCAATATACTACATGCCTTCAGATGGCTGGGGTTCTAATGGTCGTGAATACTCTATAAGCTGGAATGGTTTCCTGCGCAATGGCAACCTCGTGGTTTCGGAGGTGTATGATCACATTTCCCTTTAGCTTCATAGGAACGTGGAGTTATGTTGGTACAGGGCAGTTTGGAGTTGGAATTTTCCAACGAAAATCATTCTCTTTGGATGGCTTGCATGGAGGAACCGATTTCTCACTTAGGATAACTTATGTAAACATGGTTTTTGTGGTCCGAGCTGTTCTTACTTCTGCAGGGATTCGAATGAGAATGTCACTCATCTATTTCTCCATTTCCATTTTGCTATTTTGATTTGGATTTGCGTTCTGCAAGGCTTCACGTTAATATCTGGCCGGTCTTTGCCATCGTTGGAAGAGTGTTCGAAATGGTGGTTTCAATGGCGTGCTGATTCCATAACTCTTCCTCTATACATTATCTGGGAAATATGGTGTGCCAAGAATGCACCGATATTTGAGAACTATCCTTTGGACATTGATAGAAGTTGTATTAGCATTTGTGCTCGTTTTGGAGCCACACAATTATAAGCCGCCCATAAATCGTTTAAATAGTCGAGATTTTGTGTTCTCAACCAATTTTTTTGCTGGTGTAGCATAATCAGGTCGATGTGGATGCAGAGTTGTCATCTGGGTGAGCCCAAGCGCCCAGATAAATATTTTTTGGGTGAGCCCAAGCTTAAATCCTTCCTTTGTGGGTCTTGCTCTACAATGCCATGAGACTAAAACTAGAAAAGGTTTCCACTGTGGTGACGTGAGAGTTGTTATTTAATGGTCCACTGGGAAGGCAAAGCTTACTAATCTGGCAAACATCCAAACTGGATGTTTCACATTGAGAAATTAAAGGAAACATTTTCTGTCATATCTTTTGAACATGTTTACAGGGAGTTAAATGACATGGCAGATTCGATTTCTAAGAGAGGCCTTGTTGCTGCCCGGGGAGATTTCATTATTGTTATCTTCTCAATGACATGGTACAGGATGAAGGCTCCCTCCCTATATGCTGAAGAATCTCCCAATCTCCCAATGTATATGGGAATACTTTACTTTGTCCATATTTTTGGTATTTCTCTCCATTTTTTACATGAACAGAACCTCTAATTTGTTTTTCTGATGTATGGGTGTAAAATGTTTTTGGATGTGATCATATATTTGTATTAGGCATCGTAGATTTCCATACTGTGATAATCGGAGGTATTTTTCTGACTCATAAGTTGATAGGATGGAACATGTTCTGGTTTTTTAGACTGATAGGGGAGTAGTATATGTACCGGCTATTTTCATTTAATATGAATTTTCCAGTGTTTTGTTCTCTCCTTAAAAAGGTAGTATTAGTTACCTTACTGTAGATTTTGCAGATTTGCCCTTTTTTAACTCTACCTCTAGGATGGCATGCATTGTATTGAGTACTGCCCCGACTTCATATGTCAATGGATTATTGACAACTACATCGATGATACGAAATTCATGTTAAGAGACTTTGACAAAATTGCAATTAGTCATCTCCTTTAATCGGTCCTAACTCCCTTTACATAAATGATCTGCAATAACGAATTTAAACTCCTCAATCAACGAAACAAATATCTTTAAAGTTAGGACATTTGGTGTTTTGGATCTTCATAGGAGTATATTTCTATGAAGCTTTTCAATTCATAGCACAAAATATTTTGATTATATTGAATATAAACTTGTTTCAAAAAGAGGTTTGGGAATAAATTTGAATGAGGTACGAATTTAATTTAGAGAATAAGAGGTAAACTCTAAATTTGCTATAAATCTCTCTTCTAAATTAAATATATGATCTTCTGAATTAAATATATGATTAGTTTATTTACAATGAGTGTACCCCATTTCAAATTGTCTAGATCTAATGAATGTCGAGAATTTTCACCAAGGTTTGATTTCTTTTATGATATTTGCACAAGGAGATTCTTAAAAAGTTAGTAATCGTTTATAATCATTTCAAATAAAAAGTCATTTTACATGTATTTAAATGAGGATGGTAGAATAACTACTAACCCGGATTTGTTTTTATAAATGACATTCATTCCTCCTCTTTTTCTTATGGTTAACTTGCTTAAAAATCACTTATGAATGCATTCATTTTCAAATTTATGCAGGTTTCCATCATAATCTCATTGAAGTGATCTTTACGGTTCACTTTATAATGTCATTATGAATGTATAAAAATTGTATACATATATATTAAATAACATTAATTTACTATATATTTTGATGGGGTGGAGGAACATTGAAGAATGGAGATCAAGGGGGCTAGGCACCTGCCACCCTATTGACTCCCAAGACCATTAAGGAGTGGGGTGGCATGGCCTGTACCCCATCCTCCCCCCACCCTCCCCCTCCCCCTCCCCCTCCCCCTCCCCACATGCACCATTCATGAAAGATCATGTTGTATATCTTTGTGAAGTATTTGGAGTTATTGAATTCTCTCTTGATTCTTTTTGCTAGTTGATGAAATTGTGTAATATGTAATTGGGGTTTGCAACAAATGAGATGGAACTCCAGACACCTCTACAAGCCTGGGCCTATGCCAATATCGATATGGGTATGCAAGTATGTGATTATTTCTTTGGTATTTTAGGTTGGCGTGGTAATGTTGAGACCTCTCTAAATGTTACTCTTGGTAAAATCTACAACTTGCCGCTTTTTGCAACACAAAACAAGGGTACATGGTTTCTTGCTGACAATAATGGTGAGAATTATGGATTGATGCCAATCTTTAATTATTATACGATTCTTGGACATGCAATGTGGGGTTCAAAGAAAAAGTGTTTGGGTGCAAGATTGTTGCTCATCGCGTCAAAGCTCCCCCGACTTCAATTATAGGTAATCTTGGGCCACTAGTGTATTTTGTGTTATTTGCATGTCTAAGCCAAACTTTGGTTGGTCTACATTCTGCATATAGATAGAAAGTCGTACAGTCTCCTCGCTGGTTGGGTGGTCTATTGGAATAATAGTGTTGGTGCTTTCGCAGCGCTTTGGGTTTCTTACATGCAATTGATGGTACAATGTCAGTTATTTCAGTTGTTTGGTCCAGGAGAAAGGGGGTATGTTTTACTTTGGTTGGTGATTTGATTTATTTTCCCATGTCAAAGGTCGTTGTCTGGAGTTGGCATTGGGGGAGTTATTGTTTATACCTTCTTAAGGTTTATAGTTTTCGTGGACCAATTTGGTCAATATGCCTCGTCAGTGTGGTCGTAGTCGATGGGTGTAACACCCTCCTCCAACATTTACCCAAGTTAACCGGTCCATCGAGGTAAACATGTGATGAGAGGTTACTATGATGTGATTCAACTTTCCATGTACAGTTAAGGAAGTGGAACTATCAAAACGAAACCAAATTGACCTTCCACACATGCTACATAACCTTCAGGAGCCAACCAACCCTTCCAGGTGACCAACCCCTGAGACAACTTGACATTTTACTGAGTTGGACCCTCATCTGCTCCCATGAGAAGCTATGCATGTGATTGAGACCTTCCAATTGCTCACATAGCAAGGCATGCCAATGAATGTGGACTTTTCCAAACAGTTTTGAGCCAGTGACCCCAGATTCTGAGCCACTTTTTCAGGACTAGGTCTCAGGGCACTGCCCAAAACTTCATGAAACCTTAAGAAATGATAAATAACAATGGAATAAGGTTACTAATGCAATCATTGGTACAAGTACTTGATCTAATCCCTACTAGCCATGATAGGCATTTCGTCAAACATGTCACAAATATGTAATCTACAGGTCATAACAACATATCTGAGCATAGGGATCTCATACTTATCTGAGATTTGTAAAGAAGCATTGATGCCTTATAAAAATAGATGCATTATAATCTATTAGGTCATATATGTACATTGTACATTCATTATGTCATTAAACATGCTCATAAGTAGAATATAACCAATAGAAATAACAAGGATATAACAACCATAAAAACCGCATATGAACAAGTGCATTTACACATAAAATACCAAGGAGAAGGAGCTCTTATTAATGAATTCGTAAGCTAACCAGGTCTCAGACTTCCATGAACCACTCGACCATAGATTGGGTTGAACTAAATCTTTCTTTCAGTCAATCACCCCCGTGCCATATTCCAAGCATGAATGTGGGACTCACAACAAAAATAATGAGGGCTTCCTCTAGCTTTACTGTATATCCCACCAGGGGATTCCTAGGCCCAAACCCTCATCCATACAACGAGGATTTACTGCAATCCCCATTGGATCACTAGGCCCTAAACAAGTATGGATGCCTCAGGATCTCTCCACCTAAACCGTGAGGAATTTTTTCGTCTCAACCTCTCAGCCTTACCATGTATCCCATCATTACCAATCAAGGAATTCCTATGCCTATGAGGTCACCACCTTCTGGGCTTTACCATGTATCCTGCCATTATCGGTCAAGGGATTCGTAGGCCCAATCAAGGGTATTCACCTCTGAGCTTTATCGTGTATCGCACCATTCACTGGTCAAGGATTCATAGGCTCAATCGAGGTGTTCACAACCAATATTTACCATGTATACCATCCCGAGATTCCTAGGCCTTGTGAATAATCGTGAGACCAACCCACTCAGTTTTGAATCCATCTAATAATCCAGCTCAACCAAAATAAGGGAACCCCATCACACCATGGCTATCCGGAAATGGCAAGGCAAGGCTGAAGAACACTATCACACTTGGAAAAACCCATGCCAATGACAACAAGAGAACAAAAAACACACATGCATATATACCATGCATGCCACATCTAGCAAGGAAATTGCACATGCAATTCGATACCTGCAAGTAATCTCGTTGTAGCCGCTTGATCATGTTCTTCCTTGCTTGACCTTTGCCTTCTTTGTCCTTCCTTTCTTTCCCTGATCCAATGTTAGAGTACTTCAAGAATTCTCTAAGTGTCCAAGAGTGAGAGAGATAGAGAGTAGAGAGAGAGAGAGCTCCAAAACTAAACTGACAAAAAGGTACCAACTGATCCTCAGAAGCCCTTTTCTTAGTGAGGCCTCTATTTTCTTCAATTTTCCATTATTTTCCTTCATTTTCTTCCTCACATGCAATCTTTCACCTTTCACCTTCCTTTTCTCCCAAATTCCATTTTTTTCATAAATAAAATGTCAATTAATGCCTCATGCCTTTCCAAAGCCTTTGCCTTTGCCTTTTCCAATTTCATCTTAGACATAATAAACTATATGAACACCCACACTAGGATGTTTTTCCAAACATTCAACTTGAAATACATGTCCCATGACCTTGGTTATTATTTTGCCTTTATTAACTTTATTACATGGAATTTTGACTAGGGCTGTTACAACGGGGTGTTGGGGAGAGAGGCCAAACTAGTAGGCCCCAAACAAAGACTCAAGCCTGGGAGGCAATTAGTGTGTACCATGTAGCGACCTCACGAGGAACTCAAACTGACATTCAATAGTTGGAAAGGAATTTTTGCAGGGATAGACAAGCATTGTCAAATTATGAACTTCTTCATAGAGTTTTTCATTAGCTTCCAAACCTATAGTGCTATTCAACAACCCCCCTATTTATTGGTTTAATAGATAATATTCTATTAATAAATGGGGATACTTGATAAAAACCCTCCAAAAAAGAAATTTAACACTTAGGCACTTTCCTATGAACTTTTAGGAATAAATTAGGATATCGAGTCAAAACCCTTTGAAAAATAGCAATTCTCGCCTTTTCACATACTACTGGACCAAGTTTGTTAAAATCCTTATTAACGAACAAAATCCGTGAATTTCGATCCAAAGGGTCACCACACTTAACTTAGATATCATTAGAATTTTTATTCAAAAGCTAAGGCATAAGGCAATTCACATAAAATAAAGCTCTTATCGCAATCGCATATTGGCGCTCACAAAGGACACAAACCCACAAAGCATGTTGAAACATGCGAGATGTGATATTGTGATAGGACAAGTCAACCTCATCGCATCGTGTCAATTTATTTAAAAAGTCCAATCTTATGAAATGCGCGAGCTTCCGAAATGCGATAAAGCCCGAACCCAATAGAAGCCAATGTTATAAATTGAGAGTTAAGTCCGCCACGTAGTGAAAAGCGCTTTATAAGGTAATTACTCCATCAGGAAAACTACGCTCTAAACGGTAAAGGATATCCTGCTTATCTTGCATCCTGCAAAATCCTAATGAACTTCATGAAAGTGCACAATAAAATGTACAATAATGTGATTTGCGATATTTCATCGCAATCACAAAATCGACATTCTCGCAGCTTAAGCCTGCCACCTTAAAAGTTTTCCTTCATGTTTTTGCGATGCGGTACATTGATGAGTAATAAAGTCAGCGATAAGGAACCATTAGTGGCTATTTAATATAAGTTAATGGAATTTATGTTAAAAAGAAATTCGACGTAATATGATATCTTTTCATCCGCATTTGATTAAAACTCCTTTCTTGTCACCTTTTCAGGTTATCTGTATCATTCATTCTCATTTTCATTCTTGCTTGTGTTTATCTGATAGCTTCCCTGATAGAAATGATCCCTCTTTTCTCTAATACTACGTGCAGCAGATACGAAGGAACTACGACAAGGGAGGCCATTTACAACTTGTTAGAAGAGGAGTAGCCCAGGCCACTGGTAACGAAGGCCACGGCAGAAGCTCAGGAGTCATCTGATGCCCCCTATTTCGAAATGGTATGTTCTTTCCTGCATCACATAGCTACATGACTAAAAATAATCCCATACACATACATGGTCAAATGGGTAATTGACGAGGTAGACATCACAGACTGAACATTCAAGAATCACAAGCAAGAGGTCATGGGGTCCTTCTCAACAGACAACCTACGACTAATGTACCAGTTACCTGAGCCACAAAATTTCTACAACAAATAGTTCCTTGAGCAATTTTCTAAAGAAAATGAGGACCCGTCAGATGTCACGCAGACTTGGAAATCAAGCGAGGGCAAGCTCAAACGGGATAAAATTGGTATGTACTCCACGACATCCATTTCTCCCCCCCATAGTTTTGCAACAGCAATGATATGTAGGTTATTCGGTAGACCCAATAGCACCAAGTTTTCCATGGATTGGCTCGCATTGATAGATGCAGCAGTGAATGCAACAATAATGGACTGGGCTCAAATTCTATCAAACAATTTGGCTAAGGCCATTATAGAATGCAGGAGAAAAAAGAAGTTCCTCTTTAAGGGTTTATCCCCCGTTTTTCATGAGTGCTTTTGTAATGGATGCAATATGTTTTAGTTCTAAATTTCCCAATATGGGATGGAAGTGGACTATACAGGACCCGCTTCCCATCCATATGTACCATAAGATTTTGTGGGAATCTCAATTTCACCCCCATTTTATAAAATCTATCAAGGAGTTATGCTACCCATCCATAAGGAAGTGTACAACGGAACCGCCACTAGGTTTTCTAAAGAGGCAGAGGTAGATATCTTGCCAGTAGCCAGATAGTTTGGGTACGAGGCCTTTACCTACATTAGAGTATTTGGGAGCATTGCTTCACTGCATGTTCTCCCATATTATGTCCCCGACAAGCTAATGGCCATAGAAATAGCCTACCAAATAGTAGGGGAAGGCGAATTAAGCAGAGGATTGAAAAAGCAGAAGAAGGCCATTTGGCCTACATTTCCATTACAATGTGGTGCATTTGCGCTACATGATTTTGGACATGCATGCAAAGAAGCAGAGATCATTAAGTCTATGAAATTAGCTACGTTTCTGAGAAGGTAGTATGACCCAAACGACACTATTAAGTATTTTACTACTATGGTAAAAGTAAAGCAGTTCACCCACAAAGAGGACGCCTTTGATGACCTCTTCCTACAGGCAAAAACATATTCACAAGTGTTGCATTTGGCATCGATACTTTTAACCCTAGAAGATGTTAAGGCTTTCCATGTGTATAGGGAAAAGAGATTATTGAAGGTCCCATTGGACCTATTGCAGATTGAACCAATAAGGGAGCCAACTCCCAGTGTAAGCTTGGAGGGAAGCTCCAAAGAAAAATTTGAAGAAGAAACCCAAGAGAGATCTACGCATGAGTCAGAGCACTTAGAGCACAGTCTCAAAATGGGGGAGGAAACACCAATAAAGAGTCTGAAAAGGACACAGTTGGAACTACAGAAGAGATGGCCGAGAAAACCTCAGCAAAGAAACAAGTAGAAGTTGCCTCTACATCAACTCAGTCAGGTAAAACCCCAATTATTGACTTGGAACAGGAATGGGAACAGTTCAACAAAAAGCTTCACACAGATTCAAACCCTGAGCAAACATCTGAGATACAGACTCCTAAGCAAACCCAGCACAAGTCAAATCCAGAAACGACAGGGGAAGGAGCTATGGGCACTCAGGATGTTGAGATCATTCCTGCTACTCCCACTTCAGAAATTGTTTTGAGAATTGAGGAAATACCTCCGCTAGATGTATTTTATAGTCCTACCCACAAAGCTGTAGTCAAGAGACAAAGGAAGAAAAGAAAGCTGGACGTTGTAGCTGTTATGACTCCGAAAAATGAACCAATGGACATCATATGGAAGGACTCGCCCATGGACCCATATGAAAATCTCACAAAATTGTCGCAATTCGCAGGAGCCTATGCCACAACAACTATTAACAAAGCAACAGAGGTCCAAATGTTGCTCAAAGAAAAGGAACAGAGAATTTTGCTGCTAGAACAACAATTAGCTCAAGAAAAGTCTAATCAGCAAGCATAATTACAAGTAGCCCAGCTCCAAAAGGAATTTGAACAGATGAGAATACAACATCAAGCCAGCTTATAATTTAAATAAGGGGAGGCGAAGATGAAAGTCGTCCGTGCGGGATTAGGGTAATTCCCTAGGGTTTATTGCAATTACTGAAGCCTGAAACCTTGTACCGTCGCCACTTGCAACCTCTCGCCATTGTCGTTACCGTCTTCACACCCGTCGCCATCAGCTACCGACTACTGGCTGGAAAATGGGGGAAAATATGGAGGCAGAACAAGTGGATTACTCCGAGGATCCCTTCCCGGATCGGGTAATTTTCGGAAACCCCTGTTTCTCTATGTCGGTTACTGACCCTAACCCGTTAACTGACCCGACTCCGCCATCTGCTTCGCCTGTCGTAACATTACCTGGGTATAGCGCTGCGCCATCTCTCTCTGAGCCGCTCCCTGTTGACACTCCAGGTCTCGAAGCTCCTCCTCTATCTTCGGGCACCCTGCATATTCTCTCCACTTACACGCCTCACTCGCTTTCATTTGACCCTCACCCGCCCCTCTCAACATTCCTCACTGCGCCCCGGT
The DNA here is from genome assembly GCA_031772625.1 of Pinus tabuliformis. NCBI lineage: Eukaryota > Viridiplantae > Streptophyta > Pinopsida > Pinales > Pinaceae > Pinus > Pinus tabuliformis. Next base: position 253,099,876 of record CM062810.1, on the reverse strand, counting down.
GGATACCCCTGTATCTGCCTCAACAAACCCTCCTGTCTCAGGTCTGCGGCCTTCAGGCTATTTCGAGACCCCAGCGGTGAATGTAAAACCTGCTAAATATATCTCCCCTGAAGGCGTCCCAAACCCTTTGGTGGACCATCCATCGGCTCCTCGCACCAAAAAAAGGAAGACTAAGTGCATAAAGGCGACCGCAAAAGACATTACTATCAGATTTGGCGAGACCTCAGCCATAGGGGAAGCTGCGGTCATGGCGCGCACTGTGCTGGTTGGACATGTGCGAGGCCGAGCATACTCGGCCAACAGGCTGACACAATGGGTCAAGGAGATTTGGGGTGCACTGTTGAAAGAATTGCCGGAAGTTCACGTCCTGCCCCGAGGGTGGTTTTCATTACATTTTGCAAAGGAAGTTTACACGGATCTGGTACTTGCCAAGTACTGGCACATTGAGATGGCTCCGGTCCTTCTCAAACGGTGGAGCCCGTTATTCGACCCGGAGCGTGAGCAAATTGGGGCTGGACCTCTGTGGGTGAGATTGCCAGGGCTCCCATTACAGTACTGGAGCGAGGATGTTCTTATCAGAATTGGGAACGCCCTAGGAACATATTTGGACCACGATCGCACATTTGTGGAATCGAAGAACCGAACTCTTGCTCGTGTACTGGTCCATTTGGATACCCGTGAAGGACTGGAGGAAAAGATAACTCTACAGTGGGGGAAATACAGTAGGATACAGATCTTGGATTATGAAGGGGTTCCGTTTCGCTGCAGACGGTGTCATAAGGTGGGACATCTCTACAAAGAGTGCCCACTTAACAGAAAATCAGAGGACTCCCCCAAGGTTACTCCTATTCCATCCAGGGGCAACTCACCGGTGATCTCTCGTCCTCCCTCGGGTCCTACATCAGCGGCACTATCTACTCCTCACAAGACAGGGATGATGGGGCATGGAACATCTTCGCCGCCGATGACCAGAGCTCGTGCTGCCGCTAAAGCTGCACAAGTCTCGGGTATTTCTCTAAACCCTTCCTCCACATCATTTGATAATAGCTCATCTGTTGTTGTCTCATCGGCTCAGATTTCCATGGCTCACTGTAACATGTCGACCCCTCCTCTAATCGCCTCCTCTGCCCCATCACTACATTCTCCCTCTACATCCACCATCTCGCCGACATCCTCTGGGGTCTCCATTACTCACCAATACTTCCTCCGTTCTCGATCCCAATCCAAGGATATTCCGAATCAACTGGCCGGATTAGGGCTATCTTTACCAGGCTCTGGTCCACTGACTTCCAGAGGGAGGAAGTCTGATCTATCCAAAGCCATTTTGCGAGCTGGGGCGGAGGTAGCCTCCGGTCGTCAATCCACTCTCGACGGGGTCCTTAGAGCAAATTATACCCCGAGAAGCGTTCCCCCATGAAATGCTTGTCTTTCAATTGCAGAGGCATGGCTAGTGCCTCCAAGAAACTAGCCTTGCAGAGACTCTTTGAAGTTGAGCCGACTGACATTATTTTGCTTCAAGAAACCCTCGGTCCGGCCGAGTACATTACCCGTTCTCTGCAATCTCTGGTCCCGCGCTGGAACTTTGTGGCTCTAGATGCTGTTGGGAGATCGGGGGGGTTTGGCTATTGGATACAACCCTAGGTCCATTAGGGTTGATGCATCTTGGGGGGGTTCGGGATTCATGGGCATTGATGTTTTCTCTACTGAACTCAGTAAAACCCTTCGGATCGTGAATGTTTATGGACCCTGTCAACAGAGAGAACACTTCTGGCACCATCTCCTAAATCTCTCGTTACTGGCCCCGAATCACATCATCATCGGAGGGGACCTAAATTTCTCCTTGGGTTTCAGTGAATCCTGGGGGTCTTCGGCTCAGGTAGATGCTATAACAGGGCACATGACAAATCTTCTGGATCAGACCAATTTTATTGATGTCCCCATGCACAAACCACTTCCCACTTGGAGAAACAGGAGAGTGGGCGATGCTGCTTTGGCCCGAAGACTTGACAGATTTTTGATGAAGGGTCCGCTCATTCAACAACTCCATCATTACAAGCAATGGGTAGGTACAGGAGGTATTTCGGATCACTCCCCTATATATTTGGAAATCCTAGGTCCTCACCATAAGCCGAAAGCTCCCTTTAAATTCAACCACATATGGTTGCAGGACCCTGATTTCATTAAATTGGTATCTGACTTCTGGAATGCAAACCCCATCAACAGAGAGGAATCATTGGCAAAAGGGTTCTGCAATAACCTATCCAAGCTGAAACACATTGCTATCAATTGGGCTAAGGATAAGCAAAGTAGGGAAAATGCACAGCTCACCCACATTGAAGCTGAACTGAGCTCCTTATTGGACGATCGAAGTTTGGGTTTCATCTCAGGGGATGAAAAGGTGCGCTTGATCGAGTTGGAAAATCAAAAGGCCCATATACTCAAAGAGAGGGAGGAATCACAAAGGCTGAGAAGCAGAGCCATTTGGCTGAAAGCTGGTGATGACAATACTAGATTTTTTCAAAATTATGCAAAGGGACGAAAGGTTGCAAATACCATCTGGAATCTCCCTCTTCCTGAGGGAGGCCTAGCTGACTCATTCAACAAGCTCTCCCGGCTAGGTACTTCGCACTTCAGGAACCTATACAGGAGCCCTCCCGGCACAAATCTGGCTGAGATCATAAATGTGGCAAATCATTTCCCTAGATTTGTCAATGAGGAAGATGCAGAAGAGCTCTTTGCACCAGTTACCACTGGGGAACTGGAAGGCACATTAAAATGGTTCAAAAAGGATAAGAGCCCAGGCCCGGATGGCTGGACCATTGAGTTCTATCTTGCTTTCTATGAGTTACTGGGGCCAGACCTACTGAAGGTAGTGGAGGAAAGCAGAACTACTGGATCCCTATATCATGCCATCAACACTACATTTATTGCCCTCATCCCAAAGTCTGATTCCCCATCCTCTTTCGATGATTACAGACCCATATCTTTGTGCAACTGTCTCTATAAGATCATCTCCAAGATTATTGCCAATCGCCTCAGACCCATTCTCTCTAGAAATATTGCTCCTCAACAATTTGCTTTTCTTGAAGATAGACAGATTCATGAAGCCATAGGATCGGCGCAAGAAGCTCTTCACTCTATCTGGTCCAAACATCTCAAAAGTATCATCCTCAAGATCGACCTGTCTAAAGCTTTCGACCGAGTCAGCTGGCTCTACATCAAGATGCTTCTCATCCATCTGGGTCTCCCTCATAATTTCATCACTTGGATCATGGCCTGCATTACCACCCCCACTTTCAGCGTCCTTATAAATGGTTCGGCTTCCCATTTCTTCCACTCTGAAAGGGGGCTCAGGCAGGGTTGTCCCTTATCCCCCCTTCTCTTCCTTATTGTCATGGAAGGTCTAAGTCGATTAATTGCATCAGCCAAGCGGGAAGGAGCCCTTTGTGGCCTCAAGATCTCGGATGACTGCTATCTTACACATCTATTATTTGTGGATGACGTACTTATCCTGCTGGATGGCAGCATCAGGGACTCCCTGTCTTTCTCTAGGATCCTTCACCTATTCTCGTCAGCCACTGGGATGCTTGTCAACCATCCCAAATCCACTATCACCTTTGCTCGTACAACAGTCCATGAATCTCAATATGCTCACCAGGTATTCCCATACAGTATCCACCCACTGGACAGAGGACTCAAATATCTGGGTTATTGGTTGAAACCCACCTGTCAGAAGATAGCAGATTGGGTCTGGCTCGTCACAAAATTGGAGAAAAGGCTAACCTGCTGGAGCCACAGATACTTATCCAGGGCGGGAAGGTTGGTTCTTATCAAATCGGTCCTGGAAGCCACCCCAGTTTTCTGGATGGCACTTGCTTGGATACCCAGGAATATCCTATCTCGCTTACAGCAACTGTGCAACAGATACCTTTGGGCTGGGAATCAAGACAAAAGAATATTTGCCTGGATCAGCTGGCAAAAGATTGCATTGCCAAAGAGATGGGGGGGATGGGGATTAAAAGACCTCCCTCTTTTTGCACAAGCCCTTGCAGCTAAAATGGGCTGGACCCTGCTGACTAGTCAGAATCTATGGACTCATATATCATATCATAAATACATCTGGCCTCAAGACATGATGGATTGGGTCAGACTGCCTAGTTGGCCGAAGACAGGTATCTCATCAGTGTGGAAGGCTTTGATTCATTCTCTGCCTCTCATAAGAGACAATCTGGTGTGGAGGATAAATGACGGATCCCTAGCACGGATAGGACTGGATCCGTGGATAGGAAGTGGAGGTAGACATCTACTCTCACAAGACCTCATCAGGTATCTGCACTCCCGGGAGATCAGGGTGTTCTCACATATTGCTGATCAGCAGAACACAGGGATATTTGCACAGGCATGGAAATCGGCTCTCCAAATTAATCTACCTCCTAGATGGCACCAGGAATGGCACGAGTACATATCAGCGATATCTGAATCCCACATCAGAATTAAAGAGGGACCGGATGAATTAGTATGGAGCCAGGCCGAGAATGGCAAATATTCTCCAAAATCAGGCTACATTTCTCTAAATCTACATAAGAAACCAGATTCAATTTCAAATTGGTGGAGAAGCATTTGGAAACTCATGGCTCCGCCGAGAACCAAATTATTCTTCTGGTGTATACTGAGAAACAAGGTGCCTACCGGGGAACAACTTACACATAGAGCTTTTCAAGGGCCCACCTGGTGCATTCTGTGTAAATGCGCATCTGAATCTACAGACCATCTCTTTTTGCGCTGTAGTGTTATACTATCTCTTTGGAGTACCTTATCCACTTCGATCCGATATAATGGGCAATGGGAGGGAGATGACTTGAGCAGCGCATGGGACGATTGGTCAAATAGACACAGGGGATCCAAGCTTCAGAACCTACCTGTACTTGTCAATTGGTACATTTGGAAAGCCCGCAACCGTCACATATTCGACAACAGACCTGCGCATTGGCCACACATTGAGGCTGGGATAATTTCTGCATACAGGGAGCTGCCAGATCCCCCGCCGCCTAGAGAGCGACAACCACATCCACCTCCGTGTATTGATAAAAACACACCCTGGGCTTTCTTTGACGGGGCCGCAAACCAACATGGATGCGGTGGAGGATTCATTTTGCATATCAATGAACAACACCTCTATAAAGTCAAGATGGGTTTGGGTGTTGGAACAAATAATTATGCTGAGCTCATTACCTTGCGCCACCTACTGCATTTCACTTTGGGACACCAGTGCACCAATATAAACATTTTTGGGGACTCAAAGATTATTGTCAATTGGTTCAATGGCATTTCTGATTGTCACATTCACACACTCAACAACATTTTAAACGAGGTAAATATTTTCAAGGCAGAATTTAACAATATCTCTTGCTCTCATATCTACAGGGAGCATAACAGCAATGCTGACAAATTATCCAAGGAGGCCGCGTTAATGCCCAGAGGCGAATGGGTGATTACTGAGCAGCGAGGGACAAATGAGTATCAGTATTACCATCGGCCATATATAGATCCAATCTATCAGAGGGACCCTGGTCATTGACCAAGCTATTTTTGGTTTTGTAAAATCTGAACAATATACAAATTTTTGACAATCACTGAACTAATTGTAAGGGCCCTGCGTGGCTCATGTACAGGCATAATCAAGCATACTACAGTTGATATTTTCCACAGCTGAATATAGCAGATCGCCCTGCGAGGTGTATCTGGTAACAGTTTCCATAGCATTTTCTTATGATCATAGTCCATAGTGACATACAGCATATGCGATAGCATCTACAATATGTAATTTTTCCTACTTAATGAAAAGTTACGGATTTTTCCAGGGGAAAAAAAAACATCAAGCCAACTTAGTGGAAAGAGATGCGTGGATACAAGCTATGATAGATAAGTTTAAGGACAATCCACAAATTGACGAATTCATCAAGGAAGTGCTGGCCTTAATTCCCTATTATTGCAGCAGAAGGAAGTACTTTGCCAGAAAATCTCACAGATAAGTCCTTATTGCGAGACCAGTGATAAGTTAACAAACCAGGTTATTGACATGAGGCTCGAATACGACAAAATCCATAAAAGTATTTCTGACTTTATCACCTGGCAAGAATGAGAGGATGGGAGAAAGGATGACCTACCGAAGCTAGAGGAATCTCATAAAGACATTCTGTTCACGGATTGGGATTCTCGGCTGAAACAAGCGAAAAGGGCAACAGCGATAGCAGTGATAGCAAAAAATAGCATAATAGAAGCCATAAATGAAAATCTTCATGGCACCAATCTTGTCAAGTAATGTATAATAGGCTTTCTTCCGAATGTCAAATAGTTAGAGTAGCAGTGGAGACAAACAACACAGGAAAAGGAAGAGGCAATCAGACAGGTAAATAGGCTAAATTGGGAAGCATACTGGCAGTTTTAGTGAAACCACATAGCCAGTGGATGACCTTGAGGTGTTTAACAACCTCTACACAAAATATGGTGCCAACACTAACAGATACCATATTTGTTGGGTAGTTAAAATCTGCAATCGACCAACCGCCTCAGATCAAGCCAATGACTGATATTTGTGATCTTAGAGATCAAGTTCAAAGGAGCTAGTCACTTATTTATTTTTCTTTTAAAATTATTTTTGCATATTCTGAGGAAGTTCATTTGAACCACCTTAGCTATTTTTTGTAATAATCTATTTTAAGACATAGTTTAGTATTTAAACCCCTCTCATCCATTTAGAGAGGGGTCCAGAAATTTTATCAAAAACACTTTTCAAAACATTGCACTTCTATACTTTGGAGGAGGTTTTGATGAAATGAATGGAATGGGATCTATTTTCTTTAAATATCTAGCATGATATACTGAAATGCACTTTTGTACTCTTAGAATGTGTTGGATTAATTGAAATTGGGTCAATATTGTTGAAACACATGAGCACGACTTATCATACATGGTACTTTTATCTTATGATCATGTTTTATTTATGTATCAAGCAATAATTATTCTTTCAATTGTTTTATGTATGAAAGTCTGAATTATAGTTTAGCATTATTGCACTTTTGTATGATGTTAGCTCTGATTCTATTCTGAATACATGAACGATTTTATATGCAATATATTTTTCTCAATCATTTTGTATAACTATTTATCCAAAACAATTATTGTTAAACGATTTAATTTCTTGTTGCAATTGAATGATCTTTATTACCAATTGTTGTAAGACATCATTGTAGATCACATATCATATTTGATTCTCGGGTATACTTATAGTTAAATAGTGTTAAAATTAGGATATATGCATGTGTTTAGTAGTTAGATTAGATTACACTTACCTCAATCACTTTCCTGTTACATCATATATCACCCCACCAGCACTATCAAAATCTTTTTTAGGAAACTGGTCCCATTATCCCTAGTCGGAGCCACTACACCAAACGGAAAAGGAGTTGCTAACCAAGGTCCGGACCGGGTGGTTTTCCCCCATGTTGACGCAGCTATTTTCGAGGCATCAACAAGACCCTGGGAATAGAATAGGACAAAGAAATCAATATATGCACATTGTTACTCTTCACTAGGAGTTGAAGACTCTCTTGGGAAATTTCTTAAGGAAAAACATGATGACATAAATGAGATAATTTCTTCTCTCAATGACCTTCAACAGAATCAATGGAGAATGCAGGATAGCTTGGACAGACTAGAAGCTCGTATGGACGATGTGGAAAAGCATATTCATTGTGAATTTAAGATTCCCAGTCCCCTAGGCACAAGACTAGATAACCCAGCTCCTGCAACCTCATCTGGTTCCTATAAAGGCTCTCCTCTTCAACTAGTTCATGTTGTTTTTGTGGATATTTAGAGATGTGAAGTTTTGGGTAGTGCAGTCTTTTTTGTTGAATGTAACCATTATGATCTACCACATACTAGCCAACAAATCTAGCTAGAGTGAGGTTGGTATAGTTTTGTAAACATGTAATTAACGACCTAATATTTTTGTTAATAAAAAACACTCAATTCACAACGTGTGTGTGCGCTAAATTGATTTATTGGAATGATTATAATGGATGTGTATACAAATACACATAAGAAGTGATAAGTTACATCCTTTGGAAAAAATGTATGCTTTAACATTATTTTAACTTTAATACAATATTGACCTATTAACTACTATTAGAATATAAATGTTTTATATGTTGTTACATAGTAGTAATAATGTTAGGGAATAAATACAAAATAACTTGAAAATATAAAGAGAAAAAGACCCAAACCTTGGAAAATAGATATAAGAATGAAAGATAAAGTTCTTTGAGGGGGAAACCTTATTTTACAATGAGATGAAACAATTCTAAAATTAGGTCTCCTTAGTACATAAATAGGATAGAAAGGGTAAAATTATAATTAAAGGATAATATTGATATAACAACAAAAGTATAACACACTATCCAAGGCTTTATATGGGTATTTATGCTTGACATGGGGCTTTGTGTAGGGCTTAACATACCCATCCCTTTCAAACAAGTTTTGTTTTCAACACTTGACTAACTATGGATTCTTTTGCATTGATAACTCATCTTCCCATGTCACCTCTTCCACTGGTAGGTTCTTCCATTTTATGAGGTACTCAATAATTGCCCGATTTCATTGTTTCAAGGATTGTTTTTGTTAGCATGTTTCTTGTAACTAATTACCTTCTTTAAGCAATAATAATGGAAAATTGAATTTACACACGAATATGGAGGCAACTCTAATTTTTAAGCCATAATTCCAATCCTCTACAACACATTTTAGGGGCCATAATACTTGGCCACTAATTTATTATCTTTCTTATGTTGCTTGAGGGAGATCTATTTGTATGGTTGTAGCCTGAAAAATATCCAATCCTCCATTTCAAATTCCCTTTCAACCCAATGTCAATTTGCTTGTTGTTTCATCCTATTTTTTGCTATAAACAAGTTATCCTTGAATAGTTTGGGAACGTCTTGTTGGTTCCCTACATGACCCTCCATTACTTGAACCCTTGAATTCCTTTTTTAGGGTGATGTGATGGATGGTAGATGATATCCATAAAATTCCATAATTGGGGACATTTTTTGTGAAGAATTGAAGGATGTATCATACTACCATTTTTGCAAAGGCAACCACTTGATCGATTGTGTATGTTTATTGCACGCAAAGCAACATATATATCATTCTAGACTTTTATCCACAATCCTAGTTTACCCATTAGATTAAGGATGATAGGATGAGTTGTGAGCCGATTGAGTACCCAAACAAGAAGATAATAAAATCCAAAATTTTCTATGAAAAATTAGATCTCTGTCACTTATGATAATCTTAGGGATTCCATGTAGATTTTGAACTATTTCCACGAATGCTACGAATATTGTACTTGCTTTAAAACGATAATAAAGGAGGGAAAATGGGAATACTTTATCAATCAATCCATTACTATGATGGTGACATTTTCATATTTGGATAAAATTATAATAAAATCCATTCAAACTTCTTCCCAACATTGATTTGGCATAACCAATGGTCATGCGAGACCTAGCATCTTGTTTGTCTCTCCCTTATTCTATTAGAAAATCACACATCCAACCACAAACTTTTGAACATCAATTTTAATACCTTCCCAAAAAAATCCTTCTTGACTGTGTGGTATGTTTGCAAAAACCATGAATTTCCTCTTGTAGGAAAGTATGTAATTCCAAAAGGACCTTCTATTTGAGTTGTGAATTCTTACATAAATATAGTTGATCTTCATAGCACAACAAATCACTCTTCCACACAAACTTATCTAATGCACTTTGATCCTCTTCTAATTGTTGAATGGTTTTGCATACCTTCTCATCTTACTTCCATTTTATCATTACTTCTTCCACCCAATTATATTGTGAAATAGAATTTTCACATAGTAAACCATCTACTTCTTGTTTTCTCAAAACTACATCTATTACCATAATAATTTTTACTTTTTATATAGATAAATTCAAGTCATAACTTAGTATCCTCATAACTAATTTTTTTTTCTCTTCTAAAGGTAATTGTTTTTTTTCCAAGAAAAAAACACAATTTTCATTAATGATAAGAAAATTACATGTTGTATCATCAATATGTATGAGATGCAGTCACCAGGAAATGGGAAACCCATTCAGATCAGCACATTCATAGTTCCATATTTACAATATCAACATAATATTTACATAAAAGAAAATGATAAATACATATTCCGTTCAGTAAACAAAAAATGTAAATAAAACAAAAAGAAAAAAATATATCGAATGATCTTTTTGAAGATCATTCTGAAACGTTCCATCCAAATCAATGATTGGACAATGAAAGAACTAGAAAACGACTCTATCTCTGAATTCTTGTATCATCCACTATCCCGTGTTTTGTTGCGCAGCCTCTTTGGATAGACAATCAGTGACCACATTCCTTTCCCCGTATATATGAGAGCATACAATAAAATCAAATTGTGATTTTATAGTGATGACTTCATTCAGTAAACCCATGGGTGTGTGCAAGTGACAATGATATGCAGAGTTGATCCAGTTTATAACAAGCTGAGAGTCCCCAAAAATCTGAATCTTGTGGTAGTTTTGTTCCAGAGCAAAGATGAGGAGGTGTCTTAGGCAGTTGAGTTTTGCATAGTTATTTGTGCCTCTCCCTAAACCCACTTTGATTTTGAAAAAAAAATGTTCGTTTATATGGAGCAGAGTCCCCCCCCCCAACCCCCATAGCCAGCAGCTTGAGCAGACCCATCGAAATAAGCTCAAGGAAATCTCTTATCCATAACTTCTAGAATGATGACCCGAGCATGTTGTTGATCAGGATCATCTGGAATCAGGTTGTATATGGAAACAATATAGTTGCAAGTGGCTGGCCAATGGGTCAGAGCATCCTGGAAAATACAACAATTCATGTTCAACCAAATTCCCCAACTTACAATCAAAGGGAGGTTTCTGACTTTTTGAGTGGCAGCCTCTATCCACCAACGATGTCAGGCATCAGTAATGTGTGGTCCTTCCCATTTGTGGGTAATGTTGAGAGTGGTTGTAATATGAGTCCACACTTGGCCAGCAACCGGGAAGTGAAGGAATAAGTGATCAATATCCTCTGAGTTTTCATGGCAGAGACAGCATCTGGATGGACCATGAAAGGCACGTCGCATAAGGTTTACCTCTGTGGGTACTTTATTCGATAGGATACACCACATGAACAACCACGTTTTGTGTGGTGCTTTTAGTTTCCATAGAGGGCGCCACCACCAGCAGGAATCCATCAGGTCATGAGCATACATAAGAGAAACATACCCTTCCTTTGGTGTATATAGACCATGAGGAGTTGAGGCCCATATGATTTCATCATCAAGTGTAGTAATTATGATATTTGCTTCCTCCAGAGCTCCTATAAATCGATGCCATGTCCTTCTCCATATGTCCAGGATGCCAAGATCCTGAGTGTCTAGCCATTTCTATGATGTCTGATTTGGATGTTTGTCATCAATGATGTGGGCAATCTAGGTGATGCCATCCACTGATAGAAATTGTCACAAAGTTAGTAGGAGTATGTGTGTGTTCCCACATCTAGAACGAGCATCAATACCCAATCTAACCTGCACACCATTCCCAATACGCCACGCTAAGCCATTCTTGATGATGCTTATTGACTGCGAGATGACCTTCCATATGATCGATGCATTAGATGAGAAATGAGAGGGCCTTTGAATCCAATCAATTACATATAGGGGATGAATATATTTATAGTAGACCACCTCTTTCCTTAAGCTCTCTGACTTGATAATTTGTCATCCCATCTTAGCTTCGAATGCCTTTGCAAAAACATGGAGGTCCTTTAGACCCCAACCACCCCATTTTTTAGGTTTCTGTATGCTATCCCAGTAGACCCAAGCAAAAGTATGTTGTGCATTTTTCCCCCACCATAGGAATCTACAACAAATTTATTGAATCCGGTTGATAATGCCTTTTGGAATCCAAGCAAGAGTCATCTAGTAAACCAGAATGACCTCCAACACAGATTTAATCAGGGTGAGTCTACCAGCCCTAGAGAGCCATATTTGCAGCTAAATGTTTATGCAACCTTCAATTTTTGCAATGAGCCATGACCAATCAACTATACGGTATCCATTTGGCTTGAGCCTAAAACCAAGGTATTTGAGACTAGTCTCCAGCTCTTGTCTGACGAAATAAAATTGTTGTAAAGCATAACTTTCCTCATTTTTGAGGTAAGACACTAAAATGATGATGGATTTGTTGTAATTGGTATCCATACCTGTAGATTTACAAAAAAGAGATAGAATTTTCTTGAAACAAGTGGTATCATCGAATGAATCATTTAAGAAAATAAGCACATCCTCTACAAACAATAGATGTGGGAGATAAGACACATCTGATATCATTACCCCTCCCAGAGATCCTTTTGCACGAGCATTTATTAATAGTCTACTTAATCCCTCAATGATCAATAGAAATAACAAAGGGGATAAATAGCGTCCCTGTCTTAGACCACATTCAGCATAGAAGAATCTCGATGCAACCCCATTGATAAGGCTATTATAGGATGTAGAAGTGAAGCAACACATGATCATATTAATAAAAATATGAGGGAAGCTAATATGAGTAAAGATAAGCTAAAGGTATGACCAACTAGCACGATCAAAAGATTTTGAAACATCAATTTTGAGAATGATAGACTTGTTGTTATTTTTTTTTATTGAGTGGAGTCCTTCCTGTGCAGTCCATATGGCTTCATGAATTTGTCGATGGCTGAGGAAAGAAAATTGTTCCATAGAGATCATCTTGTACAAGAAGGGTTTGAGGCGCATAGCAATAATTTTGGATATAAGTTTGTAGATACAGTTGCAGAGGGAAATAGGTCGATCATCATTAAAGGATAGAGGATTATCAACTTTTGGGATAAGGGCTAGAAAAGTCGAGTTGAATCCCTCATACATCCGCTAGAAAGTATGTAATCCTCAATGGCTAATAGGAGGTCAGGCCTAATGAGATCGAGAAAAGTAATGTATAATTCCATAGGCCACTTATTCGGGCCCAGAATCTTATCTCTTTTGAAGCATTTCGTTGCAGCTTCTAATTCCCCTAACCATACTAGCTCATTTAGGGTCGTGGAATCTTCAGCCTCTACAAAACTAGGAAAAACTTCAGAAATTCAGAAGATCTCAGTTATGGAGGCTTCCCTAGGTGCCTTGAATATGTGTGAGAAATGTCTAATGGCCATATCGCAAGCTGGTTGAAAGTGTTGGCCTCCCTGCCAGTCTGATCCCGCAGAGCCTAGATAGTATTAGTATTTTTCCTCCCCCTGGCGTATTGTTGGAAGAACTTTGAGTTCTCATCCCCAGCCTTTAGCCAAATCACTCTGCTCTTTAAGTGCCAAGTCTCCTCTTTTTGTCTCAGAAGATGAATCTTTTCAGTTTCCAATTTGATCAGCTGATCCTTTGATTCAGAATTTGTGTAGCTTGTAATCCCCGAGTTTTCCATTTGCTTAATGACCGCTTCAATCCTCAGTAAGTCAACCTCATCCTTTTACTTCTTTTTTCTTTCCCAAATGATGGTTTTTTATTTTAAACAGGCCAAGTTACATGAAATTACTTCAGTCAGGCAGGAACGGTTGTCTAAAGCACAGTGTGTCTAGGTCTCCAGTACTAATTTATGAAAATCAACTTCAGCAAGCCAAGTAGCATTAAATTTGAAAGGGGAGTTTGGTTTATGGTTGGATTCCATAATCTCCATGAAAATAGGGGAGTGATCAGATATGCCCCTCGATCCCACCCATTGACGAATACGATCCAACCTAGCTAACAAAGGAGCTTTAATAAAAAAGCGATCCAGTCTTCTAGCTAGTGCATCCTCCCCAAATCTTCTATTTCTCCAAGTTGGCACAATCTTTGTCGAATCTATGTTCAAGAGATCATGGGAATCCATCAATAATTCAAAGAAAGTCATTAGGGGTCAGTCTGAGCCCTGTTGCCCCAAGATTTAGTATGCCCTAATGAGAAATTTAGGTCACCTCCAATGATCAAATTGTCTACCTGCATGAAATTTACATTCAGCAGTTTGTCCCAAAAAACCTCTCTGTTGTGACAAGGTCCATAGATATTAATGAGTCTGAGGGCATATTGATATAAGGGGAAATGATATCAACACCCAAGAAACCCTCACCCCCAGATGTTGACCACCTTTATAGTCTTTTTTTTGTATCCCAATACACAACCTCTTGATCTCCCTCTAACATCCAGATAATGTAAATCCCATTCTAGGAGTATTTTCAATAAGACATTTTTAATGGAGGCCCCTTCGCCCAGTGTCTACGGAATAAATAAAACATCCGAACGCTTCGATCTACACAGCCTCTTTAAAGCCAGTTTTTTATCTGGCTGGCCAAACCCCTGCAGTTGAAAGAGAGGCACTTCATGGGGTAACCATGTTTGGGATTCCTCTTGCTCTAAGAACCTGGTCAATAGATGTCTGAATGCCCAAGGCCACCTTAATACTAGCCCGTCTAATGGATTTGGATAAATGAGATTGTCTACCCCTAGGAAGCTTCAAGCATTTGGAAGGGAGAGGGTCCTCATCAAGTCCAAAAGAAAGGGTTTTAGGAAGGGATAAGGATCTCAAATTATATCGGTGAGAACTACTAGAAGTCGAGCCATCCCTAAAGGCCATAGGGAGAGGGTCCAGCTGTAAGGTCGGGGAGGAGCGAAGAGGAGCTAGGGGGCAGTAGCCACAGGACAATTTATAAAACATAGATTACTAGCCCCAGAGCCTAAACCCAAAACAGTAACAGATGATAATGAAATGCCAGATAAACGACAATCTTGAGAAACAAGGGAAGAGGGAGGAAGAGTACCTGAAATGGATTCAGTGCCTTTTGATCATGATCGGGTGACCAGTACCTCGAAGATCCATGAGTTCATCTATTGTGTCACCGCCATAGCTCCAGTTGGGTCGGTAGGGGCTCCACTGTGTGCACAACCGGTGATGAGTCTGCCTCTGTGCTTGTTTGGGTGCTGGCAGATACATACGTTCATGGGCGTTTCAACTATTTCCTCATTATCAAGGGACAGCCTTTGTAGAGGTGTCAAACCTCATGGCATCTCCTACAGCGGAAAGGGATGCCTTCATAGTCTAGTATCTTCCACCTTACAATCTCTCCCATCTGAAGCGGGTAGCTCTCCACCAATCTCTCATGAGTGTCCAAATGCACCAGAATTATGGCTGAGGCTAGGCATCCAGTTTCTTGATATGATCTGTCATGGTCCAGATAAACACCCAGGTCATCTCCAATACACTTAAATATTTCCTCTGCCCAGAATTGTAGAGGTAATCCAGGAAGTTACACCCAAATCGACCCCGCCCCCATGTTTTCCTTCTCCGGATCGAAGAGGGGTGACCATCCCTTTAGTAGAATCAGCATCATCTCTATATGCCAATATCGGGTCAAAACCCAATTGACAGGTTCCGGTTGCGGGAATATGAGACCGAACCAACCCCTAGACATGGAGAGCACCACAGGAAGTTCCATCAGATGACCCCAGACCTCTGTTGTCCACCTCTTTAAGCATGTCGGTGTATAATTGTGGCCCCGAACCCTGCCCACCGGAACAGTTCTCTCGATAAGCACTGCTTGGGCCATACTGATACCTTCACCAAATACTAGAAGTTGCCCCCTCTCCCGAACCTTTGAGGACTTTGATTTTTTCCCCCCTCCA